>CM077643.1:385896918-387264418 GCA_039707465.1 Rhabdophis nuchalis
GACTTAGCAGCTGTATTTGCCTATCATGCTAAATTTAGTTCAGGTCAATTTCTTGTGGTTTATTGTGTTGTTTGAACTAAGGCAATTTGAGATTTGTTTTTCTTCCATGCGAAGCATATTCTTTTTTCAAATGTGATTTATTGGCCTCCCACTCCTGAATCATATGTTATTGGGTTGTACTAAATTTCATTTATTTACTTACAATATTTATAAACTGCCCCAATCATCCTGACTCTGGCTTCATTTCGTAGGGAGGACTGGAATCAAATAAGCAATCTCAACAGGAATCCCAAAACTAGTAATGTTATTTTCTTTAGTCAAGAAAATTTGAAGGACCATAATGAAAGATTTCTAGTGGCCATGGTGTTTTCAGAGTAAGCTGTATATAGAGAAACAATCTTAAATCTCTCTGCATCTCCTGTACTATATTAAGAGGTGTTTGACCCCCTTTTTGCACAAGAAAGATGGTTTCCATTGGTCCTTTGCCTTTGCCACAATCAGATCTTCATCACTGACTGTGTGAAAACCAGCTTTCCCATAACTTTGAAATTCAGAAATCATAGAGCTTTGAGGCAATGATTCAGAGCATTTTTGTCTAATATTCAGTAGTTGAATGATTCTCGTTTTAAGACTCTGTCATCCCTTAATTTTGGGGTAGAATCAGGCCGATTGGATGGAGCTGAGCGTTTACTGGCTGGGTGCCCTTCCTGACACCACACGGAATTAGCAGCAAATATTTTTTCTTTGCACCCTAGGAGAGAAACTTCTGCTGCTACCAAAGATTGAACTCTCAACCTATCGAGTGGGAAGGGAGCGTCTTCACCACAAGGCCACCACACGACTCAATAGCTGAATATACAGTATAGATCCGTGATGGCGGACCTATGGCACTCATGTGGCACACGGAACCATATCTGCTGGCACGTGAGCCATCAGCTAAAGCATGCATGTATGTGCTGGCCAGCTGATTTTCAGCATTCTGGAGGGCCGAGGGAGGCTGTTTTTGCCCTCCCCAGACTTCAGGAAAACCTCTAGAGCAGCGATGGCGAACCTTTTTTAGCTCGCGTGCCATAAGTGGGGGGAGCGCAGGGGGGTCATGCGCGAGCATGCTGCATCCATAATGCAATGCACGACCCCTCCTCAGTGCACATGTGCACACTACAGGCGCTACCCCCCATTTTTTGCATGCTTTTTTCCCCCTCCCCAGGCTCCAAAGGCTTTTTTTCCCCCTCCCCAGGCTCCAGAGTCTGGGGAGGACGAAAACAGCCCCCCAAGCCCCGGAGGACCTCTGGAGGCTTCAGGGATGTTCAGGAGGCTTCCCTCAAGCTCCGGAGCTCTTAAAAGGACCCTCCAAGCAAACCGGAAGTGACTTCCGGTTTGCTCGGAGGGCCATTTTTAGTCCTCCAGAGCAGGGGTCCCCAACCTTTGCAACTTTAAGTCTGAAGGACTTCAGCTCCCAGAATTCTCCAGACAGCAAAGCTGTCTGGAGAATTCTGGGAGCTGAAGTCCTTCAGACTTAAAGTTTCAAAGGTTGGGGACCCCTGCTCCAGAGACTTCAGGGAAGCTCCTGAAGCCTCCAGAGGGCCTCCAGGAGTGAGGGGGCTGTTTTCGTCCTCCTCAGGCTCCTATAAAGCCTGGGGAGGGCGAAAAATGGCTTTAAAAATGGCTGAACTCAGCTGGCCAGCGTGCACGTGTGCACTGGCCAGCTGATAGGGCAATGCCTTGCGTGCCCCGACAAATAGCTCCGCGTGCTACCTGTGGCATGCGTGCCATAGGTTCGCCATCCCGGCTCTAGAGCCTGGGGAAGGCAAAAACAGCCTCTCCCACCCCACCCCCCTCTGGAGGCCCTCCGGGAGCTGGAAACGCATCATTTCCAAACTTTCAGTTGGCCTGTTGGGCCTGTTTTTTGCCCTCCCCAGGCTCCAGAGGGTTTCCTGGAACGGCCTCCTCCCAGCTGTCCGGAAGAAATAGCAAGCTCAGCTTGGAGGCGAGGAGTGTGGTGCGCATGGGGAGGAGTGTGGAGGGAAGGTTCTGTGCGCTTTGCATTATGGGTGCCTGCACACACACACACACACACACACACACACACACACACGCTATCGTGCACGTGCCCTCGCATTTTTGGCACCCAACAACAAAAAGGTTAGCCATCCCTAGAGTATAGATGAAAATGTTGGGAGGAACTCTAATGCTATCTTGCAGTCCACGGTGGAACTTTTTGCTTTTTTATTGTTTTATTGTTGCCCTTAGCTGGTAGAATGGAGCATTAGCAGATTGAGAATTCATTTGTTTTGTCAACAGAGCTTAGCAGGTGTTTTCTGTTAGGAAGTAAATATGCATACTGTAAATAGTCACTTTCTTTTTAATACCCTATTTCAGGGGTCTGCAAAGTTGGCTCTTTTAAGACTGGTGGACTTCATCTCTCAGAATTCCCCAGCCAGCCATGCTGGCTGGGGAATTCTGGGAGTTGAAGTCCACCAGTCTTAAAAGAGCCGACTTTGCAGACCCCTGCCCTATTTGATATAAGTGGGCACAGTTAGCAACAGGGCAAAGTAAGAAATTGATTATCGATGAACAGTAATATGATCCTGGCCCCTTTCCTTGGCGTCTTATGATTTCTGTCTGACATGCCTTTTATATATATAAAAAAAACCTTAACTGTGAAAAAGTAGATAGATGGGAAGCAAACGTGGGAGTTGAGATACCAGTCATGTCAACAAACTGTTCTGAGAAAAATGCCCTTAATTTAAGTTAATAAGAAACCAAAGCCATTGGAACCAAAGTATCTTTTATTCATGTGCTCAACCGCAGTGGTCATTGGGCTTCTTGCCAAAGCCATTGCAGGAGAACCATGAGCAAAGCAAAGTTATAAGTTTGGTCATCTTTGGCTTGTTGCATGGCAATGAGGAAGAAAATCTTGTCAGTCTTACTACGACCTCTGCAACTGGAATATTTTAGAAAATACTTAGAGGATGACTTTACAACAGTGTCCCTACATTCCTCGAAATCAGCAATTCTCAGAGTGTGGTCTGAGAATCCCAGGGGATCCATTCAGGGGATCTGCAAATTCAGATAAATGCTTTACAATTTCTCAGTTTTAATTTCTAAAACAGTAAATATTGATAGATATAACCTGTAGTGGGATTCAGCCAGTTCGCACCTATTCGGTAAAACCGGTTGTTAACTTTCTAAGCAGTTCAAAGAACTGGTTGTTGGAAGAAATCTCATTTTGGTTTTTTCCCCACTTTACAGGGCTAATCCTGTAAGGAAGGCAGGAAGGAGACATTCTGGTGTTGTTTCTAGCCTCATCTTTATTGCCCTGCTTACAGAAACTGCCTCTCCGGTTAACCTTCATTACATTGTAACAGTTAAGGTGAAGCGCCCATTGATGTGAGTGGCGTTGAGTTGGCCATGCCCATGCAGTCACTTAACCACTGAGCCACCCCTACCCAGCTGGTCATTAGGGCAGAGAACCAGTTGTTATATTATTTGAATCCCACCACTGGATACAATCCACACAAAAAAAGCAAATGCTTTACAATTTAAATCTAAACTAACAAGATGTGAATGCCCCAACCCTGGAAGTCTTTAAGAGGATGTTGGATAGCCATTTGTCTGAAATGGTATAAGGTTCCTGCCCACGCAGGAGGTTGGACTAGAAGACCTACAAGGTCCCTTCCAACTCTGCTATTGTATTGTATTGTATTGTAAGATTCCATTCTTGCTTTGGATACTAATACTAATACTTACCATGTATCCTAAACATGATATTTATTATGTCCATATACTGCCTCCGTTCTAGGCAAATCAACAGTCTGTTTTTCAAAAATCTGTCTACCTTTGTTTTGGTGTTTGTTATCTCCTTCTCCTGATGGCATGGAAAGCTGGTTGCCCAAGCCAAGAACTGTAGGCTAAAAAGTCTATTGCACAACTGAAAAGGTGAGAGAACAAAGTGCCAGATGGTGGGTATAAAAAGAGCAGTGCATTTTGATATTTGCAGAAGGCACTCAGCTCTTTTCAAGGCCCCTTCTTAGCATGCAATAAAGATTCTTACTAGCCCTTTCAGAACACAATTGCTCCCCATCGCCTTAGAAAGTATCCTCTGGTCACCTGATAGTCTACAGGTAGGCTTTGACTTATAACACTTCATTTAGTGACCATTCAAAGTTAAAATGGCACTGAATGAAGTGATCTATGGCCAGGAGTGGGAGTCTACCGGTTTGGATCAGTTCGGGCGAACCTGTAGCTCCAAAAATCAGCTGCAAATGAAGTGTGTTCCTACAAGTTCGGACCAGTTTGGCTGAGTAGGTAGTAACTCAGCCTGTCATGCCCCCAAACCAGTTCTCTCGGCACTGCCATAGGCGCCGCCATAAGCATTTTTTAGTACTGTGCATGCACGTGTATTGTGTATCAAGTGTGCGCAGCGCATCCCTGAGCAAATCAGCAGCAGCAGCAGCAGCTGGAACCCACCTCTGGTTCTCTCCCACAAGTAAGTGGGCCCACCTGCCCACCTCTCTGCTTTACCTCCCTTTATCTTCTCAGCTGAGTCACATGGCAGAGCGCCTCAGCTGTTTTCCTTCCCAAGCACCAATCTGGAAGGTAAATCTTTTTTGAACTGCGCACAGATGCACATCAAACTGGTTGTTAAACTGGTAGTATCCCACCTTCACCTATGACCATTTTTCACAGTTACAACCTTTGCAGCATCCCTAGGGTCACCTGATTTGCATGTGAGTCCACTTGACAACTGACTCACATTTATGACGGTTGCAGTGCCCCCTTTTGCGACCCTCTGCCAAGCAAAGTCAACGGGGAAGCCTGAGTCCCTCAACAACCGGGTTACTAACTTAACAACTTCGGTGATTGACTTAACAATTATTCCAAGAAACGTCATAAAATGAGGCAAGCCTCACTTAACAAATGTCTCACTCAACAACAACAACAAAAATTGGCCTCAATTGTGGTCATTAAGTCGAGGACTACCTGTATTCCTCTCTCCATTTTCTTCACAAGCTGGAAAGAGGAGAGAGAGGAGAAGACTCTGAGGAGCTACCAAGGCCTCCACGGACTTAAATTTGGCAGCAATGCCCAGACTTTCCTGGCTCCATTTGCAGCCAATCCAATGGAAGACAAAATGAAGGGCATGGCAGCAGTGACTGTTGACTCAGAAGTCAATTCCTTCAAGGGTGGGATTCAAAAATTGCAGCAACGGGTTCACTGTCCTATTGCTGGATGGGCGTGGCCATGGTGGGTGTGGCCACATGGTGGGTGTGGCCTAGTCAACCTCCTGCACTATGGCGGCAGGGGGGACGACGACGACGACGTTTTTCATCCTCCCCAGGCTCCAGATGCTTTCCTTGAGCCTCTGGGAGGGCGAAAATTGCTTTCCCTGGGCTCCAGAAGGCCTCTGTAGGCTGGAAGCAGGCCCATTTCCAAACTTCTGGAACCTCTGGTAGGCCCGTTTTCCTGCCTTCATGAGCCTCTGTGCGGCCCCCGCACTTACCTGATATGATGAACGGGCTGCGTGGAGACTCCTAGGAGGGGGGGGAGGGGGGGACAGGATGGGCATGGCCAGCCAGGGGTGGCATTTGGGGGTTTGCCAAATTAGGCAGAATCGTAGCTAGAGGATCCCCTGAACCCGTGTGAACCTCCAGTAGCCCATTCCTGAATGCCTTCCCTACTTAGCCCCTCCATCTTTCTGCCTAGCTCTTGCACAGCATGGGCAAAGTGGGACAAAGGGAAGCACAAAGGACCCCCACCCCCACCACTTTGGGTATCCAGGTGGAAACCTCCTTGTATCTTGACTGTTTGAACCACAGTATTATACTGTGCAGGTGGGTGTCCTTACCTTTTAGCACTATCCATGCATCAGATTTGGGGGAAAAACAAGATTTCCAAAAGTGAGCTTTTTTAAGGGGGGAAAAATGCCAAAGAATCCAATGACAGATGATTATTTTCAATAATCAAAAACATGCTGGCTGAGCTGGGAATGACAGGAAACAGTGTGGCTGGAACCATGAATGAGAATCCTGCATCCTGTAACATCTTTATGCAGTTTTATGATGACTAATAGCCACCGAGTGACCTTTTCTCCTCCACTGATTCATCTAATCTCTTTTCAGAACTATTTAATCCTCTGAAATCTCCGCTAAGCTTTAGAGAATGCACATACAGTGTCTCCGAAAGATCATTGACTGAGATTTATATTTATTCGTCTTTCATGCATTTTTTATTGGGTTAATGAGTTTTGATTAGAACTTCACTGCCTTCCTGGCTGTTTCTGATGGCAACTGGTTGAAAGTCCAAATTCTCCAATAAAGCCCTATGGAGAGGTTGGACTGCAGAGGTATCAGGCTGGGATTTGCTGCCTTAGCAGCTTTGGATGACAATACTTAAAGGGCCACCCCTTCTCTTCATCCTGCTTCCTACATATTTTGCTAATCTGCTTTGGTTATCTTTGGCAACCTGATCAGAGGGGCACAGCCTGCTTGATTACCGTATTTTTTGGAGTATAAGACGCACCAAGATTTTGAAGAGGCAAATGAAAAAAAAAAGGTTTTGTACTCTGCAGACCTCCCCAAAATGGCCATCTTTTGCAAAAACGGGACTGTGCATAGCTTTTAGGAGGCTTATAGAGTGCTCCTGGGAGCTGTGGGGGGAGCAAAAATGAGAAAAAGCAGCCCATATTTTGCTCATTTTTGCCCTTTCCAGCTCCCAGGGGCACTCTGGAAGCCTCCTAAAGGCTATGCACGGCCATTTTTGCAAAGGGGGTGGAGTTTTGGGAGGTCAAAAATGCTGTATTCAGTCTATAAGAGGCACCCAGATTTTCAGTCTCTTTTTTGAGAGAAAAAGGTCCGTCTTATACTCCGAAAAATACAGTATGTTACCCCGGGAAATCCCCCTTGCTACTTTTTTAATTGATGATTTAGAATAGAATAGAATAACAGAGTTGGAAGGGAACTTGTAGGTCAGGAGTGTCAAACTCAAGGCCCGCAGACCAGATCTGGCCCACAGGATGCTTAAATCTGGCCTGGAAATAGCAGAGGGCCTGTCTGCAGTGCCTTTGGCAGCTAAAATGGGGCAGGGGGGACATGCAGCCTGCCGGCACCCCATTTTGGCCGGCCGGGTGCTGCAGGAGACATCCGCCCCCACCTGGCCAACCCGCGGAGAACTACAATGCTGATTAGGCCCTCAAAGAAATCCAGTTTGACACCCCTGTTGTAGATCATCTAGTCCAACCCCCCCACCCAAGCAGGAGACCCTACACCATTTCTGACAGATGGAAGTCCCTTCCCCCCACCCCCAACTCTACTAGCCTCTTTAGGCTGGAGTGGGCGTGTCCCATTCCTCAAGGGGCTGTTCTGGTTTGGGCACTGAGAATTTATGGGCCTTTTAAACTAGGCTTTCTCTCAACTTTTGTCAGCTCTCTGAGTTCATCCCAGTTTGGAACTCTGGCTTTGAAAGAAGAACCTGCTTAACTAAGAGGTGGCACTCTCTGTAGTAGAGACATCACAGGGCAGCTGGAGGGAGACACACACCAGTGACAGCACCTGGTTGTTCATCACCTCCTGTTTGACAGACTATTTTTAAACATGGGCATTCCAGTCTTTCAGAAGAGCACTCAACCTATATTCAAAAGCAATCTGAATAATAGCTGACAGGTGCAGGCAGACAACATATGCCAACCCTCCAGCTTCACCAGTTTCCTCTGGCACTGACTGGCACCTGTTCATTAGACAAAATGTGGAATGAGTTAACAGAAAAGAATAACAGAGTTGGAAGGGACCTTGGAGGACTTCTAGTCCAACCCCCTGCTTAGGCAGGAAACCCTACACCACTTCAGACAAGCGGTTATACAACACCTTCTTAAAAACTTCCAGTGTTGGAGCATTCACAACTTCTGGAGGCAAGTTGTTCCACTAATTAATTGCTCTAACTGTCAGAAAATTACTCCTTAGTTTTAGGTTGCTTCTCTGCTTGATTAGTTTCCATCCATTGCTTCTTGTTCTGCCCTCAGGTGCTTTGGAGAGTAGCTTGACTCCCTCTTCTTTGTGGCAGCCCCTGAGATATTGGAACACTGCTATCATGCCACCCCTAGTCCTTCTTTTCTTCAAACTAGACATATCCAGTTCCTGCAACCATTCTTCACATGTTTTAGCCTCCAGCCCCCTAATCATATTTGTTGCTCTTCTCTGCACTCTTTCTAGCATCTCAACAACTTTTTTACATCATGGCGACCAAACCTGGATGCAGTATTCCAAGTGTGGCCTTACCAAGGCCTTATAAAGTGGTATTAACACTTCACGTGATTTCGATTCTATCCCTATGTTTATGCAGCCTAGAACTAGGTTGGGTTTTTTGGCAGCTGCAACCCACTGCTGGCTCATATTAAAATGATTGTCCACTTGGACTCCAAGATCCCTTGATCTTGGATCTTGTTCTAATAGATTGCTAAATCTACTGGTCTAGCCATTTACTCAAACTTGCCTCTTCCCCATCCCCATCCTTGGATAAAAGGAGTGGTAGTTCCTTTGTGCCGACATTAGTTGGGAAGGAAGGAAGTTCTCTTTCCTTAACCTGGCCTGTATTAGAGTAAATGAGGACACCACCTTTGGGAAATAGCTTACCTGGCAGGCTAAGGAGTTGGCAACGGGGCAGCAAGTTTTTATTCCAGAATAGATTTTTGTTGTCTCAAGGACTGATCGATAGCACTAACTCAGCTGTGTGTGGGGTGGGGGGGTAGGACTCTTCTCCTGAGCTTGCAAAAGAGTGATCTTTCATTATTGGGTCTCTGTGGTCCAAAATATGAGGAAATTTGTGCACACCAAGCAGTTTACAAGCTATTAATAACGCGATTGTCTTTGCTGTGCTTTGCAGTTCTCTGGTCCTTACTCCTCAAACTCACCTATATCCCATCTGTATCTTTTGTGTTATAGGGCAGTTAACTATTGGTGCTTTTATTATATACCATATCATTATATGGGTGTAAATCAATCTCCTTCCATTGTACTCTAAAGATAAAAGGTTTTAAATAAAAACTGAATATTGTAGCCCTGCTATTTTCTTTGATTCCTCCCTCCCCATCTGGCAGCTGTCCAAATTGATGTTATAACCCTGGCAACTGAAGGTTCAGGAAGGCCAGTGAGTTCCAAAATAAACAAGGATGGGTACTCCGTAGCCCACAAGCTTAATTGCCTTTTAGCAACTCAGCAATTTGGGTCTCTGCACATCAGTGGTGGGTTTCAAAAATTTTAGAACCTTTTTTGTAGGTGTGGCCTGCTTTGTGAGAGTGGCTTGGCAGTTGTGTGATGGGTGGGCGTGGCTTGGCAGTCATGTGACGGGGTGGATGTGGCCAACTTGTAAAAATGTGATGAAACTCACTTAACAACGCTCTTGCTTAGCAACCAAAATGTTGGCTCTGAAACACTGGCATTTGAAGCACTCAAGTCTTAAAGCTGTCAAGTTACAAGACCCTTGCACCCCTAACCCTTTAGAAAAAAAAACCCCCAGGGGTGTTCAAACTTGACAGCTTTAAGACTTGTGGACTTCAACTCCCAGAATTCCTCCTCTCGCTCTTCATCTTGATGGTGGGAGGACGGGTGGGGGGAGGGAGCTGGAACCGATTCTAAACGGCCCTGTAGATTTGTGGAACCTCTTCTATAGAAGGGGTTAGAACTGGCAGGAACCCACCCCTGGAGCACATGCTCAGAGTAGAGCGGTCATGAGTACTACAGAGGAGAGAAGAAGAGCTCTTAAGATCAAACATCTCTTTAAAATTGCCCTCTGCTGTATCCAAGGCTGGTTAAAATGTAAAGTCTATAAGAAAGAGAACACAAATACCTGGACATCACATTTCACCCTTCAATATTGGCAACAGCAGTATCAGTTGGAGATACTGCATGGGTATGGTGTCTACCTGGCCCTAATCTTTTCTGCCAGGTTTGGAAATACAAACCTTTTAGATAGAATAGCACTTAGACTTAAATACCACTTCACAGTGCTTTTACAGCCCTCTCTAAGCAATTTAAAGATTCAGCCTATGGCCCCCAACAATCTTGAGTCCTCATTTTACCCACCTCGGAAGGATGGAAGGCTGAGTCAACCTTGAGCCAGTCAGGATCAAATTCCTGGCAGTGATGTGAATTAGCCTGCAATACTGCATTCTGACCACTGTGAAAACTGTGGCTCAGTATATAATTTTGTCTGAAATTTCACGTGTAACTTAATAAATATGTTTGATCCCAGTATGTTGCTATTTTTTATGCATTTCGCTGGCATTTAAAATGGTCAAAATTGGCCAGTTAGTAGACAAAGCATCCCAATGCAAGTTCTGCCTCTTTTTAATGTGTCAGACCTCCCTCTGGAGATACCATTTATGGATATTCTTGTTTTCTGGGTATTTCCTGCATCATCATTGTCTTTTAACAACCCCATAATCCCTTGCAGGGTGGAGTCTGGGCAACTGAATGGAGTGTTTACTGGCCCGATGCCCTTCCTGTTGCCAATGCAGAGGTTTTTTTTCAGCTGATACATTCTCAGTGCGCCCAGAGTGAGAAATATCTGTCTCTACTTAGGATTGAACTCATAGCTTCCTGATTGGGAGGCAAGAGTTCCACCTCAAGGCCACTGTACCACTCTCTGGATATTTCCTGCATGTTTTTCCAAAATCAACTTTGCTTCCCCCCCCCCTTCCTTTCATGGGCAAGAACCTACAAGAAATGAACAAATAGGGCAACGCTTGACTAAATCCAAAATCAATGGAATCCAGCAGCCTGTTTTCCATAGTAGCTAATGGCAGGCTTTGAGAAGATGACTCTCTCACTGATATGCTTTGTGCCACGAAACCAGAATGCAGTAGCAAGAAGCTTCTGAACCAGCTTGCCTCCAGAAGTTGTGAATGCCCCAACCCTGGAAGTCTTTAAGAAGATGTTGGATAGCCATTTGTCTGAAATGGTATAAGGTTCCTGCCCACGCAGGGGGTTGGACTAGAAGACCTACAAGGTCCCTTCCAACTCTGCTATTCTATTGTATTGTATTGTAAAATGAAGTTGATGGATACCTCAATGAGTCACCATGAGTAGTAGAGCTATGCAGCAATTTGGATTCATAGGACAAAAGAGGCTTTGCAGTATGTGTGGCAGCCCAGGGAGCTTTGCAGTATGTGTGGCAGCCCAGGCAGCAGCATTCAAACTATTTAAGAAAACAGACTTGTTTTTCCCAACAGGTAAAGGTGAAAATTCCCCATTGCACATGTGTCCTAGTCGTTCCTGACTCTAGGGGGTGGTGCTCACCTCCGTTTCAAAGCCAAAGAGCCAGTGCTGTCTGAAGACATCTCCGTGGTCAAGTGGCCGGCATGACTAAACACCGAAGGTGCACGGAACACTGTTACCTTCCCAGTGGTGTATTAACCATTAAGCAGACTAAGTATGTGCTTAGGGCACCAGGTCCAGGGGGGCACCACAAAGTTAAGAAAGAAAGAAAAAACCAATGAAGATTTGTACAGTATGTACAAAGGAGGGGGGGCACCAAGATTTGCCAGTGCTTAGGGCACAAGTGAGCCTTAATCCTCCACTGCAGGGGTCCCCAACCTTTGCAACTTTAAGTCTGAAGGACTTCAGCTCCCAGAATTCTCCAGCCAGCAAAGCTGGCTGGAGAATTCTGGGAGCTAAAGTCCTTCAGACTTAAAGTTGCAAAGGTTGGGGACCCCTGCTCCACTGTACCTTCCCACCAAAGGTGGTTCCTATTTTTCTACTTGCATTTTCACATGCTTTCGAACTGCTTGCTTGGCAGAAGCCGGGACAAGTAATGGGAGCTCACTCCATGACGCGGTGCTAGGGATTCGAACCGCTGAAGTGATCGACAAGCTCACCGTCTTAGCCACTGAGCCACCGCATCCCTTCCCAACAGGTGCTTGCTTGTATATCAACACACACTCAGAGCCACTCTTTGGATCAGGGCAGCCCTGTGTAAGCCCTAATTGGTAGGCATCTCTCCCCTGGATTTGTCTGGATTTGCTTTGCCTTTTTAAAATGGCATCTTCAGAGTTGGAAAGGAAATCAAGACAAACCAAGGAGGGGAAACAGAAAGTGTTTCATTAGTTATAAATTCACGGCGAATGAACACATTAGACGGAAAAAGCAATGTATGTATTTGTAAGATGAGTAAATGGGAACCATTGGGAATAATCTCAGCAGTAAAATACAGTGAAATCAGATAAAGTGTTTTTATATTTGGATATAAAGAGCAATAATAAGAGAGACAATAGCATGGAGTAATTCTCTTTATAGTCCCCTAAAGAACCAAGCACTCCAGGCTAAATTAAATTTAAATCCATTGTCTTCTGATAACAGCATTAAGCAACTTTCTTGGAAAATTCAGGGCACTGTCTTGTTAACAAGAGGTGTACGATTTAGGCCAGCGTGTATAAATGGCAAGAAGGGCTACATCAGAACAAATTTACAATCCAGATGTAATGGGCAGTTCAGGAGAATGTGAGCAATTGTTTCAGTGACTACTTCCAAACACAAGTAGTAATTATCTACACAGGGTATATTATTTAACTGTCCTTCCACAAACTTTGATTAGGTGTACTAAAGGCTTTTCTCTGTGGAGAAACTATCTCTTTAAAAATTATGGGAATAGCAAGGGAGTTGAAAAGGGATGTGGTGGCTCAATGGCTAAGACGTTAAGCTTGTCGATCAGAAAGGTCGCCAGTTCAGCGGTTTGAATCCCTAGTGCCGCATAACAGAGTGAGTTCCTGTTACTTGTCCAAACTTCTGCCAACCTAGCAGTCCGAAAGCATGTAAAAATGCAAGTAGAAAAATAAGAATGGTGGGAAGGTAACAGCATTCTGTGCACCTTCGGCGTATAACCATGCCGGCCACATGACCATGGAGACATCCTCAGAAAGCGCTGGCTCTTCAGCTTTGAAATGGAGATGAGCCCCACCCCCTAGAGTCGGGAACGACTAGCACATATGTACGAGGGGAACCTTTACCTTTACATACGAGACCGCCTCCTGCCCCATACATCCCTTCGACCGATCCGCTCCCACAGAGAGGGCCTTCTCCGGGTACCGTCGACCAGGCAATGCCGGTTGGCGACGCCTTGGGGAAGGGCCTTCTCTGTGGCGGGCCCAGGCTTCTGGAACAACCTACCCCCCGAACTACGCACCACCTCGGACCTCCGCCTCTTCCGCCAACGTCTCAAGACTTACTTATTCCAACAAGCCGGCCTAGCATAACCCCCGTTTTCTGACTTTTAAATGTGGATAATTTTAAATTCTTAGGGTTTTATAATGGGTTTTAGCACGGGATATAATTTAATGATATATTTTTGCATTTTGTATGGTTTTTAATAATGGGTGGGGTATAAATTTAATAAAATAATAAAATAAAATAAAATAAATACCTTTAAGGGAGTTGAGATAAAAACGAATGTCTATTGAGTTGAGAGGTCCCATGAGAGAGCATTTGATGACTTTCTTCCAGGAACCATGGAATTTGTCAATAAGAACAAGTTTGGACAAAAGAATTGCTCCTCAAACATAATTTCAACCAGACAGCATATTTGTATGAAAGCAATTATAGAAAGAGATCCTAATTCAAGTCTCAGCAAAGCATTAGAGATGGATTGGGAGAATGCAAATGGTTCTTGTAAATCTGTATTGAATTCAATCTAGGGATGTTATAACTGTCTAAGGGCAGAACAGCACATCTATAGTGTAAAGGTCAAATTATTTAGTAAAATCAATTTAAATGCCAATGGGAAGGCCTTGTTGCTTTTATGGCAACATCATCTTTGGAAGATGGTTTCCCGATAGGTAGGTTTTGCGATCCATGTGAGCCAAATGTCATCCTAAGTTTATTATTGTAGATACAAGAAAACAAGTTCATTTGGAAGGCTGTTTAAGCCATCACCCCCAACTCCCTGCTCAGTTGAATAATCAGCATTAATGCATCCTTACAAAGGGTTCTCCAGCCGGTGCTTTAATGCGTCTAGTGCCGTGTTTCTCAACCTTGGCCACTTGAAGATGTCCGGACTTCAACTCCCAGAATTCCCCAGCCAGCATTCGCTGGCTGGGGAATTCTGGGAGTTGAAGTCCGGACATCTTCAAGTGGCCAAGGTTGAGAAACACTAGTCTAGTGAATGGTGGCCCATCCACCTCTCTGGGTTTTAGATTTTGCTATCAAACTATTCTTACCATTAGGATTTCCCCACCCCCCTAACATTCAGTCAGAATCTAAATCTATTTTTCTCTGTCCCAAGCACAGGAACAATAGAGAACAGACAATGACCTACTTTTTTGTGTGACATTTTTACTGATCAATATTTCTTTTTTGAAAAAACAAAACCCGCTAAAGGCAATGCGGATGCAATGCAAGTAAGTGGAGAAGAAGCTGAAGTGTGACAAATGTTTATCTTCCGCACTTAGAAATTCACAGGGATGATGACTGTAGCCATGAAACAAAGAATTGCCTGCTACCTGAGAGAAGGCAATGATAAATTTAGACAAAACATTGCATTACCGATAATGCAAAAGCAACAGTAATTGGAGAAGATCCTAATGGGAATTTAGAAAACAATAGCATGAGGCTGAGAAAAGACAAAATGCCCATGGCAGGAGTATGCAAAAAGTTTAAAGAAACGGTTGCTAACACCTTGTTCAAATAAAATGAAACCAATTACACCATGAAGAATTAGAAGAGGTTGAACTGAATAGCAGTCCTATTCTTCCTTCACCATCCATACCTATCTCCTCCTCCTCCACACCACCCTCCTCCTCCTCCTTTCTTCTTCTTCTTCTTCTTCTTCTTCTTCTTCTTCTTCTTCTTCTTCTTCTTCTTCTTCTTCTTCTTCTTCTTCTTCTCCTCCTCCTCCTCCTCCTTCCTCCTCCTCCTCCCCTTCTTCTTCTTCTTCTTCTTCTTCTTCTTCTTCTTCTTCTTCTTCTTCTTCTTCTTCTTCTTCTTCTTCTTCTTCTCCTCCTCCTCCTCCTCCTCCTCCTCCTCCTCTTCATCATCATCATCATCATCATCATCATCATCATCATCATCATCATCATCATCATCATCATCATCATCATGAGTTCATGTCCAGATTCTATCAGATATATCAGTAACCTCTAGCACTTTTAATATGTCTTCCTCTACTTCTTGAGCATTAATTTCATTCTGCTTGCATCTATTTTAGAATGGTCCATTAGCCAAACCAAAAAAAAAACCCAACAACAACCAGATCTGTATCAAATTAGCATTTAGATGTATAGATATATCCTTGGAATCCCTATGATTATCATTAAAAATAAGTACATTTCATTGTGATTCCCCCTGATTGTGGACTGGACCTGATGTCCAGTTGCTCATTCTGTGTGGATAACTTCCATGTCTTTCCTCTTCTTAGATGTTTTCATCTTTAGATCATCTTTGGTTGGAATGATCTATCCCTCCAACAGATTATACAATCCTTTGTAAAACAGGGGCCATGGCTGCCTAATTGATTAAATATTAACTTTGTCAATCTGGATTGTTTGCTTTAGCTATGGGATTCTTGAAAATGGTAGAATGGCTCCAGGACCAGCTTCTCGGTATTCTGTAATATCATTTGCTTCACTTTAATTTGCTGTACCAAATTACCTGAAATTATCAGGTAATTTCATTCGTTACTTGATCTCTCATTACTTAAGAACATTAATGTGACTAAAATCAGGAAAAGAATACAAATCAAGCTAAAATAATGATGAGTCAGTAGCTTCCTAGAGAAAATAATAAAACTGGTACACTCACACATACATGAGAAAAAGAAGAAAATGAATTTGTGCTTAGTTAAAAAGTATATTAGAAACTACACCATGGAAACCAGTTTCACTCTGCAAACCAATACTTAAAATCACATCAAGCTAGATTCATCTATATCAATACAATACAATACAATACAATAGCAGAGTTGGAAGGGACCTTGTAGGTCTTCTAGTCCAACCCCCTGCATGGTATCAGTGATATCAGTGTTTCTCAATCTTGGCAACTTTAAGTCTTGTGGACTTCAACTCCCAGAATTCCCCAGCCAGCTGATCTTGTTATTAATTCAACACTGCTGGTTTTGCTGAGGCTATAGACCAGGGATCTCCAAATTTGGCAACTTTAAGACTTGTAGACTTTAATTCCCAGAATTCTTTAGCCATGGCTAGCTGGGGAATTCTGGAAGTTGAAGCCCACAAGTCTTAAAGTTACCAAGTTTGGAGATTCCTGCTTTAAACATTACTCCAACATTCAACTCCTGCCTATATGTGGTTTCCAGATGAAGCTCTGTGGCCTTCAACAATGCTTGGTTAATGTTGTGCGAAACTGCCCAGCAAGGCATTGGAATCCAGCCTAAAGCTAAGGAAAGCCTGAAAAGATGAGCATCCCAATGATTCAATAAGCAGGTATATCAAGAGGTAGGCTTGGTTAGCCAAATGACAGAGTTGGTGCCAACCCTAGGAAGCCCTGCCTACTGTTGTACTTAGTGGTGGGTTCTGTCAGTGGTCAGGCAGTGGTCATCAGGGAGAGGAAGCTTGGCCACAGGAGGTGGATGGTGCCCAAGGAGGAATGCCAGTTCTGACCATCTCCCTACGATGGTCAATAAGCAAGCAAGATACAGAAGGATCTTGACAGACTTGAACATTGGGCACTATCTAACAAAATGAAATTCAATGGTTAAAAAAGTAAGGTTCTACATTTAGGCAAGAAAAACAAAATGCACAAGTACAGTATATGTTGTGCCTTGCTCAACAGTAACTGTGAAAGAGATCTTGGAATCCTAGGGGACAATCATTTAAATATGAGCCAGCAGTGTGCAGCAGCTGCCAAAAAAAGCCAACACAGTTCTAGGCTGCATAAACAGAGGGATAGAATCAAGTTCAGGTGAAGTGTTAATATCACTTTGTAATGCTTTAGTAAGGCCACACTTGGAATATTGCATTCAGTTTTGGTCACCACAATGTAAAAAAGTTGTTAAGACTCTATAAAGAGTGCAGAGAAGAGCAACAAAGATGATTAGGGGACTGGAGACTAAAACATATGAAGAACTGTTGCAGGAACTGGGTATATCTAGTTTATTGAAAAGAAGGACTAGGGAGACATGATAGGAGTGTTCCAATATCTCAGAGGCTGCCACAAAGAAGAGGGAGTCAAACTATTCTCCAAAGCACCTGTGGGCAGGACAAGAAGCAATGGGTGGAAACTAATCAAGGAGAGTAGTCAAAAGGAAAAGCTAGTAGCTTTTAGTGGGATGGGTTTCTTAGGTTATATCTTCTTAAAGTACGGTCTTGAAAATATTATATATCAACCCAGTAATAAAACCAAATGTTTGAAAAATGACCCAGCTAATTGGCCAAAATGAAAAGGCTCTGTCTAGTGGATTATTTCACAATAAAGGTTTTTTTTTAATAGCATACTGTGCCTCTTTTTTTGTTTTGTTTTTGGACTCACTAAAGGTGTCGGTGTGCGCAAAGGTTTCCTTGTGGCAGCTCTCAAGCTAATGAAGTAGATCTTGAAAACATCAAGTTGAGAAGCGGGTTTTGGCCTTTACACAAAGCCTACATTGTAATGCCACAAATTCCTAGCCTTCAGTCCTTGTCTTTAGTCCCAGATCCGATTGGTGCTTGGAAATCCAGGCTGTAGTCTAGGCTGGGAAGCTTTAAGATTTTTGCACTTTTTGTGGTACAAAATAAATCCTGATTTGTCCAGAAGGATCAATGGGCAACATCTTCTACATTTCTAAATGCTCCAGATTTATCCCTCTCCCGCTTATATCGTTTTCTTGAGTTACTGTAAGGAACAACAGCCTTTCTGGATAAGAAAATGCAGAACGTAAAGCCTGGCCAAGAACTCTTAAATCCCATTTTTTTGAATTTTCAATTTTAGAGCGATACATGAAGCTTGGGAAAACTTACACTTTCTGCTTTTCCTTTTCATAGGTTTCGAAGCAACAAGCAGAAACATCCCGGATATTCCTGTTAGCGAGGAGAGCTAGGACTTGACTCACTGAAATCTACCCAAGCAGGGATGTATCCCTCCTTTTGAAAGGTGAGCGCTTAAAGTTTTGTGATAAAACAGGAGGAGGAACGATTCTGCGTGACTCAATGATGAGCCAGTATTGGAAGGAAATGTCCTTCTGAGTTCAGTTCCAAGCGGGGGAAAAGACACCAGAAACATGGAGGCTGCTTGGAAAGATAGTTTAATGGTGGACAGGATCACATGGCTTGAGCTCCTGGACAGAAAAGGGGGATCCCAGGCTTCCAGATGTTGGGTGAAGAAGAAAAAGAGGCAGAGATGCTGAAAGTCTCTGGTTTTATGCCCTCTCTGGCTTTTGAACCTGAGCTTGTATTCTGATTGGTTGTCAGATTCCCATGGGGCCATGCAGGGGCAACTTTATTGGCTGTGCTTTGAGTCCAAGTTTCTTCCCAGGTGCCCTGTGGTGAGGTGGGTAAAGGGCTAATACTATCATGCCTTAATCTCATCACCTTGGAGCTGACGGGGGAGATCTTTGTTATGTAGAATAGACTGACCCAGGCATTTTAAATGGCCCATTGACAAAGGTGGGGGCTATTAAGAGTGAGTCTGTTTCCTGCCTAAAAACATGTTTCTTCAACTCTTATCGAGGGAAATACAATATTCTGCCTTTTCAATATTTCCCAGGATATTTTTCATTTTTCTAGCAGAGGGGTGGGTGCTAACTTCCTACACTAGAAAAGAAAGAATACTATATATGTGTGATCATGAACGCTTCCTTTGGGTGATTTCCCTCCCTCCCCCCCCCCCCCCAAAAAAGTCTACAGAACTAATTGCAGAGCTGTGGCAAGAGAAATGTTGCTGTTTCCAAGGCAACTGGACCCAAGCTATCTCCTCTCATCCCATCCTGTTTGGTTGACTAGTTAGGCAGAATACAGAGAGGATAAGCAGCCAGATCCACTGCTGCATTCATGGGAGCATCCCATGGGAAATAACGCAGCTTAGATGGATGTTACTTACTTTCCCATTAAGGGTAGGTGGGTTTCTTCATGCTCTGATTCACTCCAGACTGCATTCCACTCCTTCTGAATTCTCGTGCCTTAAATCCTCCCTATTGCCAGAATGTGGGCTTGTATGTCATCTGTGTAACTAAAACAGTGCCTGACACATACAGAAATAGGGAGAGGACAGATTTAGGGGCCTGTGAAGGTGCATACAAATAGGAGGTGGAAAAACGTAAGAGGGAACCTCATTTCAAAGTGACCCAGAAAACATTTTCGCTGTTCATGTTTATGTCAGGCACTGGGCAACAATGGAGAAAATTGTGGGATGATGGGTTGTTCTGTTTTCCCAGATTGGCTTGGAAAACCTCTGCTGCAAATTCAAACTCTTTCAATCCCCTTTTGCCTTTATCCTTCACATGCAGAGATATAATACAGCAGGGATCTCCAACCTTTGCAACTTTAAGTCTGAAGGACTTCAGCTCCCAGACTTATCCAGCCAGCTTTGCTGGCTAGAGAAGTCAGGGAGCTGAAGTCCTTCAGACTTAAAGTTGCAAAGGTTGGAGACCCCTGTAATACAGTATTGATGATGTGCTACAAAAAAACAAACAATGGTGTTGAGATTGTGGCAGGTTTGCCTTCAGTACAAATGAATCTTGTTAGCACTGTGTCACTGATTGTTGGAAGAAATGTCCATCTGGGTTCAGTTCCAAGTGGGGGGAAAAGACACTGGATTCATGGAGGCTGTTTAGAAAGATGGTTTTAATGGTGGGCAGGACCACCTGCCTTGGAGCTCCTGGGTGAAAAAGGGCAGAGATGCTGAGAGTCCCTTAGTTTTTATACCCTGGGCTTTGAACCTCCTGGGGCACAGGAAGAGTATCCTGATTGGTTGCTGTCAGAGGTCACAGCTAGCTTTGTCGGTTGTCTGTTTGGCTGAAACTTGGTGGGTGGTGCAATGAAGGGCAATGAAATGGCTCTGCCTGAAAGGGGTAGATCTTAAGTTATGTAGAATAGCCTGGCTCATGCCTTAATGGCCCATTAACAAAGTGGTGTGTGTGTGTGTGGTGAGTTTAAACCTCTCTGAGTTTCACTTCTCTTTTTAGGGGAAATATTCTGTCTCTTTAATGTTTCCTAAAATATTTCATTTTCTAGGAAAGGGGTGGGTTTTAACTTCCTACATCAGAGGTCCCCAACTTTTGCAACTTTAAGTCTGAAGGACTTTGCTGGCTGGAGAAGTCTGGGAGCTGAAGTCCTTCAGACTTAAAGTTGCAAAGGTTGGGGACCTCTGTCCTACATGACCTAGCATTGGATGCGAGGACATCACAACCAAAATAGTCCTCAAAAGGATTACTCCAATGCTTTTTGAACCCATTCACTCGTCTTTAAGGGCTATTAAATTAGGGCCTTCAAATACACAGAATTCATTCCGAGACAGCACAGAGGTGATTTGAATTATTTGTTTGTAAAAGTTACACCTGTCAAACCAGGAGGCTGCGAGTGCTGGTCCTGCCTTAGCCCTGAAAATCAACTGGGTAACTTCGAGCCAGTCACTCTTTCTCTCAGCCTAACCCACCTCACAGGGTTGTAGTTGTGGGGAGAAGAGGAGGAGGAAGGACTATTATGTATATTATATATATATTGTATATTATGTATAAGGTTCCTGCCCATGCAGGGGGTTGGACTAGAAGACCTACAAGGTCCCTTCCAACTCTGCTATTGTATTGTATTGTATTGTATTGTATATTTGCTGCCTTGAGTTTCTTATGAAATAATAAAGGTAGGAGGAAAATCTAATAAATAAAAATATTTATTTTTAACTAAATAAAATAAAATAAAAATATGCACGAAATGGATCCGAGCCCCATTTCATATGCTACCAGGATCCAAGCTGTGCAAATTAGCATTAGTAAAAAGAAATGTATTGAAATCAAGTCAGTGGTGGATTCCTACCAGTTTGGACTGGTTTGGCCCAACTGGTAGTGGTTTGGCGGACTGGGTTGCTGGAACCGGCAGCGGCCCAGACTTGCCACACCCCGGGTGGCACTGGAGGCGCATGAGCAAAAACAAAAAATAGGATGGCAGCGCATTTTTTGCTTTTGCACATGCACAGAACAATTTTATTGCACTGCACATGCGAGCGCAGCGCGCCCACGAACAAACCAGCAGGAGTGCCTGCCAGAACCCACCCCTGAATCAAGTATGTGCTTATGTCACATATTGGTTTATTGCAGTGCATAAATAGCAATTGTGTGTATGTGTGAATGAACCTCTAAGAACAACAGAGCAAAACACTGTTGTAGTTATATAGAATTACAAGGGCTTCTAATATCAGGCCCCTTTGCACCCCAGATCCAGAAAAAAAAACCAGGACCAAAAGGTATTTTAGAACAGTTTTAATACAGTTCTAGATCAATGAATATCCAGTCATAGCTAGCTAGTATTTTGGTTCTGCTGACCACACATAACTGAAGTTAGACCAGCATGTTATTATGTTATAATGCTGGCAGATAATACCTCGCTTCAGGAAGTATCAGCCTGGATCTCTGGGCAAGTTTGCCTATCACAAAACAACTCCACAGGGAAAACAAGTAAATATTTCTGGCAGGTGCAGCTTGATCTTCAGGCCAATATTCTACAAGCCCACAAACAGGCAAAGAGATTCAGCACGGACCAGAATTGTTTCCTATGCTATCTGTGTATTGTACAACTTTAAATTTGATCCCTCTGCCTCCTTCCCTGGATACGGGAAAGGAGCAGACGGCATGGACTAAAGGAACAGCTGCAGCTGCTTGTCATCTCCAATCAAGATGACTATCACAAAAGATAGTCAGTAGCTACTGGTTATAGTAAAGGAAGCAGAGACATCATTGGGGCAATCAGCTGTCAGAAGGGCTGCTTCTGTTCAGAAGCGATGTTGCTTTAAGACTTGGTGCTTTGTCTGGCTCCATGCTTTTCCATGATGATTGATCCAGTCTTTTGCTTCTCACCGTATAAACTTCCTGTTAGCAGACTTTGCACTGTGTGTGGCTCAAGGCATGAAGATCATATACTCTGCCGTCTCCTATTTCTTTCTTGCTCCTTGGCCTTTCTAGTCCTCTTGTTTTCAGTGTTCTCTATGTATCCTCCATAGCTATTGTGTGTTTCCTTTTGAAAACTCTCTTAGTTCTTTGACACAATTTTGTGCTGCCTTTGGATCCTTCCCTGGGTGGAGGAAGGGCCTAGAGGGGCCCAGAACCTTCTCTGAAGGACCCTTTTCTGCGTGATGTAGGAGTCTCATATAATATTTCACACGGTGAAATATTAAAAATGCCTAAAGCAAAACAATGCATCAGGAAGCAGAATATAAGCCGATCCAGAGATATCTAGTGCAGACTGCACACAGTTTTGGAGCCTGATAATAAACAGACCGAAGTACAGTTGGAGCTTCTAATGGTTGGCTGAAATTTTGCATTTCAGAGAATATTTATAAACCAAGAGAATATAAAACATCCCAATTTTCTGCAGTTGCCCTGATTTTCCACATCCTGCAGTAATTGGAATGTCAGTTTGACTGAGACAGAAGAAAGCTCACCGGGAGAATTGAGGCAAGATGTTACAAAATGTTGGGCTCTCTCGGTTGCAAAGGCAAAGACTTGAAGAAATCAAGGAGATACAGTAGAAAGGAGAGATGAGAGTCGAAATGACTCATTCAAGTCAAAAGCGGTAGAAGCTGATTTGGTTGGCCATAGAGGAAGTCTGAATTAATACTGTGATCTAAGATAACCACCAGATATTTGCCTTCCGGACTCTCCTTTTAAATATTAGCTCATTCCTGAAAAACAGCAGCAATGGTTGCCAAGTAGGTGGGATGCCATGCAGCCTACTTAACTGCAGGTCGCGTGCTCTGTTACTGCTGTGGCAGATCCCCTATGAAAGATGCTGAGGATATGTTTTCGCGGCACCTTAAGTGGTATGCAGCCAAACCCAAATGCCCCATAATTAGGATCAGGTAGGCTTGCTGAGCACTGGGTCCAGGCGTTTTGGCCTGGCTCCCAGTAAAGGATAATGCTGGAGTAACGGTTGTTGCTGTCTCCTCCAAAGACATAGATCCTCTTCCTCCAGCAGGCAACACCGGGGTAAGAGATAGCTATGGGAAGCAATGGGACAGAGATGTTAGGATTGGTTGTACCCTCTCTGAGCAAGCAAATACAACGCTGGGTGAAGTGACGGATTCCTTGAGCATCCTCTCCGGAGAGCCCACCAACCACAAAGATGTGGTTGCCCAACGTAACGGCACTGGCTTCATAAAATTCCAAGCCTGTGGGGATCTGGGACCAGGCTCCTGACATGACATCATAAACCAGGAATCCCTTGTGGGGAACCGGCAAGTCAGAGTCACTCATCTCTCCACCAATGAGGTAGAGTTTGCTCCTGAGTGCCGTGGAAGCAAAATAGGACAGTGCAAAGGGAAGGCTAGTGATGGTTATCCATTCTTCTTGCTCCAAGTCATAGGTCTCTGCAGTTATCAGTGTCCCTGTAACATCCCAGCCACCAGCAACATACAGCTTTTTCTTGCATACGAGGAAAGCGTGCCAAGCTCGACCTGCCGACATGGAGGGGAGCTGGGACCAGCAGCCCCCGAGTGTGTCATATACAAGTAGGTTGTCAGAATACGAACCGTCTAAATGCTGCCCACCAGATATGTAGAGTTTATGGCCCATGGAGGTACAACTGGGAGATGTCACTGATTTCAGGTCAGGGAGCTGATCCCACTGATCAATGGAAGGGTCAAAGAAATGCACGTGAGAATCCAACTTCTCATCCTCGAAATTGACTTCACTCCATTTTGGGAGACCCACGCACACCATTCCTTCGTGATACATGCCATGCCTCAGCCCTCTACTTGCCCACAACCTTTCTTCCACGCTAAGCTCCTCCCAAGGGAGACGCACACACTCATAGAATTCTTCCGTTTGAGCCCGGACCTCAGCCAGTTCCTCTGGGGTCAAGAGGGGAAGGCGAACATAATCCATAAGTGCTGCAAACTTTGGGAGGCGCTCAGCAAGATTAAAGGTGACCCAGCGGCGCACAGCTTGGTACACAATCAGTTCAGAATCCACTGCCAGGATATCTGAAGCAATAATGGTAATCAGGATGCCAACATCCAAGTACAAGAAGGAAGGAAGCTCTGAGAGTTGCTCAAAGTGAAAGGCAATGTAACTTGATGTTGAGTGGAGTAGAGGCCGGTGATTGTGGGAATACGACAGCACATAAAGCTCCAGACAATTCTCCATGGAAATCCTTTCTCTGAGAAATCTATAAAGAGCAAGAGAAGGGACGTAATAGACTTCGGTAAAAAATGAACCTTGAACACTTAGTCTCGTTTTGTGTAATTGCTTGTTACATTCTGATTAGATTAGTTTTTATTGTATTTTATTGTACTCCTCTAAGTAATTCTGATACTCAAAGGGCAGGGCACATCTCTTATTAATAAAAAATGGTAAATTAAAAGGAATTAGACAAATTAGGAAGATCTGTAAGAGGTATTGGATGTGATTGATAGAGCCTTTAGCAATGAAGACACAGATTGCTACAAAATGGTGTGGTTTTCATGACGGATTTTGTCATGACATTGGAAAATAGCACTAGCAATAGAACTTAGACTTATGATACCACTTCACAGTGCTTTTACAGCCCTCTCTAAGCACTTTACAGAGTCATTCTATTGCCCCCAACAATCTGTGTCCTCATTTTACCCACCTCGGAAGGATGGAAGGCTGAGTCAACCTTGAGCCTGCTGGGATTCGAACTGAATTGCAATCAGATGGCAATCAGCAGAAGTAGCCTGCAGTACTGCACTCTAACCACTGCACCAACGCGGCTCATACGGTGGCAAAATAGCAATTAAACAGAGTCTGCTGGCATCCTAGAGTAGTCAAGCTGGTATTGTCCAGAAATGTGGGTTTCAATTCCCCTCAATGCCAGCTAGTTTGGCCAATAACACAAGGAACTGGATGTGTGATAGCTCAATACTTCCAGAAGTTACTAAAATCCTGGTATTTCTGGACATTACCCAGAACCAGGGTTTGATGTGGAACTATTTATCTGGGACACATTAGGAACAAAATCTTAAGGCCTATAAAAACCATCCTTTTCACTGATTTAGACATGTAAATAAACTGATTTAGATTCCTTCCTATACCTGGTGATAATGTCCAGTGCAGAAGTAATCTGAAGTCTACTGGCTGCAGTGAACAGTTCTTCTGCCTCTTCCCCAAGAAGCAGCAATTCCCCAGTGTAGACATAATCCAGGAGACTCTGGAGGCAAGTGGCCGATAAGTCCATAAGTACAATTTCGCCTTCCCGTGATTCCTTGAAGGTGCTAGTAAGCATGCGCTGGAAGTAGAGGCTGACTGAAGCTAAGAGTATTCTGAAGGGGAAGCAACCAGAAGAGAGAGAAAGCAGTAATCATTGAGGAAAGGTGTGCACTCTTTGCAAGAAAATTGTTCTAGTTTAATCCACCGTATCTCCAAGATCTCAAAAAGCAGTGCTTCCCAGTTTCACCTCATTTCCTAAATTTAGATTAAATTTCAAAGGGGGGGGGGAATTACATAGGAACTCCTCTTATTTAGGTTTGTTTTTTTTCCAGTTTCAGAGACATGGCCAATTACAGAAGCTTCAAAATGACAGAACGATGTGTAAGAAATGAACAGTATCAGCAGTAATGCCATATTCCCTTTGACGGTCAAGAGAAGTTTTTAAAAATTCAATCACCTTGACAATAAGCCAAAAAAAACAAAACAAAACCCAGAAACAGAAACTGCAAACAACCTTTTTTTTTCTTTCAGAAAATGTATAGAAGATTTAAATTCATGTATTGTGAACAGTTGCCTACCTATGGCATGGAAACCTTCTCCCCTCAGCCACCAGGGTGATATCACAGAGCTGTTGACCCTGGTACAACTCCTTGATGCCTACAGGGGTAGAAGAGATGATGCAACTCATTGAAAGGGATTGAGGAAGGGAAAAAAATATATGAGATTGTACTTCCACACATCACAAAACTATGGGGCCAGTTTGGTCCAGATATTAAGGTGCTAGTCTAGAAACCAGGAGACTGCGAGTTCAAGTCCTGCCTTCGGCATGAAAGCTGACTGGATAACTTTGGGCCAGTCACTCCCTCTCAACCCAACTCACTTCACAAAGTTGTTGTGGGGGGAGGAGGGAGGAGTCATAGTATGGTTCACCACCTTATTTATCACCATAATTAATAAAAATAATAGAGGAGATATAAATAAATAAGTATATAAGAATATATTCCTGTTGGAAGGGGCCAAGCACCCTGGTAGTATTTCTGCAGAACAGAATATAATCTTGCTGGAGTATGGCATGTTTGCCATGTTATGATACATTAGATTCTTAAAAGTCTTCATTTGAAGGAAGACACATCAGGGTTAAGCTTCTGAACTCTGTTTTATCTTAGAATAAGTGAAGCAATTAAAAAAACAAAAGTCTCCGTATGCATTTGAAAGATTCCTTTCTCTAAGCTCTGGATTTATGAGAACTTCAGAATATCCAGGACTGAAAGAAACAGCTTTCTAGCAAATACCAAGGTCTTGCTAACCAGTAATTATTGACAGTAAAATATTTCAGTATTGGGAGTCCTGTAAACAGCTTGGATTCTTCAGCTTGGTTGCTAGGCAAACAGATTGAATATCCAAGGGATACAAATGTGCATGTAGAATCACATTTTACACATTGACCCGTATGGAAGCCTATCACTTTTGCCAATGCTTGAAAATATTTTACCCTGAGGGATGCAATGGAAACACTCAGAAATGATCCAGCCTTACCCTGCCCAATGGAGTTCTTCAGAGGGGAGTCCTGACTTGAGGTCTCATCTAACTGCATCTCTTTGTCCCTCAGATTGCCTGTAACATCAGTCATTGTCCATCTAAAGATACAGAATATTAGGTGCTGCTGTTGAGTTTACAAAGCAGGAGGGGAGATTGGTTGGGAAGGGAAAATAATGCTAATATCATTTTGATATGTTCGCTTGGAGATCCTTTACAATACAACACCTCTAAAAAAAGAGGCCCTTTTAAAGGGAAGATATATAAAGCCAGGTACCATCTGCTGCCTTCTGGAAAGGATTTTCTAAAGATGCCAACAGTGGTGTGCTTTGCAAAGAGTTAACAAAAGCCACACATGTAACAACACATAGTGGTATGAACTTAAGATCTCCTGGAGCTAAAAATTGGGAATTGTAGACTTATTCTAGATGGCCTGGAACTTGAAGGTCCTGTACATCATTTAGCCAATTGTTTTCTTCTATATAGTCACCCATATCCTCCCCCCCCCCAACCAAGGTGCAAATAATTAAATCAAGTTTTTTTATTGTGATTATGTGATTAAAGCCTCACTCCCCTCTATGCATCACATATTAGATGCATGTTAAAAAAAATAAATGCGGAGCTCAGTTGTTGGGTCATGGCAGCTTTTCTGACCCAATCCTCACCCACAACTGTTTAAAATCAGTAGCATATTTCCTTCCATTCTAGCATGGGAAATTCACACCCCAGAAGAATCCAATCTTAAACAGGCTTACACTGATCTATAAAACAAACACCCAGTTCTCCAATTCCCCAATTCATTCCTCATTCATGTATAACAAAATCCCTTCCAGTTTCCATCAGCTAAGCTTTTAATGTCAGGGTTCTAAGTAACACCCCCAACAAATGATTGCTTTCCTTTACATGTTACACTTCCCCATCTTTTGTTAAGCCATGGCAATATTGCTCAAGGACATTTGGTCTAAATAGCTTCTCACCCAGGCTGATAATAATAATTTAATAATAATTTTAATACTTATAAACCGCTCCCTCTCCCCATGGGGACTCGGGGCGGTGCACAGGTAGAATAAAAACAATAAATACATACAAACATTCCTTAAAAACAAATTAAACCTAACCTGCGCTAAAATTTCCCATTAAAACTGAACTATACTAAAACTACCCAGTAAAACCCCAAAGACAGAGAGACTATCCTAGGCCGGCCAGACAGAAAAGATGAGTTTTTAATTTAAGACGGAAGGAGCGGAGGTCCGTGGTCGTCCTAATATCGGGGGGAAGGTCGTTCCAGAGGGCCGGGCCCGCCACAGAGATAGCCCTTCCCCTGGGTGTCGCCCGCTGACAGTGTCTAGTGGACGGCACCCGGAAAAGTCCCTCTCTGTGGGAGCGAATCGGCCGTGAGGATGTATGAGGCAGGATCCGATCCCGCAGGTAGCTAGGTCCCGAGCCATGGAGCGCTTTAAAGATGATAATTAACACCTTGATGCTCTATGCACAACCATGCGCCTAAAGTGATATCTGTTGATGGTTGTAGAAACTTTCTTAAGCTGAATGCGGTGTTAAATATTTGGTTCTGGCATCTGAGCTGCCCTTTTGCCTCTGGGGCCTCCCCAAAGCCAACCTTTTGTTCCTGGAGGCAATGTTGGAATGTGAAGTTCTTTCAAAACAAGAATTATGCCAACCTGCTATATGGGATATGACGAGCACGACTTGGGCCAGGGCCAGGAGCTGTGAAAACACCCAGGTGAGGAGTAAATAGGTGGGTGGGTAAACAGCAGGTAGGTTGCTACGGTACTGCAACATCCCGTGGGGTGGGATATATCAGCTTGGTTGCCCAGGTGACCAGGGCCCCCTTCCATTCCACCAGGCCTAGTTCAGGCAGGGTATGAGGAGAGAAAAGTGAGAGTCTTCTTGGGTGCCATGGCAACAGGAGATTCTCTAGGAAGCTCAAGATGTGTGGGAGCATCGCAGGAAGAACTGAAATAGTGGAAGACAAACACAAATATGTTTGGGATACATATTAAGTAGAATGGTGTGTAAAAAAAAATGTAATAGAAGGAGGAACTGGCACTTTCCAGGAATGAGAGGAATAAAGTTTCCCCACCAACAGTGATATTTCACTGGGTTTCTTGCAAAAGAGGGGAAAGAATAAATCTGTGATTAATGGGAAAGGTACCTATAATTCTCTGGGCTTTCTACGTCAATTCTGTAAGTTCTGAGATCAAAGGTTAGCCAAATTCCATGAATTTTGATTGTCTTCTTGCTGTTCCTCAGCAGTGGCTACTTTTCAACCGATTTGCTTGAGGGATGACTGAGGTAGCTGACTGAATTATTTCTCAGCATCCTGGTCACTACGTTTGTTCCTTGGGCACTTAGCAACTGCTACCTTTCCCTTGAATGTCTCCTAGCAACTCAGCACCTGATGTGGTACACGCGCAAATAAACCTGGTAAAAGTATAGAGCAGGAAAGAAGGTTACACAGGGACTGGGCAGGCAGATCAGACTAGTCTAAGCCAAAATGGAGGATAGCTACCGTAAGCTGTGCCAGCTATTGTCCTGGGAATGTTGTGTGAGGAAAGGCACCATATTGAACCATGCTAAGATATGCTTAGGCATCACTAGAGGTTTTTAAGAGGAGATTGGACAGCAATACAATGCTATAGGGCAGGGATGTCCAAACTTGGGAACTTTAACACTTGTGGACTTCAACTCCCAGAATTCCTATGCTATGCTGGCTGGGGAATTCTGGGAGTTGAAGTCCACAAGTCTTACAGTTCCCAAGTTTGGACATCCCTGCTATAGGGTCTCCTGCTTGAGCAAGGTATTGGACTATAAAATCACCAAGATCCCTTCCAATTCTGTTATTCTGTATAATGGCTTATTTTGCAAATAACAATTGTGTTTTATTGATCCAAGATTAGCTGCTTTTGATGTGTTCTGTAAATCTAGGGGAAAGTGGGTGGACAAAACCCACTAACTCAATATGGTTACTTTTAAATAAACTTAAGCGAATCAACTGAGGAATTATTATGAGAGTCCCTTCTGATTTAATCATACCTGCCTCCGTCATATGGCAAAGGTGAATTTGATTCCTTTTTGGAAGGGCTCTGGAAGACACACCCAAGGATTTATGATTCAGATCCGATCCTTTGCCCCTATCCCCACCCCCAATTATGCATCTAAGTAACATCCTATGCATGTGATTCTTGGCAACCTCATCCATGTTGGTGGCATACTACAAGCTGGGAACATATGCTGGCTAATGCATTTCTAATTTTCAGCTAATTCTGAAGAAGCACTCAAATAGCAAGGAGAAACATAAATACAGCTGTCTAACCCTGTTGGCCTCAGCTTTGACTATGCATATTTTTAGTCTACTATCAATGTACAAAAAGAAGGGAGGACAGAATATAATTAAGCAATCAGCCACTTACCGAGGTGGATTCAGCAGGAGATAAGAATGATTGTTCTAGAATTACGAGAGAATTCGTAGGGTGCTGTGTGTGTGAAAACAGAACATTTTCTTCCCTGCAAGTCTGCAAATCTTCGGGAAATAGATGCCCTCCTACAAGCATTCAAATGAGTTATTCCCAAAATTATCTTTTCTAAATGTTGAATATTCACTAGATCCCTGAAGGCTTCAACACTGGCATGATATCTGCTGATGTAAGAGAGTAGCTATTGGTTTCAGGGTTGTGGAATAATTTAAAAAATATATTTTGAAACAAAGCCATGATAATAAAAGCAATTTTCTTGGAATGTATCTTTTAAAAGTATATTCTTTTCATTCTTGAATGCCTTGCATATAACTGTATTTGCATTTGATAATGAAAACGTAGTAGTGGTTAGTAGGTTGTTGATTTCTTTAATTGATTTATACACCTGCTAATAGGTATTGCTGACATGCAAAAGTGATTTCTAGTTGTCAACATTTTACAAATGATAGCACTGTAAGGATTTTATAATTGACATGACAAAAAAAAATCACATAACCAACAGAAGTTGAACTTCTAGGAATCCTCCAAGCAATTCTTGCAATTCTTCTTCAACTAAAATATGGGCCAACGAATTTAAACTATATGTAGAGGATGAAAAAGAAAAAAGAAAATAAGCAAAGAAGTTAATCATGAAGAAAAATATTGCAATATGATAAAAACTGAACAACCATTAATGGGGAATCTAACTAACCAATTAACTAAGAAAAATGAGGTAACCCTGGAAGAAGGAAGCCACTAAAATTGTTTTATCTGACCACAATTAAATAATGAGTTGCTATCTTTGGTGATGTTTAATAGTCATTTGGATTGGATAGTTTTTCTTTTGGAAATGTTTACCGATGTAATGCATTACATCAAACAAGGTGTTATTATTTCTGCCAAAGTTTAACAGCTTTATTTTTTTATTTTTTTATTTATTTTATTTAAATTTATATCCCACCGTTCTCCACAGAGGACCCAATGCTTCCAATGCTTAATGATTAAGAGAGAGAAGAAGGACATTTAAATAAAATATAAAGAAGGATTGTACACTTCTTTTGTTAGGTTAGGACCTTTGCTGATTAATAAGGAGCACTGAAGATTTAGAGATGATTTATAGTAAATGAGATGAGGTATGGAATGAAGATGTATCTGGTTGTATTTTAAAAGGTAGGGATACATTGTTAATATTGAATATGCTTGCTGGGGATGTAAAAGAATGTTTTTTTTCTTACAATCTTTTTTTTGGGAAGGGATTTCCCTCCCCCCCCCTCTCTCTTTCTCTCTCCCTCCCTCTTTCTCTCTCTCTCTCTCTCTCTCTGTATGTTTCTGTGTCTTTCTTTGCATGCACTGGGATTTGTATATGTATGTACACATGTATAGTGTGTGTGTGTGTGTGTGTATATATGTATGTGTCTATACATATATATACACACAGACACATATATATGGTTTTTGCATTCATCATTTTATATCATTCTTAATAAAATTATTGAAGAAAAAGAACACAAAGTAGCCCTGATTTAAATAGGCTATACAACCTAGCTGTGTGTGCCTTTGATTTATTTAAAAGTCTTCTTATGTACAGTGAAGTTTGTTCCATAATAAATTGTACATAATCTACCCTTAAAAATCATGCTAAGAATTTCTCTCCCTCCATTAATTATTGACATTACAGATGGCAACAATTTTCATCTGGAGCCCATCAGACAGAAAGGAAAATGTAAGCCTTTCCATTTCAGTCACATTCCCAATAGTTCTCTCTTTTCAAACAATCAATCAGACTAGAGCTTGAAGGGATGGTAGAGGTCTTCTAGTCCAACCCCCTGCTTAGTTGTTTTCCTGCAGACGTTTCGTTACCCCACTAGGTAACATCTTCAGTGCTTGGATAGCACTGATGAGATGTCTGCAAGAAAACAGCCAAGCTCCGAGACCACCAAGGACCCCTCATTTCAATCCTGAGATACACATATTCCCCTTTATTGGTATTTGTGTGCTTGTTTGATTTATGAGGGTATCCAACTCCATCCCAACTTTGGGTGACTACCAAATACAATATAAGAAAAACTTGACATAACTGAGTGAGAGCAGGTCTTTTGCCATGTAGTTCCACCTCCTATTCAGGATTCAGGAAAGAATCCAAAGCTGTTGTAAAGCCAAACTCAGATAGCTGGCTAGCATCTGTGAAGCTTTGTCCCCATGCCCATTTACTCAGTGGTAAATTCTCTGACATTAACCTCTCAAGAGGAGGGCTCATGGTCTTGAGAAACATTGAGGTTTCTCAACCTGTCAGCCTTCGCTTTGCCGCTTGCTTGGCTGCCATGGAAACGGGGAGGGTGGGGTTATGGGGTTAACTATGAGTGCTGGTGGAAGATGGTACGGGCCAGTGTTATCTCAAACCTAACGGTATCACATTCCATTCTGATGATGGCGTTGGATGTGAGGCCCACCTGATGCCCTGGAGAAATCTGCATTGGACACTGTTGTAGGGGGCATGGGTTATTGGGGTTGGCTTAAGCTTTGATATACACGCTTCGCGCCTAAACTAGTCACTTCCTGCTTGACCCTTGTTTGCTGTTCTTCTGTATTCAGTAAAAGTAACCTTATTCATACTAAACCATGATTAAGTGTGGTCTTTCTTGAGTATTCGAAGAAGCGAACCCTGACACAACCCCAACAACTAAGATGTCAATCAATCAACCAATCGGAATAGAACTGGAAGGGATCTTGGAAGTCTTTTGGTCCAGCCCCTTGCTCAAGCAGGAGACCCTATAACCTTTCAGACAAGTTACTGTCTAGTCTCTTCTTAAAAACCTCCAGTGATGAAGCACCAACAACTTCTGAAGGCAAGCTGTTCCACTGGTTAATTGTTCTCACCTTGATTAGTTTCCACCCATTGTTTCTTGTCTTGCCTTGTGGTGTTTTGGACAATAAGTTGACCCCCTGATCTTTGTGGCAGCCTTTCAAATAGTGGAATACTCTTATCATGTCCCCCCCTAGTTTTTCTTTTCTCTAAACTGGCCATATCAAATTCCTGCAACCATTCTTCATATGTTTTAGTCTCCAGGCCCTTAATGAACTTAGTTGCTTTTCTCTGCACTTTTTTTTCAAAGTCTCAACATCTTTTTTTGTAATGTAGTGGTCAAAACTGGATGCAGTATTCCAGGTGCGGTCCAGTGGTGGGCCTATTTTGTGGGCATGGCTTGGCAGTCATGTGACAGGGTGGAAGTGACCACCTTTTAAAATGTGGTGAAACTCATTTAACAACGCTCTTGCTTAGCAAACAAAATTTTGGACTCAATTGTGATGATAAATTCTTTTTCTTTCTTTCTTTCTTTCTTTCTTTCTTTCTTTCTTTCTTTCTTTCTTTCTTTCTTTCTTTCTTTCTTTCTTTCTTTCTTCCTTCCTTCCTTCCTTCCTTCCTTCCTTCCTTCCTTCCTTCCTTCCCTCCCTTCCCTTCCCTTCCCTTTCCTTTCCTTTCCTTTCCTTCCCATTGGGTCACTGGCAGCGGCGGGCCAGATTTACTTCCAGGTACGCCGGTGGAACCCCCTCTCACCGATTCTCTAAATTTCACCAACCTGCTCTCGCGAGTAGGTGCGAACCTGCAGAAACCCACCACTGGTGCGGTCTAACTAAGGTATTATTAAAGTGGTAGTACAGCGTTTCCCCGAAAATACAACATGTCCTGCTAATAAGCCCAATTGGGCTTTTCAGAGCATGCACCACAATAAGCCCTCCCCCCGAAACTAAGTCCCCCCAACTATTTAAGTGCAAAAAGAGCCTGCCGCAAAAACAGTGGCAGGACAGCAATGCGCTAACCTCCTCCCCCACCTGTTCCCTCTCATGCAATCCCACCCACCCCACCCCAAATGTAAAGGCAGCCTGCCTGTTTCCCTTCCCTACCATCCCTTTAGTGAGGGGAGAGGCAGGTGGGGGTGGGGGAGAAGCGAGGCGCGCCTCTTACCTGTCCAGCCCAGCTGCATTCCTCACACTTTTGTCCAGTGAATCCCCTTGTAAAAAATACCTTATGAGTTCAACTCGCAAGGTTGTTTTGTTTTTTTTACAAAAAACCTCTCGAGTTGAACTCATGAGGTTTTTTTTTACAAGGGGATTCACTGGACAAAAGGGCGAGGAACGGAGCTGGACTGGACAGGTAAGAGGCGCGCCTCGCTTCTCCCCCACCCCCCTCGCTAAAGGGACGGTGGGGAAGGGAAGCAGGCAGGCTGCCTTTATCATTGGGGTGAGATGGGTGGTGTTTGGCTGTGAGGCACACCTCTTACCTTTCCAAGTCTGCCACGGTCCTCGCTATTGTGTCCAGGGAAGCCCCTGGTTAAAAAAAAAAACCCTTCTTGAGAGTTCAAGAAGTTTGATAGAACTCACGAGAAGGTTTTTTTTTTTTTTTTACCAGCGGCTTCCCTGGACAAAATTGCAAGGAACGCGATGGAGCTTGTAAGGTAAAAGGTGCACCTCGCTTCTCGCCTGCCCTAGAAAATAATAAGTCCTCCCCCTCTAATAAGCCTGGAAGTCTTTAAAAAGATGTTGGATAGCCATTTGTCTGAAATGGTATAAGGTTCCTGCCCACGCAGGGGGTTGGACTAGAAGACCTACAAGGTCCCTTCCAACTCTGATATTGTATTGTATTGTAAGCCCAAGGCCATATTTCGTGGGTCAAAAAAATATAAGACCCTCTCATATTTTCGGGGAAACACAGTAATACTTCATGTGATTTTGATTCTATGCCTCTGTTTATACAACCAAGGATTGTTAGGCTGTTGGTTTGAGTGCCGAACTTGGCAATTTGGTTGCAAATGTTTCATCACCATTCGAGGAGACATCGTCAGTGCGTTAATTCAAAGCGCATGGGTGATGTCTCTTTGAATGGTGACAAAACATTTGCAACCAAATTGCCAAGTTCGGCGCTCAAACCAACAACCTAACTAGCAACCCGAGCTACTAATATTCAAATGCATTTCAACCAAGGATTGTATTAGCTTTTTCGGCTGCCGCCGCAGATTGCTAAGTCACATTTAAGTGATCCTCTGTTTTTGTTGCCTTCAGTTTTGCTGGGGAAGAGGGATTCTCACTCAACCCTTTAGCAGGATGTAAAAGAACAGTTTCATCAGAAACATGTCTGGGAAAGAAATGAAAATTGTCCCCCGCTAACTAGTGAAAATAAGTCTTTGGCAGAGTTCCAAATAGCATCCAAAAGTAAATCAGAGTCCAAGGCAAAGTATTGCTCAAAGTTCCAATTTATTAAGAGAGCCATGTTGGCACATCTGGGAAAACATGAATCTGAAGACTTCCTGGTTTTCCCACCCAGTTGAAAGTTCAAGATCTTGCCCCCACACCCACAAGTCCATCACATGGTCCAATCTTCCACTGTCATGCTGGCAGTACCACTCATTCAGTTCTGGTCAAGTGCAGAGGTGCAGAGACAAAGAATGACCTTGGCTTTCTAGAAATTTTTTTGTTTTGGCTACGTATCATCTAACTCCGTACAACCCCCCCCTTCCCATTTTCCCACAATGGAAAATGCATAGTAGAACAATAGAAAGCGTGGCAGGCCTGAAATCCGCAAGAAAATACGGCTGCAGGCCTGACATGTAGGTATGATTATGAATTATCCTCCTCCTGTATATTGACTAGCAGTCAATCTGCATTAGGCCGTGATTGCAGCCATTGATAGAAGCCTCATCTCTGTACATTTTTGGAACATGATTTTTCAGGACAACCATCAAAGACCTGGTTTTCTCCAACACTGACATCAGTCTCTGCTTGTTCAGAGGGATAGATTTTTACATCCATTTACAAGGAGGCAGGGTTTAGCTAATCAACAAAAATGTTCCAGTATCTGGGAAATGGATTGCATGTCACATTCTCAGATTGAAATTTATAGGGAGAATTTCAGCACCTGACATTTTACACCCAAGCAGCGTGCGCACAAAGTCATTTGCACAGGCTGATGTGCACGGCAGGGTCTGCCAGGAGCCATGTATGTATGGAGAGGAATTGCTATCCATGTCTTTCTTCCCATAGGTCTATTAGGAGTTCTTAAGGCGGAGGGGAAAAGTCTGAGCTTTCAGCAGGAGCTGTGATTTTAGGAGAACATCTAAATTACACAACACCTTTATATAAGGAACTTCCCACAATTGCCAAATCTGCTGAGAAATCAAGAGGGTCGGGATTACTCTCCTGATCCCAGACTCTCTGACGATCATCCTTAACCATCATGCAATTTTCATGATGTATCCCTGCCTGATTGCCAAGGATCCAAATAATTGGCTTCTTCTATCATCCTTTATAGATGTAGGACCCAGATTTTTTTTTGCGGCAACCTTTAAAAGAAAAGTTGGGTTTATTTATTAGATTTATGTGCTGTCCCATCTCATCTAGAGGTGGTATGGAGACAGCCTTATAATGATTAAGAACAGTTTTATTGAGAATCAGAGGCATCCCTGCGTCTTCCAAAGGTGATGGAAACACCCCCTCTTATTCAAAGGAGCATCGATTACTGCTCTGATCCAGCTTCCTGCCACCTCACAGAAGGCCTTGACCAACTATGAGACCTCACCAATTAAGAATTGGGTGGAACTGGCACTGTAAATGTTGAACTTACCTTCCTCAAGTGGCAGGTTATTGATGTTTCTTCCTCCAGTTTTAAAACCACACGCCATCTTCCCATCCAGATCCCCTTAATATATACAGTATATTCCACATATAGGTTAAATAAATAAAGGGGCAGCAGCCTTGCCACACTCCTTGCCAACCTGAAGCAGAGGTGGGTTCCTAGGGGTTCGGACCGGTTCAGTCGAACCGATTCTATCAGTGGCGCCATAGTCGCCACCATCTTGTTTTTTACTTATGCGCATGTGCATGTAGCGCATATCAAGCGCCCATATGCCCGAAGTGCATCCCTGAGCGAACCGGCAGTAAAAGAAGCTGGAACACACCTCTGATCTGAAGCCAGTTTGTTTTGCCCTTTATGGCTGAGGGCCTGGATATCTGACTATTCCCCAGTCATTTCTTCCCACCCAATATGTTACTGGGTGGTCCAGTTATAGACTATAACAGAATACCGAATATTCTTTATTGACCAAGGATGGTTGACCATAGAAGGAATTTGTCTCCGATCCATACGTTCTCAGTGAACATACAAACAGCAAAGTAATATAATTATAAGTTACTATTAGGAGAAGGTACTAGGAAAGATGAGTAGGATAGTAGTAGTACAGGTCTACTACATGGGTAAATATCCTTAGACATAAGACAGTGCTGTGGCAATCAGGTGTTCAGCAGAGTGATAGCACAAGGGGAAAAACTGTCTCAGTCTTCTTATTTTGACATGCTGAGGGGAGGCATTGAAACAATACAATACAATAGCAGAGTTGGAAGGGACCTTGGAGGTCTTCTAGTCCAACCCCCTGCCTAGGCAGGAAGCCCTATACTGTTTCAGACAAATGGCTATCCAACATCTTCTTAAAGACTTGCAGTGTTGGGGCATTCACAACTTCTGGAGGCCAGCTGTTCCACTGACTAATTGTTCTAACCGTCAGGAAATTTCTCCTCAGTTCTAAGTTGTTTCTCTCCTTGATTAGTTTCCACCCATTGCTTCTTGTTCTACCCTCAGGTGCCTTGGAGAGTTTATGTCTCAAAAACAGTTTATGTTTAGTATGTGAGGGCTATGGAGATATTTTCTCAGCCGTCTTTCTGGCTTGTGTAGCATACAGGTCCTCCTCAATGGAAGGCAGGCTGTGTGCAATTGTCTTTTTTCCCCCTGCAGTCCTAATTATCAGTTGAAGTCTGTACCTGTCCTGTTTAGTTGCTGTACCAAACCTGACAGTCATAGAAGTGCAGATGACAGATTCAATAATTCCTCTGTAGAATTGTATCAGCTCCTTGGGCAATTTGAGCTTTCTGAGCTGGCACAGGAAGAGCATTCTTTGTTGTGCCTTTTTAACAATGGTTCTAATGTTAGGTGTCCATTTCAAATCCCAGGATACTATAGAACCCAGAAACCTGAAGGTGATGTTATCATCAATTAGACATGATCCTCTTGTAGGGTGTAGGAACCATGCTTTCTCGGTGGCAGCTCCCACCCTCTGGAACAATATTCCCCTCACAAATAAGGATGGCATCCACTCTCCCAGAAAGCTTTGAAAAAGCTGGTGTTGGTTCCAGGCCAGAGGTCGATGGTTGTTATTTGTCTAAGGCAGGGGTAGTCAACCTTTTTATACCTAACACCCACTTTTGTATCTCTGTTAGTAGTAAAACTTTCTAACCACCCACCGGTTCCGCAGTAATGGTGATTTATAAAGTAGGGAAGTCAATTCAATTTAAAAAAGGAAAGTGCTTCAGTATCGGACAAAACCCCTATCTCCCACCATGAAAGGTGGAACGCCCACTAGTGGGCAGTAGGGACCAGGTTGACTGCCACTGGTCTAAGGCAAAGGTGCAGAACCATGGCCCTTTATGACTTATGGGCTTCAACATGGCTGGCTCAAGAATTCTGGGATTTGAAGTCCACAAGTCATCAAAGAGCCATGGATCCTCAGCCCTGGTCTAAGACCCCTGTTCTGTTTTGCTGATTTTGTTGCTTCTTTTAGTCTGGGGCATCTGTTTGATTTAACATTTTTAGCTTTATAGTTTTTTTCTAATTTTGTATGCCACCCAGTGTATGAATGAATGAATGAATGAATGAATGAATGAATGAATGAATGAATGAATGAATGAAAAATAGATAGATAGATAGATAGATAGATAGATGGATGGATGGATGGATGGATGGATGGATGGATGGATGGATGGATGGATGGATAGATAATGTTGGAAGAAACATCCTTCTGGATTCCATTCCAAGTGGGGAGAAAGACACTGGAAGCATGGTGGCTGCTTGGAAAGATGGTTTATTGGTGAACAAGGTTACATGGTTTGAGGCCATGGGCAAAAAGGCACACATGTGAGTGTGTGTGTTTGTGTGTGTGTGTGTGTTTGTACGCATGGGTGCACATGCAAGAGAGAGAGAGAGAGAGAGAGAGAGAGAGAGAGAGATGCAGGGTCAACTATGTAGGCTTTCCTGAGTCCCAAGCTTGGTTGACTCTTGTTGGGTGATGATGTAATGAAAGGGCTTTGGGATTCCTATTATGGCTCTGCATGAAGGAGGTAGATCTTTGTTATGTAGAACAGACTGACCCAGGTCTTAATGGCCCATTGATAAAGGTGTGTGTGTGTGTGTGTGTGTGTGTGCTGAGTTTCTTCCTCAGCACACACACACATGCCCTTTTAATATTTTCTAAAATATTTCACTTTTCTAGGAGACGGGTGGGCGCTAGCTTCTGATAGATAGATAGATAGATAGATAGATAGATAGATAGATAGATAGATGGATGGATGGATGGATGGATGGATGGATGGATGGATGGATGGATGGATGGATGGATGGATGGATGGATGGATGGACGGATGCTTTCTAGGGCTGAGAGGGATTGTTACCTACTTGTACTTTATTCGGAACCAAAACTCATAACCTCCTGGTTTCTAGCATGGTGCCTTAATCACTACTGCAAATTGGGAAGAGTAAATTACAAGCCAATCAGAAAAAGCAATAAATTAGACTCTTAACTCTACAATCTGGAGGTTTGTCTGGCACTTGGATATCACTGACTGAGCTCTTTTCTTCTTGATTGAATTAAGAGAACACCACATACTGTATGGCCAGTTATACAATCCGCCTCTGTGCATCATCAGCTCCCTAGGATTATTTGTCAGGTCCAGGATTCTCATTACTTCTCCAGCTGAGTTATGCCTGCCCTCTTCCTGGGGGACAGGAGAAGAATTGTGCATGACAGCAAATGCAAAAGGGAGGAAAATCTGGAAGACAAGGATAGCAGAAGGTGAACAGAGATAATTGGCCCTTTGCTCTCGTTGAACAATGTGTGCCAATTTTGTCTGCCCCTTATTGCTACAAGTCAAATGTTTAAGTTTGTGTAAAGATACTGCAGTGTTATTTTTATGCATTTAAAGTATTTTTAATGTATAATTGGGGAGGGGGAGGGAAGGTTCACAAGTAAAAGATAGTAAAAAAAAGGGCAGTCACAACCACACATTAATGCCCCTACCCAGTGGTGGGATCCTGCCATTTAACAACCGGTTTGGTGATCGTGTGTTTCGCATGCACTTACCTTCCACGTCACCTCTTGGGGAATTACATAGCTGTGGCACAGCAATCCACTAATCAGTTGAGAGGATATAGGTAAGTAAAGTGCGAGGGCAGGCGGGAAGGCCAACCTGATTTTTAGAGCGAACCGGTTCGCCCGAACCATTCCGAACCGGCTGAATCCCACCCCTGCCCCTACCTTCTTTACATGTGTTGATGCAAAATGGTGGTTACAACTGCACAATCAAAGCTCTGGCCTTTTTTTTTTTAATGGTGCGGTTGTAGGCTTCATCTTGACTCTATTAGCTGAAATCCTGTTGGGCACACCTGCAAAAATTGGAGTTTTTCAAGGGTGAAATTGCTTTCCTTAGTGTTATTATTTTGGTCAGTTATATAAAGCTATGAGTACCTGATTTCACAATTTTTCCAGGCTTGCCTTTTCCTTAGAGTATAGTATAGCCTTATTGGATCGGGACGCCCTTCACACAGTCACTCATGCACTCGTGACATCCCGTCTAGACTATTGTAATGCTCTCTACATGGGGCTTCCCTTGAGGTGCACCCGAAGACTGCAGCTAGTCCAGAACACGGGCGCGCGGGTAGTCCTGGGAGCCTCCAAGTTCTCCCACGTAACACCACTCCTGCGCGAGCTGCACTGGCTGCCTGTGGTCTTTCGGGTGCGCTTCAAGGTGTTGATTACCATCTTTAAAGCGCTCCATGGCACGGGACCTAGCTATTTGCGGGATCGCATTCTGCCTCATACATCCCTGCGGCCGATTCGCTCCCACACTTCTCCGGGTGCCGTCCACTAGGCAGTGCCAGTGGGCGACGCCCAGGGGAAGGGCCTTCTCTGTGGTGGGCCCGACCCTATGGAACGACCTTCCCCCTGAACTGAGAACAACCACGGACCTCCGCTCCTTCCACCAAAAGCTAAAAACTTACTTTTTTCATCTGGCCGGCCTGGCCTAATCTATCCTTCCTAGGCTGTAATATAAATTTAAATTGTTTTAATAGGGATTGCTGGGTATTAGTGTAAAGGGTTTTTAAGGTTTTAAGATTTTAAACTTTTAGCACAGGTAAATTATTTAATTTTATTTTAAATATTGTATTGTTGTATTTATATATGTTTTTAAAGTCCTGTGCACCGCCCCGAGTCCCTTCGGGGAGAGGGTGCAGTCTACAAATCAAATAAATTGTAATTGTAATTGTAATTGTTATAGTGTTGAGAGTTAATGCAAAGTCTCATATTTTAATTTCCTGCTCGACTAGAACCTAAAAAGAAGAAGGGTGCAAAATAAACTTTCAAGTTCTTCTCTGCTTGTCTTAAGAGAGCTTCTACCATTTCCTCAGCCTACTAATATGTTCACCAAGCCCATCATGTATCTCTTTCAACCAAGATTTCTCCTCAATTCATCTGGTGTCAGCTTCCACAGCAGTGGTGGGATTAACATTTTTTTTACTACCGGTTCTGTGGGCGTGGCTCGGGGGATGTGGTGTGACTTTGTGGGTGTAGCTTTGTGGGAATGGCAGGGGAAGGATACTGCAAAATCCCCATTCCCTCCCCCCCCCACCCTACTAACCTGCTTTACAGCTCCGTTCTCCTGCAGGGCAACAGAAGAAGATCAGCTGGGAGGCAAGGGGGTGGGCAGCCTATTTGCTGGTTCCCCAAACTACTCAAAATTTCTGCTACTGGTTCTCCAGAACTTGTTAGAACTGGCTGAATACCACCTCTGCTCTACAGGTAGTCCTCAATTTACCACCATAACTGAGCCCCAAAATTTATGTTGCTAAGTGAGAAATTTGTTAAGTGAGTTTTGACCCATTTTATGACCTTTATTGTTAGTTAATTCCTTGGTGAGAATGATTTTATTGTGCCAAGGGTTAAGAGCATACTTGTTTGTCCCTGCAAGCTATTTTAATATTAGTGTATTTCTCAAACAGTAAGTTATGTATTTTTAAAGATGACCTTATTATATGCATGTTTTGCTTCTTAAATTGAAAGTCATTTCATAGTCGCTTTGAAATCAGTAAAAGGCAGCTGCAGTGAAGCTTTAATAATGGACATGTTGATTTAAATTTACTTAATTAGTCAACCTGAAGACAGGTGATCAATCAAGTTAAAAAAAGATCGTTAATGAGCAGACAGCCCTAAGTTTAAAACAATAGAATGACGTTGATTTAATTTTCTTCCCAAACCTTTTCCATCATTACCCAAAACCACTTATCAGAAAGCCCCTCTGTAGGTAAAACATTCAGTCAAGTCAATTTAAATGCCCCTGTTTGAGATTAGGTAATGGGTTTGGGTATCGATACCCAATTTTGGGTAAATTACTCAGATTTGGAAAGTGGTTTTTTTTTTAAACAAATGCTCTAACAAAATACAAAGTGGACCAGAGGTAGGGAGCAGGAAATAGTAGTATTTGATTGGCAAGGTAAAGAAATTGGTATATATATAAACCTTTCCCAGCCTGAAGCCTTCCAGATGTGGTAGCGCTGAATCTTCAAAAGTTTTACGCACTATTGCCAGGGCTTGGAATTTGGAAGCTGCAGTCTCTATACATCTGGGAAGCCTTTGGTTAGGAAAGCTTCCCCAATATCTCTTTGGGGGATGGCCAAAATGTATTGATTTCCAATATTTGTAAATTAACTGAGATTCTGAATGATACAACAGAGCAGAGTAAAACACCAAGATCTAAACAGATCTAAATCAGATAGTATTGTACAAAGCGTGTCTAAAATGGGACACTTTCAACAGTCTTACCAAATCCCAGGCTTCATGGGAAGTGGCCTAGAGGTGGAGTTCTCACCTCACAATCAGAAGGCTGGGAGTTCGATCCTAGGCAGATATTTCTCTCTCTGGGCACGACAAGAATATATCTGCTGAATATAACTCCACATTGGTGACAGGAAAGGCATCCGGCCAGTAAATACTTGGCCCCATTCAGAGTTGGAAGGGACCTTGTAGGTCATCTAGCCCAAACCCCCCCCCCAAGGACAGGAGACCTTATATAATTTATGACAAATGGCAGTCCAATCTCTGACAAGGGATTATGGGGGAATAAGAAGAAGAAGAGGAAGAAGAAGGTCCATGGGAAAGCCGTTGGAGTCAGCTAGACCTGAAAGCAACAGCATTCTGGCCCACACTCCATTTGCCTCTTGAGGGGCTATGACCCAGAGACCCTCCCTAGATATTTGGGCCAGAGAAGTAAAACCAATTCTGACAACCTGACCTATCCCAGCTTCACCCTTCTAGGGCTTTATATTCTGTATAGGTAATAACTAAAACTTTGATTTAGACCTGGGAGTTTAGTGTAATGTCATGACTTTCATACTGGTGTTTATTTCCCCTGAAAATAAGACAGGGTCTTATTTTCTTTTGGCCCCTGAAATAAGCACTTGGCCTTATTTTCGGGGAGGTCTTATTAGTTTTGAGGTGCAGGAGGCGGCGAGCATGGTCACTTCATGGCTGTTGCTGTGTTGGAATATTTTCAGGGAGGGCTTATTTTAGCACATGCACTCAAAAGCCCAATTGGGCCTATTATCCGGGGAGGACTTATTTTTGGGAAAACAGGGTAACTGATGCATTAATGCTTTTGTCCCACCAGCAGACTGGCTGTTACATTTTGTAGCAGAGGCAGCTTTTAAGAAACTGACATAAAGTGTGTTACAGTAGTCTAGCAAAGTGATAATTAAGATGCCAAAGTCATGATTTATTAGATTCAGGGCATCCTGGTTAAGGTAGGGTTATAAATGGCCCACCAGCTGGCCATGACTTTCATCAGATGAGTTAACACCATCCCCATCATGTAAAGATCTTAGGTTGTAGACAGAATGCTTGAGAGGAAAGGCATGAGGAGATTTTTGAGGGAATTAGATTCTTAATTGGTATTTTGCACCTGTTTGGGATTCTTGGGATTCTGTTAAAAACAAAACAGTCCATCAAATCTGAAGCCTGCTTATCATTTGCCCCAGGGGTGAAAATCAGCAGGTTCTGGAGAACCGGTAGTGGAAATTTTGAGTAGTTCAGAGAACTGGAAAATACTACCTGTCTGGCCCCAGAGTGGAATGGGTTTTTTGCAGTATCCTTTCCCTGGAGTGGGGAGGGAATGGGGATTTTGCGGTATCCTTCCCCTGGAGTGGGGAGGGAATGGGGATTTTGCAGTATCCTTCCCCTGGAATGGGGAGGGAATAAGCATTTTGCAGTATCCTTCCCCTGGAGTGGGGAGGGAATGGGGATTTTGCAGTATCCTTCCCCTGGAGTGGGGAGGGAATGGGGATTTTGCAGTATCCTTCCCCTGGAGTGGGGAGGGAATAGGGATTTTGCAGTATCCTTCCCCTGGAGTGGGGAGGGAATAGGGATTTTGCAGTATCCTTCCCCTGGAGTGGGGAGGGAATGGGGATTTTGCGGTATCCTTCCCCTGGAGTGGGGAGGGAATAGGGATTTTGCAGTATCCTTCCCCTGGAGTGGGGAGGGAATAGGGATTTTGCAGTATCCTTCCCCTGGAGTGGGGAGGGAATGAGGATTTTGCAGTATCCTTCCCTTGGAGTGGGGAGGGAATGGGGATTTTGCAGTATCCTTTCCCTGGAGTGGGGAGGGAATGGGGATTTTGCAGTATCCTTCCCCTGGAGTGGGGAGGGAATAGGGATTTTGCGGTATCCTTCCCCTGGAGTGGGGAGGGAATGGGGATTTTGCTGTATCCTTCCCCTGGAGTGGGGAGGGAATGGGGATTTTGCAGTATCCTTCCCCTGGAGTGGGGAGGGAATAGGGATTTTGCAGTATCCTTCCCCTGGAGTGGGGAGGGAATGGGGATTTTGCAGTATCCTTCCCCTGGAGTGGGGAGGGAATAGGGATTTTGCAGTATCCTTCCCCTGGAGTGGGGAGGGAATGGGGATTTTGCGGTATCCTTCCCCTGGAGTGGGGAGGGAATGGGGATTTTGCAGTATCCTTCCCCTGGAGTGGGGAGGGAATAGGGATTTTGCAGTATCCTTCCCCTGGAGTGGGGAGGGAATGGGGATTTTGCGGTATCCTTCCCCTGGAGTGGGGAGGGAATAGGGATTTTGCAGTATCCTTCCCCTGGAGTGGGGAGGGAATAGGGATTTTGCAGTATCCTTCCCCTGGAGTGGGGAGGGAATGGGGATTTTGCAGTATACTTCCCTTGGAGTGGGGAGGGAATGGGGATTTTGCAGTATCCTTTCCCTGGAGTGGGGAGGGAATGGGGATTTTGCAGTATCCTTCCCCTGGAGTGGGGAGGGAATAGGGATTTTGCGGTATCCTTCCCCTGGAGTGGGGAGGGAATGGGGATTTTGCAGTATCCTTCCCCTGGAGTGGGGAGGGAATAGGGATTTTGCAGTATCCTTCCCCTGGAGTGGGGAGGGAATAGGGATTTTGCAGTATCCTTCCCCTGGAGTGGGGAGGGAATAGGGATTTTGCAGTATCCTTCCCCTGGAGTGGGGAGGGAATAGGGATTTTGCAGTATCCTTTCTCTGGAGTGGGGAGGGAATGGGGATTTTGCGGTATCCTTTCCCTGGAGTGGGGAGGGAATGGGGATTTTGCGGTATCCTTCCCCTGGAGTGGGGAGGGAATGGGAATTTTGCAGTATCCTTTCCCTGCCATGCCCACCAAGCCACGCCCACAGAACCGGCAGTAAAAAAAATTGAAAATCACCATTGATCTGCCCACAGAAACATCTAATCCAGCTTTCTCAATCCAGTGCCTTCCAGAAGGGTTGGAATCAGGGGTGGGATGCTACCGGTTCGGGTGAACCGGTTGCTTTGACGATCAGCTGGCAAGAAACAGGTTCGCTCCAACAATCAGCTGGGGCTGCCTGCCTTGCCCGCCCCTGTGCTATACTAACCTATATTCCCTTTTCTGAAGCCCAGCTGATAGATGCGGCAGAGCGGATTGTGCCCCTCAGTTTTGCACCACGGCTGCAGTAGAAAGTTAATTTTCAAAAGCACTCTGCGTACATGGGGTGCACATTCGGCAAACTGGTTGTTACACTGGTTGAATCCCACCGCGGGTTGGAAGACATAACCTATCACTCTGATGATCTGGAATGGAGCTATAATTCTGCAGGGTTCCTGCTGATTAAGTTTTGGGGGGAACAAGGTGCATTTCCATACAATGACACTGAGAAAATGGTTCTGGTGTCTTGGGTTTAGAGTTAGATTCACCAAGGCTCTGCAACAAATAAGCAAGGCCCCCTGGAGTTATTAGCTCATTAGCAGAATAGCTTTCTCTGGCTCATGGTGGGGTTACAGAGAAGGCTAGATCACACATTTCCGAAGGCTCTTCTCATCTCCAATTAATCTTCCTTGCTACAGAAACACCTAATTTTTTTAAAGAAATGCTTCTTTATTCCTCTGCCAGAACTCAGAATCCAGCAAGAAAGTAGATAAAGGTTTGATTCTGGCTTTCCTTGTGTTTTGACCCAGATTTAGCAGAAACAAGAAACAGACTCCTTGTCCCCAAAAACCCCTCTTTGTTCATCTCCTGTGAAGTCCAGGCAATAGTCCTTCAAAGAGTTAACTGCAGGAACAGACCTGATCAGTTCTTTGTGATAATTGCCAGACCGTAAGCTCCTACCCACAACTCTGCAAATTAAGTTCTGGCAAGCAGCCTCTGAGGCACGAAACACAATGATTCAAAACTTCAGAAATCCAAACTGTTGTCTTCTACAACCTCCGCTCCCCTTTCCTTCTATTTATTTCCCAGCCAGGGAGAGGCTATTCAGCGTCCACGTGTGCCTTACTTCCTAAGTTGACTCCTTGTCTTCAGTTGTTCTCCTCTCCTAATGGTTCTGGGCATACGTGCATCTGGAACAGGCCCCAGCTGTTCTTCCTTCCCACTTATCTCAGCCCCCACAGGCAGCTGCCTCTCCGGTGGCTGGGAAATGTCAGACGGCCCTGGGTCTATTTCTGTGTCCGATGCAGAGCATCCATCAGAGCCTTCCCCAAACTTCAGAACTGGCCCACGTTCCCCTCTCCCCCAACCTCCTCATCCTCTGAGTCTGCTGCCAGCTCTCCTGGCAGCTGGCAGGTCACAACACCTTGTGTCAAACTGGTTGGACCCTTCTTTTCACAATTCCTGGGCACGATCATCCCAGAAAATGGGGACAGGGGTTACAAAGTGAGCAAAGCCACAACACACCAATGGCCCTGAGTAGCAGAGAATTAGAGCATTTATTTCAGACTTCAGACTGGCAATTTAAAGGTTTATGCTAATTTTAATTCATTCGCCACCTCAACATAGTAGAAAGTTATATTTTCAATAATCATGGCCAAAGATGTACCCAAGGATATCATTGAGGGGATGAAGGCTGTGTGTGATCCTGAAGTTACAAGTTTCCCCTCATTGATCTGATTAAGAGTTCTAATCTGTGTATAGACTGCTCACAACTAATCTAAATTCAATCCTACTCTTTCCCAGTAAGTTTTTTTGTGCCTTCAAGTGAGTGTTGACTCATTTGGTAACTGCCTGAACTAGCACTTAGCAATAGCACTTAGGCTTATATGCCGCTTCATAGTGCTTTTACAGCCCTCTTTAAGGGGTTTACAGAGTTAGCCTATTGTCCCCAACAAACTAGGTCCTCATTTTACCATCCTCAGAAGAAGGGAAGGCTGAGTCAACCTTGAGCCTGGTGAGATTCAATCTGCCAAACTGCAGGCAGATGGTGATCAGCAGAAGTAGCCTTCAGTACTGCGCTCTAACCATGGTACCAACAGCTCTTGAATTAGTCCCTGCAAGGTTTTTTGGAAATGATTTGCCATTACCTTTTCTTGGGGCTCATAGATTGTGACTGGACCAAGGTCACCCAGATGGCTTCATGCTGCAAGTGGGACTCCTGGTTTTTAACCAGATGTTTTAACCACTACACCAAACTGGCTTCTTCCTCTGTAGGAAATTAATCTCACATTTGCTGGGTGGACAAAGTTCTTAGAGTTGGAGGCATGGTATAGTGCAGGGGTCAGCAACCTGCAGCTCTGGAGCCGCCTGTGGCTCTTCCATCTCTCTGCTGCAGCTCCCTGTTGCTGGTTGGCTCCACAATTGATAGGGCTTTCTGTTAGGACAGGTAGAGGAAAAAGGATGCCACACTAGGAGGAAACTCTATGGTGGGGGAACCAACTTCTGGTCAGCAGAGGAAAAAGGATGCCGTGCTAGGAGGAGACTATGATGGGGGAACTGGACTTCCGATTGGTTCCAGAATTGAATGGAGGGCTTCCAGTTAGGATCCCTGTGGCTCTTTGAGTGTTTAAGGTTGCCGACCCTTGGTATAGTGAATTAAGCCCCTTTCGGAGTTTTCCCTAACTGGCTGACTCTCTCTCACACGCATATACTGCAAACAGGGTTAAAGCTAATGAAGCTTAGCATGCAATTGATCTGGTTAAATGCATTGTGTGAATGGATTCTGTATTCACATAATCCAGGATTAATATTATTGTACTGTAGACCACCCAGAGTTTCTCTTTGAGGGAGATGAGCAGTCTAGAAGCACAAAATAATAAATATGGTAAATAAATAAATATTTCCTGAATCTTATTTAGAAGTAGGACATCAACATTCTCTCTGAATTTACATCAAAGTGCTCCTGGGCAGATCAAAGGATTGAAAAGTGTAGCTTTAAAGCTGTTCAGCCGAAGCTCATATAATGCAGGAATATCATATGTTGGAGAGCTTTCTTGCTATTCTTTTGCTGTTGCTCTTGATATGCTGGACAGCTCCTTTACCAAGTAAGATTGATTCACATGGCAACGGAGGCAGAAACAAGAAGGCATTTAAGGGCAAGTTTTATGCGTATCTATGCAGGAGTTCATCATCCAATGTAACTTTTATTATTTTATTTTCGGGATTGAGATGGCTGCCCATCTCACACAATGATTCTAGATCAGGGGTCTCCAACGTTGGCAACTTTAAGACTTGTGGACTTCAACTCCCAGAATTCCTCAGCCAGCAAAGCTGATTCCAAATCTCTTTCTGTTCTCCATAATTCCTTATTATTACAAACAGCCCAGAGTCACTTAGGTGAGATAGGTCAGGGGTCTCCAACTTTAGCAACTTTAAGTCTGAAGGACTTCAGCTCCCAGAATTCACCAGCCAGCAAAGCTTAGGTGAGATAGGTCAGGGGTCTCCAACCTTAGCAACTTTAAGTCTGAAGGACTTCAGCTCCCAGAATTCACCAGCTAGCAAAGCTGGCTGGAGAATTCTGGGAGCTGAAGTCCTTCAGACTTAAAGTTGCAAAGGTTGGAGACCCCTGAGATAGGTGATACAGAAATATGATAAATAAAAATAATAAACGATGAAACTGGTGTTACATCATGCCTGTGATTATAACCTATGAATTAGAAAGCTCCCTGAGTGAATTTCAATCAAAATTCATACAAAGCAGTATTAAGGAAGCCATGGCAGATTCAAGGACAGTGGTTTTTTTTGGGGGTAGGGTCCTTGCCTTTGCACGACTTATAGAAATAAAAAGGGGAGTTATTGCATCTGGCTTTCCAGGAACCACCCTTATGAGGCTGATGGCAGGGGCAGCTTGATTTGGGAGAAATTGCTGCTTTTTGTAAAGACCAGCCACTATTTTTGCCTGGTTGCCTAGCTTTTCTCTTGGCTAACTCATATACGTAACTCATATATTCAAGAAATAATCAAAAGTTACAGATCAAGTCTTTGGTAGAGTTTAAGATTTCTGCACAAGAATGCGGCTCTGATAAAACAATACTGCAGAATTTTAAAAAACAACAACTATCTAGCTTAATATCTTCACTTTCTGATGACTTCCTCCTTCACTGCATTGTGATACTTTCTGAGGCTCTTATTTCTTGACTTATTCCCTAAAGCACCTGAGGGCAGGACAAGGGGTAATGGATGGAAGATTATCAAAGAGAGATCCAGCCTAGAATTAAGGAGAAAGTTCCTGTCCGTGAGAACAATTAATCAGTGGAAAGGTTTGCCTCTAGAATTTGTGGATGCCCCATCCCTAGAGGTTTTCAAGCAAAACTGGACAGGCATTTGTCTGAAATGGCAGAGGGCCATGATGGCAAACCTGTGGCACCTGTGCCACAGGTGGCATGCGGAACCATTTGTTAGGGCACGCGAGGTGTTGCTCTGTCAGCTCCAGCGCGCATGCGCGTACTGGCCAGCTGACTTTGGCCTTCTTCTGGTTTGCTCCTAGGGCTGTTTTTTGGCTTATGGAGCCTTCAGGGAAGCCTCCTGAAGGCTCCGGAGAGCGAAAAATGACCCTATAAGCAAACCGGAAGTCAATTCCTGAACTTCTGGTTTGCCCACAGGGCCGGTTTTTCATGCTTTGGAGGCTTCAGGGAAGCTCCTGAAGAGCTTCAGGGAAACTCTCAAGGCTTCAGAGGCTTTCTAGGAGCCTAGAGAGGGCAAAAATAGCCACTCCTGGCCTCCGGAGGCCTCCGGAGGCCAGGAGTGACTATTTTTGCCCTCTCTAGGCTCCTAGAAAGCCTCTGAAGCCTTGAGAGAGTGAAAAAAGCACACCAAAAATCAGAGGGAGTGCTGGTCGTGCATGCATGTGCACAGGGGGTTGCGTGCGCATAGCATTATAGGTGTGGCACACTGGTGCATGACCTTCCTGCGCTCCCCCTGCTTTTGGCACATGAGCCAAAAAAGGTTCGCCATCGCTGACATAGGGTCTTCTGCTTGAGCAGGGGGTTCAATTAGAAGACACCCAAGGTCCCTTTCATCTCTGTTATTCTAAATTCTCCCTAATTAGCATCTTCCCTTTGGAAACCAAGTAATTTTTGGGTCACAGTGTCACTCCATTCATTCACTCATTCACTCACTCACTCACTCACTCACTCACTCACTCATTCATTCATTCATTCACTCATTCATTTTCCAATGTCCTTTCTTTTGCCCTACACTCCTCTCTTCCCAAATCTTTGTGCTTGTCCATTGCAAGGCGAATGACTGAACTTGCAAATTGGAATCTTTTGTTCTTTGGAAGCAAAGAAAAGGAAGCATCTTGTCTTCCACGAATGGGAAGCAAAGAATAGGAATTGGGGAGCATCATGTATGCAGGCGATGCCAGCCATTACGGCTCCCCCCATAAAAAAAAAAAAGCTCATAAAACATCCAAGCCAAATTCCCAGAGGGATTCTCAACCGCCTGTGCTTCCAAAGCAGAATCCCAGCCACCGTTTCTGATTGCCGAGGAGAATGTTGATAAAGCTCAGAGACGAGAGGCAGCCTTCCCACTTTAATTTCCTTCTGCTCGGCCTTTGTTTTCCTTGCTCGGGTTCTTTAATTAACATAGCCTGCACCAGGCCTCGGCTTGAAGCAGATTAGAGCACGGTTTGCGCACGGTTCTACTCTGCACAGAACATTCTGAATCTTGTCGCCGCTGCTACAGATGCGGAACAACCGCTAGCCGCAGCTCCAGGACTGCTGAATGAGAGAGAGAAAAAAAATCCTTCCTTTGAATCTCAGCTTTTGAAATCTTCTCACCTCCGTTCTTTTGCTCAAAGAAAAAGCCAGGGTAACTGCAAATATGTGATAACATAGAACGCACGATCTCAGTATGGCTTCCCTGGGTTTCTTTTTAAGCGGCCAGATATTTGTGTGATATTAGAAACCGTACGGCGATGAGCCCATTGTGGGAAAGGGTCCCGTTCTTCATTTGTTCCCATTGAAATATCAGCCAGCAGGAAAGTTGTGATTTCTAATGGGTTGCAGAGGAAAACAAAACATGGAAGAAGGAAATCCTTGAGTCCCACACCAAGTGCGTTAGGCAAGCACTTCTTAGCGTCAGCGCAGCTCTGCTCTTGGCAACAAAGGGACGGCAGACAAAAATCTGAAGTGGTGAATGGCAACAAGCTAAATTAAAAAAAAATAAAGCTTGGATTCCAATCTCACAATTTTTGCTCTATTGTGCAAAGATACCAAGACAACCTAAAACTTGCAGAGCCCTAGTAGGCTAGGAATTAATAGAAATTAAATGAATGAAGATAACACTAAGCCAGAGGTTCCCAAACTTGGCAACTTTAAGACTTGTGGACTTCAACTCCCAGAATTCTCCAGCCAGCAGAGCTGGCTGGAGATTTCTGGGAGTTGAAGTCCACAAGTCTTAAAGTTGCCAAGTTTGGGAACCTCTGCACTAAGCTATTCATGGTTATACTCACTCTGCTTCTTCGGATGAGGTAAGAAATTCCAGGGTCATGTAACGTGTCCAGCTTTCGTTCTCTGTTCAAAAAAGTCATTGAAAGCTGGTTGGGATTTTGGCTGGTTTGGGTTTATTTGCAATTATACAAGTTAAGCATATGTGGAAGCAGGGAGTAAATATTTTAGCACATACAGGTAGCCTGTCAGACCTGAAAGCTATGGTTTGCATTTGGGCCTTCAGCTCTGCCCCATTTTCTACTGTGGGAAAATGGGAGGGGGAATTATATAGAGTGTGGGTGATCTATAGCCATAACAACATTCTTTCTCAGAAAGTCAAGGTCATCTGGCCTTGCAGCTCGATGGTGTGACTGGGAGGCATCTCCGGTTTTGGATGTTGCCTGATTGGACCATATGATGGACATGTGGGTGCTGGGCAGGGACCTGAACTTTTTGGGGGGTGGGGAAAACCTGGAAACTTTCAGATTCGGGTTTTCCAAGATGTGCCAATGTGATATCTTTAATAAATTGGAACTTTGAAGAAACGCAAGCCTTGGAGTCTTCTTTCGTTGGGAATGTTACTTGGAACCCTGACATAGTCCTTGACTTACGATCACAGTTGGGACCAGATTCTCCATTGCTAAGCAAGGGGCTTGTTAAGTGAATCACCCCTGATCTTAAAATCTCCCACACACACAGTTAAGCAAATTGCTGTAGTTGTTAAATGAATCCAGCTTCCCCCTTTGATGGCTGGAAGCCAGCTAATGAGGTTGCAGCTGGCAATCACATGACCCTGGGATGCTACAGCCATCATAAATACATGCCTGTTGCCAAGTCTCCAAATTTTGATCACATGGCTGGGGATCCTGTGCTGGTCATAAGTGTGAGGATCAGTTGTGAGTCACTTTTTTCCAGTGCCCTTGCCACTTGGAGTGGTCTTTAAATGAATGGTTGTAAGTCAAGGACTTGGTATTGGTAGCCAGTACCTACCAAATTAATACTAATTTTGAAAAAGCAAAAGAGCACGCCGTATAAATATTCCCCAGCTCTCAAAAAACATTTTTTTTTGCTTGAATCTGCTGATTCTCTTATCTTCCTTTTCCTCACACACATAATTCTAGCATGGGTTGAGAAGAGCTGGCAATGTTCTGACAAGAGCCTTTGATTCTCAGCATGGCCCTTTGTTAAAAGCAATTGGCTAAGAATGCAGTTTCCGACATGGCATATCATCACCAAAGGACTGTTTGTTGCCCTATTCCAGGGCTCTGCAAAGTCGGCTCTTTTAAGACTGGTGGACCTCAACTCCCAGAATTCCCCAGCCAGCTATGCTGGCTGGGGAACTCTGGGAGTTGAAGTCCACCAGTCTTAAAAGAGCCGACTTTGCAGACCCCTGCCCTATTCCAATCCCTTACAAAAATGCAGCTCTACAAAGCTGCATTAATTTCCTGTGCACCGCCCCGGGTCCCTTTGGGGAGAGGGTGCGGTTATATAAATTCAACAAATAAATAAATAAAATAAATAAAATAAATAAAGCCACCCCCCTCTCCCTTGTAGCCACGGGATAAGGGTCACTGCACTGAGCTCCCTCTTCACACATTGGTGGCTAGTGCTTCTCACAGTGTAAAGGTCTGTGAGAATGTCCTTAAGAGGCAAGGAGAGAAAGAGGAGCAGATTAAGCAAAGATCACATAACAGGCAGCTGAGCCTACAAGAAAAAAAAATGGGGGCATGGCAAAGTCTTAAAAGGGATCCTCCCTAGTTTCTTGGAGTATAAGGTTGGGGGGGGGAGGTGTACTTTTAGACTTGCAAATTGCTGTTACCTTAATATCAGAGGGGTGACATCAGAGATGGTATTCAGCAGGTTCTGACCAGTTCTGGAGAACCGGTAGCAGAAATTGTTTGAGTAGTTCGTATTGAAGACTGGGCTGACAGAGAGGCATTGGACTCGTTGAAGTACTCTTCACAACTTCATTGGAACAAGAACAGCAGTAAACAGCAAGGTAACAACTTCAGCACCTCGCTGTGCTTGACAGCTACGTGTATGGGAGCTGTCAAGCAGTGCGACCAATAGGAACATTGCAAAAAGCCCGCTTCCAGCCAGGCGCATCTTAACCAATAGTCACGAGCCTTGGGTTGCTGGGCTGTCAGTCGTAAGTAGAGGACTTCTGGCCGGTCATAAGTCGAGGGGTTAATATTGGTCGCAAGTCAAGGACTTTACCGTTTGGAGAAATGGTAAATACCACCACTGACTGGCCTCGCCCCCAGCTTTGCTCTGCCTCCCGAGTCCCAGCTGATCGGGAGGAAATGGGGATTTTGCAGTAACCTTCCCCTGGAGTGGGATGGGAATGGAGATTTTACAGTATCCTTCCCCTGCCACGCCCACCAAGCCTAGCCAACAGAACCGGTAGTAAAAAAAATATGAATCCCACCGCTGGGTGGCATGGTGGATCAGTGACTAAGACGCTGAGCTTGTTGATCAGAAAGGTTGGCAGTTCAGCAGTTTGAATCCCTAGCTCCCGTTACTTGTCCCAGCTTCTGCCAACCTAGCAGTTCGAAAGGACATAAAGAATACAAGTAGAAAAACAGGGACCACCTTTGGTGGGAAGGTAACAGCATTTAGTCATGCTGGCCACATGGCCATGGAGATGTCTTCGGACAGCACTGGCTCTTCAGCTTTGAAACGGAGATGAGCACCCCCCCTAGAGTCGGGAACAACTAGCACATATATGCGAGGGGAACCTTTACCTTTAAAAGTAGGGTTATTACTTATGGTTGGTGCTTCTTGTCTAGACTACCTCTAAGGGGCAGGTGCACAGCTGGTCAGTAGGGAGGAGCAAAACAAGGCACCTTTATCCCAGCCTTCCTTCCTAGTTCACTCCAGTTCATTTTTGTGATCATCAACCAGCCATGATGTGAAAAGAGTGGCAAATTGTACCTCCATACAAATAGGTGTGAAGTTTCCAAAAGGTGACCTAATTAATTTACGAGCCTCAAGACAAAGAATGCAAGTAGAAAAACAGGGACCACCTTTGGTGGGAAGGTAACAGCGTTCCATGCACTTTAAAAAAAAAACCATTCATTTATTAGGATCAACATTTTGGCATGTTCTACTGTGGAGCCAAAACTGATTTCTGCTTAATGGCATCTGAACTTTACCCCTGTGTCCCCTCTCTTCTGTCCGTGTCCTAAATCACATCCACCAACAAGGTGCTACGGCAGGCTATAAACATGCGTATTTCACATGCCAGCTGTAGGAATATGAGACCTGACTCCGGCCAAAGGTATGCATAGAATTCTCCTCCCTTTCCCTATGTTGACTTGATAGTAGTCATGGAAACATTTTACAAGTTGACATCCGGCTCCCCTTTCTTTTGGCAGCATGATGGCCCCTCATCATGAAGGGTGGTCTGGTCAAAATCCTCCCTCAGTTGCTCTATTGCACTCCCCAGGGTTTTCATCTGGGGCTTTGGGAGCCTGGCTTGTGCCCAGTCCCACAATAGGAAGGACTGGAGGATAGCATGATAGATTTTTGCCACCTGATATTTGAGAGGGGGAAGTTCCTTAAAAGGGAGGTTGAATTTTCTTCAGAGAGGCAACCTCAGAACCCCCACAGCATCAGACCACCCCAACGATGCTGCCGAGGTGCTGTCCCGGTGTTTGGAGGCCGTACGGATCTGGATGGGTAATAACAAACTCAAACTCAAGCACTCGTGACATCCCGGCTCGACTACTGCAATGCTCTCTACATGGGGCTTCCCTTGAGGTGCACTCGAAAGCTACAGCTAGTCCAGAATGCGGCCACGCGGGTAATAACGGGAGCTCCGAGATACTCCCATATAACATCTATCCTGCGCGAGCTGCACTGGCTTCCTGTGGTCTTTCGGGTGCGCTTCAAGGTTCTGACGACCATCTTTAAATCGCTCCATGGCTCGGGGCCTAGTTACATGCATGACCGTCTCCTGCCCTATACATCCCTACGGCCGATCCGCTCCCACAAAGAGAGCCTTCTCAGGGTGCCGTCGGCCGGGCAATGTCGTCTGGCGACACCCAGGGGAAGAGCCTTCTCTGTGGCAGACCCTGCACTTTGGAACGACCTTCCCCCTGAACTTCGTACCATCTCGGACCTTCGCCTCTTCCGCCAGTGTCTTAAAACACATCTTTTTCAGCAAGCCGGCCTAGCCTAACCTCCCGCTGGGGCTATTTTAGATAGTTTTAAATTGGGGTTTTAATTTGGTTTTAGCATAGGATTGTCTAATTTAATATGCTTTTAAATTTTGCATATTTTGTTTTATATGTTTTAAATTCCTGTGCGCCGCCCTAGGTCCCTCGTGGAGAAGGGCGAGATATAAATCGAATTAAAATAAATAAAAATAAAAAAATGGAGAAATGGAAAAGTTTCATAATGGAGTGGGGAACATCACTGGGGATCTGTAGCTCTGCCAATCTTTACACTGGGCAATGCATGCAACTCACATTACAGAGGGGCATGGCCATGCCTGATCATACCCACCAGTGAAGCTGGTAATTCTTGCTGTGGGTATCCTACTCCCCTACCTGGAGAAGGAACCATCAATCTTTCCCAATGTGGCATCTTGGTTGGGTTAGAGATGCAGCTTCCAAGTTTTGGCTCCTCCACTGACCTTCAGCTGGCTTAGAAATTGTGAGAATAGCAGTTCATTCATCTCTCCTGAGGTCATCAATGCATGGCTTAAACCTGTTTATAACAGCGTTGTTTAAATTAATTCACAGCCCTGTGTGCCTCATGACACTGCAGATACTTTCTCAGTGGTTCTTGGGTGCCATCCTTCTCCCTTCCTCAGCTGTTGCTGATTTTTATTAAGCTAAAAATAAGCTTCTTGACTGGATGAGATAAGAGAAGGTAGGAGCTGGAATAAATTAATTTTAAAAAGTAGATCTGTCTTTTTATCTATCTTCTTTGTCATACAAAGCTTCTGCAACTGTTCAAGTCGACAATAGCTGAATTCTGGCAATCAGATTTTGACAAAATGCGATACATAGCAATCGACATTGCCTGTTTTTGGTTACTGATACGTAGCAGTTTTGAAGATGTGAGTTTCTGTTTGATGACTTGCAATAACACGGAGTAATTCTAATCAGTAAAATCTGGCTCGGCTCGCTTCCCTCCATTCAGTATTATTCCCCACAATGAAATCAAATTCTGAGTCTGAAATTCAAACACTCTGATTTATCGCATGCAATTTATGCCAGTTTCTTTTGTTGGCTATGGTTTCTCAGTGTCAGTATCAGGATTAGAGTGCTATGCTTTCCCTTTAAAGTGACTAAATGCAGCCTTCCTTAAACTGGTGACTTTCATATGTTACATTTGAGGTGCCATCATCTCCTAGCCAGCATAGAAATTAAAGGGTAACGTACTGGAGGGTATTAAAGTGAGAAAAGCAGTCTTAAATGGCTTGAGAGCAAAATAATACACAAACCATTCAGATATCATGCTCTCCCAGGGTTGAATGCGGCATTGGGAACCCTTTTTTGAATCTCCATAGTGGTAAATGTATGAGACTCCATGGGCCATTTCTATGGTGGCCTTCAAAATATGGCAAGTGTTCCCTAAGCAGATCTTTTGTTCAAATAGACACTCGATCACTTAATGTTTCAATAATAACTGATTCTCAGATGTTATTTTTTTAGCATCTACTCTCACGTACATTTGAACATGTTTTATTGTATTGATTGTTGTGAATAATGAATAATTATTAGTGAAGCATATGTTATCTCTATAACAGATAGGATATTTATTCATAGGAAATATATCCTAGAGCAGTGGTTCTCAACCTTCCCAATGCCGCAACCCTTTAATACAGTTCCTCATGTTGTGGTGACCCCCCAACCATAAAATTGGTGCCTTGGTTCCTAAGACCATTGAAAGTATGTGTTTTCCAGTGGCCTTAGGCAACCCCTGTGAAAGGGTCGTTCGACCCCCAAAGGGGTCCCGACCTACAGGTTGAGAACCCCTGTCCTAGAGCATTATTTCCCAATCTTGGTAACTTTAAGATACATGGACTTCAACTGATCATTATTATTGCTTGCCTTGTGCACCTTAAAAGCATTTTGGAGGTGTGAATTCTATATAACCAGGTTAGTTAAAAGTTGTTGCTGAATCGGCATACTATGCTTGGGTTGTTTGTGGCTTAGCATGTTGTACAAAACTAACTTGCTTAAGATTTAATGTATTTTTCATATTCGGAAATGAAGTCAGTCATCAGTAATTCATCAATTAATTGTGTTGAGTGAACACAAGCAGAGTGTGATTCCAGTGAAATTATCTGCCAATGTTAATTTTAATTGTAAAATGTGAGAGGATTTCCCCCCACCTCCGGAATGAAAAAATAAGCATGTGCTTTTCCTCTCTCCTTAGTTTTCAGCCTGTACCACCAAAGACCACCCAGTTTACATGTCTGTCTATAACAACGGCACCAAGATGCCTTCACCACAGGAGGCATCCAATGGCTTCCCCCAGCCCAGTGCCTCAGGCACTTGGCACAAACCAGAAGAGGAAGTGCGACTGGTAGAATCTGGCTTGGTGAAGAAGGCGCACCGAGAAATCCTGGACCATGAGAGGAAACGGCGGGTGGAGCTGAAGTGCATGGAGCTGCAGGAGATGATGGAAGAGCAAGGGTAAGTGGAGGTTGAATGAGGGGTCCTTGGTGCTCCCTGAGCTTGGTTGTTTCCTTACAGACATCTCATTACCCAAACTAGATAACATCATCAGTGCTATTGGTTGAGCGAGTGCTTGTTTGACCTAGTACCCAAGTTCACACAATAGCTACCCCAATGTTTCTGAGAGATCCACCCTGTCAGGCTTCTCATGACAAACCGGAAGCAGAAAAACATGTTCAAGATCTTCTAATACATAGATATATTGAAAGAGAAGTAATGAAACAGCCGTGGCCAGGAGGGCGTTTCACCAGGTTCGCCTGGTTCGCCTGGTGCGCCAATTGCGCCCCCTATTGGATCGGGACGCCCTTCGCACAGTCACTCATGCTCTCGTGACATCCCGACTGGACTATTGTAACTCTCTCTACATGGGGCTACCCTTGAGGTGCACCCGGAGACTTCAGTTGGTCCAGAATGCAGCCGCGCGAGCAATTATGGGAACCGTTAGGTTTGCCCACGTTACACCGCTCTTGCGCGAGCTGCACTGGCTGCCTGTCATCTTCCGGGTGCGCTTCAAGGTGTTAGTCATCATCTTTAAAGCGCTCCATGGCTCGGGACCTAGCTACCTGCGGGATCGGATCCTGCCTCATACATCCTCATGGCCGATTCGCTCCCACAGAGAGGGACTTCTCCGGGTGCCGTCCACTAGACTGTGTCAGCGGGCGACGCCCAGGGGAAGGGCTCTCTCTGTGGCGGGCCCGGCCCTCTGGAACGACCTTCCCCCCGATATTAGAACAACCACGGACCTCCGCTCCTTCCGTCTGAAATTAAAAACACACTTTTTCCGCTTGGCCGGCCTAGGCTAGTCTCTCTTTCTATGGGGTTTTAAACTTATTTATAGCTGCTGGGTATTTTAGTTTAACGGGTTTTAGCACAGGAATAGATTTAATCTGTTTTTATATTATGTATTTATATCTGTATATCTATTGTTTTTACTTTCCCTGTGCACCGCCCCGAGTCCCTGTGGGGAGAGGGAGCGGTTCTACAAATTAAATTTGAATTGAATTGAATTGAAATTTGAATGGAGCTATTGTGAATAGCCGTGGTGGTGCAGTGATTAGAATTCAGTATTGCAAGCTAATTTTGCAGACTGACAGCAGTTTGATTCTCACCAGCTCAAGGTTGACTCAGTCTTCCATCCTTCTGAGGTGGGTAAAATGAGGATCTAGATTGTTGGGAGCAATAGGCTGACTCTATAAACCGAGGGCTGTAAAGCCCTGTGAAGCAGTATGTAAGTGCCATTGATATTGATATTGTGAAAAAATTCCAAGAATGGCTGTGTATTAAATGGAAGCCCTATTTATAGTGAAATTAAGGATCAAATTCCCATGCCGCCTTTTGCTCATGTGATGTAATGGTTTCCATGTGCCGCTTGATTTGGTAATAGTCCCACTTCGTTTTTGGTTGTTTGCTTGTGGCCCTTCTAGAAATGACTGTTATACACTCACATACACCCACACTGTCATATGTCCACCCACAGTACACCCCTGGTCAACACCACCTCTCTGCCATGCTGGAGAACTGCCTCTAGGAGAGTTTGACCAATTGGATTCTTTTTGGATGTTCTGTCTTGTTCCCCTCGCTTTTTGCTTCTGCATCTGCCACACGCACAAAATGTATATACCATATTAAAGCATAATGTAATAATAACAGCTACTCAGTAGCAGAGTCATCACGCTGAAAGATGGACAACAAATAAACTTAATAGATAAAAAACTCCTTTTTTTTTTTTTTACAATAATTCCTTTATTCAGGGTAGAGTTAGGGTAATTGGATGGAGCGGAGCATTTACTGACCAGATGCCTTTCATGATGCCACGTGGAGTTCATAGCAGATATTCTTTTCTTTGCATCCTAGGAAAGAAACATCAATCGTTACCTAGGATTGAACTCTCAACCTTCCGAGTGGAAGGCAAGCATCTTCATCACTAGACCACCATGCCGCTCTAACAAATGCATACTTAAAAAAAAAAACTGTGTATTTGAATAGGCTACCTTTGACACATTCAGCATTATAGTTAATACGCCATAAAGGCCACACCAAAGAAATATTTTAGCAGGTTACATGAAACCAGCCACAGATTTTGCAGAGAATATTTTAATAAACAATAAAGATTGCCTTATGAAAACCGTAAAGTTTAAAGAACTGTAAAAATGATGATGCATGCTCAGATATATATAGATAGTGTAACAATTAATAGCAAATAAGATGTTAGTTTTTTTAAAAAAATATTTTCATCTAAGGTCACTATTGCAAATGCACACACACATACATCTAATCCATCCTTGTAAAAACAGTACCTGAAGGGGAAGCTTCTTTGCTTAGGTGTTGGTTTTCCACACACTGAGACCTCACCTTTCCCCCCCCCCCTACAAGAGAGTAATTAAAAAATGCAGTTCTTCCCATCACATGAAATCTCAAATATTATGATTTACCTGCTAGTCTACCACAGACTTGCATAATCTCCCCAAATTGTAGGGAAAAGGTATGCTCTGATTACTGGCTAATCCGCTATTCAGGTTAAATCAACCTGAACATGAATCTCTGTATGGTTCAGATTTGCTGTAGGGTATTATCTGCTTGAGTGACGGGTTTCCTGAGAAGAAAAATCAGTTAGGGCAGGGGTCTCCAACCTTTGCAACTTTAAGTCTGAAGGACTTCAGCTCCCAGACTTCTCCAGCCAGCAAAGCTGGCTGGAGAAGTCTGGGAGCTGAAGTCCTTCAGACTTAAAGTTGCAAAGGTTGGAGACCCCTGAAATAGGGGAAGAGAGGTGTTTGGCTCTTAATGTTGGAAAGAGAGATTCCCTAGGCAGTGCTGTCTTCCATTTCAACCCTGCTTCGCTTTTCTGTTTTGTTTTGTTTTGTTTTGACTACTGGTGCACCAAGGGATAGATGCATCACAGGGAGCAGGGGAGCAAAAGGCCATTGGGAAGGCATGGCATGAGTTTTTCTGTCCTCCTAAAAGGAAGCAGCTGCTTCTAACTCAGTCAGCTGGTTTGTGACTCATATTTAACTAGCAGCAGCAACTGTCTTAGGAAGTCAAGCTTGTCAGATTCACTTCCTTGTCATTGGCGGAAGGCCAGGAGAAGGCCCATCTTCCATTGCTCTCAGTAGAAAGACGACACTATAAGAAAAAGGAAAATGCATACCCCAAATGACATATATTTGATTAGAGGCTCTTAACTAATCAACTGATAGACTAGGATTTTTAAACAGATTAGTGATACATTCAGAAAGTCATTAGCCTAGCAGAATGGATCCTTTATATCTGGAAATGGCATTATCACTGCCAATATCTCTCCAGCGTTCTCCCGTTTAAGTTAATTGCTTGGTGAACAATGCAAAATGCAAATTTCATCACGGTCCAAGTGGCAATAATGTATATATCTGCCAGCATCTTTATTCTTCGTTCCTTCATTCTATGAAACAATATATTAAAAGAATATGAAGGGGAAAAAACCCAGAGTATATTGCCGAAAATGAAAAACACTGATAGTAACTGAAGGAAAAGCTTGGATAAGCAAGATTGTGCTTCTTAGGCTTCTTAGTACTATGCATAAAAACACAGTTTTTTAAATACAATTTGTAAAAGAAGTGGTATAAAATAATGTTAGTACATGTGATGCTTAAATGTTTCCTGCATGTTTTTAAGACTCCAAGAAGCCTATAGATAGGGTGTTCATTTGCAGAAACTCCAGTTTTCACTGCATCTTATGTCAATATTTTTTTCCTAATGTTTTTTTGACCACCAATATAATCGGGCAGTAAATAGGTAAATGGGGAAAATCCCAAATACAGGTAGTCTTACAAGAGTTCATTCACTGACGGTTCAAAGCTACAGCTGCACTGTCACTTTTGACCATTTTTTTCAGACTTATGACCATTGCAGTATCCCCAGAGTCCCATGATCAAAATTCAGATGCTTCAACTTCAGTGATTCATTTAGTAAGGCCACACTTGGAATTCTGCACCACAATATAAAAAAGATGTGGAGACTCTAGAAAGAGTGCAGAGAAGAGCAACAAAGATGATTAGGGGACTGAAGACTAAAACATGAAGAACGGTTGAAGGAACTGGGTGTGTCTAGTTTAATGAAAAGAAGGACTAGGGGAGACATGATAGCAGTCTTCCAATATCTCAGGGGTTGCCACAAAGAAGAGGGAGTCAAGCTATTCTCCAAGGCACCTGAAGGTAGGACAAGAAGCAATGGGTGGAAACTAATCAAGGAGAGAAGCAATCTAGAACTAAGGAGAAATTTCCTGACAGTTAGAACAATTAATCAATGGAACAGCTTGCCTCCAGAAGTTGTGAATGCTCCAACAGTGGAAGTTTTAAAGAAGATGTTGGATAACCATTTGTCTGAAATGGTATAGGGTTTCCTGCCTAGGAAGGGGGTTGGATTAGAAGACCTCCAAGGTCCCTTCCAATTCTGTTATTCTATATAACTATAATTTTTTTACCTACAATTATTTAGTATATATAATTGCATGAGTTTGGGCACAATTATGTAAGTTGGGCCCCCCTGTACATCTTATGAATAAACCAACAAATGAATACAGGGAAGGCAAAGAAAACCAAGCAATACAGGGGAGAAGGTTATAGGTTATGATTTCCAAGCCCCTTATAAGATGATTGTTTATGGGGGCTTTCCCATCTCCTTTTCTAGTTTCTTTTGAGAGCAACATAAAAGGAATCTGACATTTTGTATTAACTGCTTTCTATTCATCCTAATTCCATACATGGCTGTCTGCAGGGGGATGAGAAAAGTGTACATGACAGCCATAGCCCTGCTTTCAAAGCCCCATGATTTTATGGGCATCGCGTTATGTGACTTCACTCACACGGCTGTGCCCATCATCTAACTTTCTTTTGCACCCCTTGAAACACCTCTGATAATCCCATAATTCCTTCTCCCCGATGCTCTGGATGACACTCCATACATTATTTATTTAGTGACATCTCTACAGTGGGTAGAAAAGGTGATGCAAATATTCTCGTAGCAAAAGTGAAGGATTCTCCTTGCGTCTGTTTGTCTGAAACACTACAGGTTTTTTTTGCCTGGATATCTCTCTACAGTGTAGATCAGAGGTTCCCAAACCTGGCAACTTTAAGACTTATGGACTTCAACTCCCAGAATTCTCCAGCCAGCATAGCATAGCATAGCATAGCATAGCATAGCATAGCATAGCATAGCATAGCATAGCATAGCTGGCTGGAGAATTCTGGGAGTTGAAGTCCACAAGTCTTAAAGTTGCCAAGTTTGGGAACCTCTGGTGTAGATCATTGCCCTACACATCTCTCACAAACAGTCGGCATGCAAGAAAATCTTTACTTCTGTATATTTTTGCAAAAAAAAAGCAAAGCCCTACCTTTGTATGGCTGTCTATTATACCATTATGCTATTGATCAGAAGCTAATCCTTGATTTACAACCCTAAATGACCTCACAATGATGGTTGTAAATCATGGCAGTCATTTAGCTAGTTATCATACAGCTGTGCCGTGCCCAATTTTATAACCTTTTTTGCAGCAGTTAAGTGAACACCATGGTCAAGCAGTAGTAGGCCAGCCCATTGTTCACTGTGGATTTTTTGGGTTTTTTGCTGGTAACTGGAAATAAAAGCTGGTTTTCAGCAAAATGTTGTAAATTGCAGTCATATGAAAACAAAAAAAAAATGCTGCTTTTCCGCAAAATCATAAATTGCAGGATGCTGGAAACAGCCATGAATACAATCTAGTTGTTGAGCATACAGTGATGTGATTGCATCTGACCATCGGAATTTCAAATCAAGGTGTAAGTAGCTTTATTGGGATCTGTTGTAACTTCCAATGGTCTCTAAGCAACCCATTTTAAGTTGAGGACTACCTAATTCAGGGGTGGGATTTCACCGGTTCGGCCCAGTTCGGGCGTACTGGTAGCTCCGAAGATCTGCTGAGAGTGAACCAGTTTGCTTCAACCTTCGGGTAGGCCTGCCCGCCCCCGGATTATACTTACCTATATTTCCTTGTTTTTTAGCCCCGCTGATCAGCGCAGACTTTGCCGCGCCTCAGCTGTTTTCCTGTGAATTGTGCACACACACTCAGTGAACCGGTTGTTAAACTAGTAGGATGCCACTCCTGCTGTAATTGTGTCAGAAATGTAAAGTTACAGATGTTTATGTATCTCCTATAAACTCATCTTGAGTTTCCTGAAAGAATGGCCTATTTTCAGCAGGACATACTGCAAGTCCTAATCAGACCAATTCAGAATTAATCAGATGACATCCCAAAGCACTAAAGAAGGAACTCTGAAGGACTTCCCTGATGAATATGCTCGCATCCAAGAATCAGGCATAGTTTGTTTAATTGGTAATGCTCCGTGTCTCCTTCCTATGGAGAGTCACAGATTCTCTTCCTTGTTTATAATTCAAAGCTGTCCTCTCCAGGTTTTTTCCCCCCCTGATCAGCTCCATCTGCAAATAAATAAATAAAACATAAAGGGGCTAATAAGAAGAGTGGCCATCTGTTGCCTCCCATATGCCACAATCTTTTGACATCCTGTCACCAAGTACATTGTTGGTATGAATAATGTGCAATGGCAAATATTTACCTCGTTCAGCTGGATCTTTCACCATCCATTGGGTAACTCTTGGTTATTTTTAATCTCTCAGGCCTGACTCTTTATAGAGCTCCATCTGAGGCTGGATTAGTCACTGTGTTTACTAAGCACAAGCTACCAGTGTAGATTTGGGGCTGATTGAAGTGGGGAAGGCAGCAGAGCTCCAGCTAATGCTGTATTAATCACAATAGCACATTTTTATTAAGGTAGATTGGCTATAGATTTCCGGCTGATGTGAGTTTTCTTTGCTTTAAAAAAAGCCTCTTTTGCTTTCTTATTCAGATCCTATGGATAAAAGTCAAGGAGGTTTTTTTTAATGAGGGTTGGTAGAGTTGGTAGCTTTGTTAATTGGAACTCTTAGTCATTTGAAAAATAACCATCTGATCATTGAAATCATTTTATTTCAGTGATCAGATGGATCCCCACCCCCACCCCCAAATTATTAGCAGACAGGAAGTTTTTCATTCTTGTCCATCTTTGATTGCAAAAAGCCATTCCTTTCATTGCCTTTTGCAATGAAAATGGAAGCATGGATTGGCCAATGTAATAAGTTCTGGGTTCTGAACCTTTTCTGCCTGAATCTCTGGAGAACCAAACTCTCCTAAACAGTAGCAAAGTTGTCCTAGGTTGATCTGAGGCTGGTATTGGCAGGGGAAACATAATGGATTGGATTCTATTCAGGAAGAGGCCCATCTCACAAGAAAGTAGGTGTCCGAGTTGGCTTCACTGTAGCCAATTGCTATTTGTGTCAGATTGTTGTGGTCTCCCACAAAAAGGAGAAATGAGTGTAGGTCACTCATGAGAACTGCCATATCTTTTTGAGACCTCATGAGAGGTACGTCACAATTTCATAAAACGTCAACATTCTTATATCAAAATTCAAACTATTTTATCACATTTGTATAGCCGCCCATCTCATGTAGTGACTCTGTGTGTGCTGTATATAATAGAGCAAAAGAAATTTTAAATTTAAAAAAAATAACAATTTGGGCAGTTAGGGGGAGGACATTAGGGCAAAGACCAGGATTGAAAACATTGCTAATGTCAACAGCAAATAACAATGGCGAGGGAGGAATCCTCCTCAATTCCGAATCAGCTCTTTAGTTCCTGAGGGGAAAAAAGTTAATTGTTTTCTGGCTAACCTCTCCTGCCACACAGTGCTGGGATGTTGGCATCACGCTTTCATCTTGCTTCTTGACAGTGGGAAAATTTGTCCCCATGCTCAGCATTTATAATATTTATATTATAACCTCCATAGGCAAAGGTGTAAGACTGTTGCCATAGTTATGGCATTCTTCAAGGAAACGGACTTGGCATTTTGCCTAGCAACAACAGAGATGGAAATTGTCCTCCTTTGGCGGACATGATGGTGGCAATTTTGCCTATTTCTGCTGTCTTCACACACTGTGTGTGCATTTTAAATATTTTAAATATTTATGATTTTATTTGTAAGCAACCCAGAGTGGCTTTCCAAAGAGAAATGGGTGGTATATAAATTAAATAAATAAATGGATAGATCCTATGCCAGTGATGGCGAACCTATGGCACGGGTGCCACAGGTGGCACGCGAAACCATTTCTTAGGGCACGTGAGGCGTTGCCCTGTCAGCTCCAGCGTGCTTGTGTGCGCTGGCCAGCTGATTTAGGCCTTCTTTTGAGGCCGTTTTTCTCCCTCTGGAGGCTTCAGGGAAGCTCCTGAAGCCTCTGGAGGTGGGAGGGAGGTTGTTTTCACCCTCCCCAGGCTCCTAGAAAGCCTCTGGAGCCTGGGGAGGGTGAAAAAAGCATGTTAAAAGCAGGGGGTCACGCACATAGCATTATGGGTGTGGCATGCCCATGCATGACCCCCCTGTGCTCCCCCCACTTTTGGCACGTGAGCCAAAAAAGGTTAGGCATCACTGTCCTATGCCAACAAAAGAATGTTAGAGAGGAACTTTGACCTTCTAAAAGAGTGAAGCACATAAGGGAATGAAGTTGGGGTTGTTACTAGATTGTTTGAAAAGCATCTGCAAGCCAGTTGTCGAGCGCAGTCACATGACATGAGGGGAATCTGTCCATGGGAACACCAAATCTGGTTCATAAGTACTTCCCCAATCTGTCAGAACTTCGAATGGTTGCTAAACAACCAGTCGTAGGTCAAGTACTATGGTACCTGTTGTGGCCCAGCTGACTCTGGATGAGCTGCTGATGGACTCTTCTAGCGAAGAGTCCTATGAGTCTGCCCTGGAGGAAGAGGAGGAAGACTTTGGGGAGTGCTCAGGTTCACAGCAGGAAGCAGAGAGGCTGGTTGGCTACCAGGAGGTGCCTGGGTCATGGAGCAGTGGGGAGGATTAGGGGCAGTTTGTCCCTGATGCTAGATTACGCAGGGCTGAGAAACGGAGGCAGCAGTTACATCAGAGGCAGGCTCGTAGGCCATGATTAGAACCAGGTGGTTGCTGAGTGGCCCCTCCCAAGAGACATTGGGAGGGGACATTTGCAGGAAGCAACGGATTCAACTCCAGCCTTCTAGTTGTGTTTGGAATTATCTGGGCTCTTAATAATAATAATAATAATAATTTTTATTTATAACCCGCTCTCTCTCCCCGAAGGGATTCAAGGCGGGGCACAGGGAATTAAAAAACAATTAAAACAGACAGAATACAAAGTTAAAAACAAATTAAACTGGCCTGCGCTAAAAACTCCTATAAAACTAAAACTATCCCTAAAACCCCTAAACAATTTAAAAATTTAAATTACCCTAGGCCAGCCAAGCAGAAGAAGTGTGTTTTTAGTTTCTATCGGAAGGAGCCAAGGTCCGTGGTTGTTCTGATTTCGGGGGGAAGCAGCCAAACCTGTGTGTGCAGGGTGACTCAGCCTTTGGGACAGAACAGGTACCTATATCCTGGAGTCCAGACTGGAGTTGGAACTTTGCCTGGAGCTCAGTAGCAATTGGAAAGGGAGCGACCATAATGAAATAGCATCTCATTCCAAACAAATGCTAGAACATTTGTAAAAAGGCAAAGATTGTATGTTGAAGACCTTCAGACTTTAATTTCAACTGAGTATTAACAGATTGAGTATAAAGGAGAGAGTATTAAAGACTTGTTTGCATGGCGGCAACACCTGGCAAGGTCTAGAAAGGTGGAGTTGACCCAGAGAAAGAGCCTATTGTTGGGGAAGGTGTGTCTTGCAATAAAATATTTTGTACAGGTGTGCCAATCTGAGGTATGTCCAGTCCTTGGAGAGGAAAGAACCCTCACAAGGAAACAAGGCATGAGTTCATCACTGTCTTCTTCTATGTCTTTGTACTTGCCGTGGCCAGGAGGGCGTTTTACCAGGTTCGCCTGGTTCGCCAATTGCGCCCCCTATTGGATCGGGACGCCCTTCGCACAGTCACTCATGTGCTCGTGACATCCCGACTGGACTATTGCAACTCTCTCTACATGGGGCTCCCCTTGAGGTGCACCCGGAGACTTCAGCTAGTCCAGAATGCAGCCGCGCGAGCAATTATGGGAACCGCTAGGTCTACCCATGTAACACCGCTCTTGCGCGAGCTGCACTGGCTACCTGTCGTCTTCCGGGTGCGCTTCAAGGTGTTGATTATCATCTTTAAAGCGCTTCATGGCTCGGGACCTAGCTATCTGCGGGATCGGATCCTGCCTCATACATCCTCACGGCCGATTCGCTCCCACAGAGAGGGACTTCTCCGGGTGCCGTCCACTAGACTTTGTCAGCGGGCGACGCCCAGGGGAAGGGCTCTCTCTGTGGCGGGCCCGGCCCTCTGGAACGACCTTCCCCCCGACATCAGGACGACCACGGACCTCCGCTCCTTCCGTCTCAAATTAAAAACTCATTTTTTCTGTCTGGCCGGCCTAGGATAGTCTCTCTGTCTTTGGGGTTTTATTGGGAAGTTTTATAATATAGCTTAGTTTTAATGGGGAATTTTAGCGCAGGTTAGATTTAATTTATTTTTAATGAAATGTTTGTATGTATTTATTGTTTTACTTTGCCTGTGCACCGCCCCGAGTCCCTGTGGGGAGAGGGTGCGGTTTAGAAATATTAAAATTATTATTAAATTATTATTATTGCTGTTTTTTAAAATCCCTGCTGCCTTTTTTTTGCAATTGAACGCCACCAACAGAAGACGTAAAGGCTTATTAGTGCCAAAGAGCAAACTGTCCACTGCATGTAGATATTCCCTTTACTCAGGAGCTGTGGGGAAATTCAGGATGTTGAGAAAGGAGTCAAAATAGTCAAGATAGTGCTGTGATCAGCAAAGCCTCATCCCTTCTTATACGTTTCACAATACCTGGCAAATGAAAAATGTGAATACAGGTCCCCACTAGCTAAGCTAGATCAAGAAATCATCTCCACATGAGGGTTATATAGGAGTGCTAATTAATTATTAAACAGACTCAGTCCAATTAGAGAACGGACAGGGTTAACCCATGCATGGATGCTATCCCCACCTTCTGGAGAATAGAATAGAATAGAATAGAATAGAATAACAGATTGGAAGACACCTTGGAGGTCTACCAGTCCAACTCCCTGCTTAGGCAGGAAACCCTACACCACTTCAGACAAATGGACATCCAACATCTTCTTTAAAACTTCCAGTGTTGGGGCATCCACAACTTCTGCAGGCAAGCTGTTCCACTGATTAACTGTTTTAACTGTCAGGAAATTTCTCCTCAGTTCTAAGTTGCTTCTCTCCTTGATTAGTTTCCACCCATTGCTTCTTGTCCTGCCCTCAGGTGCTTTGGTGAATAGTTTGACTCCCTTTTCTTTGTGGCAACCCCGGAGATATTCCACCCATCGCTAAATGTTAAAATTACTTGTATTGGGTTATAAGAACAAAAGCTTGCCAATTTGATTGTGCTGCATTTCCTCCCCCTCCTTATACTCCAGTGAATTAAAGAAGTGTCTGCCTGAGCAGCTTCTAACTGTTAGCTCCTTGATCTGGACTTTAAAAAACGTTTCAGCCCCTTTTGCCCAGAGAACAAAGCCTGCATAACTCCCATCAACTTCTTACACCAAAGTTACACTTCCCGCATCAACTTTAAAAGCAGGCTACTTCAAAACATCCTCACCTGTTATGAAGCTTAGGAATTCATAGGATGGATACCTTGGTTTATGGCTGCTTTCTTTCTCCCCCCCCCCCTTTGAGCTGCTGAATTTTAATGTATATTTCAAAGGCAATGATTTAACGAGCCAGTTATTTCTTGCTTTTTTCTCTATCTCCTGCTTGCCTCGCCAGCTCCCTTTCATCTGACAATTCTTTTGTAATATCTCAAACCCAAGAGACAGTTTTCATGTTGTGGGTATCTTCCCAGTGAGCTACTTCAGAGAGCTGGCATGGTCACAGTGGGAATAGATAGGGTAATCATGGGGAAGGAAGACCTGTGGAAGACAGAGCTGCTATTTATTCTAATCATGTGCTGTGAATAATGGATTTTTTTTCTCTCCCACTCTGTCATCAAAACCCTCCTGAAAGAGAGAAATAAGTCAAGAGAACTGATTCATCAAGCTTGCCCCTCTCCATGATTCTTAAGTTGAACCTCTGTATTCAGAGGTAGAGTACCACTGTATTAGGGATTGGAGGCAGGCAACAGGAGAAAACTATTCCTTTTGGGACTTAAGCACTAAATGTTTTATGATGATATAGTTGCTACATTGCTATGTGCTCTGTAACTGGTTGTCAAGCCCCATGCAGCTGCGGTGAGATCAAGAAAGAACAAACAGTACAGATATCAGGAAGATATCTTTACCGAAAGAGAGAAATCATTGTTTTTCAACTTTGCCAACTTTAAGATGAGTGGACTTCAGCTCCAGAATTCCTCAGTCAGCTTGCTGCCTGGAGAATTATAACAGTTGAATTCCATACATTGTAAAATTGCCAAGCTTGAAAAACACTGAGATCATTAGAGAATCTTATAAAAAAATTTTTTTTAAATTCTCACCCTCATTTATAATGAGTTCAAAAAGTGTGGAGGGCATAGAGAATGGCCTTAAAGCAGGGGTCCCCAACCTTTGCAACTTTAAGTCTGAAGGACTTCAGCTCCCAGAATTCTCAAAGCTGGCTGGAGAATTCTGGGAGCTGAAGTCCTTCAGACTTAAAGTTGCAAAGGTTGGGGACCCCTGCCTTAAAGGACAGGAGGAAAAGCTTGCTACTATTAAAGTCAACAATCAGATAAGAGAGTCTTGAGCCCAGGCCAAGAAAATAACTTAAGTAAATATCTCAGATAATCCCCTCCTTAGTTTAAATGAAGACAGAGGAAGGGAAAGGGGAACCCATTCAGATTTGCAAGATTCTGTTACTCTCTGTGTGTTTGCCTTCAAATCAGTGATGACTCCTGGTGACATCTTGAACAAAGTTTTCTTGGCAATGTTTTTCGAAGGTTGTTTTGCTTTTATTGTTACCATAAAATAGGTCCTGATACTGTTTTTTTCATTTGGTCTGGCTTGTAAGGCTGACACTAAGGAAGAGTCTGAAGGATTCTTAGTTCTCTCTGAGCTTGGTTGGTGGGGTTTTTTTGCAGACATTTAATGTCCCAAACTAGGTAAATTATTAGTGCAGGAAGTCTCTTGGAAGAATTTGGAAAGCTTCTTCCCAGGTTTCTGGTCACTTGGACTAAGTTGTCATTTAATAAACAACAACAATGTCGAAACCTGACACCCATTCATGGGATCATCTGCTAACTGACTTGGTTCTCTTTCTTGATGGTTTTATATCTGTGTTCTGTTTTCTCTTCCACTCCTTGTCTAACTTTCCCACTGCCTCACCAGGTGGCATCAGGTGACACCAGGTGGCATCTTGCTGGTGCTCTCTGAAAAATTAGGGTAACCTTTATTTTGTCTGTCAAAACGATCTTTACACTTTTATTCAGTACAATAGCTAATTGGAAGCTTCTGTATGGAGGCCATTCCAATTTCTTTCTGGGAAGAAAGCAAAAGAGACAATTAGCTTGAAGTTGAGTTCACAGGCTTTACTTAAGAACAGTGGTTTTTGTTTTTTCCAAACCTGGCAACTTCTGTGAGGTGAGGTCCACACATCTGAAAGAAGCCAAGGTTGAGAAACACTGCCCTATAATACACAAAATACAACCCAAATGAGTACAGCTGTTCAAAGTATGATTCTTCAAAGACTGAATTGCAGTTCTCATCATCCACAAATTATGACAAGAGAGGGTTAGGATTGGGGAAAACAGTTGTTAAGTGAATCTAGTTTCCCCATTGACTTTGCACAGCAACAATCATAAATATGAACCAGTTAGCAGGCATCTGAATTTTGATCACATGATCATGAGTAACTGTAAAAAATGGTCATCAGTCACATTTTTCAGTGCCGTCGTAACTTTGAACGTCACTAAATGAACTGTTGTAACTCGAGGACTACTGGTATAATATAGCCAGTGTCATCATCATCATCTGCATTACAATGATCCCTTACATCTGGTTTAGCACAGGTGTCTCACCTGCATATGGGGAGTAAGAATTGAAAAACCATAGCAGAGAAATTAAAAACCCCACCAGAAAAATATCAAAATACATGAAAATATGATAAACAAAGAATTATACAGTTTTATATAGATACGAACATGAATTGCAATACATCCAGTATCACCACCCTCATCTGCACTGCAATGATCTCTTACATCTAGTTTGGCACATGTGTCTCAGCTGCGCATAGAGAGTGAGAACTATGTGGAAAAAGAAGGGGAACTGTTTTGCGCCTGGCTGTTTCACGAAGAGAGGACTGCAATAAAAATATGCAAGGCAGAGAGAAGGCTGCTGACAGAGGTGGGGAAGAGATGATAGTCCCTTCTGTGTATTTGAACGCCAACCCAAAGTCAACTGTTCTATTATTGAAAAGCTAAGCATGCAAGGAAGCCATGAAATATTCATCAGGGCTTTGATGGTAGCTGAGCCATCTGTAAGAGCCCACACAGGCTTTTTCTTTCCATCTTAATAGCAGAAACAAGCTGCTTGCTTTGGTTTGATTCCCCCATTTCCCAATTGGTAGGATATCTGAAGCATCATTTCCTATCTTAGTTCCTTAAATGTATTTTTATTTTGTGTGTGTGTGTGTGTGTGTGTGTGTGTGTGTGTGTGAGAGAGAGAGAGAGAGAGAGAGAGAGATGATAAACACATACCCACACACATATATTTGTTTTTGTAGATTTTCACGGGGGTAGGTATGCTGGTCTTGTTGTATTTGGGTGTTTTCCTGTGTAAGAATGAGATTGTCTTCGCAACGTTTCGGCAAGATCTCACTTGCCATCTTCAGGCTTCAGTCTGTGGCTGCGTAGATGCCACCCTTCCTTAAATCTTGGTGGGGGGATGGGGTGGAATGTTGACTGTTGTTGTGAGTGGGTGGATTGGCTGTGCAGCTGTATCATGATTGGTAGATTGATGCTGATTGGTCCTATTTGTATGTTTCTCCTTATTTTGTATTTCAACAGCTTGGGTGGTGGGTGGGGCTCATCTGTTGGCCAGTGCTGGTTTCCAGATGTCTGGTGACACCTCCCGCCTACCAGACATCTAGACAGAAAGCTATGAGTTTAGTTGTGTCTTTTTTTAAAATGTGTGTTAGGGTTTTTTTTTTAGCTGATAAATAAATAAATAAGTGAGACTAGGATAGATCTATTTCGAGCTTTTTAGCTCTCATCAGCTAGCTTTCTGTCTAGATGGTCTCTGGTGATGAGCCGAAAGGCAGAAAAGGAAAGCAGTATGCTTCCTCCCTTAATTGGGGCATACCAGGGTGTTGTGACACAAGCATATACTTATTTCCCCTGTCTCAGCTGATCAGGAGGAGAACCTGGTGGCTTAGTGGCTAAAACATCTGCCTAACATGTAATACAGCCCCGGTTCAAATCCCAGTAAGGGTATGGCTAGCTGATGAGAGCTAAAAAGCTCAATATAGACCTATCCTAGTCTCCCTTATTTATTTATTTATTTATTTATTTATTTATTTATTTATTTATTTATTTATTTATTTATTTATTTATTTATTTATTTATTTATCAGCTCAAAAAAACCTCTCTCTCACACACACACACACATATATGCTAGTCTTGTAGTATTTGGGTGTTTTCCCGTGTAAGATTGAGATTGTCTTGGCAATGTTTCAGCGAGGTCTCACTCGTCATCTTCAGGCTGGAGTCTGTGGCTGAATTACACACTCTCACAAACGTATTAATCTCCAATGGATTCCAAAGAAAAACAATTACCAACCTAATCCAAAAGGAGATACCCCACAAGAACCAAGACACAGAACAGGACAATGGCATCACCCTCCTCCCTTACATCAAAGGCATCACAGATAAAATCAGCAAAATTCTCCACAAGCACAATGTCAAGACAGCCTTCAACACAGCCTTCAATAGCCAACATCCTAAGAAACCCCAAAGATAAGATCCAGCTAGAAAACCAAGGAGTCTACGAAATACCATGCAAAATCTGCTCTGCAACTTACATAGGACAAACTAATAGGAGAATAAATGCACGCATCGCAGAACATAACGCAGTAAGAAAACAACTTAGAACTTCATCCCTCTACCAGCACTTTAAAGCTACAGGACATGAAATTGATTATGAAGGAACCAAATTAATCTCCAAAACTGAACAGCTCAACAAGAGAATAATCAGGGAAGCCATCAAAATAGAGAACACCCCCACAACATGAACAAATGTGACAATACCTCCCACCTACAAGACATCTGGAAACCAGCACTGACCAACAGATGAGCCCCACCCACTACCCAGGCCATTACAATACCAAAAAACAACAAACACACAGATAGCACCAATCAGCACCAATCCACCAATCATGGTACAACTACATAGCCAATAAACCCACTCACAGCAACAAAGCCAGAACTCCACACACACCCCAACCATGATTTATAGAAAGAAGGCAGCTCAGCCACAGACACCAGCCTGAAGACGGCTAGTGAGACCTCACCGAAACGTTACATTGCCAAGACAATCTCAATCTTACATGGGAAAAGACCCGAATACAATAAGACCAGCATAGATAGATGATAGATAGATAGATAGATAGATAGATAGATAGATAGATAGAATGAGAGAGAGAGAGAGAGAGAGAGAGAGAGAGAGAGAGAGAGAGAGAGAGAGAGAGAGAGAGAGAGAGAGAGAGAGAGAGATGCTTAAATTGTTTAATCTGGATTTAATGGGATACAGTTTTAATGTTTTTATAAATTTTAGTACAAATTTTAGTTAATATTTAATTCGGTTTTAATTTTGTATGTATTGTTATGGTTTTAGATGTTTTTTAATTTTCCTGTACACCGCCCCGAGTCCCTTCGGGGAGAGGGGGCAGTTTAGAACTTTAAATAAATAAATAAATTGGTTTGGACAGGAGGTTGGATTAGAAGACCTCCAAGATCCCTTCCAGCTCTATTCTGATTAACTGATTGATTGATAACAATTAACCTGATTTCTGAATTAATCTATTTTCTGGGTTCACACATGATGTCATATAATTAAATAATAACCCGTTAACTTCACACAACATATTAAGCGACAACAAACAAAACTAAGGATTACATTAACCAACGTCAACAGGGGAGTGTACAAAAGCAGCTGCTAGATCAATGTTTCTCAACCTTGACAATGTTAAGTTGTGTGGACTTCAACTCCCAGAATCCCCCAGCCAGCCTAACGTGGCCAAGATTGAGAAACACTGTGCCAGATCTTCATCAGACTTGTTTAAATGTGATGTAGTGATATTATTACCTTCCATCTGCTTTCATTTTCATTTCTCCTATCTTGGCTAAAGAGAGGAGTGTCTTTCTATCCCGTTACAATAGCAGAGCAAAAGTATCTTACATTACAGTTAATTATTTACAAGCCCAAATAATTCTGCAATCGTTCTTATTTTCCCTTTTCACGTGGCTTTCATCTTGTCCTCAGCCCAGAGTGAGATAAATGGTTATAAGCTGTGATGATGTAAAAGTAGCATTTCCCCCACTTGTTTGAACAACGTCTAACAACAGCCTTGCGTGTACAATATAAAAATCTCTTAAACATTATTAGCATTTACTTTGGAGAGAAGAACCCGTTTTAACTTAAAACAGATGAATGCTTCAGAGAAGTAGATAAAGACATCCTTGCCCCCTGAATACAATTAGGGATTCAATTCCTAACTATTAAGCAAAGAAGAGTCTTCAAGGTCAAGATTTGCTCTGACTGGGGAGAGGAACAATAGAAGCAAGATACGGACTTGATAAGGGGAATAGCAGATTTATTGCTGGGATTGTCCTCTGCCCATTTAAGAGTAAAAAGCTTTTTAATTCAGTCATGGGGAAAGACCATTTGACCTGCATGGAATGTAGAGCTTATGCCATACTTCAATTATTCATGCATTTTTAAATTTTTTATTTATTCATTGTTTATGGCTGCCTACTTACTAAGTGACTCTAGGTGGCTAGCTACATGGAAAACACCCCACATATATAAATAATTCAATAAAGCAGTAGAAACATATATCTCTGTTATAGAGATAGAAGATAGAGAAGTAAACCCACTCCTTATTTAGGGATTTAACTTTGAGGGAAGTGGTTCTTAAACTTTTTGACCCAATTCCCCTTTTTTTAAGTCTCAAATAATGTCATTAACCTGATAAAAATAGCAGAATCTCTTATTTTACAGTTATCTTAACAGTGGCAATCCAAGATTCGACCCTCAATTCACAATCAAGCAATTACAAATTGTTCTGTTTGTACAATTAGGGTATGCTCAAATTATCACCTTGAGGGTAATTACCCGCTTCACCCCAGTTTAGGAATCACTGTTCCATGGACATTGTAAAGCATAGATAGATGCAGCCAGAAATCAGGTCAGTGGCTGGCCGCATACATTGCTTTGAATCCTGATTTAATTTAAATAGGATTTGTTAAATAAGGCATGGTGACTGGCTTCACACATCACACTAAGTGAAAACTAAACAAAGCACATTAAGGCTGAGAGTAAAGTGTGAAGACAGTCAGTGATTTGCCAGGTAGATACTGGCATTTGAAAATAGGGGAAAGTAGATGAAATTTTGAAGAGGGAAATGTCTGATTTATGGCTGATTCCATTCACTGGAATATAATTCAGTATAGAGCAGTGATGGCTAACCTTTTTTGGTTCGCGTGCCAAAAGCGGGGGGAGCGCAGGAGGGTTGTGCATGGGCGTGCCACACCCATAATGCTATGTGCGTGACCCCCTGCTTTTGGCACGCTTTTTTCGCCCTCCCCAGGCTCCAGAGGCTTTCTAGGAGCCTGGGGTGGGTGAAAACAGCCTTCCCTCCCCACCTCCAGAGGCTTCAGGAGCTTCCCTGAAGCCTCCAGAGGGCGAAAAATGGCATCAAAAGAAGGTCTAAATCAGCTGGCCAGTGCACAGCTGACAGGGCAACGCCTCGCGTGCCCTAAGAAATGGTTCCGCATGCCACCTGTGGCATCCGTGCCATAGGTTCGCCATCACTGGTATAGAGGCATTCAGGAGTTAGGTTTGTTAATTGTTTCTCTAAGTTATATCTCATCTTTTTGCCATTCTGTGGTAAATTGAAGAAAGCAATCAATTTTTTAAATAATTGCTGAAAAACGTATCATAGAAGATGAGAGGGCAGTAAGAAGGCTAGGGGGTGAATAGAGGACAAGCTGGTAGGACGTTGCTGGGAAAATCAAAGGGGTGGCCACTGTGTACAGTATATTGGGTGATAACAATCAATGCTAAGGTTTGGGGTGGCTATTGTGAATATGTGTTCCGATATCTAAGGGACTGACACAAGGTAGAGGGAGTCAACCTATTCTCCAAAGCACCTGAAGGATAAGAAGCAATGGGTGGAAACTAATCAAGGAGAGAAACAACCTAGAACTATGGAGAAATTTCCTGACAGGACAATTAATCAGTGGAACCGTTTGCCTCCAGAAGTTGTGGTTGCTCCAACACTAGAAATTTTTAAGAAGAGATTGGACAACCCTTGCCTGAAATAGTATAAGCTTTCCTGCCTGAGCAGGACGTTGGACTAGAAGACCTCCTAGGTCCCTTCCAACTCTGTTATTCTGTTCTGTTATTCTGTTAATATAGGTGCCACCCCTACCACAATAACAACACATTATTTGATCTGAGCTGTTTATGTAACACAATAAGTACCATTCCAAAGGAAAGGTAAAGCTGCAATTTGAAATAAGGCCCATTTTCCAATTGGTGTGAAAGTGTGCATCAGTTCTTTCCGTATCCATCCCTTCCTAATTTCCTCCTTGTATGTCTGTGAGGTCTGTTCCACGTTGTTGAGTCACTGCGGGACTCCCAAATGTGTTGCTTTATATTCTTTGAAGTTAAGATGAATAAGAATCATTGATATCTTAATTCATGGACTCTGTGTGCACAACTGAATCCCAGAGGCTCTGCTATGGAGACCAAAGGCAGATGATGTGCTCAGCACCTTATAGCATCAAGGACGAGATGCTGTAGTAGACCAAGCAGAATGAGGCCATGAGTGCAATTTCTAGTTGGTGCTATCCCTTCAACAAGGCAATGTAAATTCTTCTGTTACTGAATTAATATGGGGAAATGGAAAGAGATATCCAGTAGCCCCAGATGCTAATTATCCTTAGATGGGTGTTCTTGGGGAAAGGGGGGGGGGGTATCATAAAAATTAAAATGGTTGATTTGTGATTTGGAGGAGATTCCTTTAATTAAGGAAAGATGGATATCTGTAGGAGGGCAAACTCTGAACATGGCTGATGTGCTTCCAATCTTCCCTCCCTCCCTCCTTTCCTTCCTTCCAACAGGTATTCTGAAGAGGATATCCGGCAGAAGGTTGGCACCTTCCGGCAAATGCTGATGGAAAAGGAGGGTGTTCTCACTCGCGAAGACCAACACGGACGGCATATGTGAGTATGGAGAGATTGCTATGCAATCATGTCAATTTGGCTTCTCTTCTTCCAGCTCTGTGGAGCACACTTAAAAGAGTCTAATTTCCCCCAAATCCTTGCATGCAGAAGGATGAGCTGGACTTCCCATTCAGTATTCTTTTTTTCTACCCACTGAGGTGGGAAAAAGATTCCCTGCTGAAGAAAACAGCAAATCCCATGGCAGTCAGTTAAAATCTCATCACTTAGTGTTGCTCTGATACAGGGGTGTCCAACTGGATGGGTCACATGCAGGCCACACCCATCCCAGGAGAAATGTAGAGATACATTATGTGATAGCAATGTGGTGCCATGAGTTTGACGCCTGTGCTCTGATACAACTAATACAAGTCTTCACAGGAAGGGTTCTGGTGCTCACAATTAACTAGACCATCGTTCTACCCAGTTTATTTAAGATATAACTGCCACCAATGCCATAAAAATAGCAGGAGCAGTGTGCCCCAAATATCAGATAATTAGAGTGCTGGTCTCAATTATAATCCAATATGGCCATTGGAAAGGAAGCATATTGCAGAATGCTGGAGTAAAGATATTTAATTTTTTATCCATGAAACCACAGTACAGGTAGATGAAGATGGTTATAAGGTTCTGCTGGCAGCCTGTCTCTAAATACTAATTAGGAAACATAGATTTCTCCCCCACTCCCCCAATGTAGCCTCTTTGATGTTTCTGCCCAGTTCAGATGAGGGTTTGGACTTTACTCCACAATAATCTCAATTTTGGGGAAGTGCATCTTAAGGGAGGAAATCATAGACAAGCTTTTCCCTCCTTCTCAGGCACTTTGTCCTTAGCTGGTTCAATCACTCCAGAAAGTAAACATTTCTCAGTATAATACTATTGCACAGGTTTATTGAATCACAGCTTGAATATAGCTGTCCCTTTAGTACATTCCTCTCTTCCAGCATAACTAATTGGAGACACTCATTGCTGATGAACACGGCTTTCCCAACTAATATTAGCAGGAGAATTATCTAAATTAGTCATCAGATAGTTGGGAAAAGTTCTTGTAACTCTAAAACGTTTGGTGAGTTGAGATAGCAGAGAAGTAGCAGACAAAAAATAGGTATGGATCAGAGAAGCTTTTATACCTCTCACACAAGCACAGGCAAGCACAGTTCCTTTTAGTCCCCTGTTTTACAATTTAAAGTGTTGGTTCTGACCAGCTGGTTTTTATCCTGGAATATTGTTACAAAAGACTAATGGAGAAGACTATTAGAAAGGAATTTGGCTGTTCTTAGCCTGCTCTTCATCATTGAAATTCATGTCCTGGCCAGCTCTTTTATCCAACAGTTGTACTTTGATGTTCCTCTAGTCTTTGGTTCCTCTGGTCTTTAGTTTATCCCAATGTTTGTATTTTCAGGCACCTGGGTATTCATGCATATGTACTTGACTGAGTATTCAACAGATAGTTCATTAAGTTCAATACATCTTGATCACTAGAAAAGATTAATTGGCTGGGCAAGCCTGCAAAGAGATTGCTCTCTGTTATGCTAGCCCTTGGTTTCTGAAGTACTCTTCCTATAACTGTGGATAGATTGTGTCAAGGCTAATTCAATTCAGGCTAAATTCATCATCCCAACCAAAGAAGTCTTTTTCTGTCAAATGACCAACCACCCCTGCTGTCATTGGCTAGTTAACCAGTTTATTTGCTACTTTTCAAGAAGCCACCAACTTATCAAAAGGAGAATACAACTTGCTGTGAACAGCACTGTAATCTTCTCTTCTCTGGATGACACGGATGCTGAATGACACGGATGGTGATCTGTCCCCTGCACAACCCTTTTCATCATTATGGCTGTTGCTTCTTCTGAACTGGAGGCTTCTCTTGAACTAAAGGCCTGGAAACTAAAACATATGAAGAACAGTTGCAGGAATTGGGTATGGCTAGACTAGAGAAAAGAAGGACTAAGGGTAAACATGATAGCAGTATTCAAGTATTTGAGGGGTTGCCACAAAGAAGAGGGGGTTAACTTATTTTCCAAAGCACCAGAAGGCAAGACAAGAAACAATGGAAGGAAACTAATCAAGAAGAGAAGCAACCAGAAATTAATTAGAAACTTCCTAACAGTAAGAACATTTAACCAGTGGAACATCTTGCCTTCAGAAGTTTTGAATGCTTCATCACTGGAGGTTTTAAGAAGAGACTGGACAGTCACTTGTTGGAAATGGTATAGAGTTGGCTGCTTGAGCAGGGGTTGGATTAGAAGACTTCCAAGGTCCCTTTCAGCTCTATTCTGATTGATTGATTGAACTAATGTACTACACATTGCACAGGACAATGAATTACACATGAATGTACAGTCATCCGTCAGGACAGTCATCAGGAGGTCAACAGAGAAATCAGAAGAATATTCAGGACAGGAATAAAGTTAATTTATTAATATGAAAACTTTGTTAGGGTTGGCCATTTGGGATAACAGAGATAAATTAGCCATGGTCCTGAGGAAGGGAAGAAAAACAGGCATAGTGCTCGGACTGGAGTCAAAAGATGCCAAAGGAGTCCTAAGCCTTAGCTTTCAAGGTTAGATCAGTTTCTTTTTTCAGCAACCTCCATCTGCTTTGCTTGTAATCATGATCTTGCTGCTGATATAATGCCTTATTTAAGTAAGAAGTAGCTAGCCGTGTTTATGTAATAAGATTAACTAGGTTAGCTAAGGTTCTGCTGGCAGCATCTACATAACACATTTCATTAGTACCACAAAAGTTGATTGCTGCTGGCTTGGTTAGGTTAATGTGATATTTGGTTAGTTTATGGGTCAAACAACTACAAGGATAAGAATGTTATGTAAATCCAAATGATGTTTATTATATATAATTTAAACTACAGATTAGCGAGTTGACTGCATTTGCATCTCAAGTTCCACTGAGACCCCCAAGAGTTTCATTTCGACCACAATTTAAAAGGTTCTTCTACCAGAAAAGCAGCTAAAGGAGATCATTTTATTTATTATTTTATTTTATTTTATTAAATTTCTAGACTGCCCCTCTCCCCGAAGGCACTCGGGGACTGAAGTACTTCAAAGCTCCCTCTTCTTCTTGCCTGCCCCTCTTCTTCTGTTTTATACATATACAATACTATCATGTATTTTAGTGCAAATCTTGTTGCCTCCTATGTTCTACATGACTATATTGTGTCCTCCATCATTTTAGTGAAAATTAGGGATATGCTTGTTCTCACACCCAAGTGCTGAGTACAGGACTGAAATCAGTGGTGGGTTTCAAAAATTTTTAGAACCTCTTCTGTAGGTGTGGCCTGCTTTGTGGGAGTGGCTTTCCAGCCATGTGACTGAGTGGGACTGGCTTGGCAGTCATGTGACTGGGTGGGTGTGGCCAACTTGTAAAATGTGCTGCTCTTGCTTAGCAACCAAAATGTTGGCTCAGAAACTCTGGCATTTGAAGCACACAAGTCTTAAAGCTGTCAAGTTACAAGACCCTCGCACCCCTAACCCTTTAGAAAAAATCCCCAGGGGTGTTCAAACTTGACAGCTTTAAGACTTGTGGACTTCAACTCCCAGAATTCCTCCTCTCGCTCTTCATCTTGATGATGTGTGGATGGGCGGGGGGAGGGAGCTGGAACCGGTTCTAAACAGCACTGTAGATTTGTAGAACCTCTTCTATACCATTTCAGTCAGGGGTGGGTTCCTGCCAGTTCTAACCTCTTCTATAGGAGAGGTTAGAACTGGCAGGAACCCACCCCTGACTGAAATGGTATTGATCATGCTTGTAGGTGGCAGAAGTGGATAATGGTCATCTCTTCTTTTGATCTCTTAGTAGCTTTCAGCCCACCATTGATCATGGTACTCTTCTGAATTGGATTGGGGAATGGGTAACATTGCACTATGCTGGTTCTTTTCCTTCTCCAGGGCCAGTTCCAATCAGTGTTGATAAGGGTAGGAGTTTACTCTGTGGCCCATGATGTAGAGGGCCCCAAAGGCTTCAGCACTCTCTCCACTCCTGTTTACATCCTTACCTATGACATCTCTAGATAAGGTCATCTGGCAACAAGGAGTGAGCTATCATCACTATGACGTAGTAACCTTATGTAATAACTTTACAAATTAATTTCATATCTCCACCCTGCCCACCAAAATGATGCTGCGGAGGTTCTGTCTTTGTGTCTGTCAGCTATGAATCCATGGCAGTATCACAAAGTCAAATCTAATAGAGAGCAATGAGATATAACTTTTCTTTCAGCGGAAGAACATTTGTATTGTGTTTCATTGTTCTCCTGCCCACAAATTATTGCAAAAAAACCTGGACACACAGACAGACGATGCAATCCCCTTCTCAGTCCTCTGTCACGAGACAATCATGAGTACTGATTGTAATACTTTCCCTCTATTTTGCTCTCCAATAACAATAGAAAAAAAGGCTGTAATGTTAACCAGAAGAATGCATGGATATGTCCATGAATTTACCAAAGGACAAACTTTGACTCAAAGGATACTTTATCTTTTATCCTGGAGAAAAGTGTGAGTAGGCTTTTTACCATCCAAAAGCTATGCTCCCTTTTTTTCATTTCACCAGCCCACTAATATCTCCCCCTCAAGCATCTTGGGGTTCATTTCCTTTACAACCGTCAATTATTCACTTGGCTTATAATCTGGTTAAGATTCTTGAGCAGCAGAGATTAATGTCTCCCAGGCAGTATCTGCTGGGCTGTACTACTCTTACTGCATTTTTTCCCCTCCTTACTTCTTCCCAAGGGAAGGCTGGTGAGTTCTACCTCCAAAAAACATTAGTCAGCCATAATATTGTAATTATACACTTTTTGTGGAAAAGCAGAGACAAAGGCAGAGGGGGTGACATTTCCAAATGTTATTATAGTGATTTTCTCTTATTTTTGCCCATGATTGATTTTGTTTGTTGATGAGGAGGCATTGCTTGCATGCTGATTCAATACTTTTTGGAATTGTAAAGACAGATAGCTCTCAGTGAAGAATTTACTCTTATTGACAACACATGGGTTAATTTTTAATAAATAAATACATTTAAAGGGATTCCTCTTCCCATTCTACCCAATCCAAGAAATAATTTATGAAACTACAGCCAAACCCCCAGATTTAAAGTGTCATCTAGATTATAAATACTACTTACAGAGATGTCATAAGGGCTTTGGCAGTTGTGGATTTGATCCAAGATGTAGTACCCAAGTTATTTTTTGTGACAGAATAGAATATCAATTTTTATTGGCCAAGTGTGATTGGACACACAAGGAATTTGTCTTTGGTGCAGATGCTCTCAGTGTGCATAAAGAAAAAAAACACATCCATCAAGAATCACAAGATAAAACAGTGATAGTCATGGGTTACTAATAAGCAATCAAATCATACTAGGAAACAAATAAAATAATATAAATTGTGAAGTTACAAGCAACATGGTTATAGTCATAAGTGGGAAGAGATAGGTACTAGGAAGGATGAGAAAAATTACAGTAACACAGTCTTCGTAAATAATTTGATAGTGTTGTGGGAATTAGTTGTTTAGCAGAGTGATGGCATTTGGGAAAAACCAGTGATTATTCTTTTAGTAATATAACAAAACAAGGTAAGGTTCTTTTTAAGCAGCATTACAATTTAGCTAAGCAACGAAATTCTGAAATATCCAGGAAGTGTTGATAATTCCATAATGTGAAGGAAAATCAACTGACTTGACTAACATGCCAAAAATTATTAGGCTAAAATCCTCTTCTACTAGCAAAGCAAAGTTTTCAGTCTTAGAGTTTTCTTCACTAAATAAGAACTCTTCTACTTTTACATACCTTTCCCGCTCCCTATTTAAGTAGGATAGTACCAATTATAAAGCCTTAGAATATTGCATCCAATTTTCGTCACCGTATTATAAAAAATACATTGAGACTCTGAAAGAGTACAGAGAAGAGCAACCAAGAAGATTAAGTGGCTAGAGGCTAAAACATATGAAATAGTTGCAGGAATTGGACATGGCTAGTCGTTACAAAAAGGACTAGGGCAGTGATGGTGAACCTATGGCACACGTGCCACAGGTGACATGTGGAGCCATTTGGCAGGGCACGCAAGGCGCTGCCCTGTCAGCTGGCTAGCGCACATGCACATGCTGGCCAGCTGATTCAGCCATTTTTAAAGCCATTTTTCGCCCTCCGCAGGCTTTATATGATCTGGGGAGGGTGAACAAACCCCCTCCGCTCCCCCCAGAGGCCCTCCAGAGGCTTCAGGAGCTTCCCTGAAGCCACTGGAGGACTAAAAATGACGCTATGAGCAAACCGGAAGTGACTTCTGGTTTGTTCGTAGTGTCCTTTTTAGTCCTTCCCTGAAGCTTCCAGAGGGCCTCTGGTAGGGTGGCGGGGCTGTTTTCACCCTCCCCAGCCTCTTATAAAGCCTCTGGAGCCTGGGGAGGGCAAAAAAAGCATGTAAAAATGGGGTGAGCGCCTGTCATGCGTGCATGTGCACTTGGGGTGTGTGTATTGCATTATGGGTGCAGCACGCCGGTGCACGATCCCCCTGCGCTCCCCCTCCTTATAGCACGTGAGCCTAAAAAGGTTCGCCATCACTGGACTAGAGGGTGATATGACATCAGTGTTGCAATATTTGAGGGGCTGCCCCAAAGAAGAGAGGGTCAACCTATTTTCCAAAGCACCAGAAGGCAAGACAAGCAGCAATGGATGGAAATCAAGGAGAGAATCAACCTACAACTAAGGAGAAATTTCCTGACAATGAGAACAATTAATCAGTGGAATAGCTTGCTTTCAGAAGTTGTGAGTCCTCCATCACTGGAGGCTTTTAAGAAGAGACTGGACAGTCACTTGTCTGGAATGGTAGATGGTTTTCTGCTTCAGTTGGACTAAAAGACCTCCAAGGTCCCTTCTTACTCTGTTATTCTATTATTCTGTTATAGATTGTCATAGATCTTCCTGGAGAAAGTCTATGTGGTAGAAAATGAGTTGATGGCCTATAATCAACCAACCAACCAATCAATCAATCTCTTAGAGATAAGCAAGAGGAGTTTATTATTCTGGTATTTATTTATTTTTGGCTTCCCACAAGTTATCTGTCTTGAATAGATTTGCCTATGACAATACTTTCTTTCCTTCAGTGGATCTTGAAATTTCTTCTCACTGCTGATCCCATCAAGTGTCTTGCCCTGGGCTGTCTTGAAAAGGCTGTCCTAGAATTCATATTGGTTTGCTAACCATTAGATTTCATTTCTCTTTCTCCCAGCCTTTTCACCCTGTTCTTACCAGCTCAGTAGCTGTCCCTGTTTTCTACATTGCCTGAACAGTCAGGCAGGGTCAGCTAGAAAGAACAATATGTCAGGCTGGGTGTAAATGTGACATGATAGCAGAAAGTTCCAGGTAACTGCATGCTGACATAGGAAATCTTTGGACAATGCTGGTCTTGGTATTAGATTAGTGAATGCTAATTTATATTAAGATGCTAATTTATATGTTCAAATTTAAAATAAATTATAGTAACTTAAAAATAGCAATTTAATATATTTCACTTTAATAAGAAATATAAGACCAAATGAACTGTCTGTCTTTTCCTCAGTCTTTTTCCAAATAATAAAACTGATGGGGAATTTTTAGCCTCCCTGACCATTCTATTTAGCTGAGTTCTTTTCCTCAGTTTAAAATTATTGCTGCATTGCTTATAAATGTGCAGAAACTGCCTATGCTAAATACAACAAATATTACTTTCATTAAGGCAAACTTCAATTGGGACACAAAAGAGATTATTCAAACTGATTGTTCCAAAGTAGTGGTAAAATTATTAGATATATATTCCTACACTTTTTATATAATAGTGCTCAATTTTAATAATTGTGCATTTTTAAATTTTATAAATTTCAATGTAAGTTGACAGTAGAATTATCCTTTGGGTGAAACCTTTCCCTCATATTCTGTGATATAATACTCAGGTGCATTAAAATACAGGTAATCTTTGACATAGAAGTTTGTTTAGTGACTGTTCAAAGTTACAACAGTATTGAAAAAAGTGACTAATGACCATTTTTCACAGTTACAACTTTTGTAGCATCCTGTGATTATATGATCGACATTCAAATGCTTGGCAACTAGTTCATATCTTCTGACAAGCAAACTCAATGGGGAAGCAGATTCACTTAACAATAGAAATGGTGTTATAATGTCTCACAACAGAAATGTTGGGCTCAATTGTGGTTGTAAGTCGAGAACTACCTGTATTTTAAAACATATATTTAGACAACATGCACATACCTAAGTGTTCTGCCCCCACAGACGAACACACACACACAAGCTTGGCTGCTTGCCACTATCTCCTTGGCTGCTTGCCACTATCTCCTTGGCTGCGAGACCGGACTCACGTAACAAAGACAGACAGAGAATTGCAGACGTGATTGACCAGAATTTCCAATGAAGAGTTGTCAAAGTTGTTTCCTGCAAATGACCTCTCCCCAAAGCCTTTCTTATAAACTCTCTTGGGAGGGGCCACTCATCAACCAACTGGTGCTCATCAGGGTTTACAAGCTTGCCTCTTCCGTAACTGGTGCCTCTGTTTCTCAGGCCTGCGTAATCTAGCATCAGGGACAAACTGCCCCTGATCCTCCCCACTACTCCATGACCCAGGCACCTCCTGGTGGCCAACCAGACTCTGCTTCCTCAAGGTCTCCCTCCTCCTCCTCCAGGGCAGACTCATAGGACTCTTCACTAGAAGAGTCCATCAGCAGCTCATCCGGAGCCAGCTGGGCCACAACACCTAAGTATATTTTGAAAGATAATTTATTCAAAAACTTACTTTAAAACAACTTTTCAAATGCATTTTAGAAACACCACCAACACATAAGTGTCAAAATGGAGTGGACAGCCTTATAAGTTCGACTTAAAACATTTAGTCTAGTGACTGTTACAAAGGCACTGAAAAAAATCACTTATGACATTTTTTCATGTTATGACCACTACAGCATCCCCATAGTCACCTCAACATTCAATGCTTGGCAACTGACTCATATTAATGACAGTTGCAGTGTCCCAGGATTATGTGATCACCTTGTGAACATCTCACAAGCAAAGTCACTGGGAAGCCAGGTTCACTTAACAACCATGTTACTACTTATCGACTGTAGTGATTTACATAACAACTGTGGCAAAAATGGAGCAAAATTCAACTAACAACTATCTCACTTAGCAACAGAAATTTTGGTCTCAATTGTGGTTGTAAATTGAGGATTACCTGTATTTGGGGAATTAATCTGAACTAGGAATGTATTAACTCCTGCAAATTTGCTCAGTCACTCCATTTCCCCTTATAATTAGAATGGTTATGTGTGTATGTATATCTGCATCATCCATATATACACACCTACTGACAAAACATTACAGAAAAGCTTAAATGTGATTTTGGCCTATAGTAACAATGACATTTCTTTTATTGGTTGTTTTACAATGTGCAGTCAAAGACACAAAGAATCCTGGGGCAAGCATGAATAAAATCATATACATAGCAGGGTTTCCACATAATACTAGATATATTGGGTAAGCTCTGAAGGACTGTTTTCCTCTTTTTTTATTGGACAGAGTGATAGAAAATCATCATATGGTAGATGGAGAAGAATATGCCATACAATATGCAGAATATGAAGAAGGTTGCCCATTGCAGTGTGACTGTGCAGCTGACTGTTACCAATACGACAGCAGTCACCAAGAATACAGGTGAGTGTCACAGATATCAGCTATGGCTCCAAGGGAAACTCTTTTTTGATAAGGGTGCACTGATTTTCTAGTGAGATTTTAGTATTCTATGAAGTTTAATCAGAACTCTTATTACATGAAGCTTAATCTTACAGATAAGAGCTTTACTGTTGGTTCATTTCAAATGGCAGCTATGGACTTTCATCTGCCAAATAATAACACCCAAATAGATTTAACAAAAAAACCACATAATTCCTATGCCAAGAACAAATGGTTGCTTAGATGTTAAAATGAGCAAGTCAAGGAAACAGATGGAGCAGCTGGGCCAATTTTCTAATGCCTAGGAAGAGAGGTTTTTCAGTGAAATTTTGAAATAAAATACTAACTTCCTGACAAATGCAGAAAATCTTATTATAGCAAATACTGGTAGAAAAATCTCAGATTCTTCTACTTTTCTTAGGATAAGCCCACACATCCATCAATGACATCACAATTCCAGCTAAGATAAAAGCTTAGATTTCAGCTGTCGGTTGGAATTTGGAGACAAACAGTTGGAGACAACATTTTTTGTAATTTTGGAAGTGATAAAATTTCTTATTTATATCCTCGCCCTTGTTTGGGGCCAGACTTCTATGCAATTCCATGTGACCAGATTTGCTAGTTATTTATTTTTTAGGACGAAAGGTAAAAGGAGTTGGATGTATTTGGTTTGAAGTAAAATCCATCAAAAGACAAGATGATAGTTGTAGCAGTAAGGGTGTCCATAGAAGAGGAATGTCAAAGAAATCAAGATGACAGCCACAGTTAAAGCCCCATCCCTTTTCTATGTACGTTGATGCCACATTGATGGTTTTTATGTAACTATATCTTAAAATATTTAAATTTAGTAGCTGGACCAGTGTGTTGTGCAATGAGCCAGAACACCGTCATGATTGATTGATGGAGAGTCCTGGCTCTTGCATGAGGCAATTTGCGATCTGATTGGTTGCTGTGGATGTGAAGGGGGAGTTTCCCTTTTTCCCCGCCTTTTTCTTCTGTGTGCCCTTATGCTCTGTGATTTACCTCATGGTGCTCCTGTTAGCCTGGATATTTTGCTTGCTGTAAATATAGATGTAACATATATTTATTTGTATAAAACTACAAGTTCTTGTCAGCATCTCCAACTTCATTTGGACACTTGCTGCACAATTCCCTGACGCTGTAGTTGCCGTCTTGAACTTTTTTTATCCTCCACAATAGATGTCTCTCATACATCAAGATAAAACCCTCTAAATTCTGAATTATATTTTACCCTTTTTCTCTGGACTGTCCATTCATGCTCAGAATACCCAGTTGTGGCTTTTTTATGCATCTCTCTGGTAAGGTACCACTGTTTATATTAAACTGGGGTAGAAAATCTTCCTCCCTGGCCAAAACAAATAATCTTTTTTTTAATTGTCAGATCTGTGTCAAAGTTGACAGCACTCAGGGGACTAGACTGCAATGGGTTGATTAATCCCCCAAAGGCCACATTAATTTACATACTGTGCAGGTGGCTCCACAATTTCTGAATAACCTGATTATACAACATTGAAGATAAATGAACTAAACAAGCTGGGTTTGCACAACATGCTAAGACCCAAAAGAAACAAATGAAGATTCATGCAAAGTGGCTGCTAGATTTTTAACCAGGCCAGATCCACATGTTGTACGCAGCTAAAAGGGATAATATTTATGCATCTCTGCTATGCTTTATTAGGGGCAGGCTTCCAATGCCAAAGAACTTGAACGGGGAATAGATTGTACAAATGTAACCAAAAATATAACTTCAAGCCACTTGAAGTTTCCCAAAGGTGCTTTTTCAGGAGGCAACTGGACTTTGTTTTTTCTTTTGAACACATGTCACTTCTCATCCAACAAGTTACTTCAGCTCTGACAGGATAGTGGGGAATGGAAGCAGGGGTGGGGGTGGGCGTCAGAGCTGAAGAAGCTTCTTGGATGAGAAGCAAAACATCTTCAAAAGAAAAAAACAAGAAAGTCCAGTTGTCTCCTGAAAAAGCACCTTTGGGACAGAATTGGGTTGCTTCTGGTTCGGTTTGGTTTGGCCAAATGGTAGTGATGGCAGCGGAAGACTCTGCCCACCTGCCCGGACGCATCTGCGCATGCGCAGAAGGGTTGCATAAGCATGAGCACAAGTACAAACGAACCGGTAGTAAACATGGTAGCTTTGGGACAACCATGACCTGTATGACTGAGAATCTCTACAGAAACTGCCTGGTTTATATCTACTTTCAATACTGATTATGTAAGACTTCTTTTGATTATTGCAGACTAATGAATTCATCAGGGATGTCTGCAGAGTGTGGTGAAAAAAAGCCAAGATTATGATGCAATTGAAGTTCTGTGGTCTGTCTGTCTAACTGTCTATTTATCATCTGTCTATCTATCTGTTTGCATTACACTATTGCTATCACCACAGTGTTTTTGACCAAACCTACAGATGCTTCTGGAATTTCCTCAACCCTATATCTGATTTTTCTTTTCTTTTTTCTTTTCTTTTTTTCCCCTTTCTTCTCCCTCTCCCTCTCCCTCTACTCCCAAACACCAACCCTTTTCCTTCCTTGGATCTTTTCCCTTCTCCTTTTCTATAAGAAAAAAGAATTGCTTAATCATCATTTTGCCACTTTTGGCTCCCAAGCATTCCAAAACAAATTACAAGACAAAATAGTTTAACTTTCTAGCACATGAGATGGCCCCTTTGCTATGGAATTTTCAGGATGGATGATCAAATAATCCCAAGGATGCTGCAGAGATTAGTTAGTAATTGGCAGGGGTTAGAACATATGATCTTTGAAGGCCTTTCCGATTCAAACTATGCTAAAATGAAGATGAATATTTTGTGATTCATGATATTATGGCAACTAGTCATGACTGTAGAATGTTGTACAAAACAGACTATTGCATAAAGCTATAAAATGGGACTAAAATGGATAATATTATGCTGCGAACACTGTACTTGTGTTTTGTTTTCCTTTTCCCTTTAGGATGCACTATAGAGTGTTGTGTGAATCTAATGTATAATTTTAGGATTCTGCATTCAGCAATTTTAAGGACCAATAATTTTACCTGACAGTTAATTCTGTATGGAAAAGGCCCTGACAATTCTGAGCTTTCTATTTAATTCAGGTCATTTTCTGATTTATCCCTCACGGTGATATGAAAAAATAGGCACACAAGACACTTTTTGTGAAATAAATGCTGTACTCCCTATAAAGGGACCCACTTTTATTTATTAAGTGGTATAGATACCTGGGATCTACTGTTGCTGGCTTAGTTTCACTGCTCTTTTCATTTGCTTTTAATCTTACCTTCATTTTCCATTTCTCTATTTTATGGTTTTAATTTCTGTCTATGTCACCCACAGAGAATACTATAAAAAATGCTGTTGTCACTGACACCCTCAGATACACAAACACCCACCCACAGAGGCATGTTTATGTTAAACAATTATCTTTTGCTTCGATTCTGATGCATCATTTGGAGAAGCAAACAAGAAATAATTAGGAAATAATTAAGTTTTTAGATATATGAAAGTTTGAAACAATGATAAATGCTAACACTAACTATAATACATACGTCTTTCAAGAGACTAGTCCATAAGTGAAGGCAGGGGGACAAATGCTGAGGAACTCTGTGAGGGAAGACCTTTCCTAGAGGTAGCTTAAATCCATCAACTGAGGGTCTTCAAGTGTACAAGCATCTCTTCTGGCCTGAAATAATAGAGGCAAAGATAGCAATAGCAATATCATTTGGACTGATATACTGTGCCTTATTGCTTATAGCACTCTCTGAATAGTTTACAGTGTCAGCATATTGTCCCCAATGATCTGAGTCCTCATTTTATTGATAACAGAAGGATGGAAGGCTGAGTCAACCTTGAGCCAGTCAGGATCAAATTCCTGAGTATGGGCAGTTAGCTTACAATACTGCATTCTAACTTCTGCGCCACCATGGCTCACAAATAAAGGCATATTTTCAACCATTGCAAACACATATTTCTAAAATCAGGAAATGCATTTTTTGCTTATGCAGCTGTTTTCATTTTGCATATCTAAAGTTTATTATAAAACAGATATTATTTTTGTCTTTGCTCTTAAAATATTGGAGAACTCTTTTTACTCTTCTGGGATTGTTGGAGCTCTCTTTTGTCTTGATTCAACCATTGTTGTACGCTGACTAACACTACACATAGTCCTCAAGTTACAACTATAGAGTCCTGCAATTACAGTTGTAGTGTGGGGAAAGGATCACAAAAGTGATAGACTTCCAAATGAAAATAAACCAATAAGCATGTCAAGAGATGAACTGGTGGCTATACAGATGAGTATTTAATCATTAGTGGTACCACTTACTGTACGCTGTAAAGTGGTGCAGTTCAGATTCAGACATATCTTCTCTTCTGCTGTGAGAAATTGTTAAAGAAATGACCAAGCGTCTTCTGTTTACTTCTTCCTTAGGCTAAAGAGACAATCTAGTAGCTCCACCTCTCCACCACCAAAGAAGAAAAAGAAAAAAAAATCAGGTCACAGGCGAAACCGGTGAGTCTCTTCAGTGGAACTGATGTCTGGAAGTCTATGACTTGAATCAGGAGCTATTCAATTGAGCTGCTTCATTCATGCATTTATGCAGAAAATTCTAAGTGTGATTCCTGACATCTCTAATTAGATCTATACCAAGGGCTTCCAGATTTAGGCTGAAATAATCAGAATGATCCTTAGATGGCAGGAAAGAGTTTTTTCTGTATCTCTGTATTACCATCTATTGCTTGATTGCATTTTGCATCAAAAATAGTCTTACACTGCTGCCAAGTAGAATAGTCTACTATATAATAGGCTAGATCAGTGATGGCGAACCTATGGCACGGGTGCCACAGGTGGCACGCGGAACCATTTTTTAGGGCATGCAAGGCGTTGCCCTGTCAGCTCCAGCGTGCATGTGTGCGCTGGCCAACTGATTTCGGCCTTCTTTTGAGGCTGTTTTTTGCCCTCTGGAGGCTTCAGGGAAGCTCCTGAAGCCTCTGGAGGTGGGGGGGGCATGCTGTTTTCACCCTCCCCAGGCTCCTAGAAAACCTCTGGAGCCTGGGGAGGGTGAAAAAAGCACACCAAAAGCAGGGGGTCGTGCACAGAGCATTATGGATGTGGCACGCCCACGCACGCCCACCCCTGCCGTCCCCCCGCTTTTGGCACGTGAGCCAAAAAAGGTTAGCCATCACTGGGCTAGATCATTGGTTCTCAATCTTTTTTTCACCACAGAACCCCCTCCTTTTATGGCCATGGTCCATGGCATTGGACCCCCAAGACTTAGCTCAAGATTTAAATCAGTGGTAGTCAACCTGGTCCCTATGGCCCACTAGTGGCCATTCCAGCTTTCATGGTGGGTGGTAGGGGTTTTGTCCGATACTGAAGCACTTTCCTTTTACATTTAATTGACTTCCCTACTTTATAAATCATTATGGTGGCACTGGTGGGCGGTTAGAAAATTTTACTACTAACAGAGATTAAAAAGTGGGCGGTGGGTATACAAAGGTTGACTACCCCTGATTTAAATCATAACATTTCTTCAAGCCTTCACGTACACCCTGTGATGACATTGCGGGGCCCCCAGTGGTCCAGGCCACAGGTTGAGAACCACTTGGCTAGATGAATCAATGATTTGATAGCCTTTTCTGATACCCTCCAGCTGCTATGGGCTACAACTTCCCAATGATCTAGACATTAGGGAAGTCATCGTTGCCAAGGTTAAAGCATCTTGACAGCATGGGTTAGGGAAGTTAAGGAGGTTTTAAAGCTTGAATCTTTTAAAAAGCTTCCTCCGGTAGCTGGAAAAGTTGGATGATGTCTGATTCAATATGATTTTATCTATCGTCAGCCTTCCCAGGTAAACCAGACAGGAAACATAGCTAGATAAGCAATTCTACTTTATTGTAAAACTATATTTACAAAATCTTGCATGTCTCAAAGTACAAATCTCCTGCCATCTCCTTCACAGCCTGAGAAGTTAGGGAGAGTCCCTTCTGAGCCTTTTTCTCCACCCATTATGTGGCTCCAGGCTCTGTCCTCTCTTATCTGACCATTCCTTAAGCAGCATCTTCAGGTCTTTCTCACATCACATGATCTTGTCAGCCAAAGAATGTCAACCTACAAGGACTAGAAGGCGAGCTTTTTCTGCAGTGGCCCCTGTGGAACAGCCTCCCTTTGGAGATTAGAATGGACCCAACTCTGTTAGCCTTCCATAAAGCACTAAAAACCTGGCTATGCTCCCAAGTCTTGGTCACAACATGTGCCAAGGGCCCTGCCTCATGGGTATATTGCTATCAGGCCAGATACCTTGCTTTTGTTCTATTTCAAATTAGACAAATTTTACTGTTTTAATGCTTTTTACTGTTTAGATTTGTTTTAAAATGTTTTCTAAATTTTAATTGTAATATATGTTTTGAATTGTGAACCGCCCAGTCTCGGTTGCTGAGACAGATTGCTATAGAAATATAAACAAACACACACACATACACACCTAAAGAACATAAATAGACTTCCATGGTTGCCATCTTGTGGGCAAGCCAGTTATAATATTAAATGGTTCATTGTTTTGAGCATGCACATTAATAGAGTTACCAGATCTGGGCTGCATAATCAATATCAATAATCAATAATTTAATTTATAACCCGCTCTCTCTCCCCAAGGGACTCGAGGCAGGGCACAGGGAAATTAAAAATACATATAAAAGCCACAAACAATACAGTATTAAAAAGAATTAAATTAAAACCCTGCGCTAAAATCCCATGTTAAAACTAAGACAGACCCCTAAAAAACTCTAAAAAACAGTTAAGCTATCCCAAGCCGGCTAAGCAGAAGAAATGTGTTTTTAATTTTTGACAGAAGCAGCGGAGGTCCGTGGTTGTTCTAATTTCGGGGGGAAGGTCGTTCCAGAGGGTCGGGCCCGCCACAGAGAAGGCCCTTCCCCTGGGCGTCGCCCGCTGGCATAGCCTAGTGGACAGCACCCGGAGAAGTCCCTCTCTGTGGGAGTGGATCGACCGCAGGGATGTATGGGGCAGGATGCGATCCCGCAGATAGCTAGATCCCATGCCATGGAGCGCTTTGAAGATGATGACCAGCACCTTGAAGCGCACCCGAAAGACGACAGGCAGCCAATGCAGCTCACGTAGGAGTGGTGTTACATGGGAAAATCTAGAAGTTCCCATAACTGCCCGCGTGGCTGCATTCTGGACAAGCTGAAGTCTTCGGGTGCACCTCAAGGGGAGCCCCATGTAGAGAGTATTGCAGTAGTCCAGTCGGGATGTCACGAGAGCATGAGTGACTGTGCAAAGGGCACCCCGGTCCAGTAGGGGACACAACTGGCGAACCAGGCGAACCAGGTAAAATTCCCTCCTGGCTACGGCCATCACTTGATCTTCCATGGAGAGCCGTGCATCAAGGAGGACGCCCAAGTTGCGTGCCCCATCCACAGGGGTTAGATGTTCGCCCCCTATGGCGAGTGATGGAGTCAACTGGTTGTACCGGGATGCCGGGAACCACAGCCACTCGGTCTTGGACGGGTTGAGTCTGAGTCTGTTCCTTCCCATCCAGGCCCGCACGGCTTCCAGGCACTGGCACATCACCTCTACGGCATCGTTGGAGTGGTTTGGGGTAGATATATACAGCTGCGTGTCGTCAGCATAGAGGTGGTACTCTACCCCAAAACCACGGATGATCTCACCCAGCAGCTTCATATATGTGTTGAACAGGAGAGGCGAGAGGACCGACCCCTGAGGCACCCCACAAGTGAGGGGTCTCGAGGTCGACCTCTGCCCTCCTGCCAACACAAATTGCGATCGACCGGAGAGGTAGGAGGAGAACCACCACAACACGGTGCCCCTCACCCCCAACCCCTACAGCCGATGCAATAGGATACCATGGTCGATGGTATCAAAAGCCGCTGAGAGGTCTAATAGGATCAGGATGGAGGAACAACTCCCATCTCTGGCCCTCCAGAGATCATCCACCAACGCGACCAATGCCGTCTCGGTTTATCTGCAGATGCGATGAGAGTGGCACAATGATGACGTTTGGCCACTCTCAACGCCACAAGGTAAGTCCATAAATGGGCTCTCACCTGTGTTCGGTCAGATTCAGACCGTGTGGATCTCCATCTCCTCTCTAGGCGTCTCTTGTGGCGCTTCATCACCCTCAGCTCCTCGGTGAACCAAGGAGCCTGGGTGACTCCTCGCCGCAGGAGAGGCCGCAAGGGCGCGACCCAATCCAAGGCCCCCGTGGCCGCGGTATTCCATGCGGCCACCAGGTCCTCTGTCGGGGCGTGGGTCAAGGACACAGGTAATGGCCCAAGCACCGTCTGGAACCTATCCGGGTCCATCAGGCACTTGGGGCGGAACCATATAGGTGAATCCGGTTCCGCGTCCCAACGGTGGGGTGTAGCGATTGGAAAGTCGAGCCGGAGAAGTGAGTGGTCTGACCATGACAGGGGTATGATGGCTACGTCCTCTATACCCAGATCACTCTTCCACTGACCAGAGACAAAGATTAAGTCCAGCGTGTGTCCTCCCTCATGCGAGGGGCCCTGAATTACTTGGGTCAGGTCCATGGCCATCATGGAGGCCATGAACTCCCGAGCTACCTCTGATGATTCGCCTACCGATGGCAGGTTGAAGTCCCCCATGACAACCAGTCTAGGGGTCTCAACTGCCATCTCGGCGATCACCTCAAGGAGCTCGGGCAGGGCTGCTGTTACATAGCGGGGAGCCAGGTATACAATCAGCACGCCCAACTGCCTCCCTAGGCCCCACTTCACGCAGAGGGACCCACAGCCGGTAGTCTGTGGTACAGTGGTCTCTCTCGGCTCAAGACCTTCCCTAACAATAACCGCTACCCCTCCACCCCTGCCTAGGACCCGTGGCTGATGAAAAGTGCGGTAACCTGGTGGGCACATTTCTACGAGGGGAAGTCCTCCCTTGTGGCCCAACCAGGTCTCCGCTATTCCTACCAGGTCCGGCTCCCCCTCCGACACGAGGTTGTGGACGAGGGGTTTTTTGTTGACCACGGACCTGGCATTGCAAAACATCAGCCTCGGGCCCTGGCTCTGTAATCCTTGACCACCTAGCCTGCGGGGGTTGTGGCACCTGACCGCTTGTAAACAGCGGCCCTGTGTCCCCAACTGGGAAAGAGGGACCTGTCTCCCATCGCACCTACCCCTCCCTACGACCGTTTTGATGGGTAGACCCTCAATGGAAACGGCTTGTGTATCCCCCCTCTTGATGGATCCTTCCGCTTTTCATAAATCAAGATAATCATCCGGTGGCAATAAAGAATTAGAGTATTCTGTATCTTTTTACTACCATCAAGGGCTCATATGATTTTCTGCAGCAGGAACTGGTAGCATTAATATTAACAACACACATATAAATGTTGCAAGAAGATGGAGCAAAATGAGACTTTGAATCCTTTTCTTTGCTACTCTACTCCTTGAGAAAACTCTACCTTGGAAACTGTATCAAAACTGAAAGGACACACGCGCACGCGCGCACGCACACACACACACACACACACGCTTTCAATTAAATAAATAAATATACATATACATATATATATTGCAGTAGGAAGACCAGGAAGAAGAACTTGGAAAAGTTTTCTTGCAGGCCCCAGGAAAGAGTCATTGGTTCCCCTCTCCCCACCTGGGCTGTCCATCTTCACCCATTTTTGTAGCTATATAGAAGCAAAGGAAAGCAATCACCTGAGGCATACATTCTAGGGGACAACAGGAATGAGCAGTCTAGATGATCTTTAGCTTCCCAAGCTGTTCTGCTATTGAGAACAAAGCCTTTATCTCCTAAACTAGCTTGCTGCCATCAGCTTTAGGGAAAAATGCTACTCAATTGTCAGAGCCTTGAGTTTCTGCCTGATAAACAGGGTATAAATCTAAATTTCACTTTATACAAATTCATTAGGGCTCAGTTATCAGTCAAATGGCCTTCGGTAAAGGGAATGGGGCGGGTGGACACCATCTCACCTTTGCTTCAGAGAGCAAAACCTCTTGCATCAGTAGCATCTGACAATGGTTAGACCTCTGTGAAGATGCTGCCAAAGGATTACCTGGCCTTGTTGCCTTGTGTGAGAGAGAGCTGGAATTTAGGAGGCTCCCTGTACAATTGAGCATGATGGTCTTTGCACTAAACATGATTCACATCCATTAAAGAAGGCATGGCAACAGGAGCAGTTGTGAATGAAGAATAAGAGATTACCTACAGAACCAGACAGTCTGTCATCTTTGTTTTTGAAATGTTTCCATCCTTCCACCAGCTCTTGACTTCCAGATGTGTTTGCTAGTTGAGAATTCCAGGAGTGGCAGTTCCAAAACCTCAAGGGTGGGGGCAGATGCAGGAAGGCTGCAGTGAAGCATCTCATTCCATTAGATCATGATGCAAATATGTGAGGGAAATGCATAGAATAGAATAAAAGGGTGGGAAGGGACCTTAGAGGTCTTTTTGTCCAATTCCCTGCCATGACAGGAGATCCTATATTATTCTGGACTTTCTTTGGACTTGATTGGATGGATATACATGATCATAGAAAGAATAACAGAATAATAATAATAATAATAATAATAATAATAATAATAATTTAATTTTATAACCCGCTCTCTCTCCCCAAGGGGACTCGAGGCGGGGCACAGGCAATTAAAAATACAAAGAACAAAGTACAGAATACAAACTACAAAATTAAAAGTAAATTAAATTATTCCTGCGCTAAAACCCATATACTAAACTAAAAATTACCCCTAAAAACCCCTAACCTAAAAAGAGACTACCCAAGGCCGGCCAGGCGAAAAAAGTGTGTCTTTAATTTTAAGCGGAAGGAGCGGAGGTCCGTGGTTGTCCTAATATCGGGGGGAAGGTCGTTCCAGAGGGCTGGGCCCGCCACAGAGAAGGCCCTTCCCCTGGGCGTCGCCCGCTGACAAAGTCTAGTGGACGGCACCCGGAGAAGTCCCTCTCTGTGGGAGCGTATCGGCCGTGAGGATGTATGAGGCAGGATCCGATCCCGCAGATAACTAGGTCCCGAGCCAATAACAGAGTTGGAAGAGACCCAAGAGGTCCTCCAGTCCAACCCCCTCCCCAAGCATACCCTGTACCATTTCAGAGAAATGGGTGTCCAATCCCTTCTTCAAAAACCTCAGTGATGGCGCACCCACAACTTTTTGAGGCAAGCCAATTAACACGTTAATTGTTCTCACTGTCAGGAAATTTCTCCTTAGTTCTAGGTTGCTTCTCTCCTTGATTAGTTTCCATCTACGGCTTCAGTGGTGGGTTTCAAATTTTTTTAGAACCTCTTCTGTAGGTGTGGCCTGTTTTGTGGGAGTGGCTTGCTGGCCATGTGACCGGGTGGGAGTGGCTTGGCAGTCATGTAACTGGGTGGAGATGGCCAACTTGTAAAATGTGGTGAAACTCACTTAACAACGCTCTTGCGTAGCAACCAAAATGTTGGCTCAGAAACTCTGGCATTTGAAGAACACAAGTCTAAAACTGTCAAGTTACAAGACCCTTGCACCCCTAACCCTTTAGAAAAAACAGGGGTGTTCAAACTTGACAACTTTAAGACTTGTGGACTTCAACTCCCAGAATTTCTCCTCTTGCTCTTCATCTTGAAGATGTGTGGATGGGTGGGGGGAGGGAGCTGGAACCGGTTCTAAATGGCACTGTAGATGTGTGGAACCTCTTCTATAGAAGAGGTTAAAACTGGCAGGAACCCACCCCTGCACGGCTTCTTGTCCTGTCTTCAGGTATTTTGGAGAATAGGTTTACCCTCTCTTCTTTGTGACAGCCCCTCAAATACTGGAACACTGCTATCATATCACATTTCATTTTTGCATATTTTTTCAGTTTTGCTAATCATCAGGAAGAAATTCCCCAATTCTTGGACATTTTTAGGCAACAGTGTCCCTGATCTTCAGGATGCAATTAGGGCTGAGCCCCCATACATCAGAATGAAATGGATCAGAATGAGATGCTGAGTATATCACAACCACATCTGAGATCCCCAGATTCTCCCACCTAATGTAAAGACCAGCCTGCTCCTGTGTCACAGATTTTTTAAAAATATGAATGGCTGCCCATTCAGTAATATCTCCAGCCTGATAGTGAACTACAGCCAGCTGTGAGAGGCAATGTAGACCAAGGAGCAGGAACACGCATTATGTTCTCTGCTTAAGTGTGCTCTTCTCTTCAGAGAATGACTGTTTTGAGGAACAAGGTTTTTTTAGACCAAGTGAGAAGCACTTAAAAGGAGGAACTATAGAGTGGTAAAACTGTCTGGCTGTATCTGCTATTCACTCTGCTTCTTCTATGACTCTTGCTTGATTTGTCTAACCATTTTGGTGAATGCAGTAAATAATCACTCAAAATAAGAGCAACCTGATATATCTCCTTTGACAAAGGCAAAATGGCTGCCTCACAGGTGAACTAAGATATTTTATAGGGATTGGCAAAGCCTTTAGGAGCAATTGCCTCACGCAGGATATCACAGGGGAGAGGGTGTCAAAAAAGTTGATCAATTTGATTATATAGTTGCAACCATGATCTTAACTTTTTCCCTTTAGTCCCACTGGCCTCAATTCTCACAGGGAAGCTCTGTCCAGAAATACAATGTTTCAGAATTTGAAATGATTGAAGGGATGAACACTTTTCATTCTGGGCAGGAAAGGAAGAATGTAATACCACGATTTAGTCAGGATTCTACACACGTTCCATTATATTGGGTTACTGGCTTCAAAGAACAAAAACAATAGATTAAAAAAATATTGATACAGCATGAAGTAAGGAAAAAGTGGAGAGATGGAAGGGGAGGCTGGAACAGCAGATTTCAACTAAAATTTCCCTTCAGGTCCCTCCAGATCTCTCCAGGGATGTTAAAAAGACCTTGAGCATTTATAGCAGTGATGTATTTGTCATTCTTTTCCCTTTCACATTTGAACAACTGTTTTAACCATTTTAACAGCTTAATCTTCTCTTCCTCCAATGGTTGGAAAATGTAAAATGTGACAGCTATGTTCCAATCTACACATTAACTAGTGAAATGCAGATTAAAGCATTTTTTCAGGAAGATTTGCAAAATGTAATTCCCTGTTGGTTCCTAAATTCTTAGGCATTTTTAAAGGAACTTCTGAGCACTTACAACACCTGCTATATGATGATCCTTCAAACTATAACCCCCTAATGAATGCCCTGATAAATGCTCACTATTAGTGCTAATCATACAAAAGCAATATTAAGTTAAACAAATAACTTTTTTAAAAAAAGAAATGACCCTGAACCATAGGCAAGGAAATAAATTATAGTGGCACCTGACTGGTCTTCAATTGGATGAAATATAGGTCTGACCTGATGCATCCAGAGGAAGACTTAAGTGTCATGTTTCCTTTACATTTTGGCAGGATAGCTTCTTATTCGCTTCCCTTTGAGCACTAGATGGCAGTAAGCCTTCAATTAATATCAGATATGACACACATTCTGATTCCTAATGTTCATGAAGTGGTTTTCAGTTAATTGTTAGAATTCCTTGAGCTTCTTGGAGAAAAGTGTAGGATATTAAATGATTAAGTAACCAAAGTCTTCTAGATTGGCTATGCTTATATATTGCACTTTCCCATGGATAACTAAAACCCATGATTTTAGTTCAGTTTCCACCATTTGCACATGCTGTATTGAAAACTGAATAATTGGTTGGGTTCATACAAAAATTAGACTAAAATATGATTGGCTACTTGGCATGTCAATGTTTTATGCTTTGTCACTTAGCAATGCTGCAAAATCCTTATGTATCTCTGAAGATCTGTCAAACAGAATCCAGAGCTTCTCTGGGGGGGGAAAGTCTCCCCACCACCACCTCAATGTGAACTAATACATTGTTCAGGAAATCTGAGATTATTTAGATAGTCATGAGTTTATTCAGAGCTCATGGAGGATGACAGAACTTGCAGAAAGTTTATAAAAAGAATCTGAGGGGATGGTGAGAGAAAGAGAAATTCCCCTCTTATGAAAAATCCAATTTTAAAAGCTGGTCCCTTTCCCAAATTCTCTTTATGAAGAGATTTTCCTTAATATCTGCTTTGTCTGTTTCTGTTTTGCAACTTCAGCAAAAAAAGGAAACCTGGATCAGAGCGTAGGTGAGTCTCAGGTTTTTTGGGGGGAGGGCATAATTGATGTCATGCTTCCCATCCCCAGCAATATGAAATCTGGATGCGAAAATCCTGTCCAAAATTCTTTGCTCCTAGCTCTTTCAGAGGTTTTTAAACTAACTGAGAATTCTTTTATTAATTAATCTAGCTCTTTGGTTTCAATTGGTATCCTTTCATTTGTACCCTTTAATTTTCTTGTCCTTGAGGAAAACATACCTACATATAACTATACACTCTCTCTCAACTTTTGTGAAGCCATTTATTTTTTGCAAAAAGCAGTACACTTTCAGAGGAAAGTGCAAATCCTATTCCTCTTGAATGGGGAAAGCATTTCCTAGAACTGCATGGCCTAATGAGATGATTACAAAAGAATTCTAATATGTTATTTTCCCTTACAGATTAGGTATCCGGCTAGAATTAGGACTAGAGTCTCTAAACAAATCTTCTCCCACCCATCTTTTCCCCCTCCCCCACAATCCTTTGAATGATGGAACTCAACTTCAGTCCTAACACCATCGCAGCCTCTCAGAACCTCATGCTGTTCTCCAAGATGCATGGGATTTTCCCCAGGGCTCCGGATCTGTTATATACCATTTACCTTACTTAACTAGGCAATGTTTTCTTTCTATTGACAGGCCCCTGCAACCTACATAAGGCTACCCCAGTCACATCAGGTTTTCAGCTACAGAGAACGCTCTGTTTTCACATGGTTTCTAGAGGCTCTGGACATACAAGAGCACAGACCTTTTGTATGACTTCCAAAAGGTCCATAGGCTATACAAAAGCACACCCCATTCTCATGAGGCCTGCAGAGTTCCCAAAAGCACACAAGAATGTTGTGTGTTTTTGATAACAGCTGTTGTTAGGTGTTGATGAACACTCATGTGTTACTCAAAATGCTGTGGTTTGCCATCAGTGACCCACTGGTTGTCCAGGGCCATGGTGGCATGTGCGTGTCTAAAAAGGCAAGATGGCAGATGGTACATGGCAATGCAAGCCCTGTCTGTTTTGCATGTACATCCGCATGTACAAAAGAGGTAGGATTCACATTGTTACGCTCCTGCCATCTTGCCTTTTTAACATCCCACCAACCTAGACTTCACTAACTGAGAATTTTGTAGCTCATATCAGAAAACCCATAGCTGGAATTTATTAAGAAATCCCCTTCCATGGGATTATATAGGTATTCATCTATGAGTTTCTGTGATGGTATGTATTCATGTTGTCTGTGGTCATTCATCTACCCCAACTTGGTGCCCTTCTTCTTCCCTTGGGAACTGTAACTCCCATGATGACTGAGCATTCTGGCAGTGTAATATCAAAATATATTCTTAAAAGAGAAGAAGCACTTTATAGAACATACTTCTTATCCTTCATATTCAGAACCAGCTGGCTGGGGGATTCTGGGAGTTGAAATCCACATATCTTAAAGTTGCAAAGGTTGAGAAGTCCTGCCCAGAACTAACAAAAAAAAATCCATTACCCATGCAAGACATACATGAGACACAAACTGAGAAAGAGAGTGGGTCTGTCTCTCCATTTTCCCAGGTTCCAAAACTACAGTTTTTCCACCCACCCACTCAGGATATTGGGAATACATAAGACTTAATCAGCCCTTGCCTGTGTTTCTTCCTTCCTACCTTTTACTAACATCTGATACTTCTCATTACTTACAGTGGGGGTAGTTCTTCCCCAGTTCGAAAGGAGAAGAAGAAGAAAAGTGGGAAAAAACACCGGAGAGACAGGTAATCTGTTTGGATATCTTTGTTGAGTGGCTAAGCACATTCTCATGTATCTCCAGTTAAAAGGAACGTAGCCAACAGGTACAATTTATTCTCCAAGCAAGATTGAGGATAGCAAAGGAAACCCTGGCCTAGCCTAGAATTTTTAATGTCACCCATTTTAAGTGTGGACTGCAACTCCCAGAACTTCTCAGGTGGCTGGAGAAGTCTGCAAGTTAAAATCCAAACAGGAAAGTTGCTGATATTGAGAAACTCTGGACTAGATGGATCAGTGTATACAGTTCTGTTCCATTTAAATTGTGAATTCCAGTTTAGCCAAATTAGCAAGTATTCTTCTTGGTTTGAAAGAACTTTGTCAGGCTTGGATATGGATAGAATTGTTGGTAACCTGACTGTCTAATGTATAACCTGCATCTGCACAACAGCCCTCTCTTCTCCATCCTCCACAAACCCAGCATAAAACCTACAGCAGTTTAGCCACTCTGTGCATCCGATGCATTGTGCTGTAAATCATGAAAATGTATGCCTTCTAATGAAATTTGTTATTGGGAAAATAAAATGACTTCTGATCTTTGGCTATGACAGACAGGAGTAAAAAAACCAAAATTCACTCCCATTCAAATTATGGCACAGGTAGTCCTTGACTTATGACCACAGTTGGGACTGGAACTTCAGTCACTAAGCCATGTGATTATTGGGTCATCATGTGACCACACCTGATTTTACAAACTTTTTAAAAACCATGATCATTAAATGAATCCCTCTTCCTCCATTGATTTTGCTTGTTGGAGCTGGCTGAGAATATCACAAATGGAGATCATGTGAGCCCCAGGATGCTGCAACTGTCAAAATGCATAATGATTGCCAAGTGCCTGAATCACAATCATGTGACTATGAGGATGCTGCGACAGTCATAAGTGTGAGGATGGGTCATAAGGCACTTTCTTCAGTGCCGTCAGAATCTTGTCCACTAAATATATGATCATAAGCCAATGACCACTTATTACGTGTTTTTATACGTTTATCTTTTTTAAATGCTTTTATTCTTTTTAATGCTTTTATGGCACTCATAAAGTTTTCCTGTCAGTGTAGATTGTCAAAATATTCTCTTTCTAATATTCACACTTTGGATTTAACTTCCTGGTCATATTGAACTGTGATGAGATTTGGGGAATGACTCTGTGCTTGTGTGTTTGTGGTGTGTGTGTACACACATACATAGACACTTATATACAACTAAACTATACACAAGAATTTTTATACAATGTTGCATATAGAAAAATACTGTATACATGTAGGAGTTATTGGAAGAAATTATGTATCCCTATTTTGAAGAAGTGCTGTAACTCAATGCTGGAGCAAATTCACTAAGGAAAATGATACTGATTCAGCCTCTGAACAACTAAAACAACTAAAGCAGCCACTGATACCAAAAATTCAGAAAAGTTCCTGATGAGAGCCTTCCTTAACAGTTTGGGCAGTATCTTTAGAAGATGCATTAACTTACCCAGAAAACACTAGATCATAGAAGGCAGGAATAAACTGAAGGGCTGGCAATAGTAGGGAAACAAATGACTACTCTCCCAAAGGCGCTTTTTCAAAAGGCAACTGGACTTTTAAAAAAATATGTTTTGCTTCTCATCCAAGAGTTCTTCAGCAGCTTGAGAATTGAAGAAGCTTCTTGATGAGAAGCTAAATGTCTTCAAGGGAAAAAAAAGTCCAGTTGCCTTTTGAAAAAGTGCCTTTGGGACAACCATGACATAAATGACTGAGAATCTCAGTAGACAAATGATCACCCTGGTTTTTTTAAATTAGTTATTTCACAGTATAAGAAAAAAGGTAAAATATTACAAGACAGCCAAAACTTGCATGATCTCTCCCTCCCTCCTTTCCTCTCTTTTTTTCTCTCTCTCTCACCCCACACACATTCACCACCTACACACACACAGACAAACACAGAGAACTAGTTAAATAATACAATTAAATGGTACACCCTTCTGAGTGAAGGCTAAAGCTTCCTATAGAAATTTCAGTCATTAAGAGTCAATGTCGCCATGTTTACACTGTCTCTACCTTGGATTCCATTTTTGTCATAGAGTATTTTCATATGATGGAATACAGTGTAGAGGGGAAAAAAACCTTTGGACATTCCAGTGAATATTTGGTTGTGCTATTAATCCTTTGTTTCAAACAATGTATCCCTCTCCCTTTCCCTCCCCTTTGTTTTCCTCTGGTTGGTTGCCCGTCAGGTCTGGATCTGGATCTCATAAGAAGAGGAGGCACAGGTGAGGGCGGACGGTATAGCTTTCTCCCCTTTCTGGTTTTCACTGCTTTGCACTCCAGAGCAAGCACACCTTTCCTTTCTTTGTCCATAGATGTTAATTCTGGCCCTAATCAAGCCTGATTCCTGGTGATTACATGGAAGAACCATGTATTGGCAATAACACCAGGAAGATTGGCAGTGTCTTCCTCTGGGAGGCATTTCCAGTTTTCTGCTGTTCTCCTGTTCAAGTGCTGACCAGTTCTAATCCTGTTCAACTTTTGAATTTAGCCAAGGTCAAGTAGGTGATATTGCCTGCTTATAGTTACCAAACTAGATAATAAATTGCCTTGCAGTTTGAGGGCAATATTAATTTAAACTTAATTATTTGCCCCTTTTTCCTGTGATGGGCTTAAAGCAGCCTGCCATATTCATACAGATTGCTTTGAAATGGGCTAGGGACTATAGGAAAGATAGCTTTAGAGCTCTAAGCAGTGCTGTGCTGATAAGTATATAACAACCAGTTCTGCCACCTCCATGTCTGTAGCTATGCTGAGATTCACTAGGTAAAAATTCCCCCAAATTTGATAATTGGCTCTCATGAACAGGTACAAGCCACTGCTAGCACACCACTGTCTGTAGGTCATCTACCATCTTGAGTGATTCAAAATTCAAAAGCTTGATAGCAGTGAGAAAACTGCTTTACTTGGTAGAAAGGCATCTTCAGGTGATGTGATAGCAACTGATATCCCAATAAAAAATCCAGAGTAGTAGCTCCACAGCAACTAACCATAACAGAATAATTGCATGTGACATATTGTGCCCACACATCCTTCCCTGACACTCCCCACATCCCTATTCATTTTAACAACATAAAAAGTCTATATATGTAGAACAATGGGAAGTGAAGTTTCATAAGGGTTAGGATTAGGATAAAAATAAGCTGTTGGAAGGGAGACGGGGGCATTTGATAAATGAAGAAATAGGAGATGCCAGGAGATGAGACTATCTGCAAATTACTCAGTAGGCCCAACCAAGTGGCTGTTCCTTTTGTTTTTTTACCCCACCCATGCTCTCTTCTTTCTTCTTCCTTCTTCTGAATATTTTGTTTTCTGCTCTCTTGTAGGTCCAAAAGTCCCAAGAACAAAAGGAAAGAAAAAAATAAAGACAGAAAAAGGTGAGTTTTCAATTGTCATCTGCAATGCTTATGATTTTCTGGAGCTAGAGAGCAGGTAGGGTAGGATGTTGGAGTCTATAAAATGCATCTGGGTGGTAAGTGTGATATAAAGCTGGTGTTTTTTCCCCATTTAATAAAAACATGCCTTCCTGTGGAAAGAAGAAGGAAGTAGAAATGCTACACTTAACAAGAGGCATTGTTTCTGATGTAAGGAAAGTGCTTCATCCAAGAAGAGGCACTCTTTTCTATATATCAGAAAGGAGGAAAATGCTTCTTTTAAGGCACCCTTTAAAATCATGTAACCTTAATATTTTTGTTATAAACCTCTGATTTAAACAATTTTAATTCATAAATAATTTCTTTTTCTTCCTGCTAGCTTGTTGCTTGTGTTGGCTCCGAGAACATAGCATTAGTAGATGTAGCAGTGCTGATATTGATACTGGAATAGAGTTTAATGGAAGTTGCCAGATCACAAAAGGGAGTGAGATCAACACATGGAACAGGGCAAGAAAATGCTGAAAAGTCTCCTTCTAAGCATTTCAGTCTCTGTTTCAAACTATTGCTTTAGAAAGCATCTTTAGAGTATCTACCTGTGGTATGTGTTACATCCCACTGGCAGTGATCTATGAAGTAGATCTAAGATGGAGGAATTCATCAGAAGGTGGATTACATCACTTGAGTTTACATTGGGGGGGGGGGGAGAAGGTGATTAATCTGAGGCACTTGCTTTGTTGGCCAGGCCTGAATTCATCACAGTTTGGCCACAAGAGAATTCCTGTGGATTAATATTAATAATAATAATAATAATAATATTTAATATTTGTAAACCGCTCCCTCTCCCCATAGGGACTCGGGGCGGTGCACAGGAAGAATAAAAAAACAATAAATATATACAAACATTTCTTTAAAAAACAAATTAAACCTAAACCTGTGCTAAAATTCCCCATTAAAACTAAGCTATACTAAAAAACTTCCCAATAAAACCCCAGAGACAGAGAGACTATCCTAGGCCGGCCAGACAGAAAAGATGTGTTTTTAATTTAAGACGGAAGGAGCGGAGGTCCGTGGTCGTCCTAATGTCGGGGGGAAGGTCGTTCCAGAGGGCAGGGCCTGCCACAGAGAGAGCCCTTCCCCTGGGTGTCGCCCGCTGACAAAGTCTAATGGACGGCACCCGGAGAAGTCCCTCTCTGTGGGAGCGAATCGGCCGTGAGGATGTATGAGGCAGGATCCGATCCCGCAGATAGCTAGGTCCCGAGCCATGGAGCGCTTTAAAGATGATAATTAACACCTTGCTTTATACTTTACATAAATGACCTTTGTGATCATTACAAGCAACTGCATTCTCTTCGCTGACAATGTAAACTATTTAACACTACCGACAATGCTGCTACCCTTCAAAAAGACCTTGACTATGTGTCAGAATGGCCAAACAATTGGCAACTTCAAATCTCAACCAACAAATGCTCTGTCTTACACATTGGCAAAAAACTCAGAACACAAAATACAAGCTGGGTGGACACGACCTTGTAGATGACCCTCACTCTGTCAAGGACCTTGGAGCATTCATATCTAATGATCTAAGTGCCAGACCCCACTGTAATAACATTGCCAAAAAGGCATTAAGAGTTGTTAACCTAATCTTTCGTAGCTTCTTCTCTGGTAATAACATAGTGTTAACTGCAACTCTGAAAAGTGAAAACAATGTTAAAACAATTTAAATGTATGAATAGAAGAACAACAAGCTTCCACAAAAAATTGGGAATTACAGTTCTAATACATTTGCAATGAACAAGTTGGGAAAAGCTGGATTATCTGCAACAATAATTCTCCATTTCTCTTTTACAAGATCAAACAGAGCAGGAGTACTGAAAAGCACCGACATGAACTTCAGGTTGCCTTATCCCTGATTAAAGTAATAACTTCTGAATAACTAAGATTAAGACTGCTGATAAATTCATGGGGTTGAAGGAAATTTGAATTGGGGATGGAGAGTTCATTTTGAACATTTTGCTTTTTCTTCCAGAGAGCTGAATCTGATTTACCCTCCCATCCCCCAACACCCCTGTGGGGAAGTTTTTAATTCAGAATAGCAATGCATGATTTCTTGGGCATTAACATTGCCTTTTGATCCTGTGCCTAGCAAATGCTTGTCTTTTCTCCCTTTATTTACAGTAGAAACCTATAAATATCAGAAATAATTTCAGTTTTACAACCTGAGAAGCATGTAGAGAGGTCAAGTCCAGGCGGCTCACAACAGTAGTAAAACCCAATGTCTATAAAACCCAGCTATAAAATGAAACAAAACCCTGGTGCTATAATCATCCCTTTGGGAAGCTGCACAGCCAGCTCCAACATTTCATTCTATTTATTCTATTCTATCCCAGTGCCTGGGTAAAGAGCCAGGTCTGGGTAAAACGCCAAAGACTAAAAGGGTGGAGGCCTGCTGAATCACCAGGGGGAAGATGTTTTGTAAGGTAAGGGCAATAATTTACAAAAATCTTGTTTACAAGATAATGGGCTGTTTCAAGACAATCATTTTTTTCAAAATAGACTCAGGCTGGGTTCTTCAAAGACTCTTAATCAGATCAGTTGAACATTTTGGTTATGTTCCTTTTGTGTGACTTAGCTTACTGTGTGAACCCAGCAAGTTTGGTTAATTCATGGTTCACTGGATTCTGCAAACCCAGGGAATGGTTTAATTTGGTAATCAGCAGCCACCTCTCAGTGGTTTTACAGGTACTCATCATTTAATGACTGCTTTGGTTTAATGACTGTTCAGTTATTATGGTGACAAAAAAATAACTTTAGAACCAGACTCTGCATTTATACTGCACTTACACATAGAAGTACTGAGATTCTTCTTGAATAATAATTTTGCTGGGTGTGGATGAGGAAATACATGCAGTGCAAGAAAAAAAAACTTTATTACTCATAGTTACTTCAAGCTATTTCTCCTGAGTTTCCTTCATTACTAATTTTTATTTTTATTTATTTATTTAAATTTATACCCCGCCCTTCTCCTAAAAAAGGACCCAGGGCGGCGCACAGGCGTTATTAAAACCATACAAAAATACAAAAATACATAATTATTAAAAACTATTAAACTATCCCTGTGCTAAAACTAATAAAACTCTACAATTTAAAATTTTCCCTATAAAAGTCAGAAACGGGGGTTATGCTAGGCCGGCTTGTTGGAATAAATAAGTTTTAAGACGTTGGCGGAAAAGGCGGAGGTCCCCGATGATGCGTAGATTGGGGGGTAGGTCGTTCCAGAGGGCTGGGCCCGCCACAGAGAAGGCTCTTCCCCTGGGCGTCGCCAACCGGCATTGCCCGGCCGACGGTACCCGGAGAAGGCCCTCTCTGTAGGAGCGGATCGGTCGAAGGGATGTATGGGGCAGGAGACGGTCGCGTATATAGCTAGGCCCCGAGCCATGGAGCGCTTTGAAGATGGTCATCAGCACCTTGAAGCGCACCCGAAAGGCCACAGGTAGCCAGTGCAGCTCGCGCAGGAGAGGTGTTAGGTGGGATTGCCTTGAGGCACCCATAATCACCCGCGCGGCCGCATTCTGGACTAACTGCAACCTTCGAGTGCACCTCAAGAGGAGCCCCATGTAGAGAGCGTTGCAGTAGTCCAGCCGGGATGTCACTAATGCCTGAGTGACTGTGCGGAGGGCTCCCCGGTCCAATAAAGGGTGCAACTGGTGTATCAGGCGTACCTGATAAAACGCCCCCCTGGCCACGGCCGTCACATGGTCCTCCATGGTCAGCTGGGAATCCAGGAGGACACCCAAGTTGTGCGCCCTCTCCACGGGGGCTAGTTGTTCGCCCCCGATGGCCAGTGTTGGACTTACCTGGCTGTACCGGGGTGCCGGAAACCACAGCCACTCGGTCTTGGACGGGTTGAGCTTGAGTTTGTTGCTACCCATCCAGCCCCGTACGGCGTCCAGACACCGGGACAGCACCTTGATGGCATCGTTGGGGTGGTTTGGGGTGGATATGTACAGCTGAGTATCGTCAGCATACAGATGGTATTCCACCCCAAAACCACGGATAATCTCGCCCAGCGGCTTCATATAGGTGTTAAACAGAAGTGGCGAGAGGACCGACCCCTGTGGCACCCCACATGTGAGGGGCTTCGGGGCCGACCTCTGCCCTCCTGCCAACACCCATTGCGACCAACCAGAGAGGTAGGACGAGAACCACCGCAAGACGGTGCCTCCCACCCCCAACCCCCCCCAGTCGGTGCAATAAGATACCATGGTCGATAGTATCGAAAGCCGCTGAGAGGTCTAATAGGACTAGGATAGAGGAGCAACTTCTATCCCGAGCCCTCCAGAGATCATCCACCAACGCGACCAATGCCGTCTCGGTGCTGTGACCGAGCCGGAAGCCGGACTGGCGCGGGTCTAGATAATCAACTTCCTCCAGGTGTCGAGGAAACTGTTGGGCCACCACACTCTCAACAACCTTCGCTAAAAAGTGAAGATTGGAGACTGGACGATAATTTTCTAATAATGCTGGGTCGAGGGATGGCTTCTTGAGGAGGGGCCTCACCACCGCCTCTTTCAAGACGGCAGGCAAGGACCCCTCACTCAAAGATGCGTTCACAATGCCCTGGAGCCAGCCTCGTGCCACCTCCCAGGATGCCAGTACAAGCCAGGAGGGACACGGGTCCAATAAACATGTGGTAGCCCTAAGGTTCCTCAACAACCTGTCCATATCCTCGGTAGCAACAAAGTCAAACTCCTCCCAAGATGTTGCCTCAAGACCGGCATCTGACAGGCCGACTGGGCAACTTTCAGTGGAGGGCAACTCGTTCCGAATCTGAGTGATTTTGTCCTGCAGATAAGCTCCAAATTCCTCTGCTCGCCCCTGCAAAGGGGATTCCCGCGGCCTCTGGTGAAGGAGGGAGCGGGTCACCCCGAACAGGGCGGCAGGGCGGTTATCTGCGGACGCGATAAGGGTGACACAATACTCCCGTTTGGCCACTTTTATCGCCACTAAGTAAGCCCTAATACGGTCTCTTACTAGTGTTCGGTCAGCATCGGATCGAGGGGATCTCCACCTACTCTCTAGGCGTCTCTTGCGGCGTTTCATCTCCCGCAGCCCCTCGGTAAACCAGGGGGGCTGGGTGATTCGATGCCGCGTGAGAGGCCGCAAGGGCGCGACTCGGTCCAAGGCCCCCACGGCCGCACTATACCATGCGGCCATTAGGTCCTCAGTCGAGTTGTGGGTCAATAAGGGGGAAAGATGCAAAAGTTCCAGGAGGAATCCTGGAATCTGCAGGAAAATGAATGTCTTCAAACATTCTACTCTGAGAACACTGTATTCAATGGAGCTTGAAGGAACAAGGCCTTTAGCTCCAGGGAATTTTGAGAGGTGAAGTCCACACATCTTAAAATTGCTGAGGTTGAGAAAGACTGCCTTAGAGAATGGCCACTGGGGCTGCAACAGATTCTCATAGGATGAGATGCTATTTGCTGCCAACCCCTGCTGCCAAGCAGAAAAATGCCATGGGAGTCTAAATGGTGCAGCCTTAAAGGAAGACATTTTCCCTCTGAAATGCTACTCAGGTGTGTGTGTGTGTGTGTATGTGTGTGTTTGTGTATTGTGTATTGTGTGTGTATTGTATGTGTGTGTACATAGCTTCTAAGGATGACAAGAAAGAAAGAAAGAAAGAAAGAAAGAAAGAAAGAAAGAAAGAGAAAGAAAGAAAGAAAGAAAGAGAAAGAAAGAAAGAAAGAAAGAAAGAAAGAAAGAAAGAAAGAAAGAAAGAAAGAAAGAAAGAAAGAAAGAAAATGATTGGAATCTTGCACACCTGCCAAAGCTCCCAGTATTTCAGGACATTCCAATAAGATCATATGAAATTTTAGGGTGAGAGTGCTAAGAACTCTTGTAATATTTTGACCATAAAATGAGATTGTCAGCTGACATCCAATTTTAAACAGCTTGCCTTTCCCTGCAATAAGACAACAAGGTCAACAGCAGCACTTGACAGGGCAGGTTTGTTTGTTTGTTTGTTTGTTTGTTTGTTTGTTTGTTTAATTGATCATTTGATTTGTTGGTTAATTATATGCAATCAAGCTGTTTTTGACTCCTAGCACAGAATAACTGGATTTTACCGATGACAATCTATCCTTAACCTGCTCATTCAAGTCATTGCAGCCATCAGCATTGTCATTGAGTCCTTGCTGCTGGTCATCCTCTTCTTTTCTTCCCTTCCTCCTTTCCCACCACTGCAGTGAAAACCAGAGAGTTAGCCAACAGCACTTGAGGGACAGAACAATCCATAATTTCGAGTGCAACCCTGCTAATCCCATGAGAGAGTATCCGATCACTGTTTTCTGCTTAGCTACCTTATGCTCCAGCTTCTCACTGCCTTCTTACAGATCTCACAGTGAACTGTCTCCTCGTCGCTCCCACAGACATAGCAGCTGTAGTTCTCGGAGTCTTTCCCTTTCATCGGAATACAGTGACTGCAAATCCACAGGCAGGTAAGCTATAGTTGAGTTGATCTGGCACATTTTTAGTGGAGATGCAATATTGTTTATGATTTCATTTAGTCAATTTCTAAGGCTTCCTGATCCTCAAGTAATGCAAAGCAGTGCACAATAAAAACTAAACATGGTAGCAGGGAATACAAAAACCTCAACATTACAGTAGGTTCACAAATTGCTATGGTCCCAAGTCTGCTTGATGAATCAGGTTTTTATTTTTCCCCAGTTTTCATTTAAAGGGCAGGCACATGAAAGAGGAATGCAACTAAATAGAGTTCATTTTATTTAAGGCAGTCCCTGAAAACCCTTCCTAACTTTAACTACATCTGTACAAGAACACATATCTCTAAATAACTGGAAATGAAACACACACCTGTTTTGCAACATTGAATTAAAATATGGCTGCTGTTCATTTAGAGTGCTGAGTATTAACATTATTTGGTAAGAAATGTGTCAGCAAATAGGAGAGAGAGAACTGGATTCAAATCTTGTAAATGTGACTGTTTGAAGATAATACCTAATGCAGTAATTCCCATATAAGGAAGACATTAGACTGGGGAAACTGGCCTTAAATACCATGGTAAGGACAATAATGTTCTATTGTCTATACAGCTTTTCCACAAGTTAGACTTCCTCTGATTCAGGGGTAGGCAGTGAAAGACCCAGGCTGAATGCAGACTCCTCCAAATATTCTCTCCCTCCCTCCCACTCCTTTTGGCAATCTGTGGAGTGGCTTGTAACTCTGATTTAATCAGAGCAACAAAGCAACAAGGCTGAGAAAGGTAATATACAAAAAGCATAAACTCCAAAATAAGATTAATACGGTTGATTTTTTTAAAATCCCAAACTCTGGAACCCCTCCCCTCACACATATGTGTTCAGAGGAGAAAGGGAAATCACAGCCCAACTATAAATGTCACATTTTGCATCCCTGACATGTTGTGATAAACAGCAGCCTTCCCTTCTGCTCTCTGCCTCCGGTATGACTAAAAAGGATAGACAGTTCTTCTGCCTTCTCTTTTGTCTACAGATTGAGCCCCAAATACAGAGAGGATGGTCAAAGGGCCAGCAGCCGCAGATCCAGCCGCAGCCCATCCTCTTCTTGCACTGGCCACAGCCGATCAGCCACGCCTCATCAAAATGGGCACAAGGGCAGTGCCCAGAATGGCCGCCATAGCCATGGCGCCCTGTCAGAGAAGAAACAGGAGGTATGGATGCTTCTGTTTTTTATCATGATTTGAGCCTCACCTATTCCTCCTTTCCAAAACAGCCTTGTCCCCTCCTTTCACTCCTCCCTTGCTCTCTTTTGGACACTTTGGTCAAGATATGATGGGTGGCAAAGGCTCCGTTGATTCAGAGTGAGATTCCCCATAACCATTATTCTGCTATGACAGTTACAATCTAGCAATCTACATCCAAGCAACTTCATATACCTGTGCAATATGAAAGGGCAAAAAAAATGAAACTATGGGGAGAAATGAGCCATTTCTCAGGTTTTTAGTTAAGATTAGGAATGAGGGGGAAAGTTTGCTGGCAAACCTTTTCAGTTCAAAAAGCTGGAGTGTTGTAAGTGCAAAACATTATAAATCCCATTTCTCTCTCTCTCTCTCTCTCTCTCTCTCTCTCTCTCTCTTGTGCACACAAATACACACACAAAATGCGCACACACCTATCACCCTCTTTCATGGCCTGTTCATGATTTCTGGCAATTGTCGAGATTGTTAACTTTTATCCACAAGCCCCTTCAAGGATAGGAACATTCCTTAAATGAGTGGGACAGAGCATATTCTTTGTTTACAGAAGATCCCCAGAGGCAGTCTGTAACGGCTTGAACCCCTCAAAAACCACTGGTTCTCAAACTTGGCCACTTGAAGATATGTGGATTTGAGTTCCTAAAGTCCCCCAGCAACCACAGATCATCCTTCTGTAATCTCTAAATATATTGAATTATAACTCGTAAAATTCCATTGCTAAGTGGCCAAAAACAAGAAGTTGTCATTCACCATCTTTGGACGGTGGCAGGATGAGAAAGAAAATCCATTTAGGACAGATAATGCTGAATTCAATCAAGTGTATAAGGCAACTTCCTATTTTGAAAGTATTGTTTGCATTGGCTTGTTCTTTTGATGTCAAACATAGCTGGGTGTTAATCAAAATCTCTAGTGACAGGACAGTGGTTCCTATCACTATTGTGATATTTTAATAGTAATAATAATAAATTAAAAACTAAAGAATTGTCACTGGGAAAAATAAGGAGCATGATCATTTGTATTGTGAATAGGAAGATGATTCATTCTTGATCATATACTGTCCTTTCTAAAAAGTCAATTAAAGGAAGAATTCTCCATGACACTTTTACCCACAGCTTTCTGGGACAATTGCTTGTTTGTTGGTGGGCCTTCTGAAGGAACAAGAGTGGCAGAATCTGGAGGTGGAGTTAAAAAAAGGATAAACCTAGAATCCCTACATAGCCACAAGTGAACTAAGTCCAACCTCCCTTGAATTCCGTTGACTCTTATCTAACCCCAAGCAGGTGCTAACCATTAATTGAAAACATTCTTGTGCATTAGTGCGATTAGCAATAAATCAGTTTAATTGGATCTTCATATGTGCACCTAATCTCAAATTCAAATAACTTCATTTCAGTCATTGACCAGCAGAAGTGGACCTAATCTTTCGTCCCTAATATTAATCTTCTCAGGTCAATGGAATTCAAAGAACATTGGACTTAGTTCACTTGTGGTTATGTAGGGATTCTGTGCTGATCTCTCTTTTAATTCCACCCCCAGATTCTGTTACTCCTTCTCCTACACTGTCATAAGAATATCATCCAAACCCAAACCAAACATAGTTGGAAATAAGTAATAAATGTGCTATTGTCCTGCATCAAAAAATTCAAAGGACCGTTATAGGACCATTGATAGTCAAGTAGTATCCACCTTTTTTTCATCCTCATGGTTGCCTCTGGTCCAAATATTTCATAAATGCTCTGAAAAATTTGAAAACTAATTTTGCAAAAGATAGTTATAGGAAACTAGATGTTTTTCAGTTATGTTTTTTTAAATTCTTCAGCAATTGGAAATATGTAATGGAAAGAAAATATACAAATCACTTAAAATAATATGAATAAATATAAAGATCTCATTTGGCAGACTACTTTTTGTCTCTATTAGTAGCATTGCTGGTTGTTCATTCCTAATATTGTAATGTATCTGTCATACTGGGGGGAAAAAGAATACTCTGCCACAGGAATAGGAAATCTGTAGCTTTTCAACTAATGTTGAATTCCAATCCCACCAGCCCTATCCAATATCCAATATTTGTTTTCTGCCAAGAATCTTATTCTCAGGAAGATTTTGATACAAATTAGATCGGGAGGCAATAACAGAATCACCGAATGAGTTTCATGGCAGAATCCAATGAGTGATTGATTACTAAAGTGATCCAGTGTTGAAGTGATCTGGCAGTAAAATTTCAGGCAACATAGAGATGGAAGGAAAGGGTTTTAGGATGACATTTTTAGGATGACAGAGAGCACTTGGAAGAAGTCTTAGCTCAGTTGACCTCAGATGTCTTACAAATGAAGGTGAATATATGTGCCGCATCAGATGTCTTAGCTCAAATGATTTTGGATGAAAAGCTCCTTATTCATTGTCAATCCCTTACTTGCAACTTGTTTTGGCCCAACTCTGGCTAATGAGATTGTTGCATTGGATGGCATTACTGCTCTAATTGAAGAAGCTGAGACCTTAGGGACAGAGTCAGGTATTACCCAATTGTATGTCTCTTCAAGAGGCATTCAGTTGTATTGAGCCATATTCACTGAGACCTCATTTCTGGATGAGGGGTGTTCAGGCTTTGGGCTGATCACAACCACTGGTGCATCATGCTCCAGCATGGAACCATTACCTAAAAACAGAGCTCCTGATCTTCCCAATTGTTAATGATTTATTAAAGCAAGCCCTTGCAGGTCAATTTCGTAGAGAATTCAAAAGGGCTTTCTATTTCTGCTCAGCTTACCTCATCTTTTTCTTGGTCATAAGCTTTGCCCCTATTTTGTGTCTTAAAACAACATTTGCTTGTTGTTATTCTTATCATTTTTATTTTTCTTCTTTCCGTGTACAAAAAATACATGCATGTACACTTAAACACAGTACAGTATTTATTCCATTATTCACCTCAATTTTATGCTCTTTGCTTTTAAAACAGTGCTTTAAAGCATCACATGACTTGTATGCCCTGAGAGCTGGATCAATTAAAGAACAAAATGGGCTTTGGAAACCTCAGTAGAGGACACCTGATTTTACTATCTGCCTGAATCCCTATTCCAATATCAGTTTCATTGAACCAGATAATTGTTTCCCTCCAATATCAGCTGTGATTGGGCAATTAATGCAGAGATCAGAAGAAATAACCAATAATAATTGGATGAATCCAAGTTAGTGAAACTGGCTTAAATTCTATGTAATCTATTAATATATTTCACATCTCTGAAATTTGGGAAATATTCATTTAAAAGTGATTTTTAAAAAATAACTAGTTTTAAAGATTCCAAAATAAAGCCCTTCACATTTTCCTGTTTTAAATATCAATAGCCAATTACTTTTTAAAAGTCTTTATTTTTATTCTTTAATCTGAAACTATGCTTTTCTTTAGCCCCCAATTTGAAATATGGTATTATAAAGCTTGATTTCTTGCTCAGTAGAAACAGGAAAGGGGGCTAGAGGGACCTTTATTTCATTCTGATTTCTTCTACTTTGTAATATATAGAAATGAAAACCATTCACTTTTTCTTTTTTCTCTATTGTCATTTGAATCTAGAAATATATATATCTCTAGAACTAGCTATATGAATCTAGAAATATGTGTTACTGTAGAACCCTCCAGCCAATTAATAAATGCACAGATATCTTTCTGTATTTATTTATGATTCTTAAACATTTTGGTCTCTTAGATTTCATATTTAAAAGGGAAGACAATTACATACATTGTTAAAAAATATGTTCAGTTAAACTTTACTTAAATTTTAGCTTTTGCCAAGTGGAAAGACCTGTTAAGCTGTTCCAGGGATTCTTTAAAGATAAAAGGCAGATTTTAAAAAGTTAGAATAAAATCAAAAACTATATATTTCAATAAAATTATCAGGAAAAATCAGAATATGAATTATCTTCCTTCACCTGGTCATTAGGCTAATTATAAGTTTCCCTATCCTTAACTCTGGTTTTAGAGACAAAGAAATTAGGAACTCTTTTGCCTCTAAACCAGAGAGGCATACATTGATATTCCAAACAATAATATTAACAATGTTGCATTTAATTTTTATTAAGATAACATTAAGCAAAATCAAACTTAGTTTTTGTTCTGCCTAGCCCTCTTTTTATCCTGGCTCTACACACCTTATAAAATGCAACCCACAACACACCATTAAAGATTGCAAGCTGCCTGTGCCCTGAATTACTACCTCTGCATTAGTATATCTCCAAATACCAGCTACTGGAGAATAGGAGCTGGGGAGGACTGTAGCCATAGGTAGAAAAGGGTGGACGTAGGTGAGGAAAACTACTACACCCCAGTATTATGACACAAGTGTCATCCTTTATCCATCTTTGGTAGAACACCAACTTCTCTGAGCTGATATCTTTGGTAGATTTTCAACTTATAAAATAAAATCAGCAGTATCGCTGCTCACCTAACACCAAAACAGCTAATTCTCTCTAGAAAACAATTAAAACAACTTGAGAGGTAGATATAGGACTAAAACTCAGATATAGAGATAGGTATAGGACTTAAACTCAAAGAGATGTTGACTTATAAAGAGATCCTTTCAATGTTCATGTCAACTTTTCACACTCATGGGCCTCTTTTACAGCTCTTCCTTTCGATCCTTACACAGCCCTCCCACTTCTCACTGCGCCTCCCCCATCCCCACCCCCGGTTATATCTTTCCCTCATGGTCACCTTATATAATGCCTCCATCTTTTGAGGGAAATCACTTTTGGCCTTTCCCTATTACAAAGAGAACCTTAAACCTTAACATTTTCTGTTTTCATCTGCTGCTTTTCTTGCATGCTGTTGGGACTTTTTGTTTCCTTTAAAATTTTTAAATGTTACATAGTAACTTTTTAAAATTTTATTTCCCAATGGCTATGCTATTTAGATGATTGGTAAATATGCCGATACATAGATAGCAAAAAATATGTTTACCTTGATGGATAAAAAAGAAAAAGAAAAGCTGAGTCAAAAGAAAACTCAGAGAAAAGCAAAGGGGTCTGAAGTGCATTACTAAAGAGTCATTGTCTTTTTCCCATTCTGCCCTCCAAATGTGGAGATTATTGTTTCTTTTTTTATTATTGCATTCCTGATCAAACAGAAGGTAGGTATTTTTCTCCCTCCGCACGTTCACTTCTACAGATCAGCCTGTTGAAAAGCACCGTAGTTTGATTAAATGTTATTTTTCTGTCTTTCTATTTCTTTCTCTCTCTGTATCTCTCTTTCATTCTTTCTCTCCTTCTTTCTCTCTCCTTACGCTTGTCTCTTTTTGGTGGCTCTGTACAATTTTCATTGTATTATTTTTAAACAGCTACAAAATCATGCTCTTCTTTTTTCCCGTGTTTTTTCTTTTTTCTTTTTAAAAAAAATTGTTATATTGTTAGAATGCATTTCTGTGTGTTTTCAGCTCTTCGATCTTGTGTTTGTTTTCATAAATGGTATAATTATGTCAGCTGATTTGATTTCCTCTGTGTGGTTTAAGTATGATTTTTAATATGGCTGATTAAACATAAGTCATTTAATGATCCCCAATAAAGAATCTTTAAATAGAGGGGCTATCCATAGAATCCTCATCATTGTACTTATGTACTGATTTAGTGGTTGCTGACTTTGCAAAACCTGCAAAAAAGATAATTCCAAATGTACAGTAGTAATCACAACTTTGTATACTGTACACAATTCAGAAACATAAAGCTTTCTATTTGAACCAAAGCATCAGTTTTAACCTTAATAATCTTAAAATATCACCTTGACAGGGTTTGATAATGCAGCAGTACTTGTTTAGGGACCACAATTGGCAATGACAACTGAAGTGGTCACTAAGTGAAATCATGACTATGTTACTTTCTCTTTCCTTTGTTCTGCAGACTGGGAAAGTTGTAGATGTGAGGATTGGTCATAAAGTTACTTTTTTGTCACCATCATAACTGCAGATGATTGTTAAATAAAGTAGTTGCTAAATAAGAACTGGCATTTTTAGTTTACCACAAACATATATTTGTATTTAAAATGGAGGCTCCCGATGAGGTTCCAAGTTGGACTAGACTTCATAGGACATCACTTCATGGAAAGTTAAAAGAAGTTAAAAACTAGAAGAATAAGATAAATGTCAGTGTATGACTAGAATAACACTGTTTTGGAGTGACTCCATTGACTAGATCTGACTCTGATGCAACCTTCAGGAACGTTTCCAACAAAATAAGCCTTCAGATGCCTTTTTTCTCCTTGGGAAGTCATTGTCAAACAATGTGGGAAAGCAGCTTCTCTGATGGTTTGCTCTCCCATTCATTCCTATGTGGCCAGTCTAGGAAATTATCCCTCCTTCCCTCAACTCCTCTCCACTTTGTCCCATATATTTTGAATTTATTAAGAAAAGGGACATGATTAGCTCTAAAACATACACAATTTTTTTTTAATAGCCTTGAAAATACTGGAAAGGATAGCCAGCTCTAAAAGTCCTTGACCTAAATCAGGTGTTTTTCTCTGAACTTTAAACTCTTCTCATTCGGCAAAATAACACATTATAAAGGTCCATAATCAATAAGGATTTGGATTTTTTGGGGCCCTTCTCCATCCATTCCATAGCCAATTACCTCAAAGGTTACTTAAAATTATATCCATTTTTCTTCTCCTGTAAAGTTTACTTGGTCATCCTTTTGTATACTCAGGTTTTTCTCCTCCTTAGCTTTGCTTAGGGATAAAGCAGCCTTCCCCAACCTAATGTCCTCTGGATTTAGCTTTTGTGGAAGCCCAACATATCTGGAGGGTATTGGGTTGGGAAAGATGAAGGTAAGGCAACTGGTGGGATTGGCCCTTCTCCAAAGTATAATCCTCCATCCTCTTTGCTATCCCCTTTTGCTCCCTGTGTGCTGATATCTGAACAAGAATTCATCAGTACCTTATCTTCATGTGTATGAACAGCAACTCTATAGGGCTCTTCCCAAGTTTTTCATGGTTCACATGGGAAGCAGCAGCAGAAATTAAACATCTACTGCACAGTAAAACAAATACCATTATCAACCAAGTCTTATCCTACAAAATACTGAATGCCAGAAAGTTTGAGCTATGTGGTAGATTTCAAGATCTGTTTCTAATATTGACTTTCTGCAGTCAGTTGACCTAACATGAAATGCCTAAACAACTGAATTGGGCCAAAAATGCACACAACCCAATGGAAGCATACTCCACTATGCTTCCAATTATTTTTCTGGGGATAAATTAATTTGCTCCATTTAGTGCATGCTTATAAGCCTTCTATTTTCCTGGTTGAAATCAGACCCTCCTTGCTTTTCCATCTTATGCTGTTTATTGCAGGGGACATTTGTAATGAAGCAAGTCTGATTTGCATCAAGAAATGTCCAGAAAGCAAAGGATTGTTAGAGGTTCCTGCAAGATAGGTCACTGATATGGACACCATTTCTCCAATGATCCTCCTCTGATTTAATGCACACATTCATAAACACACAAGCACAGCCTTTTAATAAGCTCTTTTTATCAACCAAGCATAAAGCATTTTTCTGTTTATCAAAACAGCACTTCTACTCAGGTTAAGAAGCACAGAAAGATTGCAACTATTTGCAGTATTGGGATCCCCCATGCATGTCAGAGAAAATCCAGAAATGTCACAACTGAGCACAAAAACTATCTGAGGACAAAGCCCTGCAAAATGAAACAAGGCTTGGAAGGGATGGACATATTACCACAATTGTCTAGTTAATTAACTCATATTAGAATAATTACACATGGAACAAAAAGAACAATCTGCTCACCACTTCTTGATTGGTTTTTCCATCATGATTTGACAAATGTAATCCTGCTGGAGCAGAATACAAGACAAATCCATCATGGAAAAAATATTATTTGATCTAATGCTGGCACCAAAAAAGTCAAGGTGCATACTTCGTAGGTAGAAAACAACTATATCATCTCTGTACCTCCTGCCCTTTCTGGCCTGAATCTGATGGTTTTCACAATCACCACCCCAATTCCAGTACATACTTAACAATTTGAAGAAGTTAAAGACTGTTGCCTGAGCTCATGGTGGTGCTAGTTTGGTGGTGGAAATGCTAACTTTTCAGAATGACATATACTGATTTCCTTTTGTTTTCTTGTTCATGCTGAAGCCTCCATAGCGTGCCTCACTGGTAGGTATATACATTTTAGAAGGATTGCTAACTCTCTTGAGATTTAGTTGGGCATGCTTGGAAAAGATAGATTGGCCACCAGCTGAGCCCAGGCCGAACCCTCTCAGCAGGATTGCCATTGACCAGCCCCATGATGTTAACCAGTAGAGCTCCTTAGATCCAGCAACCACAAAGCAAAGGGCAATATTTAGATATGTCCTTTTGCAACCACTGCCATTTGAGAGGCCATTTTGACCTGATTGATTGATTGATTGATTGATTTAAAACATTCATATAGCTGCCCATCCTACAGCCAACTCTGCAACTGACTTTGAGACATGATATACATGTTTTTGCCAATGGAATATAATTCCAGAGATTGAAATTTACAGAGCCCGGAGAAAGAGATTCCTTTCATATCCTGACAAGCTTGCTAAAGGCTTTCCAATCCTTTCCCAATGTTCCAGTTTTCAAATCATTACCCAGTTTTTCTTTTGGGATTAGTTAGAGGATATTTTTCCTTTTCATAGATGCATGCAAACTGTGTTACAATTTTTAAAGTTCCAATCCCTTTCCCCAGATTTCTACAAGTCAACTCTGAAATAGTAGGAAAAAGTGTCTTCTATCTTCCTTTAATTTTTAATAAGCCTGACATATCTATGGCAGGACATTTTAGAAAATAGAAGCATTATTCCTCCTGTTTATTGGAGCAGTTTTAGACAACTGAACATCATAAATAGGTTTGGTTTACAAGTTTGTTTAAAAAAACAAAAGATGGAAGAGACCCTTCAAATATCTCATTACCCACTCTGGATTTTATTTTCAAGGGAATGACTAATGATAGCCTGTCATAATTAGCAGCGCTTGTCCCATGAGAGATCAACTGGCAGTGAAATATTTAAATTTGCTTCCAGCAATATCCATGGTATATATCTTTTATAATTCTTCAGAATTATTAAGATCCATTTGCTGCCCCAGTAATTATTATTTATCATTTATTGTTTGGAGGATTTAAAGTAGATGGCTAAGCATATGGAAACAAGTGAAGAAAGATTAAAGAGACAGGGCATACTTAGCTTGGAGAAAAAATAGTGATTGTGTGTATGTTCACTCTACTGCAGTATTTTCCAACTTTGGCAATTTGAAGATGTATGAACTTCAAATCTCAGAATTCCCCAGCCAACATGGGCTGGCTGGGGAATTCTGGGAATTGAAGTCCACACATGTTCAAGTTGCCAAGCTTGAGAAATACTGCTGTATAGATTCTTGAAGGACTATCACCAAGAAATAAAGACTTGTTCCTTGAGCAGATTTGAGGAGGGGGTTTAAGTTAGAGAAGGAAAAAATCAATTATAGTAACAGAAAACTATTGAAGATAAAATCATTGACAATGGAACCAATTATTCAGAGGATGAGTGTACTCTCCCTTGCTGAAGATCATTAAAAGACATTTTTAGCAATCATCAGTTAAAGATATACTATGAATTAAATATAAATGTTTCACTAGAAAGTTAAACAAGAATAAAAGGAAGGGAGAAAGAAAAAATGGATAATATTGGTACTTTAAGAATAATGCAGTAATGCTTTACGAGTATGGAAGTTCTTTGTGAAAGTGTTCCAAATACATGAATGTGGTTCCTTATTTCTCTCAGTGAAATGTTGAAGGACTACACAAATAATCTTTTGGCTTAAGAATTTCCAACCTGGCATTTTCCAAAACTGTTGTACTACATCCTGTATCAAATGGAGCTATCAAGTCATGTTCAGAATTATACCTTATCAACATATCTGCAGGTCACCAGGCTAGATTATCTGAGATGACAGAGTTATATTAGCATCATATAGAATTATAATATTGGTAGAACATGAAGAAAGAAAAGAGAGTTCTCATTCCTTAAAGATTGTTTAAATATAATTTATACATTCACACTTAATGTGACTTAAAAACCACACATTACAAATCCTGTGCCAAGAATGTTTTGAATTCTTTATGATGAACTCAAGTCTACATGATCACAGATCTTAGACATTAATATATATGAAGATTTGGCAAAAGGTGTGCTGAATTTTTCTATGTGTCCCCAGAATTTCACTAAGTTTAGTAGTTATCACAGAAACACATGGAGACGTCACTTCCTTTCTTCTGACCCAGAGTTTCTCCACATTCCCACATCTAGCCTCTGAGATTTCTCCAGGTGTTGCTCATAGTCAATTGGACCTATATCCTTAGCCAAAAGATCTAAAGGTTTGGTGGCCTGGATTTTTTTTTTTTTTGTTCTGTTTTGGAGAGGTGATATTCTCAAGCTATTTCCCAAACTTTAGCTTTCTGAAGCCTTAAAAAACAAGTCCTTTTCGATGAAAAATATAAAAATGAAAAGATGCCCTTGAGCCAAGATCAATGCCTGCTGATACCACCCATGCAGTTTTTTAAAATCTGTAGAGATTCTCAGTCATCCAGGTCATGGTTGTCCCAAAGGTGCTTTTTCAGGAGGCAACTGGACTTTCTTGTTTTTTTCTTTCAGAGACATTTTGCTTCTCATCCAAGAAGCTTCTTCAGCTCTTTTGAAGACATGTCTTTTGAAACGTCTTCAAAAGAAAAAAAAACAAGGAAGTTCAGTTGCCACCTGAAAAAAGACCTTTGTGACATGCTATTTCTTGTTAGCATTACAGAAATGGATTGCCGTGGCTTTTTCCAAAATATTTTTTCAACTTCCCACCTGATCCTGGAACACCTAGGTGGTCTACCAGGTGCAAAATAGAGCCTCTTTTGAGTTAAAAATAATTATATTTCTGACCCTAAAAATACCAGATAGAAGCTTGGTAGGTAGCATTCCTCATTTTTGTTGTAAATATGTAGCACTTTGTAAAGCAAAATCCCTTAATGCCATTTTGTCCATTATTGTTTTTAGTTCTCTTACTGTAAGAGAAACAAAAAAGCATTACGTTCATAATTTTCTACTTTTGCACATGGATATGCAAATGACATAATGCTTTGACAGTACTACAAATCTTAGCAGCTCTGCCTCATTGCTTTCCTGAGGCTTTGTCCCCATAACATAACATCCCAGCTTTGGATCTTGGGAAATATAATACCCATTTTTAAGATAATGCCAAACATCTTGGAAACCATATATTCTTGTAATTACTTTTTTTTACCTGCAATCATAAAAAGAGAATGCTGGTTGTCGGTGTCTATATTGATTACTAGATAGTGAACAATTGCAATCTTTGTAAAATACCTCATTCCTTCACTGCCCACCTCATAGTCATCCTTAAGATACCTTTTGATTGCCCACTAAACAGTCATTTGCTAGCTACAACTTCTGAACAAGGTTTTATTTGTAAACATCTTTACTAATCAAATTTAGCCTGAACAATATACTTGTCCAAGGGCATCTGGCAGACTTCAGAAGTGGGAAATGTATTCATTCATTTGAGATATATCTCACCAAGTCAACTAGTCTGCTTCCATGCCTAGGACAGGACTAGAATGCACAGTCTCCCTGTTTCTAGTCTAGCTCCTTAATGACAACAAACTTTCAGAATCAAAGTGCCCAATGGTGCCTATTATTTTGATCTTCTGTAAGAATAATTCAGAGGTAGAACATCTCCATAGGATGCCAAATTAGTAGAGACATCTTCAGATAATTTCTGATGTGTGTTTATAGTATTAAGCCACATACTTATTTTTAATTCCATTTTGAAATAACCTTGATAATAATGTGAAGGCCTTTTCTGGCCAAGAGAAGCCATAAGGAGTTCCTATCAGAATCATAATGTATATGGTTCAGCCTTGCCTAACCTGATGCCCTCCAGATGTGCTGGACTGCAACTTTCATTTTGCTCATCCAGCAGGACCATTGGAAAGCAGCATTTTAGGAAAGGCCCATGTTAAAGCTTATTACTGTTTTCATTTCGCTGGCTGGAAAAACTAACCAGAAACATGCAAAATAAGGCTTTGTTTTAATGGGAATAAGGTATTGCACAGTGTATTTAATTATTATAAGGAAGCAAACTGATGTTTGTAGGCCGACCCAACTTAACATGACTGGGGCAAAGTACAACTGGGATTCAGAAATTTGAAGGCTACCTTACCATGTTTGTTGAAAGAATTTGAGAAAACCATTAAACTTTTTAGGAAAAGAGATTTGTTATCTGATCCAGTTGCATTCTGCCATTCAGTTGTTCAAAGAAAATTTACATTGGCACAGCTTCTTATTCTAATGAGGGGATTTTTGAAACTGTTCTGTGAAGGGTGAGACTGAAGATCCATGGAAAATTACAATGATCAGGGTTTCCTAAAAAATATGGTAACTGGTTTAAAAAAAACTTATAAATGCTTGAAGTATAGAGAATCTAATGATCTCTGTTTATGCTGGTATATGATCATAATAAAGATTTGATTTGGTAATTATCTCTGTCAGCCTAACTTCTTCTATCTTGATGCATTATTTACAGTGATGGAATTCTGAAATAGCACAGAATCCATGTTAAGTTTTTCTGTATCACAATAATTATTTCTTAGAACAAGAAATATCTGTTATGGCTATATACCTTTTTGTTTGTGGGGGGAAAGCCCATCTCCTAAAGTCCATGTTTCCATATTAATCTCATGGCCAATTTTCCAATGACTAAAGCTAAAAAGGGTAATGCAGCAGTGAAGGGAAAGATTTTCCTCTACTAAAGAAAGGAGAATCCATTAACCTATAATAGAACTAGATTAGATGAAAGGGAGAAATAAAGGAACACTGCTGTTCTTCTGAAACATTTCTCAAAATACCCGGGTGTTAACCCAAGCTAATAGCACGATTGAATGGATGTCACCAGTATGGTATCCCTTCAATGCACAATTTTCAATATCCCCAGTCTGCATGGCTATTGAGAGTGGAGGAGTTCTGAGACAGAATGAAACATCAGGATAAGGAGAGAAATTTCTTCAAATCATCAACAGAAAAAGATGAAGGTGGCCTTCCTGCTTCAGGTCTGTAGGTTACAAATTTCTTAGATTCCAAATCTGGATGGAAACCACATAGTTGGTTGGGTTGTGCTAATGAGACACCAATCATATTCAACTCTCCAAATCAATAAATAAATCCTCATTACCCCCATGTTGTCATTGCTTCTTCATGGGAAAAAAGTCAAGGCACAAAGACTAGTTCTTGGTGGGTGTTTTTTTTTTTTAAAGGAGCCAAACAGAAGTCCAGTTCTGACAATTTACCCAGAGAGAGGAACAAAGAGATTGTTTCCCTCCTTTCCCTAATTGCTTGCTGCAAGGCCCTAGGAGACAAGGGTGGTTTTGTTTTTTTATTTCTCTTCTCTCTTTCTCTCTCTCTCTCTTTCTCTTTTTTATCTCTCTTTCTCTCTTGCATTTTTGTCAATCTAATGATTCACTTATATTGCCCAACTTTTCCCTTCTCTTCATACCTTACCTACTAAAGGAGGAAATGCCACTTTCTTGGTAAGTGGACGTTAACCAAGAGGGACTTAAAAAAGTGGTAATTTAACAAAAATATTATAAAGTGAAATTTAAAGAGAAATAAAAGAGAATAGAACGCTGGTGGAGACTCTGCACAAAGTTCAAAACCCAGGAAGAGTTCAGAAACTTTTCTTTGTTTATTTTCAGTACTGATGACATTTGTGGAGTTTCCTTTTTGTTTAAAATTTGTTTCCCCCTCCCCCACCATCCCTTTTCCCTCCATCATTTACACCACCATGTTCCTCCCCATATTTCTGTCTTTTCTTCTATTCCTCGATTGGCTATCAACAAATAAATTTATTTTTTTAAATCCAACCCCACATTTGGAGCTGTGTTTCTAATCCTTTCCTCATCCCATAATATTCCCTCAGCCACATCCTCCCCTTTCTCTCTTTTTAAATATCATTTTAAACCATTACAAAAATTATATATCACGTAATTTCATTTTTCCAAGGTGATTCCCTCCTCCCGATTGAACTTTCCCTCCTATTTACATTTGGTTTTGGTTCATTTTCTGTTTTGCATGCCAGAGATTTGCATGAGCTGCGTTGTTTAAGGACGAGAGATTGAACAGGGGATCGAGGTGCAGAGTAGTTTCTGTGTAGCCTGCCTTATTCAATCATTGTGCATTGCCGTTGTGAACTGCAGCTTTTCTTGTTGGTGGGGGGTTTCTTTTAAAAACCTCTCCTCTCCTTTTTCTTTCTTTTTCCCCCTCCTGCTCGCTCCCTTTTTTTCATTCTGCCAGAGGTTGGGTTCCCTGTCGCCTTCAGCCAAAGGGCACATAAAGACCGAAACACTATCGCTCCACGCCAAAGAAAGCAGGGGGAACAAACATGGGGCCAAGACCCTCCGGAGGTCCACATCCCCAGGGAGATGCTCTGGAGGAGACAAACCCTCCCACAGGCGCCACACCAGATCCACTTCAAAACACAAGCGCAAAGGGCGTCGCAGGGCCAAAACCTCTGCAAGCAAGGAATCATCCTGGTCGGTCAGCCATACAGGATATAGCAGTGACTCAGAAGGGTCTACCTATTCACATCAATACCACGCAACAACCGGGGCAGAAAAGAACCACAGGGTACATCTGAAAACGTAAGAGCCAAAGATTGTGGTGCATGTATGACTAGTTCAGTGCATGAATGGATAGTTCAATTCAAGCATCCAACCCTGTAGTCAGGAATACCTCCTTGGATGAGATTCTATCTGGGATTGAGTTTAGCTGTATCTCAGTAGCAAATGGGTAGATTTTGACAGTCAATATTTTGAGTTGAGCAAATGATCGTTACGTAAGTCACATTCCTGGATTCAGTACAAATTTGCAAAAATGAGTTTTCTGTACTCCAGACCCCAAAATAAAAGACCATCTGTTTTGAAAAAAAAGTGAGGATTGATTGCAGTTCTTAAACTTTTTAAAATTCCCTTTGAAAGGAATTTAGGTAAAGTATATCCTGTTTTTAAAGACACCAGATTATTCGGACCAATGGCCAGAACAAGCCTGGTTTAAAGACAAAGAATAATAAAAACAAAGAAGAGATTTGAAATGTCCCACAATTACATTTTGGACAGCAGATTGTCAAGACATGTAGGTCACCTGATCAGTCACTGCAACAAGATAGATTTAAATTTAAATTATAATAATTTATACTATTATAATGATAATAATTGAGTACTACTACTTGCAGGATAATATCCTGCATCTACAATGGGATATATCTCAGCCATCCTAAGATAGAAGTTCCTCAGAAAGCATAGGTATGCTGTAAATCCTGAAATATTCTGTTTTCTTCCTGTTCTTCTCACACAAGATGTCATTTAAGATAAAATTCTGCTCCACATCCTGCTGATGGAAACAGTTCTGTCCACTGAAAAATTGAATTGGAATAGCTTTAAAAAGGAAATTTCCCTTTTTGTGAGAATTTAAATCCAATTTGAAAGCTGTGTCTAGAAAATGTGTCAACTGCTTAATTATCAAAACAAAGTTAGATTGCTTGACCACCTTTTTCCCCACTCTGTTTTTCCTTAGGTATCCTTTTTTCGGTTGTCCTTACATCGTATTTGTTTTATAGCTCTCTCGACTCTTAGTTCCATCTCTCCCTAATTCTGGCACCATGATAAAATACCTTTATAAAGAGCCACTAATGAGATCAATGGAGAGATGTGACTTGGCTTTACAGTGCCTTGAGTGGCACAATGGAATGAACGATGGTGTGACACACTTCATTCTTTCCACATTTGAATCTATTCATATAAAATAGCATTTGCATTTTTATATAAATATGTATACTCTTTGTCCCCTTGTTTGGTGATATGTATATGGCTATCATACCTCCTGACATTTTTGACTGTCCTATGTTTTCAGCTGCCAGTGAGAAATTTCCAGCAAGACCCAAACAAGATGGGCTTCTTCACTATCTACATCCTCTCTATCCAACATGTTCATTGGTTTACTTTCTCTGAAATAATAATAAGCTCTTAGGTCCTTGTTTAGGAGTCTGGTTATTTACCAGTCCCAGGCTGTGAATCAAATTGAACATTAAAGCTAAAATATAATAATAATAATAATAATAATAATAATAATAATAATAATAATAATAATAATAGTAGTAGTAGTAGTAGTAACAACAACAACAACAACAACAACAACAATAATAATAATAATAATAATAATAATAATAATAATAATAATAACCACAGCTGGATTAACACCTGTCTGGAAATTGCAAATTGCAGCTTCCTGCAATAACCCCAGCGGAACTGCAAAAAACTGCGCTACTTGGAACATCTTACATTCTAAGAAGATACTTGGTTGATACTTAGGATGTTGGAAGCAAACCGTATCAACCATTAGCACCAGTCAATGGTACTTGCAATGCATTTTTAAATGTTTCAGTTGGCTGAGTTTCATGTTTCATGAATAAAGTAAATAATAATAATAATAATAATAATAATAATAATAATAATAATAATAATAATAATAATAATAATAATAATAATAATAATAATAATAATAATAATAATAATAATACATCCTTCAAGAATATTTTCAACATCATGAAAGATCTGCTAATCTCATTTCCTTGGAAGGACTCAGGTGGACAACAATGTTAAATCCAGTCTAAACATCTATCTGGTTGTATGACTAATAGTTTACATAATATCCTGCAGACACTTCCATCCTGAGAACACTGCAACGTCATAAAGGATTTCTACAAGACTCTCTTCCATTAATTTTTCCAAAGTCTTTTCAGCCATCTGAAGGGTGCCTATTCAAAACCAATGTGCTTTACTTTGGTCATTGACCAGACTCAAATAACCTTTAAATCAAGGAAACAGGCAGAATCAAAAGAGGAAGTAGCTGTTCACAGGTCCTATTGTCCACCTTCTTTCTATACCTGTTTCTGACACGATAACCCATGTCTTTCTATGGAAGAGATTGATAGAGAATGACACAACTGGCTTTTCCTTTCATGGGAAAGGAAAATACTACAGTGGTATACAGTGGCCATTGGGTGATCATTCTAATGATCATATAAATACTCTAAGGTTTTATTTAAATAAGATGTCCCATTCTGTTCACAAAGTTAGTAGAATTCATATCAGTTCTTTGGAAAGAATTTAGTATGAGTGAAGCAGATATCTGTATTTGGGTTTGCATCTCTTCTAAAACAAATCTAATGCAAATTTTCCAAATTGGTACTTTCCAGATTGTGTTGAGACTCCAACAACCAACATTTTCTATTGAAAATCTTGGGATGTTAGCATCCCAAAGTATCTATGAAACCATCAGAATAGGACAGATAGATCTAAATAGAAATCTCTTTTTTTGCTGACACATGCAGCTTCTGAGAAAATATGTAACAGTAATGCACTGAAGTAATATAATGAATAACTAAATTAGGTTATCAGCTGCTTTTGACCATAACAAAATAGAACTTCCAGATTCAATAAGTGAAAACTTATTAATAGCTGAGAGTGCAAGTCAGGATAACTGTTGTTGGCAACTACGGGAAGTGGGAACTGAATTAGATAGATCTGTATTCTAATCCAGCAGGCTTTTCCTAGGTCCTTAAAAGGTAACATACCGTATTTTCCGGAGTATAAGACGCACCTTTTTTCCTCTAAAAAGAGGCTGAAAATCTTGGTGTGTCTTATACATCGAATACAGCATTTTTTGCCTCCTGGAACCCTGCCCCCTCCACCAAACTGGCTGTGCATAGCCTTATAGAGGCTTCCAGAGAGCTCCTGGGGGCTGGGGAGGGCAGAAATTGGCCTAAAATGGGCCGGTTTTTGCCCCCCCCCCCAGCCCTCAGCAGCACTATATAAGCCTCCATAGGGCTATGCATGCAATTTATTTGACACAAAAATGGCCCGTTTCTGCGATAAATGGGCCGGTTTTTTGCTCATTTTTGACTCCCCCCAGCCCCCCAGGAGCACTCTGCAAGCCCCCCCCCCCAAGCTATTTATGCTTTTTATTTGAAAAAAATGTCCCTGTTTGCGAGGAAAAATGGGCCGTTTGGGGGAGGTTTTCAGACTGCAAAAACTCTCTCTAAGCTCTTTAACTGTTTCTGTGCCAGCAGAAACAAAGTCTTAAGGTTTGTCAGCAATTTCCTTCTCAGGGACATGGATAAATACACCTGGAAACATCAACCTACGTACCTACTCTCCTCTCTACCTACCTACTCTCTCTCTCTTTCTCTCTCTCTTTCTACCTACTACCTACCTACACACACTCTCTCTCTCTCCTTACCTACCTACTGTATTTCTCTCTCTTTCTATTTCTCTCTCTATCCTACCTACCTACCTACCTACACACACACACATACACACACACACTCCCTACCTACCTACTGGATTTCTCTCCCCCTTTACCTACCTATCTACCTACACACACACTCTCTCTCCCTACTTACCTACTGTATTTCTTTCTCTCTTTCTATTTCTCTCTCTATCCTTCTATCTACCTACCTACACACATTCTTTCTCTCTCCCTACCTACTGTATTTCTCTCTCTCTCTCTCTCTCTCTCTCTCTCTCTCTCTCTCTCTCTCTCTCTCTCTCTCTCTCTTTCTTTATCTACCTACCTACCTACTCTCTCTCACTACCTACCTACTGTATTTCTTTTTCTTTCTCTCCCTCTCTATCCCTGTATCTACCTACCTACTTTTTTTGTAAATTGCCTCTTCAAAACCTTGGTGCGTCTTATACTCCAGTGCGTTTTTTACTCAGAAAAATACGGTATTTTGTATCCATATCTTTGTATGGATCTGATCTTGAGGCTATTTACATTTTAACCCACTGCATCTTTTAGGGCAAAAGAGAGGCACCACCGTGGAAGACCACATAGTTGTTCTCCTACTTCAGCCAAACACTCCAGACACAACTCTGAACGAAGGAGGAGTCTATCTCGAAGCAGTTCCTGGAGCTCCAGCCGGTCTCCATCAAAATCCCGATCCCGATCTCGGGAGAAGAGAGCTGGACGCAGTAGGACTCGATCAGGATCACAGAAAAAAACAACAAGCAGCAGGTATGGAGACTGCAATCCCTTCTTCTAACAAGGTGGGAAAAGTGATAGTTCTTGCCTGAGAATTTTAGGGGCATTTTTAATACATATATTTTCATTGATTTTAAAATGTCTTTGCTCATATTATGATTTGAAGTATATAAAATGGTGAGGAAGTCACCATTGCTTTTAATAATTCAGTGTTATAAGTTATGTGGTGTTTCTTTCAAGCACATTTCTTTATTGTTCCACACCTATACACGGAATCTTGCCAAACTGTAGTACCCTACTATCTACATCAGGGGTTCCCAAACTTGGCAACTTTAAGACTTGTGGACTTCAACTCCCAAAATTCTCCAGCCAGCATAGCTGTCTGGAGAATTCTGGGAGTTGAAGTCCACAAGTCTTAAAGTTGCCAAGTTTGGGAACCTCTGATCTACATCATGCATATATTCTGAAACTTTTAGGAAGGGGCTAATAGTAATCGCTAATATCCTTTTTCTCTCATGCAAACTATTTGAACTGAGCTGCGTCTTATTCCTCTGGAATGTACCCCCTCCTCCCTGGGGATCTGGCCCACTACTTTCCATTACAGGCTGTGAGCAGGGCAAAGGAACAATGATTCTAGAGTGAATTAGAAACGAGTTGGATATATTGTGGTGTAACAAAATTCAGTGAATTGTCATGTAATGAAACAGATTAAATTAAACTTTATTAAATTCTACATCACCAAAGCATCTGCTCAGTTCCTTTATTTCTGTAGTCTGCCACTGCAGAAATTATAACGTGTTCAAAGAGTTCTAGATTTGTACACTCTTTTGTACAATTTTTACTGGGTCTATTGAAGATTAAGATCTATTAAAATGCTGCTTTTTAAAGATATTGGTAGATTGGAAGGTTGGTTTTGTTTGGTTTTTTCAGAAATAAATTGCTTTTTCAATTTAAGCAATAGTAGAATATCTGCCTTCTGCAGTGTAGTTTTAACATTAATATTTTATAAGCAAGGAGAGACATTTGGACATAGACAATACATAAACATGTAGCATAAATGTTATATCTGTGATAGAGTGTGAGAACTTGATTATTTTACCTACAACGCATAGCCCAGGATGACCAAAATCTCATAACCTGAACTCCTCAAGTCCAGAGTGTCTTAAATATGTATGGAAGTATCATTTAAATGTGGTTGTTTGCTTTTTTTAACAACTAGAGAGAAGGACAATGAGCCACGAACACGTCATAGTGACACAGAACCAAACCGTGCCCGACGACGTTCCCGCAGCTACTCCCCCATCAGAAAGAGAAGACGTGATTCTCCAAGTTTCATGGAGCCTAGAAGAATCACTAGGTAAATATTAGATGCTCCATTCCTATGGCAAGTTCCTGAACATGTGGGACAAAATTTGTTGTTTACAGCAGATCTTGGAAAAAAGCTTTTGAGTTTCATAGAATTCTTTTTTCAAACAGAATGTAGAATAAAAAATAAAATAAAATGCTTGTAGAGTTCATGACAGATAATTGATGATCTGAGAACTTGCAAAGTGTACAAATGCAAGAAGAATTAAGGCATTCTCTTGAAATTTTCAGAGTCCTATCTAGTGATTTAAAAATTCTTTGATCTGTATTGTCCAAATACCTACCTTTCCAGAGGTACCATAACAATGCAGCATATGCCTAGCACTCACAGATTTCACTGGAAACATATTTACATCCCCTGCTTCATATAAAAAGATATCCTAAAAGATTGATAATATTAATATTCTTCAATTTAATGTCTGCAGCAAAAAAAAAGACATCCAAAAACATTGTACTAACAGTAGCAGTTATATAAAAACCAGCCTATGTTGAAGAAACTTGACATTAATAAGTAGTACAATTAAGCCAAGAAATTTGCATGTGGCAAATTTATCCCTGTCTGTTTGGAGAAGATTCTACAGAGTAAGATCATCATAAAATAAGATAGGCCAGAATATTATCTCAGCACTGATTACCTGCTGCCAGCAGTTTGGCAGATTGAATCTCACTGGCTCAAAGTTGACTGAGCCTTCCATCGTTCCGATGTGGGTAAATTGAGGACCCAGATTGTTGAGGGTAATAGGCTGTAAACTGCTTAGAGAGGGCTGTAAAGCACAGTGAAGCGGTATATAAGTCTAAGTGCTATTGCTATTAATAAAATGTTGTTTGCAAACCACCTAGTCACTTAGGTGATATGGGCTGTTTAGAAATTTGATAAAATGAAATAATAGCATAACATAACAAATAAAATAAAATAATAAAATAAAATTGAAAGAGTTCCAAAATGAAACCTTGGAAGTTGGTTCAGAATTAAAGTTCAACTAGTATTAAGACCAAACAAGTAAAAATGACTGTGAAATTTAGCTGAATGTTACCATCTTATAATTTCAGAAATTTGTATAACGTTTTCATAATGTATTGTACATATGCAGATAATATTGGCACTAATGGAAACATTTTTATTTTAATTATTTATCATTTAAAATCTTTTCATCTCTGAAAGGTAGCATGGAAACATAGGCATCTACAGGGGAAGAAGAGGAGGCATTGGGTACTTGAGATATATTCAGACATCTATTGGGGTAAAGGAGGTTAGAGTTTCCACAGAAGAAATAACTAAAGATCTTATCTTTTTTCACACTCATCTAGAACTTGCCTCTGGTATAATGTCTAACTCCATAGAGCGGTCTTCCCCAAACCTGACTATGTGCGCAATTTGCACTTGTATTTGAGTTCAAGTGCTGTTCTTGCATGTCTACTGAGTTCTTTGTCTAGAAAAGCTTTTGCTTTGCCTGACATACAGATAGGTTTCGGCTTATAACCAGATTATTGTGTTGTTAAATAAGGCAGTTGCGCCCAATTATATGATCTTTTCTACAAGAGTTGTTAAGTGAATCACTTCAGCTAAGTGAATCACACAGTTGTTAAGCAAATCCATTTTCCCCCATTGACTTTGGTTTGCTGGAAGTTGGCTGGTAAGGTCACAAATTGTGGTCACATGACTCCAGCACACTACAACCCTTGTAAATACATAAGGGTCACCAAGCGCCTGGATTTGCATGATGTAATTTTGGGGATGCTGCAATGATCATAAATGCAAGAATCAGTCATATGTCACTTTTCTCAGTGCTGTTTTAAGTTTGAGCAGTCACTAAATGAATGGTTTTAAGTCGAGGACTATCTGTACTAAGCTCTCTATTCCTTAAAAAAAAAAAAGGTCCACATATCTTCAAGCAGCTAAGGTTGAGAAACTCTGCCTTAAAAGCTTTGGTCTGAAATGTCAGATAGAGCTTGACTTTTTGCATTAACCTGTCAGTTGTGTTGCTCTGTAAAAAATACACAGGAAACATATTTGAGGGCCCAAATTCCCAGAATGGTTATTACAGAGAGTCAGACAGTCTGTTTTTTCCTTATTCCTTCCAGGTTCTTCTCCCCCACCCAAGTTACACAGAAGCAAAACATGAGTCAAATGAATGTTAAATGTAAAGCTAATTCATTCACTCACAATATTGGTTTGATGCAATTCCTTTAGTTGCCTTTCTAAACTAAGACTACTCCAGATCTCTCTGACTGAACATCCTACTGACCTCAGTCAGCGTGTCTAGAATAATGGGATTTTTATTCTAGCATAGTTGAAGGACATCAGACCGGGGAAATGTGCCTTAAAATTAATTTCACTCCCCTCTGCTTCTTCTTCCTCCCGTCTTCCTTTCTTCAGTTGCCACCAGCACTTCATAAACTCATACTTATAACTTATTATCAAGGGATTTGGGAGTTTTCTAATCAAATAATATAAGCTGGCCAGTGTTGACTTATTTGGCTGATGAGTAGCACATACCTTATACATAAGTAAATAAAATATTTTGATTCACAAGTTTAGCTTTTTTGGCATACATGACACCTATAATGCAAAATATTTAAAAGTCACTTCCTTATTACTTCTTTAATAATCACTAGTTCCTCAAACTCACTATTGGAAGGAGTTCAGCTTCATAGATTGATGAAAACCTTTAGTCAAATCTAAACGGCAACTGAACTCTATTGTGTCCATTATTCTTGTGCAAATGTAATTCCCTTCACCTACCAGTTCCCCACTTTTTCTTGCTGTCTTCTGCTTTGCTCCCCCCACTGTTAAAGATGCAAATCTCTCCTTTTCCATCCTCTTTCAAGGTTCTTCCTGAAGAAACTTCAAGTGAAGCCCATAGCTGCAGGGCTGGGTTACCATGGTAACATTCCCTTCCATCAGAAACCTGCTGTGTGTCCTTGAATCCATCGCTTTGTGAAGCTTTGTAGAGCTATGCTTTACCACTTCTGTTTCTGTCTCTCTCTCTTGTCTCATTAATAATGAAGCTAGGATGATAAGTATATCTAATAGTTCAAGTGTTGCTTTGATTGGTATCTAATGGCTGAGAAAATTATAGATGGGTTTGGTGTTGATGAAACAGGTTGGTTTCTTTCTAGACCCTCCTATCTTCCTCACACATTTCATGTTCTCCACAGGGTATTACTTCACCTTCACGTTTCGACATCAGGAGAAGTTTATCTGGCTGCAGATGGGAAGAATGGGACTTTTTCTTGTCCTCTAAGATTAGAGGACTGGATGAAAAAAGGGCTACATTTTTCACATATTTTAAAAATTGCTCCCTGGGAAATTTCTCTGTCTCCATGTTTTAGTGACAATTTATCAAAAGGGTGAAATGTTTTGAATTTCAAAAAAATAGGAAACGTGGCTCTCCTTCTGTGTGATTTTATCACGTGAAATTAAATCTGCCACTATGACATAATGCTGATTCCATGATCTCTGCCTGGTTTATTTTCATAGTCAGTAAGGGCAAAACATTGCAAACAGAGGTAAGTTTTGAAGTGGTATAAAGAATTATTTTTCTTCCACTCCTTTTTCATATGAAAATTATTCTCTAACAAAATGTCTATTGCTGAAGATGATACCTTTGAGTCAGTATTGACATTTGGCGACTGCCTGGATGTTTCTGAAGTTTTCTTGGAAAGATTTCAGAAGTGGCTTGCCTAGGGCTGAGAGGATATGACTGGCCCAAGATCACCCACCTAGCTTCATGTTTAAGGTGGGATTAGAACTTACATTCTCTTGGTTTCTAGCCTGATACCTTAATCATTATTGTACACCAAACATTCCCAAGGCATCAAATGAGTTCCTTAGGCCTAAATCTATGTTGAGCAAAACAACTAATTGACTTCCTATCACCCTGCAATTGGGGCCAATTTAACATACATCCAGACAGTCTAAGCAATTTGGGCACACCTTGCAGCATTGATTAGCCATTAATTTGGATCCAGCCCAAGAGAGAGAAATTATTTCTCAACATTGTGCAGCATAACAGTGCTGTAAGCCTAGCTTTAGTAGAAATCTTAGATACATTCAGAATAAAGATATTATTTGTATACCATCCATAGATGCAATGCAAAAAATTAATGCCTGCAATGCAAAAAAGTAATGGAAACTCAAATGGAATCTAGAAAGTTCAGAGTGACTCTGAGGTGTGTGTACCAGGTTATCTGAACCTGGAGGAATCTGAAGATTTATTGGAGTGACTGGAGACAGTTTCACATATACCAATCTCCAGAGAAAGGTTGCAAGTGTAAATATACACCACTAATCTAACTGATTTCATGCCACCTCCAGTATATTCAGTATATAGTATATTCCAGAGGTTGGTTGCTGCCGGTTTTACTACCAGTTTATGAAACACGTTTTTTTGCACATGCACAGAACAATTTCTGCATTTTTGTGCATGTGCGGAACAATTTACAGTGAACCGCGCATGCGCAGTCACTACAAAATAACATGGCGGCGACATCAGCAGCGCTGAGGGAACCTGTTCGGGGACTTGGCAAGCCTGGGTTGCTGCTGGTTCTGCGATTTAGGCAAAAATTCCATTACCGGTTCAGCCGAACCGGGAGCAACCCACCTCTGGTCTATTCACTCATTTAATTGCTTTATTCAATGCAATCAAGGTATGCCTGATCCAGGATGGCCCTGAGTCCCATTTTGGGAGATAGGGCGGGATAGAAATCTAATAAACGTTAAAGTTAAAGTTAATTGTTTGTACTGAAGCCTTTATTCAAGATCCTATGATTTAGATCAGTGATGCTTTTAGCCCAATTTAACATGCTTGAAATTATAATATTTAAATTATATATATCTTGGCTTGGGTAGTCAATGTTTATAGTTATTCTACTGTATCTCCTGGGACCTTAATCCTGTGGCTAATTATGGCTGGGCTTTTGGGCAGGAAATAACGCTTCTTTAGAGTGAGGCAGTGTTGCTTCCAGGAAAAAGTCTGCTTCTAACTAACATCTAACCTCTGTTTTTTACAGCTTTAATTCTCCAGTGTCTCCAGCAAATCACAAACATTATTAATTCTTTCACTCTTGATTGTTTTAGCTGGCTAATCCAGGACTAACTACTGCTGGGGCAGCAGCTTTAGCACCGAAGAGTCCAGTTTAATAAGTGGAGGTGTTTAGGAGGAGTTACAAGTCCACTTAGTCTGATCATACCAGATAAAAAGGAACAAACTTTGTAGTTTAATCTTAAAAAACGGCAAATTCTATTCTCCATTGTTTGTATTAAAAAATAAGTAAAGTATGAACATAACACTTGAAACTCCTGTAGAAGATTTCTACGTTATCACATTTATTTGCTGTATATCTATCCGACTTTATTTTAGAAAAGAAATTTCAGTTTAAAAAATGAATGAGAAGTGATCAGACTTGACAAAACACTTCTAAGAATTCAAAGTTAATATGGTGACATCAGGACTGTCCTCTGTTCCAAGTTTTTAAAGCTGTCTTCTGTGCTAAAGCCATTGCCCCCTCCCCACTCAGTTCCATTCACTTCATAGTATTATTATTATTGCCAAGGTATGAGACTCTTTCTTTTTCTTCCCCCAGTGCTCGGAAGCGTCCAATCCCCTACTATCGACCCAGCCCTTCCTCTTCCAGCTCACTTACCAGCTACTCCTACAGTCGCAGCCGCAGTCGCAGCTATGACAGCTACAGCAGCAGCAGGAGCCGGACTCGCACCCAGAGCCGCAGTCCAAGCTACAACAGCCGAAGCAGTTCTGAGAGCACTGGATTTTGAGCACCCCCTGCCAGCCACTTTGAGGAATGAGCTGGTCCAGCTTTCTCTCCAACCCTGCCTCCATCCCCTTTTTCCAGGCATGGCCCAACTTAATTCCTCCACCAGGGCTTGTCTCTGTTGTTTCTCTGGTCCCTTCAGACACTCATCCTGGCATTTCTGGAGATGCTAGATGTGTCCCGTGGGCAAGGGCCTTATGAATTTGGGTCCAAACCTTAAGTAGAGAGTCAGAAATTCTGTAAGTAGGACCCATGTGCCCCGGGGGAAACCATGAAGCTACCTTTAAAAATGCAGCTCAGCAGAGAGGATGAAAAACTTAAATAGGATGTGACATTTTGGTGTGGCTCAAGTCTTTCCTGGTGAGGACTCAAATATATGGCTGCTTACATGGAGGAGAGGCACGTTGCTCTCATTTCATTCTTTAATTTCTACCAGTAAAAGGTAGGAAGAATTCTCCAGAGGAATAATGCACCTATGATTCCATAAGATAAGTAGAACAAATGAACAAATTTCAATTCCAGCAAAGAACTTTGGATGCCGGAAAAGGAAGAAAAGTGGGGGTTGGGGGGCTTTTTAATTTCTTGTTCTTGTTTTCTTAACAAACAGTCCACAGAAGATTCTTCCTTGGAGTTGACTTTTTAATTTATTTCTTGCAGATATTTATTTCAATTTTGGTACCAACTGAAGTTTGGGATTTAATTTATTTGGACAAAAAGGAGATGGGTGGGAATGGGCATAACTCTGTCATGTTCATGGGAGAAAAATGCTCTGATAGCTGTCAAAAATTGAGGTGGATGTATGGAGAAGGAAGGAAGGCTTCAAAAGGATGCAGAGATAAATATTGGATTTTCAGCTTTTAAAAGAGAGTCCACCTCTGTGGGTCTAAAACCTAACACAGCCTAATTGCTACACCCTGAGATTATTAAATATGGTCACCAATAACAGATAGCAAGCACTTCCTGGTAGATGCTGCCACCTGCAGAAACCAATTTGATTTCAGGTGTATTTGCTGAAAAGGTCCAAGTGATACCTCTTGATTTTTCCCTTCCTAATACTTTGGAGAACTGCTGCTGAGAGAAAACAATTAAGAGCTAGCTGGACAAATAGTCTGAATTGACTTGTTCAGTTCCCATGACAGCAGGCTGGCTGAAAAGCTTAAGGGTTGTTGGACATGGCGGCCTGTCAGCCTGATGTAGTATAAAAAAAGCACTTTGTATGAATATTAATTTACACACCTCAAACTGTTGAACTTGGATATACAAGTTCTTTAATCAGCTAAACAAAACCAGAAGAGAGAAGGAGAGAAGGAGAGTTGCTAGTTGTACAGGTGAGCTATCCTGGAATTGACTCTAATTTAGAGCATAACCAGGTACCTTCCTTGCAAACCATTTCAAAACTCAGTAAAATTTACAGTATACAAATAATAGCTTTAATGCAAAATGCCCAAATGGGCATAAAGTGCAGCTTTCCCAAGTCATTAACCTGTCCCTGATCGTGCCACGCTATAGGGCAGAGTCCCCCAACCTTTCCGGCCTTGGGGACCACAGGAGATGGAGAGAGAGGATGGTTCTTCACAAGCGGGTGGCAAGCACGTCATATGCACAGCTCCATTTGCATTAGTGTGCCCAAGCACCTGTCGCTTATGCAATTGGAGTGTACATGCACATGCTCATCTGCTGCTCACATGTGCATGTGTGCACTTGCGCATTCGCCCATTGTTTCAACAGCCCGTTTGCAATTGCATTACAGCCCACTAGTGGGCCTGGCCCAGAGATTAGGGATCCCTGCTGTAGGACATTATTTACCATCGGGGTAGGGAAGAAGCATGCATCTATAGGATTTCCTAGACATTTTATACATGCATCTATAGGATTTCCTTGACAAGCCACTGAAATCTATTTAAGAACCTTTTCAATCAAGTCAAAGGATATTTCTTTTAAAAAAGACATAATGAAGACTAGTAATCTGACAAATTGAATATTAAAATAGCTGAAGACATATAGGATAAAGGAACAGAAATATTGGTAGAACCTTTGTTAGCATAATAAAAATAAAATGATGGGTCTATGTCTGTGGAAGCATTTATTGCAACACTTCTCAATCTTGGAAAGTTTAAAGTGTGTGAACTTTGACTCCCAGAATTCCCCAGCCAGCCTGCTGGGAATTCAGGCAGTTGAAGCCCACAGATTTTAAAGTTGTTGAAGCTCAAAGCTGTTGAAGTTGAGAAATAGTGCTCTATTGGTTAGGTTTTCTCTGTTCCATTGATATGAAATTGGCAACATCCCATTTGGTTTTAAGGTTTCTCTCCAGAAGTTGTTCCTGTAGAAACTGGAACAATTAATTCTGGCCTATAGCCATTCCAAAGCCAAAATAAGGTAGACATTTTGAAATAATTTTTGTCATACAAATATATAGGCTGTTATCATCATCCGATTTTTTAAGGCTCAGAACTACCAAAATCTGAGCCCTCGACTTTTAACAGCCAAATGTTGGGCTCCAAAATAGTATTTTGAAATTCAGTGTAGAAATATTGGGTATAGTTGATGGATTGACAGTGGGCAATATATTTTGGCCAAATAATTCTTCCTGTGGTACTGAAACCTTTATCATTTTGAACCTGTTTAGTCAGTCTGAGTTTGAAAATGTTTTGGAGGAAAATAACTTCTGTTTATCTCTGTTTTTAAGTGGCACACCAAGTACCTCTGGGATTGTGGAGATCAGGCACTGCCAGGCACAATTATAAGATAAAAGAAAGTCTGGTTTGGTTGACAAGATGAAAGGAATAACAGTCTCCATTTTTAAAAAAATATGGCTTGAGGCTTCTCTGTTTGCAGAACAATTCCCTGTCTAGCGTTCAACAATTTATATTCTTAATGTTTTTATAAGTGCTTGGGAAGGAGGGCAGGCAATGTGTTTGGTCAAAACTTCTCCCATTAAATCACACACAGCCTTTGTGTGGGTTGGCACTCTATGGCCAATTTGACAATATTAAACATTGATTAATGGCCAGCAGTTTCCAAACCAAGTTAACAAGGACTGCAACCACAGTGCTCCTCCCCATTAGTGCATTCTCTCTGGCTTTCTAGTTTCTATAACAGCAAAACCCAGCCAGCAGTAATGAACAGAAAAAGATGGTTTATCAGGGAAAATGTTCAGTCTTCCTAGTATTCATTGGCGGTCTCTGCAAGAGATAGCAAACAGGAACAAAATATGTTGTAGAAAATCTCTCTCTTCCTCTCTCTCTCTCTCTTTCTAAATTGTGAGTTAAGCTGTAGATTCAATGATCTGGTTCAATTATAATAAAATGTACAATATCTATATTGTAATGGAATCTCCGTCATGAAATAGAGTCCTTGCTCAGGGATGGGACAATGTCAACAAAAAGCCATAAGTCAGTGGCAGAAACCATGGTTTGCATGGAAAAGTCCAAGGTTCAATACCAATGGGTAGAGAAAGAGCTGGGGGGGAAACCCTGATCTGAAATTGAGGAGCTGCTGCTAGTAGTTGTAGGCAAAACCACACCCAATAGCCTGACTCATTGCCAAAGACTATTTCAAAGATATACTCAAATGTATATCCAGATATGTATACAAAGAATTCCTCTCATAACCCTTGAAGGCACCCATAAAGTTATAGAATTGGGAGTGGAACCTGAGACCTTGCAAAGAGAAATCCTTTGCAGTCAGCACAGGTTTTTAGTACTAGATGGTGTCTAAAAGTGACAGGCAGTAATAGCAATAGCTCTTAGACTTACCGTATTTTTCAGAGTATAAGACGCACCTTTTTTCCTAAAAAAAAAAAGACTGAAAATCTGGGTATGTCTTATACATTGAATACAGCATTTTTGCCTCCCAAAGCCCCGCCAATTCACCAAAATGGCCATGCATACGCTTATGGAGGCTTTCAGAGAGTTCCTGAGGGCTGGGGAGGGCACAAAATTGCCCCCCCCAAGCCCCCAACAACGTTCCATAAGCTTCCATAAGGCTATGCATGCAATTTTTTTGGCGAAAAATGGGCCCGTTTTTGCAAAAAACAGGCTGTTTTTTGCTTGTTTTTGCCCCCCATCCCCACACCTCCAGGAACACTCTGCCAGCCTCCCCCAAGGCTATTCATGCCTTTTAAAAAACGGGGCCGTTTTTGCAAAAAATGGGGCCATTTTTGGGAGGTTTGCAGAGTGCAAAAACCTTCCCCCGCCTTTTGGAAGGCTCAAGTGCTGTGCCAGCAGAAACAGTCTTAGGTGCTGCAGATTGTCAGCGATTTCCTTCTCCAGCACATGGATAAATACACCTGGAAACATCTACCTACCTACCTACCTACCTACCTATCTTATCTATCTGTCTGTCTGTCTGTCTATATCCCTTTATCTACATACCTACCTAACTAACTACTCTCTCCCTATCTACCTACTATATTTCTCCTTCTCTCCTTCTCTATCCCTCTATCTATCCTATTTCTCTGAAAATAAGACCTCCCTGGATAATAAGCCCAAGCAGGCTTTTGGGAGCATGCCCTAAAATAAGCCCTCCCCTGAAAATAAGCCCTCTCCAAAAATATTGCAACATAGCAGCAGCCATGAGGTGACCACGCTCGCTGCCTTCTACACTCCAAAAATAATAAGACCTCCCTGAAAATAAGGCAAAGTGCTTATTTCGGGAGTCAAAAGAAAATAAGACCCTGTCTTATTTTTGGGGAAACACAGTACCTACCTGTTGTTTTTTTTAATTGCCTCTTCAAAACTTGGTGCTGCTTATACTCCCAAAAATACGGTATATATTACTTCATAGTGCTTTACAGCCCCCCTTAAGAAGTTTTTCAGAGTCAGCATATTGCCTCTAACAATCTGGGTCCTCACTTTACTGAGGATGGAAAGGATGGAAAGATGAGTCAACCTTGAGTAATATCCAGCATTCATTAAGAGTCAATGAGATATGTACGTGTTTGTGCATAAGTATCCTACCTACTACTGGACAAATGAATCTGTCAGCTGCCCAATTTTAGCATCCAGTAAACTCACTGAGAGTGGTATGGTTTTTTTTAAACCAAATTTCCAAATCAATATTAATCTGTTGGAATATTTAAGCATGTTCAAACACCAAGTAAAATTTCCATAAATATCTTAACGTTTGTAGGAAGTGTACGATACTTAATTTAACTAAATGGGTAACTTCTTAACTTTCCAAACTTTTTTACTGCATTAATGAATTCTAGTACACAGCTTTCATAATAATAAGATATCAGCATGGAGTAATAATTGGTGTTCAATTCCAGCTGGTTTTATGTCAGGCTTTCTTTCTATGACCTTAACAATAGTCCCAATATCAAATTAAATATAAGAGGATAGAGAAAAGGCACATCCTCAATAAAAGGATATCCTTTATTGCAAGTTCTAATTCCTTTATCAAAATAATGAAAGGAGTATTGCACCATCATAATCCAACATCTGCTCATATTGTATGTGTGTATGATGTCACCATACATTTACAAAAGGACCAAAGCTTGAATCACAATAGCACAATGGTCATTCCATCATTTCTTCCCACTTCATGGATGCCTCTGATCCTTGATGAAATGAGAACAAAACATAAAAAGATGAGGAAAATTCTGTTTGTGATAATCCTGGATGAAAGATTGGAATACCACATTTTGTTTTAAAAAGGACTTCTTCATTGCAGTCTAAAATAGACATAACAGTAAAAAAAAATCTAAGAGTGTTGATTAATATTATTGCCTGGAGTCTGGACAAGAACCAGTTGCTCCAAAGAGGAAATCTCCGACCCTTTGGTTATTAATATTTATTAGTTGAGTTTACAACACATGAATTCCTATGAGCTTTAGCTTTACTTGCCAATGAGATTTCTCTATATATCGAAATTAGTGGTAAAACCGTTTTATGATTCTCACATATATTTTACAATGGAAGGCCAAGGGAGCTGGAAGCTGACTGCTTTGAAAAAGTGGAAGCTGAAATACATGTTTACTAGAAGGAAAGTTAAAGTTCCAACACAGGAACTTCAACAAGTACTCTACTTTCAAGTGAGAGACCAACAAAAAGCAATTTTCAGAGCACAAAAATGCTTGTTGGTTACCTCTTATTCTTTCTTAAACCTCCTGTTTTGTGAAGGAAGGGAAGTTTTCATTTGTTTGCTATTTTAATAACTGATGCCCTTTTTAATTGGTAAAGTTTATCAATAAATCCATATTGGGCCAACATCAGCTGCAAACTTTTCCACTGCACAATATCAAATACCTTTTGTATGTCCAACTAGACTGCCAACTACAGATTCCCTTTTTTAGAAGTATAACTAAAGTATATCTAAAATAAATATAAAGTATAAAATATATCTTAAATATTTACTGCTCTATTTAAGTCATGTTAGGATTTTATGAAATTATATTGAGCAAACAAAGATAATTTTGTCTGTAGTTTGGGTTCAGAATAAAAATTTTGGTAAAATATATTTAACAAAGAAATTGGATAATTATTTGCAAAACTAGCCGACAAGTTCCAGTTGCATAGACCTTGTTAGAAGTTAGGAGAAATTATTCAAAACTCATTTTTATAAGCTTTTATAAACTTTCAATAAAAGTAAAAATATTTATTTACATAGTCAATCTAACTAACTTTAAGTATGTCAAAATAGAAAAAAAATCACAGCGTTAAAATAAAACTAATTTTAAAAATGAAAACAAAGCAACTGTGATCCAAAAAACAATAATTACAGGCGGTCCTCAACTTACAACTGCATTTGGAACAAGAATTATGCAAGGCAGTTGGCAAGGTCACAAATGGTGATTATATGATCCTGGGACTCTGCAACCATCATAAATCCATGCCGGTTACCAAGTAGCCAAGTTTTGATCACATGACTATGGGAATAGTAGTAAGTCACTTCCTCAATTTATTTTCACAAATTTTCTGTTTAGGTTTTTTTAATTGTTCCTGTTTAGTTTCATTTTCCATGGCATCATGCAAATATATATATGTATATATGTTACGTTTTTGAGCTGATCAGTAATAAGTCAGGGAGACTAGGATAGATCTATTTTGAGCTTATTAGCTCTCATCAGCTAGCCATACCCTTACTGGGATTCGAACCAGGGCTGTATTACATGCCAGGCGAGAGCCTTGCCATTAAGCCAGCTAGGTTCTGTTCTTGTCAGCTGAGACAGGAGGATAGTTATATATAATTGTTTCCACAACACCCTGTTAGGGCCCCAATTAAGGGAGGAAGCACACTGCTTTTCCTTTATTGAGGAAATATTTATTGATTGATCAGCTCAAAAACGTAACAGACATATAAAAAAAAATTACACAACGGAATTCATGGCTTTCTGTCTAGATGGTCTCTGGTGATGAGCCTAAAGGCAGAAAAGGAAAAGCAGTGGGCTTCCTCCCTTAATTGGGGCCCTAACAGGGTGTTGTGGAAACATGTTTATGTCAGAGCACCTGGTATGCCCAAATATGGGAGGAAGGCAGCTTACTGCTACCCATTTTGCCTTTCAGCCCCAACCTAGGAGCCTTTCCCTTATTTCCCTACAGCCATATTTAAAAAGATATTCAAAAAAATCAATGTAAAATATCTGAAACATCTAGCATATATACAACATAGGACCATAGTAATTAATAAAAGCAGTGTAGTTATTAAATTATTTACCAGTATTACAAAAAAAACATCCTTCTGGATCACTTATTTCTGTTCCATAATACATTTTGAAAATTTATTAATCAAAATTAAAACATCTCTAGAAGATAGTGAATTTCTAAAAAGTAATAGAAAATATCAAATATTGGGAAAGAATGCTGCTTTTCATTTCAAATAATAACCAATTAATAAAGTGTTTGGGAGCCTCTGCATTAAAAAAACAAAGAAAATGTTTACCATATTTTTCGGAGTATAAGACGCACCTTTTTCCCTCTAAAAAGAAGCTGAAAATCTTGGTGCGTCTTATACATCGAATACAGCATTTTTTTGCCTCCTGAAACCCCACCCCTTCACCAAAATGGCCACGCACATACCCTCATGGAGGCTTCCAGAGAGCTCCTGGGGGCCAGGGAGGGCAGAAATGAGCAAAAAACAGGGCATTTTTGCCCCCCCCAGCCCCCAGCAGCACTCTATAAGCCTCCATAAGTCTATGCATGCTATTTTTTGACCACAAAATGGGCCGTTTCCCCTCATTTTGCCCCCTCCACTCCCCCAGGAGCACTCTGCAAGCCCTCCCAAGGCTACTCATGCCTTTTATTTGAAAAAAACCAGGCCCGTTTTTGTGAAAAATGGGCCGTTTGGGGGAGGTTTGCACAGTGCAAAAAGGGTTTTTTTTTCCTTTCGGAAAGCTGTTTACCTAGAGTAATTGATGAGAATTATGTTGGTCAAGTACTGTGCCTGCAGAAACCAAGATTTGTTCCAAAACAAATCTTGTGGTCAGGGATTTCCTTCTTCAGCACATGGGTAAATACACCTGAAAACATCTACCTACCTACCTACCTACTCACTCTCACTCTCTCTCCCTACCTATCTACTATATTTCTCTCTCTATTTCTCTCTCTATTTTTCTTTCTCTATCCCTCTACCTACCTACCTACCTACCTACCTACCTACCTACCTACCTACGCTCTCTCTCTCTCTCCCTCCCTACCTACTGTATTTCTCTCTCTCTCTCTCTCTCCCCCTCTACCTACCTACCTACCTACCTACCTACCTACTCTCTCTCCTTCCCTCCCTACCTACTGTATTTCTCTCTCTTTCTCTCCCTCTCTATCCCAATATCTACCTACCTACTTTTTTTTTTTGAATTGCCTCTTCAAAACCTGGGTTTTGCGTCATATACTCTGAAAAATACGGTACATCAGAGTCCTGGGATAGATAAAAACATCATTTAAAAATCAAAACAAAAGTTCTCTTTCCCTCTCTCCCTCCCTCCCTTTGTAGTTGTTTCCAAGCAAGCTATACTGAATAGCTTGCACTTCTGAATTATTTGTAGAAGCCTCTTGGGAAAAATACCTTTTCACTCCAAGTATTTAGCTTCCTAAATGCAGCATATATCTCATATTTCAGACTTTAAACATTTTACAGTAGGACTTGGAATTTATCCCGAATGCAAAAGGAAATCTATATAATAAGAAATTTTCATTTCAACTGCAATTAAAAAAAAAATTGCATAAATATTTCTCTTTAAAGATGCTATTGGCTAGGATTATAAGGAATCTTTAAACATGCAAACTGTATCTATAACAGAACCTATAAATAAGCCACTCCATTTGAACATTTTTTGACATTGTTTCAACATCTGTGGCACATTATTTATCAGCATGTTTAAGTTGAATAATTTTGTGTAATTCAGTCACCAAAGTTTTAAGACACCATATCTCTGCTTCAACTCCAAAGTGAATTCAGACTGTGGCTATCCCTCCACTTTTAAAAGAAAGCTTTTTCAGATAAATCAAACTTCTTTGGGCAAAGGAACACACTGATAGCTATTCTTGTCTAGTTGAACTCCTGATAGTGTGACATCTTGTCTAGCCATCAGCTCAATTTGCATTAAATTCATACAGCTCTGAATACATATTTTTGGCCCCGCTTTGGATATTGGTGGAATTATTAAATATATTCATGGCAACATTACCAAAAACTCTTCTTTGCTTCCCAAATTTTTCTTCCTGTTTTTTTTAAACTTGTTTTATTGAGATGTTGGAATAGGTAAAAGCAGAAAAATTGTTTTAAATGACCCTATCTGTGCTGTTTCAGAGTCTCCCAAAGTGCCCCTGTTTCCTAATCTGATTTTAAAAAGCCTCAAGTGAACTTTTTATAAAACAGGAAGGAGACACATCACAAAGATAAAGATAATTTTGCAATTACAGAGACTTTTTATTCTCATATGGTAAGTACAAGAAGTAACATCCTGTCCATGTAAATTTCTTTAATACTTTCTCCTTGGTAAAATAATAATAATAATTGAAAACAATTGCTTTTCATCAGAGTGAATGAAAATAATCAGGTGGAAATTATATGAAAGATTGCTCATATTCAAGAAAGCTGAAATCCAAAGTGACACTGGACAAATTAAAAAAAAAACCAAGAATAAGAACTACAAAATAGCCCTTTTTGTTTTTTCAAGAATAGTTTAGAAGTAGACAATACGTTACACTCAAGGTCAAAATTAAAGATACTGAGTTTAACTGGAAGTAGGGGCAATCACGCTATTGCTATTACACAAGCTTATTTAACAAAGACTTCTACTTTTATGCCCTCACTCAGGGAAAGATAGTGAAAAATGAGACCTAATCACATAGGAATGAATGTCATCCTCCTCCATTTCTTTTCACAAAAGAGGAATTTGGCTACATCTGTGTCTAAAATGTGGAAAAAAACCTTTATGAATCCACTTAAATATCCACCAACTCAGTTGTCTTCAAGGAGATCATCAGTGCCATGCATTCTGGAAGTTCCACTGTGTTCCTGCTAACAAGAACAGAGGCTCCTATAAAATCAGAACAAAAGTCCACTTAGCTCAGCATCCAGGGGCCAATTCAGATGTTTTTGAAGATTCCAGAGAAGGCCTAAAACAGGGGTGTCAAACTCAAGGCCCGCAAGACGGATCCAGTCCACAGGGTGCTTAGATCTGACCTGCAGGGACACCCTGGAAACAGCCTATTTTCGCTGGCAGAGCTCTCGGGCCACCACAGGCACCCCTGACATGAGTGACGTATAGCTGGCCACCCCCACCCCATCTCCCAAGGTCAAACACAATGCTGATGCGGCTGAGTTTGACACCCCTTCCCTAAAACATACTGCCTCAGCAGCACAAAGGGTTCAGTCAACATAGACAATAGCCACTCATTGTCAAATACATTTTATGAATTTGTCTACTACTATTTCAAAGTTGACTAATCCAATACTTGATACATCTTACAGCTGTTAGTTTGATGTATTACGGATTGGATGGAAAATTCTTTTCTTCCAACTGTCCTAAGTTTGCGATTCAGTTCTGGCTTGAAATGACATTTCCTATAGTATTTTGTTCATATAGAAAGGAGGGTTTTTGGCACACCAGTTTTGGAAGCATAGTACAATAAATGAGAGATGGTTTAATCAAAGTTGATTGAAAATTTAAAAGGACTTTTACACTGTATTTGGCAGCCAAGAAGGAGGTCAAATAACTTCACAATAGGTCATACACATCTTTAAAAGTAAAGTTTAAAAAAGGAAATTGGCTAAATATCTCACATCCCCACAACTACTTTGTCACCTTTCTACTCCCGCAAGATTTTTTTTAAAAAATTAAAACCATTGTCCTCCTGCCCTTCTTTCAGGGAAGTTTCTTGGATGTGCAGTACCCAGTTGATTCTTGGGTGACAGAAAATGTTGGACTAAATGGACTGTTTGTCTGATTTTAGGGATCTTAATCTTTAGAAAGTGTGATTCCTGGTCACAAGAATAAATTCACCAGTGCACTGTACCATGTTGTTTCTCTAAAGAGAGGATAAAAATTTTCACTTATAGGTGGGAGATTTCTATAGGGAAAAAACCCCAAATATAAAGTGCTGAGATACCAGTGACCAGAGACTGCTTGGTTATTAACAGATTAACAGAGTTGGAAGGGACCTTGCAGGTCATCTAGTCCAACCCTCTGCCCAAACAGGAGACCCTACATCTTCCTCTACCTAGGATTGAACTCACAACCTCCTGATTGGAAGGCAAGAGCTCCAATTTTATGCTCCAATTTTATGCCACATCATCACCCTCACATTAGAAAAATGCAAGACATGGTGGCAGAATTTGTGCAGCAAGATACATAAGGGGTGACAAAGACATAGCAGATACATGTGTGCAATATAGTGAGCTTGGAACTTTCACATATATTAACTTAGGCATCTGATTCTAATACATCAGAAAATTGTTAGGTTGGGAGAAGCTGTATTAAGGTGCTATAATTGGCCATTTTTTTCAAATGCAGTAATGGACTGAAAACTGATCACTGCAGTAAGGGAAAATATACATGTAAATAAAAATAAGAGAGATCAGCTCTTAAGCTAGGCCTTAGCAATAAATTACTGGGTCTAATTTCACAAGAGGGATTTGCCCCCATGTAAACTGGAGAGCTGACATGGCAACCTTAATCGGTACAACCTGGGCAGGACTTGTGTATGAAAGGGCTGCTAACTCAGCTCCAATCTCAAAAGGACTATTCCTGGATTGCACAGGTAGATACAGCAAGTCCAACCTATTCTGGCAGTGGACAGTGCCTTTGAGTAGACAACCAGCTTTTTAAAAACAGGAGTTAGGACTCTGTTGCTGTGTGCACATCTGGCCAGCAGGAGGAGATGAAGTCTACAGTTTCCACATATGCGTGGAAGTTGTTTTGAATGTAAGCAGCTGTTGTTGCTGCTGCATCTGATTTTCCTCTCCCCAGAAATCATGCTGGCTTCTCCTAGCCTGTCCATGACACAATCAACTTTCTAATCTGCTTTAAAGCCTAGTGGGAATCAGACGGTGCTGAATGGAAGATAGGATCTGCCTAGTGAGATCAGAGGGATGTTATTTGCCATCTTCAAAGATGCTTTGAACTTAGCATTGCTTTTCCAGTTTCAAGTCCACTTTCTGCAGGCTAAAGAACACAGGTTGCCTACAATCACAGCCTTGTTTAATTGCCTTTGATTCCATTCTCAACAGTTTAGTAACTATTTGAAGTTACAACAGCAGCCCCCCCCCAAAAAAGCCTTACAACCAGTCCTCACGTTTACAACCCTCCCGACATCCCCACAGTCATGTGTTCAAAATTAAAGGCACTCGGCAGCTGGCATGTATTTATAATGGTTTCAGGGTCATATCATTTGTGACCTCCCCAACTGGCTTCCACCAAGCTAAGTCAAAGGGGGGGAGGATTCAGATTCAATTAAGCATATGATTCTAAGGAGAAACGAAGGAGAAATTTCCTGACAGAACAATTAATCAGTGGAACAACTTGCCTCCAGAAGTTGTAAAACAAATGCCCCAACGCTAGAAGTTTTTATTTATTTTTATTTTATTTTTTATTTTATTATATTTATATCCCGCCCTTCTCCACAGAGGATCCAGGGCGGCGCACAGGAAATTTAAAAATATACAAAAATACAAAAATAAATTCATAATTTAAAATATATATTAAATTACCTGATCCTATGCTAAAACCAAATTATTAAAAACCCAATTGAAAACTTTCTAAAAGCCCCCATGGGAGGTTAGGCTAGGCCGGCTTGTTGGAAGAGGTATGTCTTTAGACATTGGCGGAAGAGACGGAGGTCGGTGATGGTGCGTAATTCAGGGGGTAGGTCGTTCCAAAGGGCTGGGCCCGCCACAGAGAAGGCTCTTCCCCTGGGTGTCGCCAGTCGGCATTGTCCGGCCGACGGCACCCTGAGAAGGCCCTCTCTGTGGGAGCGGATTGGTCTAAGGGATGTATGGGGCAGGAGGCGGTCTCGCATATAACTAGGCCCCGAGCCATGGAGCGCTTTAAAGATGGTCATCAAAACCATCTTTAACGTTTAACAAGAGATTGGACAGCCACTTGTCTGAAATGGTATAGGGCAGCGATGGTGAACCTTTTTAGGCTCGAGTGCCATAAGAGTGGGAGCCCAGGGGGGTCGTGTGCCGATGTGCTGCACCCATAATGCAATGCGTGCCCCCCCCCCAGTACGCATGCATGCATGACGCGTGCTCCCCCCATTTTTTACATGCTTTTTTTGCCCTCCCCAGGCTTCAGAGGGTTTATAGGAACCTGGGGAGGGTGAAAACAGCCTTTAAAAATGGCTGAATCAGCTGGCCAGTGCGTGCATGCGTGTTGGCCAGCTGACAGGGCAACACCTCGTGTGCCCTGCCAAATGGCTCCACGTGCCACTTGTGGCACATGTGCCATAGGTTCGCCATCACTGGGATAGGGTTTCCTGCCTGAGCAGGGGGTTGGATTAGAAGACCTCCAAGTCCCTTCCAACTCGGTAATTCTGGTTCATTTAACATGTACAGCAGGGCTGTCAAACTCATGGCCCGTGGGCTGGATGTGTCACATGCTGGCCCCGCCCCCACCCAGTTTAGCGAAGGGGGGAAAGTCCCGATATGTCATGTGACACCACCATGACACCACAAGTTTGTTGATTTGGTGAATAACAATGGCAGAAAAGTTGTATAATCAGGTGAAACTCACTGAACAACACATTGCATAGCAATATAAATCCTAGTCCCAGTTGTGGTTGTAAGTGGAGGATTACCTGTATCTGCAGAAACGACATTCAAACTCTCTTGCACTGAGCTTTCCTTCCCACCCTCACTAAGTAGACTATTTGGTTTCTGCTTCTGAGTGGGCCTGTCTATTTCCAGATGGCCACTATTTTTATAATGGTCAGATGTGCTATCTTGTTTTTCCCTGGTTGTGTGGGAATTAATTCTGACATTTTTAGGTAACAGTTGACAAACCATAAGAGCGCTTCCACACTTCAAGCCTGTCTTTGGACAATACTGGAATAAGAAGGGCAATAAAGGATTTTAACACAGTACAGGATGACTTATGGCTATTTCATTTATGGGATGAAAACAAGATGAGTGCACAGCAGGAAATATCAGGGCCTGCTTCCCTGTGATTCAATATAACTAGGAAAAGGTACTCAATTTCAGCAAAATATTTGATAAAATGCCCCGTAAGGTTCTGTTTGGTAGACTAGTTATGTGTAAGGTGAATGGCATGACAATTAAGTGGAAACACAGCTGATTTGAGAATCCTATTGAATGAGTGCTAATTAATGGTTTCTCATCAAACTAGAGTGCTAGAAGGTTAGGGCTTAATTTCTGTAGTCTTCATTAATGTTGTCATTAATTGACTTGGACGAAGAAACAGCAGGAATATTAATATATTCTGCAGACAACACAAAATGGAGAAAGAAAACTAGTATTTTAGAAGAACGAAATAAAATTGAAGTCAATCAATGTGCAAGAGAAATGGATGAAGCATAACAAAATGAAATTTAACAGCGTGAAATGCAAAGTTCATCACCTTTAGGAAAAAGAAACGAAAGGCACAGATACAGAATTAGTAATAATGGGTTTGGATTTGGTAATGGTAGCAAAAAAACTTGCAATATTGGTGGCAAACTGAAGGTGAGTCAGTGATGTGATGTGGCTTCAAAAAATTCACTGCAGTTTTATACTATCAAAAGTAGCACAATTTCCAAAGCATGGGGAGTAACGGCGCCACTTTACCCTGCCTTGGTTGAACCCACCCGGAGAATTGTGCCCAGTTTTTAACATCCCACAAAGACTTCGAATGATGTGGGAATATGAACGGATTTCCAGAAAAATTGCAGACTACAGGAACCATTAGCACTACTCAGGTGACCCTGAGGACACTGATAATCATCCAAGTGCTTCAATGACTTTCAAAAAGGATGCAAATGACCAGCTCTCTGCAAGGATTGTATTCGTACTATAAGACGCACCTGGGTTTAGAGGAGGAAAACAGGGGGGAAAAACATCAGGTGGAGCCTAAGATGACAACAGATAAGTGTCATCTCGTGTGCCAGCTGATCCTATTGACTCCTGCACTGCGGAAAAGAGGGAGAAGAGGCGGGCAATGACAAAAACAGAAGAGGCAGGGTTCAACACTGTAAAAGGACCCTGCTGGTGTGGCCAAGCTGCTATTCACCAAAGGACCGGCACCATTTCCATCCACTTTTTTGGTGGACGGGGGGAGAGTGCATCTTATGGGGCGAAAATTATGGTAAATCATTCCATTCTCCACCATCCAGTCAAAGCTGAAGAAGCTTCTTGGATAAGAAGTGAAACGTCTTCAGAGAAACAAAAAACAAAACAAAAAATTCAGTTGTCACCATTGGGATCCCACTAAGACATACCCATAGAAGGGCAATGACAATGGCTGGGGGTGGAAAATAAAGTATCAAAGAGAAACTGAGGCAATGAGAATGTTTCGTCTTGAAAAGACTGAGATGAGCCATATTAATACTCTTTAAACACATTAAATACTTGAAAGCACACAGAATAGAATAGAATAGAATAGAATAGAATAGAATAGAATAGAATAGAATAGAATAGAATAGAATAGAATAGAATAGCAGAGTTGGAAGGGACCTTGGAGGTGTTGCTCCAGTGTTGGGGCATTCACAACTTCTGGAGGCAAATTGCTCCACTGGTTAATTGTTCTAACTGTCAGGAAATTTCTCCTCAGTTCTAAGTTGCTTCTCTCCTTGATTAGTTTCCACCCATTGCTTCTTGTTCTGCCCTCAGGTGCTTTGGAGAATAGTTTGACTCCCTCTTCTTTGTGGCAACCCCTGAGATATTGGAACACTGCTATCATGTCTCCTCTAATCCTTCTTTTTATTAAACTAGACATACCCAGTTCCTGCAACTGTTCCTCATATGTTTTAGCCTCCAGTCCCCTAATCATTTTTATTGCTCTTCTCTGCACTCTTTCTAGAGTCTCCACATCTTTTTTTACATCGTGGCGACCAAAACTGAATGCAGTATTCCAGGTTTGGCATTACCAAGGCATTATAAAGTGGTATTAACAAATAGCCAAGAACCTTTTTTTCTAATATGCAGGGGAGAGAATACAGATACTCATTTAGTGACCATAATCAAGGCTGGCAACTTGGTCATTAAGGAAAGTAATCACCCAGTGAAACTGCATCTGTGCTTACAATCTTACTTCAGGTTTCCTTTGTTTTATAAACCTGACTAAAAGCCAAGAATTGGCGGTAAAGTGACTTTTCCATCATTGTGGGAACTGCAAATAGTTACTGAATGAGGTAGTCATTAAACAAGGATCACCTGTAATGGATTTAAAAGAAAGGAAAGCAGATCCCAATTCAATATCAGGGGGGAAATCAAAAGAGCATTTCAACACTGTGTTCAGTTATAGACATGTGGATTCTCCTTCATTGGGAAGGTGAAATAGATGCTTTAAAAGAAGTCAGAGTTACTAACCAAAATGTCTCCTTGCAGCTCTATGATTCTATCCTACTGTGGAATGTTATCACCCATCCCTCTCCCAGAAAAATGAAATATCCTAGGAAATGTTGAAAGGCAGAATATTACATTTCCCTTGATGTGAAAAGGAAGAAACATGTTTTGTCTCCTGCAGCCTCCGGCCCCCACCCCCTTTGTCAATGGGCCATTAAGCAGCCTGAGCTAGTCCACTTTACATAATAAAGAGTTTTCCCCTTCAGCTCCAGAGTCATGGGATTAAGGTAGGACTGGCCTTACCAAACCTGGACTCAGCCCATGGGAGCCTGGCAACCAATCAGAGTACAGTTCTTACACAGGAACAAGAAACAGATAGGTGGGGCCGAACAGTTGATAAAAAGCCCTGCAAGCCCCTTGCTCAGCCCTTCTCTTCCTGTCCACCAACATTGAAGCATGTGAGCACCTTTTCTGTTCAGGACTCCAGCCATGTGGTCCTGTCCACCATTAAACCATCTTTCCAAGCAGAATCCATGTCTCCAGTGTCTTTTTCCCCACTTGGAGCCGAACCCAGAAGGACATTCCTTTTAACACTACTATGACTTCCTCCTTTGGCTACCATACTATTTCTGTTAAATTACGATGGTTATAAATACTGCTGTGGCCTAGAGGTGGAGCTGTCGCCTCCCAATCAGGAGGTTGTGAGTTCAATCTTAGGTAGAGGCACATGTAGGGTCTCCTGCTTGGGCAGGGGGTTGGACTAGATGACCTGCAAGGTCCCTTCCAACTATGTTAATCTGTCAATTTCTTCATTTGTAGAGGGAGAAAGTGTCAATCGTCCATGTTATGTGTGTGCACACACACACACACAGATACAGACACAATTTTCATGGGATGGAAAATACTGATTGTTACATGAAAAAGAAACTGAAAGAGTAGAGAACCAAGGAAATGGACTCTCTACTTAAATAACTAGGAGTCTCCACTGGCCACAGAAAAAAACCACCCTTTGTGACATTTTGTGGCAATCATTCCCATCATAATCTGTAAAAAGTTACTTGGGAACTGGCTATTTGGTTTTTGTATTAGACCTGGAGAGATCAAGCTTGCCCACCCTTTTTTTCAACCACAACAAAACAGCGGCTTAGGGGAAATGAATTTATAAATCAGTATGTCATTTGCATGCCCATCAGCAGCTGCTCCCCAGCATATATTAACACCATCAGCAACCAAGCACGGAAAATTGGCAGCCTGTCCACTAGTGACTCACACTTCAATCCAGCTGCAGGATAATCTCTAATGCAAGAGGACTCATCTCACAAGCATTCAAGCAGGGGAAAGGAGAGAGAGAAATGGGAGGGAGGGATAGGGAGAGAGAGAGAGAGAGAGGAAGGCAGGAAAGGAAAAGAAGAGAGAGAAAGAAAGAAAGAGAAAGAAAGAAAGAGAAAGAAAGAAAGAAAGAAAGAAAGAAAGAGAAAAAGAGAGGAGGAAAGAAAGATTTTGTAGTTTATTTTGCCCCTTTACAATGTCAGATTTAAAAAAATCCTGTATTTCTATATTTTCTTTTTTGCCTATATGTATATATCTTGGAATTATGTTAATGCAGCTTCCAAATAGATAGATGGAAAGACAGATGCATCAAGATGGGTAGAGAAAAAGATGAAGTTGCTAGATGGATATAAATCCTAGGAAACCAATCCTTAATTAAACACGAGCTCTTTAAAAGCTCTTTTACGCTGCCCTGCCAAAAGAGCATAAAGGAAAAGTAGGATGAAGGATTTAGATGGGTTTAAGTTGCAATTATGCAATTACACGAGGCAATGTTGTTGGGGTAGGGAAGGTGGGCTGGGAGAACAGGGTACACGAAGGCAAATGCTGTCAGTGGGAATTAAGCAATTGTGGTCTTGTAAGGGGGACCCTCGACCTCCTGGGCCTCAACATTGAATTAATATTTTTTCACTTAGGGACGCAAACCTAATAACTTAGAGTGGCAGAAGAGTTCTTTTAGCCCCTGTCCCCCAAACTCAACATAATGCTTCCTCTTCCTTCCTGATCTCTGATGGGTTGGCTTTAGTGCAGAGGTTCCCAAACTTGGCAACTTGAAGACTTGTGGACTTCAACTCCCAGAATTCTCCAGCCAGCTCTGCTGGCTGGAGAATTCTGGGAGTTGAAGTCCACAAGTCTTCAAGTTGCCAAGTTTGGGAACCTCTGCTTTAGTGGATGAAACACAATGAGGCCGGAATGGATGGATGTTGTGGGAATATATTCTGCGAATGAGAGTCAGACTAACTTCCACAGAAATTGCATACTTTTAGGTCAGGGATGTCCAAACTTGGGAACTTTAAGACTTGTGGACTTCAACTCCCAGAATTCCCCAGCCAGAATTCTGGGAGTTGAAGTCCACAAGTCTTAAAGTTCCCAAGTTTGGACATCCCTGTTTTAGGTAGTGGAACCCTGAAAAATCTGACCTAAAAGTGGTATTCAGTCAATTCTCGAACAAGTAGCGGTGGCTGTGGGAGGCTCCGCCCACCCGCCCTGATGTAATGCGCCAGCGTGCTCACATTTGTGAACTGGTAGGGAAGGTATGAGGCTCGGTAGCTCAGTGACTAATTCCCAAATTCTTAACCCTATCAGCTTCAGCCTTCTGTGGTTGTGGCTGAAGGTGTTTTGTTTATGAATAGGATAGCCTGGCTTTCTTAATAGGTACAACATGTCCATTTCTAATGGGACGCGGTGGCTCAACGGCTAAGACACTGAGCTTGTCTCTCAGAAAAGATGGCAGTTCGGCGGTTCGATTTCCTAGCGCCCTGTAATGGAGTGAGCGCCCGTTACTTGTCCCAGCTTCTGCCAACCTAGCAGTTCGAAAGCAGGTAAAAATGCAAGTAGAAAAATAGGAACCACCTTTGCTGAGACGGTAACAGTATTCCGTGTGCCTTTGGCATTTAGTCATGCCAGCCACATGACCACAGAGATGTCTTCGGACAGCGCTGGCTCTTCGGCTTTGAAATGGAGATGGGCACCGCCCCCTAGAGTCAGGAACGACTAGCACATATGTGCAAGGGGAACCTTTACCTTTTATCCATCTCTAAAGGTTTCAGGCTTCTGCTTGAGGCTATGGCAGGAAGGCTGGGGCTGCATTCTGCCTTTGATAAGATTTTTCTTCCTTTCTCTTTTGGGAAAATAGAATATTCTACCTCTTTTAATATCCCCCCCCCCCAATATTTCATCCTTTAGGAGGGGGAGCTTCCCATACTATTGTCATTAAATCCTTCATTGACTTGGTTGTCAGCACTGAATAACTTTGTACCAATCACTAACTCTCAGCCCTAACTTATTTTTAGTTTCTTTAGCTTTATATTCCACCATTCATGCTCCACAGGATCTCAAGATGGTGGTAGAGAGGCCCCCCTCCTCCTATTTTCTCTCCCAAGACAACAACCATCTGCCGAGATAGGTTGGTCTGAAGGGTCTGAGAGAGAATGGGCAGAGCCTTTTACTTCTGCTCCAATGCCTTCATCACTATACCCATAAGTTCTCTTCTTCTGAGGTGGTTGTTGTGGGGAAACAATGGAAGAAAGAAATGCTGCGTCTGTCACAGTGGTGGGTTTCTGCAGGCTCGCACTTACTCGCGAGAACCGGTTGGTGAAATTTAGAGAACCGGTGAGAGGGGGTTCCACCGGCGTACCTGGAAGTAAATCTGGCCCGCCGCTGCCAGTGACCCAACGGAAAGGAAAAGAAAGGAAAGGAAAGAAAGAAAGAAAGAAAGAAAGAAAGAAAGAAAGAAAGAAAGAAAGAAAGAAAGAAAGAAAGAAAGAAAGAAAGAAAGAAAGAATTTATCATCACAATTGAGTCCAAAATTTTGGTTGCTAAGCAAGAGCGTTGTTAAATGAGTTTCACCACATTTTAAAAGGTGGCCACTCCCACCCTGTCACATGACGGCCAAGCCACGTCCACAAAATAGGCCACACCTACAGAGTAGGTTCTAAAAAATTTGAAACCCACCACTGGTCTGTCACCTTGAGCTTCTAGATCAGGGGTGGGCAAACTTTGCAATTTTAAGTCTGAAGGACTTCAGCTCCCAGAATTCTCCAGCCAGCTTTGCTGGCTGGAGAATTCTGGGAGCTGAAGTCCTTCAGACTTAAAGTTGCAAAGTTTGCCCACCCCTGTTCTAGACAAAATAAAAATCTAACAAATCACATTAGCCAAAAAAAGCATGGCATAACCTTGTTCCAGCATAGAAGTAGAGGTTAGAAATGGGTTCCCCCAACATTTTTATCTGCCTTCTCCACCTCGCCAAGGGTAGATGGTGAGGTGAAGGCAGATTCCCCCAGGTATTTTATTCCCTCCTTGCAATAAAATACAAATCACTTCAATTACAATACCCTCCCACCCACCCCCATATCTCAAAATCAGTCTATTTCTGTAGAAAGGTCTTCCTTTGATGCATTGGGAGGAAATGGACTATATCAGTGATGGCTAGCATTTTTATTGCTGCGTGCCAAAAGCGCATGCACGCGTGTGTGACAGCGTGTGCATGTGTACATGAACCCCTAATGCAATGCACACACAACCCTCCTGCGCCCCCCCCCTCCACGTATGTGCGGCAGAGACACAAAAACCAGCTGGCCAGCGGGAGACATGCATGCATGTGTGGTGGAGCTGAGCTGGAATGACAGCTTGTGTGCTCACAGAGAGGGCTCTTCAGGCCCCCTGTGGCACGCGTGTCATGGCTTTGCCATCATGGGACTATATTATTAACTACCAGGCTAAGTCATACTCTACAGTCAAACATATAGAATGTGCTAGAAAGGCCATTGTATCCTCTAGGGACCATCTTGGCTAGATGAGGCGGATGACTTCAGAGGGTCTCTTCCTTCTGAAGTGGCTGCTTTCCACTTGATGACTCATGGCCATCAGGAAGGTGTGAAAGATCTTCAACTCTCTTCAGAGCCTTGAAGACCTTTTACTGCTCAGGGAAAGACAAGTCATCACCCTTGAGTCCTTAGTCCAAAATCCCACCAGGAGAGACGTTGATTAAACAGGACCAGACATGGAACGGCTGCAGATTCAGGGCGATTTACTTGGCATCCCAGCTCAATTGTCAAACATCTTGTCAGGCCTGAAAGCCATCTTTTGCGCTGGGCCTTCAGGCCTGCCATATTTATTGTTGTGGGAAACTGGGAGGGGGGATTATATGGAGCGGAGTAGATATAGTCAAAATAACATTCTTTTCTCAGAGAGTCAAGGTCTGCACCTTGAGTGGCATGACTGGAAGGCATCTCCAATTGGGACGATGTTTGATCGGGTCATATGATGGACATGTGGGTGCTGGGCAGGGACCTGAACTTTTTGTTGGGTGGGGAAAACCTGGAAGCTTTCAGATTCAGGTTTTCCCAGATGTGCCAATATGACATCTCTAATAAAATGGAACTTTGAGGAATCTCAAGCCCCGGAGTCTTCTTTCGTTGGGGGTCTTACTTGGAACCCTGACATATCTCACATCCCAGTATAGTATCTGCTACTTGAGACAGCTGCTTTGTCCTGCTTAATGGTAGGGCCAGCCCCATCTTCAACAGTCATTTGCTCTTAGATCTGACTCTACCTATCATCTATCAATGCTTCATGAATGTATCATAGCCATTCAAGAACATCCTGAAACGAAGTGTGCTTGGAACCTGATGAAAAATAGCAGAGAGGGCACAAATGTGAAAGAAATGTGCTATGGAGCCATCAGTTGGGGTGCTTTAAAAGTCATGGGTCAAATGAGACAAGCCATAAGAGACTAGCTCCCAATGGTAAGACAATGAATGACACCTTCCCACTTACAACTATGGTATTCACAATTCAGGGCCTGGAATCAAGCAAGTAATTTGGGTTCATGAAACACAAGATCCCACAAGCCCCTCTGACCGCTTCGGCATTAAAAAAAAAAAGGACACCATGATAAATGAGTCAAACGTGCTACTCTTTCATGTGACATAAGAGCTTCTGGCCCAGTATAGGCTGCTCTCGTCAGCCAAATGTTAGGGCTGGCCCTGATTTCCATTCATTTCCTTGATGCTTGTAGAAGAGATTGCTGGATTACGTCCCAAATCTTAATTAGATCAAAAGAGGGTGACATTCAGACTTTTGTAATCCAGGTGCCAAAATGTGTTCAGCCAGGTCATAATTCATGAGGACCACCGATCATCAACTAGTAGTTAATAATTCAGAATTGAATTCGATCCCAAATTATGCTGGGTTATTTTCAGAACCAGCATTGCTTGAGAGAATGAATGTGAAGCAATAGGAAATATCTGTTGTGTTTTAACTCCTCTCATTAACTCCTCTCATCAATTAGAAGGCCACAAGCCTGACTGACAAACATCAGATGTAAAACAGGAGAAAAAGGCAAGTCGAAGCCCTCAGTAACAACATTTAGGAGCTTATGGGTATGCATTGGTGTATGAATCTTTACTAACAGAGTTACCAAAGTTGCTGCTTTTAGCTTGCTGGGGATGGGATATTTGGGAAAGTTTCCTCTTGCATCACTTTTCCTGGAGTTAAAGATCTCCCGCTAAATTTCTATATTAGATAGAGGCCTATTTGGTCACGAAAAGTAAAGCAGTGCCATTCTGTTGATTGCCCCAGCCTGCAATATAACGTTCTCTCTCTCTCTCTCGTTCTCTCTCTCGCTCTCTCTCTCTCTGTCTCCTTCTCCCTCCCTCCCTCCCTTCCTCCTACTTTCCCTTCTCTTCTCATCTCCTCTCCTCCCCTTTCTCAAGAGTATCCCTACTGGTTCTCTGTTTTTGAAATTGGAAAAAAAACACAATTCATTTGATTGGTTTTATGCACATTTTAGCACGCACATCTCTCCAAGATTTGTTTTATGTGCTTTAAAAACAAAATTATACTAAAAAGGAGAAATAAGAGCCAAGAAATACTGGGCGAAAATAAACAACTCATGTCCCTCTGTCCTGTTGCAAGAAAGATGGGGTAATTTTTGCTGTATGTCAAAAATTCTTTTAGTTGGTCTTACTTTATTTTCAGACTGTCGAGGTCAAAAAGGCAAGATTGGAATTCGGGCCCCAGCAATCCTGCAATGGGAATTGTTCTCCTTTCGCCCTCCCCTCCTTGCTCTCCCTTCCCCAGCCGAGAAAGCAGAGGATGACAAATGCACAGGGGGAATGTCATTGAGACCTGTGTAATATTCATCAACTTCCTCCAGCCAAGCGTAATTTCCATTAATAGAGAGCTGGGATTCTTGTCCTAAAATAGCTGGCTGTGTGTTGATAAGGGCCAGCTAGAGGGAGTAGATCGTCACACTCCAAGTCCGGGCAGAGAGTTTTGGGACGGCTCTGGAACGGAACATGTCGGAACGACAAGTGCCCTTCACTTTTCTACGCAGCCCCAGCTGGGACTGGTACAGGGGCAGCAGGCTCTTGGACCAGTCCTTTGGCATGCCACTGATTCCCGAAGACTGGTACAAGTGGCCTGCAGGGACCACCAGCTGGCCAGGTTACGTACGACCTCTGGTCAGCTCAAGTCCAGAGCCGGTGGCTGTTAGCCCCGTCGTCAGCTCGCCAGGGCCCAACCCTGCTTTCAACCGGGCTTTGAACCGCCAGTTGAGCAGCGGCGTCTCGGAGATCCGGCAGAATTCAGATAGCTGGAAAGTGGCCCTGGATGTCAACCACTTTGCACCAGAAGAGTTGATGGTGAAGACAAAGGACGGTGTAGTAGAAATCACCGGTGAGTAGCTTCTCTTGAGGTCTCTCAAATTAAGATTACCGATTAACAGTGTTGGAAGGGTCATCTTGTAGGTCATCTGGTCCAACCTCCCCCCCCACCCGCCCAAGCAGGAGACCCTACACCATTTCTGACAGATGGTCCAGTCCAGTCTCTTCTTGAAAGCTCTCAGTTAGGAAGCTTCTGAAGGCAACTTCTGTTCCATTGGTTGCTTGTTCTCACTGTCAGAAAGTTCCTCCTTATTTCTAGGTTGAATCTCTCCTTGCTCAGAATCCATCCATTGTTCCTTGTCTGGCCTTCGGTTGCCTTGGGAAATAGCTTGACCCCCCTCCTCTCTGTGGCAGCCCCTCAAATATTGGAACGCTGTTCTCAGGTTTCCCCTGGTGCTTCTCTTCACTAGACTAGCCATGCCCAGTTCCTGTAACTGTTCTTCATATGTTTTAGTCTCCAGTCCCCTAATCACCCTGGTTGCTCTTCTCTGCACTTTTCCTAGAGTCTCAACATCTTTTTTATAGTGTGGTGACCAAAACTGGATGCCGTATTCTATTCTCAAACATCTCCCTTTTCCAAATCAGTCCTTCAACCACTCCCGCAGCAAACACCAGTGACTTTGAGCCAAACTCTAAGGTCATTAACGGTTGCTGCGATGCTTTGGGGTGTGTAAGGAGGACTGCTCAGAGGTTAACATTTCATAAATGATAGCCGAGATCTACAGCTTCCCAATGTAGTAGAGGTTTCCTTTGTTTGTAGGATTGTAGGATGTCGGGTTGATTAATCATCTTTCTTTAAGCACTTAATCCATTCCTTTAAAAAGGTTTCTTCTTTGATAGTGCGGTTGTTAAAAATCTCAATTATAAACACCAGTATCTAAAGGAGAATATTTGTAGCTCAGGATTGACATGAGGGGTTCTCGGTGCTCTCTGAGCTTGCTTGTTTTCTCGCAGACGTTTCATTACCCAAACTAGGTAACATCATCAGTGCTAATGGTGTCCTGTCCTCTGGAACGAATTGCCCCCGGAATTAAGAACTAGCCCTGACTTACGCACCTTCCGCCGCGCTCTCAAAACCGTTTTTTTCCAAGCCAGGCTGGCATAAAAATGAATTTTAAATTACGATTTTTTATTAATTTTAATCGGGGTTTGTTTGGTTTTTTAATTTTGAGGCCAAATTGTTTAATATGTTTTTTTAAAACTTTTTTAACTTTTATATATCTCTTTTACTTTGGCTGTACATCACCCTGGGTCCTTCAGGAGTAGGGCGGTATAAAAAACTATAATACAATACAATAGCAGAGTTGGAAGGGACCTTGTAGGTCTTCTAGTCCAACCCCCTGCGTGGGCAGGAACCTTATACCATTTCAGACAAATGGCTATCTAACATCTTCTTAAAGACTTCCATGGGGCATTTACAACTTCTGGAGGCAAGCTGTTCCAGAGGTTAATTGTTCTAACTGTCAGGAAATTTCTCCTTAGTTCTAAGTTGCTTCTCTCCTTGATTAGTTTCCACCCATTGCTTCTTATCCTGCCCCCAGGTGCCTTGGAGAATAGTTTGACTCCCTCTTCTTTGTGGCACCCTCTGAGATATCGGAACACTGCTATCATGTCTCCCCTGGTCCTTCTCTTCATCAAACTAGACATACCCAGCTCCTGCAATGGTTCTTCATATGTTTTACTAATAAAACTTAAACCTCTAGCTACAAATATTCTCCTTTATGTACCGGGGTTTATGATTGAGACTTTAATAGACACACTGCCAAAGGAGAAATATTTTTAAATGAATGGATTAAATGCTTAAAGACAGAATGTTAAATTTTTTACTTATTGAATTTATGTTGAAAGAAATCTGAAGGAATACAGCGGCCTTACACCATGCAGGCGTTACTCCTTTCCTCTGTTTACTTCTTCAGTCCGATCCTTCTAAAGTTTTTGCTTCTTCTTAGCTTTCTTCCCGTTTCTTTATAAACTTTATTGCAGGGCTTTGTATCCACCCACCCATCCCGTAGAAATAGGATTTGTTATTTTTTAAATAATACAGACACTTAAAATTGCACAAAATACTTACCTAAAAAATCTTTAACACTTGAGACAGTGGTCTCCGAGCCAAAAGAAACGTCTATTCAGACAATGCATTTCAAGTGGGGAGAGGGGTGGGGGTGGGGGGAAGGAGCCATAAGTGAACCAGTCAATAGGCTGTTTTGAGGACTGGTTTAAAGTTTTAGTCAATCGAAGCCAGCATCCCGTTTTCTTAGAAAGCCTCGTCAAGGTCTATACCAGGGTTGGGCAAACTTTGCAACTTTAAGTCTGAAGGACTTCAGCTCCCAGAATTATGATCATGTGATCTTGGGGATGCTGCAACGGTTGTAAGTATGAAATAAGTCACTTTTTTTCAATGCTATTGTAACAAATGAATTTTTATATACCAAGGAATACCTGTATATCAGTGGTGGGATTCAAAAAGTGGGCGTGGGCATGACTTGGTAGATGTGGCAGGGGAAGGATACTGCAAAATCCCCGTTGCCTTCCCACTCCACTAACCTGCTTTCCAGCTCTGTTCTCCTGTGCAGGGCAACAAAAGAAGACCCAGGCTGGGGAGGCAGAAATAGATCAAGAAAGCCAATCAGCTGGGAAGCTGGGAGGCAGAGGGGGCGGGGCCAGCCTATTTGCCGGTTCTCCAAACTACTCAAAACTTCCACTAGTGGTTCACCAGAACCGGTCAGAACCAGCTGAATACCCCCTCTGCTGTACATTATGTCCTCCAGGGAGGTTTCATAAACTCAATATGTGAGTAGGCAGAGATTTGTTGGGATGAAAATGTTCCAACTCCTAAATCCTTTTCCTTAGTGCAGGGGTGGGCAAACTTTGCAACTTGAAGTCTGAAGGACTTCAGCTCCCAGACTTCTCCAGCCAGCTTTGCTGGGAGCTGACGTCCTTCAGACTTAAAGTTGCAAAGTTTGCCCACCCCTGGTCTATCCTATACTATACAGGTCACAAGAGGCTTATTACTGGATTGTACAAAGGGCCCTTTGAGTGCTCAGCATGCTTTTAACAGGACCTCAAAGAAGCTCCGTTCTTTGGCTCCAGGAGGTTCTTCTTGTCCTATGGAAAAGGTGGCGTGTTCATTTTAATTGATTGTTGTATTAAAAACACGAGGGAGGTATCATGTGACCGTACCTGATTTTATGACCTTTTTTGGCTGCAGTCATTAAGTGAGACATCATGTGACTGCGACTTTCCCCGTTTACTTTTGCTTGGCGGAAGCTGGCTGGGAAGGTTGCGAAGGGCCATCCCGGGACGCTGCAACCCTTGTTTAAGTGCAAGCCGAGCCATTTGCCAAGCATCTGGATCGCTGCACCTGTCACAAGGGTGAGGATGCATCGCAATTTACTTTTTTCCAGTGCCGTCGTAACTTTGAATGGTTGCTAAATGAATGGTCGTGAATTGAGGACTACTTGTAAGGGTGATTCCATGCTGCAGCCTAAGCTGTTTCTATCCCCGGATGCTTCAGACTGCTTCTTCCCCGAGTCCCTTCGGGGAGAGGAAGCGGTCTATAAATTAAATATTATTAATATTATTATTATTATTATTATTATTATTATTATTATTATTATTATTATTATTATTATTATTATTATTATTATTATTATTATTATTATTATTATTATTATTATTATTATTATTAATATTATTATTATTAATTATTATTATTCAGCCACCTCCAGACATTCCAGGACTAGGGGTGACTAGGGAGTGCCCAGTGGTGGGATTCAGCCAGCTCACACCTATGTGGGAGAACCGCCTGTTAACTTTCTAAGCAGTTGGGAGAACCAGTTGTTGGAAGAAATCTCTTTTCGTTTTTTCCCACTTTACAGGGCTAATCCTGTAAGGAAGGCAGGGAGGAAACATTCTGGTGTTGTTTCTAGCCTCATCTTTAGGCCCTGGGTCCTAACAAGGAGAAGGGCGGGGTATAAATTTAATAAAATAAAATAAATAAATCTTATTGCCCTGCTTACAGAATGTGCCCCTCCGGTTAGCCCTTATATCATTGTAACAGTTAAGGCGAAGTGCCCATCAACGTAAGTGACGTTGTGTTGGCCACGCCCACCCAGTCACATGACCACCGACCCACGCCCCCCCCCCCCAAAATCTGGTCATTAGGGCAGAGAACCGGTTGTTAAATTATGTGAATCCCATCACTGGGGGTGTCATGATAGCAGTGAGTGTTCCAATATTTGAGGGGCTGCCACCTGTTTTCCAAAGCTCCTGAAGGCAGAACAAGAAGCAATGGGTGGAAACTAAACAAGGAGAGAAGCAACCTGGAACCAAGGGGAAATTTCCTGACAGTGAGAACAATTAACTAGTGGAAGAGCTTGCCTTCAGAAGTTGTGGGTGCTCCATCACGGGAGGCTTTTAGCAATAACAATAGCACTTAGGCTTATATACCGCTTTACAGTGCTTTACAGCCCTCTCTAAACGGTTTATAGAGCCAGCCTATTGCCTCCAGCAATCTGGGTCCTCATTTTACTGACCTCAGAAGGATGGAAGGCTGAGTCCCCCTTGAGCCTGGTGGGATTCAAACTGCCAAATTGCAGGCAGCCGGCAGTCAGCAGAAGTATCCTGCAGCACTGCACTCTAACCACTGCGCCACCGAGGCTCTTTTAAGAAGAGCCTGGACAGCCACTTGTCTGGAATGATATAAGGCCGTGATGGCGAACCTATGGCACGCGTGCCACAGGTGGCACCTGGAGACATATCGGTGGGCACGCAAGCTCAGCTCCAGCACACGCCAACTGATTTTCAGGCCTTCTGGGACCACCAGAGGTCAGGAAACAGGCTGTTTTCTGCCTCCGGGGTGGTGGGAAAGGCCGTTTTCGCCCTCCCCAGGCTCCTAGAAAGGCTCTGGAGCCTGGGGAAGAGCATAAAATGGACCTCAGGTCTGGCCGGAAGTCAGCGAATGGGCTGTTTCCAGCCTCTGGAGGGCCTCCGCAAGGGGAGGGGGAGGCCGTTTTCGCCCTCCCAAGGCTCCTAGAAAGGCTCTGGAGCCTGCGGAGGGCGAAAAACAGGTCCACTGTGCCATTGCATGCTAAAAGCGGGAGTCGTGTGTGGGAGGACGGATCGCATGTGCAGGCATGGGAGGGGGGCTCATAGAATTATGGGTGTGGGCACACATGCCTACAACCCTCCATGCTCTCTCCCGCTTTTGGCACGCGATGGCAAAAAGGTTACTATCATTGGTGTAAGATCTCCTATTTGTGCAAGGGATTGGACTAGAATAGGGGTCCCCAACCTTGGCAACTTTAAGTCTGAAGGACTTCAGCTCCCAGACTTCTCCAGCCAGCTTTGCTGGCTGGAGAATTCTGGGAGCTGAAGTCCTTCAGACTTAAAGTTGCCAAGGTTGGGGATCCCTGGACTAGAAGACCTCCAAGGTCCCTTTCAACTCTGTAATTCTGTTATTCCAGTCCAGACTGACTGCAAGGGATTGGCAATGAGTCCAGGCTGTGGACTATGGCCACTAGAACACCTGCTGGGTGATTCCCTTGCATCTGCATCTTCCTGTTCTTGCTGGCTGGTTCCTGGGCGGGTCAATCTACCAATGTTCCTCTTTTCCTTTTAGGGACTGTTCTCTTCTCACTAATCTCCGTGCTTTTCTTTCACTTTCTCAGAGATGTTTGCACACATCCTTTCACACCCACTTCATACAGCAGCTCCTTTGATACTCTCATTGGTCCTTTCCCTCTTTTCTTAAACCCCCTTATCTGTAGCTGCATAGCTCCCAGACTTGCCTAATCAAAGCAGATCAGGGGTTCCTTCTTGGAAACTTGGTAGCAATGAAGAACTGAGAGTTCAGCTTCAGAGAAGCAAAGCACAGGTAGTCCTCGACTTACGACCGCCATTGAGCCCAAAATTTATGCTGTTAAGTGAGACGTTTATTAATTTGCCCCATTTTACGACATTTCTTGTCCCGGTTGCTAAGTGAATCACTGCAGTTGATAAGTCCGTAACATGCTTGTTAAGGGAATCTGGCTTCCCCATCGACTTTGCTGGTCAGAAAGTCGCAAAAATTGACTCTGAGACACTGCAACCATCATAAATATGAGTCAGTGGCCAAGCGTCTGAATTTTGATCACGTGACATGGAGATAACGCAATGGCCCCAAGTGTGAAAAACAGTCATGAGTCACTTTTTTTTAGTGCCGTTGTAACTTCGAATGGTCACTAAATGAATTGTGGTAAGTTGAGGACTAACTGTAGCAACAGTCCTACCTTGCAACCTAAAGGTAAGCAAAGATATAGGAAAGAGAAGAGAAACTTGGGAAAACTTTTGGCAGGGAGCGTGAGGGAGATTCCCCATGGAGGCCACATTTCACAACCCACTAAGGCAGGGGTGGGCAACCTTTGCAACTTTAAGTCTGAAGGACTTCAGCTCCCAGCAAAGCTGGCTGGAGAAGTCTGGGAGCTGAAGTCCTTCAGACTTAAAGTTGCAAAGGTTGCCCACCCCTGCACTAAGGAAAAGGATTTACTGTAGGAGTTGGAACATTTTCATCCCAACGAATCTCTGCCTACTCACATATTGAGTTTATGAAACCTCCCTGGAGGACATAATGTACAGCAGAGGTGGTATTCAGCTGGTTCTGACCGGTTCTGGTGAACCAGTAGTGGAAATTTTGAGTAGTTTGGAGAACCGGCAAATAGGCTGTCCCCGCCCCCTCTGCCTCCCACCTTCCCAGTTGATTGGCTTTCTTGATCTATATCTGCCTCCCCAGCCTGGGTCTTCTTTTGTTGCCCTGCACAGGAGAACAGAGTTGGAAAGCAGGTTAGTGGAATGGGAAGGCAATGGGGATTTTGCAGTATCCTTCCCCTGCCACATCCACCAAGCCATGCCCACGCCCACTTTTTGAATCCCACCACTGATATACAGGTATTCCTTGGTATATAACAATTCATTTGTTACAATGGCATTGAAAAAAAGTGACTTATTTCATACTTACAACTGTTGCAGCATCCCCAAGATCACATGATCATAATTAGGATGCTTGGCCAGTCATATTTATGATGGTTGCACTGTCCTGGTGTGTGTGTGTGTGTGTGTGTGTGTGTGCATCCCACGATCCCCTTTTATGACCTTCTGACAAGCAAAGTCAATGGGGAAGCCGAGTTCACTCAATAATTTTCTAACTTATTCACTGCCGTGATTCACTTAACAACTGTGGCAAGAAAGGTCGTCAAATGGGCTAAAACTCACTTCACAACTGCCTTGCTTAGTAGCAGACATTTTGGCTCTTTTGTGGTCATCAGTCAAGGACTACCTGCACATGGGGTCTCTCTAACCCAGGGGTCTCAAACTCAATTTACCTGGGGGCCGCTAATATTAGTACTAATATTATACTTTCATATCACAGTGGGGGCCACAAGATACTGTCCTGTGGGCCGCAATTGGCTCGCGGGCCGCAAGAATGAGACCTCTGCTCTAACCAAACTTGTTCAGATGGAAGAAGCTACATGGATAAGCAGAGAAACGTTTCAAAGCAACAAAAAAATAGAAGTCTAGTTCCCATGACTCAACTTCCAGACCTGCTTCACCCAGCCTGGGCAGAAATCAAAAGGAAGACATCAAAGCTGAATGATGCCCGAGCTTCTAGGCCTGGTTGAGTTGGGTTCATTGACTTAATAGGAGATCACAGGTCAACTGCAAGATGGTTTAAAAATCCACAATTGCCAACCTGCAGAAAACTGAGCAGCCAACAAGCCCAGGTAGAAACCACTGCGCAGGGCAGTGACCAAGAGAAGCGGGAATGCCACCCACTTTAGCGTCTATGGAGAGTCTCAATCATGCTAGTTCTCATCTTTAAAGCGCTCCATGGCTCGGGACCTAGCTATCTGCGGGATTGGATTCTGCCCCATACATCTTCCCGGCCGATTCGCTCCCACAGAGAGGGACTTCTCCGGGTGCCATCCACTAGACTTTGTCAGCGGGCGACGCCCAGGGGAAGGGCCTTCTCTGTGGCGGGCCCAGCCCTCTGGAACGACCTTCCCCCCGACATTAGAACAACTACGGACCTCCGCTCCTTCCGTCAGAAATTAAAAACTCACTTCTTCTGCTTGGCCGGCCTAGGTTAGTCTCTACCTCAGGGGTTAGGGAATGTTAATTTTAAAAATGGGGATTTTAGTGCAGGGACAGTTGATTTAATCTGTTTTTATTGTATTTATTTATGTATATATTTTATGTTTGTTTTAATTTTTCCCTGTGCACCGCTCCGAGTCCCCCTGGGGAGAAGACGCGGTATAGAAAAATAAAATCTATCTATCTATCTATTCAGGTCAGGGTTGTTCCCGAAGGTGCTTTTTCAAGAGGCAGCTGGACTTTCTTCTGGGAACTGAAGAAGCTTCTTGCATGAGAAGCAAAACGTCTTCAAAGAAAAACAAAAAAGTCCAGCTGCCTTTTGAGAAAAGCACCTTTGGGACATGCCCTGGAGCCAATCAGAGTTGGTGCTACTGCTAGAGGGGATCAAAGCACTGGAGACACCCCCACCCCTCTTGGGTCAGAAAATAACAATTCTGGATTCCAGGTGAAAACCACCCTGGAAATGGCCTGGGAGGTAGTGGTGGACAATGTCATTTTTCCCATACTCAGAACATGGTGACTGGCCCATCAGAAAGTGCAGAAAGTCAATTGTTATAAATGGTAGATATTGTAATATGCTGAGACTATGTTATCTTAGAAAGATATTTTGTATATTAATTAGGTTATTAACGAGATACATATATAATGGAAAATCTGGCTAACCTTTTGGTTTTATATAGAGAAAATGTTAAGGGTGTTTGGTTGATATATTTTATATTAGTACTGTATTTGTTAATGACAATTGAGAACAATGTTATACAACAGGAATTTACCGAGAACTTTTCTTTCTACTTGTTGAATAACTACAGAAAAAGATTAGTTTTTGATAAATACTACTTGTTACCATACAGATAATTAATTATCCAAGAGAATAAGGTGATATGAAATGAAGAAAAAATAGCCTTAATTCCATACATATATTTATATATCTAAACTTACTAATGATGATATATTGGGTTACACTGGATGGAAAATTAATAACTACATTTGTAATTGTAAAGACCAATGCAAAAAAACTTATGACCGAACGACATGTTATACAAAGTTGAAAATGATTGAATGTTTTTACTTGTTTTTTATGTTGAAAAATAAAAATTTAGATACAAAAAAAGAAAGAAAGTGCAGATCTGCCATAAAAAGTTAAGTTTTTCCAAGAGACCTCTCAAAAACAAGAGAAAAAGGACAGATTTTCGCTGCTGCTGCTGTTGTTACTGATTTTAAGACATGTGTGGAGCTTGTTTGGGACTTCTGTGGGCATTACAGCCTTGGGCTGACCACAACAACATTGCTGAAATTATGGAAAATGTGACTTTATATTTGCCAACAGTTGTATAAGCAGGAACATAGATTGCCTCAGTTAAGCAAGATACAATGCAAACCCATTTAAATGATAGTAAGGGCTTCCAGGTCTAGGAGCCTTGAAAAGGTTTTGTTTGTGTGTCTGTGTGTTTTTGAGTCAGCCTTGACTAGAGGCAACCACAGCTTTCTTGGCAGGGTTTTTCAAAAGTGCTTTGCCCTTGTTTTCTGTCTGAGAGTGAAGGACTGGTCCAAGGTCACCCAGCTGGCTATCTAACACCAAATTCCATGGTGGTCTCTAGAGCGCGATGAATTTAGTACTGAGTTATCTCATTTTTTCCTCTCCACAATACAATCACAAACCAGCCAAAGAGAGCTCGGTAGACACAACACACTAAGCCTGGGAACAAAACAAACAACAAACTGGCCCATAATCTTATCAAGTTTAAATTCTATCCCGTCCCGTTTTGACAACCAGGGACTTCTGATTTCTGTTTGGTCTACTGCGGCAGAGTAGCTTTGCATCTTAAAAGGCAACTATGGTCCATATAGCAGGATCTTTTGTAGAGGTGGTTCTATCAGAAGCAGTTGTGCAATGCCCCTCTCCTGCCTACGAGCGGAGATAAAAAGAACAAAGGTGGGTGAGAACAGAGGAAGGAAACAAAGGCATTGCATAGCTGGGAAACTCCACTTCCCTGTCTCCCTTTGCCAGCTGGATTGCAGCTGGCCTCTTTCATACCTGATTAAAATCAAGGAGCCTGAATAGGTGCCAGATAAGGGGTTTTTTTTTGAAGTAAAACTATTCAACTTCCCTATAACATGCAGTAGGTCTCTTGGAGCCAACATGCACTTTTAAATCATACTCAGTCTATGGCAAAAAAAGATGTTTCTGTTGTTTGCTTTTATTTTTGGCTAAAATGCGCCAACTAAAAGACCTTCAAAAGATTACAGCAGCAAGTTAGCCAAGCAGTGCATTCACTTAATCACATCCCTGACATGTTTTTGTCTCAATGCTCAGTGATGGCGAACCTATGGCACGCGTGCCACAGGTGGCACGCAGAGCCATTTGTCAGGGCACGCGAGGCAATGCCCTGTTAGCTGGCCAGCGCGCATGCGCGCCCTGGCCAGCTGAATTTATTCATGCTTTTTTCACCCTATGAAGCCTTTGGAGCCTGGGGAGGGCGAAAAGAAACCTCCCCTCGCCCCCCAAAGGCCCTCCAGAGGCTTCATGAACTTCCCTGAAGTCTCCGGAGTGCTCAAAATGACGCTGCATGTAATCGGAGGTCACTTCCGGTTTTGGCGGTACATCATTTTGAGTGCTTCGGAGGCTTCCCAGTCCCTCCGGAGGCCCTCCGGAGGCTTCAGCGACCTTCAGGGGGTTTCCCTAAAGCTTCCAGAGCACTCAAAATGATGCGGCGCCGAAACCGGAAGTGACCTCCGATAGCTTGCAGCGTCATTTTGAGTGATCCCGAGGCTTCAGGGAAGTTCATGAAGCCTCCGGAGGGCCTCGGGGTGGGTGGGAGGGAGGCTCTTTTCGCCCTCTCCAGGCTCCTATAAAGCCTCTGGAGCCTGGGGAGGGTGAAAAGAGCATGTAAAAAATGAGGGGGGGGGAAATCTGTAGTGCACACATGCGCTCTAGTGGGGTCGCGCATTGCATTATGGGTGTGGCACGCCCGCACACGACCCCCCCTGCGCTCCCCCCCTTATGGCACGCGAGCCTAAAAAGGTTCGCCATCACTGGCTTATAACAATAGCTGCTTACCAAGCAAGGCCATCTTGGGAGGGGAGAGGGTCAAAAAAAGTCAAGGCAGAGTCTATTATTGTGAGATTGAAGCAACCAATGCAGTGCCCGCTGCTCAAAAGGGGGGCAGGGCTTCAGTCATGTGATCATGGCAGCCATTTTGGATTGTCAATCTGGGGAGGTTGTCAAAAGATCAAAATGGTTGGCTACGGTTGTGCAATGAAAGCCCTGCCCCTTTTTAAAAGTCCACCAGACACAATACATTGTGAGGCTTTGATCATGTGATCATGGCTGCTACCTCGATTTTTTTTTTAATTCCATCTTTTATTGATATCTCTGCCCAACCAATCATCCTGTGTTAATTACAGTTAGTTATTTTTGCATTAGAGTTACTTGAAGCATTTTTTTTGTTGTATTTAAGACTTAATATATATCAATTCTCATATGAAGAAGGGGCAGCACGATCAGTACTGATCTTGAATAGATAAACAGGGATAGACCTGTTTGGTGATAGGATGGGAGACAACCCAGTGATCCAGATGCTATACTTAGAACTTGAAAAATATCTCAGAAGTAGACCATGGCAAAGTACTTCATCTGTTGCCAAGAGAACTGTATGCTTGTCCTTTTTGAGGTATAGTAGCAAGAGTGGCCAAGTGACCTAAAAAGAACCTGCCAAAATACTGTGGGGTCTTAAAACAAGCCTATTATGGTTTTAGATAAAACTTCTGTTGATGATTCAGCAGCAGCCATGCAAAAAGAGAGGGAAAAAATTAATAATTCAATCAGCAGCAGGTCCTTGACTGAGTCTTCGATGACAAGATGAATGTATAGGTAGTCCTCGACTTGCAATTGACTCACAACAGGTCCTCATACTTACATCGGTCTGTTGCAGCATCTCTTTGGTCAGGTGATCAAAATTTAGATTCTTGGCAACTGGCATGCCCTTATGACAATTGCTTTTGCGACTTTAAGTTATGCAATCACCATTTGTGATTTCCTAACTAACTTTTGACAAGTAAGGTAAATGGAGGAAGCCATATTTGCTTAATGACCATATGATTCACTTAACGATCACAGTGACTTTGCTTTAAAAAAAAGTGGCAAAAAGGTTGTAAAATTGGGCATGACTCCCCTAGCAACCGTCTTGCTTAGCAGTGGGAATTCTGGCCCCAAGTTGTGGTTGTTAGTTGAAGGTTACCTGTAGTGTGTCTACAGCTTCTGACTCCCCCTAAAGAATTCCATCCAAATTCAGCATGGAACCTTCTTCTCATACTCCTCCAAAAATACAATTGTGCATTTAAATTTCCATTTATTTTAACCTTTAAAAAAAATGAGGGAGACTTACCCAACACCATTACACACAGTATTACACCTAAAATTAATGCACAATTTTGCTTAACTGGTCCTATTGTACGCCTCTGAATGATGGCTATATAAAACCAAACTATTTTTTGGTTGGGAAAAAACCTCAAGAAAAGGCTGCTACCTCCAATAGCTACTTGGAGCAGAGGTGGTATTCAGGTTTCGAACAGTTCTGGAGAACCGGTAGCGGAAATATTGAGCAGGTCGGAGAACCAGTAAATACCACCTCTGACTAGCCCTGCCCCCATCTATTCTCCAACCTCCCGAGTCCCAGGAAATGGGGATTTTGCAGTAACCTTCCACTGCCATGCCTACCAAGCCACGCCCACCAAGCCATGCCACACCCACCAAGCCACGGCCACAGAAACGGTAGCAAAAAGTTTTGAATCTTACCACTGACTTGGAGGGATGTCCTGGGAGCAGCTGGGAGTGACTGGGCACTGCAGCCCAGGACTTGGGAAGTCAAGTCTTTCAGGCCTTATTCAGAATAGTCTACGTAATCTATGTAGAACGGTCTTTGTAGTCTAAAATGGACTACATAGAATCTATTCATTTTTTAAATAGGGAAGCATTGATGGATCTGTCACAGAGGTATTTATCTTTTCCAGGCAAACACGAAGAAAGACAGGATGAGCACGGATTCATTTCCAGATGTTTCACAAGAAAATACACGTAAGTAGATGTTATGATTCCCCAAATGACCCCTGTATGTGAGAACGTTGCCAGCAAGAGCAAACACATGAGTTGCCTCTCCATTATATTCTCTGAATACAGAGAATACGGGAGTCATGGTGAGACTGTGGTTAGAATATAACATTGCAGGCTAACTCTGCCCACAGCTAGGCGTTCGATCCTGACCGGCTCAAGGTTGACTCAGCCTTCCATCCTTCCAAGGTTGGTAAGATGAGGACCCAGATTGTTGGTGGCAACATGCCGACTCTGTAAGCCGCTTAGAGAGGGCTGTAAAGCATTGTGAAGCAGTATATACAATAAGTCTAAATGCTATTGCTAACTGCTATTGTTGAGTAAATATCTGCTTGCAGTTTGAACTGGAAGATCTCTGTGTTTGGAGAAAGCCAGGAAAAGTTATGCTTTGTACCACAGGTGTCCAACCTTGGCCACTTTTTAGACCTGTGGACTTCAACTCCCAGAATTCCACAAGTCTTAAAGTTGGCAAGGTTGGATACCCCTGCTTTATACCATCTCCTGGGTCTTTGAAACATACTTCCCCAGCTTTGCACATAAATAAGCCTTCAACCTTGATTTCCTTCCTCTCCATGAGATAATGGCTGTTAAACCTTTTGCATATCCCTCTCTGAACCTTCTTTTGCTCCTTGTCTTTCTATAGCAGAGGGAACAGAATTCTGTTCACTTAATACATCAACCACATATGCAGTGCTTTATAAGGGGATCATTATAAATGAAGTCATGTGGATTAACCTCATAAGTCTCCCAGACCATTCTGATGTGCTCTTCTTTTCACAGGTTGCCTCCTGGCATTGATGCATGCGTGGTCCGATCATCGCTTTCCCCAGATGGCATGCTGACCGTAGAGGCACCCTTGCCCAAACCAGCCATTCAGTCTGCAGAGCTCACCATCCCAGTCACTTTCGAAGCCCATGCCCAGATTCCCCCATCAGATGCCAAGAAGCCTGAAGAGGCCACCAAGAAATAAAGATCTTTTGAGATACATACGTCTTGTAGAGAAAATGGGCATTTAAAATCTCCTGTATATTCCATTTTGTAAAGGCATCATTGTAGTCAAGCGTCCGAATAAAACTCTTACACCTCTACATGATTCTACTTTAAAAAAAAAAAAAGCAATCATGTAAATTCAATATTTATTTTCCTTTTCAGAATGTAAGAAAGAAGGAAGAGATCCCTGGGCAACTTTCCTTAACAAGATCGGTCTTTTTCTACAAATATCTCCAGCTAGTTTAGAAGAATCCCTCTCTCAACCTGTCTGAGATTTATTTTTAATTATTTATTTATAAAATTTATTGGCCACTCATCTTACCACAGGGCCATGATGGTGAACTTATGGCACATGTGTCAGAGGTGGCACACAGAACTCTCTCAGAGGGAACCTGTGCCGTTACCAGCTGGTCTTCGGGTTTTCAGCGTGCAGGCAGATCAGCTGGCCGGTGCACCTGCGCACACCGGAAACCAGAAGAGCAGCTGGCCAGTGTGTGCATGCACATTGGCCAGCTGGTCTTCAGGTTTTTGGTGCTCCGGCACACGCATGCGTGCACGTTCCGGTTTAGGCACTCAGTACCAAAAAGGTTCGCCATTGCTGCCATAGGGTAACTCTGGGCGGCTTACAGTTACATCTTAGTTAAAACAAAAATGTTAAAATCAAACCTTAAGAGCAAAGACACATGGGATGGGGGGGGGGGAGGTAGTGGTGAAAATCGTTTTTTTTTTACTACCGGTTCTGTGGGCATGGCAGGGGAAGGATACTGCAAATTCTCCATTCCCACCCCACCCCACTCTGGGGCCAGCCAGAGGTAGTATTTGCCAGCTCTCCGAACTCCTCAAAATTTCCGCTACTGGTTCTCCAGAAGCTGCGAAACTTTACCCCAATTTGGAGCCCACCTCAGGGGCAAGATGTACCAGAGGGCAGGAGCAACAGCTGAGAAGGCCCTCCTAGATCCCACAGCCAAAATATTTGGGCTGATGGGACCCGCAGCATGCCTCCTCTGCTGGCACAAGTGCTACAAGCCAATCCCAGTGGGGTGAGATGGTCTCTCAAGTACCCTGGACACTTGCCATGAAAAGCTTTAAAGCTTTGAATTGCACCTGCAAGCAGACTGGTAACCAGTAGAGCTCACGGAGCAGAGGTGTCACAGGTCCCATTCTTGGGGGGCTCAAAACTTCCCACCCTACCACACTCTGCATCAGCTGTAGCTTCTGAATCAGTGGTGGGTTTCAAAAATTTTTAGAATCTCTTCTGTAGGTGTGGCCTGTTTTGTGGGAGTGGCTTGCCGGCCATGTGACTGAGTGGGAGTGGCTTGGCAGTCATGTGACTGGGTGGGTGTGGCCAACTTGTAAAATGTGGTGAAACTCACTTAACAACGCTCTTGCTTAGCAACCAAAATGTTGGCTCAGAAACTCTGGCATTTGAAGCACGCAAGTCTTAAAGCTGTCAAGTTACAAGACTCTTCCAACCCCTAACCCTTTAGAAAAAAAACTCCAGGGGTGTTCAAACTTGACAGCTTTAAGACTTGTGGACTTCAACTCCCAGAATTCTCCTCTCGCTCTTCATCTTGATGATGGGCGGACGGGCGGGGGGAGGGAGCTGGAACCGGCTCTAAATGGCACTGTAGATTTGTGGAACCTCTTCTATAGAAGAGCTTAGAACTGGCAGGAACCCACCCCTGTTCTGAATGGTCTTCAAGATTTTTATTTTATTTTATTATATTTATACCCCGCCCTTCTCCAAGCGGACCCAGGGCAGCGCACAGGAATATTAAAATACATACAAAAAACATATAAAATTTTAAAAAACTTATTCCAATAAAATCCTGCGCTAAAAACCGAATTAAAAGTCAGTAATGGAGGTTACACTAGGCCGGCTAGATGGAACAAATGTGTCTTCAGACACTTGCGGAAGAGGCGGAGGTCGGAGATGGTGCGAAGTTCAGGGGGTAAGTCATTCCAAAGGGCTGGTCCCACCACAGAGAAGGCTCTTCCCCTGGGTGTCGCCAGTCGGCATTGTCCAGCCGACGGCACCCTGAGGAGGCCCTCTCTGTGGGAGCGTATCGGTCTGAGGGACCAAAGCCTGCCATGCCCCTGAACCAGTTCTCCTACTTCGGCACCGTATATATATATATATGTATAAATATGAATCAAAACATATTTCCTTACTAAACATCACTCACAGCCTCTTGAATCTGCAACTTTTGTCCTTTAAACATCTTTCTCTAAGTAGTCCTAAGGGGCTTGCTTTCATTCTCACAGTATGCTTTGTGAAATGAATAGACTGAATGGCTTTATCTTAAACTTCTGCATTCCAGGCGCTGCATACAAATCCTGGGCCCATTTGGTAGAAATGAGAAGATCAAATCCCAAGAATTTTGGAATAAAGAGAGCTGGTTTGGTCTAGCGGTTAAGGCATAAGGCTAGAAAGTGGGAGACCGTGAGTTCTAGTCCTATCTTAGGCATGACAGCTAACTTTCTACACCAGCAACGGCTTCAGTTAGAAATAAAAATTACAGTCTTGTTATTAAAAATAATTCAGCCCAGCTAAGCTTTGTTCCAGTTCAGACTCATGTTTTTCCCCCTATGCCTTTTCTCCATAATGCTTTCCAAGAGATGAGAAAGGGAGATGACAGTGAAGAAAAGTTTTCCTGTTATGTTTCCATAGAAGGAAGAATGATTAAAAAGAGCACAAACCCATCCTCAGTTCTATACGAAAGAGACTGAAATGCATTTGGCTGCCCTCATGAAGCTTACAGACTTCATAAGGGCAGCCGAATGCATTTCAGCTCAACCACTTTCTTTGTAAGTAAGATCTACATTCCCACTACAGCCATCAATTGATTTTTTGAAACCTGATACATGTACATTTTTAACCGCATTGTTATACCAGCAGCAGGACAGAAAGTCGTGAAAGCTTTTTCTTTTGCAAACATTAGAAGCCTAAACATTAAGCATACCAATCCAACATCGCTGATGGGATCAGATTGCAGGCGATTCTCCAAACTCCAGTGTTGACCAGGGCACAGGAGAGGCGGAGGGAGGCAGAGAGAGAATTCAGCCCAGAGCAATGCCTCCTTATATGGTCAAGGTTGCAAGGTACATCAGAAGCTGGGCAATGTAGACAGTTTGAGGCAGGGGAGGTAATCAGAAAGCACAGCCTAAGTAACCAAGATTATTAGATGCAGCCTGAGAATATAATGAAGAAGTGCTATATAGCTTTCACAGTAACATGCTTACCGGTGGTGGGTTGCCAATTTTTTTACTACCGGTTCAAGCGCGCTCGTGCGCAATGCTTCTGCACATGCCCAGAAGCATCCGGGTGGGTGCGCAGAGCCTCCCACCACCATTACTACTGGTTCGCCCGATCTGGGCCAAACTGGGAGCAACCCACCTCTGATGCTTATCACATTTGTAATTTATAGTACAATGACCCACAATATGGCCCATGGTGAGTATTGTCAGTATTGATTGGATACATATGTGAGCAACGACACACATGCTTGCAAAAGTCAAGTCCTGCCCATCTAGCATGGACTTCACCATTATCACTTTCATGTATGTATTACTTTGACTTGGATAATCTCTGTTTTGCACTGCAGTCCCAGGTCTCCTCTTTCAAGATTATAAAAGATCCTGGAAAATATAACTGAACATAGTTGCAAACACAGAATGTTTGGTTTTGTTGTGCAGGTTGCACTAAATATATCATCTGTCTATTTAAATCTAAATCTGAGTTACTACACCACAATTTTTATTTACATTCATGCCAAAATGTAATTCTTCCTATTCTAGCAACAATTCCAGGGAAGTTAGATGATTGCTGTGTAGTCTTCCTTTGATGGATTGACTGATTGATTGATTCATTAGGTGCCATCAAGTTGGCATTGAATATTAGCAATTTCATAGTATTTTAGATTTTCTCCAGCACATCTGTCCCAAACCTGATCCTTCAAATCTTCCAGTGATGTAGCTATCACTCTGTAATCGAGCCTACCTACTTTGCTGCTGTCTTCTTTCTTTCCTCCTTTCCCAGCATTAGAACCTTCTCCAGACATCTAGGTCTTCACATAATGTGCCTAAAATAGGATAATCTCAACTTGGTCATTTGTAGTCAATGATCCATTGGCTAGTTTTCCTGGTTGTCCATGAATAGGAGTCTTCACCAACACCAAAGGTCAAAAACATCAACACTCTTTATCCTGCTCTAACTTTCACTTCCATAGCCTGTCCCAGAGAAATCCCGTTGCCTGTTTTATTCTGGTCTTTATATAGCTTCTTTACTAGCTGACAATAACTTCAAGGTCATGTAAAAGGTCACTAGGTTTTGCTGCTTAGCTTTAAAAATGTGCCAGAAGATGCTTCCCAAAGATCTAGTTCCATTCATATGGACCTTGCTTGCTTTTGTACTTCTATGCATGTTTGTTTGTTTCTCTTGCCAGCTTCAAAGTTTTGATTATTTATAAAGACCAATTGCAGTCGCATGAATGTTTCTGAACCTTAGCTCTGCTTCATGGGTCCCTGAGAAAAGCTTTTAAACTGACCAAGAGTAGCAACAGTAATACAATACAATACAATACAATACAATACAATACAATACAATACAATACAATACAATACAATACAATACAATACAATACAATACAATGAATACAATAGCAGAGTTGGAAGGGTCCTTGAAGGTCTTCTAGTCCAACCCCCTGCCCAGGCAGGAAACCCTATACCATTTCAGACAAATGGCTATCTAACATCTTCTTAAAGACTTGCAATGTCAGGGCATTCACAACTTCTGGAGACTGTTCCACTGATTAATTGTCCTAAATGTCAGGAAATTTCTCCTTAGCTCTGGGTTGCTTCTCTCCTTGATTAGTTTCCACCCATTGCTTCTTGTTCTGCCCTCAGGTGCTTCAAGGTCATGCTTTGGAGAATAGTTTGACTCCCTCTTCTTTGTGGCAACCCCTGAGATATTGGAACACTGATATCATGTCTCCCCTAGTCCTTCTTTTCATTAAACTAGATGTACTCAGTTCCTGCAACCGTTCTTCGTATGTTTTAGTCTCCAGTCCCTTAATCATCTTTGTTGCTCTTCTCTGCACTCTTTCCAGAGTCTCCACATCTTTTCTACATCGTGGCGACCAAACCTGGATGTCATATTCCAAGTGTGACCCAATACTTTTTTGAGGTTGCCCCATGGAAGTCTTTCTGACTTTTTCTCAGCTAATTTCTCAGAAAGATTAAAAATATTTCACAATGTTATGCTTCATTCACTGTTATTATTTCAATATATAAGGGTTATAAGAAATAAGCTCATTTTTGCACCCCTGTATTTTATTCATGACAAAAAGGTGGTCTACTCCAGAATACATCTTCCAATAAGAACCACAACAATATCACATATTAAGTTTCTATTTTCCTTCCCCCATCCGATTGTTTTTCCCCCTCTCTACAATAAAACAACTTTCTCATATCTTGACCACAAAGCAAGACGATCCTTCTTAACTAGACCCAGGGAAAGGAGCATCTACCTCACTGGTTGCTAGGCAACAGCTCCGTCTTCTGGGAAACTGAGAAATAATATTAGCCTGAGGAGAAACAGTTAAATCCTTGCTGCTCAGCTTCAAGCAAATCTGTGTCAAGACATTCTGCAGGTCTCTCCTCCTTTCTTGCATTTGCAAAAATGGTTAACTACAGCCATGTTACCATGATAATGATTCATCACAGTTCCTCTCCCACGCCCACTTGGGATCTTCACCTCTTCTAGCCTTCTAAGGGAGCTGAGATTAGACATCAGTTGGAGAAACTCTGCCAAGGTCCTCTCGTTGGAGTCACCAAGGAACCATCAGATGAGTCCAATTCAGTCAATCAAGCCAAAAAAGCCAACACAGCTCTAGGCTGCATAAACAGAGGGATAGAATCAAGATCACGTGAAGTGTTCATACCACTTTATAATGCCTTGGTAAGGCCACACTTGGAATACTGCATCCAGTTTTGGTCACCACGATGTAGAAAAGATGTTGAAACTCTAGAAAGAGTGCAGAGAAGAGCAACAAAGATGATTAGGGGACTGGAGACTAAAACATATAAAGAACAGTTGCAGGAACTGGGTATGTCTAGTTTAATAAAAAGGACTAGGGGAGACATGATAGCAGTCTTCCAATATCTCAGGGGTTGACACAAAGAAGAGGGAGTCAAACTATTCTCCAAAGCACCTGAGGGCAGAACAAGAAGCAATGGGTGGAAACTAATCAAGGAGAGAAGCAACTTAGAACTGAGGAGAAATTTCCTGACAGTTAGAACAATTAATCAGTGGAACAACTTGCCTCCAGAAGTTGTGAATGCTCCAACACTGGAAGTCTTTAAGAAGATGTTGGATAGCCATTTGTCTGAAATGGTATAAGGTTTCAAGGGGTTGGACTAGAAAACCTCCAAGATCCCTTCCAACTCTGTTATTCTAAGCCAGAAGGTAGATGGTGAAATGACCACTCCCAAGGCAAGAAGTGACACACCTTCTAAGTGGACACAACCGAACCAGCTCATCTCAGGACACAGTCTGCTCCTGTGTAGCCCTTTTGACCCAGAATAGCAATCACTGGGTCTGCAAACCTGAAGACCGGGGGACATGCGGGTAAAAGCAAGTGTTTACACCCTTTCTAAGTCCATCAGATTTGCCTGAATGATGAGACTACAGGCAGTCCTCCACTTACAACCATTCATTTAGTGACCATTCAAAGTTACAAAAGCACTGAAAAAATTCACTTACAGCTGGTCCTCACACTTACAACTATCGCAGCATCCCCATGATGATGTGATTGGCAAAACAGCATACATTTACAATATAGTTATATATTTACAATATATTTATATATCCCGGGATCACATGATTGTCATTTGTAACCTTCTCAGCCATCTACCAACAAGCAAAGTCAATGGGGGAATCCAGATTAATTTAACAACCATGGCAAAACAGGTTGTAAAATTGGCCGCAACTCACTTAACAATTGCCTTACTTAACAACAGAAAGTCTGCTCCCAAAGTTAAGGACTTCCTGTACGGTATGCTTTTTGCCTGGTAATTAGGCTGGTTCTTGATTATTTAGTTTCTCTGCTGAAAATGATTTGAACTAACACTCCCTCCTTATTTCAAGCTCTTGAGCCAAAACTACTCCAATAACTCAAGTCTTTCCTATTACCTGAGAATCAATTTTCACTCATGGATCACCTTTTTTCCATGAAGAAAAGCTCCGTTCTCACAAGAAAAATATATGGATAAGCCACCTCCCTTGCTAATGGGAAGCAGGTAAGCAACTGGTAGAGAACGATACCAAAGTATAGGACACTACCACCCCTTTTCAATTCCTCCGGACATCAACTTCTTTCTTCCTTTTCCCTTAAATGGTAGGCTGCCGGCCAAAGAATGAATCATTCCTATCAGAGATCTGGGAAGGATGCTTGACATTATACTACAAGACACACTAAATTACGCCAAGACCTACATATGGTTCCAAGACCACATTTGCTCACCCTCTGGACTGGTCCTGAAGAAGGAAACATGACAGATGGACCCAGCCACTGGATCCATTCCACAAACGAGTTAATTTTGTTCTCTCTTGAACAAAAGCTACCCAAGAGGAGTGAAAACAAGAGAATATATCCTTAACCAGGTCAGTAGTAGTGAAAAACCAAACAAATTAATTTGTAAATCCCTTTGGTTTATTCTTCTCCTGGGGTGTATCCTGGTTGGAAACACAACCTATTTAATTCATTTACTTTTCAATGTATTGTGCAAATCCATAATATGATTAACTGGGTTAATCATGTTGTGCGAACACAGCCAGAGAGAGACAAATTAATTCCCTTTTCCTTTTTTTTTTTGCTCTTAGAGTCTTGCTGCAGCCATTCAGAATGAGTAATTGTTTTGTGCAGGAAGGAAGAGAGGGCAAGTGCTCTTACGCATGGCTGCACGTGCATTTCTTTTACTGCAGCATGCTTATTATTCCCACAGCTGGCTTTTCATTCTGTCTTTCAAGCTGATTCAGAAGAAAGATGCAAACAAGTAGGAAAAAGGTCTGGACGGTATCAGCTTTTGCAGTCTGTGAGAAAACCCAGCATGGCTTCGTACACCCCCCCCCCCCCCCAAACAAGGTTCAAATTATATAAGATGCCTTGTGTAAGCAAGAACAAGAAACCTTTAGAAGGCAAAGCCAATAAACAGCAATTATGTTGTGAATAGAATTCCTGATGTATTTGGGGTGCCACTTGCCTCGGAAAAGACAACCAGATTGTGTTGGTGTTTATCGAATACTAATTGTAATGTATTAATTTCTGGTATTCTAGTTGAGCAAAGCTGGCATGAATGGTTTTTTTTTCAAACTTATAAAATCAAATAGTTTGGTTTTATTTTAAGGTCATCAAGTCCAGCGACCTTTCCAATGTAGGAACCAGTTTAAAATATCTCTGACAGATTGTTTTCTTCATATTATAAAGTACCCATTTCAGATGCACTGATTCTTATTTTGCTTTGATACAATTTTCTTCTGCAAAAGTATAGTTCAGCTTCTTGAAGCAAAACATCTTCAAGGCAAGGAAAAACAAAATGCCAGTGGCATTTTGAAAAAGCACCTTTGGGACATCCGTGACCTGATGAACTAAGAATAGCTATAAACTTCTGTAAAAGTGTATTTTCTTAAAATATAGGATCGTCTTCCTTGATTCATGCTACTTTCCTCTTCAAACTTTCTTTCAGATTTTGTTAAAGTTGCTCAGTGGGTCGTTCCCATTTTATGACCTTTTTTGCTGCAGTCGTTAAGTAAATCCAGCAGTTGTTAGCAAATCCTTATTGGCTTTGCTTTTTGGAAAGTTGGCTGAGAAGAATACAGATGATGCTATCCATGACCATAGAATTGCTACTACCATCATAAATACATGCTGATTCCCAAGCACACAAATCATAGGGATCCTGCGACAGTCAAAAGTGCAGGGACCAGTTGTAAGTCAATGTTTTCAGTCCTGTTGTAACTTCTAATGGTTGCTAAACAAATGGTCAAGGATTACGTTGATGGAGAAATGTGGTTAAAAAGAATCAGGGCGAAAGATGGATGGAGAGACGTTATTTGAAGAGGGGCTATCTATAGAAAAGGGGAGGAAGAAGATTCAGCATCATCTGCTTGATTGGATTATTCTATGGCTTCCTATTTTTTCCAGCACCCACTTTCCACCTGAGCCGTTGGAAAAAGATTGAGAAACTCTGCAACAGATGGTAAAACTCTTTGAATAAACCTGAGCAATCTTAAGAGACTTTTCCCCTGCTCTGCTCCTGTGTAATGGTCTGTGACAATAACCTTGGGAGACAGGAGAAAGAATCCAGCCTAGACAAACAGTCTGATAAACAAAATCTGAGTCCAAAGGAGAGATGGAGGTAGAGAAATAATCTTTAGACAGGACTCTCCCTAATTCTCCGGAACATAAAGGCAGGGGGGAGGAGAGAATGCTTTCAGACTTTAATCTTACAGAAAAAATGTTATTAGTACTCATAGTTTTAGTTTCCTCTCTGAGCCACTTCAATGGGTTGATATTCTATCCCGTCTCCATTTTCTCTTCCCTCCTTATATCAGTGCTGAATTTTATGATTACTTACCGTGTTTCCCCCAAAATAAGACAGGGTCTTGTTTTCTTTTGACCCCTGAAATAAGCACTTGGCCTTATTTTCGGGAAGGTCTTATTATTTTTGAGGTGCAGAAGGCAGTGAGCGTGGTCACCTCATGGCTGCTCCTGTGTTGCAATATTTTCAGGGAGGGCTTATTTTCAGAAGAGGCTTATTTTTGAGAATGTGCTCAAAAGCCCGATTGGGCTTATTATCCAGGGAGAGCTTATTTTGGGGGAAACAAGGTATTAGACTTTAGATCAGGGGTCTCCAACCTTTGCAACTTTAAGTCTGAAGGACTTCAGCTCCCAGAATTCTCCAGCCAGCAAAGATGATTTGTTTTGTAAAGATGATTTCTTTTGTAAAGGTGGTTTGTTTTGTAAAGATTTATAAGCTTCATACAGAAATCAATTCATCCACTGACCTTTAAGCAAAGAAACAGCGGGGAGGGGAAACCTTGGTCTGATTTGAAAGCCTTATGCAAAGAAAAACCCTGAAGGGCCCTAATCTGGATGGCTACGGCATGACTATGCCAGGCACTTTACATTTGGTGACACTGATAGGTTCTGAGGATGTGAAATGAATGGTCATTGATCAGTGGGCAGAAGACTGTTAGGAAATGATCATGAATGAAAATGGAAGACAGTGAACAGATCCAGCTTCATTCAGGCTGAGCAGAACATCTTCGCTTTTGTTGAAGACATCAAGTGAAGGAGAAGAGCACACCATCTCTCTGGGTAACCATCTACACTGCCCAACCACAGTTACTGTTGTTTTCCCTAACACCCACACAGGCTCCCTTCCTATGACTTAAATTAATTACTGGATGTCCTGCACAGAATAAAGAGATTTTAACCAGCTTTCCTATGAGCTTTGAAGAGTGTTATCACATCACTCTTGAATCTACTCTTCAGAAGGCAAAACACTCCCAATTCCTTCCTTTTGTGTTTGCCAGAATCCTCCTTAAAAACTAACAATTTGCAACCATGGTGAAGGTCATGTCTGAACAACATAGAATACAGTGATGTGGGTACCACAGGTCATCCAAAATTAGGATCAGAATTTCCATAACTATGGAAGGCGATTGTTAAGTGAGTTGCTGCGAATTTTACACCCATTCTTTCCACAGTTGTTAAGCAAATCACTGTTGATGTTAAGTGAATCACACAATGGTTAAGCAAATCTGGTTTCTCCCATTGACTTTGTTGGAAGCCAGCTGGGAAGGTCACAAATGGTGATCACAGGCCCCGAGATGCTGCAACTGCTATAAATACATTGGTTGCTAAGCGCCCACATTTTGTGACCAACTACTGTTTCATGGGCTTTCCCCCCACAAATATAGGTAAATCGACTTACGACCACAATAGAATGTAGGTTTTGCCTTATTTTATTGCCTTTATTGGCACAGTTGTTAAGTGAATCTGGCTTCCCCATTGATTTTGCTTGTCAGGTCACAAAAGGTGATCACATGCCCCCTGAGAACCGCAACCATTATAAACACAGGCCAAATGCCCAGCATCCAAATTTTGATCACATGATCATGGAGATAATGCAATAGTCCTAAAGTCACTTTTTTGAGTGCTGTTGTAACTTTGAACAGTCACGAAACAAAGGGTTGTAAGTCAAAGACTACCCGTATTCTTGTGAGATCTGATTTCCCTTATTCTCTTGCAGTAGATAAGATTTCTGATTCATATCTTGTAGCTGCTGTTATACTGTAAATGAACCACTGGTGCAAACGAAGGGGAAAAAATACTTTATAAACTAGGACAATGACCTCATTTTCTATTTGTTGGTTTTTCTTTTGTCTCTTAAGTTTTCTGGTGCATTCTTTATAGCAGTTGCATAGGAATGCATTTTCTCAGCAACACTATATTGTGGCCTCAATCTACTCTTTGGCGCAAGCTTTCAATGATTGAAATCCATCAGCTTAGTAAAAATCCATGCAGGTCATCCACGTACATAAAAAGGATCTGTATTTCAAAGATCTTAACTCTGTATCTCTGTCATTTTGGGGGGGTCTCTTTTTGTAGCATTAGAGAAGTAGGGACAACGCAATAAAGCTGTGATTGGACAACATACTAGAATACAATGTGGTTGACTTTGTGGCTCAATTCATCAGGATGTCATGTGAATATAAGCTAGTGTGATTAGATTTTGGTTCAATATATTATGAAACCTAACCAATGAGTTAATTCTGTAAATTAACATGGTTTTTGTTAGCCATGGTATAGCCTGGGTGTCGGCAACTTGAGGCTCTGGAGCTGCATGCAGCTCTTTTGCCTCTCTGTTCCAGCTCCGTCAGCACCACTGGCTGGCCCCTCCCCTTCCCATCACTCCTCACCTGGGTAGGCATTGCTAGGGTGTGTCATGTGACTGTGTGGGAGTGATGTTGAGTTGGCCACGCCCACCCAGGTTTTGTGGCTCCTGGTGTTTTCTTTTCTGTGGAAAACAGGTACGAATGGCTCTTTGAGTGTTTAAGTTTGCAGACCTCTGGTATAGCCTGTTGTGTAAAGATACGTGCTAACCTAAATTCTATTCAGAGTAGATTTCACATCCTATAACCAAGACATAGAACAGGGACTGAGATCTCAGCATCTAGAGATGAGATACATGAATTCATAACATTTGGGGGGGGGACTGTCATTCCCCCCTCCCCCAGCTTTGTCTGGATGGATGCTGGGAGAATTACTAATAAGCTATTTGTCATACTAAAATCTTAGGCACTTAGTTATTTAATGGCTTAATTAATGCAGACCAAATGTTTCCAGATGGTCCAGACCAGGAGTTGTAGAAGCTGTCTCCTCTATGGAGAAATTAATGCTCTGAAGGGCCAGAATAACTATAGCAATCTCACCAGATCCAGCTTTCAGTTTGCTCGCCTCTCTTTCCGCCCTCCATCAATCTGTTCTTGCAAAAACAGACTTCTCTGCGTTACTAACATATTTCGAACACCGGCAATGAAGGATTGGTGAGAAAAGACATTCCTCTTTTGTACAAGGGGCCGTCGTTCTCTTTTGGGTGGTGGATCCATTTGGGATCCACAACACGGTTGTTAGAATGAGCATAGCCAAGCACGAAGAGTATGTTCCCCAAAGGGCAAAATTGGTGAGATGGCTCTTTCACTTTTTCTACTCCTGCAACTCCTTGGTCCCCAGCTGTTCCCCATTGTCTTCATCTTACCTTTCTCCTTTTTTCTGATCGGGAAAACGCATTTCCAGTCCAAGCTCCAATTGGCATATCTACCACGTTATTCCTGAATGAGTTAATTTTCTAAAGAATGCCTGTCTGTGTTATATGTTGGAGCTCCTTTTTAATCTGTAGCATAGGCAGAGCCTCTCCCTAGAAGATCCAACAGACTCAATCAATCAATCAATCAGAATAGGGCTGCAAGGGTCCTTGGAGGTCTTCTAGTCAGCCCCCTGCTCAGGCAGGAAACCCAATACAATTTCAGACAAACAACTGTCCAGTCTTTTCTTAAAAGCATCCACTGATGAAGCACCCACAATGTCTGAAGGCAAGCTGCTCCACTGGTTAATTGTCCTCACTGTTAGGTGGTTTCTCCTTAATTCCAGGATGCTTCTCTCCTTGATTAGTTTCCATCCATTATTTTTTGTCTTGCCTTCTGGTGTTTTGGAAAATAAGTTGTCCCCCTCGTCTTTGCGGCAGTTTACTGCTCTCATGTCACCCTTAGTCTTTCTTTTCTCTAGTCTACCATATCCAGTTCAGTGGTGGGTTCCTACAGGTTCAGACCGGTTCAGCTGAACTGGTGGTGGTTTGGTGGCCTAGGTTGCTGGAACCGGCAGTGACCTAGCCCTGCCACGCCCCCGAACTGGTTCCCCAGGTGGCGGCAGCACCGTCTTGTTTTTCAGTTCTGCGCGTGCGCAGAACAATTTTAATTGCACTGCGCAGGTGCGGAAAGTGTACACATGAGCAAATTAGCAGTAGTGCCTGCCAGAACCCTCCCCAGACTCAGTTCCTGCAATCGCTCTTCATATGTTTTAGTCTCCAGGCCTTTAATCGACTTGGTTGCTCTTCTCTGCATTTTTTTCCAAAGTCTGCAACATCTTTTCTGCAATGTGGTGATCAAAACTGAATGCTGTATTCCAGGTGTGGTCTTACTAAGGTTTTATGAAGCAGTACTAATCGTTCACATGGTTTTGATTCTATGCCTCTATTTATACAGACTCTCAGAGACTATTCGGGTATTTTGGTTTTAACCACAATTTCTAGTACCCGTTGCTTTTTGACTGATCACCCCTGGGGTTTTTACGCCATAATTCCAGGTTGGTCATGCCAAACTTGACATGTGGCGTAAGATGAACTATATTAAGGGAATGGGACAGTCTTCAAGAATTACATTTCCACAGAAGCATAGGAGATGTTCTCAGCCCAACATATTATTGTGACAAGATCTGCTATCTGGAATCAGGCTGGAGAGCATTCACAGAACTCTCCAGAGATGCTGGGGTTTTGAATCTTTAAATGGGCCTACAGTTTAGGAAATGGCAATTTAATGTTTAGGAAAACAATATTTCTATTTTTTCCCCATTTTAACCACTGCTTGAGATATGTAAATCTTCCTGTGTTGCAGCAAGTGCTTCTCTGCATGGCTTTAGCAACCACATGGAAAACCACAATCTTCAAAGTATCTGTACTTTTGTTCACAAATCAAATAAGGGCAGGCAACAGGGGGGGAGAGAGAAGCCAAGCCAAGCACTTATGCTAAAGTATTCAGAACAAATGTTCTTAGTTTTAAGAAGAATCTTCATCCATAAATTATAAGTTATAACCAGATGGTCTGGCCAAAGAGCTGAAGAATCCAAGGCAGGCAAAGCAACAAGAGGGTCAAAACCCAGGTTCAGCATTGATGTCCCTCACCCCAAGATTGAGGTGCCCTTAAATTACAGATTAACAGAGTTGGAAGGGACCTTGCAGGTCATCTAGTCCAAACCCCTGCCCAAGCAGGAGACCCTACATCTGCCTCTACCTAGGATTGAACTCACAACCTCCTGATTGGGAGGCGAGAGCTCCACCTCTAGGCCACAAGACTTGGTATCTTGTTCTGAGGGTCCTGCCTACCCATCTTGACTGATTAGTCAAGAGAGTAAAGTATTGCAGGGGTCCTTGGTGCTCTCTGACCTTGGTTGTTTTCTTGTAGATGTTTCCTTACCAAACTACTTGATGTTGTCAGTGCTAGTAGGGAGTGGGGTTTACTTTCATTTTATATACTAGTGGCTTGCCCTGTGTTGGTGGGAATGGTCTTGGTGGTTTCTTTTTGGTAATGAAACTTCTGCAAGAAAACAACCACCTGTCAGAGAGCACCAAGGACTCCATAGTTCTTTGTACACACATGACTGTACCCCATTGTATAACACCAACACAATTATTAAATTTGCGGATGACACGACAGTGGTGGGGCTCATTATTAAGAACAATGAGTCTGCTTATAGGAAGGAAGCACAAGGGCGGACAGTGTGGTGTAAGGAAAATAATCTTACACTTAACACCAAAAAAACGAAAGAACTTATAGTTGACTTCAGGATGAAGAGAGATGTACATTTACCATTGAACATAAATGGCGAGGAGATGGAGAGGGTTGGTAGTTTTAAATTTCTGGGCATTTATATCTCAGAGGGCCTCTCATGGACCATGAATGCTAACATGCTTGGGAAGAAGGCACAGAACAGGCTGTACTTCCTGAGAATGCTAAGGAAGGTAAATCTATCTCAGCATCTACTTCTGTCCTACTATCGCAGCACTATTGAGAGTGTCCTGACATACGGCATTCTTGCATGGTATGGGAGCAGCTCTGCAGCAGCCAAAAATGCTCTACAGAGAATCATAAAAATTTCCCAGAATATCACCGGGCTCCAGCTACCAGTCCTGGATGACATCTTCACATCTCACTGTTTGAGAAAGTTGCATAACATTCTTAGAGACTCTTCCCATCCTGCTTACAATCTTTTTAGACTCTTGCCTTCTGGCAGAAGATACAGAACAATTAAAACTAGGACCACACGTCTTCTGAATAGCTTTTATCCCAGAGCTATAATTGCACTCAACAATGAACATCAGTGAGCTATTGGACAGCACTACTTGGTCTGTTGTGTGGATGCTTGGGTGGTTTAGGGGCGGGGAATTTTTGGTGGGTGGGGATGTGTTTGGGGATTGTTATGGGTGTTGGGCCTGATCTCTGAGTGTTAGGTGAATTCCGTTGTATGTGTAAACTGTGTATATACGTACAATGGCAATAAAGTAAAGTATAGTTCAACCGTAAGCTACAAATAGTCCATCAGATTAAAGTACTATATACTTCCACTTCTGACTGGTCAAGGCCTTAGAGTACATGATCTGTTGTCATGACTCTAGCTTGTGATTGGCCATTCTTCAGTCCACTTATAGAATTCATGTCTATCCTGATAAAAGTTCTAGATCCACCTTCTTGGTCATAATTATTCCAATCCACAACTTCTGGTTCCTCTAACGGGTTCTGATAAATTGTTATTTTTGACTTTGCCTCCCACTTTTGCCGTTATTTTTCAACTTAGATTTGCATAAATGCAGATTACTCTTGCTAAGCTTAATTGAGCAAATAAATTAAGTGTAACAAAGGCCTATAGCCGTGATGGTGAATCTATAGCACGGGTACCACAGGTGGCACACGGAACCATTTCTTAGGGCACGCGAGGAGTTGCCCTGTCAGCTCCAGTGAGCATGTGTGCGCTGGCCAGCTGATTTAGGCCTTCTTTTGAGGCTGTTTTTCGCCCTCTGGAGGCTTCAGGGAAGCTCCTGAAGCCTCTGGAGGTGGGAGGGAGGCTGTTTTTACCCTCCCCAGGCTCCTAGAAAGCCTCTGACGCCTGGGGAGGGAGAAAAAAGCATGTCAAAAGCAGCGGGTAGTGCACATAGCATTATGGGTGTGGCAGGCCCACGCACGACCCCCCTGCACTCCCCCCACTTTTGGCACGTGAGCCAAAAAAGGTTAGCCATCACTGGCCTATAGCCTCTCTGTGTAATAGCTGAAGCCTGAACCAATGTCAAGTTTCCATTTTTGTTCCCAATCCTTTACCTTACTTCCTACAATGCCAAGGAATAATTAATGTGGAATAATCAACAGCACAAAAGTTCAAAAATGTAACTATCTTTTGCATACAGGTAGTCCTCAACTTACAACAATTGAGCCCAAAATTTTTGTTGTTAAGTGAGACATTTATTAAGTGAGTTTTGCCCCATTTTATGCCCTTTTTTGCCACAGTTGTTATATGAATCACTGCAGTTATTATGTTAGTAACCTGGTTTTTAAATGAATCTGGCTTCCTTATTCACTTCGCTTGTTAAAAGGTTGCAAAAGGGGATCACCTGATCTTGGGATACAGCAACGGTCATAAATATAAACTAGTTGTTAAGCATCTGAATTTTGATCACGATCATGGGGATACTGCAAAGGTCGTAACTGTGAAAAACGGTCACATTTTCAATGCCGTTGTAACTTTGAACGGTCACTAAATGAATTATTGTCAAGTCAAGCACTACCTATATTATGGGAGTATATCTGGTACCCCAAATCTGGTGCTTTGGCTTTGCAGCATAGTACCAATAGCTTTCTATCAAAAATAGAAACAGCTGAAACCTGATGAGCAACAAAGATGGCACAGAAATTACATTGTGCTTCTTTGCTGTGGCTCTAATGAAGTCTAAACCTTCATTATCCCAGTATGGTACTCTACTTAATATCACATTTTGGAAAAATTCATATGGAGTTCATCACTCAAATGAAGATATCCATTTTTGCATTCAGCAGAAACAATCACACAAATATTTATCCTATCAATCATCTTTATATATATTTATCCTATCAATCATCAATAGACTCTGGAAAGAGTGCAAAGAAGAGCAACCAAGATGATTAGAGGACTGGAGACTAAGACATATGAAGAACGGCTGCAGGAGCTGGGTATGTCTAGTTTGATGAAGAGAAGGACCAGGGGAGACATGATAGCAGTGTTCCGATATCTCAGAGGGTGCCACAAAGAAGAGGGAGTCAAACTATTCTCCAAGGCACCTGGGGGCAGGACAAGAAGCAATGGGTGGAAACTAACCAAGGAGAGAAGCAACTTAGAACTAAGGAGAAATTTCCTGACAGTGAGAACAATTAACCTCTGGAACAGCTTGCCTCCAGCAGTTGTGAATGCCCCAACCCTGGAAGTCTTTAAAAAGATGTTAGACAGCCATTTGTCTGCAATGGTATAAGGTTCCTGCCCATGCAGGGGGTTGGACTAGAAGACCTACAAGGTCCCTTCCAACTCTGCTATTGTATTGTATAATCTTTCTCCCCACCTTTAAACTTTACCCTTGGTCCACATTTTCACTGCTTCAGGGTTTGCTGCAGGGAAATCTGCAGGATGTGGTCAAAAAAGTCAAAATGGTGCTTGTAATGGTGCAGTCTGGATTTTTAACCTTTTGACCATACCATGCAGATTCCCCTGTTTTGCAACTGCTTCTAAATCCTCAAAACAAAATTGGGCAAGAATTGTCCCTGAGTCACAGGTGTACTACTACTACTACTACTACTACTACTACTACTACTACTACTACCACCGAGTGGCTGTGGTTTCCGGCTGCCCGATTCAACCAGCTCTCTCCAACGCTGGCCATAGGGGGCGAACATCTTGCCCCTGTGGATGGGGCGCGCAATTTGGGTGTCCTCCTGGATACCCGGCTGTCTATGGAAGAGCAAGTGACAGCCGTGGCCAGGAGGGCGTTTTACCAGGTTCGCCTGGTTCGCCAATTGCGCCCCCTATTGGATCGGGACGCCCTTCGCACAGTCACTCATGCCCTCGTGACATCCCGACTGGACTATTGTAACTCTCTCTACATGGGGCTTCCCTTGAGGTGCACCCGGAGGCTTCAGTTAGTTCAGAATGCAGCCGCGCGAGCAATTATGGGGACCACTAGGTTCACCCACGTTACACCGCTCTTGCGCGAGCTGCACTGGCTGCCTGTCGTCTTCCGGGTGCGCTTCAAGGTGCTAATTATCATCTTCAAGGCGCTCCATGGCTCGGGACCTAGCTATCTGCGGGATCGGATCCTGCCCCATACATCCTCACGGCCGATTCGCTCCCACAGAGAGGGACTTCTCCGGGTGCCGTCCACTAGACTTTGTCAGCGGGCGACGCCCAGGGGAAGGGCTCTCTCTGTGGCGGGCCCGGCCCTCTGGAACGACCTTCCCCCCGATATCAGAACGACCACTGACCTCCGCTCCTTCCGTACGAAATTAAAGACCCATTTCTTTCGACTGGCCGGCCTTGGATAGTCTCTCTGTCTATAGATTTCAAATGTATTTTAATGGGTTTTTAATTATTTTTAGCACGGGATAATATTGTTTAATTGTGTTTTAAAGTATATATTTTTGTATTTATTGTTTATATTGTTTTTAGTTCCTCCTGTGCACCGCCCCGGGTCCCTGTGGGGAGAGGGAGCGGTTAATAAATTCAAATTTATTATTATTATTATTACTACTACTACTACTACTACTACTACTACTACTACTACTTCTTCTTCTTCTTCTTCTTCTTCTTCTTCCTTCTTCTTCTTCCTCTTTTCTTCTTCTTCTTCTTCTTCTTCTTATTATTATTATTATTATTATTATTCACATTTGTAACCCGCACCCATCTCACCACAAAGGGACTTGGGGCGGCGAACAGAGATTTAAAATAAATATACATAAATACAAAATATTACTAAATAATAACTAAATTAAATCAACTATTAAATATAACTATCCGAGAGTGCTGATAGATGCTTGCTACTAAGGAAATGCTAAAAAGCAGACCTAAGAGCAGAGGTGGACTCTATGGCATCTCTACGGCCTATGGAATTCAACTCCCAGAATTCCTTGAAATTGGCTCGGGAATTCTGGGAATTGAAGTCTACAGATCATAAAGTTGCCATAGTTGCCCAACTTTGTCTAAGAAAGAGGCATCCAAGTGATATCAAGTGGTAACCTTGGGTCCCTTCTCCATTTTCTTAGGTCCTAAGGTTATTTTTCTTCCTCCTCTCTTCTGCCAGCCATTTTTTCTCTCTCTCTCTCTCTCTCTTCAGTTTTTGTTTTCCGCCCTCTTTACCTGGATAGGATCTTCTTCCTCATGCTGCTCATCATTCAGTGTTGTACCTTATGATTCTTGATGAATGTATCTGGTCTTTTTATGTACACTGAGAGCAGATACACCAAAGACAAATTTCTTGTGTGTCCAATCACACTTGGCCAATAAAGAAATTCTATTCTATTCTATTGTATTCTATTCTATTCTCTATCCCATTCCATCTTTCTTTTGATGAGTTCCCATGTCTTCAATTCCTCCACAGCCCTTCTTTAAAAACAGGCTTAGGTTGTCCTTAGTTGTTCCTGTGGTGAATGATTTTTTCCCTCTTAAGTCAGCTGCATCATATGACAGTTCCGACATATGCCAAGGCTGACACACTTTGGAATAGAAGCGCCGTTGATGGGCCCTTGAGGGAACTGACTATTCTGGGCTGGCGCTGGCAGTCTCCCAACCTCCAGAGGTCTCCTACTGGTGCAGAAATGTTCTTCTCCTTCTCCATTAGACCCAGAATGACTTCATTGTCACTTTGAATGTTCACTAATCAGCATACATTGAAATGAAATTTCCTTCCACACAGCTCTCAAAGGGTCCTTCTGGCCTTGGCTAGCAAGTGTCTTACACCTACCTGCTGTAAAGGTTCCATGATACGTTTAAGCCACAATGAGCCCCAAAAGAAGAGACTGAAACTGAGGCTTGAATAACAACCACGCCTTTGATCAAAGATTAAACGCCGATTGTTATTCAGGCCTCCGTTTATGTCTCTTCTTTTGGGGCCCATTGTGGCTTAAGATGATCACGTAACCTTCCCTCCATCCACCCACCCCCTTTTGTAGCACCTTTATTACGCTGAGCATAGGCAGGATGCTCTAATCCTAGGCGTTGCATGGCAAGCTTATGCCAAACCTGTCACGCTGCAAGCACCTCACAGGTTGCCTTCTCATCTGAGCCGCAGACGGCCCTTGGCTCATGCTCAGAGGCCCCGCTCGAGCCATGACGCAGCAGCATTGCAAATGCTCGGGAATTAAACGCAGGTTTATTCCAAACCCGCAACTTCCCAATACGAAAATCCCGTTTTTTAAAATTATTATTATTACTATTATTATTATTATTCTTTTTCCCAGAGGCTACGGGCAGCACAAACCGAGCTTCACAGCGCTTAAAGGAAGCGGATTCCGCATCGCGCTTCCCCGCCGCCGAGGTTTGCAAAGAGCGCCCAGGCGAAGCGCGCAGGAAACGCTTCCCTCTCTTCCCCCCCCGCCCCCCCATCCCCGCCCAACTGGGGGAAGATGCGCCCCTTTCCCTTTGCTTTTGGCCTTAGCAACAGGCCGGGGATTTGCCAGCCCGCTGCATTTCCCTCTGTCTCATTGGCTGCGAAGGCTGGACAGGGATTGGCCGAGCGTTTGGTGGGTGGGTGAGCGTGTGGGCGCGCGCTCCCCTCCCCGCGTGGGCACACACAGACACACGCACACGCACGCACACGCCCCCCTGGGAGTTGCCTCAGGTCGGGGACAAAGGGTGTGTGGGAGGGAAGGCGGCGTGTTGCGGGCGATGTAGTACTGGGTAGTACAATATCCTACGGAAGGAGAGCCCGCTCTTTGTCCATTATTGCACAGGGAGATGAATAAGCAGGATGCAGCTTGCGCGCGAGTGCACGCACACCAGCTCCAGGAAAGAGAGATACACTTAGCCTGGTGTAAGTCCAGGGGCTTTTCCATCCAATGCATTTTAATCAAGTCAAAGCTGGCTTCAGAGCTCTAAGATTATTATTTTTTTCAAAGTCAGGCTAGAACAATGATGATAACAACTCTTGGTGTTTGCAAACTGATCAGGAGTGAAGCCAGAGTTGGGACAATCCAGGGGGGGTAAAACCCCTCACCTGGCCTAGCCATAGCACCTTTTTTTTAAGGCGAGGCCCAATACAAAAAGACTTCTTCCCACCTGTAACACAATCCCCATTCAGCCACCTGGTTTCATGTATCTTTTAGGTTGGAGGTCAAAACATTGCATTTTTTGTGAGCGTCCTGAGAATAGAATAGAATAGAATAGAATAGAATAGAATAGAATATTGGCCAAGTGTGATCGGACACACAAGGAATTTGCCTTAGGTGCGTATGCTCTCAGTGTACATAAAAAGACAAAATACAGTCATCAAGAATCATAAGGTTCAGCACTTAATAATAGTCATAAGGTACAAATAAGCAATCAGGAAACAATATCAATATAAATGGTAAGGATACAAGCAACAAAGTTACAGTCATGCAGTCATAAGTGGGAGGAGATGGGTGATAGGAACAATGAGAAGACTAATAGTAATAGTAATGCAGCCTTAGTGAATGATTTGACAGTGGTGAGGGAATTATTTGTTTAGCAGAGTGATGGTGTTCGGGAAAAAGCTGTTCTTGTGTCTAGCTGCCTTGATGTGCAGTGCTCTATAGCATCGTTTTGAGGGTAGGAGTTGAAACAATTTATGACCAGGATGCGAGGGGTCTGTAAATAGCTCCTAATCTGATCCACACTAAAGCAGGTTTTACAACTACTGTAAAGCAGAAACATTTATATATAGTTAAGAGGCCTAGTGCCCAAGGAACTGCATTCCACCAGGAGAATCCCAAAAGCATCTGCTCTACACCAATGCAAGAGAAGAAAGGCAGAACCTCAGTTTGGCAACCTGAGATGAGATAGGGAAGTCAATCCGTAACTCTCTAACTACACCCTACTGCCTCCTGGTGGTCAGTATGTCATGAGGTGCAGAAAAGTCAAGAACCATTGGATTTGCACCCCCAACGGTATCAAAGACCAGATGTGAACTTCTTGTGTGGATGTGACTAGACGTTTACCCATTGGGAGTTTTGTAGAGTCCATTTCCAATAATCCCGATTAGTAGCTCTTGACCTTTGTGGTGATGGTGTTATCACCTATTGCCTTTGTGCCTTAGATCACAACTTTGTTTCGCAGATCTTAGTCTCCTTTTTTTGCCAGGGTGTGGCAAAAACAAAAAGATGGCAGATGGCATAATGTGACCAAAACTGCCTGTTTTTTGTGTGTTGGATGTGCAATAAATATGAAAAACAGATGGAGCACCAATCACACCATATTGGCGTCATGTTGAGTTTTTTGACCATACTCAGGAGATTCCTGAGTTGTAGAGGAATATTAACTGATGATGAGCATGAGATTCATGGATAACTGGCGAAGGGGGATCAAGTCCCTCAGATAAACCAAGTTATCTGAGGAACCGTCTCTTGCTGGTCACATCTACCCAACCCATCAGAGCGGGGTGGCAGGGAATGCTGCGGGTCCCATCCCCGAGGAAGATACACCTGGTGGGACCCAGAAGAAGGGCCTTCTCTGTGGTGGCTCCCTCTCTCTGGAACATCATTCCCCCCAGAGATTAGAATGGCCCCCATTGTAACACTCTTCTGGAAGGCGCTGAAGACCTGGTTCTGCCAGTGGGCCTGAGGAACCCAGAGCGGGATGGAGCCCATTAAATGGAGAACAAGGGTATCCATGGCTATCATTATGGATGCCTAAGGACAACCTCCGGGTTGGAGAGATAGGCAGGATATTTATCAATGTCATTTGCAGGGAATCATAAGCAGATGAAGACATCTGCTTGGGAATACCCTGAAGCAAATGGTGAGCCACTGTGTGAGACAGAATGCTGGACCAGATGGACTGTGGCCTGTTCCAGCAAGACTATTCTTATGTTCTTATGTTCTTATTAAATGGCTTGTGTGATCGGCTGTCACGGGGGCGGGAGGTGTGGGGATAGGGGTGATTTTATTTTATTTCATTAATTTATTTGATTTTGTATTTGTTTTACTCTTTTTAGATGTGGTTTTTATATTCTGTAAGTCACCTTGAGTCGCCATGGGCGAATAAGCGGCAATGTAAACTTAAAGATAAATAAATAAAAATAAATAAGAAATAAGTGACAAAATATTACAATGTAAACTCCATCCCTTACTGCCTTACTGCCCTCTGTAACACTGCAACTCAAGTACAAAAAGGGCAGAGCTGGAGACACTTCTGAAGAAATCTAAACTTTAGCAATTTGTTCTTAAAGATACCAGCTATATTTCTGCTGAAACTGTCACAAGATACATTCAGAGTATGTTCCTTGAGAATACTATAAGGTGGATTTCTTTAGAACGGTGTATTTCAGACCTGCCAAATTTATGATGTGCTAGCTGGAGAATTTTGAGCGTTGAATTCCTCACATCTTAATGGAAGTTTGAAAAACGCTGCTTTAGAAGTTAGAGCAATGACAGGGCACATAAGGTCTTCAAACTCTTCTTTGGTTTTACTTGGTTTCCTCCTCCTTGAGATTCATGTAACAGCTGCTTATATCATAAATCTTCGGCAACTTTTAGTAAATTCTTTCGACTGCAAACCACACACTGCAAGTTACAAGTATGATGGGCAAGCTATATTATGGTCAATGTTCTGACTTAGGCTGAGGTCTTCATCCCAATAAACCATTTTTATTTAATTTACATTGAATTTCTTTCCAGCAAAGTCCCAGCCAACCGTTTTTTAAGATAGTTCACAATTACCGACCTTTATCAGGCTTGGAGAATGGCCAGGCCGATATCTTTCAGACACTGCAATACTTGGCAAGAATGCAGGAATGAACTAATTGTCTCCTGCAAACACCCCTCCCCTTTCGCTCCTCTTTTATTCCCTATGGGAGGGGCCATTCACATAAGGCATGTGGCCTTACTCCCAAGTCAACCCTTGTTCCTTAGCTGTTCCCTTCACCTGGCAACTGCGCATGCACACACTAGAAACAGACTCCAGCTGTTCGTCTGCCTCACTGATGTCTGACTCCGAGGGCAGGTGATAACTGTCAGACGGCCCTGGCCTCATCTCTGTCTCCAATGCAGAGCACTCGTCTGAGCCTTCCCCAGACTCCAGGACTGGCCCATGTTCCTCCCTAACCTCCTCACTGTTCAAGTCTGCTGCCAGCTCCACACAACAGTCACAACAGTCATAACTCAAGGATTACCTGAAGGTTTACATTATAATTAAGATGTGCTGGAAATAATGTCAGTAATCAGTGAAATCTGATGTGATGATAATAATCTAAGAACACTTGTAGTTTCAGGAATTAATATAACAGGACCTTGAAATCAATATAACATAATTTTCCATATTTTTTTTAGTCTGTGATGGAGGCTTCATCATTCTCTTCTGTTAATGAGAAAAGAAGTGTGAACTTGTGTTCTCAATGAGCACTGTACTGTATGTAGAAACCAGAAGTTTCTCATTTTCATTTACAGGTTATACTTTAATTGCAAAATGCCTTTCCTGTTAGAATGAAGGCCTTAGGCTATCCTAACACTGTTTCTCTCATTTGTTCTAGCAAATTATCCTAAATTTGGGCAACAGAAATAGAAGGAAATCACTACATAATTTTCACAACCACTGTATGATTATATTACAGACGGCTGTTATGTACAAGCTAGGTTGACAAAACCAGAAATGAAGTGATAAACCGCCTGGGAAAGCCAAGGGAGATCTTCAAAACCAGGGGTCCTCAGACTTTTTAAACAGGGACCCTCAGTGACCTTCAGACTGCTGGGGGGCTGGACCGCCTGGGTGGACGTGGCTAGGTGGTCATGTGACTGGGTGGGCTTGGCTAGGTCATGTGATTAGGTGGGTGTGGCCAATTTCACAGTCCATTGAACAATGCTCACAAACTTTAATTTGTTTTGCTTCTGGGGGTGTTTTATTTGCTTTTGTTTGCATGTTGCTCTTTTGGTTGCCTTTTCTTTTTTTACTAGATTGTTTTTTCAGTTGTTTAGGAATGTAGAGGTCCACTTCAGGAAACTCAGTTTTGCAGCAATTCTTCTCAGCCCCAAGGAGCTTGAGAAAAATCTCTCTCTCTCTCTCTCTCCCCCCCCCCTTTATCTTCAGGGATGGGAGAGGTGAAAAATGGGCCATTTTCACCAGTTTTTTGGCCTCCTGGGGCATCTGTGTGCCCTGTTTTTAAACCCTCCCCCCCCCCTCCAGAAGCATTCCAAAGACCAAAAACCAGGCAAAAATGGTTCATTTCTTTGGCCAAAAACAGGCCATTTTTGCCCAATATTTTGCCTCCTGGGGTTTCTGAGCACTCCGTTTTTAACCTCCCCCCCTCCAGAACGTGTCTGCAGGCCAAAATAGTTGGCCTTACCTTTCAGTTCCAGCCCGCAAGGCTCCCAAAGGTAAGTCCTGCACACGGCCGAACGGTGGGCAGGGTGATGTGGGTGGAGCAGCCTTATGGTCCTGCGCGGGCCAGATGAATGGCTTCAGTGGGCCACATGTGGCCTGCAGGCCATAATTTGAGGACCCATGATCAAAAACCATTAAAAAGCGAGTTAGAATATTTCGAACCTGTGATGTGACACCTAGAAAAATACGCCATACAAACTTAATCCTCCAGGGAAAGATTGAAGGCAGTCCAGGCAGAAGAACATCATGGCTTCAAAATCCAAGGGACCGGTTTGGACAAAACATAGCAGCACTTTTTTGTGCAGCTATCAATAAAAATAGGTTCCGCAGCATGATCGCTGATGTACGATGACAGATATGGCACAAGAAGGAGAATTATTATAAATTTCAGGATTGCCAATGTACTTTGGTTCCTAGTCCCTGTATACATGAATTCATCAATTTGTAATTCTTTCCTCTCAGTTTCCAGCATTATTGTTGTTGTTTTTGTTAGAGAGAGGAAAAAGAAAGTTGAGCTTCTAAATGTACTGATAATTACTGTATTCTGTATTAGTCTTCTGATAATTTGTTCAATGATATATTCCTGGATTTGCCTGACTCATACTGAATTGGTTTTTCAGTAAACCTCTGGATGATTTTTTATAATCAATGTTTAGCAGAGTTTTATCAATCGTAAAAGGCATACAGAGGATAATCACTGTATCAGGTGGTAGTCAGCCAGTTATGATCAGTTCTAGCGAACAGGTAGCAGAAATTTTGAATAGTTCGGAGAACCGGCAAATACCACCTCTGGCTAGCTCTGCCCTCATCTATTTGCTGCCTGCACAGGAGAACAGAGCTGGAAAGCAGGTTAGTGGGGTGGGGAGGAAATGGGGATTTTGCAGTATCCTTGCTCTGCCACGCCCACCAAGCCACGCAACGCCCACAGAACTGGTAGTAAAAAAAATTGAATCCCACCACTGCACTATATGTGAGGCAGACTCTCATTGCTTCCATTCCAATATCAATTGGACAGATGCTCAGAGCAAGAGGACAGTGACTTAATTATTGAAATACACATGTACTTGCCAAATGTATTCGGAAGAGATGATTTTGCTCTTGTTATTATTTATCCTCCTTAAGAAGCCAAGGATCAACATACATTTATCTTTATTAACTGCAAATTTAGAGAATGCCTGTACTTTTGACAAGGGGAGGAGAAGGAAGCAAAGGGAAGAATATTGTCAAATCATCCTAATTCTCTTTCTTCTGGTAAAGGGTTTGTTGGTGCCAATTATTAGCCATTCTCTAGCTTTCCAAGGTGATATTTCATTTGCTTCCTGCTGCCCGTAATGTGTGATTTCACACAGGATGTAGCCTTCATTCTGAGAGAAGCCTGATAATGTTTGGGAAGGGTTGAGAATAATTTTAATGCGGCAATTATTCATTATTTTCAGGCAGGATTTTTAATTAAGCTTTCAAGGATTTGAGGGGGAGGGGGATGTCTTCAAGTCAGTGTTAACTCTTGGTGATTATCTAGACCAGAGGTGTCAAACTGGATTTCTTCAAGGGCCAGATCAGCATTGTAGTTCTCCTCCACAGGCCGGCCAGGATAGTGGTGTGAGGGGCTGCAAATAGCAAAGGACCACCCCATGGTGCCTCTGGAAGCCAAAACGGAGCGAGGGGCCATACATACGCGTGCCCCGTTTTGGCTATCAGAGGCACTGTGGGCTGATACTTTGCTATTTCCAGGCTGGCCCCATGGCCCAGATTTAAGCACCCTGAGGTCTTGATCCGACTCTCGGGCCTTGAGTTTCACCTCCCTGACCTAGACTGTCCCTGCAGTTTTCTTGGCAAACTTTTTCAGAAGTAGTTTGCCACGGCCTTCTTTCTAGGGCTGAGAGAGAATGACTGGTCCAAGGTCACCTTGCTGATTTCATGCCCAAGGAGGCACTAGAACACACAGTCTCCTAGAATGGATAAAGTGGTTGAGAAAGTGGTGGCTTCATAATGGTAAGCAACCTTGAAAGAAGCAGAGTATCGTCCCGATTCACTCCACACTGACTGTTGTGGCCTGCCAGTGGAGCTGGCAGCAGATTCAGACAATGAGGAGGTTGGGGAGGAACATGGACCAGTCCTGCTATCTGGGGAAGGCTCTGATGAGCACTGGGGGCCGGAGGCAGAGAAGGGGCCAGGGCCGTCTGACAGTTATCAGTGCCTTCAGAATAAGACATCAGTGAGACAGACAAACAGCTGGAGCCTGTTCCCAATGTGCACATGCGCAGAGTGGCCAGACCAAGGGAACAGCTAAGGAACAAGGGTAGACTTGGGAGTTAAGGCCACAGGTGGACGGTGAATGGCCCCTCCCCATATGGAATAAAAGAGGAGCGAAAGGGGAGGGGTGTTTGCAGGAGACAATTAGTTCATTCCTGCATTCTTGCCAAGTATTGCAGTGTCTGAAAGATATTAGCCTGGCCACTCTCCAAGCCTGATAAAGGTCAGTAATTGTGAGCTATCTTGAAAGACTGTGGGAGAGGAAAGACTTTGCTGGAGAGGAATTCACTGTAAATTAAATAAAAGGGGTTTATTGGGACAAAAACTCGGCTTCGTGCTGTTGGGGAAGCCTAGGTCAGAACACTAACTTCAGAGCAAGCTAAGCATAAAGATTGTGCCCTTTTCTGGATTGAGAGTCGCTGCGCTCAGTCACCCAAATTCTGCTCATCTCATACTTCAATTGTTGCAATGGGAGCTACCCTTGAAGAGCATTTGGAGGCTGTAACTGGAAGAAACAGGTAAACAGTTTTGGGTTGTTTCTCTTCTAGTTTCCAGATTAAGGCAGTAACCAGGAATGCATATTATCAGCTTTGGCTGAGATGCCAACCGCAAGATTATGTCTTCAAACTGCAGAGCATGCATTAATAATGTTGTTCTAGAAATACTAATTTGTGCAGAACTCCACACTGTAGTTTAAGATCTTGTGGTAGAGTTTCATTCTAGGTCCGTGATGGCGAAACTATGGCACGGGTGCCACAGGTGGCATGCGGAACCATTTCTTAGGGCACGCAAGGCATTGCCCTGTCAGCTCCAGTGCTCATGTGTGCGCTGGCCAGCTGATTTAGGCCTTCTTTTGAGGCCGTTTTTCGCCCTCCAGAGGCTTCAGGGAAGCTCCTGAAGCCTCTGGAGGTGGGGGGGTCTCCAACCAGGGGTCTCCAACCTTTGCAACTTTAAGTCTGAAGGACTTCAGCTCCCAGACTTCTCCAGCCAGTCAGGGATAGTTATTAATTCCCGGGGGCAATTCGTTCCAAAGGGCAGGTGCTCCCACGGAGAAGGCTCTCCCCCTGGGTGTCGCCAGTCGACATTGTTTAACTGACGGCACCATGAGGAGACCCTCTCTATGGGAGCGTCCTGGCCGGTGGGAGGCTCTCGGTGGCAGAAGGCGATCTCATAAGTGATTTTATACAGTTTTTATATGATCAAATGGTATTACGCTTTCATTCCCATTGTGGTTTGCTTCCCTTGGTCTGTGACTGAGGCAGCAAATACATTCATGAGAATAAAGCATTAAATGGTCGTCAGTTCATTTCTAAGTGAAATTCAAGGTGCTGAATGTTCTCTTTAAAGTCCTACCCAACTTCTGTCCAGGCTTAGCTGAGAGAACATCTTTCTATACTAACCTCGAAGCTTACTGGGATGCTCAGGCAGGCTTCACCTACACGTCGCCCTGAGAGCCATTTGGAATTGCATTTTTCTTTTAAATGTCATTCTTCACTAACTTTTCAAAGATCCAGATTTTAATTGAATGGATTTTTGTTTTCTTTTGCTATTTTAACCACTTTTGAAAATCTGTATCTATTTTGAATGCCTTGGTTTTAAAGTGGGGGGCTATGGTAAACCTCCAAGAGACTTTAGTAATTGCTAGTATGCCAAGTTAATTAACTAACTGTCCTGAATGCATTCAGTTACAATAGATATTCAGCACATAAAACCTTTCCATAGGTAGTCCTCGATTTATGACAATTGGGAGAATTTCTGTTGCTAACCAAGGAGGTAGTTACATGAGTTGTTGCCCAATTTTATGATCTTTTGTTGCCATGGTTAAGTGGATCACGGCAGTTATTAAGCGGATCACATGGTCATTAAGCAAATCCCACTTCCCACATTGGCTTTGCTTATCGGAAGCCAACTGGGAACATCAGAAATGGCAATCACGTGATGCTGTCATGAAGTCATAAATACCTGCCAGTTTTCAGGCACTCAAATTTCGACCACTTGACTATGGGGATGCTTTTGACAGTCATAAGTGCGATGACCGATTTTAAGTCAGTTTTTTCAGTGCTGTTGTAATTTAGAATGGTCGCTTAATGAATGGTTGTAAGTTGAGCACCACCTATATGCTGTAATCATGCCATTAAAAATAGTCCTTATATATGCTGCTAGTTCCAATATTTCTAAATTTCTGCCAAAGACAGAGAAGTGGGTTTTTCTAGCAGTTGCAAAAAATATTCATAATAAATTCTAAAAGTCCCTGTAATCTCCACTTGTACTTCTAGGATTGTAGGAATTAATTGCCGTCCCTGTGCAAAGCAGGAAAGGCACAAGTGCTTTGTTCTTTTAACAGCCAGTGGTGAAATTTGCAAAGGAGAGGGAAAGTTGAGAAAAGTTGGAAGGTGCCTTCTTGGACGCAATACCAGCAGCGCCCTGAAGGTGGCACCTGTGATGAGAATATGCAATTTTTTTTTTTTAATTCAAATTTATACCCCGCACCTTCTCCAAAAAGGACCCAGGGCGGCGCACAGGAAATTTAAAACAATACAAATATAACAAAAATACAAATTTTAAAAAGCTATTAAATCCATGCCCTGTGCTAAAATAGTATAAAATTCCCCGAATTAAAATCTATCTAAAAACAGTCAAAACGGGAGGTTATGCTAGGCCGGCTTGTTGGAAAAGGTGCGTTTTAAGACGCTGGCGGAAGAGGCGGAGGTCTGAGATGGTGCGCAGTTCGGAGGGCAAGTCGTTCCAGAGGGTGGGGCCCGCCACAGAGAAGGCCCTTCCCCTGGGTGTCGCCAACCGGCATTGCCCGGCCGACGGCACCCTGAGAAGGCCCTCACTGTGGGAGCGGATTGGTCAAAGGGATGTATGGGGCAGAAGACGGTCTCGTATATAGCTAGGCCCCGAGCCATGGAGCGCTTTGAAGATGGTCGTCAAAACCTTGAAGCGCACCCGAAAGGCCACAGGTAGCCAGTGCAGCTCGCGCAGGAGAGGTGTTATGTGGGAATGCCTAGAGGCTCCCATAATCACCCGCGCGGCCGCATTCTGGACTAGCTGTAACCTTCGAGTGCACCTCAAGGGGAGCCCCATGTAGAGAGCATTACAGTAGTCAAGCCGGGATGTCATGAGTGCTTGAGTGACTGTGCGGAGGGCAGCCCGGTCCAGTAAGAGGCGCAATTGGCGCATCAGGCGTACCTGATAAAATGCCCCCCTGGCCACGGCCATCACATGATCTTCCATGGACAGCCGGGAATCCAGGAGGACACCCAAATTGTGCGCCCTCTCCACGGGGGCCAGTACTTCGCCAATGGCCAGTGTTGGAGTTACCTGGCTGAACCAGGGTGCCGGAAACCACAGCCACTCAGTCATGGATGGGTTGAGCTTGAGTTTGTTATTACCCATCCAGATCCGTACGGCCTCCAAACACCGGGACAACACCTCGGCGGCATCGTTGGGGTGGTCTGGGGTGGATATGTACAGCTGAGTGTCATCAGCGTACAGGTGATATCCCACCCCAAAACCATGGATGATCTCGCCCAGCAGCTTCATATAGGTGTTGAACAGAAGGGGCGAGAGGACCGACCCCTGAGGAACCCCACATAAGAGGGGTCTCGAGGCCGACCTCTGCCCCCTGCCAACACACATTGCGACCGACCAGAGAGGTAGGACGAGAACCACCGTAATACGGTGCCTCTCACCCCCGACCCCCCCAGTCGGTGCAATAGGATACCATGGTCGATGGTATCAAAAGCCGCTGAGAGGTCTAATAGGACTAGGATAGAGGAACATCCCCTATCCCGCGCCCTCCAGAGATCATCCACCAACGCGACCAATGCCGTCTCGGTGCTGTGACCGGTTCAGAAGCCGGACTGGCGCGGGTCTAGATAATCAATTTCCTCCAGGTGTCGCGGAAACTGTTGAGCTACCACACTTTCTACAACCTTCGCCAAAAAGTGAAGGTTGGAGACCGGACGGTAATTTTCCAACAATGCTGGGTCCAGGGAAGGCTTCTTGAGGAGGGGCCTTACTACCGCCTCTTTCAAGACAGCAGGCAAGTACCCCTCACTCAAAGAAGTGTTCACAATATCCTGGAGCCAGCCTCGTGTCACCTCCCAGGATGCCAGTACAAGCCAGGAGGGACACGGGTCCAATAAACATGTGGTGGCCTTGAGTCTCCTTGACAACCTGTCCATATCCTCGGTAGTAACAAAGTCAAACTCCTCCCAGGATGGTGTCTCAAGAACAGCCTCGGACAATCCGACCTGACCACTCTCAATGGAGGGCAACTCGTTCCGAATCCGAGTGATTTTGTCCTGCAGATATATACCAAATTCCTCTGCTCGACCCTGTAGAGGGGCTTCCCGCGGCCTCTGGTGAAGGAGGGAGCGGGTCACCCCAAACAGGGCGGCAGGGCGGTTATCTGCGGATGCAATAACAGTGGCACAATACTCACGTTTGGCCACCCTTATCGCTACTAAGTAAGTCCTAATATGGGCTCTCACTAGTGTTCAGTCGGCTTCGGAGCAAGATCTCCATCTGCTCTCTAGGCGTCTCTTGCGGCGTTTCATCTTCCTTAGCTCCTCGGTGAACCAAGGAGCCTGGGTGATTCGGCGCCGCATGAGAGGCCGCAAGGGCGTGACTCAGTCCAAGGCCCCCGCACTAAACCATGCGGCCATTAGGTCCTCAGCCGAGTCACGGGGCAAGGCCACAGGTATTGGCCCAAGCTCCCTCTGGAACCTTTCTGGATCCATCAGGAGCCTGGGGCGGAACCATCTGGGAATCCCTGGTTCCGCCTCCCCGCGGTGGGATGTAGCGATTGGAAAGTCCAGCCGAAGGAGAGCGTAATCTGTCCATGACAAGGGTGAGATGACTAAATCCCCTATTCCCAGATCACTCCTCCACTGTCCCAAGACGAAGATTAAGTCCGGGATGTGTCCTCCCTCGTGAGTTGGGCCAAGAACTACCTGGGTCAGGTCCATGGCTGTCATGGAGGCCATGAACTCCCGAGCTATCCCGGAGGCCAATGGAAACTTCATCTACCTGAACAAAGGAGGTGGATATGGGGGGAGGGGGGGGGTTGAGGGTAGTGAATGTTTGCAGAACTCCAGAAAGCCTTTTGGCATTGCAGCAGTTGTTTTTTGCAAACCACATTAATAATATGAGGGCAAGTCTTATGGTTTAATAAGAGCTGTGCTTTTCTGAATAAACACAATTGCCTGAATTCAGTCAATGTAGTCCATTGAATCTTAATTGCGCTGGGTATCATATATTGTTCCCATCACAGATAAAGGAACATCCAGAGATACAGAATGTCATGCTGGCTGGGGAATTCTGAGAGTGCATACATCTTTAAAATGTTTGATTAACTGTGTGCTAAGATAAGGGCTGGGATTCTCACCTTTAGATAAACTTCTGAATTCAAAAAGCTGAAAGCAAGCCCTGTATTCCTGTAGTCTGAATGCCATACATGGAATAACGAATTTAAGCAATAGCAGGGGAGATTCCAGTTGAACATAGAGGGGGTGGGGGGAATTCTCTTAAAAATAAGTTCAGTTCAGCAGTGGAGCCAATTAGTCACATTCCCTTTCTTGATATGTTTGAGGATACTGGACAGTCATCTCTCTGGGATGCTTTAATATGAATTCTTCCACGGAGCAAGAAAGCAGAGTCTGTTTTAGGATAGATTTAGAATACATGTCATTTAGAATAGGGTTCTCCAACCTTGGCAACTTTAAGATTTGTGGGCTTCAACTCCCAGAATTCCTCATCCTGGGAGTTGAAGTCGACAAGTGTTAAAAGTTGCCAAGGTTGGAGACCCCTGATTGAGAAGGTAAGATGATAACTTGGAAGAAAACACCAGAACCAGATTTTTAAATTCAAATACAGTGGTACCTTGGTATTGGTACCAATGAATTTTGATGTGAACATTTTGTCCTGGTAAATTTGTTTGTTGCTCAACATACAATCTAGACCTTATTGATGTTGGCTGTCTCGTGACTCACATTATTCCTTATAGGAAAAATGTGTTTGCACTCATCATTTTTGGTACTCATTGCTCATCCCAGAACCAATTAACAATGAGTACCAAGGTACCACTGTGGTATTTTGTTTTACAGATGTCAGATTAATGCCAACATAGGACAGAACATGAGTATCACATATGATCATTCAGAGAGTGTTGTGGCCAGAGCTGGCAGCAGATTTGGACAGTGAGGTTAGGGAGGAACATGGGCCAGTCCTGGAGTCTGGGGAAGGCTCTGATGAGGGCTGAGTCGGAGGCAGAGAGGGGGCCAGGGCCATCTGGGAGTTATCAGCCGCCCGGAGTCAGATATCAGTGAGGCAGACAAACAACTGGAGCCTGTGTGCATGCATAGAGTTGTCAGACGAAGGGAACAGCTAAGGAACAAGGGTCGACTTGGGAGTAAGGCCACAGGTGGATGGTGAATGGCCCCTCCCATAGGGAAGAAAAGAGGAGCAAAAGGGGAGGGGAGTTTGCAGGAGACAATTAGTTCATTCCTGCATTCTTGCCCAGTATTGCGGCGTCTGCAAGATATCGGCCTGGCCACTCTCCAAGCCTGATAAAGGTCGGTAATTGTGAACTATCTTGAAAAACTGTGGGCCGGGACTTTGCTGGAAAGGAATTCACTGTAAATTAAATAAAAAGGGGTTTATCGGGACAGGGCCTGGGCTTCATGCTGCTGGGGAAGCCTAGGTCAGAACAGAAGGACAATAGAGATGGTTTCAGAATGAGACACTTAACTTCTATGAAGTGGGACAGAGAAACCTGGAAATCTTTTAAGCCTGACAGCAGACACAATAACATCTTCGGATATATAAAAGGATGCTGTGCAGGTTAAAACTTTTGCTCTGCATTTCATGGCTCATGGTAGAGGAAGATTTCGTCTTTGCAACTGTTTACAACTCTATTGCAAACTTGAGTGTCAGTTTGGTGTACAGGTAATCCCCATTTAACAACCGGTTTGAAATTAAATGTACTTATCCCCCCAATAGCTACTTATGACCTGTTCCAGATTTCCGATGGCTACACACAGACCATTTTGGGCACTTGGCAACCAGCTCACCTGTACAATAATTGCAGTGTTGTCCAGTCACATGACCATAATTTGCAAGATTTTTTTTGCCTGTTTCCAGACTTTTGGGCCCATTTCTGGCAACCCTTCCATTGCTATGGACCAGGTTTTGCTAGAAAACAGAAGTAAATGGCCATATTTGTGAGCCAGTTGGCAAGCACCCAAAATGTGATCACATGACAGGAAGAATAAAGCCAAAACTTCAAAACCAGGTCATAAGCTCCTTTTGGGAAGTTTTGTTACAATTTCAAACAGTTGCTAAGCAATCAGTCATAAGTCAAAGACTACCTGTGCAGCATAGAACTTGAAATAAATGCCAGGTTGAGATTGCCTACATGTATTTTATTTACTTATTAATCAAATTTCCACAGCTGCCCATCTCTCCCCATAGGGGACTCCATAGTTCTCACTTTTGGGATTATTCCTAAAAACACAGAGATCAAGCCTTCTAAATCATATGATGACAAGCAGATAACTTCATGCTCCATTAGCCTTTGCTCTCTCTTTGTTGTACTTACAGCAAGGTTGATGTCATAAGCCACCAGACCTCATTTGCAGAGTCCAGAGTCTACTGGGAGTGGCATCAAACATTTTGGCTCACTTCCCATTCAGAAGGTTTGAGAGTTCAATCCTAGGTAGCAGCAGATATCTCTCTCCTAAGTCGCAAAGAGAAAAATATCTGCTGTGAACTCCGCAAAGCATCAGGAAAAGCATCTGGCTAGTAAATGTTCACTTCCATCCAGTTGCCCCGACTCTACCCGAATTAAGGGTTTATAGCAGTGGTCCCCAACCTCTGAGGCTTGACAGCCAGGGGGAGGGAGAGGGGAATTAGACTGTGCGGGCCAGCACATGTGCACACACACATACACAACACTTGCCTGTGTGGTGGGCCGGCATACATGTGCACAAGTCAACTTGCATGTGGCAGGCTGGAGCACAAGTGCCTGCTGGCCCGCTGCTCATGCCAATTGAGCTGCAAGGGCACACACTCCAGTCAGCTACTCATGTGGCCCAATTCGAAATGTCACAGCCTAGTAGTGGGACACAGGGATTGGGCTCCTTGGGTCATAAAAAGGGCATTTTATTTTGTTCTTGGCTCTATGGGATTTTAACATTGGCATTTTAACTTTTTCAGATGGTTCCAACACTCATAACATGTTTAAAGCCTCCCGTACCAACGACAACTCACCCTCTTTAGCCATTACAGACCAATTAAGGTGACCTAGATGCTACCATCTTCCAAAAACCAGGCTTCAGAATCAAAATGGATGCTTTAGAATCTTGCCTCCTACATTCCAACTCCTCCAATCCAAAAGCAGAAATACAGAAATTTTGTGAAGTACCTTCACAGATTCTGATGACCTGCCTTGCCCCAATCACCTAACTCTCTTCCCAAAAGCAGTGCACAATAGATGGGTCACTTTAATTGAGAGGATACTTTTAAGAGGCACCTTTTCTGCATTTAAATCAGGGGTAGTCAACCTTTTTATACCTACCGCCCACTTTTGTACCTGTTAGTAGTAAAATTTTCTAACCGCCCACCGGTTCCACCGTAATGGTGATTTATAAAGTAGGGAAGTCAATTAAATTTAAAAAAGGAAAGTGCTTCAGTATTGGACAAAACTCTTACTGCCCACCATGAAAGCTGGAACGCCCACTAGTGGGCGGTAGGGACCAGGTTGACTACCACTGATTTAAATCATAAGGAAAGCGGGACAATTAAAGTCACTTTGCACTAGAAATACATTCATCTGGATTGAGGTTTCATGGCCATCCATGACCAGATCAGTCTGATTTTAGCTCCTAACTTTTTAATCTACAGTAGACAGACACATGCCTAGTTTTGACTTTAATCAAGTTTTTTTAATCCTAGAAATCAGAATCTAACCTTTGCTTTCTGGCTTCTTTCTAGTAAATTCCTTGTACAATTTAATACAGCTCTGTATTTGATAGGAACCAATTTACATGTTTGGAAACTGCTTAGCATTAAAGTTGTAGCCTACTTTCACTCTTCCCAATTTTTTCAAGAATTTAAATCATCCAGGTGTTATGTTCCTACAAACGTGGAAGCTCACACATTATTCTGAAATCCTTTTAAGTTACTCCCAGATTTCCAGCTCTGCATTATCCATGTTTTAGAAGAGTCACTACAGAATTACACTATAATCTTGGAAAGAATAAAGAGCAAGGGACATTCTGGCACCTCCCCAGTTTTGGGATGGCAGAGGTTGGTGTGTGTAGTATAGAAAAATCAGATTTTCATTCTTTGAACTTGATATGAGAGCAAACAATAACGGTAGAAGTAGAATTGTAGAATCATCCAACAGAAGCTAATCATTGGTTGAAGGAAGTTCCTTGGCTTAACTCCCGCTGACTAAGTAGGTATCTTTATTGATTGCCTGGCAACAAGTGTTTTTCATTATCTTTTATAGTTTTGTCTTGTACCTTCAAGGCAGTCTTGGATCTACATGGGAAAGTCCTTCATCTCCTTGCAATTGGTTTTTGCCTTTGCTTTCTTCCTAGGACTGAGAGAGACTGGTCCAAAGTGATCCAGCTGCCTCCTCCACCAAAGCAGAATTAGAACTCACTATCTCCTACTCTAGTCCTGTGCCTTTAAAGCACTATAAACTGCCAATTTAATCTAAAGCCTGGGAATTTCCTTGTGGTCTCTCCCGTACCAAGACAACTCACCCTCTTTAGCCATTACAGACCAATTAAGGTGACCTAGATGCTACCATCTTCCATGACTCCAGAGGTTTTGCCAGCACATCAGAAGAATGAATGGAGACCATGAATTTATGCACTTTTAGCTGTGCTCATCTGGTATTTTGGTCTGCTATCCATTTCCACTCAGATGGAGCTCTATACTGATTATGCAAGAAACGATTAAATTTCTTTTTTTTATATAAAATCCAAAGCCAACATCAAAGAACACAGTACAAGAAAAAAGCATTTTTGTTTTTCACCCCAAAAGCTATAAACTTAAGTCAGTGGGGAAATTTACAAGGTTACAAGAAAACAGTTTAAGGAGATATTACTCCCTACAATTCAACTCAGAAAATACTTCAGAAAAGCATGGGATTCAATAAACATCTAAAAATAATGTTAACCTCTTACAACTTTACATCAAACAGGCCTAAGCTCTCATTAGGTTTATGCATAATAGACAGACCATGATGGTAGGGTCTGGAAGACATGGGGGTTGCTGACCACTGAATTCAGGCAGGAGTCAAGAATATAAAATCTTCAGCCCCAGTTAAAAAGTTGAGTTATGAGCTGGAGTAGACTCCTGGTGATCACCGTAGAACAGTGTTTCTCAACCTTGGTGACTTTAAGTTCTGTGGACTTCAACTCCTAGAATCCCCCAGTCAGCTGGCTGGAGAATTCTGGGAGTTGAAGTCCACAGGACGTATAGTCGCCAAGGTTGAGAAACACAGACCTAGAAGAAGCAATGCAAGGTTCACAACATGTGACAAAAATAACTGTACCAGCTTCTTCAACCTGATGTTTTCAAGATGTTAGATTCCAATTCCCAGTCACTGCCTTGTGTGTTGAGAAGTCTTAGAATCAGAGACCAATATATCTAAGTAACAAGAGATTAGAGTCATCTGTTAATTTTTCTAGGGTCTTTGTCTTGTAAATTTAAATGGCAGTTAACAGTGAATCAAAATGAGACTCCTATTTGCCAAACTGCATTTTTCATCTAGCTTTCTGGCAGGGGCTGAAATTTCACAAGGCTTCAGAAAGGGGGAAAGAGGCATCTGATGTTTACACATACCAAGTGTGCATCGTGAGACCTTTTCAACTCTTCCCTACCTGCCTTTCAACACAGACATATGTGAGACTCAAAATGAACATACTATGATCTCTGATGGCTCTTTCTGGAACACTCAGATGATAAATATAAATCTCCTCAATCTGCCCAAACTCTCTATAGATTAATAACTGAAGTTTTTCAAGAAGCACCAATTGAAATGTTTTTAAACCTTACTAAAACCTTTTTTGTTTTAAAGTTTCAAAGTTCAAAGTTCAAACTTCAAACTTCAAAGTTTTCCTTGAGAGAATGTCAGTGGAAAAAGGCTGTACAACCTCTTGTCAGAAAACAGACGTTGTACAAATTATCCCTAAGTAGGGTTCAATAACCAATCCCCTCCCAAACCCTTGGGGAATTGGCATTAACTACAGAACCGTTAGTCATCATCTTCATATAACACTCCTTCTCTCCTTTCCTGAAGTACTTCAACCAGAACTCCAGGATGCCAGCATTAGCAAAGCTTGCACCAGAGGGCACAATGGCAGCCAGGCACATTCCCCAACCCCCTTACTCATAGCTACCAAGAATAAAGCAGAGTCCAACACAAGACCATAGTGGAGTAGCATGGACATCAGATCTGTAAGTTTATTTGCTCAATGTACGACGGCTACATAATGACTCACATTCATGATATTCCATCACTGAGGAAAACTGCTAAGAATGGTCCGTGTGTGAAATAATTCCTTACAGAAACACGGAGTTGGAAAAATAATCACTGATTAGACCTTAAAAAGAGTTCACTGCATAACATGACAGAAAAGCACAAACAAAGGCTCATTCAAAGAACATAGTCATTTTTCTCCTACACTGTAATAGTTATAATTTCACCATGACGAACACCAGACATTAAGATTAAGCTAACACTGGTGTTTTCTTTGCTTTCCTTTTTTAAAAAAAAAATCATATATAATTGCATGTCACTATAGCAACATCCATAACAGATCAGTTTTGTTACGATCACTATTTGGTAGAGCAAACTTTACCCCCGAAAAAGGAAAAATAAAATAAATTAAAAAAATTTAAAAAATTGTTGAAGACTATTGTCATAGGAATACATAACATCTACAGTATAAGTTAATAAATTTCAAGCTACTTTATAGAAATACAACACCAGCATGCACAATATTGTATCAATAGAATAATGGAGCAGTTATTCATTTCACTGGAGAAACAGTTATCATAGGCAAGTGCATTTCTTTAACAAAAAATTGAAAGAAACCATTCAAGCTGCTCGCATCCCCCAACCCCCTGCCCCCCACTCCATATTTAGCCCTCTTGTGCGATCTTTTTCCCCTGCATAAAGTTTTCCTAAAGCAGCCAGAGCTAGAAGCTGGAAAAAAAATCAAGAAAGGTTTTGTAATTCCAGTAAATCACTTCCAAATCAAAGCTAGGGATACTGCTCACACATGACTGCAAATTAAAGAGAAGCCTTAAAATGTTCTTCCAGTCCACAATATTTCTTAGAGGTTTCACTCAGTCACTCAAGCTGCAAGCCTCTCCTCCTTAGTAGAGCCAACGGGATGCACAAAACAGGCTACTGGCGTGGCACTTTACTGAAGTGGCCCTGAAGGGAAAGTCACTGAATGTTATCTTACCACACTGCAACAAAGTACAATTTATGTTTGGTTTTTTTAAGAAATGTATCTGCACTGGATGCATTGATGCTGATTTGCTAGCTTTTTGCAATATCAACCCAGCTTAAACTTTTACTTTCTTTGGAATTGCAGACTGTCAAGAAGACTCACCCTACTGTCCAGGTGCATTGTAGCAAATTAAACAGAAAAAAGTCTAGATCTCCATGAGAAACAAGATATTCCTTTTCCAATGAGGGAAATAAATCTATTTGTGCAATGGGAGTCATTAGAGCCCTGTTTCCTTCTAAAGTGCTTTTGACTAACAAAAGCTGTATTTAAAATAAAAACCCTGTAATTTATGAAGGGAAAAAGCAATGATTTTCCAATCACTATGATTTATTTCCAAAGGTGGATTTTAAAAAAATCATGATCAGTTGTAGTTTCTCCCCACTCCCAAGCATATTAAGTATCACAAATGAACAGAATTTTCTGTACATGTTTGAAATAGGCCAAGATTTGTTAAATCTTGTTATTTGTTAAATGGGACACTGGCATCAGATACTTTTATGCGGATGTTTCTACCCTGATAGATTCACTTACAATCACAGGCTTGCAATACAGAAAGGCCCTGCCTTCAATATGGGCAACAAAGGAAAGGTCAGAAGCATGGGGGGGAAAGGCAGAGGAGATCTGCTGAAAATCTTTTAATTATACTAGGAGAAACATAAGATTATAAGCAAACTGGCAGCAGGATCCCTGAGGATGGACTATAACACCTTTCCTCTTCCTTTGAAAAAGAAGAAAGGGCCTTGGAAAATTCCAGACACTGAATGAGAAAAATACAGGTCTGAATTAACAATCGTCAAATGGCATTATGTTTTAAGAACTTATCTTGTCCAATCTAAGTTCTGAATCCTTTGCTGTGAATTCTAGTACTTCATATAGCCGTTTGCATCTATTAAAATATGGCAAAGGAATCAAAACATGATGGATTGTTTTCAGACATCTGGAAAACTGATTCTCAGATGCAAGCTACAGAAGAACATTAAGCCAGAAAGAAGCAAATTTAAACTCAAAAAGCTCGGTGTAAAATATGGCCGTTGTGTAGAAATACTGTAAACTGTAATGTAATGTTAATACTGCAGGCGACCTTTAGCGTCTCAACTCCAATGCTTATGATCTTAGAATCTTGGGATCTTTTTAAAATTATGCCATAATAAATGGGAACTCAAATCTTCCAAAATTTGAGGTGGACAATAGAGAGACAAGACAAAAACTTCATCTTAACATAGTGTGACCTTTCATTGAGAAGAGAATGACTGGGAAACCTTACTGGAACCACAGAACAGCTTCTCAAACAAACAAACAAACAAAAAACAAAGAAATCAAACCAAGGGAAAAAGAGAGAGAGGGCCATTCCATTCAAGTTAGTCATCATTAACTTCATGTATGCCTAGCAATTAAGATAACTTAAAGACAGCTCCCCTTGAATTAATAATCAACTGAACAGTCCATATGCCATTGTGAGGCTGCTATTCTACTCCATATCACCACAGCCAGCCTGATTTTCCACTAGTGGTGTTTTGGCAAAAGTGTCACAGAGGCAATCAAAGACAGGTTGCGGGGAGCCTCCCTGGAAGATCACACCTCCTTTTCCCCCTACCCCACCCCTGACCCCCTCCCCCCCACTTTTCACTTGTGGGAAAAAAAATAAAGACTGCAGTAGTAGCATCGGCGTGCGGCTGCCAGTCCATCCAAAGGTTCTAGTTGTTGCCTTCACCACCGTCGTCATCTTGCTGGTCGCTTGTCCAGAGTGTTAGGTTATCACGGAGCAGCTGCATGATGAGTGTTGAGTCCTTGTAGGAATCCTCGTTGAGGGTGTCCAGCTCAGCAATGGCATCATCAAAAGCCGTCTTGGCCAGGTGGCATGCCTGTTCAGGGGCATTCTGGATCTCATAGTAGAAAACAGAGTAGTTAAGGGCCAGGCCAAGTCGGATGGGATGAGTTGGCTGCATATGTTCCTTGCTAATTTCATGAGCTTCATTGTATGCCTTCTCAGAGGATTCCACCACAGTCGCTCTCTTCTCCCCTGTGGCCACCTCAGCAAGATAGCGATAATAGTCCCCTTTCATCTTCAAGTAGAAGACTTTGCTCTCATATTGGGTCTCGCTGCAGTTCTTGATCAGGTAGTTGTCTAGGAGACTGAGTACATCCTGGCACACAGCTTCCAATTCCTTCTCAATCTTCTCACGATAAGCCCGCACCATCTCAATTTTCTTCTCATTGCCATCAGCAGAGGTCTTCTGCTCAATGCTACTAATTACTCGCCAAGAGGAGCGTCGGGCCCCAACTACATTCTTGTAAGCTACAGATAAGAGGTTTCTTTCTTCATTAGAGAGTGGCTCATTCAGCTCTGTCACCTGTATGAGACAAAGTATGACAAAATATATTTGATTAATAGTTTTGCTTTTTCACCCGAAACCATGCCACTTTTAAATTGAATTCAGTGAAATCTTTCTCACCAACCCACTACTTAAATACAACATCATGACATTTGTTTAAATACAACACTATAACACTTTCACACCATTACTAACTTAAAATAATACATCATGCAAAAATTGGGCAGTTTGAGAGTTATGAACGTTAAGAAGTATGGTCCAGACCAAAGTTACTAGCAATAATTAAAATTAATAGTTAGTCCAGGACTTACAACCAGTCCATTCAAGTTTGAGTGGGGGTATTTATGTCCCAAATGTAAACTTACAATGCCCTCCCCCGCCATTTGCATCATCCCATTATTACCTGTGTTTTATGAACTTTTAATAAAAAACTGAGATTTACTTCCATTTTTCAGCAAAACTCTATGGTTTTGGTGCCATGGTGGTGCAGTGGATAAAATGCAGTACTGCAGGCTAACTCTATACACTACCAGGAATTCGATCCTGACTAGCTCAAGGTTGATTCAGCCTTTCATCCTTCCTAGGTGGGTAAAATGAGGACCTAGATTGTTGGGGGCAATAGGCTGACTCCGTAAACCAGGGGTCCCCAACCCCCGGTCCGCGGACCGGTGCCGGTCCGCAGCTTCATAGGAACCGGGCCGCAGGGCCGGCAAGGAGGAGGGAGCAGCCCCCTGACAGAGGATGGCCGAGCGCGCCTCCACCAGCTCATTCCGATGGCCACTGCACTTTCCGGGGCTTTCTGGAGAGGCTGGCATGTCGGCTGGGAAGGTTATCCCGCAGCAGGCGGCTGAAGGACCCAAGCTGCGGCTATCTTAAGCCCCCGGACGGCTTCAGCGGCGCACACGGAGCTGGAAGGGAGCTGGGCGTGCAGCGCCCGGATGGCTTTGGCGGCACTTAAGAATAGCCGCAGCTCGGGTCCTTCGCCCGCCCGCTGCGGGATAACCTCTGCAACCAACATGCCGACCCCTCTGCTGCTTCCCCGGGGGGAGGGAGGGAGAGAATGGCAGACACACAGAGAGGCAGACTTAGAGAGACAGAAATAGAGAGAGAGGGAAACAGACACACATACACACACACAGTGACAGAGATGGGTGGAGGGAGGAGAGACAGAGAGAGAGAGAGACAAAAAAACAGACAAAGAGAAAGAAAAATAGAAAAAGAAAGATAAATGGAGGGTGGGAGGGATTGAAGGAAAGAAGGGGGAGGGAGGAGGAAGGGAGAGGTGAAAGAAGGAAGGAAAGAAAGGAAAGGAAGGAAAGAAAAAGAAAGATAAATGGAGGGTGGGAGGTAGTGAAGGAAAGAAGGGGGAGGGAGGAGGAAGGGAGAGGTGAAAGAAGGAAGGAAGGAAAGAAAAAGAAAGATGAATGGAGGGTGGGAGGGAGGGAGTGAAGGAAAGAAGGGGGAGGGAGGAGGAAGGGAGAGGTGAAAGAAGGAAGGAAGGAAAGGAAGGAAAGAAAAAGAAAAAGAAAGAGGGATGGAGGGTAGGAGGGAGGGAAGGAAAGAAGGGAGGCAATGGAAGGAAGGAAAGGAAAGGAAAGGAAGAAATCTATTTTCCTATTTCCTTTATAAATTTAATAAATTGAAATTGAAATTCCACCTCAAGCTACCTGTTTAGTTAACCAGGTTAAAGATCTATTTTTCTCCCAGTGGTCATTTCAAAGGAATCACATCCTCTGAGTCATTTCCTGGATTCAAACCAGCATCCCAAAGAGTCATGGGCTGCCTTTATATATAACGAGTGCCCATAAATCCATTTTTACCATCTTCAGAAGACCAAAGACCAGCCAGAAATGGAAGGAAGGAAGGAAGGAAGGAAGGAAGGAAGGAAGGAAGGAAGGAAGGAAGAAAGAAAGGAAGGAAGGAAGGAAGGAAGGAAGAAAGAAAGAAAGAAAGAAAGAAAGAAAGAAAGAAAGAAAGAAAGAAAGAAAGAAAGAAAGAAAGAAAGAAAGAAAGAAAGAAAGAAAGAAAGAAAGAAAGAAAGAAAGAACTAACTTATGACCACAATTGAGCCCAAAATTTTGGTTGCTAAGCAAGACTGTTAAGTGATTTTCACCACATTTTCCAAGTTGGCCACGCCCACTGGTGTCACATGACAACTGAGCCACTCCCACAAAACAGACCACACCTTTTGGCTCTCAAAAGAAATTTCAGTTGTGGTACTGTTGATATTTGGCTCTATTGACTAATAAGTTTGCTTACCACTGCCCTAGACGGCCAAGTGAACCGACTCCCCCCCCCCCCTGCATGCGCATGCGCTGCTTGTTCCCCCTGCCCCCCCTCCTCCTCTAGGCTAGCCGGTCCGCAGAATTTTCTTTAAAATGAAACCGGTCCCTGGTGCAAAAAAGGTTGGGGACCCCTGCCGTAAACCACTTACAGAGGACTGTAAAGTATATAAGTCTAAGTACTATTGCCATAGCAAACCATTGGTTCACTTAATGACTATAGCCATTAACAACCATAGATTTAACAACAGCCACAAAACCAATCATGAACTTGAGACAGTCATGTGACCAACACACATTAATCATTATAAGTTACAACTGTGATAAGCAGACTCCATTACAGTGGTACTTGAGGACTACTACTAGGAACATCACCACTAGAAGCAAATTTTGTTTTACATTTTTTATAAAGATTTGATGAACACTATTTTAAAAGGGGGTTCTTTAAAAATAAACTAAAATCGCAGAAGTCTAGAAGTCAAGCCAGTAGTTTGAAATGAAAGTCACAGACTGATCATGAAAAAAGTACATAGGAAGCAAGCTAGACAGCAAGGTTGAAAATAATACGCTAATGAGAGATACAAATGTACTATACAGATAAGACAAATTGAGAAATTTGAAACTCAGAATGCCATTGAGGTCCTTAGTCCTCTGATTTTCATGTTACTTTTCATGGTCGACAAGACTTGGAAAGTATTCCTAAAAAAAGAATCTGATCCTAGAAGTCAAAATCTTCTTGTATGCTCTAATGACATTTTATGCTAAATTTAGCATGACCACTATGCTTAATTTTGGCAAGCAAGTACCCAAAGTTAGTCTTTTGCAGTCCTAAGCAATGGTGTCACAATTACCACAAAAATGCCTGTATCTTGCCAATACAGGAACTCAACATCTACCAAAGCTAACCAAGTGGGAATATCTGTATTTGGCACACTGGCAATAATTAAAAAACAAACAAACCTTGGTTATGCCTCTTACAGAAATACACCAAACTAAGAGAAGAAACTATCTGCACAAATAGAGCTATTGTTTTCTAATACATTAAATAATTTCAGATTGCTGATGGGGGAGGTATTTAACCAGCAACATCAATCAACTTGGTACCAGAATTCCAAAGTTGTATAGACTTTTTCAAATGGAGACTCAGCAAAAGCAGGCATGTAGCAGCCCTCAGCAAGAGCATCAAGATGGGATTTTAGTGACAGCAAGGCAAATGGGTATCATATTTAAGAATGCCACTCTTCAACCTACACAGCATTTTACTATTTTAGGACACAGAATATTTATTTTCTTTTAATTTTGATTTATAAAATATTCTAGAAACCTATTTAACGCTTGGCAGGCTTATTTTAGCTACATTTAATCATTCTTTAAAAGAAGACACTGTCTCTTAACAATTTTCCTAAGATCTGCTATCTGCTGAGAAGTTAGATGGACAGCGTTGTAGAGTATAGCAAGTAATTCTTCTAATTTATGACAGATTCACAGACTGCTAATATTCTGGAAGATACAAAAGACCAAAGCAGGCCTGAAACATCTCCTAGCAGAGAAGCACTCCTGAGGCACCTGCTGCAGTTATACACCAATAATCGTGACAGCGAACCTATGGCACACGTGCCACAGGTGGTACACAGAGCCATATTTGGTGGCATGCCAACCATCAGCTCCGGCGCAGGCCGTTTTCACCCTCCCCAGGCTTCAGGAAAGCCTCCAGAGGCTGGGGAGTGCAAAAACGGCCTCCACCAGAGGCCCCCGGAAGTTGGAAACGGATTGTTTCCAAACTTCCAGCTGGCCCATTGGGGTTGTTTTTCACCCTCCCCAGCCTCCGGAGGCTTTCCTGAAGCCTGGAGGGGGGGGGGGGGGCAAAAAAAAGCCCCAACGGGCCAACTGGAAGTTCAGAAATGATCTGTTTCTGGCTTCAAGAGGGCCGGGGGAGGCAGTTTTTGCTCTTCCCAGTCTCTGGAGGCTTTCCTGTGTGTATGGATGGGGGGTGGAGGGTGTTGTGCACGCATGCGCAGTTGGGCGGGGAGATTGAGTGGGCGCACACATGCGCAGTTTTGACACGTCGTAAGAAAAAGGGTTGCCATCACTGATCTATAATAATATATATATTACAATTGATAAGCTTACCCACAAACAAGATCTGTTCCTTTGTTTAAAAAAGAAACAACCAGTATCCTCAACTAGTGTTACTTATCTGCAGAATGTTAGAAATTTAGATAAAACAGGAATGAAGCACTATTGGTAAGTTTGTGCAAAGTTCTGTGATGAAAAATCTATGACTTTTATAAACTCTATATTTATAATCTTATAAATCTATAACCTTAACTTTGCTCTAGACCAGTCTTTTCCCAGAAAGCTCCAAATGTTTTGAAATGTATCAGCCTTAGCCAATATGTCAATAGGTAAACAATTACCATTTATTTAAGGTTGTAAATCCATTATTATAGATACTAGTATTCTATTTGTAAAAACAAACCTGCACATTCCGCCACATTAAATTTATCCCAACTATTGCTATTAAGTGCTAGAAATTACTAAACCAACATACAACTTAACATATAACTTGCATTTATTGGCAGCAAAGCCGATTTCCAGAATATCTGCTGCTTTAATATTTCAATGACATACCTGAAGGTGTTGGGTAGGGGGCACGGGGCGGGGTGTTTGCCACCAAAGTATGCACTTTTTATAATAAAACAGCCCAGCTTTAAAGCTGAATTAATTTTCTTAGTGTAACCAAATGTTACACAAGTTTCATAAGCTGGAGTCAAGGAAGTAAAATGGACTGTACATTTCTGTATTTTTCTTTTGAAAATTGTACAAGTCTAACCCAAATGAAACTTCATCCCTTGAAACAGGTTAGAACAGACATAGTTTCATTTATGTAGGTATATAGGTCAATGAAATTAACTTGACACAAATCTAGCTTTCATACAAAAAGGCAATAATTTTTTAGATATGCAGTTTTCTGCTTTTCGTATGCTTTTACATCACCAATATTGTATTTATAATTCATTTCATATTATATACCCAGGAAGGCTGGTACTTAAAACAATAGGATATATATCTTGGTAAATATTTGTAGATTTGAAGACATTCAGTACAACACTATTCTGTATGTTACTGCTCTCTGCAGTGGCCAGTTTTATTTCCTCACAATTTAGATATATTGCTGTTGCTAGGGAATAAAATCCTCATCATAAGCAAAGGCTTCTCTGGGCCTACTATTCTGCTTAGTCTTGCATAGTAACAGAGGACCAAGGATACTCATGACATTTTGTTTTTAAATAGCAACAAATTTAATTCATCAGTTATTTCACAGTGCTTTTCAGAACCATCAAAGCATTATCTTCAGCAAGTAGATAACTCTGATTACAGATAATTTTAAACTCTAATTTGGAATGTCTCATTTATCAATATTCTCTTTAAGCAGAATGAACAGGCTTGTATGCACATGTAACTATATATACAACTTTAACTGTTTGATAGCAAAAAGATCAGTTGACTCGTATTTACCAATAAATTTTATAGTAATTAAGAATATTTCATTTCATTTAATTCTAAAGTAGAACTGTGCTTTGTTTTCAACTGTGAGTCTTTTCGATTGGGCTCCAAATGCTTAATTTTCCGCTTCTTTTTCAAGAAAAAAAAGCCACGCCTTAACTGTCCCATCCCTAAGCTACTGTTAATAATTTCATATGTTATCAGATACTAGGTAAAATGCAAAAATGTTTATATTTTTGCCATCTTGCAATTTCACAAATAATTGGAAGACAAGCCAAACATCTCTTGTATTTTGTCTGTACCAGGAGAAAGAGTGGTAGATGAATCCAAAGTTAATGTACATTTATATTAAAATTATTATACATATACAGCTGCTGAGTAACATGTGAACTACAGCTGATATAAGAATGTGTATTTGAGACCTTTCAGGTGGGAAACTTTATAAAGGCTGGCTTGCTTCTTAATACAAGGTTTCAATCTGCAGAATTACTATTATAATTAGCATGACTGGGGCAAAGAAATGGTTCAAAAATAGGAAATTATTTCATTCCAAAATACAACTCATATAAATCAGTATGTACAGCTATACAAATCACTTTAATTTGGCTTTTAAGGGTAACGTTTTTAGGATTTTAATGGTTTTAGGATTTTTAGCACAGGGTATTGGGGTTTAATTTATTTTTAGTACTATTTATTGTTATGTGTGTCTTTTTATTCTATTTTAACTTCCTGTGCACCGCCCCGAGTCCCTTTGGGGAGAGTGGGGCGGTTTATAAATTTAATAAATTGAAATTGACTGCTAAAATTATTTAAATTCCATTCCCTGCCCTATTTTTTTTTAAAGTTCTAGTAAAATGACGTAGACCAAGGGTGTCAAACTGAAGGCCCGGGGCCTAGATCTGGCCCACCGGGTGTTTAGATCCAGCCCGGAAATATCAAAGGACCAGCCCTGGGTGCCTCTGCCAGACAAAATGGGTTGCGTGTGGCCCCCTGGGGTCCATTTTCAGCCTCCCCGGCCTTCTGCAGCACTCTGCCGGCCAAAAACGGGCCACACGGAAGCTTTGGTACTACAATGCTGATCTGCTCCTCCAAGAAATCCAGTTATTCTCCTTATTGACTGACTGTACGATTGTTTCTTACATGTCCCTCTCAACAGTTAATGATTCCACATTTACATTCTTTTTATGATTAAACAAGTTGTATTTTATAATTCTGTTATGAACTAAGCCAAGTCTGATATATATGATCATAACTGAACCCTCCAAATAAGGTCCAAGTGATGATGGTTGCAATGCGGATCATATGACCTGATCCAATTTTATGACCTTTGTGGCAGTCATAACCCAAACATCACAGCCATGAGGCAAACTCATTATTTGTTATGGAGCACTTTTCTGCCAAAAATGCAGTAAATTATCTTCATGTGACTATAGAGCACTGCAAATGGCAATAGATGCAGACCTGATGCCAAGTATTCAAAAATGCATTCATGTTTGGGAATTTGTAACTTAAAAATGGGATCTGTCATAACTTCAATCAGTTGCTAAGTGACCAGTTGTTAAGTCAAGGCCTACTTATAGTTCTGTATGATTCACATTGAACACAAATCAATATTATGCAAGAAAGTAATCCTAGAGCTTTGGAAGCATTTCCAGAACAAGTATAGGAACCATAAAGTATATTAATTACCTCTATTCAATTTATATTTATTTATATCTAAATGTAACTATAAAACTTTCTGGACTTCTTCCCAAGGTTTCAGGATCATATAATGCCTTCATAAAGGTAGTTACAGCCTGTTTTATTAGTTAATGAATAACATCATCTAAATTTCAAAACTGCAGGCAACTGTGCACCATCCTAGTGTGCTGAGCTGCAACAGAATCCAAGAGAAACATTTCCACAACTAGTCAGCTATCATGAAGCAGGCAGGCATTAAAAAATCCTTGGCAACACAATGATGCATTTGCACATATCAGAGGGAGGAGGCAGAACTTACATTCCGATCAGAGAGAAGAATTTTATCTTATTTTTGCCCAGAGCTTACCTTTAAGGATCAGTCATCACTTTTAATGGAACTTTTAAGAATCAGTAATTTCACTATAAATGATCTTACTAAGCTTTCTTCCTTGAATGGTAATAGTCAGATAAATATGACTTCATCAAGCAACAATCCCCAATAAATTATTTTCATACCATCCTATCGTAGCACATACAGCCTTCCCAAACCCATTGACCCCTGAATGTGTTGGATTAAGTACAATTCTGGCACACTGGAACTTTTTAGTGAAAACCTGAAACTTCCTTCCTGCAGGAAAATGTCTTCCCTGAATTGTGATTTCTACCTTAATCTCACTATTACTAAATTCAGATGATTCTATTTCCCACAGAACACAAGCCAATAATTTTTTCTATCTGGGTTACTGGCCCTTGAGAGAAAAAGGTTCCATTTCAGTATGTTAATATACAGGTAATCCTCTACTTATGACCACAATGAGTCCAAAATTTATGTTATTAAGTGAGATATTTGTTAAGTGAATTTTGTCCCATTTTACGACCTTTCTTGTCACATTGGTTAAGTGAAATCACTGTGGTGATAAATTAGTAACCTGGTTGTTAAGTGAATCTGGCTTCCCCATGACGTTGCTTGTCAGACGGCCGCAAAAGGTGATCACATGACCTTGGGAAACAGCAATGGTCATAAGTATGAACCAGTTGCCAAGCATCTGAATTTTGATCATATGCTCGTGGGGACGCTGCAATGATCATAACTTTGAAAAACAGTCATGTCACTTTTTTAGTGCCATTGTAACTTTGGTCACTAAATGAAGTGTTGTAAATCAACGATTATTTGTGTTACACAAAATATTGAAAGCCAACAGAAGTAACGTAACAGAATAGTTAATCTATACATTGCTGAGAATAGCAACATTTTAAAAATCTACATCATTTACAAATGACTCTCCAAGAGTTTCTGACCAACCCACTAGATCTCATAGGAGGGCTGGCTGCTCTAGAGCCTTTCTATGAAACAGAGCCATCTTGCAGAAGACAGGAGATATTATTTATTAAATGTATATGCTGCCCATCTCACAGTTCAAGGCAATTGAGTGGTTTATGAGAGGTTTTCTGTCTCTACACCTGCCATATGAAATAGCCTCCTCCCTGAGATTTAGATGGGATCAATCATGCTAGTCTTCTGGAAGGCCATGAAATCCTGGCTTTCCCCTCAGGCATTAAGACCAGGCTATTAGTGGAGCCTGATATACATATTTTGGAAGCTGAGTCATTTTGTGAGATGCCTTGGCTCTTATATTGTATTATGACAGTACATACCAATTCTACGTTTATCAAGTCCCCATCTAGCAAGACACTTCATTATGAAGTCAGTTACCTACCTAAACTTACTGCCGTACAAAACAATACTTGGCATTTGATAGTATCTCACTACCAATTTCTTCAGATTGTTACATGACTTCATGGAAAGCTTTGAGTGTTCATTTATGGTGAATTGCCATTTTCCAGAAAAACGATAGCAAGAATTTTTATCAGATTTATGGAAGGTTGAATAATGTGAAAGACAAAATATTTAAACAAAGTAAATGACAATAGCTTGGCAAGCAATTTGCTATTAGCTGAAAAATTCATTGGGCCTACTAAACTCCTCTGTCTTTTCTCAATCATTAAAGAAACAGGTATCCGGTCTACCAGTTTCACAATGTGCTGTTTTTCTCCCCAATTTCCACTCATGAGAGTATAATGTACACGAAATTCATGTGTCTGAAGCTTGTGTAAGATACAAAAGCTCAGAGCCCTGAAAAAAAGAAATAGTTATATATTTGAAAGCAGGTTTTATGTCTAATTTGGAATACCATTTCAATATGCCACTAAACAGCAAGCATTTGAGCTCATGCTCTTCAGTATGAACTCTTCATACATCAGGTCCTGAACAAACAGAAAAAATAAGTGTTTTTTAAAATATAGTAAGATAACTCTTATTTTCTCCATTTTTAACCAAAGTTTCATAACTGTTCCTCTATACTTTCTTTTATCATCCTTATTTACTATTATTATGCAGAGCAATCAAATGGGGTATAATGATGTACATTTATAGTACAGTGATCCCTCGTTTCTCGCGGCTTCATGTTTCGCGGCTTCAGTGCTTCGCGGGTTTTTCAAAAATACAGAGGGAAAAAATGCATCGGTAGGAGGCAAGCGCCCCCTAGTGCTTGCTTTAAACAATGTCCACCAACTCAAGTTTCCGGTGCGAATCCTACTTCGCGGTTTTTCAGTTTTCGCGGAAGGTTCCGGTCCCCATTAACCGCGAAAAACAAGGGATCACTGTAAATGTGACAGCCGTGGCCAGGGGGGAATTTTACCAGGCTCGCCTGGTACGCCAGTTGCATCCACTATTGGACCGGGACGCCCTTCGCACAGTCACTCATGCCCTCATGACATCCCGCCTGGACTACTGCAACCCTCTCTACATGGGGCTCCCCTTGAGGTGCACCCGAAGACTACAGCTAGTCCAGAATGCAGTCGCGCGGGCAATATTGGGTACCTCTAGGTATTCCCACGTAACACCGCTCCTGCGCGAGCTGCACTGGCTCCCTGTGGCCTTTCGGGTGCTCTTCAAGGTGTTGGTTACCATCTTCAAAGCGCTCCATGGCACGGGACCTAGCTATCTGCGGGATCGTATCCTACCCCACACATCCCTTCAGCCGATTCGCTCCCACAGAGAGGGACTTCTCCGGGTGCCGTCCACTAGGCAATGCCAGCGGGCAACGCCCAGGGGAAGGGCCTTCTCTGTGGTAGGCCCTACCCTCTGGAACGATCTACCCCCCGAACTTAGATCTACCACGGACCTCCGCTCCTTCCGCCAGCAACTAAAGACCTACCTTTTCCAACAGGCCGGCCTGGCCTAACCTACTGTACCTAGCCTTAGTTTTTAGTAGAGAAATTTTTATATTGGTTTTATGGGTTTAGTTTTAATGGGGTATATTTTAGCACAGGGTGTTAATTTAATATAGTTTTAAGTATTTATATATTTATTTTGTGATGTATTATGTTTTTAGATTTCCTGTGCACCGCCCCGAGTCCCTTTGGGGAGAGGGGGCGGTTAATAAGTTGAATAAATAATAATAATAATAATAAAGAACTATAGTCAAATATGTAGCCAATTGTCATTCGATATTCAGGCTTCTAGTATTTTAAAGTGTGCAGTTACCCTTTTCTGAATGTTATTTCCATGCACCCAACTTTCTCTAATTCTCTCTAATCTATTCCATCACTACTGTTCCTTTTTCATATCTTGACTTGCTTCTATAGGCAGTTGCCTATTCAATATTCTGCAGGTTTATTCATTCATTCATTTTCAATAGCTGCCCATCTTAGTAAACGTCTTAGTAAATGACTCTTGAGTAGCTTAAAATATATACATAGGAGCAAGATACTTGGCCAGTTAGCCATGTTACTCCCCTAGGCCTAATAAAGTAGAAGAGCATTTTCATTCTCATTCTTTTTCTGCAGAAAGCCTTTCATTTTTTAGTTTCATAAAAGTACTAAATTAATGTATATTCTTGGGGAAAAATGTGCTAATAAAAATAATTTTCCCCCTAAAGGTAGAGAATTTTACTTATTATTTACTCATCAATATGTTCTCTATTTTAAATATATATACTCTGAACATGGTAAGTCAGGACCAACCATTCCACAAGCAGGCAATTATCTAATTTATGAAAAAACATTGCTTTTTCTTCTTTTTTTTTTACAAATATCCTCAATTGTGCCTTCCCATCTATTATACGGATGGAATCTGGCATTTCTGCTTCCTTGCCATAGGAAATTCAGCAACAGTTTCTAGGTGTTGCATCATTACAGTGTAACATCATTAGCTTTACAATACAGGCTTTATAATTAACCTTAAGATCCCAAGTTTTAACTAAAAGGTGGATATAATTATTTCAAATATTAGAAGTCAGTGTAACATCAACTTTAATACAATTGGAAAATTTCCCAAACTTTAATTTAAAAAGTTATTTTAAGGCATCCAATATGGAATGTCCATCCAAGGCAAATGGAAGAAAACTGTGCAATATTCCTGTCATTCAAGCACCACCAGCTGAAGGCAAAATTTATTCATACAAAATCTCTACTCTATTAAAAGGTAGAATTGGCTATGGCTTTTTAATATTATGACATTATTTTTCCAGAATCTTTTCTTCACCAGAAACATATAGTGTACATTATTCCTCTAATAATTTATTTATTTATTTATTTTTCACATTTATAACCCACACCCATCTCACCACAAAGGGACTCGGGGCTGCGAACAGAGAATTAAATCAATTAAACATAAATACAGAAACATTAAGGGCCTGTGCTAAAACCATTTTAAATCCCCATTTAAAACTGGCGGTGTTGGAGGTTACGCAAGGCCGGCTAGTTGGAAGAGGTGTGTCTTCAGACATTTGCGGAAGAGGCGGAGGTCAGAAATGGTACGGAGTTCAGGGGGCAGGTCGTTCCAAAGGGCTGGTCCCGCCACAGAGAAGGCCCTCCCACTGGGCGCCGCCAGTCGGCATTGCCCGACCGACGGCACCCTGAGGAGGCCCTCCCTGTGGGAGCGTATCGGTCCAAGGGATGTATGGGGCGTGATGGAGGTGATGCCTCTTATTCCTCAGTGTATGGTGGATGCAAGAAGAATATAGTAATAATAACGCACAATCCATACAAAGGTCTACATGGTTTCTCTATGGCAGTGATGGCTAACCTTTTTTGGCTCGCGTGCCAAAAGCGGGGGGAGCACAGGGGGGGGGGGTCATGCATGGGCGTGCCACACCCATAATGCTATGTGCGTGACCCCCTGCTTTTGACACGCTTTTTCACCCTCCCCAGGCTCCAGAGGCTTTCTAGGAGCCTGGGGAGAGTGAAAACAACCTCCCTCCCACCTCCAGAGGCTTCAGGAGCTTCCCTGAAGCCTCCAGAGGGAGAAAAACGGCCTCAAAAGGCCTAAATCAGCTGGCCAGCGCCCACAAGCACGCTGGAGCTGACAGGGCAACGCCTCACATGCCCTAAGAAATGGTTTCGCGTGCCACCTGTGCCATAGGCTCACCATCACTGCTCTATGGCAATAGATAGAATCATCTCTGCAGTGCCATGGGACAAAACAGATGCATTTTTGACCCTGCTTAAATAGCTATTTTTTATAACCTATTTTAGCTATACAGAAATCACAAAAAATAGAAAACCAATTCTCTAAGAGAAAAGGATTTTGCAAAAGCTCCAAGGAATTAATTATTATTAAAATGGAACAGTTATTAGCAAAGAATCCAGGCACCAAATTGCACAAAACATTTATCCATATATCCTATTTATAAATTCTTACCAGCTTTAGTAAAAATATAAACAACTAACTAACCATCACTTTTCTCATTTTAATCTATCCATTAGACAAAAAGTCATAAAGTTTCTGGATTAAAAAATATCAAAATACATGAGCACCCAGAAAGGTGGGCCAGAAATTTCTATAAAGTCAAAACATTTCTATGGATTTTTTTTCATCTCTAAGCAAGGCTGCTCATTTTAGAATTCTATTAACATTTGCTTTTCAGATTGTGTAAAAAATATACATTAAAAGTATACCACAGTTGAATATTTATTGTATTTCTAAATAGAAAACACCATTTCCAATATTCCATAAAATATATATTTTCCCATATCAAAATTTTTAGTTTTTTTAAAGCAGAACTCTAAAATAGACTAATTTATTTTTTTTATATCTTGCAATGCAGCCCAAATACCAGCATAGTTGATGAATACTGAGATGAACATTCTAATCTGAATTATTTGCATAGGAACATTTGCTGGAAAACACATCTTTAGCAAGCACTGAAGAAAAAGATGTGCTGTGATAGAAAAGAGGTAAAGACGAAATGCAGCAACATATTTGGTTCAAGCTGTAACCTACGCAGTACAGTTGCTATGGAGACGAAAGGGGAATATTCCCCACCAAAGTTCTCACATTTAGTGACCTAAAATATTTGCAACTGATGAATATTCGCCCAGTAATTGACTAGCTGAGAGTAAATCTGAGCCTTAATTGAAAAGTAATCTGTATCTCCATAACTAGGCAAATTTCAGATATCTGCAGCTGCCTCAGTCAGCTGTTCAAAATGATTGTCATTACCTAAAGTGACATGGCCAAATTTGAAGAAATATCACTCCCAGAATACAAGCCAATTCTGAAAGCCATTTGTTTTGATAGCAGCTTCTATCAATTATTTATATCACTATGCATCAGTAAACAATGAATTTTTATGAATTTAAAAAAATAAAACATATGTAACCATGTTATATAAATATCCCATTACTAGTCACGTGAGCACAGATGTCTGATAATATCATGAAGTCTCACCAATTCTCATTTGGGGAACTGAGAAGATTGACTTGTTGCAATACATAAGGAAAATGCAAAATGTCTATTGCATGTAACAGTGGGGTTTGGTGACATATGCTTAAACTGAAACAGATATGTTTTAGTTTACATATAGAATGAAACAGAACATTTTATTCCAGATACTGTACAAAATTCAGTTTTTACAAGTATAAGTGGAGGAGGAAGTCAAAATGGAAAAAAGCCAAGGCTGAGAGGTTTTCCAGGTGATGGTGTGTGAAACAACAGCAGTAGTAAGTTAGATGAGCAGCTGAACAGACAGTAAGAAAATTATGGTGGGAAGGCCAGAGAATCAGAGACTTTGGTGGCAACTAATGGACAGGGAAGGGAGAAGAGATGAGGCAACTCACATTAGCCTTACCTACTTACTCCTTAATTCAGGGATATTATTTTAATTGCAGTTTAAAAACCATACAGGTTCTAGTGAGTGTGTAAAGCTTCTACACTGACGTCTCTCATTGTCTGGCAGGCATATAGCAATTATGGAGAAGCCAACTTATTCACCTTGGAAATCCTAGGTTAACATACTAGCAGATGACTTTTCTTCTTCCTCTTTAAATGTTTAGAGGATGGCAAAATAGCAGAAAATTAAATGTCACAAGATATAAATGTAGGCAAAAGCTGAGTTTCCCTAACTTCATGTGTGGCCTGAAATGCGGATGGCCTATTATCTTAAAACTGAAAGGTAATCTACACATCTGCAACACAGGTCCAGATGCCTGAGAGGAACAAGTATGAAAAAAATCTGATCTTATTTACCATTGACTACCATAAACAGGATTATCTACACCAAGTGCCAGCAATAAATTAGATACAATTATATAGCCACAGCATCATATTGGCTGAAAATGCCAATTTCAACTGATCTTGTATAGTATAATTTAAAGCTATTTTTCCCACCAAATGGAACACCTGTTCCTACTGTAAGGGGGGAAAACAGTATGTTATTAATCTTTACAAACAAGGAAGCAATTAAAAAATTAAGGATTTAATCCTATATACTTACCTGAAATTGGAAGTAAAGATCCTAGCTCAATAAAGGTTAGTTCTGAGAAAAATACACAGCACTGTATTATACTTTGATTAAGAACTGTTTAAGGCAACTAAGACTAATTAATGGTTTAATGGCATGCAGCACACAATAATTATTCTAAGAAAATACTCAAATGCAAAGTATCATGCAACACTAAAAAGCAGAATAACCCACACGTTGTGCTTAATTCCTTAGATCCAAACCCTCTCAGCTATGTGCCCTTGCTTAGCTTCTAAAGAGTCCAATGATTAATCTAATGCCCTTTTAAAAACCATATAAAAGTCAATTTGATTTTGCAATGTGCATTTTCATCAGAGTTTACATCTTTCTTCTAACATTGTCTATTGTGCATTAACTCAGTAATAGACAATCTGGGAGGTAAATCTCAAAGTCCATCACTATTTGCTTTTTTTCATATGGAGACATTATCTGGCCAAGTAGACAGCCAAAGAGCCACCTACATATAAACTATCTGATGGATTTAGGGGCAGGTAAAAATGATGGAAGAACATTATCTCTTGCTCATGCTATCTTCAACTTCTGTAACAGCTGACTACCTCCATGTCCATTAATTAAATTTAACAATTAGCAGTTAGAAAGAGCTTACCATTTACTATGTGCTGGTTCCTGAGTTAACAGAAACACTGTAGTTGCAAAGGGCAGATTTCTAATCTATCTTTGTACAGTGATAGCCTTTTCAGTAAATAGTACATTAAAGGTCACCTGTAATATCACACTGTGCCCTAATGCTATTATTAAGTTTTGGACCCTTAGATACAGAGAAACATTCAAAAAAGTTTATAAGATACTTCCCATTCTAAAGAGAAACAGAAAATTATTTGTTAGCAGCTTTTCCATAAATGTTCAAGATAATCGTGTAAACACATATTGGGCAATTTAAATTTGGTTAACTAAGAACATTTAATGTTGATTTAAGATACACCATTTTCAAGTACCAGAAGGCCCAATAATTACAGATAGATGCTAAAAATAAATCCATACTATTTAACTTACCATATCCTCCTATATGAACTCTGAATTTATTCAAAATAATAAAGATGAAGCTGATAAATCAGGGGTCCAAAGGAATTGCATAATAAAATACAGGCACTATGCAGTTCCTATGAACTGAGAATTGACAAGCACTTTTATCTTCAAACAGATTGTTAGAGGGCTCCACCTTTGTTATAAATAATGGTTACTGATGTAGACATCCTACAATAATCTGTTGGATGACAGCTATGAAGTTGATCCACAAGTTCCATGTTGAAGCATCCATTTCAGAGATGCTATCAGCACATCCTGTTGGGCTTTACTTGCATGGAATCCCCTAATTTCAGCAAGTTATTTTAACAAATAGCTTTCAAAGTTCACCCAAGTGAAAATGCAGCAAGACTCTGTAGGACAATGTGCTCTTATGTGCATGCTACATAAAGAACAATCAGAAAAGGAATATTGATAAACACTTAAGAGTTAGGGTAAAGTTTAATCTCTAAACTTAGTCACTACACCTCTGAATGCCACATACTTTGAAAGAGGAAGAATGCATTATTGTCTTCATATCCTGCTTAGTCCGGCTATCCTTCATGAGAACTGAAATGCTAACCATTGATCTGATGCAGCAGACTTCTTTTTACACTTAATAGTTTAATGATGTTGGCATGTCTCCATTGCCAAGATTCTCTTTTGTCTGTCTTCAACTGTACTCTACTATAAGTATCTAAGTTCATTAGGTTAAAAGATAAACCACAAGTCACATTTATGATGCAGTCTAGAACACTGTATTTGGTTGTAGATATCAGTTTAATTGTAATTCTGCATTATCTGAGACAAAATGCTATATGTGCAGTCAGTCACCACCTGGGTGCACTGCAGCCTCTATTGTTATGTGACATCATTGCCTTACAATGGGAAATCAGTGAGAGGTCATAAGTCTTGCACACAGCTGGAATGGGATAGGATGATGTGAGATAGGGCTATTAGGTCTGTAATGTCATTTGAGTGTAATAGCTCAATTCTTTTGTCTTAGCCTTAATAGAGGGCAACAAGCAGACACTGTCAAAGATTTAGATGCTAACAGTTGAAGAAATTCTGTAACAGTGGGATGCTCTAAGATGATATTTTCATTATTTCACAGAGAGTAGATGTCATACAAAATTGTTGATACCTAAGGAAATCGCAGGAAACATAAAAGAAATTTGAAAAGCTATTGGAGAAATCAGGCATCAAGTCAGAAAATATAATGCATATGTTGCAAAGCCCAGGACTGAAGACTCACATTCAGCTGCTCTAAGTGAGATTACTCTGTATGCAATGATTGGCATCAAGCCACATTGCAGAAATGGTCTGCCCAAAAATTAACAGAGAACTGCTATGCTACATATGGATCCCCATTTGATTTATATTGCTAGCTGAATCTTCCTCTGTTCTCAAAAAAACTGTGGCAGTTCTATTTCCTTGACAAACGCAAGGTTAGGACAAAATGGTGCAATAAGATAAAGAGCAGCATCCTAGGCAGACTGCGACAATTCTAGTCTAGATCAGTATTCGCTATTCATCAGTGAGAGGCCATGCTGGCTTCTCTTAAAGGCTCAGACCTGACTAACAAGGCAAATATAAAGAACTGTTCTCCCCTTTAAAGCAACCCCTCCCTCCCTCTCTCCACCCAGTCTAGCCTCTCTGCAATATGACAAATGCAGAATCTTCTGGAATGACTTGATACTGCCTCCCACGATTGCTTTGTTTGCAAGATTAGATAAAAATTTTCTTTTTTATTTATTGGATTGTAAAAAATTGAAATAAACTCCTCCAGTTTGTAGTATTTAAGAGTTCTGTTCCACAATGACTTATTAACGTACTAAAATCAATCTTAGATTAATTCTGAACAAATCTTCAAATAAACACTTCTGAAGACAGCCTATACAAATATGAAGGTTATTCCACAAAAGAAAAGAACACTCTCACCAGAAACTTAAGGATGCATTATAATGGATAAAAAATACACCAAGAAAGAAATTAAGAACTAATCAGTGTACAAAGATAATTTTCAATTAGCAATTCTCCCTATGTTATCCAAATCCCCCCCCCAAAGAGTGATGAATAGAAAACTGAGGTATTTAAAGATTTGCAGTTCAAAAAAGAATTTGCTTTTACTGATCAAAATCATAATCTTAGCTCACTATCATGAAGCAGATTAAGGGATGGGTTGGTTTCCAATTGTGGGTGGGGCTGCTTGTGGGAGTTAGGGGGTGGGTATACTAGCTGAATTACTGGGAAAGACTACTAGGGAGTGGCACCGCCCAAGCACTAGAGAGGGGGAGCAAAAGGGGGGGGGGGGAGACAGAACATCCATGCCATTAGGTATGCCCTCTCAACAGAATATAGGATTACTCATATTTCTGCAATATGGTGATACAAAGGGAGGGGCAAGCAGTAGTATAGCTTATCCTCAAAGTACTGAAACATAAGTAGCATAAAATCCCCCCCTTCTCCCCCCCAATGCAGAAAAAAAGACTTTAACTAGGCCCAATGATGAGGCAAAACAGAATAGTTTCATCAGTCCACCCAGAACAAGCAAAAATTGTAGATGAAGGTGATTACAACTAATATTATAATGCAACTCCGTTAAATATAAAGCTTCACTGCAAATGCCGACTGTGACACACCAACAAGGAAAAATAACCCCTAACTTCAGTTCAGAACAGCATTTGAAAATGCCTGTTTAGAGGAACCCAAAACTATTTAATTATTTCAAAGAGGGTCACATTTCTTTGAACTTCCAAAGATTACATTGCATAATATGACAACAGTAAAGGCAGAGTACTCCTTTTTTTTCTTAAAGAGAAGAGATATTCTTCAGCATGGAGGAGACAATACTTGGGAGAGGTATTCCTTCTAGGAAAAAAAAATCCCTTCTTTGTATAGGAACAAGAAATAATGGGAAATTTCAGTCCGAGAGACAGCAAGAGTATGCTCCCTTTCCAGGGTAGAAAGGAACATGGTTTCTCTCTTTCCCACTCTTAAGCAGGGTGGGGCATTGGCTCTGGAAGTTTGTAAGAAATAAGATTCTCCTCCTCACTGAATCAGTATCTGTAATGCGCTATTTCAAGTACTTTATGAATACACACAAAGCAGGCATACAGGAGAAAGTCAGGTTGCATGCCAGAAGACATTTAGATGCAGTGGGGATGTTAATAATGAGATCTGACCCAAGGTGGAATAATCTCCTTTAGACACGTGCAGGAAGAAAGGAGCTCTTTTTCTCTAGGCGTGGCAGACTCAGGAAGAAAAGAAAGCACTCTTTGCTCCTTGAAGCCATCTCCATTATTTAAAAGTGAGATAAGAAATTACAGCACCTCAGGCCCGAAGTATTTTATGTATGGAACATTATGTATGTATGGGACAAGAATGTGTGTATATATACGTGTGTGTGTGTAGATATACATACACATACACAAAGACTGCATAGAAAGTTGAGTGTAGGAAACCTTAAATATTGTATCTCTATCATTCATTTTTTCCAAATAGCTGCCAATTCCCCCCCCCCACTCCGCCCTCCCAAAAAACCGATGATTCATCATGAGAAGGACATTTTCTACAGCCACTATAACGAGGGGGCTTCAAAGTGAAACACATTGAAAAATTAGAGTGAAGGAAGAGAGTATTGGATTAACCCCATTTTGAAGAATCGTTTTATCCTATTCCTTTTGGAGAGAAGACAGGTGATAAAATACAAGGCTTTTCTCGTCAATTCCCCCCCCCTTTCCTTTCAATACAGTGCATTTTCTCCCCATCCTCATTAAAAAAAGCGCTTCCCGCAAGAAAGAAAGAAAAAGCTACCCAAGTTATTAATGGGAGCAAGGAAGAGCAAAATAATGTTACTTTATTTCTGGATATTGTAATTATTTCCCCTTCTTTAACGTTCATTTCATCAGAGCCTCAGCCTAATTTCCTCACACAAATGAAAAGGGGGGAGGGAAAAACCTACTGCCACTTTTTCAAAATTATTTCTCCTCATCTATGTTGGGAAAGAAAAGTGGAACTTATTTTCCCTCCTACTTCAAAAAAGAATCTCCAGACAAAAGCCCCCGAAGGATAATTTTCCTTCAGAAATAGGCGGCGGGAGGGCCCCTTTATTGCCGCTACGGCGGGAAACGGAGGGCAGAAAAGGGCGACTTACGTTTTTCATGGCAGCCGCCATGTCGTCGTATCTCTCGGCTTGCTCTGCCAGCCGGGCTTTCTGCACCAGCTGCTCGCGGTCGACCATTTTTACAGGTTCAGAGGCTGGGAGGTGTTGCTTCTTTAAATGTTTTTGTTCTGCTCCCGACCGAGGCTAGAGAGAGAGAGACTGAAGAGGAGAGACAGAGAAACACAGAAACAAAACCAAAAAAAAAAAAGCAGCAGCCAGAGAGCAGGCGATTGGTTGGTCGGCCGGCCGGCCGAAGCGGGGTCGCGTGCGAGGCAGGCGGTTCAACGGCTTGGCTTCCCAGAGCGCGAGACAACTCGCCTCTTTCCCCCTTCACACTCACGCCGCTACTGCTCTTACGGCAGCGGCGACGGAGAAGGCGGCAGCTGTAGTAGCAGTGGCGGCTGCACCCAGGAGATATACGCATGCGCTTCTTTGCCTCGCGGGGATCCTCTCGCCCCGCCAAGGCCCTCCTCTTTCCTCCAGCCCCCGCCCCTTTTTAGAGCCACGCCTCCTTAGCTAAGGTAAAAAAGAGAGAGAGAGAGGATTGCGCACGGGCGCCAAAACTGCACACAAGGGCCGGGGCTATTCCAAGATGACGCAGCCATGAAAAGCACCATGGGAGCTGTAGTTTGAGGGAGGAGGGGGATCAGAGAGAAGGTTGCCTCAGATGGGAAGCACCCGTTTTCCAAAGGGCAATATTCGTGCCTCGTATTTTTGCAGTCTCTTAAGTGAAGAAGAAAATAATCCTTGTAATGCAGCACGTTAAAATTCTAATTAATTTGATTCTCTAAGTGGTGGGTGCTCCATCACTGGAGATTTTCAAGAAGAGATTGGACGGCCATTTATGGGGAATGGGATAGTCAGTGTCTCCTGCTTGAGCAGAGGGTTGGACTAGAAGACCTCCAAGGTCCCTTCCAACTCAGTTCATTGATAATGAAGATAAGGTAAAGGTAAAAGTTCCCCTCGCACATTGTTCTAGTCGTTCCCGACTCCAGGGGGCGGTGCTCATCTCTGTTTCAAAGCCAAAGAACCAGCACTGTCCGAAGACGTCTCTGGTCATGTAGCCAGCATGACTAAATGCCGAAGGCGCATGGAACACTGTTACCTTCCCACCAAAGGTGGTTCCTATTTTTCTGCTTGCATTTTCATGCTTTAGAACTGCTAGATTGGCAGAAGCTGGGACAAGTAATGGGAGCTCACTCCGTTATATGGTGCTAGGAATTTGAACCGCCAAACTGCCGACCTTTCTGATTGACAAGCTCAGTGTCTTAGCTGCTGAGCCACCATTTCCCTGAAGTGATAAATAGCACCTGCTTTTTCACTGAAGGACTAGGTCAGGGGTAGATCCCTATGAAGAAAATGCACATGGTGATTAAGAATTGACACCAACTTAAACACCTTGGAAGAAATAGTCTGATGCAGTGATTGTATCTACAAAGATCAGAATTATGCAGGCAGCGGTTTTCCTTGGGACACTGGAAGTGAAAGTTGGATAGAAAATGTTTTGATGTTTTTGAACTGTGTTGGAGACAACTCCTGATAATACTATGGACAGCCAAGAAAACAAACTAATGGATCGTCAAACAAATCAACCCAGAGTTCTCACTTGAGGCACAAATAACCAGGCTCAAATTATCCTACTTTGGACACATTATTCGAAGACTCAGTTCTCTAGAAAAGACTAATGCTGGCAGAGGTGGAAGGAAAGAGAAGAGGATCATCATTGGTAAAAATGGATAGACTCAGTTACAGTGGCAACGGATGCACTGTTGGAAGGTTAGGGACAAATTGTCATAGGAGATTAACACTGACTTGATAGCATATAATTCAATCAATACAGGAAAATATTTTACAATAATACTGTAAGAATGTTTAAAGTCAGATTGACCTGATTAGTATGAACTTCTTGCAAGAATGATCTTTAGTATGACCTTGCAGTGCTGCAACTACAGTAACTAGGATTTCTAACATTATTAAACCAGGACTTCTGTAGATGGTTGCGGAAATCTGCTTGATCGGTAGATGATACTAAAAAGATAAAGTAAACGCTATGTTCTCCTGTCTTCCAAGTGGTCAGTTCATACTAACCTGCCTCACTGGCTATTCTGTGATCAGAACAATCTTACAAGGTAGTTTCAGCTGACAAGAGAATTATCACTTCCTCCAGTATCAGGTAGTCCACAATTGAGCCCAAAATTTCCATTGCTAGGTGAGACGTATTAAGTACATTTTGCCTCATTTTATGACCTTTCTTGCTACAGTTGTTCAGTGAATCACTGCAGTTAAGTTAGTAACATGGTTGTTAAGTGAATCTTGCTTCCCATTGACTTTGCTTGTCAGAATGCCATACATTAAATAAGTAAATGCTTGTCAGAAGATCACAAAAACTGAATACATGACCCTGGGACACTGCAACCCTCAGCAAGCCTCCGAATTTCACAAGTCACTTTTTAGTACTGTTGCAACTTTGAATGGTGACTAAATGAATGGTTGTAAATCAAGAATTGCCTGTATGCCATGATAAATTATATCAGAGAGCCATGGGCATCTTTTGGGGAGAGACAGTATGTCAAAAATCAAAACAGTTAAAACTGCCTGACCAAAACCCTGCCCCTATTTATGTGCATTATTTGAGCTGCATGTCGGTAAAAACGTTACATTACTTGAATTGTATTATCAAGAAAGTCCTCCTCTTACTCTCACTTCTACCCTGTGAATACCTTCAGATCAAGGGTGGGTTTATGCCAGTTCTAACCTCTAACCTATAGAAGAGGTTCCACAAATCTACAGTGCCGTTTAGAACCGGTTCCAGCTCCCTCCCCCCACCCGTCCGCACATCATCAAGATGAAGAGTGAGAGAAGGAATTCTGGGAGTTGAACTCCACAAGTCTTAAAGTTGTGAAGTTTGAACACCCCTGGATTTTTTTTTCTAAAGGATTAGGGGTGCAAGGGTCTTCTAACTTGACAGCTTTAAGACTTGCGTGCTTCAAATGCTAGTTTCTGAGCCAACATTTTGGTTGCTAAGCAAGAGCGTTGTTAAGTGAGTTTCACCACATTTTACAAGTTGGCCTTGCCCACTCAGTCATATGACTGACAAACCACTCCCACTCGGTCACATGGCTGGCAAGCCACTCCCACCTGGTCACATGGCTGGCAAGCCACTCCCACAAAGCACGCCACACCTACAGAATAGGTTCTAAAAAAAATTGAAACCCACCACTGCTTCAGATAGGGCCACTGAACCTGAAATGCCCAAAGCTGGATAATCACTGAGTGGAAGCAAAAAAAGAAATCAGAAAAATTCCTTACTGGCATATTTTTTTTAGATTTTTATGATTTAGCAAAGGCAGTTGTATTCAAGTTATTCCCAACTCATGAAAGATATAGGCTTAAAGCATCCCGGTATTAGAACTTTTCTTGGAAATCTCTTTTTATTGCTGTTTCTTCATGACAATTACTATTATTTGGCCCAAACCTGAAATTGAGGCAGCCCTATGTTGCCCTTAAATATACTAAAGTTAAAGTAATGTTACTGTTTCATCCTGACATAGGGTACAATGAATACAATTGCATATGCTTCACCCAAGCATTCTGTCAATATGTAATCAGATGACACGAGGTGGAATTCAACTAAATCTATTGATTGCTTTAAGACATTACAGTATTTTTATTTATTTGTATCCTGCCGTTATTATTTTACAAATAAATCAAGATGCCAATCATATCCAACATACCTTTCTCCTCCTATTTTCCCCACAACAATCCTATGACGTGAGTTGGGCTGAAGGAGAGTGACTGGCCTAAGTCACCCAGCTGGCTTTCATGGCTGTATTGCAGGCATGTCCAAAGTCCGGCCCGGGGGCCATTTGCGGCCCGGGGGTCGGTTTAATACGGCCCTCCAACAGCCCTCCCTGCTCTGTGTAAATGTGGCCCTCCCTTCCTCCCTCTGTCTCTGGGGCTGAGAGGGAGTGACTGACAGACACAGAGAGAGACAGAAGGGGAGGGAGGGAAAGACAGAGAGACAGACAGAGACAGAGAGAAAGAGAGGGAGGGAGAGAGACACAGATAGAGAATGACACAGGGAGGGATTGAATCGGAGACAGACGGGGAAAGAGGGAGAGCAGACATACAGAGAGAGGGAGGGAGGGAGAGAATCAGAGAAAGTGACATACACAGAGACGGAGAGAGAGAGAGGGAGGGAGAGACAGATAGATAGAGACTGATTAAGTGAGTGAGAGACAGACAGACAGACAGACAGACAGAGTGACAGAGAGAAAGAGAAAGAAAGAAAGAAAGAAAGAAAGAGAAAGAAAGAGAGAGAAAGAGAGAGAAAGAAAGAAAGAGAGAAAGAGACAGAAAGAAAGAGAAAAAGAGAGAGAAAGGAAGAGAAAGAGAGAAAAAGGGAAAGAAAGAAAGAGCGAAAGAGAGAGAGAGAAAGAAAGAGACAGAAAGAAAGAGAAAGAGAGAAAGAAAGAGAAAGAGAGAGAAATGGAGAGAGAGAGAGGAAGAAAGAGAAAGATAGAGAGAGAGAGAGAAAGGGAGAAAAAGAGAGAGAAAGAAAGAGAGAAAGAGAGAGAGAAATGGAGAGAGGGGGGGGGGGAGAAAGAGAGAGAGAGAGAGAGACAGAAAGAAAGAGAGAAAGAGAGAGAGAAAGAAAGAAAAAGCGAGAGAAATGGAGAGAGAGAGGAAGAAAGAGAGAAAGAGGTAGGTAAGTTTTTTTTTAATTTATTTTCAATACATTGTGAAAACTCAACTGTCAGTTGATCTTAATGCTATGAAATGAAAAGTATGTCATTTGCAATTAACTTGGCATAAAATAATTTATTTGCATTTAATTGTAATGGTTCAAAAATGTTCGGCCCTCCACCATGTTCACTTCATCCAATCTGGCCCTCTTTGAAAAAAGTTTGGACACCACTGCTGTATTGGAACTAGAAGTCATGGTCTCTGTCTTTCTAGCCTGGTACCTTAACTATTTGACCAAACTGGTAGTGGCTAGTGTTGTATTAATATAAGGTGACCAGATTTTCAAACTCCCAAAGCGGGACACCGTTGACGGGGGGGGGGGGGCTGGCGCACGCTTCGGTGGTGCTGAGAGCCGCTGGCTGGGGCGGGGAGGGGGAAGGCGGCCCGAGCTGGCCGGTGTCAGCCCATCAGGCCGGCGTGATGGGCCGAGCTGAAAGCAGCTGCCTTTAAAGAGGGCTCCGTGGGGGCGGGTGGGAGCGCGCCCCTGCCCCGACGCCCTCTGCGCAGGCACGTGCCATGCCGGAGCGTGCGCCCCCCGCAATGGGTGCCCGGGACGAGCCAGGCGAGGAGGAGGAAGCGGTGGGGCTTCCAGCCGGCCGCTTTCAGCATATGGCGGCGCAGCGCAAACTTCAGGGCCGTGCGGGCTCCGGCTGGCTCTCCTCTTCTTCCACCGCCTGCTGCCTGTCTGGCTCCTCCCTCGCCGGCCCTCCCTTTCCACCTGCCCACTAGCCCGCCGCTTCCTGCCCGCGCCCCGTGCCTCTGAACGCGTGCAGAGCGCCCGCCGCCTGCCCTCTGATGCCCCAGGCAAAAAGCGGGACATTTTGAAGAGGCCGCGGGAGGCGGGACTAATTCTTTGAAAGCGTGATTGTCCCGCCAAAAGCGGGATGTCTGGTCACCTTATATTAATAGTACTTAATAGTACCTCTATTAAGTAGACCAGGCCAACTCCACAGGAAGGCTAAAGCTACTTTTGCTGAGATTGGCTATATTTCAAATCTGCATATCTTGCAAATTTGATTATGCTATACATACTTACCCATCTTATGCACCAGAAAATTAGGGAGATGTCTGCCTGAGACACCTCTGAATATTACCTTGTTTCTTGGGGCTTAAAAAGTATTTCAGCACCTGTTGTCTAGGTAATGGCTCTTCTTTTCATCACACTCTCCTTCCTCGCTTTCTATAGTTTAGGGCAGACTAATTCCTGGTTTCCAGGACCATCCTGCTTTGCACAGTAGGAGACTTTGCTTCTTTCAGTCCGAGATGTCCTTGCATAACTACTGGTCCTCTAAATCAGGGGTCACCAACCTTTCAGACCTCAGGGACTACTAAATTCATAATTTTAAATCTTGCGGACCAATAATATGATCTGCCTAATGGCCGGCTCAGTGGGTGTGGCTAGGTTGTCATATGACTGGGTGGGTGTGGCCAACTCAATGCCACTCACGTGGAGGGATGCCTTGCCAGCCTCTACTTGCCCTTCCCCTCCCAGCCAATCCTCGCCTGGTCGCCTGGGCTCCTTAGGGCCCAACAGGAAGCAGTTGTTGGAGCTAAGCAGCCACCTTGAGAAAGAGTTGGCAAAACAGCTGGCTCAGTTCAAATTGCATCTGACCGAGAAGGAGGCTCAGCAGAAGCACCTCACTGCGGACTATGAGCATAGGGTTTCCAAGCAGAGGGAAGACCTGCAGGAGTGCAAGGCCAGGTATCGGCGCCTGGAGACTCAGTGGGCTGAGATGGTCAGCCAGTTCCAGACCATGATGCAGTCTCACTGGAATAAGGCCCTCCAGCTCTTTGCCACCAGGAGCACTTTCCTCCAGCCTCTCCCAAAGCCGCGTACCAGGATGCAGAGCCCAAGTTGGAATTTCTGCCCCCCTCCGACCCACATAAAAAGACCCCAAAGGGGGAGAGACTCTGCAGCAACACAAACATTCATTGCATGTATCCGGCCCAGGGGCAATAGTTTGAGGACCCCTGATTTAATGCAATATAAAAAATACAAATAATTTTTCTGTGTACCACCAAAATTTTCTCACGGAACACCAGTGGTCCGCAGACCACCAGGTGGTGACCGCTGCTCTAAATGGCCCCTGGCTCACAGACCTGGGTCAGTTTGAATAGCAGCTAACAAGCAGTGGAAGCGAAATGGAAGCTTCACAAAAGGGAGACACAACCATCATTGCAATTTTCCCTGCACCTATCATTTGCTTTTGAACACAGGCTTAGTGCTCTTCTGAAATAGCCCTAAGAAGAGTTCAAATTTTGAATGCAACCAAATAAAATACTCAAGAAAGCCAGAGCCAATTTTAACATACCCAGCTTGCTGGTTTAGCCACCAGTCAATATTCCCTCATCCTCAGCTTGAGTCCTGGCCCTGGTGCTATCTTGGCTTTAAGGAGAATGATTGATGGATAACGGCAACTATTATTTTTTTTGTTTGCGCCTTGCACTCAGCCAATAAGAACAAGAATCCTTTACCAACATTGTGCCTGTGGTATGATAAGTCTTGGTAGGGCACCTAGCCCATTTTATTCCATTACATGTTTCTGCCAGCAACTGGTTAGTAGCATTTTAACTTGACTGTGAGGAAGAGCCATTGAAAAGAAAGAGTGCAGAGAAGAGCAACAAAGATGATTAAGGGACCAGAGGCTACAACATATGAAGAACAGTTGCAGGAACTGGGTACTTCTAGTTTAATGAAAAGAAGGACTAGGGGAGAGATGATAGCAGTCTTCCAATATCTCAGGGGTTGCCACAAAGAAGAGGGAGTCAAGCTATTCTCCAAAGCATCTGAGGGCAGAACAAGAAACAATGGGTGGAAACTAATCAAGGAGAGAAGCAACTTAGAACTGAGGAGAAATTTCCTGACAGTTAGAACAATTAATCAATGGAACTGCTTGCCTCCAGAAGTTGTGAATGCCCCAACACTGCATGTCTTTAAGAAGTTGTTGGATAGCCATTTGTCTGAAATGGTATAGGGCTTCCTGCCTAGGCAGAGGGTTAGACTAGAAGACCTCCAAGGTCCCTTCCAACTCTGCTATTGTATTGTATTGTATTGTATAAATAGCACTTTCATTCTTATTCTGCTTCCATTTTAAGGCAGTCCCATGGTATATAAAACCTGCTACAATTTGACATCCGTCACATTGGAGGGAACTCAGGTAACTGTCAGTTTCTGGAAAGCGGCAAAAGAGATTGAATGGGAATCAGCAATGAGAGTAGCAAAATGTCAAATGAAATAGGTAGCTGGTTTTTTTTTTTTTTTCCAGTTGAAGGATGGATGGAAAACATTTCAATTCAGTGCAGGAGAAAGGCCTCCTGCCCAAAACTAGCTGCTTCAGCATTCAATGGAGCAACTAAAAGTAGATTTTTTTTTAAAAAAAGTAGCAAAATGACAAACCACAGAAAGAAAGAACTAAATTGAAGCTATTGCTGAAAAAGAGCTCATAAGTCTGATATATAATGAATTTAGATATTTAATTCAGATCTCATTTGAACTGTATTAGTCCATGTAATAGAGGAATAATGCTATGAGAGTGGCACTTTCTTCTGCTTTACATCATATGTGAGTTTATTGTCACCACTATTTAATTATGGTGAACTAGAATAAAATAAAGCTGTAAGGATTTGAAACCACTGGATTTTGTCTCGATCTCCGATTTCAACATTTAACAGTAAGGATATTTGAATGTAGTGGGTAACAGATATCTGCTGCAAAAATCTAGATGCTCACTATATGGCAGCATAGATTATTCTTTGCTTCTTTTCTGCCATCTAGTGGGCATCAGGATTTGTGCAGTCCAAATATGGTATGCCTACTGAATAGAGCCCGGATAAAAAATAGAGGAACCAAGGAAAGAAGGAAGGAAGGAAGGATTTCTTTAAGAAAATGTGCTAAGTAGAAAATATATTCTTTCTCTGAGATCTACATACTGTAGCAACTTATTGTGATTGCAAGTCACCAAACAGTTTTACTCATATGGGGCATCTGACCCACAAAAATCAATGCAATCCACTGTTCAGTTACACCAATCAGCAAATAGGAAAAACAGCATGATAACCCAGACAACAGAGCAAAGTATTAATCTGCATTCAGAAAAATTCATATATATTAGTTAAATATGACCATTGCTGTTGTTTTGCCTGCAATAGGAAGATGTTCCTTAAAACATATCTACGATATTTAATATTCAGAGTACAAACACCAAACACACATCTATCAGAGTTGTCATTAGTGGGCACTTCAGCACTGCAGAAGGGACCAAGTAGCTTATTTTGACTTTCATGTCTACTGGCCAGGAAACTTAATCCACTTCCATGTTCATTAAAATAGTTGGCCATAATGACAGGGGATGAATAACCCATGAATGTACTTATTTTATCCTAGCTATATTTTTCCCATGTGTTCAAAGCAAAAAGGTTTCAAGAAGTGAAAGTCATCATTTATCGTATTAAAAGGATATACTCTAAGGCAGGGGTCCCCAACCTTTGCAACTTTAAGTCTGAAGGACTTCAGCTCCCAGAATTCTCCAGCCAGCAAAGCTGGAGGGGGGGGTCGTGCGTGGGCATGCCATACCCATAATGCTATGTGTGCAACCCCCTGCTTTTGGTGCGCTTTTTTCGCCCTCCCCAGGCTCCAGAGGCTTTCTAGGAGCCCGGGGAGGGTGAAAACAGCCTCCCCCCACCTCCAGAGGCTTCAGGAGGTTCCCTGAAGCCTCCAGAGGGTGAAAAACGGCCTCAAAAGAAGGCCTAAATCAGTTGGCCAGCGCACACAAACATGCTGGAGCTGACAGGGCAACGCCTCGCGTGCCTTAAGAAATGGTTCCGCGTGCCATCTGTGGCACCCGTGTCATAGGTTCGCCATCATGGCTCTAAGGCAGGGGTGTCCAAACTTGGCAACTTTAAGACTTTTGGACTTCAACTCCCAGAATTCCCCAGCCAGCCATGCTGGCTGGGGAATTCTGGGAGTTGAAGTCCACAAGTCTTAAAGTTCTGAAGTTCGGACATCCCTGCTCTAAGGCCTGAAGATGATCTTGAAGGGAATAAACTTATACACAGAAGTCATATAGAAGTCTGAAAACCTTGCTAGTCCTAAACTCTAAGGTTAATTTATACTTATGGATATAAAAGTGCTAGGAATATGGTAAGAGGTTCTCAGATGCCATTGTGCCCAATAGTAGGGGCTATACCACTATACTGAGGTTTTGATGGAAAATGCTACCATCAGCTTATTGTAAGCATGACAAAGCATATATCTGAAATAAAGCAATTAAAATGTCTTATGACATTCACGAGAGGTGACTACTACATGAGACGCAATTGTGCGAGTCAGTGCTGTCCCTGGCTTAAAACACATGGTGTCAATCTGACTTAAGATCTGAAATTAGAAGCCTACCTGTATGAAAGAGAACTTTTTCAATTTTTTTCCCTCCAATAAAAGTTCATTTGATGAAAATGCAAATTTTAGGTTTCACTACTAGGAAGAGAAGCACCCTTATTCAAGGAAGATATATAATAGCAATCATTTTGACAGGCTAGTGGTGGGCTATGTGTTCAAGGAACTACTATGAGCTCATGTATTCAAGGAGAAAAGCAATAACGTGAATTTCCTGACAGAACAATTAATCAGTGGAACGGGTTGCCTCCAGAAATTGTGAATGTTCCAACATTGGAGGCTTTTCAGAAGAGATTGGACAACCACTTGACTGAAATAGTGTAAGGTTTCCTGCCTGAGCAAGGGGTTAGTCTAGAAGACCTCCAAGGTCCCTTTCAATTCTGTTATTCCTAAAGTCCAATGCTTGCTGTGTTGATACTGTTTTTGTTGATTGTTATTCTTTTATTGATATATTTCTAGCTGCTTCTCTTTGGTAGTTATCTTTTAAATATTTCTGTAGCAGGCAATTCTATATAATAAAAATGTAACAAGAGTTTGTTCAAAACCGCTAATCTCCAAAAGTACTGCACAGATCGCTTCCAAATTTTCACACAACGTTCCTTTGAAATACAGCACCAATGATATATATAGATTGTGTAGATGTCACACCTGTGCCAGGTACACACAACAGAAATGTAAAAAATTGTAAAAAAGGTAGGTAGATGGATAGAGAGCAGTGGGCCACAGGCATTATGTCATCCTTTATGACATAAAATACTCTGAGGGAGAAATACAGTAGATAGGTAGGTGGATAGGTAGAGGGAGAGAGGGAGAAATACAGTAGGTAGGTAGGTGGGTGGGTAGGTAGGTAGGTAGGTAGAGGGAGATTGAACTCACAACCTCCTGATTGGGAGGCAAGAGCTCCACCTCTAGGCCACAGCTGTCTGAAGGCTTACTGACAAGCCTGTTCATAGGAGAAGTATCAAGGAATTAGCCCCTTCCTGCCCCCATACTTGGTCTAGATCAAGAATGGATGTATCTTCTGTTCCTTGGTACCCTCATGACACTAGTGACTTCATCTAGCCAACTGTACTTGTTAATGGCTTTCAGTAATGAAGCGCAAGGGATCCTGGATTTCATTAAAGTTCCATGTTAAAATGTGGTGTTCTCTAGTATTGCAGCTAAAAGTGATGAAAGATCTAAAACAGCGCTTTACTTTTCAGAGTTCTGGGGCGTATCTAGAATTTGACAGGCCTGACAGCTCTTGGTAACAGTGAACAGATGTAATCTCATAAACTATATGGTGGTTTGGAGGTACCAATTTTCTGTAGTACTTGCAAAGTAGAGGTGGCCACCTGCTACTCCAGGCTTAGCAAATTTCTCTCTTATCCCATTCTCTCCTGACTGTAACAAATATGCATTAAAACAAGCAATCATCTTGGGACACAAATGCTGGCAAAGGTCCACTAAAAAACATACACATTCTATGAAACTTCAAACTGGATCTATTTTTTTAATTCTTTTATACAGGGGCTTTGAAGAACGCCTGCCTTGTCTGCAAGTCACTGCTTCAATCTCCGGCATCTTCAGCTAAAAGCTTCCCAGCGAAAAGGGCCAAGAAAGCATTCTTCTTAAAAGCCACTGCCTCTGAAAGGAGCACAATTAGAAAGAAAAAATGATTCAGAGCCTCATTTTCTAGGTCTCCAGCAATCGGTAATGTCTCCCATAAACCACATTGATGCCAAAATGGTAGCAAGCAAGCAGTGATTGAATTGCACTGCATCATTGGCCACCTTTTCTCCCAGGGGCAGAAAACCTCTGGACTTTTTATCATCCATTTTTTGCACTTTCCCAGATCTTCCTGGAAATAAGCGAGGCCCATGTTTTGGGGATCCTTTTTGTGTTTTAAAAAAATATATGTTTAAAGGGTCCAAACTGGCTTTGAGCCTTATCCAGAACTAATGTCAGGATTGTCTGCAAGGGGGGGAGGGTGTCTCAGAATGAGCAAGCTAGCACTTTGATCACACTGTCATGGCTACTATCTTGATTTTTTTAAAAAAAATTCACGTGTCCTTGTTTAAGGCTGCCATTTCGCTTTCTACCCACCACCACCACCACAAATAAACCAAAATAGGACATGTTTTTTTCTCATTTGTAGACCCAAAACAAAAACCAAGCCTAAAATATTTGTCCTGCCAATTCGGATGACATTGTGCTATTGTTGACTACACCCCCTGCGACTCATAAGATCAAATATCCCAAGACAATTACCTATACTCTAAACCTGTGATGGGGAGCCTATGGCAGGCGTGCCAGAGAGCCCACTCTGTGGGCACGCACGCAGTCACTAGCTGCTCTCCTGGTTTCCAGCACGCATGTCAGCTGGTCTTCACAGGTGCCGGAGTGCTGGAAAACGGCCCAAAAAATGAGTAAAAACCAGTTTTGGGGCCTTTTTCTGGGCTGTTTTTAGGCTGTTTTTTGGGCCGTTTTTGCCCTGAAAAATGGCCTGAAAACAGGTATGCATGTGCCGGCCAGCTGGTCTTCAGGTTTCTGGTGCTCCAGCGTGCACACATGCACACGCATGCACGCATGTTCCAGTTTGGGAACTTCGTACCAAAACGTTTCACCATCACTGATCTAAACCATGATTCGCTTAATTATGGTTTCTAAAATAGGCACAATTGGCTAAGAGCACACATTGCTATGACCAAGCTTATGGATTGCAAGCCACAGTATCTGGTTTCATACGAGAAATGAAGTCAAAATGAATAAGCCCCAACATAACTGAATGCAAAATGTGAATCTAGACTTAGACAAACTATTAGGGAGGTGGAGTTGCACTATATATAAGAAATAATTACATCTCTACAGAAATAGAGCACAACAATGATGAGAACTATCTTGAATGTATTTGGGTCAATATTAAAGGTTGGGGGGGGAATGATATTGTCATAGGTCTATACTACAGGCCACCCAACCAAGCAGAGGAAGTGGATGTACTTTTTGCTAACCAGCTAACTAAGGTATGTAGGAAGCACACTGCAATAGTAATGGGAGATTTTAACTACCCTGACATCAATTGGGAAACAAACTCTGCACCAAGTGGAAGATCCAACAGGTTCCTAACAAACCTAGCAGACAACTTTGTTTCCCAAAAGGTAGAGAAGGGAACAAGGGGATCAGCAATATTGGACTTAATTCTCACTAACAGAGAGGAAATGATAGAAGGTGTAGAAGCTACAGGAACTTTGGGGGCAAGCGATCATGAAATACTGGAATTCAACATTATGCAAACAAAAGTAGTTGAACAAAGTCAAACTAGAGTCTTAGACTTCAAGAGAGCTAATTTCAACAAACTCAGAGAGAGCTTGGGAAGGATTCCATGGATGAGAATCCTCAAGGGGAAAACAACTCAAGAAGCTTGGGAAATTTTGAAAAATGAGATTATAAAAGCCCAGTCCAGCGCAATACCAATGAAGAAGAAAAATAACAGTTCCCAAAAGAAACCAGCATGGCTGCATAAAGAACTCTCTGACAAATTGAAAGACAAAAAGGATAAATATAAAAAGTGGAAAAAGGGGGACATAACCAAGGCAAAATATCAGCAAATAGCCCGAGCCTGTAAAGATGAAGTGAGGAAAGCTAAGGCTCACAATGAAGAAAGGCTTGCCAAAAAAGTAAAAAATAACAAAAAAAGCTTCTTCCAACATGTTAAAAATAAGAAAAAAGTTAAGGAAACAATTGGTCCACTGCTGGGAGAAAATGGCAAGAAGATGATAAGCAACAGGGAGAAAGCAGAACTATTTAACTCTTTCTTTGCATCTGTCTTTACACAAAGGGATAAAACAGTCCAATCAATCAAAAACAGCACCACAAATATCAGATTAGGAACACAAGTTGAAATAGAGAAGAAAATGGTAAGTGAGCACCTGTCTGCCCTGGACGAGTTCAAATCACCAGGACCGGATGGATTACACCCCAGGGTTCTGAAGGAACTGGCAGACGAGATCTCAGAACCACTGAACTATATCTTTCAGAGATCCTGGAGCACCGGGGAACTGCCAGAAGACTGGAAAAGAGCAGATGTGGTTCCCATCTTCAAAAAAGGAAAAAAAACAGATCCAGGAAACTATAGACCCATCAGCCTGACCTCAATACCAGGAAAGATTCTGGAAAAGATAATTAAACAACAAATAAGTGAACACCTAGAAGCAAACAAAGTAATAGCCAAAAGCCAACATGGGTTTGTCAAAAACAGATCATGCCAGACGAATCTAATTGCATTCTTTGACAAAGTAACAAAATCAGTGGACCAGAGGAATGCTGTTGATATAATTTACCTGGACTTCAGTAAGGCATTTGATAAAGTAGACCATAACCTACTATTAGATAAAGTAGAAAATTGTGGGTTAGACAGCACCACCACCAAATGGATTCGTAACTGGCTGACCAACCGCACTCAACGTGTAGTCCTCAATGGAACTGCATCTACATGGAAGGAAGTATGCAGTGGAGTCCCCCAAGGCTCTGTTTTAGGCCCAGTACTCTTTAACATCTTCATCAACGATTTGGATGAGGGGATAAATGGGGAACTCATCAAATTCGCAGACGACACCAAGCTGGCAGGAATAGCCAACACTCCAGAAGATAGGCTTAAGATACAGAAGGATCTAGACAAACTTGAACATTGGGCACTGTCTAATAAAATGAAATTCAATTGTGAAAAAAGTAAGGTCCTACATATAGGCAAGAAAAACCAAATGCACAAGTACAGTATAAGTGGTACCTTGCTCAATAGTAGCAACTGTGAGAGGGATCTCGGAATCCTAGTGGACAACCATTTAAATATGAGCCAGCAGTGTGCAGCAGCTGCCAAAAAAGCCAACACAGTTCTAGGCTGCATCAACAGAGGGATAGAATCTAGATCGCGTGAAGTGTTAATGCCACTGTATAGTGCCTTGGTAAGGCCACACTTGGAATACTGCATACAGTTTTGGTCGCCACGATGTAGAAAAGACGTGGAGACTCTGGAAAGAGTGCAAAGAAGAGCAACCAAGATGATTAGAGGACTGGAGACTAAGACATATGAAGAACGGCTGCAGGAACTGGGTATGTCTAGTTTGATGAAGAGAAGGACCAGGGGAGACATGATAGCAGTGTTCCGATATCTCAGAGGGTGCCACAAAGAAGAGGGAGTCAAACTTTTCTCCAAGACACCTGGGGGCAGGACAAGGAGCAATGGGTGGAAACTAACCAAGGAGAGAAGCAACTTAGAACTAAGGAGAAATTTCCTAACAGTAAGAACAATTAACCTCTGGAACAGCTTGCCTCCAGCAGTTGTGAATGCCCCAACCCTGGAAGTCTTTAAAAAGATGTTAGACAGCCATTTGTCTGAAATGGTATAAGATTCCTGCCCATGCAGGGGGTTGGACTAGAAGACCTACAAGGTCCCTTCCAACTCTGCTATTGTATTGTATTGTATTGTATTGTATTGTATTAGACCAGGAGCTTAATTTTGTGGGCAAGCTCTGCTTGAATATAGAAGTTCTTTAGGAAGAAAAAGAGTTCTGAATGCAGCCAGCACAGCCATGCCCCATTTTTATATGATATATCTACCTGAGGTTGATCTTATTTATCCTCAGCCCAAAACCAAAAGAGCATAAAGTCCCAGTAGTACTGTAATTTAGCAGTGTATTCCCTCTTCTTGCACTACAATTTCTACTGCAGATATAAACCTGGATGCTTCATTGATAATGTGGCTGAAGAGAGTCAAGGTTGGGCTCTACCTAGCTCCCTCCAGCTAGGCTACAGTTGGCACTTTGCCTCTAGTATTGTGGCTGGACATTCCCCCCCCCCCCCTTCCACATAGCCATTTTGATTAGCGCTGGAAATGCGTCTGGACATCTGCAGTGAAGTGCCCCTAATGTCAGACTGGCACCTTCTGAAGCACTTATCAAGTCTTATATGGGTTTAACAATCTTGAGAGCGTGTTAGTCCTATGCTGCACAGATGGTGGATTTAAAGTGGGAAAGAGAGATACTGTGGGTTGCAGTTCTGTCATCATTTGATGCATTACGTTTTCTGCTACTTACCAGGTGCTTCGTGTGGCTGTACTTTTTGCTGTTTTTATTCCTGTGGGGGGGGGGGTGGCATTTTGTCTGCTTTGTTAAGTTTCCATAGCTATCAACAGGTTACTTCTGGATGCTGCCAACTACTAGGACAGAACTAGACTAGACATCAGCAGGTCTAGGATGGAGCCCATGTGCTATTGTCATTCCTGCTGCTTCACTCCACCTCCTCTGGACTTGCAACCTTTCAGACACACAGACAGGCAGGCAGGACTCTTCTGAAGTGTGCTAAACCCAGATGCAGAAATAATCCAAATGACAAGTCACAGACCCGTCCCTGTATCTATGACCTGTTAGGCAATTTGACAGGTGCTAAACATGCTGCCTAAGCATACAATTGTTTGACTGCAGTCCACCCCACATTAAGCCAAGTGTTGTTCTCCCACTGTAAAATTAATGATGGGAGGGAAAACAGAACTGGGGAAATCCATCAATCTCTTTCTTCTTCCACTTTAAAACAGGGGGGGGGGGAAACCCCTTGTTCTCTTTTAAAACAATAACTTCAAGAAAGGTTTCTGGCTTTAATATGTTGGCAGAATAATGCTTGGTAATCAGGGCAGTAAATGTTTTACTGGCATACTTTTCTGTATCTCAAAAGCATGGAGGATAGCACTTTTAACATCATTGTCTGGCTCCGCCTAAGAAAGAACAACAATTTTGACTTTGCCCATCAATGATTACCAATTATTCAGCAACCCTCAAGCAATGATATAAGTCACCTGGATATAAATTACCCTTTTAAAATATGTTTAGTTCATGTGTATTTCAACAGCAGCCATTATTGCTATTTATTGCAATAATGCAAACTGCAAATACCATACATATCTAATTATCATTTTGCTCTTTAAAAAAAAAAGATTTTAAGTCTACACTTAACATTCCAGCCTTTTGGGAAAAAAATTCTCATTCTATATGGCACGGGACCTAGTTTTTTTTTTCTTTTTATTTTTTTTAAAATTATTATTATTTTTATTATAATTTTCCACAAATTATACATATAAACATAAAATTTACTTTTTTTTTTTTAACAATAATCCACCCAGTGCTATACAAAACGAAAGGAAGAGTTGGTTCTTTGGATATCTTCAATTGTCTTTAAGATCTCCAAAATCCGCGTTCCCTGGGTACAGGTGTCAAGGCATCCAAAGTTCCAAGTGCATAGTCCACAAATGGGTTCCAAATCTTCCAGAAAATGTCTTTTTTATAGACCCCCTCTCTGAATTTAATATCACATGTCATTTTATCATTTAAAGCTAATTTCCACATTTCACAATACCACTCTTCTATTTTCATATTTACCTCTATTTTCCAGTATCTTGCTATTATAATTCTACCTATTATAATCATAATTCTAATCAATTCTTTCTCATATTTTGTTAATTCTAAATCCTTAATTATCAGTAGTAATATAGATTCTGATCTCAAAGTTATTCTTTTCTTCATCATTTCAAACATCATTTCCTCCAATTGTTGCCAAAACTTGTTACTTTTTCCACATTTATACCACATGTGTTCATAGGTTCCCACTTCCTTATTACATCTCCAACATTTATTACTAATATTTTTATCCATCAATGATAACCTTAATGGAGTCCAATACCATTTCCAAACTACCTTAAAGTTATGCTCTTTGATCCTTATAGACATAATCCTCATAATTCGACTTTTCCAATTCACATTCCAGTCCAAGTCTAATATTTTAATCTTAAGCTCTTCCTCCCAATTCGTCTTCATTACCATTTGTGGATTTCCATCAAAGTTTATAATCTTATATATCTTACTAACGAGTCCCTTTAACCCAATTTCATCCTTAATAATTTGAGATACTAAACTTTCAAATTCAGTCTTATTTCTATCTATTTTACATGTTCCCCTTACTTCCGTAGACCATTTTTCTATCTGTATTTTCTCAAACCAATTCAGTTCCAATTTTTCAATTATTTCTTTTTTTCTGCTCTCAATTTCTAATGCTCTTAACCAATTTACTATACTTCCTATATTGTCATCTTCAATTACTTTCTCTCGACTTATATTGATTTTAATCGGCCAACTTCCAAGTGTCTTCCCCAAGAAGGATATATCCGGAATCAATATTTTAACGAATTTATTCCAAATTTTGCTCAATCCCTTTAACCAATAACTGTTAATTACCTTTTTTGTTTTTATTTTATCTAAAAACCATGTAGGGCCAAATCTCTTTATATCCTTTAACTCTAGATCTCCCCAATGACCATCTCCTCCTTTAAGTATTTTTATTACAGTTCGAATATTATAGGCCCTATAATAATTAAGTAGATTGGGAATTCCCAATCCACCTTCCTTTTGATTTTGATACCACATTTTCTTCATTAATCTAGGTCTTTTCCCACCATTGCAAAATTTATCTAATTTCTTCTGATATCCTTCCATATCCTTCTCTGTCAAATTTAATGGTAGCATCTCAAATAAAAAATTAAACTTTGGTAACAACATCATCTTACACATTGCAATTCTGCCAAACCAAGACAACTTTATCTCCTTATATTTATCTATCTTCTTCTCTACTTCATCCAACATCACATCATAATTAATTTTTTTCAATTCTCTAACTTTAAGTGAAAGTGTTATTCCCAAATATTTCAGTGTATTTTTAATTCTTATCCCAAATTGTTCTTGCATACTCTCCCACTCCTTATCATTTTTGTTCATTAATAATTCAGATTTTGACCAATTTACCTTTAAACCTGTCATTTCTTCAAATTCTTTCAAATGTTTATTTATCCTCTTCAAATCTTTCTCTATATCTTTCAAAATAATCAAGGTATCATCCGCGTACAAATTTATCTTATATCCCTTGTACCCTTCCAATTCTTCATCTTTTTCTATCAATTTAGTCAAAACTTCCATAATTAATAAAAATAATGTTGGGGACAAGGGACATCCCTGTCTCGTACCTGCTTCCAATTTAATCTCTCCCGTCATTATTCCATTCACCTTCACTTTTGCACTACTTTTTTGATACAATTTTGAAATAACATGTATAAACCTATTACCGAAGCCTAATGCCTCGATAATTACCTTAATAGTTTCCCATTGTACAGAATCAAAGGCTTTAAAAATGTCTAGTGATACTATACCTATTTTATCCCCATTACTCTCAGCTACATCTATAATATTTAATACTCTTCTAATTATATCACTCATATATCTACCTTTAACAAAACCTACCTGATTATAGCTTATATACTTATCTATAAATCTATTTAATCTATTACTTATAATGGCAGTAAATATTTTGGCATCCTGGTTAATTAAAGAAATGGGTCGATAGGACTCAATCCTCTCCAAATCTTTATCAGGTTTAGGAATTATAGTTATTACCGTTCTATTCCATGACATCGGGACTTCTCCACCGTGTAAAATTCCATTAAATAATTTTTGCAATTTTGGTATTATTATTTCTTTAAAATCTTTATAAAATTCAGCAGGTAATCCATCTTCACCTGGAGTCTTCCCTAATTTTATCCCTTGTATTATTTCGTTAATCTCATCATGTGTAATATCTCCTTCCATCAAGTCCTTATATGTTTGATCTATTTTCACAGCATACTTTTCAAGATGATTTTTCAATTTTTCCAAATCAATTGATTTCTTTGAGTATAATTTTTGAAAAAACTTCCTAACTACTTCACATTTCTCCAATCTCTTATAACATCTTGTACCTTTTTCATCTATCAAAGGCACGGGACCTAGTTATCTACGGGATCGCATCCTACCCCATACATCCCTTCGGCCGATTCGCTCCCACAGAGAGGGACTTCTTCGGGTGCCGTCCACTAGGCAATGCCAGCAGGCGACGCCCAGGGGAAGGGCCTTCTCTGTGGTGGGCCCAACCCTCTGGAACGACCTACCTCCCGAACTCAGAACGACCACGGACCTCCGCTTCTTCTGCCAGAAACTAAAGATCTACTTTTTCCAACAGGCCGGCCTAGCCTAATTTACCTCACCTAGCCTATAGTCTGAACTAAATTGTTTTAATTGGCTTTAAGGGGAAATAGTTTTAATGATTCTATAAATTTTAGCACAGGGGAAATTATTTAATCTGGTTTTAAATATTTATAAATTGTTATGCTTATATGTTTTTAATTCCTGTGCACCGTCCCGAGTCCCTTGGGGGAAAGGGAGCGGTTTATAAATCTAACAAATAAATAAAATAAATAAATTCATGGCTTATTCTTGTTGTTGTTTGCAATACTCAGTTCCTGAAGCTATGGGTACCCATTACCTGAACCGGTGAGATGGTTCCGCCCCAGGCGCCTGATGGACCTGGAGAGGTTCCAGATGGAGCTTGGGCCCATACCTGAGACCCTGACCCGCGACTCGACTGAGGACCTGGTGGCCGCTTGGAATACTGTGGCCATGGGGGCCCTGGACCGAGTCGTGCCCTTGCGGCCCCTCACCTGACGCCGAAACACTTTAGCTCCTTGGTTCTCTGAGAAATTGAGGGTGATGAAGCATCGGAAGAGATGCCTAGAGAGCGGACACTGATCGGACACTGGTAAGGTCCCATTAAAGGACCTACCTAGTGGTGATAAGAGCGGCGAAACGCAATTATTTTTCCGTTCATGTCACGTCTGCAGATAACTGACCAGCCGCCCTGTTCAGGGTGACCCACTCCCTTCTTCATTTGAGGGCGCGGGATACTCCCTTGCAGGGTCGAGCGGAGGATTTTGGGTGTTATCTGCAAGATATAAAATTGATCAGATTCGGGATGGGCTGGCCTCCGACTGGACTAGTTCTGACGGGCCGACGGAGGCAGGTCTCGAGAATATCATCTGGGAGGAGTTCGATCCTGTGACTCCTGAGGACATGGACAGGTTGCTGGGGCGACTGCACACCACCACATGTTTATTGGACCCGTGTCCCTCCTGGTTGGTACTGGCCTCCCGGGAGGCTACACGAGGCTGGCTCCAGAGAATTACTAACGCTTCCTTGAGTGAGGGGTTCTTGCCAGCCACCTTGAAAGAGGCGGTGGTGAGGCCCCTCCTCAAGAAGCCCTCTCTGGATCCGGCTGTTTTGGCCAATTACCGTCCTGTCTCCAACCTTCGTTTTATCGCGAAGGTTGTTGAGAGTGTGGTGGCCTGACAGTTCCCTCAGCACCTGGATGAAGCTGTCTATCTGGACTCGTGCCAGTCCGGCTTTCGGCCTGGGTACAGCACGGAAACGGCATTGGTCGCGTTGGTTGATGATCTCTGGAGGGCCCGGGATAGAGGTTGTTCACCTATCCTGGTCCTGTTAGATCTCTCAGCGGCTTTCAATACCATCAATCATGGTATCATCCTGCACCGGTTGAGGGGCTTGGGAGTGGGGGGCACCGTTTTACGGTGGTTCTCCTCCTATCTCTCTGACCAGTCGCAGTTTGTGTTGGCAGGGGGTCAGAGGTCGACGTCGAGGGGCCTCACTTGTGGGGTCCCACAGGGGTCGGTCCTCTCGCCCCTCCTGTTCAACATTTATATGAAGCCGTTGGGTGAGATCATCCGTGGTTTTGGGGTAGAGTTCCATCAGTACGCTGATGACACTCAGCTGTACATTTCTACCCCAGACCACCCCAATGATGCCATGGAAGTGATGTCCCAGTGTCTGAAGGCCGTGCGAGTCTGGATGGGGAAAAACAGGCTTCGACTCAACCCATCCAAGACCGAGTGGCTGTGGCTTCCAGTGTCACAGTATAGTCAGTTGATACCATCTCTGACTATCAGGGGCGAGACATTGGCTCCCGCAGAGAGGGCTCACAACTTGGGCATCCTCCTGGACTCTCGGGTGTCTCTAGAAGATCATATGACGGCCATGGCCATGGGGGCTTTTTATCAGGTTCACCTGATACGCCAGTTGCGCCCCTTTCTGGATCATGACGCCTTACACACGGTCACCCAAGCTCTCGTCACCTCCCGTCTGGACTATTGCAACGCTCTCTACATGGGGCTTCCCTTGAGGTACACCCAGAGGCTCCAGTTAGTTCAGAATGCGGCCGCGCGGGGGATTCTGGGAGTTTCTAGATGCTCCCACGTGACACCTCTCCTGCGCAAGCTGCACTGGCTGCCTGTGGCTTTCCGGGTGCGCTTCAAGGTACTAGGATCGGGTCGCGCCCTTGCGGCCTCTCTTGCGGCGGCGAGCCACCCTGGCTCCTTGGTTCACCGAGGAGCTGAGGGTGATGAAACGCCATAAGAGACGCCTAGAGAGAAGATGGAGGTCTAGCCGATCTGAATCTGACCGGACACAGGTAAGAGCTCATTTACGGACTTACATTGTGGCGCTGAGAGTGGCCAAACGCCACCATTGTGCCACTCTCATAGCATCCGCAGATAACCGCCCTGCCGCCCTGTTTAGGGTGACCCGCTCCCTCCTTCAACAGAGGGTGCGGGAAGCCCCCTTACAGGGCAGAGCAGAGGAATTTGTGTCTTTTCTGCAGGAGAAAATCGCTCAGATACAGAACGAGCTAACCCCCATTAATGGCCCAGTGGAATGCCACGAGGCGGATCTTGTTTGGGAGGAGTTTGACTCCGTTACTTCCGATGATATGGACAGGCTTCGTGGGCGACTGCGAGCCACCACATGTTTACTGGACCCGTGTCCCTCCTGGCTTGTACTGGCATCCTGGGAGGTGACACGAGGCTGGCTCCAAGAGGTTGTCAACGCATCCTTGAGTGAGGGTTCCTTGCCTGCTTCCCTAAAAGAGGCCATGGTGAGACCCCTCCTCAAGAAGCCCTCTTTGGATCCAGCTCTATTATCTAACTATCGTCCTGTCTCCAACCTTCCCTTTTTGGCAAAAGTTGTTGAGAGTGTGGTGGCACAACAGTTTCCCCGTCACCTGGAGGAAGTTGATTATCTAGACCCGCGCCAGTCCGGCTTTCGGCCCGGGCATAGCACCGAGACGGCATTGGTCGCGTTGGTGGATGATCTCTGGAGGGCCAGAGATGGGGGTTGTTCCTCCATCCTGGTTCTATTAGACCTCTCGGCGGCTTTCGATACCATCGACCATGGTATCTTATTGCATCGGCTGGGGGGGTTGGGGGTGGGAGGCACCGTTTTATGGTGGTTCTCCTCCTACCTCTCTGGCCGATCGCAATTTGTATTGACGGGAGAGTAGAGGTCGACCTCGAGACCTCTCACATGTGGGGTGCCTCAGGGGTCGGTCCTCTCGCCTCTCCTGTTCAACACATATATGAAGCCGCTGGGCGAGATCATCCGTGGCTTTGGGGTAGAGTATCATCTCTACGCTGATGATACTCAGCTGTATATATCTACCCCAAACCACCCCAACGATGCCATAGTGGTGATGTGCCAGTGCCTGGAAGCCGTGCGGATCTGGATGGGAAGTAACGGACTCAGGCTCAACCCGACCAAGACCGAGTGGCTGTGGTTTCCGGCTGCCCGATTCAACCAGTTGATGCCATCTCTGGCCATAGGGGGCGAACATCTTGCCCCTGTGGATGGGGCGCGCAACTTGGGTGTCCTCCTGGATACTCGGCTGTCCATGGAAGATCAAGTGACAGCCGTGGCCAGGAGGGCGTTTTACCAGGTTCGCCTGGTACACCAGTTGCGCCCCCTATTGGATCGGGACGCCCTTTGCACAGTCACTCATGCTCTCGTGACATCCCGACTGGACTATTGTAACTCTCTCTACATGGGGCTCCCCTTGAGGTGCACCCGGAGGCTTCAGTTGGTCCAGAACGCAGCCGCGCGAGCAATAATGGGAACCTCTAGGTTTACCCACGTAACACCGCTCTTGCGCGAGCTGCACTGGCTACCTGTCGTCTTTTGGGTGCGCTTCAAGGTGTTAGTCATCATCTTCAAAGCGCTCCATGGCTCGGGACCTAGCTATCTGCGGGATCGGATCCTGCCCCATACATCCTCACGGCCGATTCGCTCCCACAGAGAGGGACTTCTCCGGGTGCCATCCACTAGACTTTGTCAGCGGGCGACGCCCAGGGGAAGGGCCTTCTCTGTAGCGGGCCCAGCCCTCTGGAACGACCTTCCCCCCGATATTAGGACAATTACGGACCTCCGCTCCTTCCGTTTAAAATTAAAGACACATCTTTTTCGCCTGGCCGGCCTTGGGTAGTCTCTTTTAAGGTTAGGGGTTTTAGGGGTAGTTTTAGTTTATGGGTTTTTAGCGCAGGACTAATTTAATTTATTTTTAATTTTGTATTCTGTCTGTGGTTTTAACTGTATTTTTAATTGCCTGTGCCCCGCCTCGAGTCCCTTTGGGGAGAGAGAGCGGGATATAAAATTTAAATTATTATTATTATTATTATTATTACTATTATTATTTGTAACCACCTTTAAAGCACTCCATGGCAAGGGACCTGGTTATCTGCAAGACTGCCTCCTGCTACCAAATACCTCCCACCGTCCAGTTCGCTCCCACAGAGAGGGCCTCCTCAGGGTGCCTTCAGCTAAACAATGTCGGCTGGCGACCCCCAGGGGGAGAGCCTTCTCTGTGGCAGCTCCCGCCCTCTGGAATGCCCCTGGACTAAGGACAATCTTGGACCTACATCTCTTCCGTCGGGCCCTATTTTGCGCTGATGGGCTATCATAATTTTAAAGGGAATTTTAATAGTGATTTTAGTTTGGGATTTTAAATATCAGCCAATTATTTAATATTTCATTTTAATACTGTTTTTTAAATTCTGTATTATCATTTTTATTCTGGCTGTACACTGCCCTGAGTCCCGAAAGGGAGAAGGGCGGTATAGAAATCAAATAAAAGTAAAGTAAAGTACTAGCAAGTATAATGACACGCATGACATGTGCCTTGCTTCTTTAATACATGGCTTTATCGCAGAGATAGATCTCCACAACTGCCTGTGATGCTGTAGTATTTAAAACAGGAAGGGGATAGATTTGTGGAAGGGTTACCAAAAACGGCAGCATCTAAAATGGAATAGAATAACAGAATTGGAAGGGATCTTGGTGGTCTTCTAATCCAAACCTCTCTTAGGCAGGAAACCCTACACCACCTCAGACAAATGGCTATCCAACATCTTCTTAAAGACTTCCAATGTTGGGGCATTCACAACTTCTGGAGGCAAGCAGTTCCACTGATTCATTGTTCCAATTGTCAGGAAATTTCTCCTCAGTTCTAAGTTGCTTCTCTCCTTGATTAATTTCCACCCATTGCTTCTTGTTCTACCCTCAGGTGCCTTGGAGAATAGCTTGACTGCCTCTTCTTTGGGGCAGCCCCTGAGATATTGGAACATGGCTATAATGTCTCCCCTAGTCCTTCTTCTCATTAAACTAGACCAGGTGTCTCAAACTCAATTTACCTGGGGGCCGCTGGAGGCAGAGGCTGGGTGAGGCTGGGCCGCATAAGGGATTCCTTATATTAATATTAATACTAATATTAATACTAATATTATACTTTCATATCACGGTGGGGGCCACAAGATACTGTCCTGCGAGCCGCAATTGGTCCGCGGGCTGCGAGAATGAGACCTCTGAACTAGACATACTCAGTTCCTGCAACCTTTCGTCATATGTTTTAGCCTCCAGTCCCCTAATCATCTTGGTTGCTCTTCTCTGCACTCTTTCTAGAGTCTCCACATCTTTTCTACATCATGGTGACCAAAACTGTATGCAGTATTCCAAGTGTGGCCTTACCAAGGTATTACAAAGTGGTATTAACACTTCATTGTTGATTCTATCCGTCTGTCAACCTTGGCTGATTTTGAAAAAGCAAAGGCGGGTCAGATCCGCCTAACACTCAAAGGGGAGATTATCAGGAAATCTCAGCACTGAAGGGAAGTTGAAACAAGATCCGTGAAGATGGCCTGGGCAACCCCCTTCTGTACTGGTGCCAGAAGAACGACGTGGATGAATCCACAAAGCTCACCAGCAGTTGAACTTGATTCATAAGAGGCTTTATTTTTAATCTACTGACCAAGGCTCAAAGAGAGGAGTGGTCAAAAAGAGTGTAGGCATCTCCTCTTTCTCTATCCCCCTGCCCATCGCTTCTTACTCCCCAACATGGCCCTGAGGGGAACACTTTGCTCCTAGAAGTGGCAACAGCTGATTTGCCAATGGCTTTTAAAATGAAGGAAGAAACACAAGAAATTGGATTGCTCGCTCAAATCTGCCCCTCCCCCCCAAAAAGCCACCCTTACAAATAATTGCTTATGTCCCTTCCTTTGATATCTACCCCCCACACTTCCATTTGCAACATCTGCAACAGTAGTGGGATTCAAAAAATTTTACTACTGGTTTTGTGGGCATGGTGGGCATGGCAAGGGAAGGATACTGTAAAACCTCCATTCCCTCCCACTCCAGGGGAAGGATACTGTAAAACCTCCATTCCCTCCCACTCCAGGGGAAGGATACTGTAAAACCTCCATTCCCTCCCACTCCAGGGGAAGGATACTGTAAAACCTCCATTCCCTCCCACTCCAGGGAAAGGATACTGTAAAACCTCCATTCTCTCCCACTCCAGGGGAAGGATACTGTAAAACCTCCATTCCCTCCCACTCCAGGGGAAGGATACTGTAAAACCTCCATTCCCTCCCACTCCAGGGGAAGGATACTGTAAAACCTCCATTCCCTTCCACTCCAGGGGAAGGATACTGTAAAACCTCCATTCCCTCCCACTCCAGGGGAAGGATACTGTAAAACCTCCATTCTCTCCCACTCCAGGGGAAGGATACTGTAAAACCTCCATTCCCTCCCACTCCAGGGGAAGGATACTGTAAAACCTCCATTCCCTCCCACTCCAGGGGAAGGATACTGTAAAACCTCCATTCCCTCCCACTCCAGAGAAAGGATACTGTAAAACCTCCATTCTCTCCCACTCCAGGGGAAGGATACTGTAAAACCTCCATTCCCTCCCACTCCAGGGGAAGGATACTGTAAAATCCCCATTCCCTCCCCATGTCACGCCTGCAGTCATATTCCTTTTAGAATCTTTGGCCTGCCACACTTTCTCTCTCTCTCTTTACTATGCTCTTTCATTAGTGTGTAATTGGGAGGGGGAAGTAGTAAGGAGTAGAATGTGTTTGTTTTCAAAATAAAAAATTCCTTTCTAGAAGCCCAAGGTCATGTGGCACCCTCTGAGATATCGATAGCAGTGTTCCGATATCTCAGAGGGTGCCACAAAGAAGAGGGAGTCAAACTTTTCTCCAAGGCACCTGGGGGCAGGACAAGAAGCAATGGGTGGAAACTAACCAAGGAGAAAAGCAACTTAGAATTAAGGAGAAATTTCCTGACAGTAAGAACAATTAACCTCTGGAACAGCTTGCCTCCAGCAGTTGTGAATGCCCCAACCCTGGAAGTCTTTAAAAAGATGTTAGACAGCCATTTGTCTGAAATGGTATAAGGTTCCTGCCCATGCAGGGGGTTGGACTAGAAGACCTACAAGGTCCCTTCCAACTCTGCTATTGTATTGTATTGTATTGGTCATCTTTTGTCTCAGCACCTCAGCACCTGACCGGAACCAGCTGGGTGGAGATGCCAGCATGGCTGAAGAAGATTGGACTATGTGATGGATTTATGGGCGTGGGGATAAGATCATGAACTTTCAACTGGGTGGGAATCCCAGGAAGCTTTCAGATTCAGGATTCCACAGTTTGTGCCAACATGTCTGTCTTATTAAATTGGAACTTTAAGGATAGCTCTGCCTTGGACTCTGATTTGATTCTGCATGATATTTGGAACGCTGACACCCCACTCCAAAGGAAGGTTACTGCAAAATCCCCATTTCCTCCCAATCAGCTGGGACTCTGGAGGCAGAGAATAGATGGTGGCAGGGCCAGTCAGAGGTGGTATTTACCAGTTCTCCCAACTACTCAAAATTTCCGCTACTGGTTGTCCAGAACTTGTCAGAACCTGCTGAATACCACCTCTGCTCCAAACCCTACAACCGGTTAGGGCAGGGGTCTGCAAAGTTGGCTCTTTTAAGACTGGCGGACTTCAACTCCCAGAATTCTCCAGCCAGCTGCCTGGGGAATTCTGGGAGTTGAAGTCCGCCAGTCTTAAAAGAGCCAACTTTGCAGACCCCTGGGTTAGGGGAATAAGTTGCAGGCTCCAACTCTGAGAAAGTTTAAAGGTTTCCTCCCCCTCCTTTAATTATATCCAGACTGTTATTAACATCAGCTTCAGATTTGTTTAAAATTTGGGCAGCTTCTTGAGATCATTGCACCATCATCTGTGCCAAATTTTATAAAGAGTGGACAATTTTTGATCTTATGATTGGAATATGTAAACATTATTAAGGGTAGAATGTAGTTTACACCCTTTGTCCCAGATGTATTGGAACCCTTGTTTCTTTATAATTAAGTCCAAAAGTCCTCAAATTTGAAGGCCAAGAAAAGCCAGAGCAAAGGACCCAACAATTTGTGGGAAAGTTGAGAAGAAAAAGCAGCAGCTTTAGCCCCCTGAGCTACAACGGCACTCTATAGAAGCCAAAGCAAAATAATGCACCACACAAATCACACAGTTCATGTCGTTTGTGGGGTGGTATGAGGATGACCATGGTAGTATTTATTTAGTATTCCTTGCTTCTGCAATCAATTGCAGTGGGCAATCAACTATTTCTTTAAATGTAACTTAATTCCTGTTTACAAAAAAAATATCCCATCTGATTTGGCAAAAACTAAATAAAATATACATATCCATCAAGTTAGTGTTGACTCCTGATAACTCTATGGACAAGTTCCTGCAGTTTTCTTGGTCATATTTTCAGAGGTGGCTTGCCAGTACCTACTTCTGTAGGAAGCTAGCACCCACCCCTCTCCTAGAAAAATGAAATATCCTGGGAAATATTGAAAAGGGATAGAGAAACATGTTTTTAGGCAGGAAGTAGACTCACTCTTAATAGTCACCATCTTGGTCAATGGGCCATTAAAATGCCTGATCCAGTCTATTCTACATAACAAAGATCTCTCCCCTTCAGCCCTGGGGTGATGGGATTAAGGCATGATAGTATTAGCCCTTTACCCATCTCACCACAGGGCACCTGGGAAGAAGCAATACTCAACCAGACTTGGACTCAAAACACAACCTACAGAGTTGCCCCTGCATGGCCCCATGGGAATCTGACAACCAATCAGAATGCATTTTTTACACAGGAACAGGAAACAGAGAGGTGGGGGCCAAACAGAGAGTATAAAGCCAGGATCCTTTCTTCTTCACCCAACATTTGGAAGCCTGTGATCCCCCTTTTCTGTTCAGGAGCTCAAGCCATGTGATCTTGTCCACCATTAAACCATCTTTCCAAGCAATCTCCATGTTTCTAGTGTCTTTCCCCCCGCTTGGAACTGAACCCAGAAGGACATTTCTTCCAACACTTCCTAGGACTGAGAGCAAGTGACTGGCCCAAAGTTATCCAAAAATTGCAAACTAAATTAATATAAAAGAATACACTACGGCTTCTCCCTGGTTTTAGCAAATGTTTGAAAACCAACAGAGATGGAACCTGACAAATACATTTGGGAGAAAATTACACAAATTAATTACTATCCCAGAGAGAATCAGAGACATTCATTTTTCCCCATGGTCTCCAGAAGTATCTATGAAAAATGCTACATTGGTCTAACAGAATGGTAGAATTGGAAGGAATCTTAGAGATCAGCTAGCCAACTCCCTACTGAGTGCAGGATCCAGTAAAACAGCTGACCCCAACCTTTCCAGCTCCATGGACTAGCAGTGGTGGTTATGGGGTGGGGATGGTTTTGCACACGTAACTTAAATCCTACACATGAGCAAACAAAGGGGACTGGAGACTAAAACATATGAAGAATGGTTGCAGGAACTGGGTACTTCTAGTTTAATGAAAAGAAGGACTAGGGGAGACATGATAACAGTGTTCCGGTTCCGGTTCCGGCTCCTGCGGCGACGGGCGAGCCTAGCGCTCGCTCGCCGCTTTGTTTCTTCTTCTGCCCCCCAACGGGGGCGAGACTCCTCTTTTTTGAGGGTCTCCCGTAGGGCCGGCTCGTCGGGGGGCGCCCCCCCCACGGCGGTGGAGGAAGTGGCTTCCGGCGCGGCTCAGGTGAGGGAGAACATGCTAGCGGGGGGTTCTCCCTTCGCCCAAGGAAGACGGCGCCATTCACAACAATGAGGAGGGCTGATCGGCTCAGTCGGAAGGGCTCCCGAGGCTTCAGCTGCGAGGAGAGAGTGAGTTTTTAAAAAAACTTTTTTTCTGCTGCCAGCCAGGCTGAACGGACTGGGAGGGGGGTGTTTATTTTTAAAAAAACCCCCCTCGGATTTAAGCGGCACGTCAAAATGGCTTCTCTGCAAAGAGAAAGCGGAAACTTTCACTCCGGACGGTCTTTAACAAGGGAAAGTGGATTGTGACTTTCTGCAACATTGTTTCTAGGTCTGGCTGAGCTTAAAAAATTCTTTTTTTTGCTACTCTCTCCCTCTGGCTAGATGGGCGGTGGAAGTGGCTTCTCTTTGTCCCTGCCTAACTATTTCAACTAAGGAAAATTTCCAGCGTCTCTTTGAAAGCAGGACTCTCTCTGGATTTTTGGAAAAAAAAATTTTTTTGATGGATTTGTGACTTCTTCTCTGGAATACCTTCGTTATTACTATTTGCTGATTTGGGAAATTGTGTCTCTTTTGGTTTCTGAATTGTTTGCAACTCCACAGCCCTGAATTGAACTGAGCTCCTGATCTGCCCCACCAGCCCCACCCGGAAAACGCCATCTTGGTGGCAGTGACTTTAACTTTTAACCATGGCACAAGAAGCAGCACTTGTAAATTTGGAACAAAGAATGGCTTCTCTTGAAACCTCTATGCAAACTTTGATATCAGAAATAAAGGCCCAGAGGGCTGAAAATAGTACTTTTAAAAAGGAACTATTGGATACCCGGAAGCAAGTGTTGGAGAATACACAGAAGAATGAAGAATTGGAAGGAGGGTTGGAGGGGGCTAAGGGAGAGATTAAAAATGTTTCTAATGAGGTGGGGGAAATAAATGGGCATGTGTCTAGGATAGATATGGAAAGAATGACATATTTTTTGAGATTTCAGAATGTTTTTGAGGAATCTGGTGAATGCCTACCTGATCTTATGAGTACAATTTTAGCAGACTATTTACAAAAACCTAAGGATGAGATCAGGCGGGACATTGACCTAGCCTACAGAATTAACTCAGCATATGCCAGGATAAATGAAGTGCCTAGAGAGATACATGTGAAATTTGTTAGAAGGTCAACCAGAGAGGAAATCTTGAAAGCCCAGAGAGAGAAACCCTTAACTTATCAACGAGAAACGGTCACTATCTTGAAGCAGATCCCTAGAAAAATTAGAGATTCAAGAAAGAAATTTTCTTTCTTGTCTAAAACCTTGTTTGATCACGGGATTTGGTTCAAGTGGATGACACCTGAAGGGATGCTGGTGTTCTGGGAAGGAGGAAGAGTGAGGATTAAAACAGTTGCTGAGGCGGAAGCCTTTCTTAAAAAACATTCCTCTGCCCTGGGGGAAGATCCAGGGGGGACGGAGGGGGTCACGGCCCCGCCCACGGGGGGCCAGGGAGGAGAGAAAGAAAATACAATAGCCAAAAGACTTAGATCAAAAAAATAACTTTGCCTTGATTTTTCTTGAACAATTTTGTATAATATTTCTATCCGGACTTTTTGTAAATGTCTGACAGCATGAAAGGGAGAATTTAGGTAAATGTACTTGCTTTCATCTTGTAGTGGTATGGAAAATGTTTTCTATGTTAACTTTTTTAATGTGTATTTTGAGGTCTCGGAAGGCCCGACGACTCTGACGTGAATGCTCTCAAAATTTCTTTGTAACCATTACCCTATCCTGTTAAAAAATGTAAAACCAATAAAACTTTTTTCAATATAAAAAAAACAGTGTTCCAATATCTCAGGGGTTGCCACAAGGAAGAGGGAGTCAAGCTATTCTCCAAAGCACCTGAGGGCAGAACAAGAAACAATGGGTGGAAACTAATCAAGGAGAGAAATAACTTAGAACTGAGGAGAAATTTCCTGACAGTTAGAACAATTAGTCAGTGGAACAGCTTGCCTCCAGAAGTTGTGAATGCCCCAACACTGCAAGTCTTTAAGAAGATGTTGGATAGCCATTTGTCTGAAATGGTATAAGGTTCCTGCCTAGGCAGGGGGTTGGACTAGAAGACCTCTAAGGTCCCTTCCAACTCTGCTATTGTATATTGTATACTCAATACTTTTGCAGCCCAGTTCCCAATGGGGCCATGGACCGGGACCGATCTCTGGCCCAGGAATTTGGTGAACACCTGCACTAGAGTATTTTTTACAGATGGTCATCTATGCCTATGGCAGCCTGTTCCATCTGATAGAGTCAAAATAATGAAGCCTGTATCATGGAAATTATATAATTACGTAAGGACGTGTGATTTACATGTACACGTTATGATATTTGCATTGTGAGATCATGACACGCCTCGCATTTGCCCCTCGGATGCCCATGATGGTCTCTGTTGACAATTGGACCAGGACTATCATATCTGCATTAATGGATTGAGCTGGCAATGAGGGATTGAGAAATCTTGAGAAATGGTCAAAATATCAATGAAAACACCCAATAGTTCTGTTCACACAACATGCTTAGTCTCGTTAGTTTTTTTTAAAACCCACCAAATAGTTATTTTTGTGTAATGTTCAAAGTTTAAAGAGCCTAGGTGGTGGTGCAGTGGTTAGAGTGTAGTACTGCAGGTTACTTCTGCTGACTGCCACTGCAATTTGGCAGTTCAAATCCCACCTTGCTCAAGGTTGACTCAGCCTTCCATCCTTCCGAGGTGTGTAAAATGAGGAGTCAGATTGTTGGGGTCAATATGCTGACTTTGTAAACTGCTTAGAGGGGGCTGTAAAAGCACTGTAAAGCAGTATATAAGTCTAAGTACTATTGCTATTAATGGGCATAGAGAAGTGGTGCTAATACGCTGAGTAAACCAGATTTGGTTAGTTTATGGATCAGGGCGTTGCATAAACCTAGGAACCAATTATTTGTGTGAATCCAAATAATATGAATGCTGTAAAAAACAAAGCAAATTCTATTATTGTAACCATTAGAGAAGAAGCTGAAAAAAAACCTGCCAATATATATAGAAAAGCCATCATACATACATACCATGTTCCCCCGAGAATATTTTCTTTTGACCCCTGAAATAAGCGCTTGGCCTTATTTTCAGGGAGGTCTTATTATTTTTGAGGTGCAGGAGGCAGTGTGCGTGGTCACCTCATGGCTGCTGCTGTGCTGCAATATTTGCAGGGAGGGCTTATTTTCAGGGGAGGGCTTATTTTAGCGCATGCACCCAAAACCCCAATTGGGCTTAATATCTGGGGAGGTCTTATTTTCAGGGAAACAAAGTACATACATACATACATATACTGTATATATGATGAAGCCACATTAGAAATGTGTGATTCTGTACTTACCAAACATAGAACTAGAAAATCTGGAAAACAGGATCCATAAAATTAGATAATTTACAGCAACTCTGTACAAGAAGACACAGTATATTGTCCTCCTGGATTCCCGGCTGTCCATGGAGGACCATGTGGCGGCCGTGGCCAGGGGGGCGTTTTATCAGGTACGCCTGATACGCCAGTTGCGCCCCTTACTGGACCGGGGGGCCCTTCGCACAGTCACTCAAGCGCTTGTGACATCCCGGCTGGATTACTGTAACGCTCTTTACATGGGGCTCCCCTTGAGGTGCACTCGAAGGCTACAGTTTGTACAGAATGAGGCGGCGCGGGTGATTATGGGTGCCCCAAGGCAAGCCCACGTAACACCTCTCCTGCGCGAGCTGCACTGGCTTCCTGTGGCCTTTTGAGTGTGCTTCAAGGTGTTGATGACCATCTTTAAATCGCTCCATGGCTCGGGGCCTAGCTATATACGAGACCGCCTCCTGCCCCATACATCCCTTCGTCCGATCCGCTCCCACAGAGAGGGTCTTCTCCGGGTGCCGTCGGCTGGGCAATGCCGGTTGGCGACACCCAGGGGAAGGGCCTTCTCTATGGCGGGCCCGGCCCTCTGGAACGACCTACCCCCCGACCTTCGCACTACCTCGGACCTCCGCGTCTTTTGCCAACGTCTTAAGACGCATTTATTCCAACAAGCCGGCCTAGCATAGCCCCCCACTTCTGACTTTTTATGTATAGATTGCTATTTGGCCGGGTTTTAAATGGTTTTAGCACAGGTTTAATAATTTAATATGTTTTAAATTGATTTATATTGTTCTGATTGTGGTTTTAATAATGCCTGTGCGCCGCCCTGGGTCCTAACAAGGAGAAGGGCGGGGTATAAATTCGAAATAAATAAATAAAATAAAAATAGATGTGCTTACCTTGAAAGACCGGTAAGTGAAAATGTGATAAAACCAGGCATGGTATGGAAAATTGGGATAATTCCCCCCTCCCTACTTTTTCATAATGTTTTATTGATGCTCTATGTATTATTATTATTATATGCATAAACTGCCTAAAGTCCATCTGGATTGAGGTGGAGGATAAATGGCATAAATAAATAATGTTGGGATTTGGCTCATCCCATTAAAGTGAATGACTGGAAATTCAGGCCTAATAAAAGCAAGCATTTTGTTATCCAGTGCATAGCTCAGCCACTTCTGTTGAGGAGCAAAGATAATTCTAGTTGGTGGTTCTGGGTTACCTCCTGAATCACACGCAGCACACTGTAAGCTGAGAAGACACCACCTTCCTATTGCCCAGGTTTATGAGTTTACCGAACCCCGATCCGTCCTTAAGAATCTCCTTATCTTTTAATACTAGCATCGAAGTCACCTGCCAGGTCCAAATTGGTTTCAATCTCTGTGACCCCCCCCCCCGCGTGCTCCTCCCACTCTCTGTGCATGCACACACGACTGCCCCGCATGCGCATCAGAGACCCGAAAACCAGTTGGCCAGTGGAGGGCGGCCGTGCATGTGTAATGGAGCTGAGCTGGGGCAATGGCTCATGTGCCCGCAGAGAGGGCTGTGTGTGCCACTCTGCCACAGGTTTGCCATCATAGGACTAAGGAGTTCAATCCAACAGCAGGAATCTGCTGGCATGTTTTCCTATCAACACATTTCATTAAAAGACGTAAGCTTTCCATGAGCTGCAGCAGTGGTGGGTTACAGCCGGTACGCACCGGTACGGGCGTACCGGTGTGTGCTGGGAGCACCAGGTACCGTTCCAGTATGGTGCTCCAGAGGGCCCATCTGCCCGCCTGCCCTCCTTATCTGTATTAGACCCAATGGACCATTTGCGCACGTGCACGGAGCGTACAGCGCCTCTGCAATGCTCCGCCAAGCAGCTTACTGGTTGCAATGGGAATCCGGAACCCACCACTGAGCTACAGCTCATGTCATCATATACGTCCTGATTTAGTTTTTTGCCACTGCAGACTAACATAGCTCTTCTCCTGCTATAATGTCCTCAAGAGTGAGTTTCTTATATACCTTCTCCCAAATTAGCAACTGGTGTGGATTTTGCCACCATTAGGAGTTTTAACTGCTCCACCATGTTATCCTGTCCAAGAGAAAAAGTTTCACCTACATTTCTATCAAGCAGGGCAGGTACTGAAAAGTTTATTTGCTTCCAATGATATTATGCAATTTTCATTCCCCCGACCTGTATGTGAACCAAAACAGACTGAGGCACCCAGGAAAAGGAAAAAGCACACATTGAAATGTGCATGGGCAGAGGAATTGCTTGCTTACTGGAGAAAATAAGTGGTTAATAATTTTGCTGGAGAACGATCGAGGCCGATGGGAATGTTTACCAAACAACAGAAACAAACAGAAGAGCAAACAAGCGATGTTGAAAATAGCTTCCTTAGATCGTGGCCCCTTCCAGTTGGTCTTGTGAATAATCTCATCCCATCCCCAGATGCTTACTTACAGGTTTAAATGCACATGCACATCCCATGTTCAACTGGATGGAATTATTCTGCAGTTGACTGAGCACTGATAAAGCAGGGCACAAGTGGGGAATAGAAAATAAGGATAATTGGACTGTCTGGCAGCTGCCTGAGTGGTAGGATTGCAGGTGGGGCACCATACTGAGAAAGCGACAGCCACCTGTCCTCAGGACATTAACTCCAACTCACTCATCATCCTCAATAGGCTTTAAAAATACATGGCACCAATCTCCAAGGGGGCGGGGGGGGGGGAAGCAGATGCCCAACGAGCCATGCCAGAAGCAAAGCTGAAATAAAAAGATGGAGGGCATTTGGCAGAGAAGGGAGAAGACTGGACATGCACAAGACAGATTCCTCATTTATTGGCTAAAGGTTAACATATAACAGATTAACAGAGTTGGAAGGGATCTTATAGGTCAGTGATGGCTAACCTTTTTTGGCCTCCGTGCCAAAAGCGGAGGGAGCGCAGGGGAGTCGTGTGTGTGTGTGCCACACCCATAATGCTATGTGCGCGACCCCCAGCTTTTGGTGAACTTTTTTCGCCCTCCCCAGGTTCCAGAGACTTTCTAGGAGCCTGAGGAGGGTGAAAACAGCCTCCCCTCCCCACCTCCAGAGGCTTCAGGGGCTTCCCTGAAGCCTCTGGAGGGCGAAAAACGGCCTCAAAAGAAGGCCTAAATCAGCTGGCCAGCGCACACATGTGCACTGGAGCTGACAGGGCAATGCCTTGCATGCCCTAAGAAATGGTTCCACGTGCCACCTGTGGCACCCGTGCCATAGGTTCGCCATCACGGTTATAGGTCATCTACCTCAACCTCCTGCTCAAGGAGGACACCCTACACCATTTCTGACAAATGGCAATCCAATCTCTTCTTGAAAGCCTCCAGTGGTGAAGCTCCCACACCCTCCAAAGGCAACATCTGTTCCATTGGTTGCTTGTTCTCACTGTCAGAAAAATTCTCCTTATTTACAGGTTGAATCTCTCCTTGGTCAGTTTCCATTAGTCCCTGTCTGGTCGTCAAGTGCTTTGGAAAATAGCTTGACCTCCCCTCCCTCCTCTCTGTGGCAGCCCCTCAAATATTCTTTCTACCACCACTGTTCTATGGCTCAAATCTTGGTCACAGGTACTTGCAGGAAGTTGTACATGGGGTCATAAAGGTACCAACTGTCCAACAGAGGTCTAGGGCCCAAAGCATGATATCAGGTTGTTCCAGGAACAGCTAAAGCTAGACAGAGTAATTTTGCCTGTTCCTTGCACCTCTCTCAGATAGTATTAGGAATTTTATTCATTTATACTTGTTAAGTTTATATAGTCCCTCCTCCCCAGTGGTGGGTTACGATCAGTACGCCCCGGTATGAGTGTACCAGTGCCTGCCAGGAGCACCAGGTACCATTCCGGTACAATGCTCTGGAGGGCCCACCGCCCGCCCACACTCCAATATGCAAGCAGCCAAGATTGGAATGGAATGGAATGGAATGGAATGGAATAGAATAGAATAGAATAGAATAACAGAGTTGGAAGGGACCTTGGAGGTCTTCTAATCCAACCCCCTGCTTAGGCAGGAAATCCTACACCACTTCAGACAAATGGCTATCTAACATCTTCTTAAAAATGTTCAGTGTTGAAGCATTCACAACTTCTGGAGGTAAGTTGCTCCACTGATTAATTGTTCTAACTGTCAGGAAATTTCTCCTTAGTTCTAAGTTGCTTCTCTCCTTGATTAGTTTCTACCCATTGCTTCTTGTTCTGTCCTCAGGTGCTTTGGAGAATAGTTTGACTTCCTCTTCTTTGTGGCAGCCCCTGAGATATTGGAAGACTGCTATCATGTCTCCCCTGGTCCTTCTTTCATCAAACAAGAAGAACTCTATCTACTTCATCAGGAAGAGCTGGAGGAAATGCTTCTCAGATAATTAAACCAGACCGAACTGTCCCCTGCAGGAAACCTGCTTCAAGTTTACAGTCCAACCTGGAGGGAATCCCAGCACTGTATCCAACAGTTGCCAAGCATATTCCCCATGGCAGCCCCACAGGTAAACCTACAAATCAGTCCTCCCTAGGTGGGGCCAGATTATTTTAAATAGGGCAGCTGAGGGCCTATCTGCACAGCCACAAAAGCAGAGAAGTACTGGCCTTTCACCATCCTTACCACGGTAAGGTAGTCCTAATGGCAGCCATAGCTTCTGCTCAGTGAAGTTCATTCCTCTTTGTCCCCCAGTGGAATTCCAGGCATCTCTGCCATCATTTCCACTCCCTCAACTCCTCGGTAAATCAAAGGGAGTTTCCGGTGGTGAAATTCTTTTTTTTTTACTACCGGTTCTATGGGTGTGGCTTGGTTTAGTTTAATTTAGTTTATTAAATTTGTATACTGCCCTTCTCCCTTCTGGGGACTCAGGGCGGTGAACAGGCATCAATAAAACAACAAAGAACATCAATATATAAAATATTTATATATTTATTGGATTTCTATACCGCCTTCTCTCCCAACTTTAAAATGGCAATTAAATTGGGGGCCTGTTCTAAAATCCAAATAAAACTGCTAAATAAAATCAATTAAAATCGATTAAAAACTACGCCAGGCCGGCCGCACGGAATAAATGCGTTTTCAAGGCCCGATGGAAGAGGCGTAGGTCAGTGGTCATACGTAGGTCAGGGGGGAGGTCATTCCAGAGGGCAGGGGCTGCCACAGAGAAGGCTCTCCCCCTGGGGGTCGCCAGCCGACATTGTTTGGCCGACAGCACCCTGAGGAGGCCCTCTCTGTGGGAGCGGACTGGTCGGTGGGAGGCATTTGGTAGCAGGAGGCGGTCTTGCAAGTGATGGGGTCCTGTGACTGAATGGGCGTGGCCAACTCGATGTCACTCATGGCTGCGCCCAACTGGTCACATGCCACCACCAAGCCACGCCCACAGAACCCAATAGGAAAAAATGTGTGTATGAGTCCATTCACAGCAGAACCGCTGCTCCCTTAATGTTCCCCCCTGGCCCTCTCCCTCCCAGAGGTCAAAGTACCTTAAAGGGACAGGCTGCAGCAGCTCTGCTGTGAACAGAGGGAGAAATGTTTGGATTGTCTCTGTTGCATTTAATGCTGAATTCTGTGGCAGAGACAATCCGAACATTTCTTCCTCTGTTCACAGCAGAGCTGCTGCTCCCTTTATGCCCCCCCCCCAGCCCCCTCCTTCCCTGGGTCTACCTTAAAGGGACAGGTTGCAGCAGCTCTGCTGTGAATGGAGGGATAAACATTCGGATTGTGTGGGCGGGTCGAGCAGCCGGAAGAGGTGAGCGCTGAAAGGGCAGCCAGGTGGGTGTGGGCAGGGCCACCAGGGCCACCAGGGATTTTTTCCACCAGTTTGGAGAACTGATACCAATCGTCCCTGCAGTTGGACCAAACTGAGCTGAACCAGGAGGATTTCATCCCTGGGAGTTTCAGGATCTACAGGAAAAGAGAAGCCTCAGGGACACAATCCAAATAACTCCCTTGTTTCATACAGTGACCAAGTCCTTAGTCAGACCATATCCCAGACCTTCTGGGTCAATCCTGAGCTCTCTAGATCCTACTGGGTCCATTGATTGCCTGGGGCCAACCAAGTGACTAAGTTCAGCCTGCCTACAGCAGGGACAGCACCAAAGAAATCCAAGGGCAACAGAGAGTCATCAAATGATGACCGAGGAGCATTAGCTGCCTCTCTCAACTTCTGGTCACTGGCAGCTGCAGTTTCACTGGATTTAGAAGACCACAATATCTTCTAGCCTTTCCAGATGGGCAGCTAAGGATGATGCCAGGGTCTTTCTATCAAGGTGTGCTCCTGATAGGAGTTGATGAGCCATGCCACCAAGTCTAGTCAGCGTCTTGATTGACCTGTTTGACAATGAGAGAGCGTGTTCACACTCAGTGAACCGTTTTAACCTCCAAGTTCACATACCTCCCATCAACAGTCACAGGAGGAGGAGGAGGAAGCTTAGAAATAAGGAAAACGGAAAACGGAATAAGAGCACCTTGAATATTGTGAAATAGCCGTGGTGCTAAGGATGGACAAATCATTTGCGTGACATTGCAAAATCAGGTGAACCCCAACGTACGCTTTCAGCCTGGACTACTGCAACGCTCTCTACATGGGGCTTCCCTTGAGGTGCACCCGGAAGCTCCAGTTAGTTCAGAACGTGGCCGCGTGGGGGATTCTGGGAGCTTCTAGATGCTCCCATGTGGCACCTCTTCTGCGCGAGCTGCACTGGCTGCCTGTGACCTTCCGAGTGCGCTTCAAGGTGCTAGTAACCACCTTTAGAGCGCTCCATGGCATGGGACTTGGCTATTTGCAAGACCGCCTCCTGCTACCTAATACCTCCCACCGACCAGTCCGCTCCCACAGAGAGGGCCTCCTCAGGGTGCCGTCGGCTAGGCAATGTCGGCTGGCGATGCCCAGGGGGAGAGCCTTCTCTGTGGCTGCTCCTGCCCTCTGGAATGACCTACCCCATGACCTTCGCACGATCACGGACCTGCGCCTTTTCCGCCGGGCTTTGAAGACCCATTTATTTCGTGCGGCCGGCCTGGCATAGTTTTTAACTTGCTTTTAGATAGGGTTTTTATTGAAATTTGAAAATTAGGCGTACTGTTTAATAAATTTTTAATAGCATTTTACTTGTTTTTATCATTAATTTTATACTAACTGACTTTTACTGTTTTCCTGTACACTGCCCTGAGTCCCGTTGGAGAGAAGATGCGGTATAAAAATTCAATAAAATTCAAATTCAAATTCAAGACGAATGAGAAAAGAAAGTAAACACCGTAGAAAGACTCTTCTTAAAGATGCCCCAATCTGACCGTATCCAACGGTGCACGCAAAAACAAGTAGAAGACGACGTCAGAACATATCCAAAAACTGGAACTTGAGCTCATTTTCTCTCTCTTCCATTCCGACAGTTTTCTTTAATGCTGTGGTGCCTTCTTGACTTTAAGGCTGAGGGCATCAGGTAGGAAATGTTTTTATTATTTATTCCGTAAGCTATTCATGGAGCCACTTTCCATTAGAGAGCTAGCTAAAATGCTGAGTGTATAGCTGCTGCGTTAGCAGCTAGCAATCAAATCCGATGCAACTAAATTTAAGCCCCATGCATTGAACGGTTCTGACTTTTCAGTAAGCATTTATACAATCACATTGTAAGAGACTGACCTACAAATCAGAAAGGTATCTTTCCAATATTTTCCTAAAGAAGAAATATATTTTCCAGATTCAGTATCTCCCATCTGCAACAGTATGTATGTATGTATCAGTGGTGGGTTTCAAATTTTTTTAGAACCTACTCTCTAGGTGTGGCTTATTTTGTGGGCGTGGCTTGGCAGTCATGTGACAGGGTGGGAGTGGCCAATTTGTAAAATGTGGTGAAACTCATTTAACAACGCTCTTGCTTAGCAACCAAAATTTTGGGCTCAATTGTGATGATAAATTAATTCTTTCTTTCTTTCTTTCTTTCTTTCTTTTTTTCTTTCTTTCTTTCTTTCCTTTCTTACTTTCTGCCTTCCTTTCCTTTCCTTCCCATTGGGTTAGTGGCAGTGGCAGGCCAGACTTACTTCTGGGTCCGCCGGTGGAACCCCCTCTCACCGGCTCTCTAAATTTCACCATCATCCGGCTCTTGCGAGTAGGTGCGAGCCTGCAGAAACCCACCACTGGTATGTATGTATGTATGTATGTATGTATGTATGTATGTATGTATCGGGGTGGGTTGTTGCCGGTGTTACTGCCGGTCCGCTTCACATGCATGCACACATACACATGCCATATGTTGCATGCACACGAGCAGTTGCCTGTAAAATGGCTAAAAAAACACGCTGGCAATGAAATGGGTGACCAGAGAACTGGTTTGGGGACATGGCCAAGAGGTGGGTTGCCAATATTTTTACTATCAGTTTGGGCATGCTCCCACGCGTGCTCACACATGCACACAACGCTTCTGCACAGAAGTGTCCAGCCGGGGGGTGGGGGTGGGGGGCAGAGCCTTCTGCTGCCATCACTACCAGTTCAGCTGAACCGGGCTGAACCAGCAGTAACTCACCTCTGGCGTGGCCAGGGTGCCGTCCCTGCTGTTCGGTGACTCAGTTCCTATTTCCATTACCGGTTCGCCCGAACCAGTGCGAACCGGTAGCAACCCACCTCAGGTATGTAATGTATGTATGTATGTATGTATGTATGTATGTATGTATGTATGTATGTATGTATGTATGTATGTTCGTTCTGACTTACAAGATTAAATAAATTAAAAGATTTGTGCAGGATCAAAGAAATGGTCCAGTTTTTCCAAATGTTTTATCTTACAGAATTTTTTACAACACAATGTTTTATCATAAAGCATACTTGGCCCTAAAAAATATTTGTCTTTCATCAGTAGAATCTACACCAATTCTTCAACCTTTGAGTTACTGATCTCAACATCTTTTCCAGATCTGTGAATCGCACCAGGCTCAAGGATGACTCGGCCTTCCACCCTTCCGAGGTCAGTAAATTGAGACCCCATATTGTTGGGGGTAATATGTTGATGCTGTAAACCACTTAGCGAAGGCTGTAAAGCACTGTGAAGCGGTATATAAATCTAAGTGCCATTGCTATTACTATATAACTAGAGTTGGAGCTTCTGTCTCATAATTTGCATAACTTGATTTTTTTTCAACATTCTCCTCTTTCCACAAACATCTTGGACGCCTTTGCTGCCATCTAGTGGCACTCTGGATTTTGGCAGCTGAGGAACGGACATTTCTTCTCTTTTCAGTTCTTTGGAGAATTATAGCCCGCCAATATCCATTAAATCCCTCTATATTAATGGAAATGTAAAGGAAAAATTTAGAATCCTTGTCCCAGCCATGAACAGATGAACTGTTTGTAATTAGAAACCATATGGATGCATCCATCTGCACATAATACAGACAAATACAGTGTCCCAAAGCGGCAGAAGGTATGATAATGACTTGATGATGTTATTCATAAGGATGGAATAGTTGACCTATTTTTTTAGATGAGATGGAGGAAGTTATTTTTAATATTAATAGATGTGCTAAGTCTGATAGAGGACTATCAAAAAATATGATCCTGGGTATTCCTTTAAGTCACTGAACCTCTGCCAAATCTGATTAGTATGATCCAAATTTAGATGCTAACTATGAGTGGCTAATTTTCCAGCCCCCAGTGCTCTCCTAGCTGAGCGTGCTTCACTTTTAAATTGGGCTTGAGACATGACATTTCTTCAAAGAGTGGGCACACAGCTCCTAGCTTCTAACGATCCACGATCTTTAGCCTTACCATAATATTGTTCCCAGGTCATCTGCTCCACTTGTCCCTATCGGCTGGGGATGGTCTCCGTTCTATGTTTATTATACACTATCCCGCTTTGGGATTTAGTTTAATGAGAAACAAGCTAAACATTGTTATAAGTAAATGGAAAAAAATAAATATTCAGGAACTCGTCCTTGGCAAATCCTTGTCCTATTATTTAGCCTTTAAGGGGAAACTTAAATCTGAATTTGAAGGAGAGATATAAGAGTGTTTCTGGTTTTATCTTTCTGTATCTAATAAGTAAAAAAAAGTGAAGGAGTCCCTGTAGTTTTACTCTGCTAGTCATTGACGATGATAGAGGACAGCGCTAAGACATTTCTGCAGTCGTTTGGCCAGCATGATGTCACAGAGAGCTATTAGCTTTCCACCAAAGTGGTACCTATTTATCTACTCACATTTGCATGCTTTCAAAGTACTAGGTTGGCAGGACCTGGATCAAAGACGGGAGCTCATTCCCTCACATGGTGCTTGGGTCTTGAACCTGGGCTGTCAGCTTTCCAGCCAACAAACCCAGTATCTTAACGACCGAGCCATCATTCTGCCCCTCTCTAATCAGTCTCTCTAATTGCAATTCTAACTTCAATGAAAATTAGTTATCTTGGAATGAGGGTGGGCAACCTTTAATCGTGGAGCTCAGTTCCACTCTAATGCCAGAGTTCACGAGATCACCACCATGTTTCTCAACCTTGGCAACAGGGGTGTCAAACTCGATTTCATTGAGGGCCACATCAGGGTTGTGTTTGACCTCAGGGATGGGTGTGGCCAGGGTGGGCATGGTCAGTTCAACATCATTCATGTCGGGGGGCCCTGTGATGACCCAAGCACTCTGCCAGGGAAAACGGGCTCCTGAGCAACCCTCTGCCAGTGAAAACAGAGCTCAGGAAGGCCGCATGCAGCCCTCACAAACTCCATTTTTGCTGACAGAAGCACCATGGGCCAGCCCTTCACTGTTTCCAGGGCGGCTCCGCGAGCCAGATCTAAACAGCCCATGGACCGGATCCAGCTCCCAGGCCTTGAGTTTCATACCCGTGATGTGTGGCCATTAATATGCTGACTGGAGAATTCTGGGAATTGAAGTCCACAGACCTTTAAGTTGCCAAGGTTGAGAAATACTGTCATAAAGAATCAGACTAAAGATGAACCCAGCCCAGTTTCCTGATTCCCATTATGGGCAAGCAGTTGTTTTCAATATACTCACAAGCATGTGGATAGAAAATCTTGCTTGTTGCTTTTTACTCTCAATCGTGTTGGACATGAAATGCTATCCGAGAAAACATCAATAAATGTCTGAAATCCCTTTTAGTCATCAACCCTTTCATCTTATGAGGTCATTGAGTACTGTTTTATTAATTTGAGGGGATGTTTATTTTTCAGTTGGGGGGCAGGAGAGAACCAAGATGTCAGGCTTGGAAGCCATCAGAGGATAGGGCCTCAAGCCGGCCACATATTCAAACATAGTTATTATGGGAAACTGGGAGGGGGGATGGTATAGAGCTTGGGAGATGTGTAGCCATAATAACATCCCTTCTCAGAAAGTCAAGGTCACCTTATCCCTGCATGGATGTGGATGGGAGGAATCTTCATCTATGTCAGTAACTGATTGGACCATTTGATGGACTTGTGGGTGTTGGGGCAGGGTCTTGAACTGTCACCTGGGTGGGAAAAACCTGGAAGCTTTCAGATTCCAACATGGCTCTTCTAATAAATTGGTGTTTTGAGGAAATTCTTGCCTCAAGCTATTATTTCATAGAGGATGCTATTTTGGAAGCCTGACACAAGAGTTCTAAGGCAACATATAGCCCATAGGCTACCGTATTTTTCGGAGTATAAGACGCACCTTTTTCTGTCAAAAAAGGTGAAAATCTGGGTGCGTCTTATACACTGAATACAAACTTTTTGGCGTTCTGAAACCCCTCCCCCTTTACAAAAATGGCCGTGCATAGCCTTTAGAAGGCTTCCAGAGTGCCCCTGGGGGCTGGGGAGGGCAAAAATGAGCAAACACCAGGTTGTTTTTTGCTGGTTTTTGCCCCCCCCAGCCCCCTGGAGCACTCTATAAGCCTCCTAAAGGCTATGCTTGCCTTTTTGGGGGGACCAAAAACGGGCCCTTCGCAAAAAAAATGGTCTTCTTTTCGCAAAAAACAGGCCGTTTTAGGGAGGTCTTCAGAGAATGCTAAAACTTTTTTTTTTTAATTTGCCTCTTCAAAATCTTGGTGCATCTTATACTCTGAAAAATATGATAATTTCAGGCAACCCATAGCTTTTTAAAATCATCCGTCTGTTTCCTACAATTGCCAGGGGAGATGGAGAAAGAATATGTCTCTAGGTGTATGAGAGACAGAGAACAGTCTCCCAAAAGATAAAAAGGAATATTTAAAAGGAATACATGGACGCACATTCTTTGGGGATGGCCCTACTCACTGTTTTGGCTCCCTTATGGCCAAGACCTCACTCACTGCTTGTGGCTGGAAGCAGATTGTTCACATGAAAAGTCATCCCTCAAAAAGAAAAGAAAAATGTGATCCATCCTTGATTTTATGTGCCACAGGCACTTTGCAAGCATGCCACTCTTCAGCAGAGGCTGGGAAATTGCCCACACAATCAACACATTTGGCATCCAGCAAATTTTAAAAAAAGAAACAGGATGTAAAAGGCAATGAAAGGCTGAGAAAAGAATGCTACAAGATTCCTTGAATTGAGGAGAAATCATCTCCCCTTCAATGAAGGCACAGACTAGAGTTTTCCTATCTTGTGCCCTTAAGGATCATTGAATGAAATGTCTCGGCATCCTGTAGTTCAGGAGTCTCCAATTTTACGACTTGTGAACTTCAGCTCCCAGAATTCCTGGCGGAGGAATTCTGGGAGTTGAAGTCCACAAGTCATAAAGTTGCCAAGGTTAGAAACTCCTGCTCTAGTCAACAGGGGCATTAATGGGGGGTGGGTGACCCCTCCCCATCATTGAAGGGCATGGTGGGGGGGAGTGGGATACGAGATCTTCACAACGCAGTGCACTAAGCCATGTTTTGTTTGATTTTAGCTCTGCATCATGTGAGAACCCAGCCAATTATTCAATCAATCACGGTTAAACAATCTTGGCTTAGAATCCTACCCTGTTTCCCCAAAAATAAGACCTCCCCAGATAATAAGCCCAATTGGGCTTTTGAGCGTATACACTTCAAATAAGCCCTTCCCTGAAAATAAACCCTCACTCAAAATATTGCAACACAGCAGCAGTCATGAGGTGACAATACTTGCCACCTCCTGCACCTCAAAAATAATAAGACTTCCCCGAAAATAAGGCCAAGCGCTTATTTTGGGGGGGGGGGGGGAGACCCTGTCTTATTTTCAGGAAAACACTGAAAACACATAGGAATTCAGGTTGAATCTGTTGGAAGAAAAATCTGGTTGGTGAAGTTCCAAGCCAGGAGAAAGACACTGGAAACACGGAGGCTGATTGGAAAGATGGTTTATTGATAAAGCAGAACCACATGAGTTTGTGATTCTGGACAGCTGGGAAAATGGAGTTGAGAGTGGGTGGTTTTATACCTTCTTTGGGCTTTGTATTTGCATTTTGTATTTGAGCTTCCTGTTCCTGTGCAAGAACATGTCTGTTAATATTCTATTGGCTGTTGTCAGATTCTTATGGGGTCATGTAGGGGTCATAGCTGGCTTTATAGGTAAAAGAGAAAATGCAAATCCTAGGTTAGTGATGGCTAACCTTTTTGTCGTTGCGTGCCATAATGCAATGCATGTATGACACCCCCTCCCCATGCTCCGCCCCAACCCACCCCCGCACCCCATTTTTGGGCCTAGTAGGTCTCCTTGCAGCCTCCTGGGACCAAAAATGGGCCGTGCAGGGGTACTGCACCCTCCATGCCCCATTTTGGACCTAGTAGGCCTTCCTGCAGCCTTCTGGAAGCAAAAACGGGCTTCAGGCCCCCCCCAAGCTTCGCCTGCACATGTGCATGTCTCCCGCATGTGCCTCGCCCCACTCGCATGCACAGCAGAGAACCGAAAATCAGCTGGCCAGTAGGAGGTGGCACACATGCGTGGTGGAGCTGAGCTGGGGTCTTTAGAGAGGGCTCTGCATGGCACCTGTGGCACATGTGCCATAAGTTTGCCATCACAGTCCTAGGTGTTTGAGCTAATTTTGTCAACCTTTTGTTTGCTGCTTCTCTGAGTTTCTGTCTTGACCCAGTCTTCTTGGACGGATTACCAAATCTGCATTTCTAAAAGCTGGCCTCCTCAGTTTCTGCTTGGGGCAGGGAAACTGCGGCTGGTTTCTGAATAGATTGGCCGAAATCTTTCTTAATGAGCACAAAATATTTGCTGGGCCTATTAAGAAAGATTTTGGGGCTGGTTTCTGTCTCCAAGAGCATATTTCTCCAATTCTCCTTTAGGGAAATATAATATTCTGCCTTTTTAATATTTCCCAAAATATTTCATTCTTCAGGGGTGGGGGTGCTGACTTTCTACAAATCAATGTGTAACCATTTGCCTGAAGTGGTGCAGGGTTTCCTGCCTGAGCAGGGAGTTGGAGTAGAAGACCTCCAAGGTCTCTCCCAACTCTGTTATTCTATTCTATTCTAATAGCTAAAGCATCAGAGTTATGCTGGGGAAACCTATCCATCTGTGCCAGCAGCTGGGCTCTTGCATTTTGGACCACCTGCTGGTTCCACGTCATCTTCTAAGGCAGGCTCATGAGCCTGCATTGCAGAAGACTTAAATGTGAAGGTGAGGGCATGAGTCATCGTTGCATAGGATTCCAAGTCTCGAAAGATGCACAGCTGACACATAGAAGTTCAGCAAAGACTTTCTTGACCACAGCTGGCTATTCAGGGGAGCATAACCTCATCTAGAACTAGCTTCAGAACCTCCATCTTGCAGCAGAGGTGGTTATTCAGCAGGTTCTGACCAGTTCTGCAGAACTGGTAGTGGAACCTTTGAATAGTTCGGAGAACCGGTAGATACCACCTCTGACTGGCCCCACCTCTATCTATTCTCTGCCTCCCGAGTTCCAGCTGATTGGGGGGAAATGGGGATTTTGCAGTATCCTTCCCCCTGGAGTGGGGAGGGAATGGAGATTTTACACTATCCTTCCTCTGCCACGCCCACCAAGCCACACCCACCAAGACATGACATGCCCACAGAACCAGTAGTAAAAAAAATGTGAATCACACCACTGTCTTGCAGGGATTTCATTTAAATTTGTTTTGTCCCCTCCAATCAATCCTTCATGCCTCCAGATGCCCCAGTAACAATCTTTCCTGTCTCTTCAATCTGGCCTAGGGTAATAATGTATATTTAAGCCTCAAGGGTATATCGGGTATATGCCCAAACCAGCAGATGACATCCCATAGTGGTTTTATGCAACTTTTGACTAAGCTGTCAATATAAGATGGGTGGCTAAATACACATTTTACATAAAATAAATAATGTGGGGGGAAAGGCACTGTAATACCCTACACTGGAGCAACCATTGATCTAATTTTTCCCTCAACCAGAATTTCCAGCACAGAGGCGAACCATTGTTGCCACAATGGCACAGTGGTTAGAGTGCAGTATTGCAGGCTACTGCTGATTGCCCTATGCCTGCAATTTGGCAGTTCAAATCTCACTAGGCTCAAGGTTGACTCAGGCTTCCGAGGTGGGTAAAATGAGGACTCAGATTGTTGGGGGCAATAGGCTGCTTCTGTAAACTGCTTAGAGAGGGCTGTAAAAGCACTACGAAGCGTTATATAAGTCTAAGTGCTATTTTAACACAGCACTTAGCTCTGCTTCCTTTCCATATGTTGCGCACATACACACTCGCATAGACACTCTCTACCAAACAGCAGAGAAAAGCTTCCAGCCATAACTGTGTTTGCTTGGCTTGCTATCTCTGGTTAAGTTAACCTTGGTTTGCTCCATTAACCCACTTTTATGGCTTTGCCCAACCTTCTTAGCCTGCAAATTAGTCACTTGGATGGAGTTCCCATAACACATTACGAAGACGGGCAAAACCTTAATCAGGGTTAAAAACTAACCAGCCCCTATGAAATGGGAGAAGATCAGTGGCTGAAGCTAAGGGTAGAGTATTTCCAGCTGCAAAAGGTCAGAAGCTATACGAGACCACAAAGTCCTTGGCTGATGTCATCTTTAATGCATAGCTACCCAGGAGTTATGCCTCAAAGTATTCCGCGGGGTTTATTTCAGGAGGTCCATGCAGGATTGCTGGCTCGTTCTGGTGTTCAAATCACCCTTTCCCAGCACCGCATCAAGCTCCCTGCGGCCCAGGCAGGACTGAGAAATCCCTGTTTTTACATCTCTGTTGCAACCCCCGAAACTGCAGTGCCTTAGTTTGCCAGTCATAATCATAATTCCAGGACTGCAACAGAGCCTGCCAGCAGCAAGTACTGTGACCCCCCTATGCACTGCAGCGCGAGAGAATAAACTGGTGGCTCTGGAACAGTTCTGCACCAGGTGTGTGTGTGTGTGTGTGTGTGTGTGTGTGTGTTTAAGATGCACTCACTTGCAGGGAAAGGAAGAAGGGAAGGCTGCTGCATGGGTTACATGCAAATCAAAGAAGAACAGCAGAGGGAGGAGTTTGGGCTAAGCCCAACCTGCAGGAGACTCACAGAGGGGAATCTCTGATTTGCAAAAACAACAACCCCACCTTCAGGAGGGGCTGGGCTCCCCCCTGCATCATACAGTCACTAAAACTGGGCTGGGCATTGCAATGTTGCACAAACCAGCCCATCACATTAAGCCGGACTGTGCTGGGTTTTTTCTAGGCATGGGCATGGTGTTACCTGAGATTTAGGGTTTTTAGCCTTACCTGAACTTCAAAGAGCCAGGTAAATCTGCCAGCCTTTTACAGCCAGAGAAGCTGTAAAAATTCCTCCTGCAGTGGGAATAGGAGCGAACGGGAAAGAATCCTTCCTATTCCACACACACACACCAGCCACCCCCCCCCCCCATCACCTTTTCTCTCTTCCAAGCTTTTGCTTTCTTGAAGCTAAACTCCTAGTGGTTTTTACTGCTGTTAAAAGGGAAAGCCTCAGAGTTGAGCATTCTTGCTGGTGACTACATGGCCGTGCCCAGTTGTTTCCTTGGCAGCAATGCAAAATGAGTTCGCTCTTGCATCAAGGGCTTACTGCACAGGGACAGCAGGATTCCTACTGGCGGGAATGAGGCCGCTGTTCTTATCCTCCCGTAGCCTTTCTGCTCACTGCAGTGGCAACATTCCTTAACTTTAAGGGGCTCTTTTTTTGGAGAGCCTGGTGTGCCTATTCCGATAGATCCCAAAGCCAGGCTATGGGAAAAGGCTCCTGATCAAGGTAGCAGGCAGGCAGGCAGGCAGGCAGGGAGGCAGGCAGGGAGAAGTGGGTGCCCTAGGAATGCATGCACCATTTTGGCAGAAGGACTACAATGCTGGCACCATCACAGCTGCATTGCAGCATTTCTTGAATAGGCAGAAAATCAGTGGAGGCCAAGCGCTGAGGATATAGAGCTGTGGGTGACTTGTGACTTGCCCTCTTGCTTTGCTTCTTCCCATCACCAGTTGCAGAAGAGGCTCAGGATTAGGGCCCCGGGCGGGGTGGGGGGTGGGGCAGAGGCAGGGCGGGGATGGATTGAGACCAGGGATGGATTCCAGCTGCCGCTACTGCCGGTTCGCTCCGGGATGCTTCCCGCGCGCATGCGCAGTGCAACAAAAATTGCTCTGCGTATGTGCAGAAGGCAAAAACAGAGAGAGCCAGTTCGGGAGCATGGCAGACCTGGGTCGCTGTGGCCCAGGCCACCAAGTTACTACCGGTTCGGCTGAACCCGTAAGCACCCACGTCTGGTTGAGGCACTACCCGGGTGGAAAAGCTGCAGACCTCTCTGCTTTTTTGTTTGTTTGTTTGTTTCAAATGCGAGGCTTTTTCCTTGCAGTGGAATCCAAACACCTGCACAGATTTCAAGTCCCCACAATGTAAAAATCCCTCATTTTTTTAAAAAAGAAAATCTGAACGGGCATCTGAAGGCAAGCTGCTTTTGCTTGCAATGGGAGACAGGGCGAGTTTGCTAAGCCAGGGGTCTCCAACCTTTGCAACTTTAAGTCTGAAGGACTTCAGCTGCCAGACTTCTCCAGCCAGCAAAGCTGGCTGGAGAATTCTGGGAGCTGAAGTCCTTCAGACTTAAAGTTGCAAAGGTTGGAGACCCCTGTGCTAAGCTACCACAGCTGTGTGCGCCTTCAGCGTGGGTATTCCGTGGGAGGCAACCAAACCACTTGTATGCAAATACAGATGGGGTTTTTAGACCCACACTGTTCCCGAGTCAGCAAAGGAAGGTTTGAACAATCGCTCAGGAGTCAAATACGCGTCAATGTATCTGCCTAACTGGGAATCGCTCACCGGCGGGGGGAGAGGGGGCTGGAGGGGGGGGGCAAATATTAATCTCAGAACTTTGAACCCAAATATATCCACCCAGAGAACAGTCTGTGTGCTGCAATGATGCTTCAGCGGCTAGTTCAAAATGGTAATTCTGCTCCTGGCTCATCTGTCTGCAGGAGTGACAGCCTGAGGTCCAAATGCCACATCTTTTGCTCTGACCATTGCTGCTTAAACGGGGTTAGGATAAAGTTCATGCTATTTTAGATCAATCAATCAATCACAATAGAGATGGAAGGGACCTTGGAGGTCTTCTCCTGCAACCCCCTGTTCACTTAGGAGACATAGAAGATAGATAGATAGATAGATAGATAGATAGATAGATGGATGGATGGATGGATGGATGGATGGATGGATGGATGGATGGATGGATGGATGGATGGATGGATGGATGGATGGATGGATGGATGGATGGATGGACGGACGGACGGACGGACGGACGGATGGACGGATGGACAGACAGATATAGATGATAGCTAGATAGATAGACAGACAGACAGACAGATATAGATGATAGCTAGATAGACAGACAGACAGACAGACAGATATAGATGATAGATAGATAGATAGATAGATAGATAGATAGATAGATAGATGGATGGATGGATGGATGGATGGATGGATGGATGGATGGATGGATGGATAAATGAATAGAGGGAGGGAGGGAGGGAGGGAGGGAGGGAGGGAGGGAGGGAGAGAGAGAGAGAGAAAGAGATTCCCTCATAAGCTTAAGAGGGTTAAATGCAGGTAGTCCTCAACCTACAACCACAACTGAACCCAACATTTCTGCTGCTAAGTGAGGCAGTTGTTAAATGAGTTTTGCCCCATTTTAAGACCTTTCTTGCCACCGTTGTTAAATGAACCATTGCAGTTCTTAATAGCCATTAGGCGGTTCAATGAATCCGGCTTCCACCTTGACTTGGCTTGTCAGGAGGTTGTGATCACATGACCCCGGGGACACTGCCATCGTCCTTAAGGATGAGTCAGTTGCCAAGTGCGTGAATTTTGATCACATGACCATGAGGATGGTGCAGTGGTCATCGGTGTGAACAATGGACATGAGTCGCTTTTCCCCCCCCATTATTGTTGTAATTTGTGAGCTGTCTGTCAGGCCTGGAAGCCATCTTTTGCACTTTGCACAGCCACTAAATGAACAGTTATAAGTCAAGGAGTACCTGTACAGAGATACACAGCTTTTCCTCAATCTTCCAAAAGGTTTGATATGCATGTGTCTACTACAACTCCCTCCCAGCTCCCCCAGCCCGGCCCCCCCACCCATCTGCCCCATGTTTGCTCACCTGTGCAAAAGGGATGCAGAATCTGCTTTCTTTATTAGTTTGTAATGTAACATACAAAGAAAATACAAAAATAAATAACAGGAAAAAAAGGGAAGAGAGAAGTGGGAGAAGAAAGGAGGAAAAAGAAAGAAAAGGCATTGATTTCCGACTCCATTCAGTGCAGTAGATAAGGCATTAATATCAAACCTCAACTTTTTTTTTTACTTTTAAAGTAAAGGTAAAGGTTCCCCTTGCACATGCGTGCTAGTTGTTCCTGACTCTAGGGGGCAGTGCTCAGTGGTGGGATTCAGCCAGTTCGCACCACTTCGGGAGAACTGGTTGTTAACTTTCTGAGCAGTTTGGTGAACTGGTTATTAGAAGAAATCATTAAGGCAGAGAACCGGTTGTTAAATTATTTGAATCCCACCCAGGACTGGTGGTACTCATCTCCGTTTGAAAGCCGAAGAACCAGCGCTGTCCGAAGATGTCTCCATGGTCATGTGGCCGGCATGACTAAATGCCAAAGGCGCACAGAACGCTGTTACCTTCCCACCAAAGATGGTTCCTATTTTTCTACTTGCGTTTTTATGTACTTTTGAACAGCTGGGTTGGGAGAAGCTGGGACAACTAATGAGAACTCACTCTGTTACATGGCGCGAGAGATTCGAACCACCGAACTGCCAACCTTTCTGATCGACCAGCTCAGCGTCTTAGCCAGAGGCACCACGTCCCTTAATTTTACTTTTACATAACAGTTTAATAATAATAATAATAATAATAATAATAATAATAATAATAATAATAATAATAATAATAATAATAATAATAATAATAATAATTAATAATAATTAATAATAATAATAATTAATAATAATAATAATAATAATAATAATAATAATAATAATAATAATAATAATAATAATAATAATAATAATAATAATAATAATAATAATAATAATAATAATAATTTAATTTCTTGACCGCTCCCTCTCCCCGTAGGGACTCGGAGCGGTGCACAGGGAAACTAAAAAACCATAAATATACAATAGATATACAACATCTTAAAAACAAATTAAACAGTACCTGTGCTAAAATACCCATTTTAGACTAAAATTCCCACTAAACAACTAAAACCCCATAGAGAGAGACTACCCTAGGCCGGCCAAGCAGAAAAGATATGTTTTTAATTTCAGACGGAAGGAGTGGAGGTCCGTGGTTGTTCTAATGTCGGGGGGAAGGTCATTCCAGAGGGCTGGGCCCGCCACAGAGAAGGCCCTTCCCCTGGGCGTCGCCCGCTGACAAAGTCTAGTGGACGGCACCCGGAGAAGTCCCTCTCTGTGGGAGCGGATCGGCCGTGAGGATGTATGAGGCAGGATCCGATCCCGCAAATAGCTAGGTCCCATTTTGTAGTTATACAAATGGCTAAACTAGCCATTTGTATAACTACAAAATCTATCTAATCCGTGAAACCCAAAATCAAAGTTTCATTTTCCCCCACCTCAAACACTAAATCTAGACGCCATTTCTAAGTAGATATAAAAGTATTTTTTAATAATAATAATCTTTATTGTCATTGTAATAATATTGTAATAAAATTACAATGAAATTGGTTAACCTTTTAACCTTTAATCAAAGCAGTCTATTTAGCCCTCTCTGTTTAACTCCATCCATTTTTGCAGCCATTCGTCCCTTGTGGGAAATCCTAGTTTTCTTCAATATGTTTCTCCTTCCTGACCAGAAAGAAACATTATTAGAACTCATTTATGTGACACAGAAAAATGACACTGTGTAAGATCAGACAGTAAGTAATGCACACGGAGAAACGTGCTGGATTCCAGCTCCCACCAAATGCAGCCTGAGCATGATGGGCGTTCTGGTACTGGCATTTTCTGAGCAGAAGTAGGGCAGGGAAATTCTGTAGAGAAATCTCTTGAATAAGCAGGGAGCATCGGAGCATGGAAGCAGCAACTGAATACATAAAAGCTCAACGTTCTCCCTTACAAGGGGAAGAAAACACTCCCCAGTGCTAACAAGGGAATATAGAAGATGCTGTGCCCTTCCAGAAGTAACCATTGTTTAATCCATCTTTAACTATTACTGTTTGTCTTCTCTCAGAATGCCATTTCTTACCTGGGTCTGTTCCCAGGACTATCTGAGGTTGGAGCAAATCTCCTGATTGCAGTGTTTCCCAACCTTGGCAATTTTAAGATGTGTGGACCTCTGTAGGAAGTTAACCCACCCCTCTCCTAGAAAATGAAATATTTTAGGAAATATTAAAAAGGCAGAATATTTCCCCTAAAAAGAGAAGTAGAAACTCAGAGAGGCAGATACTCTTCCCCCCACCTTTGCAAATGGGCCATTAAGGTCTGAGCCAGAGGAACATGTTTTAGGCAGGAAACAGACATACTCTTAATAGCTCCTCCACCTTTGTCAATGGACCATTAAGGCCTGAGCCAGCCTATTCTAAATAACCAAGATCTTATTGCCCTTCATTGCACCACCCACCAAGTTTCAACCAAACTTGGCACACAACCTACAAACCTAGCTATGATCTCTGACAGCAACCAATCAGAATACATGTCTTACAGAGGAACAGGAAACAGAGGTAGGGCCCCAGAGAGGGCATAAAACCAGGAGCTCTCAGCATCTCTACCCTTTTCTGCACAGGAACTCAGGCTATTTGATTCTGCTCAGGAACTCAATCCATGTGATCCTGTCCACCGTGAAACCATTTTTCCAAGCAGCCTCCATGTTTCCAGTGTCTTTTTCCCCTCTTGGAACGGAACCCAGATGGACATTTCTTCCAACACTTCAACTTGCTAGCTGGGGAATTCTGGGAGTTGAAGTCCACACAGCTTAAAGTTGCCAAGGTTGAGAAAATATTGCCAATTGATTAAGGCTCTCGGACAATGTTACTCAACCTTGGCAACTTGAAGATGTCTGGACTTCAACTCCCAGAATTCCCCAGCCAGCATTCGCTGGCTGGGGAATTCTGGGAGTTGGAGTCCGGACATCTTCAAGTTGCCAAGGTTGAGAAACACTGTTCTAGGAAAGAAGGCGATACAGCTAGAAACCCTTTTGACAATGGAGTCAATTGATTACATTTCACACTGCTTCCTCCATCCACTCAGGGCTGGACCAAGAGACTCTTGCCTTGCGTCTCCAGCCACCTGGCTCCTTCGGAGCCTGACTGTTTAGGACGGAGCGGAGAAGAGCTGGAACGCGGGAAGAGGAATTCCTGCCTCTCCCCACCCCTCCGCCCCCCTCTTTGGCTTTCCCCTCCCTTTCCAACCTCTTTGCTTCCGATCTCTTTCCTTTGGCGTCTTCCCGCCCTCCTTTCCCCCCCGCCCAACCTGCCAGTTCCGCAGATGGATCCCAGCAGAAAGAAGCGAGTAAGCATAAAATGCTTGGGCCATAAAGCACAATTAACTGACGCATTAGATGGGAGCAGGCAGTGGCAGCGCAGTCCAGCGCAGGCACAGGCATCGGAGTGCTGCAGTCTGAAGGAAAAGGGCTCGGTCTGCAGGGTGACTCAGCAGAGAAGACGGAAGACCTGAGTCGGCGCCTAGACAGGCAGGAGATGTCCCAGCCCTCCAACCCCATCCCCTCCACCAAAAGCTCTTTTTTCTTCAGATATATCCTCCAAAATTCTTTTAACTTTTTTTTTTTAATTTGATTTGAACCTTCAAAGGCTTCACTGAGAGCCCCAGGCTTGGTTAAGGGTCCTGTGGACTTTTGCCTGTGATTCTATTCCCCGGGGGACAACTACCCTGTTTCCCCCAAAATAAGACTTCCCCAGATAATAAGCCTGTTCGGGCTTTTGAGCGCATGCGCTAAAATAAGCCCTGCCCCCCAAAATAAGTCCTCCCAAAAAATATTGCAACAGAGCAGCAGCCACGAGGTGACCACACTCGCCGCCTCCTGCACCTCAAAAGTAATAAGACCTCCCTGAAAATAAGGCCAAGCGCTTATTTCGGGGGTCAAAAGAAAAATAAGAGATTGTTTTATTTTCGGGGAAACACAGTGTAAACTGGTAGTCCTCATCTTACAACAGTTTATTTAGTGACCGTTCAAAATTACAAGGGCACTTTTCAAAAGGTGATTTATCACCTTCCCCCCCCCCCCCCACACACACACTTAAGACCGTTGCAGCAGCCCCATGGTCACATGATCAAAATTCAGACACTTGACAACTGACTCATATTTATGACCGTTGTAGGGTCCTATGGGATCCCCTTTTGTGACCTTCCGACAAGCGAAGTCAAAGGGAAAGCCAGATTCACTTAATAACTGTGTTACTCATTTAAGAACTGCAGTGGGTCAGGGTTCCAAATAGCAACCAAAATTAAATCAGAGCCCGAGGCAGAGGATTCTTCAAAGTTCCAATTTATTAAGAGAGCCATATTGGCACATCTGGAAAAATCCAAATCTGAAAGTTTTCCCACCCAGTTGAAAGTTCAAGATCTTGCCTTCACACCCACAAGTCCATCACATGGTCCAATCTTCCACTGCCATGCTGGCAGTTCCACCCATCCAGTCCTGGCCAGGTGCCAAGACAAAGGATGACCTTGGCTTTCTAGAAAGAATTTTGTTATGTCTACAGATCATCCAACTCCATATAATCCGCCCACCCATTTTCCCGCAATAGAAAATGCATAGTAGAATAATAGAAAGTGTGGCAGGCCTAATGTCCAAAAGAAAAATGACTGCAGGCCTGACACAGTGATTCACTTAACAACTGTGCCAAGAAAGGTCACAAAATGGGGCAAATCCCCAATTGTCTCGCATAGCAACATAACTTTTGTGCTCAATGGTGGTGATCGTACATTGAGGACTACCTGCGTAGAAGAGGGGAGTTTCACACCCATGGCAACTTAATGGATGACCAACCTTCTGTAGGGACAGTCAAGAAAATGGCCCATGGATGCTGGTGTTTTCAATCAGAGCCTTCCAGATGTGCTTGAAGGGCAATTCCTTGAATGCTTAATTGGGAATTCTAGAAGTGCTGTTTCAGCAGATGTGAAGGGTGCCTGGTTGGGAAAGTTCAATATTATCTATCCATTTATTGGACTGATTCCAGATAACAAATGGCTCAGTCATCTGACCAGTAATGAAAGGTAGATAGGTGTGTGTGTGTGTGTGTGTGTGTGAGAGAGAGAGAGAGAGAGAGAGACAGAGACAGAGACAGAGACAGAGAGACAGAGAGAGAGAAAGAGAGACTGACTTCTGGCAACTGCCTCAATTATCCTTGCAGTTTTCTTGGCATGGTTTTTCAGACATGGTTTGTTATTGCCCGCTTTCTAGGGCTCAGAGAGAGGGACTGGCCCAAGGTCACCCAGCCAACTTTGTGCCTAAGCAATAGCACTTATACACTGCTCCATTGTGCTTTACAGCCCTCTCTAAGCAGTTTACAGAATCAGCCTATGGCCCCCAACAATCTGGGTCCTCCTTTTACGGACCTCAGAAGGAAGGATGGAAGACTGAGTCAACCTTGAGCTGGTCAGGATCAAACTCCTGGCAGTTGGCAGATTTAGCTTCCAATACTGAATTCTAACCACTGCGCCACCACATCTCTAAGGCTAACATTCACTGTCTCCCACTTTCTAGCCTGGTGCCTTAAGCACTGCACTAAACTGGCTCTCCAATACAAAACTAGGAAGATGGTAAACTATGACTTCTGCTCCTGGTTTGCCAGATGCCATCCTGATCATAATAGCATCCTGGCTCTCTCTCTCTCTCTTTGCTTCCAATTTCTGACTATCCTCAGCTATCTGGCTCAGTTTAGATGTTCTTAAAAGGTCACATTTTCAGAATTCAAGCTCATATAGAATTCATCTGTCGACAATTGGAAGGATCAGGTTTGACCATAACATGCATTAAAATAATAGCTATGTTTGAAAGCGCACTAAGCATGCTAAATAAAACAGTAATTTAGTAAAATAGCTCAGTTATCTGGATTCACACAACATACTGAGTCACAAACTAATATACGGGCTGAGTTTGCACAATCTTTATTCCTTACTAGCTGATAATCCGGCATTGCCCAGGTATTTATTTATAGGGGGGAATATATAGGGACCAAACGTAATTTCTAATGTTGGATTCCCCCTTACCAATAGCAGTACAGTAGAATCCATTTAAAGGCACAACAGGCTGCATCTTAACAGAACACTCACACCAAGGGGTGTTAGGGGTGTCTTACCCCCACAGTATTTGTCTCCAGAGAGTAGGCAGGTAGGTAGGTAGGTAGGTAGGTAGGTAGATAGATAGATAGATAGATAGATAGATAGATAGATAGATAGATAGATAGATAGATAGATAGATAGATAGATAGATAGATAGCGATTTATATCCCACCTTTATAATTTTTTACAAAAAACTAAAGGGGGTGTGAATATATCCAACACAAGAGCAACCCTGTGAGATGAGTTGGGCTGAGAAAGAGTGACTGGTCCAAAGTCACCAAGCTGATTTTCATGGTTAAGGCAGGTCTTGAACTCATTGCCTCTTGCTTTTTAGCCTGGTGCCTTGACCACTAGACCAAACTGCACTTATGGCACTCTAATGCAATGAATCAGTGAAAAAAACACATTTGAACATAGTAGTTTATGTGAACCAGTGGAGTGGAGTGGAGTGGAGTGGAGTGGAGTGGAGTGGAGTGGAGTGGAGTAGAGTAGAGTAGAGTAGAGTAGAGTACAGTAGAGTAGAGTAGAGTAGAGTAGAGTGTACAGTAGAAACCTTTTGGGCACCAAGGACCGGTTCCATGGAGAAAGGTTTTTTGGGGACTGGAGAGGGTGTTGTTTTGCATGCTGTCTGCATACTGTGGATGGGGCTTCACTTGTTTGTGTGGTTCCGTTGCTGGCATGCTGTGGACCAGTCGCAGAAAACCTGCGACTGGAAGAATAGGAATAGGAATAAGAATAGGAGTAGGAATAGGAATAGGAAGAATAGAAATAGGAAGAATAGGAATAATAGGAATAGGGTAGGGTAGGGTAGGATAGAATAGAATAAAATAGAACAGAACAGAACAGAACAGAACAGAACAGAATAGATTAGAATAGCTTTATTGGCAAAGTGTGATTGGACACACAAGGAATTTAACTCCAGCACAGAAGCACACATTATCTTTGTAGAAAAGTCCCTTAAGTTGTATTCACATCATTGTGACTTGCATCCTTGGATTTCCCTGATGGATTCACATCTAAGTCCAGATCCTTCTTAGGTTTCTAAATTAATAATAATTAATTTTTAATTTATAACCCGCTCCCTCTCCCCGAAGGGACTCGAGGCGGGGATCTTAATTTGTTGATTAAGGGTCAATCTTAATTTGCTTATTAAGCTATCTCAAAAATATACAGACTTTTAAGTTTCACCCCGGGGAAGAGCCTCTTCAAAGAGAGAAAAGAATTGAGGAGAAAAAAAAATGATTGACACCCCTTAAGGGATTCTACTTGGCAATGACCCCTTCATGGATTAGTGCCTTGTCATGGAGCATGAATTAGGAATTTAATACTGTATACCTAATGCAGTGGTGGGCTTACAATTTTTTTACTACTAGTTCGCTCATACGCTCTCGCGCGCTTGCACATGTGCGCGATGCTTCTGGGCGAGTGGGTGCTGCTGCTGCTACTACCGGTTCACCCAATCCAGGCCAAACTGGCAGCAACCCACCTCTGATCTGATGTCAATTTTTGGCAATTAAATCCCACATTAGAGTAAACATATTAGCATGCTAGCATGCTGAGTACACATACTTTATATCAGGGGTCTCCCAATTGGACAACTTTAAGATTTGCAGACTTCAATTCCCAGAATTCATGACTGGCTGTGGGAAATTTGGGGGTTTGAAATCTACAAGTCTTAAAGTTGCCAAGTTTGGGGAACCCTGCTTTATATGATTTATATTTTGATATGTCATGCAAATCTGAAAAATTGGATTGGGTAAAATGTGGTTAAATTAACCAGTGTAGTCATTAAATGCATGCATAGCCATTCCATCTTAAGAATCCAACACAGTTCTAGGCTGCATAAACAGAGGGATAGAATCAAGATCATGTGAAGTGTTAATATCACTTAGTGATGCCTTGGTAAGGCCACACTTGGAATACCACATTCAGTTTTGGTTGCCACGATGTAGAAAAGATGTGGAGACTCTAGAAAGAGTGCAGAGAAGAGTAACAAAGATGATTAGGGGACTAAAACATATTAAGAACGGTTGCAGGAACTTGGTATGTCTAGTTTAATGAAAAGAAGGAATAGAGTGATATGATAGCAGTGTTCCAATATCTCAAGGGTTGCCACAAAGAAGAGGGAGTCAAACTATTCTCCAAGGCACCTGAGGGCAGAACAAGAACCAATGGGTAGAAACTAATCAAGGAGAGAAACAACTTAGAACTGAGGAGAAATTTCTTGACAGTTAGAACAATTAATCAGTGGAACAACTTGCCTCCAGAAGTTGTGAATGCTCCAGCACTGGAAGTTTTAAAGAAGATGTTGGATAACTATTTGCCTGAAGTGGTGTAGGGTTTCCTGCCTAAGCAGGGGGTTAGACTAGAAGACCTCCAAGGTCCCTTCCAACTCTGTTATATTCTATGCTATATGATGATAGCCCCAGAAACTGAGCAAAACTTATCGTTCCCCTTCCTTGATGGTCTTGTTTACAATTTTGTCTGATGGAAGAGTTCTGTGGGACCAGAAAAGTCATGCACTAGTTCTCGGGTTTGCTATTGAAAGGACATCCAAGTTTTACTATCAGCTTTGTCATATTTTATCAATATTTTTTTTAAAGCACAGCTCTAATGATTTCCCACATGTCAGGGATTTCCAAATACCACAGTAGAAACTTGGCCTTTTCAAGGAAACTACCTAAAACCAGAAGCCCTCTTTAAAATCTTTTGTTTGTTAATATCTGATTCTTCACATTTAGATAAGCTTTGAAAATCTATCTGCTTATCGTTTGCTACTTATTTTACACATTATTTTAATCTGCTAACAGTTATTAACAAACACTTGTTTTATTGTATTAATTGCAGTGTCACTAATTAGATTTTATTTTGCGTTAATCTATGTTCTGCATAGGAGCAGAATGATAGCCTGGGCAGAATTCCAGCTGAAATTGACTTCAGGGTAAGAAAAAAAAAAACATGCAATCCAGGATGACATCCCAAGATTCATCTCAGAGGGTGCCACAAAGAAGAGGGAGTCAGACTATTCTCCAAGGCACCTGGGGGCAGGATAAGAAGCAATGGGTGGAAACTAATCAAGGAGAGAAGCAGCTTAGAGTATGAAAGCTAAAAAGCTTGAAATAGATCTATCCTAGTCTCTCTGATTTATTTATTGATCAGCTCATAAAACTAACACACACACACACATATACAGTATATATGGATATTACAGATCACCAACCCTCATCTAGCATTGAGGTAGTTGTGAGTTAGTCATGGGAGTTAGTCATGGGCCTAGCATGTAACATGGCCCCGGTTCAAATCCCAGTAAGGGTATGGCTAGCTGTTGAGAGCTAAAAAGCTCAAAATAGATCTATACTAGTCTCCCTGATTTATTTATTGATCAGCTCAAAAACCTAACACACACACAGACACATGTGGATATTACAGATCACCAACCCTCATCTAGCATTGGGGTAGTTGTGAGTTAGTCATGGGAGCTGTTTACACAATCACCCTGTTTGAATAGATCAAACATTTCATCTGATCTAACATACAGGTGAAAATTAGAATATCTGACCCTGGACTTAATGAAGCACAGTGGTCCAAAGTCCTGTTGCTCAGTGGTCCAAAGTCCTCTTTTCTGATGAGAGCAACTTTTGCATCTCGTTTGGAAACCAAGGACCCAGAATATGGAGGAAGAATGGAGAGGCACACACTGCAAGGTGCTTGAAGTCCAGTATGAAGTTTCCACAGTCTGTGTTAATTTAGAGAGCCATGTCATCTGCTGGTGTTGGTCCACTGTGCTTCATTAAGTCCAGGGTCAATGCATCTGTCTACCAGGAGATTTTGGAGCACTTCATGCTTCCTTCCGCAGATGAGCTTTATGGGGATGCTGACTTCATTTTCCAGCAGGACGTGGCAGCTGCCCACACTGCCAAAAGCACCAAAACCTGGTAAAATCACTGTGGAATTACTGTGCTTTATTGGCCAACAAACGTGCCTGACTTGAACCCCATACAGCAGAGGTAGTCAACCTTTTTATACCTTTTTGTATCTCTGTTAGTAGTAAAATTTTCTAACCGCCCACCAGTTCCACCGTAATGGTGATTTATAAAGTAGGGAAGTCAATTAAATTAAAAAAAGGAAAGTGCTTCAGTATCGGACAAAACCCTTACCGCCCACCATGAAAGCTGGAACGCCCACTAGTGGGCAGTAGGGACCAGGTTGACTACCACTGCCAGAGAGAATCTATGGGTCATTGCCAAGAGAAAGATGACAGACATGAGACCAAACAATGTAGTTTAGACATGCGCATTCACAGGCCAGTTTGAGATTCCTATTTGACCACAGGTATGTTTGGAATTCCCCTCTCTCTATGGCAGTTTGATTGTATTCATAGAGATGCTTCACAAACTGACATCATGGTCAGCATGCTGGGTAATTTTCTGCTTTCCAAAGATGAGTTTTTTCAAGCTCATTTCTCTCCACTGACTGTACACACTCTCTTGTGGGGGGAGTTAGGGTGGTTCAGTTTGAGTACATCAGAAACCTCAGGGATCATCTACAGCAGGGGTTCCCAAACTTGGCAACTTTAAGACTTGTGGACTTCAACTCCCAGAATTCTCCAGCCAACATAGCTGGCTGGAGAATTCTGGGAGTTGAAGTCCATAAGTCTTAAAGTTGCCAAGTTTGGGAACCCCTGATCTACAGCTTAAAGGTAAAGGTTCCCTTCACACTTATATGCTAATCATTCCCGACTCTAGGGGGCGGTGCTCATCTCTGTTTCAAAGCCAAAGAGCCAGCGCTGTCTGGAGACGTCTCCGCAGTCATGTGACCAGCATGATTAAATGTCAAAAGCGCACGGAGCGCTGTTACTTTCCCGCCAAAGGCACCTATTTTTCTACTTGCATTTTTAGGTGCTTTCAAACTGTTAGGTTGTCAGAAGCTGGGACAAGTAACGGGAGCTCACTCTGTTACACGGCACTGGGGATTCAAACTGCCAAACTGCCGAACTTTCGGCCTTAGCCACTGAGTCACCTGTCTCTACAGCTTACAGATATTCAAAACACTTGTAAGAAAAATACCCAAAGGAAGATCCATAAAATGCCCAGTAAGGACTGAATATGCTCAATAGTCACAAAAACACTGAGTTTATTATGGCGAAGGGGTAAAAATCTCAAGGTACAATAATACAATAGCAGAGTTGGAAGGGACCTTGTGGGTCTTCTAGTCCAACCCCCTGCGTGGGCAGGAACCTTATACCATTTCAGACAAATGGCTATCTAACATCTTTTTAAAGACTTCCAGGGTTGGGGCATTCACAACTTTTGGAGGCAAGCTGTTCCAGAGGTTAATTGTTCTTACTGTCAGGAAATTTCTCCTTAGTTCTAAGTTGCTTCTCTCCTTGATTAGTTTCCATCCATTGCTTTTTGTCCTGCCCCCAGGTGCCTTGGAGAATAGTTTGACTTCCTCTTCTTTGTGGCACCCTCTGAGATATCGGAACACTGCTATCATGTCTCCCCTGGTCCTTCTCTTCATCAAACTAGATATACCCAGCTCCTGCAACTGTTCTTCATATGTTTTAGTCTCCAGTCCCCTAATCATCTTGGTTGCTCTTCTCTGCACTCTTTCCAGAGTCTCCATGTCTTTTCTACATCGTGGCGACCAAAACTGTATGCAGTATTCCAAGTGTGGCCTTACCAAGGCACTATACAGTGGCATTAAAAAAAGACAGGCTACCTTTTAACAGGTCTGCAAGCAATTGCTTATGTGCCATCAAGTTGTTTTTGACTGCGTAGATATTCTCCATGGCAATCTGTCTCTAACCTGGTCTTTCAATGTTTCCCCTGTTGCTACTGTAACTGAGTCCATCTTGCTCCTGGTTGTCCTCTTCTTCTCTTTCCCTCCATCTTTCCCAGCATTAGTGTCTTCTCCAAAGACTTAGGTCTTGACAAACAGTAATGTATCTGAACGTAGGATAATTTGAACCTGCTCCAAGTAGTTAGGGTACCACTAAAGAAACTATGAGTCACTGGGACCCTTGCTTCAAGGATGCTAAGGTAAAGCTAAACGTACCCCTCGCACATATGTGCTAATCATTCCCGACTATAGGGGGCAGTGCTTATCTCCGTTACAAAGCTGAAGAGCCTGTGTTGTCCATGGTCATGTGGCCGGCATGACTAAATGCCAAAGGTGCACAGAAATCTGTTACCTTCCCACCAAAGTGGTCCCTATATTTCTATTTGCATTTTTACATGCTTTTGAGCTGCTAGGTTGGCAGAAGCTGGGACAAGTAATGGAAGTTCACTCCATTAGGCAGCGCTAGGGATTTGAACTGCCGAACTTGCAACCTTTCTGATCGACAAGCTCCGCATCTTAGCCACTGAGCCACCACATCCCTCTGAGCCACCGCGTCCCTCCATCAAGGATGCTACACAGATCCAAAATTAAAATGCCAACAAGGTTGAACGCTTAGCTTTAGACTAAAAAGACCAATTTCTTCCCCCCCCCCCCCTAAACTTGGGAACATTTCCAATGAGAATCTTTGAATGGCCCCGATGGAAAAAGAAAGGAGATTATAGAACAACCAAAGTAAAAAAGAAAGAAAGAAAGATTGATGATGAGTTTGAGTTCTAATGCCAGAATGGCTGAATTTTCAGATGGGTGTCTTCTTCTTTTTTTGAAATGCAATAATCCTCCCTCTAAATCTCTGGCAAATAGATTGGCTTTCTTCGACCCAACTGGGTAGGATCTATGGACTTTGAGGCATTTGGTCGCCTCCTTTAAAGTTCTATATGACTACAAAAATTCTTTGTGGCCGTCTAAACCCACATCCCTGGCTGGCATACCATCTTGTGCCAAAAAACCCCCCACCCCCTTTGGCTTCTGAGAAACCGAGGCAGTCTCAGCAGACAAAGTTGCTTCTGAAACTCGATGAGCTGATGGCATGAGTGACTTTGCAGTTCCTTAAAATAGTGGTGCTGTGCAGCAAGACTGCCTGGGGAACAGCAAAAGGAGATCCAAGAGACAACATCTACACCTGAACACACTTCACCTCAAGGGGCATCACCAGGCAGGATTTGAAACAAAGGCTAGGTTGTCTCTCCCAGCTAACTGCAGCAAAGAACCAACTTTAACTGTTGCAGTTTTCTCACACCAGGATAAGAAACCTGTGACCTTCCAGTTGTTGCTAAACTACAGTACCCAACACTCCTCCTACCTCTCCGACCGGTCGCAATTTGTGTTGGCAGAAGGGCAGAGGTCAACGTCTAGGCCCCTCACATGTGGGGTGCCTCAGGAGTCGGTCCTCTCCCCCCTCCTGTTCAACATCTACATGAAGCCGCTGGGTGAGATAATAATAATAATAATTAATAATTTATTGATTTATAGACCGCACCCTCTCCCGCATAGGGGACTTGGGGCGGTGCACAGGCAATTAAAAATCAAAAAATACAACAATATACAAATACAAAATGTTAAAATCAAATTAAATTAACCCCTGTGCTAAAATCACTATTAAAACCCTTAAAACCCTAACAATACCCCTAAAACTTTTATACAATTTCATTTTGCGGATAGGAATGTAAACATTAGGCCAGGCCGGCCTGATGGAAGAAGTGAGTCTTTAACTTCTGGCGGAAGGAGCGGAGGTCCGTCGTTGTTCTAATTTCAGGGGGTAGGTCATTCCAGAGGGTTGGGCCCACCACAGAGAAGGCCCTTCCCCTGGGCCTCACCCGCTGGCATTGCCTGGTGGACGGCACCCGGAGAAGTCCCTCTCTGTGGGAGCGAATCGGTCGAAGGGATGTATGGGGCAGGATGCGATCCCGCAGATAGCTAGGTCCCGTGCCATGGAGCGCTTTAAAGATGGTAACCAATACCTTGAAGCACACCCGAAAGGCCACAGGCAGCCAGTGCAGCTCACGCAGGAGTGGTGTTACGTGGGAAAACCTAGAGGTTCCCAAAACTACCCGCGCGGCTGCATTCTGGACTAGCTGTAGTCTTTGGGTGCACCTCAAGGGGACCCCCATGTAGAGAGCATTGCAGTAGTCCAGACGGGATGTCACGAGTGCATGAGTGACTGTGCGCAAGGCGTCCGGGTCCAAAAAGGGCTGCAACTGATGTACCAGGCGAACCTGGTAGAACGCCCCCCTGGCCACGGCTGTCACTTGCTCTTCCATGAACAGCTGGGTATCAAGGAGGACGCCCAAGTTGCGTGCCCTATCCACGGGGGCTAGATGTTCGCCCCCTATGGCCAGCGATGGAACAAACTGGTTGAACCGAGGCGCCGGAAACCACAGCCACTCGGTCTTGGATGGGTTGAGTCTGAGTCTGTTCCTTCCCATCCAGACCCGCACGGCTTCCAGACACCGGGACATCACTTCGACGGCATCGTTGGGGTGGTTTGGGGTGGATATGTACAGCTGCGTGTCGTCAGCGTACAGATGGTACTCCACCCCAAAACCACGGATGATCTCACCCAGCGGCTTCATATATGTGTTGAACAGAAGCGGCGAGAGGACCAACCCCTGAGGCACCCCACAAGTGAGGGATCTCGAGGTCGACCTCTGCCCTCCTGCCAACACAAATTGCGACCGACCGGAGAGGTAGGAGGAGAACCACTGTAAAACGGTGCCCCTCACCCCCAACCCCTCCAGTCGATGCAATAGGATACCATGGTCGATGGTATCAAAAGCCGCCGAGAGATCTAATAGGACCAGGATGGAGGAGCAACCCCCGTCTCTGGCCCTCCAGAGATCATCCACCAACGCGACCATTGCCATCTCCGTGCTGTGACCGGGCCGGAAGCCGTCCAGATAATCAATTTCCTCCAGGTGACGAAGAAACTGTTGTGCCACCACACTCTCTACAACCTTCGCCAAAAAGTGAAGGTTGGAGACCGGACGATAATTTACTAATAATGCTGGGTCCAGGGAAGGCTTCTTGAGGAGGGGCCTCACCACCGCCTGTTTCAAGACAGTAGGTAAGAACCCCTCACTCAAAGATGCATTCACAACTTCCTGGAGCCAGCCTCGTGTAACCTCCCAGGATGCCAGTACAAGCCAGGAGGGACACGGGTCCAATAAACATGTAGTGGCTCTCAGTCGCCTACGTAACCTGTCATCCATGGTTTTGGGGTAGAGTTCCATCAGTATGCTGATGATACTCAGCTGTACATCTCTACCCCTGACCACCCCAACGATGCCATCGAAGTGATGTTCTGGTGTCTGGAGGCTGTGCAGGTCTGGATGGGGAGGAACAAGCTTTGACTCAACCCGTCCAAGACCGAGTGGCTGTGGTTTCCGGCATCACGATATAGCCAGTTGGTTCCATCTCTGGCTATCGGGGGCGAGTCATTAGCCCACAACTTGGGTGTCCGTCTGGATTCTCGGCTGTCCTTGGATGACCATGTGACGGCCGTGGCCAGGGGGGCTTTTAATCAGGTTTACCTGATATACCAGTTGCGCCACTTTCTAGATCGTGACGCCCTACGCATGGTCACTCAAGCCGTCGTCATCTCCCGCCTGGACTACTGTAATGGTCTCTACATGGGGCTCCCCTTGAGGTGCACCTGGAGGCTCCAGCTAGTACAGAATGCGGCCGCGCAGGGGATTTTGGGAGTTTCAAGATGCTCCCATATAACACCTCTCCTGTGCGAGGTGCACTGGCTGCCTGTGGCCTTCCGGGTGCGCTTCAAGGTGTTAGTAACCATCTTCAAAGCGCTCCATTGCACGGGTCCTGATTACCTGCGGGACCGCCTCCTACCACATACCTCCCTTCGACCTGTCTGCTCCCACAGAGAGGGCCTCCTCAGGGTGCCCTCTGCCAGACAATGCCGGCTGGCGACCCCCAGGGGGAGAGCCTTCTCTGTGGCCATCCCCGCCCTCTGGAACGACCTGCCCCCCCCCCCCCGACGTTTGCACCATCACGGACCTGCGCCTCTTCCGCCGGGCCCTAAAAACATATCTATTTCATGTGGCCGGCATGGCATAGTTTTAATAGTTTACTTTTAATTTAGTGATTTTAATTGTTTTTAACCACAATTTTAGCACAGACCCCTAAATTTAATCCTTTTTATATTGTTATTGTATGTATTGTCTTTTTATCTTTTCTGTGCACCGCCCTGAGTCCCACTGGGGAGATAGGGCGGTATACAAATACGACAAATAAATAAATAAATAAATAAATAAATAAATAAATAAATAAATAAATAAATAAATAAATAAATAAATAAATAAATAAATAAATAGTGTCCATGTGAATTTAGATAGTCCTTTGAGGGTTAATGAAATTGAAATGAAATGAAATTTATTATTTCTAGACCGCCCCCTCTCCCCATGGGGACTCGGGGCGGTGCACAGGTAGCATAAAAGCAATAAATAACAAACAACAATAAATATACCAACAAAATTTAAGAACCAATTAAATAAACCCTGTGCTAAAATCCCAATTAAACTAAAACCTATTCTATAAAATCCCAAGGCAAGGAGGCTATCCCAGGCCGGCCAGACAGAAAAAGTAAGTTTTTAATTTCAGACGGAAGGAGCGGAGGTCCGTGGTTGTCCTGATGTCGGGGGGAAGGTCGTTCCAGAGGGCCGGGCCCGCCACAGAGAGCGCCCTTCCCCTGGGTGTCGCCCGCTGACACAGTCTAGTGGACGGCACCCGGAGAAGCCCCTCTCTGTGGGAGCGAATCGGCCGTGAGGATGTATGAGGCAGGATCCGATCCTGCAGATAGCTAGGTCCCGAGCCATGGAGCGCTTTAAAGATGATGATTAACACCTTGAAGCGCACCCGGAAGACGACAGGCAGCCAGTGCAGCTCGCGCAAGAGCGGTGTTACATGGGTAGACCTTGCGGTCCCCATAATTGCTCGCGCGGCTGCATTCTGGACTAGCTGAAGCCTCCGGGTGCACCTCAGGGGCAGCCCCATGTAGAGAGAGTTACAATAGTCCAGTCGGGATGTCACGAGAGCATGAGTGACTGTGCGAAGGGCGTCCCGATCCAATAGGGGGCGCAATTGGCGAACCAGGCGAACCTGGTAAAACGCCCTCCTGGCCACGGCTGTCACTTGATCTTCCATGGACAGCCGGGCATCCAGGAGGACACCCAAATTGCGCGCCCCATCCACAGGGGCAAGATGTTCGCCCCCTATGGCCAGCGATGGAGTAAGCTGGTTGAATCGGGCGGCCGGAAACCACAGCCACTCGGTCTTGGTCGGGTTGAGCCTGAGTCCGTTACTTCCCATCCAGATCCGTACAGCTTCCAGGCACTGGCACATCACCGCTACGGCATCGTTGGGGTGGTTTGGGGTAGAAATGTACAGCTGGATGTCGTCAGCGTACAGATGGTATTCTACCCCAAAACCACGGATGATCTCACCCAGCGGCTTCATGTATGTGTTGAACAGGAGGGGCGAGAGGACCGACCCCTGAGGCACCCCACATGTGAGGGGTCTCGCGGTCGACCTCTGCCCCCCTGTCAACACAAATTGCGATCGGCCAGAGAGGTAGGAGGAGAACCACCGTAAAACGGTGCCTCCCACCCCCAACCCCCCCAGCCGATGCAATAGGATACCATGGTCGATGGTATCGAAAGCCGCCGAGAGGTCTAATAGGACCAGGATGGAGGAACAACCCCCATCTCTGGCCCTCCAGAGATCATCAACCAACGCGACCAATACCGTCTCGGTGCAATGCCCGGGCCGGAAGCCGGACTGGCGCGGATCTAGATAGTCTACTTCCTCCAGGTGACGGGGAAACTGTTGTGCCACCACACTCTCGACAACCTTCGCCAAAAAGGGAAGGTTGGAGACGGGACGGTAGTTGTTCAAAGTAGCTGGATCCAAGGAGGGCTTCTTAAGGAGGGGCCTCACCATCGCTTCTTTTAGGGGAGCAGGCAAGGCACCCTCACTCAAGGAAGCGTTGGCCACCTCCTGGAGCCAGCCTCGTGTCACCTCCCAGGATGCCAGTACAAGCCAGGAGGGACACGGGTCCAATAAACATGTGGTGGCTCGCAGTCGCCCACGTAACCTGTCCATATCCTCGGAAGTAACGGGGTCAAATTCCTCCCAAACAAGATCTCTCTCGTGGCATCCCACTGGGCCATGAATGGGGGGTAACTCGTTCTGTATCTGAGCGATTTTCTCCTGCAGAAAAGTCACAAATTCCTCTGCTCTACCCTGTAGCGGGGCTTCCCGCACCCTCTGTTAATGCTGGGAGCCTTTGGAAATATCCTAGAATAACCCAGTCAGTTCATAATCCAAGGGCATCTGCCAGAAGGCCAGTGGCAATGAAAAAGGGTTTAAAATAAAAGTCACAATTGTAGCTGTAACCACCAAATCAAAACTTGCTGGGATTTGACATGTGTCACAATATAATCAAACAGTTGCGGCTACCTTCTTGGCATTTTGAATAATCTTTGCTGCAAAGGACACAATATATTTAAGGTACTTATTGCATTGACCCATTTCCTGTGTAGCAGAATATATTGGACTGTAAAAGAATTTATAGCCTAATTTCATTACTACCAGTGATGGGCATGGTTTGGGGGGCATGGCGTAGTGGGTGTGGCGTACTGGATGTGGTGTAGTGGGCGTGGCAGGGGAAGAATACTGCAAAATCCCCATTCCTTCCTGATCAGCTGGGACTCGGGAGGCAGAGAATAGATGGGGGCGGGGCCAGTCAGAGGTGGTATGTACCGGTTCTCCAAACTACTCAAAATTTCTGCTACCGGTTCTCCAGAACTGGTCAGAACCTGCTGAATACCACCTCTGATTATTACATAAATTAACTAATCTTCTCTCCCCGCCCCAGAATGTCCAAATTTAAATGTAGTTAGTGGAAGTTTAATAACTGATGCTTCTGCACCAATAGCTGGTGTGTGTGTGTGTGTGTGTGTGCGTGTGTAAAACTTTGTGTGATGTCTTAAAGTCAAGAACGTATATACACAATGGGCAAGCCTGTAGGATTTATTTTTAGTTTTAGTTTTTTAGCTTTAGAGAGCTTACTAAATGTAAAATAAATAGCCTTTAAAAAAAATAGAAATTCCTGTTTGGAGAAATATTATACACCAGGTATTTTTGGAAGTGCTGCTTTTATAAATTCTGTGGTAGGAAATAATTCGATTTGCAACCCAATCATCTGAGAAACCTATCCCCAAATATATTATTATTATTATTATTATTATTATTATTATTATTATTATTATTATTATTATTATTATTATTATTATTATTATTATTATTATTATAGTTATATTGCATAAGGATCAATGGTGGTATTCAGCTGGTTTGGATCGGTTCAGGCAAACCGGTAGCGGTGCTATGCCGTCCTATTTAGCCATGTTTTCTAAGCCGAGCACATGCGTGCGAGCCATGTGTGTGAGCAAAGCGCATGCATGGAAGGCCGCACACATGTGTGGAAGGCTTGTGCGCTCACATTTTCAGTAAGTGGCGAACTGGTGGTAAGATTACGTGAAATCCACCTCTGATAGGGACAGTGGTGGGTTCCGGATCCCATTGCAACCGGTACAGTGCACAGGGCCCGGCGTCCACCACATGAACATGCACACACACACGTGCAGCACACGCATGTGTCCTTACCTCCTGCGACACCTCCGTGACACTCCAGCTGCTCAGCGTCGCATCGCACAGGCGCCATACACTCTGTGTATGTGCACGGAAGCACTGAAGAGCTCAAATACAGGTAAGGAGGCCAGACCAGAACAGTACCCGGTACTCCAGGCACGCACTGGTACGCCTGTACCAGGGCGTGCCGTCTGCAACCCACCGCTGGATAGGAATCTGACGACAACAATTGTCAGGGTTCCAAATAGCCTGCCAACAATTGCATTTCAGAAATGGGTGGAGTCTATGGGGGTCCCAGAAAGTCAAGATGGGCTCCACAATCACAGCATGGAAGCTCTGCCCATTTATTGAACTACAGATAAAGGGAAGGGGCTTTGATTGCATGATTGTAACCACCATTCTGACTTTTCTAAGAACAACAGGTCCCTTCCGACTCTATTAATCTGTTAACCTATTATTAACCTATCTGTTGTGCTGGCCTTCAGGCATCTTTGCTGGAAATGTGAATCACGTGAAGAGACATGTTATCATGTTTGGCAGGCATGTAAAACAGCTGGGGGGAAATTGGAATCATCAATTCAGGAAGGTTTAAAGTACAATTGAAAACATGGAAGTTTTTCTTTGGGGATTGATGGAGAAACAGTTGGGAAAAAAAGTACACGAAACTTTGTTTTTCTATGTGATAACCGCAGCGAAATCATTGTATCCAAAATAATGGAAAAATTAAGATGGCTCAAGAAGCAGCACTGACAAGTTTAGAACAACGGATGGCTTCTCTTGAAACTGTTATACAAACTTTGGTAAAAGAGATTCAGGCCCAGAGGGCTGAAAACATCAATTTCAAGAAGGAGCTATTGGACACACGGAAGCAAGTGCTGGAAAACACACAGAAGACGGAAGAATTGGAAGGGGGGTTGGTGGGGGTTAAGGGAGAGATTAAAAATGTTACTAAAGAGGTTGGGGAAACAGATGGGCATGTGTCTAGGATTGATATGGAAAGAATGAAATATTTTTTGAGATTTCAGAACGTTCTTGAGGAATCTGGTGAATGCCTTCCTGATCTCATGAGTACAATTTTAGCAGACTATTTACAAAAACCTAAAGATGAGATCAGGGGGGACATTGACCTAGCCTATAGAATTAACTCAGCATATGCCAGGATAAATGAAGTGCCTAGAGAGATACATGTGAAATTTGTTAGAAGGTCAACCAGAGAGGTAATCCTGAGTGCGCAGAGAGAGAACCCTTTAATTTACCAACAAAAAACGGTCACTATCTTGAAGCAGATTCCTAGAAAAATTCGAGAAGCAAGGAGGAAACTTTCCTTCTTGTCTAAAACATTGTTTGATCATGGGATTTGGTTCAAGTGGGTGACACCCGAAGGGATGCTGGTGTTCTGGGAAGGAGGAAGAGTGAGGATTAAAACAGTTGCTGAGGCGGAAGCCTTTCTTAAAAAACATTCCTCTGCCCTGGGGGAAGATCCAGGGGGGACGGAGGGGGCCACGGCCCCGCCCGCTGGGGGCCAGGGAGGAGAAAAAGAAGATACAATAGCCAAAAGACTTAGATCGAAAAAATAACTTTGCCTTGATTTTTCTGAACAATTTTGCATAATATCTGTATCTGGATTTTTTGTAAATGTCTGACAGCATGGAACTGAGAATTTAGGTATATGTACTTGCTTTTACCTTGTAGTGTTATGAAAAATGTTTTTTTTTGTTATCTTTTTATTGTGTATTTTGAGGTCTCGGAAGGGCCGACGACTCTGACGTGAATGCTCTCAAAATTTCTTTGTATCCCTTACCCTATCCTATAGAAAAATGTAAAACCAATAAAACTTTTTCAATACAAAATAATGGAAAAATTCAGCACTGTCGATAATGGGGAAATGGTTGGCAGAATGATGGAACTTGCAGAGGTAGCTACATCTTTGATTTAAAAAAAAATAGACAACACAGATAGTCCTTAATTTACAACCGCAATTGAGCCCAAAATTTCTCTTGCTAAGACATTTGTTAAGTAAATTTTGCCCCATTTTACAACCTTTCTTGCTGTAACTTCGACTCTAAAAACATATTTCTTCCATATGGCCGGCCTGGCATAGCTGCTACAACCATGTTATTTTAGAGTTGGGTTTTAAATTAATTGTCTCCTCTTTTAGCACGGGTGAAATGATTTAATTGTAGTTTTAAATTTTAAATTTTTGTATAATTTTGTATTGCTGTATTTTTGGATTTTTAAGTTCCTGTGCGCCGCCCTGAGTCCCTTTTGGGAGATAGGGCGGGATAGAAGTCTAATAAATGAAAATGAAATAAATGAACAGTCACTAAATGAAGTGTTGCATGTCGAGGACTACCTGTATTTATATTTTATGGCTGACTGAAAAACCCCTTATAGATATTTTGCATGAAATAGAAAAAATGCATGTGAGATTTAGGATTTTGATGATTATTTTTAAAATTTGGATAATAGAAGAAAGTGAGTTTTTTGTATTGTAATCATAAAGTTAGAGATAATGTTGTAATTATGCTTATATTTGCTGCAAAGGAAATTGGAAGCTTTTTTTTCCTTTCTGCACTTTTGTTTTCTCTCTCTCTCTCTCTCTCTCTCTCTCTCTCTCTCTCTCTCTCTCTCTCTCTCTCTCTCTCTCGTTGTTCTCTTTGTTCTGCATTAGTTTCTTTTGGTTGTTATGTTCTCTATATTTGAGCCATTCTCCAAGCATCCAACTCCAGCAGCCAAACTATGACATAATTAGACTTTTTGTGCTAATTTATTTGGACAAGGCCTTTGACCGGCACATTGGGATATCCTTCAAATTCTGGATAAGGTTAGGACAAACAACAAAATAATAAAATTAAGTGTACCTAATATTAATATTTCCTGGCACTGCCCCCAAGGCTGTTTGTAGGAAATATGCTATCTTAGGTCATGTAACATGAACAGCGTGGTTTACCACTGAAAGTAAAACTATCTTAGTTTTACCTTCAGTGGAAGGATTGTAGGTTTGTGCGTGTTGGGTGAATGCAATCTGTTTGGGTCATTTAGGATCCAATGTATTGTGCGAGTCCAGGACATGAATTTTTAAAAGGCTTCCTATAATGGAAATCTTGTCACTAAATCACGAGCTGGTCAGTTGTGTTTTAGCCTTGTAGGTTGTATGAATACAGAAAATTCGCTTTTTGGCAGGGCTCTGGGACTTGCAAATAAGACGCGCGCGCGCGCGTGTGTGTATCTGTGGTGGGATTCAAAAATTTTTACTACTGGTTCTGTGCGCGTAGCTTGGTGGGCGTGGCTTGGTGGACATAGCAGGGGAAGGATACTGTAAAATCTCCATTCCTTCCCCACTTTAGGGGAAGGATACTGCAACATCTCCATTCCTTCCCGATCAGCTGGGATTCTGGAGGCAGAGAATAGATGGGGGTGAGGCCAGTCAGAGGTGGTATCTACCGGTTCTCCGAACTATTCAAAATTTCCGCTACCGGTTCTCCAAAACTGGTCAGAACCTGCTCAATACCACCTCTGGTGTGCATGGATGTTGTGTAGGGATGCATTGCAGACTTGAAGCAACCAGCGTAGAAATGTGAGCTCATGATGGAAACCTTTTACTCTCCCCAAGGTGGTCCAGGAGGATGTCCTCTGGTTACCTAGCAACCACCATGTGCCCTTCTCTTCCCATTTTTCTTCTAGCCTGCAAGAAAAAAACGTCAGAACTCGAAGGCGGGAAAGAACGCTGGCGCAAGAGAAAATGTAGCGCCGTAGAAAAAAAGGAGGGGTGGATGGGAGAAAACTGGGGGAAGTCCTGGCTCTGGCAAAATAAGTGGATTGAGGAAACGAGAAGAAGAGGAATAAAGAGTTTCAAATATTCAGAAGTGCACTGTGGTCTGTGTCACGCATCTTGTAGGAGATGCCCAGGCTGAGCCCGAGGAAGGAGTCAAATGTGCCATCAGTCTTGAGTCCCTTCATGCCCACAAGGAATCTAAGTCCAGCCCACTTTGAATTCCATTGACTCTTATCTACCGCCAATTTGCTTGAATTACCGTTAGTAATTCAGATTCTTGTAGAGAGCTTAAGTTTGCCGTAAACCTTTATATATTCATTTGACCTGCTTGGATTTCCTGATTTCCCACGCTTGACATATCTCAATATTTGACCCGTGAGAAGGGCTCCCCTTCCCAGCCATGCTATTGGTGTCTCAAGGCCTGCTTCTGTGTTTCCCCAGAGGAGGACACATATCCACAACCTCCTCCCTTATTTATTCTACCATAAGCATTTTGCGAGCTTTTCATTAAATGCTAGGAATTAATCTTTTTAATCTTCTCTAATCAGATCTTTGGAGGGAGCCTCGGCGGTGAAACAGGGCCACTGTCAAAGTGAAATTCCTGCAGAAGACAATTTTCTGAGATGCTTCCAATCAGGGGGTGGGCTGCTGAGGGGTTCGCAGGGGTTCTTCCGTAATAGAGATGAAGGTGAGAGCGGATGGTGGGTTGGGGGAGGTGAGACATTACATAAATACAAGAGCACCTCGGTTTTCTTCCAAGGTAATGTTAAAACTCTCCAGGGTTTCTACTTGGTGAGGAGAGAAAGGTGGATTCGAGAGTTCTTCTTTGAACCTGGAAACTGGAACAATTGGGAAGAGAAGAGCAAGAGACAATCTGGAATTGTTGGAAGAAACGTCCTTCTGGGTTCAGTTCCAAGTGGGGAAAAAGACACTGGAAACATGAAGGCTGTTTAGAAAGACGGCTTAATGGTGGACAGGACCACATGGCTTGGAGCTCCTGGGTGATAAGGGAAGAGGTGCTGAGAGTCCCTGGGTTTTATGCCCTCTCTGGGCTTTAAACTTCCTGGGGCACAGGAAGAGTATTGGTTGCTGTCAGAGGTCATAGCTATCTTTTTAGGTTGTCTGTGTGCTAGGTTTGGTTGAAGCCAGAGGTAGGTTGCTTTCAGTTCGGCCCAGTTCGGCCAAACCAGTAGTTGAATTGTGGCTTGGGTCACAGAACTGGCTCTCTACGCCCCCAAATCGGTTCCCCGATCTCTTATGCTGTTGCTGGCATGTTTCTGCACATGGCAGAACAATATTTAGTCAACTGTGCGTGTGCCAGCAATGCACACACAGCAAACCAGTATGGACCAGTATAGAAACCCACCCCTGGTTGAAACTTGGTGGGTGGTGCAATGAAGGGCAATGAAATGGCTCTGCCTGAAGAGTGTAGATCAGGGATGTCCAAACTTGGGAACTTTAAGACTTGTGGACTTCAACTCCCAGAATTGAGGGAGTTGAAGTCCACAAGTCTTAAAGTTCCCAAGTTTGGACATCCCTGGTGTAGATCTTTGTTATGTAGAATAGACTGGCTCAGGCCTTAATGGTCCATTGACAAGGGTGGGGGGGGGCTATTAGGTGTGATTCTGCTTCCTGCCTAAAAACATGTTTTTCCATTTCTCATCCAGGGAAATATAATATTCTGCCTCTTTATTATTTCCTAGGATATTTCATTGCTCTAGGAGAGGGGTGGGTGCTTCAGAACATTGCGAGGTTCTCACTGGGGGATGAATCACCCTTGTCTCTTTTAATGCCCCCCCCCCCAGCCTCCTGCTCCTGCATCCCTATTTCGGACAGGCTGTAAATCCAGCCTGAAAATAACCATCAGCTCGGCTTCAGACCTCGTGAAATATTTATCCCGCTCTCCCTCTGCGCCTGCCCCAACCACCATTTCCTGCTAAGAGATGATGAAGCAGGAACTAATCGATGCTATTGATCCAGGCAAATCGAGCAGCCGGCATCAAAGCTGATGCAGGGGGAATCTGCTGACTCCCAAGAGGGATGGGCTTTGTTCCCCTTCAGGCTATTCCCCACCCCCTCCCATGTCAACGCTGTCTTGCAGTTTGGCTACTGTTCTCTCTCCCTCTTTTTTTTTCTGGTGTTGAATCCCATTCCGGGGCTTTTTGGCTTTGTTATAAAGCAGATCACTGGCTCCTTCATCACTTTCCCATTTCTGGAAGAGGCTTCTCCCACAGGATTGTTAGCTGGTTAACTGGATCAGATGCTTTCTTTTCCTTGCAAAGCCCTGATCAGGGAAGAGTGCCGGGTGGGGAGGACCCAAAAAAGAAAATAAAAATAAGATAGCCACATTGCGTAAAGCCCACCCCCTTTTATACATGCAAAGGCCGATTTTGATTGGATGGGCTTTGGCATTACCTTCCATTTAGAACTAGTACATCCCTGTCCGGGGTTGGTTCTGGCAGGCACTACTGTGGGTTCGCTTGTGGGCGTGCTGCACGCGCATGCACAGTGCAATAAAAATTGTTCTGTGCATGCAAAAAACAAGATGTGAAAAGCGAAAAACAAGATGGCGCCTGCAAGGTCAGGAATGCAGCTCATTCCCTGTTCGATTCCTTGTGATCCTGTGTTTTTCCTGATTGCCGTTGAAGAAGAAGGAGGAGGTTTTGTTTGCATCACTGTAAGATAAACTCTGTTTGATGTAGGACTGTTATCATTGTTTGAGAAGTTAGTCGGAAGAAGCATTTTAGTTGCTACATGGTAAAGACTATTTATTTTCTTACTATCACTGCTTTAGAGTTTGTTTGTGGTTACAGCAACGTATCCCTTTACTGTCCGGTGAATTACACTATTCCGCATTCATTAGCTAACATTGGTTATGGGACCAGAGTTGTGACACTGGTTCTGAACCCAGAGTTGCTAACAGCGCCACCCAGAGAAACGGTTCAGGGGTGAAGCAGGCCTGGGTCCCGCTGCTGGTTCCAGGGACCTTGGCCGCCATACCACTACTGGTTCGGCCAATCCAGTCCAAACCGGTAGGAACCCCACCACTGATCCCTGTGTTTTTTTTAAGACAGAGAATTCCTGGTTTTCCTTCTCATAGCATTCAAATGATCCAGTAAGCAGGCAGATATTTTGGTGATAAGGGAGACGCCTGCATCTGGCTCTTTACACAGCCATCTCCTGAAAAATCAGTCAGTCTGAGAACCTGCTATTACAGTCAGACATGAGTTCTATTGCAAGGTAATGGAGCCCCTCTTCTTCCATCAAGCTTCAATTATAGAATCTCATACAGGCCTGTATGTTGCAATAGCCTTCACCAACTGCAATTTTCCAGGGCTCAGAGCTCCCTTTTCCAATTTAGAAGCTGCTTCTTGGACGACGTGATCCACAGTCAGCTAGAACACTGGATTAGGAATTGGAGCTGATGGGAGCTGTAGTTTTCCTTCTCTCTCTCTCTCTCTCTCTCTCTCTCGCTCTCTCTCTCTCTCTCTCTGTGTCACTGTTTCTCTCTCTGTCTCTGTGTGTGTCTCTGTGTGTGTCTCTGTCTCTTTCTCTGTCTGTGTGTCTCTCTGTGCGTCTCTCTCTGTCTCTCTCTGTCTCTGTGTGTGTGTCTCTCTCTCTGTGTCACTGTTTCTGTCTCTCTCTCTCTCTGTGTCTCTCTGTCTCTGTCTCTCTCTCTCTCTCACACACACACACACACCCCTGAAGAAAACCATGCTTGGACTGATTGTCCCAGGACTAGCTGCATTTAACTCATGATTGTATCAGTTGAAAGAACATCAGGAAAATGTCCTAAAAAGAAAGGAATCCATTCCACCTTTCTTAGAGATTGTCTTTTTCACTCTTGGCCACTTTATGTAAAATGTGGAATTCCACAATTCTGGGAGTTGAAGCCCACACATCATAAAGTTGCTCAGTTTGAAAAACATTCTTATAAGTAAAGCACATATGAGACGCTTCCAATTTTACACCTGTGCAGGATACCATATTTCCAAAGGTGCTTTTTCAGGTGGCAACTGGACTTTCTTGTTTGTTTGTTTGTTTTTCTTTTGAAGGCGTTTTGCTTCTCATCCAAAGATTGGATCACTGAGAATCTCTACAGACTTTTGAAGCCGTATTTCCTACCCTCTGATGATCATTCTGAACTGTTTTGCTGACAGAAAGAACGTGATAAATATTTATGTGCTATCCAAACACAATCAAATCATGGTGCTTCGTATGCAAAACAAGGGATTTTGATAGGACCAAAAGTGTCCTATTCGACACCTTCTCCATTATAAAAGGCCAATAATAAAGATGCATTAAATAAAATATATATACCTTGACTGTACACTTCACCTGTGTTGACTTTTTGCATCTTTCATCATTCTCAAGGAGGCAAGCCCAAAACTAATATTCATCCAATGAGGAATGGCTAAGGGAACTAGAATATGTTAGCCTAACAACGAGAAAATATAGGGGAAACCTGACAATCTTCCAATACTTGAAGGGCTGCCACAAGGAAGAGGAAGTTGATTTGTTCTCTAGAGAACCTGAGGACAAGACAAGAAGCAACAGGTGGAAACTTGTCAGGAGGCGATTCTACCTGGAAACAAGGAGGACTTTCTTCACAGTGAGAATAATACTAATACTTCTGTGCCGGAAGTACCTCTTCTGACCTAGGCTTCCCAAGAGCATGAAACAAACTCCTTGTCCCGGCAAAAAAACCCTTTTATTAATTTACTGTGAATTCTGCTCATTCACAGCTGGCAAAGTCTTTCAAAGGAGGATTTACAGTCACAGACCTTATCTGGCTTGGAGAATTGACAGGCCAATATCTGCAGAACTTGGCAAGGAGAGTTGCGAACCAATTAGCAAACTAATTGCCTCCTGCAAACTCCATTTCCTTTTCGATTCTCTTTTATTTCCTCTGGGAAATAATTCATCATCTTGCCTTACTCCCAAGTCGATCCCTGTTCTTCAGTTGTTGCCGTCATCTGGCAACTCTGCGCATGCGCACACTGGGAACAGGCTCCAGCTGTTTGTCTGCCTCACTGATGTCTGCCTCTGAAGGCAGCTGACAACTTGCATACGGCTCTGGCCCCCTCTCTGCCTCTGACACAGAGCCCTCATCAGAGCCTTCCCCAGACTCCAGGACTGGCCCAGTTTCCACCCCAACCTCCTCACTGTCCGAATCTTCTGCCAGCTCCACTGGTGGGCCACAACACTACCAAAGTGCTTCTGTGGTGAACGGATTTGCCAATGGGATCACTCTTGCTGTGGGATGACAAACTGGGGACTCTTTTCACATTCCTGTGAAGTTGCCACTGAAATGGTACCCATTTATCTACTTGCAGTTGCCTGCTTTCAAACTGCTGAATCAGCGCTAGTTGGAGCTTGTGATGGGAGCTCACCCACCACGTGGCAGCAATGGATCAATGGTTTGAGACCTGCCTCAAACAGGTCTCAAACTGATTCATCAGCCCGGTGTTGTAACTTCATGACCATGACACTTCTTTAATGAGAATGATTAAATGGATAAAGGTCCTGTCCGAAGCCTAGCAGCCATTGCTTCCCCATAATATTCTGAGAATAAGTCAGAATAATACAGGAAGTCCTTGACTTAAAACAGCATTGAACAAAGGAACTTACAACTGGCCTTCACATTTAAGACCATCAGACATTCCCCGTGGTCACATCAGGGGTGGGGGATTCAGCCAGTTTGGATCAGTTCAGGCAAACTGGATGCTAATTTTATATCTGGTTCGCCGAACCGGTAATTGCAAGAACTGGATAGCCCCAGCCACTGTGCCCTTCTCCTCCCAGGAGTCTCCACCCCGCCTATTTTGGATGCCAGGTAAGTGCAGGGCCCATGTGGAAGCTCTGGAAGGGCGAAAAATGGGCACATTTCTGGCCTCTGGAGGGCCTCTGGAGCCCAGGGGAGGCTGTTTTTACCCTCACAGAGGCTCAAGCAAAGCTTTCTGGAGACTGGGGAGGGCAAAATCCCCCCCCCCCCCCCCCATGGTGCAGGAGGCCGAGTAGGCCATGCCCACCATGGCCACGCTCACCCAACAACAGACTTAAAGTTGCAAAGGTTGGGGACCCCTGTTCTAGAGATGTACAGGTATCCCTTGACTTAAAACCTTCGTTTAGTAACTGTTCAAAGTTACAAAATGAAAAAAGTGACTTAATGACCATTTTTGAACACTTAAGACAGTTCCAGCATCCCAGTGGTCACCTGATCAAAATTCAGACGTTTGTCAACCGGCCAATATTTGTAATGTTTGCAGTGTCTCAAAGTCATGTGATCCCCTTTGGTGACCTTCTGACAAGCAAAGTCCACGGGGAAGCCAGATTCACGTAACAATTGGGTTACTCACTTAACAACTGCAGTGATTTGCTGCGGCAAACTGTGGCAAGAAGGGTCATACAATGGGGCAAAACTCAATTATCCACTGTCTTTCTTGCTTGTTGTTGTTAGTTGCAAAATCATGGCCGATGCATCACAACCCCATGGACAACGTTCCTCCAGACCTTCCTGTACCATCCTCTGGAATTCATTTAAGCTCACGCCTATTGCTTCAGTGATTCCATCCAGCCACCTCATTCTCTTCAGGAGTGAAGTTGCAGAGTGTATGCAGGCACACTTTACTCTTTGCTCAACTCCCTGCAAAATGGGTGTGTTTGTGAGTGAGTGTGTGTATGTATGAAGTGGATCGCAAACGCCGTTTCAGCTTTCTCTCTGGAAAAATAAGACTTGTTGTTGCTCTGCCTTTCATTTGCTCAGTTCATGAGTGGGCAATCTTCTTCTTCTCGTTGTTAGTTGCAAAGTTGTGTCCAACCCATCGTGACCCCATGGACAACATTCATCCAGGCCTTCTTGTCCTCTACCATCCTCTGGAGTCCGCTTAAGCTCACTCCGACTGCTTCGGTGACTCCATCCAGCACCTCATTCTCTGTCGTCCCCTTCTTCTTTTGCCCACAATCCTTCCCAGCATCAAGCTCTTCTTCTCCAGGGAGTCCTTCCTTCTCATTAGGTGGCCAAAGTATTTGAGTTTTCTCTTCAGGATCTGGCCTTCCAAAGAGCAGACAGGGTTGATCTCCTCTAGGACTGACCGGTTTGATCGCCTTGCAGTCCAAGGGACTCACAGGAGTCTTCTCCAGCACTCTAGTTCAAAGGCCTCAATTCTTTGGCGCTCAGCCTTTCTTATGGTCCAACTTTCACAGCCATACATTGCAACTGGGAAAACCATAGCCTTGACTATACCTGCACTTTCGTTGGCAGGGTGATGTCTCTGCTTTTTAGTATGCTGCCTAGATTTGCCATAACCTTCCTCCCCAGGAGTAAGCATCTTTTAATTTCTTGGCTGCAGTCCCCCATCTGCGGTGGTCTTGGAGCCCAGGAAAATAAAATCTGTCCCTACCTCCATTTCTTCCCCATCTATTACCGAATGTCTTGCTTAAAGACATAAATTTTGGGCTCAATTGTGGTTATAAGTCAAGGACTACCTATACGTTCTACTCCCCTCTACCAGAGAAAGGGCTGCAGTCAGGATGTAACATGCATCAGATTTCAGCCTCCTCTTTGCTCCGAAATTACCTGGACCACCATAAAAAATGAGCAATGCCCTAATCATTAACGTCCTCCCTGTGTGGCGTCAAAATACATAATGCTGAATCACACCACCTTTTCAAGGGCCTTTATTTATTCAAAACAAAAACTGGTAAGAAAAAAAATATGACAATATGGAATATGAACACTGTATTATACAAAAGCACCTTTTAACATCCCCCTTTTGCGAAATGACATATACAGTATTACATGGATGGATGTTGAAACTTTTTTTTTTTTTTAAACTAAACGCCTGCATTGAAACACTCGATATAATATTCCGTTCCCTCCTTCGCCTCATTTCTACCACCCACCTTTGTAGATCACCCTGCAGATCTGTCTTCCTTAAAAGTAGTCAACTCCTATTCAGCAATGACTTTGTTCAGGTCATTGAAAGGTAATTTAAGGCCTTTGTACAATGGAAACGCCGTTTAGACGCAAACTGGCACCTCGGTGGAATTGAATGACTCAGTCCTCTACCCACATTTCATTGTGAACAAGCCTCAGGACCCCAAAGGAAGCTCCTTTTGAAGAAAACAAACACAACGAGAATGGTGCCAATCGAGGAGAATGCAGCTCAGGATTAAACCCTGGGGAGCTTGGTAGCCCTCTGTTTGCTTGCAGGCGTTTCATTACTTAACTGCCTGCCTGTAAACTTCCCATTTACAGGTAGCCCCTGACTTACGACTGTAACAGAAGTCGAACTTACAGTTGTTAACTCGGGCCTGTCATTAAGTGGGTCGTCACAACACTGGGCCAAATGAAGCAAACATGGCAATCATAAAGTGAATGCTGTCGTGGGTAAAGCAAATTCATCTGGAATTGGTGTTTCGGGTTGGAAATTGGAAGTAAACACCCCTTTCTGACCAAAAAAAAAAAAAGTAAATTGTGGTCAATTGATCACAGGACACTGCAAATAGCTATAAATATGGGCCAGTTGCCAAGTGCCCACAATGCAATCATGTGATCACAGTCTTCAGCATGCATCAGAATTTTGAATCCGGGTTGCAAAGAGATCTCTCTCTTTTTTTTTTGATCCATTGTAACTTCGAACAATCACAAAATAGCCAGTCTTAAGTCGAGGACTAACTGTTACTTGCCCAGCCTGATTTGCAGGGAGTGTGTTTTTGTTCCTTGTTAGTCCCTTAATTAAAATATTGTTTTCTGTTTGATTGTTTGCCTTAATAGGAGTGATAGGTCTGACTTCATGTTTTTGGACAGAAAAAGTTCAAAATCTTTTTTTTTTCAGCAGCTCTAAGTCATGGTTTGTATCTGACATCTGTTCAAATAATGAGAGAGCTTGGAGCAAACCCCATATTCTGATAGGACTGTGATGGCGAACCTATGGCACCATGGAGCCATTTGTCAGGGCCCGTGAGGTGTTGCTCTGTCTGCTGGCCAGAGTGCATGCCTGCGCTGGTCAGCTGATTTCAGCCTTTTGAGGCCATTTTTCACCCTCCGGAGGCTTCAGGAACGTACTTCCGGTTTGCTCATAGGGCCGGTTTTGGCTCTCCGGAGGCTTCGGGGAAGTTCCTGAAGCTTCGGGAGGGCCTCCAAGGGGTGGGGGAGGCTATTTTCGCCCTCCCCAGGCTCTTATAAAGCCTCTGGAGCCTGGGGAGGGCGAAAAAAGCATGCCAAAAATGGGGGCGAGCGCTGGTCGTGCGCGCATGCACGCTGGGTCATACGCAAAGCATTATGGGTGTGGCACACCCACCATGACCCGCCTGCTCTCTCCCCCGCTTTTGGCACGTGAGCCAAAAAAGGTTCGCCATCACTGTGATAGGATGTTGTTGCCTAGTTGGGGAATGAAAGGTCCACATGCAAACTATAAAGCTCAGAGAGCACCAAGGGACTTCACAATGAGAACTGTGTGGTTTGAGAGCTACTAAATCTGGGTTGCAAACATTTGGATGACCACTAGATAGCAGCAAAAGAATAAGAGCACCCTGTACTCCTTTGAGGCCCTCTGGTGATCATCTGGCGTTTTGCAACCTAGATTGAATAGCTCTAAGGCAGGGGTCCCCAGTCCCCGCTACCTGGACCAACACATCGGGCTGCGGCATGCAGAAACTGGGCCGCGCAAACAAGTGACGCCCCATCCACGAGATATAGGCAGCTCATGAAACTACACCTCCTCCAGTCCATGGAAAAACTTCTTTCCATGGAACTGATGCCCAAAAGGTTGGGGACTTCTGCTCCAGGGCATATAAGTGAGGGAGTATCTGAAGTTATCACTTCTCCTCCCATGTTTCCCATAAGCTCTGTGTGGGCTATGCCCATGTCGGTTGGGAATTTGGCAGTGGTGGGTTCTGGCAGAGACTACTGCCAGTTTGCTCAGGGGCACGGGCACTGTGTGCGCATGCACAATATAACTTAAAATTGCTCTGCGCATGCTCAGAAGCAAAAAACAAGATGGCATCGCTATGGCGCTGCCGGGAGAACCATTCAGGGACGTGGTAGACCTGGGTCTCTGCCAGTTCCAGCAAACCAGGCCGCCAACCCAGGTCGCAAACCAGTAGGAACCCACTACAGGAATTTGGAGAGATAAAGTCTAGTATATGTGGAAGATACCAGATTTGGAGAAAATTGTTTCAGAACCTACTGTTATAAAGATAAACAATTGCGCTCTTTCTAACTAAAAGAAATAGGTCAGTAATAAATAAAAAGTAGCATCTCTATCAAGTTGAGTTGGGCTGTTACTAACCAGACACATCATATTATTTTCTTGACAACCACACTCATGTGGCTTACAAGTGCCTTCTTCTGGAATTGTTTTCCTTAAGACGGCTTTACAGTTCTGAAATGTCCAAATAGTTTTCTATGTAAACACTAACTTGGTTTAAGTCAGGGGTCGGCGACCTTAAGCACTCAAAGAGCCACAAAGGTCCTAACCGGAACCCCACCCCCACCTCCCAATTCAATTCTGGAGCTGACCGGAAGTCCGGTTTCCCCATCATAGTCTCCTCCTAGCGTGGTGTCCTTTTTCCTCTGCTGACCGGAAGTCGGTTCCCCCACCATAGAGTCTCCTCCTAGTGCAGCATCCTTTTTCCTCTACCTGTCCTAACCGAAAGCCCTATCAGTTGTGGAGCCGACCAGGGACAGGGAGCCACAGCAGAGGGATGAAAGAGCCACATGTGGCTCCAGACCCCTGGTTTAGGTTATAACCATGTCGACGCAGTGGTTAGAATGCAGTATTGCTGGCTAATTCAGCTCATCGCCAGCAGTTTGATCCTAACCGTCTCAAGATTGACTCAGCCTTCTATCCTTCCGAGGTCGGTAAACTGAGGACCCAGATTGTTGGGGGCAATAGGCTGTAAACTCTGTAAACCACTTGGAGATGGCTGTAAAGTAGTACGTAAGTGCTATTGTTATTAACCATCCTTACCTTTTTCAAGCTTACTTAAAGGCAACTGGGTGTCACCAGCTGTCATGATGATAATTATACAATAATACAATACAATAGCAGAGTTGGAAGGGACCTTGTGGGTCTTCTAGTCCAACCCCCTACGTGGGCAGGAACCTTATACCATTTCAGACAAATGGCTATCTAACATCTTTTAAAGACTTCCAGGGTTGGGGCATTCACAACTTCTGGAGGCAAGCTGTTCCAGAGGTTAATTGTTCTAACAGGAAATTTCTCCTTAGTTCTAAGTTGCTTCTCTCCTTGATTAGTTTCCACCCATTGCTTCTTGTCCTGCCCCCAGGTGCCTTGGAGAATAGTTTGGCTCCCTCTTCTTTGTGGCACCCTCTGAGATATCGGAACACTGCTATCATGTCTCCCCTGGTCCTTCTCTTCATCAAACTAGACATACCCAGCTCCTGCAGCCGTTCTTCATATGTTTTAGTCTCCAGTCCCCTAATCATCTTGGTTGCTCTTCTCTGCACTCTTTCCAGAGTCTCCACGTCTTTTCTACATCGTGGCAACCAAAACTGTATGCAGTATTCCAAGTGTGGCCTTACCAAGGCACTATACAGTGGCATTAACCCTTCACATGAACTTGATTCTATCCCTCTGTTTATGCAGCCTAGAACTGTGTTGGCTTTTTTGGCAGCTGCTGCACACTGCTGGCTCCTATTTAAATGGTTGTCCACTAGGATTCCAAGATCCCTCTCACAGTTGCTACTATTGAGCAAGGTACCACCTATACTGTACCTGTGCATTTTGTTTTTCCTGCCTAAATGTAGAACCTTACTTTTTTATCATGAAAAATATATTTGTTCAGCTACTCCTCCTAATGACAAAAACCCTACCCAGAACCTTTGTTTTGAAGGCGATCTTACTTGGGACCATTGTAGTGAATTGCTTCAACTGTTAGAAAGGGAAGAAAAATTGAAGTGCAGCACGAAATGCACTGAATCTCCAGATTCCCTAAACTCCAACTACCATCAGCAGCTGCCTGGGTGGCTAATAGTGAGGAACGCTGGGAGTTGTAGTTTAACGACACATGAAGGTACAGGTAGTTCCCAACTGTTCACTTAGTGTTTGAAACTACAGTGGCACCGGAAGAAGTGATTTATGACCATTTCCCACCTTTACAACCACGGCAGCCTCCCTGGGATCCACATGATCAAAATTTGGACATTTGGCAACTGGCATGCATTTTTGATGGTTGCAGGATCCCAGGTGTCATGGGATCCTCTTTTGCAACCTTCTGACAAGCAAAGTCAATGGAGAAGCCAGATTCCCTTAACAACGGGAGTGATTCACTTAATAACAGTGGCAAGAAAGGTCGTAAAATGGGGCAATGACCATTTAACAAATGCCTCACTTTGCAACAGAAATGTTGGGCTCAATTGTGGAGCCTGTACATGTTTACATGTTCTCCAGTCCTGATAAAACCTTATCTTTTGGGGGGGAGGTGTTAAGATTTCATGTATTCAGAGGTGCAGGAGATTAAACCTGCAGGTACTTATTCATCAGTAGACGTACAAATGCCTAAATTATTGCTTTAATATAAATAGAAAAATACCTAAGTAACAAGTAGCCAAGCAACCTGTGTCTCTGCTAGCTCAGTGGTTTCTTCAGAATTTCTCAGGTTTCTCCCTTCTCCTTGTTTCCTCCTCCTGAAACCCAGTAAGACTGGACGACCCTTAAAATAAAAAGGTAAAGGTTCCCCTCGCACATATGTGCTAGTCATTCCCGACTCTAGGGGGCGGTGCTCATCTCCATTTCAAAGACGAAGAGCCAGCGCTGTCCGAAGACATAACTAAACACCGAAGGCGCATGGAGCACTGTTACCTTCCCACCAAATGTGGTTCCTATTTTTCTACTTGCATTTTTACATGCTTTCGAACTGCTAGGTTGGCAGAAGCTGGGACAAGTAACAGGAGCTCACTCCGTTACGCAGCACTAGGGATTCGAACCACCAAACTGCCGTCATTTCTGATCGACAAGCTCAGAGTCTTAGCCACTGAGCCACCGCTTCCTTAAAATGCAAAATGCTAAAAACCAAATTCTATTCACTTTGGCTTAGCAACCTTTGATAAGCCGGAAATTCCCTACCTTTGTAAGAATTCTAGAGAGGAATGAATAACCGCTTTCACCCCAAAAGTACATTCTTTCCACCGTTTGTACAAATTGTTGGGGTGTTGTTTTGTTTTTAAAGATGAAAATTGTACAAAGAAAACAACCTCACTCATCAAGCTAGCCTGCCTTGTTTCTGCCAATTGCACAGCTTGGTTGAAAAAGCCTATGCACTAGAATCCTTCCTCACAATCTGAGTTGGGTTTTGGAGCAATTCCTATTTTGATTGATCGGTTGCATGATTGATCCGATTATGCAGCATTAAGACAGACAGACCTTCCCCGGGATGATCTGTCCTGGGCCCAGCCCTTCAGGTCTCTCAGTGATGTATCCATCCATGGCTGTCATCAAGTCCATCCGCCTTGTAGCTGGTTGTCCTCTTTGTCTCTTTCCTCCCCACCTTTCCCACCATTATGGACTTCTCCGGGGAGCTGGGCCTTTGCATAATGGCATACGAATTTCATTAGGCAGCTGGTGACAAAGGGGAGGGTACCCTGGAGAGCCTTTTGTTTGTAAGGCCTCACGTTTTTATCTGGAGCTGAAACACTGCTCAGTAGCGATATGGTAAAGGTAAAGGTTCCCCTCACGCATATGTGCTAGTCATCCCTGACTCTAGGGGGCGGTGCTCATCTCCGTTTCAAAGCCGAAGAGCCAGTGCTGTCCGAAGACGTCTCCATGGTCATGTGGCCAGCATGACTAAACACCAAAGGCGCATGGAATGCTGTTACCTTCCCACCAAAGGTGGCTCCTATTTTTCTACTTGCATTCTACGTGCTTTCGAACTGCTTGGTTGACAGAAGCTGGGACAAGTAATGGGCGCTCAATCCGTTACACGGCACTAGGATTCGAACCGCCAGACTGCCGACCTTTCTGATCGACAAGCCACTGAGCCACCACGTCCCTTATATGAGCAATATGAGAAACGCTAAAACTATAACATGTGAGTATAATGCACACACTCACTGTGACTCTGATTTTGGTTTCTGGGTATATTGGACTGCAGCTGTGCACTGTGACCAAGTTTTAAAAACTGTTTTAACATTTTTATACACATTTGATCCTTCATTTCTGAAAATCCAAAATGTGTTTTTTTTAAAGCTCAACCTCTTATGGCCACTTTTTCCTCCAACACCAGGAAAGATAGGCGTTGAATATTTTGCTGCTCCACCCTTCCAGCTTCACCCAGTATTCTGTTCCAGGTATTCTGAGAATATGCTGTTTTCCCAGCTCCAGGTATCAGTTTACTCTGACCCTTCCGCCTATCCACGGAGCACAAACCATCCTTACTAAAATCTTTGCACACCTGAAACTTATTTTTGTCCAGAAGAATGGAGAAGACACATTGTCCTGAGGAGCCACCATAAAAACCAGTGCATGCACCAAAAGAAGAAACCCTACATTCAGAAAAGGGGGGAAAAAACAACACAATATCAAAATGGCAGACTAGAAAATACATCATATGCTGGGATAAAAGATTTCTGGAGATCTGTCCTGGATCTGCCCAAAGTGTCTTGTGTGGGGACTTGCTCTGAAAAATACACGATTTCTGGTTCATCGACTAACTGTACACCGAGATGGTCAGGCTTCAGATTTAACTTGAAAATGATGCTTGTAGGAATGAGAACATAGCACTTGTCTGTGACCTTTTTAAAGCAGCTATATCTTTTCCCAAGGTCACATGGTAGGCATTGGTAGCCACGAGATCCCAGGAAAAGACATGGGTGCTTTAAAGTGCTGCAGCAGGCAAATGTTATTATCTGTACTCCTGTATCCTCTGAAGCAACTTTTGGGAATCGAATTTGAAGTGCTGCAGAGCCCAGGTGGAGAGGCGTATTTGCAGACGATCACACGGACAAATTCACTGAGAAGACAAACATTCAGCAGGAAGATTTTGGACATGCACCGCGGAAGTTCGGTTTCTTACAGTTGGCGCAGACCTGGAAGTCTACGCATTTCATCTGGAAAAGAAAACAAAATACAGCTCTAAGCAGCTTTGATGGTGATGTCTCTAATACTAGAACAATTTAAGAAACTTTTTTAAAAATATGGCTGCATTACTCATCCCATTAAGCCATAAGAAGTTCTGGCTCAGGAGGTTAAATCTGTGGGTGTGCAAAGCAGATGCACTCCACCTCATGCTTGAGTTTTGCACATCTGGGAAAAGTCAAGGTAAGCTCTTGACTGCCACCGTGATGGTCTGCCTGCCATAAAGAAAACGAGTTCACGAAGCACAGAAGCTTTGTTGGGTGAACTTTATCAGCAGCAGCCCAGCTGGAAGGAGGCCACCCCAGCATTGCACAGAGATGCTTTCATGGGGATGTGGGCTTTACGATTCATCCAAACAAAGCTTTTGCTGGCACATTGGCTTGGCATGGCCAACCTTTTTTTATTATTGTGTCTCAACAGGACTAGGGACAACAACCACCATTATGCCAATCACTACATTAGTGGTAGAGGACTATAAAGATTTGTTCACCGATACAGTCACAGGTAAGAGGCTCCATGCCTATAATTTCACTCTCTATAAATCACAAAATTTGAGGGGAGGGAATGTGAGCCTGTTCTGACCCAAGCTTCCCAAGAGCATGAAACAAACTCCTTGTCCCAACAAAAAACCCTTTTATTACTTTATTGTGAATTCTTCTCATTCACATCCAGCAACGTCTTTCAAGGGAGGATTTACAGTCACAGACCTTATCTGGCTTGGAGAGCTGACAGGCCGATATCTGCAAATCCTGGCAAGGAGTCTGAGAGAGTCACTTTTATTTGCTTTGCTCCTTTTTTATTTCCTCTGGGATGGGCCATTCATCGTCTGTCCTTACTCCCAAGTTGACCCCTGCTCTTTGGTTGTTCCCTTCGTCTGGCAATTCTGCACATGCACACACTGGGAAGAGACTCTAGCTGTTCGTCTGCCTCACTGATGTCTGACTCTGAAGGCAGCTTGATAACTGGCATATGGCTCTGGCTCCTTCTCTGCCTCTAATGCAGAGCCCTCATCAAAGCCTTCCGCAGACTCCAGGACAGCCCATGTTCTTCCCCAACCTCCTCATTGTCTGTATCTGCTGCCAGCTCTGCTGGCAGGCCACATTAGTATTACTTTAGTATTACACTATGCCATAATGTTCTTTGCTTATGTTAGCATGTGATGCACCAGCCTCCACAGGAGAAGGAGAGGTAAACATCTGAAAGAAGATGGGAATATTGCAGCCTACAGATTTTGATCCCCTTGTAGGCCCTGCTAGTGAAGTGTAAACCTAGTCATTATAGCTCAACAATAGGTCTATACCTGTCACAATGGTTTATTCAACAAATTGAGGCTCAAAAGTTTGTTTTGGCTTGGGAATACTGTCTGAATCCAGCCACCCCGGTTAATGAAACTGTCGTTTCAGGTTTTGTATGATATGTGAAGCCAATCAGTTGAAGCTCAGAGAACAAAGCATGGCTTAATTCATTATGGGAACCCAGCCATTGACTCTGGTGGCTAACAATGTAAGGAAAGCATTGGAAATTCTCCATACTCCTTTTGCATCTGCAGTAAGTCATGGGTCATCTGAGCATTGTAATCCTTTACTCTGTACATGGAAATATCATTGCTAATTATCATGGTTCCAGTTACCAAATGCCAAGAACAGGGCATGCTGGACTTCTTCAATTTGATGGTCTTCAAAACTATTTATTGGTTTATTAAATTTTTATGTTGCCCATCTCCCCTATAAGGTGACTCTGGGCGGCATAAAAGATATTTGATGATTAGTCCCATACTCCCCATAAAGTCTTATTTGGGATTATGAAAGTGATAGTCCCTCAAATTTTAAGACAGATTTGGGAAGACTATTCTACACAAACGCAAGTAACTACTATGAAGAAGAGCTGCTTTGCAGATCCAACCAAAGGGTCCATTGAGTGATTGGATGTTTCCTTTTTGGATGCCCAATGTAAAATATAAAGATAATAATTTTTGCCCAAAATGGCTGCTAGCAATTGGTACTTGGAGACAGACACTTCTGAACAAAAAAACAACAAACCAAATCCATTTAGAGATCATGACTAATAGAGACAGATTAAATTAATCTCTCCCATGAATGGCTCTAATCAACTTCAGAGTATGTTATTCACCAGTTCTTTCACTTCATCAGGAATTTCCCATCTGTATATACAGATAGTCCTCGATTTACAACAGATCCAGAGGTGGTTATTCAGCAGGCTCTGACCAGTTCTGGAGAACCAGTAGCAGAAATTTTGAGTAGTTTGGAGAACCGTCCACCTGGCAATGCCAACAGGCGGCATCCAGGGGAAGGGCCTTCTCTGTGGCGGGCCCAACCCTCTGGAATGACCTACCCCCCGAACTTAGATCTATCATGGACCTCCGCTCCTTCCGTCAACAATTAAAGACCCATCTTTTCCAGCAGGCCGGCCTGGCCTAACCTACCGTACCAGCCTAGTTTTAGTAAATATTACCAATCGGGTTTTTACAGCATAAATTTAAACAAGGTACTTTTTAACACAGGGTAAAACATTTAGTTTAGTTTTAATTATTTATAATTTGTTATATGTATATGTTGTTTAATTCCTGTACACCGCCCCGAGTCTCTTTGGAGAGAGGGGGCGGTCAATAAATCCAAATAAATAAATAAATAAATAAATAAATAAATAAATAAATAAATAAAACCACTAAATACCACCTGTGACTGGCCCCGCCCCCATCTATTCTCTGCCTCCGGAGTCCCAGCTGATCGGGAGGGAATGGGGATTTTGCAGTAACCTTCTCCTGGAGTGGGGAGGAAATAGAGATTTTACAGTATCCTTCCCCTGCCACGTCCACCAAGCCACGCCCACAGAACCGGCATTAAAAAAATTTGAATCCCACCACTACACAGTTCATATAATTACCGTCTGAAGTTACAACAGCATTGAAAAAAGGACGTATGACTGTTTTTCACACTTAGGACCTTTGCAGCATCCCTGTGGTCACGTGATCAAAATTCAGCAACTGGCTCATATTTATGACAGTTGCAGTATCCTGGGATCACACGATCCCTTTTTGAGACCTTCTGACAAACAAAGTCAATGGAGAAGCCAGATTCACTTAACAACCGTATTAGTAACTTGACAACTGCAGTGATTTACTTAACAACCATGGCAAGAAAGGTCATAAAATGGGGCAAAACTCACTTAACAACTGTCCTGCCTAGCTGTTGTGACCTAGGCTTCACCAAATCACGAAACAGACTCCTTGTCCTGAAAAAAAACCTTTTTATCTGGCTACTGTGAACTCCTAGCATTCACATCCAAAGTCCCAGCAAACAGTCTTTCAAGGGTGAATTGCAAACACAGACCTTATCAGTCCTTGGATAGTTTCCAGGGCAATAGCTTTCAGGCAACACTGTACAAGGAAATACTTGACAAGGAGTTTGTCAAATAAGCAAATCTTCACACTAACGAACTAATTGTCTCCTGCAAACCCCTCTACCCTTTTGCTCTTATATATTTCCTCTGGGAGGGGTCATTCATCGTCCACCGGTGGCCTTACTCCCAAGCTGACCTCTGTTCTTCAGCTGTTCCCTTTGTCTGGCAGCTCTGCGGATGCGCACACTGGGAACAGGCTCCAGCTATTCTTCTGCCTCACGGATGCCTGACTCTGAAGGCAGCTGATAACTGTCAGACAGCCCTGACCCCCCTCTCTGCCTCCGACACACAGCCCTCATCAGAGCCTTCCCCAGACTCCAGGACTGGCCCAGGTTCCTCCTCAAACTCCTCACTGTCCAAGTCTGCCACCAGCTCTGCTGGCTGCTGGTGGGCCACAACATTAGCAACAGAAATTTTGGGGGTCATAATTTGAGTATTCTCTTTTGTACTTACTGAAGGATGGAAACAGCTTGAAACAAAGCTGAACAGTTAAAAAAGGAAAACAGCCACTTTCTGTGCTGTTCATAAACAGACCTCCCATCCCTACCTCCAGCACAGCATCACAGCAGATGGCAGAGGGCACCAGCGTCTTCCGAGTGATCGCAGTTGTGCACATTCCAGCGGATATGAGAGCAACGCAGGAGAGACGTTTCATCTCCTTTGCACTTGAGGTTGTCCAGGAAAATGTATCCTTTGCCCTGGCCGTACTGGGCTTCTCCAAAAGCCGCTAAGGCGCCTCCACAGCCAAGCTGCCGACATACCACTTTCACGTCTTTCAGATCCCAGGCATCGTCACACACCGTCCCCCACTGAGACAGGTAAAACATCTCCACCCGGCCTTCACAGCGATGGCTGCCATTGACCAGTCGCAGAAAACCTAAACGTTGGAATAGGAATAGGAAGAATAGGAATAGGAATAGAAATGGGAATGGGAATAGGGTAGAGTAGGGTAGGATAGGGTAAGGTAGGGTAGGGTAGGGTAGGGTAGGGTAGGGTAGGGTAGGGTAGGATAGGATAGGATAGAACAGAACAGAACAGAACAGAAAAGAACAGAATAGAATAGAAAAGCTTTATTGGCGAAGTGTGATTGGACACACAAGGAATTTAACTCCAGCACAGAAGCACATATTATCTTTGTAGAAAAGTCCCTTAAGTTGTATTCAGATCATTGTGACTTGCATCCTTGGATTTCCCTGATGGATTCACATCTAAGCCCATCCTTCTTAGGTTTCTAAATTAATGAGGGTCAATCTTAATTTGCTTATTAAGCTATCTCAAAAATATACAGACTTAAGTTTCACCCTGCGGAAGAGCATCTTCAAAGGAAAGAAAGAAGTGAGGAGGAATTGAACCAAATAGAATAGAATAGAATAGAATAGAATAGAATAGAACAGAACAGAACAGAACAGAACAGAACAGAGTTGGAAGGGAAGCATGCATTTTTGAGCACTTGGTCCAGAAAAGGTTAGCCATCACTGCTCTATACTATTTCTGACAAATGGCAGTCCAATCTTTCTTGAAAGCTTCTAGTGATGAAGCCCCCACAACTTCTGAAGGCAACTTCTGTTGCATTGGTTGATTGTTCTCACTGTCAGAGAATCCTTATTTCTATGTTGAATCTCTCCTTGTTCAGTATCCATCCATTATTCCTTGTCTGGCCTTCAGGTGCTTTGGAAAATAGGTTGAACACCACCACCACCCGCTCTCTATGAAAGCCCCTCAAGTATTGGAACACTGCTCTCACGTCTCCCCTGGTCCTTCTCTTCACTAGACTAGCCATGCCCAATTTGCCTTGAGTTTGACACCCCTGCTCTAAGGGAAGAGCAGCATCCCAAGCTAAGAGCAGCTGGAAGTTTACGTACCATCTTTGGGCCGAGTGGTGGTTGAAGTTGTGGTAGCAAAAGTATCTTCTTGCAAGGAAGCTCCTTCTTCTTCTGCACCTGGAATCCAGGGAGGGGAAAAGGCACAGACTAGCAAAGAGGAACATGGCAAATGCTCAGATGTTCAATTAGTCAATCTTGAGATGCAGTTCTTTGTTTTTAAGGGTATGTTTTAGCCCAGTCTTAATTAGGACTGGTGTCCAATGGATCTGCAGATATCTCCTCTGGGCCCTCTCATACTCCCACCTTCCCTGGCTTTCTTCTTTTTTTAGGAAAAAAAATCATTTTTAATTCAAAAGTAGCAATATTGGAAGCAGCAGGCCAAGCAAATCTATAAACTCCAGCACCACTCTGGTTTGCTAATTTGCCTCTGGTCTCTGCCCAAGCGCCCTAATCTTTCTGCAAAAGTAAGAACAGGGAGCGGCTGCAGCTGAGTGCTTTCTTCTATAGCCTACCAGCCCAGGAAAAATAATCAAAGGTAAAATTGGAACCACAGGAAATACCCTCAAGTAGAGGAGCTGCTTGGAGCAACTTAGCAGTTTTGCTTTGGTAAATGACTGTTTTTGTAACTGGCCATAGCGCTCAAGAAAACGCTTTGGGAATTAGCAAAACAGAGTACTCATAATATTGGTTTGAAAATTTCACATGTTAGATTTCCGGGAGAAATATCAACAACCACAAACTCAACAATAAGAAAGCTAAGGTCATGGCATCCAACCCTCTCAATTCCTGGCAAATAGATATGGAAGAAATGGAGGTTGTGACAGATTTTATTTTCCTGGGCTCCAAGACCACCACAGATGGGGACTGCAGCCAAGAAATTAAAAGACGCTTCCTCCTGGGGTGGAAACCTATGGCAAATCTAGACAGCATACTAAAAAGGAGAGACATCACCCTGCCAACGAAAGTGCGTATAGTCAAAGCTATGGTTTTCCCAGTTGCAATGTATGGCTGTGAAAGTTGGACCATAAGAAAGGCTGAGCGCCAAAGAATTGAGGCCTTTGAACTATGGTGCTGGAGAAGACTCCTGCGAGTCCCTCGGACTGCAAGGCCATCAAACCGGTCAGTCCTAGAGGAGATCAACCCTGACTGCTCTTTAGAAGGCCAGATCCTGAAGATGAAACTCAAATACTTTGTCCACCTAATGAAAAGGAAGGACTCACTGGAAAAGAGCCTAATGCTGGGAAGGATTGAGGGCAAAAGAAGAAGGGGACTGCAGAGAATGAGGTGCTGGATGGAGTCACCAAAGCAGTCAGCGTGAGCTTAAACGGACTCCAGAGGATGGTAGAGGACAAGAAGGCCTGGATGAATGTTGTCCATGGGGTCACGATGGGTTGGACACAACTTTGCAACTAACAACGAGAAGAAGAAGATTGCCCACCCATGAACTGAGCAAATGAAAGGCAGAGCAACAACAAGTCTTATTTTTCCAGAGAGAAAGCTGAAACGGGGTTTGCGATCCACTTCGTACATACACACACTCACTCACAAACACACCCATTTTGCAGGGAGTTGAGCAAAGAGTGAAGTGTGCCTGCATACACTCTGCAACTTCACTTCTGAAGCAGCAAAGGGGTGGGGTCAATCACGACGAACCTTGACCCTTGCATCTCTCACCTCTGCAGAGGACGCCAGCGTCTTCGTGATGCCCACAATTATGTTGTCCCCATCCCAGGTTAAAGCAGTCGGTCAGCTCAGTCTCTGTGCCAATGCAATCCACGTTGTCCAGAAGGATGGGCCCTCTGCCGTAGCCGAAGTAGCCCAACACAGTAGCCCCAATGGCTGCGCCGCAGCCCAATTGGCGGCATACAACCTGTGCGTTGGGATAATCCCAGTCATCATCACAAACGGTTCCCCAGAGGTCCCCATAAAGGACTTCCACACGACCTTGGCAGCTGCTGTTCCCATTCGCCAGGCGTATGCCTCCACCTGCTGGTCAGAGTGGGAGAAAGAAGAGACTGGAACGGACATTGACAATGACAATCTTCAGAGCTGCAGTTAATTTGGAAACACCCGGACAACAGCTTGAAATGTCGCTCCCCTGTTCTTCTCAAAGACCCCTTCCCATCTCCCTTCTGGTCCCACAATCCAGAGCAAAACACATGCAGCTCACCCTTTGTTTCCTGAGGCATGCATAAAGCAGAAGCCACACAGTCATAGTACCGTATTTTTCAGAGTATAGGACGCACCTTTTTCCCTCAAAAAAGAGGTTGAAAATCTGGGTGCATCTTATACACAAAATACAGCATTTTTGCCTCCTGAAACTCCGCCCCCTTCACCAAAATGGCCATGCAGAGCCTTTAGGAGGCTTAGAGTGCTCCTGGGGGCTGGGGAGGGCAGAAATGAGTGAAAAATGGGCCATTTCTCCTCACTATTGCCCCCCCCCAGCCCCCAGGAGCACTCTATAAGCCTCCTAAAGGTTATGCATGCCCTTTTTTAAACAAAAAATGGGGAATTGTTTGCTCATTTTGGGGGGGCACACCCCAGGAGCACTCTATAAGCCCCTTAAAGGCTATTCATGCTCTTTTAAAAAAAAGAAACAGGCCCGCTTTTGCGAAAAACCAGCCATTTTTGGGAGGTCTGCAGAGTGCAAACACTTTTTTTAAAAATTTGCCGCTTCAAAATCTTGGTGCCTCTAATACTCAGAAAAATATGGTATGTTACTTCATTACATGGGGATGGGGGTTGGGGAGGACTGTATCTCTTGACCACTGCTACCCTAAAGGAGTTGGAAAGAGTTTCAGCAGCCCTGCTCAGTCCACTTTGCTGGGTTTATTTATTCATATTATCAAAGTCAATCCCAGAACTTTCCCTGCACGGTTTTGTACCAGCTGCCATTCCATCTGATGCAAAAGAATTTGCTTTTGAGATTTCTTTCAAAGAAAGGGATTTTACTCATGTTTTCAACATTTAGTTACTAGGTGGCGGAATTGTATTTTTCACTGTATAACAATCTGGTAACAGTCTGCTGGGAGGAACGAAAAAGAGCACAGCTCTGACAACATGATTGAAACCCCAACCTTTTAAACATCTGCTTGGTCCATAAAATCGGGATAGAGCTTCATTTGTTATCTCAGAATCATACAATTAGAAGGTTGGAAGGGACCTTGGAGATCTTTAAGTCCAACCCTCTGCCCAAAGGAGGAGTCCTCATATTAGACTAGACTAGACTAGACTAGACTAGACTAGAATAGAATAGAATAGAATAGAATAGAATAGAATAGAATAGAATAGATAAGAGAGTTGGAAGGGACCTTGGAGGTCTTCTAGTCCAATCCCCTGCTTAGCAGGAAACCCTACGTACGGGATCGCATCCTACCCCATACATCCCTGCGGCCGATTCGCTCCCACAGAGAGGGACTTCTCCGGGTGCCTTCCACTAGGCAATGCCAGCGGGCGACGCCCAGGGGAAGGGCCTTCTCTGTGGTGGGCCCAACCCTCTGGAACGACCTACCCCCCCGAACTCAGAATGACCACGGACCTCCGTTCTTTCCGCCAGAAGCTTAAGACACATTTTTTTCAACTGGCCGGCCTGGCCTAACTCTACCTAGCCTTTAGCCTGACAACAAATTGTTTTAATTGGTTTTTAAGGGGAATAGTTTTAATTTATTGCAAATTTTTAGCACAGGGCTAATAATTTAATTTGATTTTAAATTTTGTATATTGTTATGTTTATTTATGCTTTTTAATTTCCTGTGCACCGCCCCGAGTCCCTTTCGGGAAAGGGAGCGGTATATAAGTTTAAATAAAACTAAAACCTAAACTAAAACCTAATGGTTTCCCTAATGACAAATGGTTATCCAACATCTTCTATTAAAATGTCCAGTGTTGGAGCGTTCACAACTTCTGTGAATCTCATCTTGATTTTTGCACCTATCTAGGCTAAATGCAGCAGCTGCAAGGCCAAAGGTTGAGCTCAGAGGTCTTCAAACTTGGCAACTTTAAGACTTGTGAACTTCAACTCCCAGAATTCTCCAGCCAGCATAGCTGAAGTTGAAGTCCACAAGTCTTAAAGTTGCCAAGTTTGGGGACCCCTGGTCCAGCTCCTTGCAGCGGCTAACAAAACACAAATGTATTGGCTGTAAAGATAGACTGCATTTGAGGAGTCCTTGGTGCTGCCTGAGCTTGGTTGTCCCAAGGGTGCTTTTTTTCAAGAGGCAACTTAGATTTAGAAATAGAATAGCAGAGTTGGAAGGGACCTTGCGGGTTTTCTAGTCCAACCCCCTGCTTAGGCAGGAAGCCCTATACCATTTCAGACAAATGGCTATCCAACATCTTAAAGACTTCCAGGGTTGGGGCACTCACAACTTCTGGAGGCAGGTGTTCCACTGATTAATTGTTCTAACTGTCAGGAAATTTCTCCTTAGTTCTAAGTTGCTTCTCTCCTTGATTAGTTTCCATCCATTGCTTCTTGTCCTACCCTCAGGTGCTTTGGAGAATAGTTTTGAGTCTCTTTTCTTTTTATATCTATTGCTATGTTACAGCAATAGCACTTAGACTTACAGCCCCCTCTAAGTGGTTTACAGAGTCAGCATATTTCCCCTAACAATTTGGGTCCTCATTTTACCAACTTCAGAAGGATGGAAGGCTGAGTAAACTTTGAGCTGGTGAGAATCGAACTGCCAAACTGCAGTCAGCTGGCAGTCAGCACAAGTAGCCTGTAGTACTGCATTCTAATGACTCCGCCACAAATCATTATCCAGTCTTTTCTTGAAAACTTCCAGTGATGGACCACCCACAATTATACGAGATGTTCCACTGATTAAAAGCTCTCATTGTCAGGAATTCCCTCCTTATTGCCAGGCTGGATCTCCCTCTGACAAGCTTCCACTCACTGCTTTTTATTTATTTATTTATTTATTTATTTATTTATTTATTTATTTATTTATTTATTTATTTATTTATTTATTTATTTATTTATTTATTTATTTATTTATTTATTTATTTATTTATTTATTTATACCCCGCCCTTCTCCAAGCGGACCCAGGGCGGCCCACAGGAATGTTAAAATACATACAAAACATAATAAAAATTTAAAAAACATATTCTAATAAAATCCTGTGCTAAAACCGAATTAAAAATCCCAAATTTAAAACTATCTAGGAGTCAGTAATGGAGGTTACGCTAGGCCGGCTAGATGGAATAGATGTGTCTTCAGACACTTGCGGAAGAGGCGGAGGTCGGAGATGGTGCGGAGTTCAGGGGGTAAGTCGTTCCAAAGGGCTGGTCCCGCCACAGAGAAGGCTCTTCCCCTGGGTGTCGCCAGTCGGCATTGTCCAGCCGACGGCACCCTGAGGAGGCCCTCTCTGTGGGAGCGTATCGGTCTGAGGGATGTATGGGGCAGGAGGCGGTCTCGCATGTAACTAGGCCCCGAGCCATGGAGCGCTTTAAAGATGGTCGTTAAAACCTTGAAGCGCACCCGAAAGACCACAGGAAGCCAGTGCAGCTCGCGCAGGATAGGTGTTATGTGGGAGTGTGTAAGCGCTCCCATAATCACCCGCGCGGCTGCATTCTGGACTAGCTGCAGCTTTCGGGTGCACCTCAAGGGAAGCCCCATGTAGAGAGCATTACAGTAGTCGAGTCGAGAGGTGACGAGTGCTTGAGTGACTGTGCGTAAGGCAACCCGATCCAGTAAGGGGCACAATTGGCGCATCAGGCGTACCTGATGAAACGCCCCCCTGGCCACGGCTGCCACATGATCTTCCATAGACAGCCGGGAATCCAGGAGGACACCCAAATTGTGCGCCCTCTCCACGGGGGCCGGTGTTTCGCCCCCAATGGCCAGAGTTGGAATAATCTGGCTGAACCGGGGCGCCGGAAGCCACAGCCACTCAGTCTTGGACGGGTTGAGCGTGAGTTTGTTACTACCCATCCAGATCCGTACAGCCTCCAAGCACCGGGACATAACCTTGACGGCATCGTTGGGGTGGTCTGGGGTGGATATGTACAACTGAGTATCATCAGCGTACAGATGATATCCCACCCCAAAACCACGGATGATCTCACCCAGCGGCTTCATATATGTGTTGAACAGTAGGGGCGAGAGGACCGACCCCTGAGGAACCCTTGTCTTGTCTTACCCTATCTTGTCTCCTACTCTTATAACAGATAACAGATTAACGGAGTTGGAAGGGACCTTGCAGGTCATCCAGTCCAACCCCCTGCCCAAGCAGGAGACCCTACATCTGCCTCTACCTAGGATCAAACTCACAACCTTCTGATTGGGAGGCGAGAGCTCCACCTCTAGGCCACAGCAGCTTGTTCTACCTTTGATTTTGTTAAGCTTTCCTTCCCCACCTGGGTCCCCTTGCTTTAATTCAGTCATCATGAGTGAATTCTTCCCCTTGGCTTGGGGGGGGGGGGGAAGTATTGGAAAACTTCTACTTTTCCAGGATGAATCACACACACTTTTTGGTTTTGGTTTTTGTCCAGAAATGTGAAAATTAAAAGGGCCACTTCTGTCTGATCAATACTATGATATTTGCATAGCATCCTTGGTATCAAGAGTATAAAAACTTACTTTTTTCCAACAGAAGAAGGGCTGAAGTCATCGCCATCTCAGTTTCAGAGGTGGACTGGATTTTATCCTCGGTGACTGCAAAGACATGCGACTGTGAGAGCATTCCCACCTTGATATCTATGTGAAATGAGTGTTAGTAAGGTGGGCTGTTCCCTGTTGTTTAAGCTCAGTTTATAGAAGCACAGAATTGGAAGAAATAGATGATCTAATCTCTCCTCTCATGGAGAAAATCCACAGCCACAGTTGCTTTCTAGCCTCCGTTTAAAAACTTACACTGAAGAAGTTCAGCCTGTGGGCAAGGCAGATGGATCCATGATCAAATACCAGGATATTATTAAAATCCCCATTTTCTTGAGTTTAATCCCTTTCTCCGAGTTTAAATTGTTGTGCTCTTATGCACTGATAATGGGGGTTATTAAGTCCATTGATTATTACTTAAACCAGAGGTAGTCAACCTTTTTATTCCTACCACCCACTTTTGCATCTCTGTTAGTAGTAAAATTTTCTAACCACCCATCCGTTCCACAGTAATGGTGATTTAGAAAGTAGGGAAGTCAATTAAATTTAAAAAAGGAAAGTGCTTCAGTATTGGACAAAACCCCTACCGCCCACCCTGAAAGCTGGAACGCCCACTAGTGGGCGGTAGGGACCAAGTTGACTACCACTGACCTAAACAGATTAATACAATAAAATACATATCTCTTCTTAATGATTGCTTCTCCAGACCTAGCATTCCCCAATTCCTTCAATCTTGCCCCCTTTGAAACTTGAGTTTCAAATCTTCTACCAATTCAAGCCATCCAATCTAGGCCCTTTCCATTTTTCAATCCATATTTAATTTTTTCTTAACTGTATGTGTATATTGTATTGTGGTTTTAGTTTCCCTGTGCACCGCTCCGAGTCCCTATGGGGAGAGGAGCGGTCTATAAATTAAATTATTATTATTATTATTATTATTATTATTATTATTATTATATAAATAAAAATGTAACTATGAGTTTGTTCAAAACAGGTAATCTCCGAAAGTACTTGTGTGAACGTGTTTGTGCATGCAGGTGTAGATCTTCACACAGATTGGTTGGCCATTTAACCAGACCAGGCCACAGCAACCCGTGGCCGGGAACGGCTAGTATTCTTATAAAATTAAGATGCCCAGAACTGATAATGATCTTCAAAGTATCACCTTAGCAAAGAATAAATCACTAGGTGCTAAATAGGCCCCTGGAGTTGTGCCTCAATCTTTAGGGAAGAGCATCTGAGTTTTGCCACTACTTGATCAAGCTCTTCAAAAGCCCTCCCTGAAATAGTAATAATAATCCCAATGTGGACATATCTCCAATGCAAAAGAGACAGCAAAACCCACAAAACCTGACCCTCTAGCCCTGGGGTGTCAAACTCACGTCATCAGGGCAGCGTCATGCATCGGGACTTTTTTCTCCTTTGCTAAACTGGGCAGGGGGGGGGGGCACATGATGCATCCAGCCTGCGGACCGCGAGTTTGACACCCCAAACAGTTTAGCCATAAACACACGGGGTCTAGTTATCTGCGGGATCGCATCCTGCCCCACACATCCCTTTGGCCGAGTCGCTCCCACAGAGAGGGACTTCTTCGGGTGCCATCCACTAGGCAATGCCAGCGGGCGACACCCAGGGGAAGGGCCTTCTCTGTGGTGGGTCCAACCCTCTGGAACGACCTACCCCCCGAAATCAGAACAACGACGGACCTCCGCTCCTTCCGCCAGAAGTTAAAGACTCACTTCTTCCATCAGGCCGGCCTGGCCTAATTTTTTTTATATATCTAGCCGCAGGGGGAAAAAATTGTTTAATCTGAATTTTAAGGGGTAATTGTTAGGGTTTTAGGGGTTTTAATATTGATTTTAGCACAAGGGAAATTTAATTCGGTTTTAATATTTTGTATTTTGTATATTGTTGTATTTATTGGATTTTTAATTTCCTGTGCACAGCCCCAAGTCCCCATGGGGGAGAGGGGGCGGTCTATAAATTTAATAAAATAAAATAAATAAAATAAAATAAAACTGAAGCCAGAGAGTAAATACACTGCCACCCACAACTTGGGGGAGGCCTACAGTTCCTTCCAAATTGCCACCAAATTGTTAATCCTTCCAAGGGCTAAAAATAAGATTAATTTAAAGAATGACAATAACGTTTAGATTTGCTCTACGTTCTATCTGATTCTTTACCTATCAGGGTAAAGGATGTTGGAGGGATGATGGGTAAAAAAAAAAAATGAGATTACATTTTCAAAGTTCACCAACTTTTTAAAGCCATCCCTGCAGAAACCTCTGGTTTCATTTAGTTCTTGGAATGTAACCCTCGGCAGTCTGCTCAGAGGTCAAATGTGGCCCTGGGTGCAAGTAATCAGCCTGCTACCTTTTTCAATATATCACTGATAGCATCGGGCCTAGTTTTGGTAGCCTTCCTAAGTAGGATGCCCAGGTATATTGTTCTAGAGTTTCTTCCTCCCCCAGCATGGGAAGATTCAAGAGCCACGTTGGATGTGTTCGATTTGGCTCTGTTGTAGCCCACCGCCAGCCAGCCAGCAGAGCTGGCAGCAGATTCGGACAGTGAGGAGGTTGGGGAGGAACATGGGCCAGTCCTGGAGGCTGGGGAAGACTCTGATGAGGGCTCTGAGTCGGAGGCAGAGAGGGGCCGTCTGACAGTTATCAGCTGCCTTCAGAGTCAGATATCAGTGAGGCAGAAGAACAGATGGAGCCTGTTCCCAGTGTGTGCATACACAGAGTTGCCAGATGAAGGGGACAGCTAAAGAACAAGGGTCGATTTGAGAGTAAGGCCAGACGATGAATAGCCCCTCCCAGAGGAAATAAAAGAGGAGCGAAAGGGGAGTGGAGTTTGCAGGAGACAGTTAGCTCGCTTAATTCGTCCGTGACTCTACGAGACTCCTTGACAAGTTCTTGGCCTGTCAGCTCTCCAAGCCAGATAAGGTCTGTGACTGTAAATCCTCCCTTGAAAGACGTTGCTGGATGTGAATGAGAAGACTTCACAATAAATTAATAAAAGGGTTTTTTGTTGGGACAAGGAGTTTGTTTCATGCTCTTGGGAAGCTTGGGTCAGAACAGGCTCACATTCCCTCCCCTCAAATTTTGTGATTTATAGAGAGTAAAATTATAGGCATGGAGCCTCTTACCTGTGACTGTATCGGTGAACACATCTTTATAGTCCTCTACCACTAATGTAGTGATTGGCATAATGGTGGTTGTTTTCCCTAGCCCTGTTGAGACACAATAATAAAAAAAGGTTGGTCATGCCAAGTCAATGTGCCAGCAACTGATTTCCAGCTTGTTGTCTGCTAAGGAGTTAAATCCATCAATCAATTTCCTATGAACTATATTTTGCTCATTAAAATATTAAATGAAAAGCAAGTGATGGGTACTTCAATTATTTCTAAAAATTCTAAAAATAAGGAAAAAGGCAACGAAGGTTGGTGTCCTTCAACCTAGCCTCTGGAAATCTTATGTATAATAGAACTTATAGTAGATGCATGCCGAACAAAATTACACAAATTAACTAACCCCATCTTAGCCAGCAAGTTGGGTGAATCCAGTTGCGTGATCAATGCCTGGCTATGTCAGGGGTCTGCAAAGTTGATTCTTTTAAGACTGGTGGACTTCAGTCTCCCTTTTAAGACTGGTGGACTTCAACTGCTGGCTGGGGAACTCTGGGAGTTGAAGTCCACCAGTCTTAAAAGAGCCAACTTTGCAGACCCCTGGGTTATGTGGATCCAGAAAATTGAGTTAATTGAATACACCTTTGCTAATTATGGGAAACTCTGTGGTGAGAACATATCGAGCACTACAGGTTCCCCATCATGGGCCTAATCTCTCCACCCACACTCCAAAAAAACATTTCAGTCAATGTCACCCTATTTTAATTTGAAATAGTAGTTTCAAAGTTGGAGTATCCCGCTTCAAGGTCAGGTTACTTGTAGTACATTTACAAAAATCATTCAAAGAAGAGAACAGAATCTTCCAAGTTTGGCTCTGTTAACAATTTGCACACACCAAGTTCTGCTCTGCTCTGCTCTGCTCTGCTCTAATATATTATTATTCAAAGTCTCTCTGGGAGCTGCCTGCCTTGTTAGGTGGTTGAGGTCTCTTTTCCAACTTGCTCACCAGAGCAGACAACCCCAGCATCTTCATGGTGACCACAGTTATGGATGCCCCAACCGAGGCTGAAACAGGCGGAGAGTTGTGGCTCGTTCCCATCGCAATTCACATTATCCAGGAGGATGCGCCCGGTGCCGTAGCCGAAGTAGGCGTTGGTCCTGTAGGCCACCGCACGACCACAGTCCATCTGCTTGCACACCACGTTGGCATCGTGCAGCTCCCATTCATCATCGCACACAGTGCCCCAGTTTCCTTTGTAGAATATCTCCACTCGGCCTTGGCAGGCGTTAGCCCCGTTCACCAGCCGGATTCTCCCATCACCTGTGGAGGTAGACCAGAGGATCACCCAACCATCTGCCTTCCTCTGTTTGTCACTTTTGAGAGCAAGAATGAGTTCTTTTTATAGAAGAGGCAAAGATGCCTACTAAAAGGGGGGGGGGACCAAGAAACATGGGGAAAAAACCCTATAATTGAGGGGCGACTATTATGCAATGTTTCAATTTTCTCCACTGCCATGGTTGACGTTTTCTAATAAGAAAAAGAAACAAAACAAAAAAAGGCAGTAGGAGTGAATGGAAGACTTGGAGGACCAGGGGAGACATGATAGCAGTGTTCCGATATCTCAGAGGGTGCCACAAAGAAGAGGGAGTCAAACTATTCTCCAAGGCACCTGAGGGCAGAACAAGAAGCAATGGGTGGAAACTAATCAAGGAGAGAAGCAACTTAGAACTGAGGAGAAATTTCCTGACAGTTAGAGCAATTAACCTCTGGAACAGCTTGCCTCCAGAAGTTGTGAATGCCCCAACCCTGGAAGTCTTTAAAAAGATGTTAGATAGCCATTTGTCTGAAATGGTATAAGGTTCCTGCCCACGCAGGGGGTTGGACTAGAAGACCTCCAAGGTCCCTTCCAACTCTGCTATTGTATTGTATTGTATTGTACTTGATCATCTGAACTCTCTCGTTCCCTGCTATAAAATTCCATGAACAAAGCAGAAAATTGCAATGGCTATTGACTGGGGGTGGCCTGCTACATGTTCGCCCAAGTTCGGGAGAACCCGTAGTTAACGTTACGGCTGGAGTAGAGAACCTCCAAATCCCACCCCTGGCTGGCCCTGCCCACCCTGCCCTGCCCCTCCCACCTCATCCCTCCCAGGAGTCTACACACGGCCCGTTTTGGATGCGAGGTAAGTGCAGGGCCCACATGGAGGCTCAGGGAGAGGAAAAAAGAAGCCTCCCGAAAGGCGGAGCCTGGGGGAGGAAGTTTTCGCCTTCCCAGAGGCTCAAGGAAAGCCTCCAGAGCTTGGGGAAGGTGAAAACGCCCCCCCCCCCGCCATGATGCAGGAGGCCAACTAGGCCACACCCACCCAGCAACCGGACACAGAACCCGCTGCTGAAATTTTTGAAGCCCATCCCGGGCTATTCAGTACCTGTAGTAAAAAGTCATTATAGCTATTAGACACCACTCTATCCGAGCCTAAGTAAATATAGCTGAAATAAATGAATACTTTCCCCTAGCTTCTATTTTCCTCCCTTTCGGATGCTGTCCACCATATGTTGCTTGTTAGATTATAAGCCCTTGAGACAAATATCCTTTCCTTTCTTGCAAAAATAAATAAGCAAGCCAGCTAAAGATGATTTCTTAAGTAAATCTAGAAAGTACTTACTTTTCTTATCTTTTAATGGGACTGTGGTTGTTTTGCTGGCAGGATATTTTGCTGATTGTGTGGGTAGCAGTTCTACAAAGAGAGAAAAAACGGATGCATAAAGATCAAGAAAACTATAGAACAATTATACTGACACCATGGTTGTGTGCCATGCCCCCATTTCTTCTGTACATGCAAAGGCCTATAACTTCTATTCTATTTGCTAGCACTGATGGTGTTACCTAGCTTGGTAATGAAATGTCTGCAAGAAAACCACCAAACTCAGAGAGCACCAACGATCCTACAACTTCTAGTTTTAAATTATACTTGGTTGACTTGATGGATTTACACAGCCTTCCCAAACTTGTGCCCTTCAAATATATTTTAAGAACTCAGGGCCGTCTTAACAGCATTATGAGCCCCGAGCAAAGAAGTGTACTGAGCCCCATACTGTGCCAGCTGTCCCGATTACTTTAGTGTGTTATGATCTGCTTTTGCACTACAATTCAGTGGTGGGTTTCTGCAGGCTCGCACCTACTCGTGAGAGCCGGTTGGTGAAATTTAGAGAACCGGTGAGAGGGTGTTCCACTGGCGTACCTGGAAGTAAATCTGGCCCACCGCTGCAAGTGACCCAACAGGAAGGAAAGGAAAGGAAAGGAAGAAAGGAAAGAAAGAAAGAAAGGAAGGAAGGAAGGAAGGAAGGAAGGAAGAAAGAAAGAAAGAAAGAAAGAAAGAAAGAAAGAAAGAAAGAAAGAAAGAAAGAAAGAAAGAAAGAAAGAAAGAAAGAAAGAAAGAAAGAAAGAAAGAATTTATCATCACAATTGAGTCCAAAATTTTGGTTGCTAAGCAAGAGAGTTGTTAAATGAGCTTCACCACATTTTAAAAGGTGGCCACTCCCACCCTGTCACATGACTGCCAAGCCACACCCACAAAATAGGCCACTCCCACAGAGTAGGTTCTAAAAAAATTGAAACCCACCACTGCTATAATTGTTCCTGATCTACTCAAAGGGGTTCTGCTTTGCTTCTAAAGCTACTATTACTCAGCCATTCTTTTAATCAAGGCTTCATCTTTGTTTATCTATTAATTGATGGAAGCCCAGACTGAACCAGCTGCACTTTCTTTAATGAGAACATCAGAGGGGGAAAAAAGAGACCGATGGCATCTTTTTCTGACTAACACATTTTTATTAAAAGGCATAAACTTGCCTGAGCTGCACCATATATCTTTGAACAACATTTTATACTATGCTACCAAACTCTTCCCGATTCCTTAATATGAGGATTGAAGCCCTAGTTTAAGTGTTCCATTGTAAGAGGGGCTTAGGGAAATGTATAGGATTGGAACTAGGAGAGGGCCGAACAATTCTTGACTGAAATTGCACAATTGGTGAAATCACCAAACCTTTCGCTGGCAAAAGAGACCAAAAGAGACCAAAGGCATTTGCTCTGAACTCTTCTCTGCCACTTCCAGCCTTGAAATGAACAGAAGATTATCTGTTGAAGATCTGGTTAAAAGAAACAGACCAGATTCATATAATACACCAGGGGTGTCCAAAAGTTGGGAACTTTAAGACTTGTGGACTTCAACTCCCAGAATTCTGGGAGTTGAAGTCCACAAGTCTTAAAGTTCCCAACTTTTGGACACCCCTGTAATACACTAAGCCAAAATGAAACCCACATTATGGCATAGTGCGATGTACGATGTTTCTGGGGGTGACTGGGGTACAGGTTAGTCCTTGACTTACAACCATGGTTTCGCGACTGTTTGAAGTAACAGGAGTAAGAGATTAGCAGAGTTGGAAGGGATCTTGTAGGTCATCTAATACAACCCCCCCCAAAAAAGGAACCCCCCCCCGCTACACCAGGGGGTGTCAAACCTGATTTCATTGAGGGCTGCATCAGGGTTATGTTTGACCTTGGGTGGCCGGAGTGGCATGACATCACTTGTGTGAGGGGGGTGCCTGTGGTGACTTGAGCGCTCTGTCTGCGGAAACAGGCTCCATTTTCAGATGCCGCGGCCTCCTGCAACCCTCTGGCAGCGAAAAGGGAGCTCGCGAGGGCCGCACACGACCCTCATGAGCGCCATTTTCACTGGCAGAGGCACTGCGGGCCGGTCACTATTCACTATTTCCAGGACAGCCCCGTGGGCCAGATCTAAGCACCACAATGGCTTCCCCATTGACTTTGCTTGTCAGAAGGTCTTAAAGGGTGATTATGTAACGTCTGCGACAATCGTAAATAGGAACCACTTGCTAAACATCTGGGTTTTGGTCACATGACCCTGGGGAGGCTGCAATAGTTGTAAGCAGGGGTGAAATCCTCCCGCTTTGGCCTGGTTAGGCTAAACTGGTAAAGATGATTGTCGTTGGTTCTGTGAACCGGAAGTAAAAAAAAATGCTTCCGAGGAAATGCTCAGCTGTGAGCTGTGCAATTGTCAGAAGCTTTTTCCCCACTTTTTAAAGCATTTTTTTCCTGCCTATTCGCCTGAATTGGCAGGAAAAAATGCTTTAAAAAGTGAAAAAAAGTTGGCCACACCCAGTTACATGACCACCACCACCCAGTCACAGAACCAGTGGCAAAAAAAAATTAGATTTCCCCATTAGTCGTAAGGATAAAAAACAGCCATAAATTGCTTTTTTCAGTGCCGTGGTAACTTTGTTTATTAAATGAATTGTTGTTAAGTCAAGCACTATCTGCATTCAGCTCCACGATCTCCTGAAGGAAAGACACTTGAAATCTACCACACGTGCTCAATCAATGAAACAAATGCATCGGGTTGGAGGGCCCACTTTGACACCAATCCCTTCCCCACCGCCACTGCAATCCATCAGGCCCAAACCTTTGTACCATTACACATGACGGCCACATCTTCATAGTGGTAGCAGTTGTGGATGCCCCATCCATGGCTGCTGCACTCACTGAGGGCTGCCTCTCTTCCTTTGCAGTCCACATTGTCTAGAAAAATGGGTCCTTGCCCTCTGCCAAAAGAAAGGGCGGGTGGCATGCCGATGGCATGGCTACAACCGAGCTGGCGGCACACCACGTTGGCATCCACAATGTCCCAGTCGTCGTCACACACTGTGCCCCAGGTGTTGTTGTAGAAGATCTCCACCCGTCCCTGACACTGGGTGCGTCCGTTGACCAGCCGTACCTCTGGAAGGAAGAGGGCAGAGCTACTGTCTTGAACGACTCAAGAAGAATGACTTCAGTGGGGGAGGAACAGCTGCATCATGGCGGGGGAGCAACAGGTAGGGTCAGGCACATCATCCAGAGCTAATTTTACATATTGGAATTCAAAATCCAAAAGGTGCACTGGATTGGCATCAAAAAAGTTATGCTTTTTTTGACAAAAATTGTATTTAATTTAAATAAACATGTATACATGTAAAGGCTGTATATATTTTCCATTTTTTTTCCTACTGGTTTGTTTGGCATGCACAGAAGCATCTGGGGCAGGTGGGCAGAGCCTCCCACCGCCGCTACTACTGGTTCACCTGATCCGGGCCAAACCAGAAGCAACCCACCTCTGGTACACAGACAATTTACTCTCTGGAAACAAATACTGGTGGGGTAAGACACCCCCTCGGATGTGTATGTCTGTGTCTGTGTATTCCAGCATAACTCTGGAATGCCTGGCCCGTTAAGGAGAGTGAGCACAGTGTCCTAGAGCAGCAATTGTTTGTGGTGACATGGGAGGGAGAAGGGAGAGCCTGGGCCATTAAGGAGAGCAAGTGTGGCATCCTAGAGCGGCAATTGTTTGTGATGTCAGTTCCTTTGCAGCTTCCTCTGGAAAGCCAACTGTGACGTTTGCCCTCCAGTGGACCAATGAGGAAGCGCCTGATGGATTTGGGGCAATGTGCCAGGGCGGGAAAGAGGAGCGCATGGGAGGAAGAAGGCAGAGGGCAGGGGTGATGGCCGTGGGAGTAGGGGAAAGAAAGGCCCCTCTCAATGGCTCCCTGTCAGACAAACACTTCGACGTCTATAAATACCTGGGCAACGCCGAGTTATCAGTTAGTAATAATTAAAGCACAGGAATAAAATTCTACCATGGAACTTCCCAATCTCAAAATGGGCCACTCTTGAGTAGCTGGGCACCAAAACAAATTTCAGGGTTGGAATATTCTATGACAGGATATTTTGCCTACCCTATTTATGAAATGCAGCCGATATAATTATTCTCTGTATGCTGAAGATTTCTCCCTTTTGAGTCCATTCAACTAATAGTTCCACCGGCTCGTGGTTTTTCAAGGCATCCATTCAAATCTTTTGGGGTGGTCATTCAAGAACGTTAGGGGTCATATTGCACCCTGAGGCATTGTTGGGCTTAGGCAGGGGTCTGCAAAGTCGGCTCTTTTAAGACTGGTGGACTTCAACTCCCAGAGTTCCCCAGCCAGCATAGCTGGCTGGGGAACTCTGGAAGTTGAAGTCCACCAGTCTTAAAAGAGCCGACTTTGCAGACCCCTGGGCTAAGGGAAAGTAGATCTGCTAAAATGAAAAGGTATCGGGAATACAGCTAGGGCCCATTAAAAGTTCAAATTCTTCTTGGACTCAACCCACCAAGGGAAAGAATTGGAGTGGCTGCTAGGTTTAGAGCTATCAATCCCAAACTTTGTGCATCACTGTTTCTTCAGGTTTCAGATTTCCAATCAGGTCATGGTTGTCCCAAAGCTGCTCATTTCAAAAGGCAACTGGATTTGTGTGTGTGTGTGTGTGTGTGTGTGTGTGTGTTTTCTTGAACACATTTTGCTTCTCAATCCAAGAAGCTTCTTCAGTTTTGGCTGAATGATGGAGAATGGAATCCATTCTCCACCATTCAGGCAGAACTGAAAAACCTTTTTGGATGAGAAGCAAAACGTCTTCAAAGAAAAACACACAAAAAAGTTCTGTTGCCTTTTGAAAAGAGCACCTTTGGGACTACAGATGGAGCATTTCAATAAGTGATGGTTTCTTTAGCTTGGCCAAACCATCCAGACTGCACAACATCTGTTATCAATTATAACCTGCTGTGTTGTAATTCTCAGGCAGGCTCTCTGGCTCTCATCTTGCAACTCTGATTTCTTAGTCTCGCATATAATTTCTAGTTTCAACTTGATGGTTTTCTACATTCAACTTGTCTCTCGAAGCATTCTCTAAACTGGCCTTGGGGCTGGGCCTCTACAATTTCCCAATTTCAAGGCATGGTAACCGTCAACTGGGAGGAAAATACCCAGCGTGGTCTGGTGCCCAACCAAAGTACACATTCTTGAAAGGGAACTTTTGGGATATGCAATTGAGCATTATTGGCTCCTGTTTTTATGCCCAGCTATTAATTTATATACAGCTTCATAGTGATTTACAGCCCTTTCTAAGTAGTTTACAAAGTCAGCACATTACCCTCAATAATCTGGGTCCTCATTTTATTGACCTTGGAAGGATGGAAGGCTGAGTCAACCTTGAACCGATCAGAATTGAACTCCTGGCTGTGGGGAGAGTTAACCAGGAGTACTGCATTCTAACCACACTGTGCCACCACAACTGTTAGAGCTGTTACTGATGGCACTGCTATGTTGCCTAGAGACGCCTGCTAACTTTAGGTGCACCTTATGCCCCTTATGAATTAGTTGGGCTCAGATGCAATGAACCATCACTTTCTTGCTAAGGATCAATTCTCACTAAAGTAATCAAGTTGAATATTACAGCTGATTGTTTTCCACTTGAAGAGCTTTCTATTCTAAGCGCAGTTTCAAGATAAAAGATAAAGGTTTCCCTCACACATATGTTCTAGTCATTCCCAACTCTAGGGGGCGGTGCTCATCTCTGTTTCAAAGCTGAAGAGCCAGCGCTGTCCCAAGTCGTCTCCTTGGTCATGTGGCTGGCATGACTAAACACCAAAGGCACATGGAGTGCTGTTACTTTCCCACCAAAGGTGGTTCCTATTTGCATTTTCTACTTGCATTTTTTACGTGCTATCGAACTGCTAGGTTGGCAGAAGCTGGGACAAGCAATAGGAGCTCACCCCATTACACGGCACTAGGGATTCGAACTGCCAAACTGCTGACAACAAGCTCAGCATTTTAGCAACTGAGCCGTCTTCTTTCAAGATAAAGAAAGAAAGCTATTTTAACACCTGGTTATCAGGCTGAGCTTTACCTGTACAGGTCAAGCATTTACTTTGATGAAATATATTTCACTTTGAATTACTGTAACTATTTCCTAATTGGCATCAATATAGACAAACTAGCTTTTATTCATTTGAACAAACTTCCTGAGCATCCAATGAAACCTGTACAGTACAATCGTCAGGTTAGAAATTGACAAAATGTAATTGATTGATTATGAGACATCAAGTTGTGCTGAATTTTAGCCATTACATTGGTATATTGATAGAAAGGCTTAACATGGAATGTATTGATAAAAGTTGCCTGTGAAAACTAATAAGGAGCCTTGAAACAGGTAAAGCCGAGGTGACGCAGTGGTTAGAGTGCACTACTGAAGGCTACTTCAGCTGACTGCTAACTGCAGTTCGGCAGTTCAAATCTCACTAGGCTCAAGGCTGACTCAGCCTTCCATCCTTCCGAGGTGGGTAAAATGAGGACCCAGATTGTTGGGGGCCATAGGCTGACTCTGTAAACTGCTTTGTAAAGCACTGTAAAGCATTATATAAGCCTAAGTGCTATGGTATTGCTGGTGCTATAGAGGGGAAATAGCATTTCTTACAGTTCTAAGAAATAGCAAATGGCACATTCACAAACACACACCCAGCAAAACTGGGGGGTCCCAGGTTGCAAATATTAAAATAGAAAATGTTCTGTTTTAGTTGCCCTTCAGAAAAGCAGGAAGAAACCAGCTGTTGAAAGAATGATGTAGGAAACAGAGTTGGAAGGGGATGGGTAGTGGTGCTAAATAGGCCAGATATGGAAGAGTCTCAGAATTCGATATGCACCTCCATATAACAAAGTCTCACCTGGAATGGTCATCGGTGCAGCTCCAGTGCTGCCAGCTGCAACAACAAAAACATCATATAAGTTCATGCAAATTCAATTATAACCCTATTTCGAGGCATTGAACCTGGACACCCTTCTCCATCTGTTCTGCTGACTTTCAGATGGGCTGAGACTTGCAACAGGCTGTATAAGCATTTGTCTAAAATTCTTTAGCAAATCCTCCACCAAGCAGTATACAAGCTCGGAGTTCCCTTCCAACTCTAGGATTCTAATGGCTCACATTCCAGAATCCCCATCCTGTAGGATGACAAGGAATTCAGGGACCTGTTAATCCTAACAGAGTGGAAAGCAACAAGATTGGGTTGGGACTACAATACAATACAATACAATACAATACAATACAATACAATACAATACAATACAATACAATACAATACAATACAATACAATACAATACAATACAATACAATAGCAGAGTTGGAAGGGACTTTGGAGGTCTTCTAGTCCAACCCCGCCTAGGTAGGAAACCCTATACCAGTGGTCAGCAAACCGCGGCTCACGAGCCGCATGCGGCTCTTTGGCCCCTCGAGTGCGGCTCTTCCTTCACCCTCGCCGACGGTGGAACTCCTGGGACCCGCCGAAGCAACCCTCCCTACCAGACGCCGATTCCCTCTCTCCCTCTTTCCGCGGAGCCTCCCCAGCCAGCATGCCGGCCACTCGTCTACTTCCAGGGCGTGCGGAGGCTCCATGGGCGGGGGGAGGGAACCAGCGTCCAGTGGGTCACCCACTGAATGCCGTTCCTTCCCCCCCCCCACGGAGCCTGGAAGTAGCCTGAGCAAGTGGCCAGGCGAGCGGGCAGCCAGGCTACTTCCAGGGCGATTGGAGGGAACCGGCGTCCAAACGCCGTTCCTTCCTGCCCGCACACGGAGCCTGGAAGTAGCCTGAGAGAGCAGGCAGGTGAGAGGGCAGCCAGGCTACTTCCTGGGCGATTGGAGGGAACCGGCGTCCAAATGCCGTTCCTTCTCACCCACACACGGAGCCTGGAAGGAGCCTGAGCGAGCAGGCAGGCGAGCGGGCGACCAGGCTACTTCCAGGGCGATTGGAGGGAACCGGTGTCCAAACACCGTTCCTTCCCGCCCACACACGGAGCCTGGAAGTAGCTTGAGCGAACGCAGCGGGTGGCCGGGTGGGCCAGGCTAAGGCGAGCAAGTGAGTAACCGCGGCGGGCTGGGCTGAGGAGGCTCCGCGGGGGGTGGGGGGCAGACAGACAGGCAGACAGAGGCACAGTCACAGAGAGAGACAAGGAGGGAGGGGGATCAGAGAGTGACAGGCACACACAGAGAGACAGGGAGAGACAAAGAGAGGGAGGGAGGGAGAGAAAGATAGACAGAGACACAGAATGAGTAATTAAGTGCTTGAATGTGAGACAGACACACACACAGAGCGACAGAGATGGGCAGACAAAGGAGAGAGAGACAGAGATAGAGAGAGAAAGAAAGAAAGAAAGAAAGAAAGAAAGAAAGAAAGAAAGAAAGAAAGAAAGAAAGAAAGAAAGAAAGAAAGAAAGAAAGAAAGAAAGAAAGAAAGAAAGAAAGAAAGAAAGAAAGAACTTATGACCACAATTGAGCCTAAAAGTTTGGTTGCTAACCAAGACCATTGTTAAGTGAGTTTCACATTTTCCAAGTTGGCCACGCCCACCCAGTCACATGACCGCTGAGCCACTCCCGCATTCACAAATTCTGGAGGCAGGCTGTTCCACTGATTAATTGCTCTGTCAGGAAATTTCTCCTTAGTTCTAAGTTGCTTCTCTCCTTGATTAGTTTCCACCCATTGCTTCTTATCCCACCCTCAGGTGCTTTGGAGAATAGTTTGACTCCCTCTTCTTTGTGGCAACCCCTGAGATATTGGAACAATGCTATCGTATCTCCCCTAGTCCTTCTTTTCATTAAACTAGACATACCCAATTCCTGAAAATCCTGAAAAGGCAAGGGAAGGGCTTTTGCATCTGCACTCCTTGGAGTGTTCACCTAACTGCACTGATTTGCTTACCATGATAAAAATCAGGCACAATTCATTTAACAACTGCCTTGCTTAGCAATAAACAGAACAGCAGAGTTGGAAGGGACCTGGGAAGTCTTCTAGCCCAATCACCTGCTCAAGCAGGAAACCCTATACCAGTGATGGCATACCTTTTCAGCATTGAGGGCCAAAAAGGTCGTGTGGAAACGTCTCGCACATGGGCGCACGCTCGTCGGGGCTGCGTTCCAGAAAAGCCAAACCTCCGGGTTCTAGTGCACATGCATGCCTGATGATCAGGTGGCTGGCGGCATGCACACACAGATTTTCAGCATTGCCATGCACATTTATGCCTCCCAAAAGCTGAACTTCCGAGTTCTAGAACGCATGCACACCTGACAACCAACTGGCGGGCGTGCATGCGCACCCAGGTTTTGGCACTGCTGCACGTGCAAAGGATAGCTGATCGTCTGGGAAGACAAACAGGCAAGGCCGTGCATGCTGGGCAACATGGCTCCACATGCCACATGTGCCATAGGTTTGCCATCACAGCCCTATACCATTTCAGACAATCTCTTCTTCAAAACCTCCAGTGTTGGAGCATTCACAACTTCTGGAGGCAAGCTGTTCCACTGACTAATTGTTCTAATTGTAAGGAAATTTCTCCTTAATTCTAGGTTGCTTCTCTCCTTGATTAGTTTCCACCCATTGTGGTCCTGCCCTCAGGTGCTTTGGAGAATAGCTTGACTCCCTCTTCTTCGTGGCAGCCCCTGAGATATTGGAACACTGCTATCATGTCTCCCAGTGGTGGGTTCTGGATCCTGTTCCAACCAGTATGGGGACAGTGCGCGCATGCATATTAGCACCTCCGCGAGCCTCCGCAACACTCCAGCTGCTCAGTGGAGCGTCGCACAGGTGCTGTATGTGCCATGCGCGTGCATGGAAGTGCCAAAGACTTAAAAGACAGGTAAGGAGCTCGGGCGGGGGGGGGGGGCTTCCAGAGCACTTTACAGGAACGGTATCCGGTGCTCCGGGCAGGCTACAGTACGACTGTACCGGGACATACAACCTGCAACCCACCACTGATGTCTCCCCTAGTCCTTCTTTTCATCAAACTAGACATACCCAATTCCTGCAACCATTCTTTATATGTTTTAACCTCCAGTCCCTAATTATCTTTATTGCTCCTCTCTATATTCTTTCTAGAGTCTCAACATCTTTTTTTATATAGCGGCAACCAAAAATGGGTGCAATGTTCTGGAAACTCTGGTCCCAATCACGGTAACAAATCAAGGACTACTTGCATTTGTCCATTTATCTTCATTTGTATGCTTTCTAATTTCGTAGGACCTGGGTACGTACGAGATCGCCTTCTGCCACCGAGAGCCTCCCACTGGCCAGTACGCTTCCATAGAGAGGGTCTCCTCATGGTGCCGTCGGCTAGACAATGTCGACTGGCGACACCCAGGGGGAGAGCCTTCTCCTTGGGAGCACCTGTCCTCTGGAACGAATTGCCCCCAGAGTTAAGAATTATCCCTGACCTACGCACCTTCCGCCGTGCTCTCAAAACTTTTCTTTTTCAACAAGCCAGGCTGGGGTAAATATGAATTTTTAAATACAATTTTTTATTAATTTTAATCGGGGTTTGTTTGGTTTTTTTATTTTAAGAGAGGCCATATTATTTAATATGTTTTTTAAATTGTTTTTAACTTTTATATACCGTATCTGTTTCACTTTGGCTGTACACCGCCCTGACTCCTTCGGGAGTAGGGCATTATAATAAATAAATAAACAAACAAACAAACAAACAAATAAATAACTATGGATGGCATAATAAGAAGCAATGGAGGAGGACAAGGAGGGGATTACTCACCTGTTAGTAAAAGGAAGAAGAATGGAGCCAGTGTTGGCAGGCTCTGTAAGGCAGGTGGTATCCAGAGTCCTGGCTTTTGATCTTTCTTCCTGTAACCTGGCCAAGGTCCAAAGTTCATTTCTGCTTCTTGCAGGATTAAGTGGAAGATTTTCAATGTTCTCCCAAGAGACGTCTGCCAAGCCACACCAGGAAGAGGGAAAAACAGTGCCGGGGCACCCTTCTCTCATCATGTAAAAGACATGAAACTTGGCATGGTAGAGAAATGTATGAAGGTTGTATTTTAATGCAAATTAGCCCAGGTTAATTTCCTTATACACCAGCCTTCCCCAACCTGGAGTGTCTCCCCTTGCCCCCCCACCCCACTCCACCCTCGTCTTTTGCTAGTTTCTGAGAATCACAGGTGTTATGGCAGTCATGTGGTGTGACATCACCGGGAAGGGGGTGGGACTCAATGCCCCAATTTTACTCAATGAAAATAACCTGGTCTCTGCAATTTCCTCAGTTCAAAAAAGGTTATGGAGCAATCTCTGGGACCATTAAGAAACTTCTGGGAAGGTTGCCCCAAAGGTGCTTTTTCAAGAGGCAACTGGACTTTCTTTCTTGTTTTTTTTTCTTTGAAGGCGTTTCGCTTCTCATCCAAGAAGCTTCTTCAGCACTGACAGGACGGTGGGGCATAGAAGGATTTATATTCCTTGCAGACAGCTGGTCATTTAAATCCTTTAAGAGCAGCGTTTCCCAACCTTGGCAAATTGAAGACGTCTGGACTTCAACTCCCAGAGTTCCCCAGCCAGCATTCGCTGGCTGGGGAACTCTAGGAGTTGAAGTCCAGACGTCTGGACTTCACCTGAGTAGTGCTGCTGGTTAAAGGATAAACCTCCAAGTGCTTCAATGACCCTCTAAAATAGGGCTGTCAAACTCCCGGCCTGCAGGCCAGATGCATCATGCGCTGGCTATGCTCATGTCCAGTTTAGCAAAGGGGGAAAAAGTTCTAAAATATCATGTGACACCATCGTGATGATGGTTTGACACCCCTGCTCTAAAAGGAGGCAAACGACCAGCTGACTGCAAGGAATAGAAATCCTGCTATTCCCCACTATCCTGCCAGAGCTGAAGAAGCTTCTTGGATGAGAAGCGAAACCTCTTCAAAAGAAAAAAACAAGGAACTCCAGTTGCCTCCCGAAAAAGAACCTTTTGGGACATCCATGACCTGGATGGCTAAGCATCTCTACAGATTTTTGCTGGGAAGGTTGCTCTCACCCAGTGTTTTTCCCTCTTGGCTACTTTTAAGATGTATGAAGTTCAGCTCCCAGAATCCCTTTGTCCAGGGGATTAAATCCAGCAGGTTCTGACAGGTTCTGGAGAACCGGTAGCAGAAAATTTGAGTAGTTTGGAGAACCAGCATATGCCACCTCTGGCTGGCCCCAGAGTAGGGTGGGAATGGAGATTTTGCAGTCTCCTTCCCCTGGAGTGGGGAGGGAATGGAGATTTTACAGTATCCTTCCCCTGGAGTGGGGAGGGAATGGAGATTTTGCAGTCTCCTTCCCCTGGAGTGGGGAGGGAATGGAGATTTTGCAGTCTCCTTCCCCTGGAGTGGGGAGGGAATGGAGATTTTGCAGTCTCCTTTGTTAGATCAGACAAAGGATTCCGACTCAGGCATGGTCAAAACAACAGGAACGTTTATTCACACTATTTACAACACACACAAGATTCAACTGGCAAGGTTTCTTCTCTGGCAACCTCTTATATAGAGTTACCAGGCAGGAAACTCCTAGCAATGCACTTGCAACATTGTAACTCCTTTCCAGACAGATTCCAGACAGCTTGTCTCTGTTAATCACTGCAGCTGCTGGCTCAGTTCCAGAATGCGGTGACTCATAGGTTACCAGACGAGCTGTCTGGGACATAGGCTTGGGGACTCAACATCCTTCCCCTGGAGTGCGGAGGGAATGGAGATTTTACAGTATCCTTCCCCTGGAGTGGGGAGGGAATGGAGATTTTACAGTATCCTTCCCCTGGAGTGGGGAGGGAATGGAGATTTTACAGTATCCTTCCCCTGGAGTGGGGAGGGAATGGTGATTTTACAGTATCCTTCCCCTGGAGTGGGGAGAGAATGGAGATTTTACAGTATCCTTCCCCTGGAGTGGGGAGGGAATGGAGATTTTGCAGTCTCCTTCCCCTGGAGTGGGGAGGGAATGGTGATTTTACAGTATCCTTCCCCTGGAGTGGGGAGAGAATGGAGATTTTGCAGTCTCCTTCCCCTGGAGTGCGGAGGGAATGGAGATTTTGCAGTCTCCTTCCCCTGGAGTGGGGAGAGAATGGAGATTTTGCAGTCTCCTTCCCCTGGAGTGCGGAGGGAATGGAGATTTTGCAGTCTCCTTCCCCTGGAGTGGGGAGGGAATGGTGATTTTACAGTATCCTTCCCCTGGAGTGGGGAGAGAATGGAGATTTTACAGTCTCCTTCCCCTGGAGTGGGGAGGGAATGGAGATTTTGCAGTCTCCTTCCCCTGGAGTGGGGAGAGAATGGAGATTTTGCAGTCTCCTTCCCCTGGAGTGCGGAGGGAATGGAGATTTGCAGTATCCTTCCCCTGGAGTGGGGAGGGAATGGTGATTTTACAGTATCCTTCCCCTGGAGTGGGGAGAGAATGGAGATTTTACAGTATCCTTCCCCTGGAGTGGGGAGAGAATGGAGATTTTACAGTCTCCTTCCCCTGGAGTGGGGAGGGAATGGAGATTTTGCAGTCTCCTTCCCCTGGAGTGGGGAGAGAATGGAGATTTTGCAGTCTCCTTCCCCTGGAGTGCGGAGGGAATGGAGATTTTACAGTATCCTTCCCCTGGAGTGGGGAGGGAATGGAGATTTTACAGTATCCTTCCCCTGGAGTGGGGAGGGAATGGAGATTTTGCAGTATCCTTCCCCTGGAGTGGGGAGGGAATGGAGATTTTGCAGTCTCCTTCCCCTGGAGTGGGGAGGGAATGGAGATTTTGCAATCTCCTTCCCCTGGAGTGGGGAGGGAATGGAGATTTTGCAGTCTCCTTCCCCTGCCACACCCACCAAGCCATGCCCACCAAGCCATGCCACACCCACCAAGCCACGCCCACAGAACCAGTAGTAAAAAAATTGAATTTCACCACTGCCTTAGTCAGCGTGCTGGGAGAGGAATTCTGGAATTGAAATCTATACGTCTTTAAATGGCTAAGGTTGGGGGGTGGGGGGGAACTGCCCTAACCCTAAAATCTCCATTCCCTAAAGCTGCCCACCTCCTCTTACTCTCTTAACCTCCATTAATCCAGCCTCACACTATTTGAGACAGTGTGAAAGCAAGAAACCTCCCCCCTCCCTGCCTACACATTCTCTCTCTCTCTCGCACATACACACTTTCTCCATTCTTGAATCCTGCACACTGGCAGACAAATGGCATCTGAGAATGAAAAACAATCTACCTCAGCGGTGTGTGTGTGTTTGAATGCTCTATTCATCCCTCACACGGCGGACTCTCCTTTGCAAATAATGCCGACTTTTGTCCTGCGGGGCCCTTACCTGCCTTTCCCTCTCCTGCTGGCCACTGAGAAAGACTGAGCGATGGCAGATGAGCCGGCCTCGAGCCAGCGGCGTGAACCTGTCCTGGCTTAGGGGGAAGTGTGTGGCTTGGCCTCAGGTTTTTCTTCGCCCGCCTCCCCTTCAGAGAATTGCAACAGGAGAAGAAGCATCTCCACCTTGCCAATGGCCGGGGGCATGAACTGCATGCATATTTTAACAGTTTTCAAAGGGAGCGATTTTGGAATGGTTCGATGTGTACGTACTGTATATAGGCATATCTTTTAAGGTACAGGTAGTCCTCAACTTAATAACTTAATAAATGTTTACTGTTATTGGAACTTATAATGGCACTAAAAATGTGACTTACAACCAGGAGTAGGCTGCTACGGGTTCGCCCGGGTTTGGGAGAACCAGTAGCTAAAGTTATGGTGGGTTTAGAGAACCTCCAAATCTCACCCCTGGCTGGCCACTCCCACCCTGCCCCACCCCTCCTATCCGGCCCTGTCCCTCCCAGGAGTCTCCACGCGGCCCATTTTGGATATGAGATAAGTTCAGGGCTGGCGCAGAGGTTCATGGAAGGGGAAAAATTGGCCTCCCAGAAGTTCCAGAAGGCCAGAAATGGGCCTCTAGAGCCCAGGGGAGGCGGTTTTTGCCCTCCCAGAGGATTGAGGAAAGCCTCCAGTACCCGGGGAAGGTGAAAACACACACACACACGCCATAGTGCAGGAGGCCGACTAGGTCATGCCCACAATGGACACGTCCACCTAGCAACCAGGCAGAGAACCCATTGCTGAAATTTTTGAAGCCCACCTCTGTTAACGACTGAGTCTCACATTAATGACTTGTGGCATCCCCATGATTACATGATCAACATTCAGATGCTTGGTGACCAGGATGTATTTATGATAATGGCAGTGTCCCAGGCTTCTGACAGGCAAAGTCAATAAAGGAAGCCACATTTATTTAACAACTGCCCAATTCACTTACAATCTTCAGCAATTTGCTTAACCATGGCAAAAGGGTTTAAAATTGGCTGTGACTCATTTAACAATCATCTTGCTTAGCATTCTTGTCCCAATTGTGGTCATAAGTCAAGGACTATCTGCATGGACATTTTTGCATTTTCCTCATGCATTTCTTGCAATGGTGTGTTGATGATTGCCATGTTTAAAGAACATAATTTTTGCAAGTTTTGGTAGATATTATTTTGCTAAATGTTCCAGGACAGGGAAGTTCCCTGAGGATGGACTCCAACCCGTGTGAAAACTCAGAAGACTAAACCTCTGGTCCTGGTGACAACCCAGATTGGATGCTACAATAATAGTTGCAAATGTTTTCTAGAATAACTGGAAAGGACCCTACAGATCATGGAGACCAAGACTCTGCAACAAGCTGGAAAACCACAACAATGACAACAGCAGCATAGTGGCACGATAACAGAAGCTCCACCTCTTTGTGGCACCTCTGGGTGTGACATCACAACGCACATACAAAAGGGACAAAATTGGCATCACAATGACACAACGCTGTTTTCATTGATCTGATTCCGCTTGTTCCCTTGGGGACACCAATGATAATCAATTAAGCCATACTTGAGCGATAGTTGTCTAAAGGTTCCTCCAAAAAATAACTAAAACAACCAGAGATTGAGAAACTACCATTTTTGTCGCTTAGGGTTTCTCAACCCCAGCAACTCTAAGAATGTTTGGACTTCAACAGAATTAGCCAGATTCTCAGGCAAATTAAGTAGAAGAAGCATCTGCCAAAAATATACAGACCTGAATTGTATTTCAGGCATCTGATGCCTTCTCTTGTGGGCTTCAATTCCCAGGATTCCTCTTTTCCCCTTTCTGCCTTTCTGTTTTGTGCTACAGCAGGAAGGATAAAAAAAAATCTAAAAATCTGAACAAGGCTTCAAACTGCATTACTGTATAGCTACCTCAGGGAAGATAAGAATGAAATCTTTAGAAGGCCTGAAGTTTCTGTCCTCTGTGACCGAGATTTAATGCTCAGATTTTCTTTATCCACCCTTTAATATTTTCTGGTCTGTGACATGTCCTTTAAGCTGGTAAGCCTAACATCTGATGTTTAATAGGCCACTCCAAAGGTCTTTTTTCAAGTGAAAGATAGGGTGATAAAAATGTTATTGATTCATACATCAATGGGGACCTGACTATCTAAGAACATGGTTCGTATCTATGGAGATTCTCAGTCATCCAGGTCATAGTTGTCCCAAAGGTGCTTTTGCAAAAGGCAAGTAGACTTTGTTATTGTTTTTTTTATTTTATTTTAAAACAAAGTCCAGTTGACTTTTGAAAAAGGTCTCTTGAGATAAGAAAAGAACATATTTCTGTAAAGAGACTCTCTTTTCTTTGTTGGACTGAATTTGTTATTTAATCTGTAGACCCACATTTTGGTGAACCACACAATTACAGTTTTTGGTTATTTACAGACAGCTTAGTAGAACTGACTTCTAGTTTAAGCTATGCTACCTGATAGAGGTCATCTTTGGATCCTGTGCTCCTGAATAATTACAGATCCATGTGTATCTGTTTTCATACAAGTTGGCTCTATAATGAACAGGTAAATGGCATAGCTCTAGAATTTCTGGATGAACGTGACTGTTCTGATTTTTAATTCCTTGGTTTCTGACTACATTTTAACTTGCTGTGTCTCTTTGGTTCATGGCAGATGCTAACGTTGTGATAGCACATCATATGATTTCTTTGTTTTTGCCTCAGTGTGTTGTGTGAATTTTGCTAAGTGCTTTGTAATCTGCTAATAAAAAATTTAGTCTGTTGTGTGAAAGCCCAGTCAACTATGTCTCATTAAGTCAATCTAGGTTTAAGTGACAGGGTGTGATTCTCTGGAGAATGGTCTATTGGCTGAGTTTTAACCCTTCTGCAATTTTTAAAACCCTCTAAATCTTGGGACTCATCTAAAGGCTTTATGGGGTTTAGGTGAATTACTAATCCAAGAGTAGATAATTTGAAAGGAACATGTGTCTGTTTATGTATATGTTTACATATATGTATAGGTACACACACATACATACAGCATACACCCACATATAAAGATTACAAAACCCATCTAGCATAATTTCAAACCCAATCATTTCTACTGATTGCAGGTAATGGGGATGGTAAGGACGCTAGCTGTAATGTATTTAAGCATTTAAGCATAATTCACAATTAAGCATTCAATCTTTCTGTTCCATTTCAAAATGCAGTCAGAGGGTTACCATAAATGCTAATTTATCTCTATCAGGAAACGGAGGAATCCTAGCAATTTAAACAAATAGATTTAGTCTAGTTATAACTAATCAAATACAAGTGTACATAAACATCTAGAGATGATTTCACCTTCAGGTTTCATACCAGTAGATCCAGCCTTTCAGTTTTGCCTCATAGGCTAAGATTTGGCTCCAGATTTCTCGCTATTTTTGTTACTTTTCTATAGTTAGTCAGTTGGTTAAGCCTTCAATGGTTTTAAATGTATAAAAATTCAGCATGTACCCATTTAACATTCTTGGAAATTTAATTGAGAATCTGGTTCCAAGAATTTCAATAACATCACCAAAATATACTGGATATTCAACTAACTATTAGAAAGTGAGAATTTGTTGGCATCCAGTGCAGTACAGGATAAATGTTCCATCATGCCATACACTTTATTAAGATTGACCTGGTAAGTGTCTCCCTCAATGACAAATTATTTCACAAGTGAGCAAGATTTTCTTACAATGAAATGTCACTGGTGTATTTTCAATACTTGTTTATTTGCAATTCTCATCTTTAAAATAGTTTTAGAAAAGTAAAATATAGTCCAAAAGTATGGAAAATTAATACTAATGCTAAACATTGTACATCAGTTCTATTCCTTTTAATGTCCAACTCTAGCAATAGAGAGTTGTTCTTAGGACATGCAGAGTGGCTACTTTTTCATAACTTATATAACTTTCTTAACTTATATAAGGTAGCATTTCCACAAATGTTGCAAATATGGAAAGAACAAGGAGTTGTAACGATCACCTACCTGTTTGCTATTCTGTTTTCCACTGTCGAAACAAAATCAGGGTTACATCCCAAAATCTATGAAGATTGAAGGGAAACGGGGGGGAAAGCAACTCATAAAAATATATTCTTTAAAAATTGAAGGGCAATCTGTATGCCAAGAAAGCCAACCCCTTTTTCTTTGTCCTTTTTCTTTCCTTGCAAATTCTGAAGAAGCATGGAGGAAAAAGTCTCATCTATTAATCACTTGGTTCCAGTCTGTCATTGATGTGCATATATATTTTTGGAGCTGGAAAAGCAGATAATTAAGGCTTAAAATTAAATTGTATAGCAATCGTTCTCTTTATGCAGGAAGACATCTTCATTTAGTTTTTCCCAAAAAAAAAAAAAAAAAAAAAGACCAATACCATAAGCAAAGAGGCAGTGATTGGGAAATATTTCAGCCGAGACATTTCTGAAGGTACATAATTCTCTGATGAATGGGTCAAATTTCCAGAGAGGGCAAAAGAAATGCAAGAGGTGTTTTCTCAAAGCTATTGATAGAAAGTAAATACCAGATTAGAAATTCTTTGGAGAAAAATATGTTGCTGATGGTACTGCTGCTGTTTTGGGCGGAGGCATCTTTTTTAAACAGGAAGAAAATTTAAATTGGGAGGAAGTTATTAATGATCCTTTGGCTACAACCAACTTGGCTGGAATTTCTTGCATACCAATCTCATGCCAGTAAAAGAGAGAGAGAGAGAGAGAGAGAGAGAGGGAGGGAGGGAGGGAGGGAGGGAGGGAGGGAGGGAGGGAGAGAGAGAGAGAGAGAGAGAGAGAGAGAGAGAGAGAGAGAGAGAGAGAGAGAGAGAGAGAGAGAGAGAGAGAGAGGTAAAATAGAAAGAGACTATGAAATTTGGAGCTGACAAGGTTCTACATTTAGGTAACAAAAATGAAATGCACAGGTACAGTATAGGTGGTACCTTGCTCAATAGCAGTAACTGTGAAAGGGATCTTGGAGTCCTAGTAGACAACCATTTAAATATGAGCCAGCAGTGTGCAGCAGCTGCCAAAAAAGCCAACACAGTTCTAGGCTGCATAAACAGAGGGATAGAATCAAGATCACCTGAAGTGTTAATACCACTTTATGATGCCTTGGTAAGGCCACACTTGGAATTCTGCATTCAGTTTTGGTCGCCACCATGTAGAAAAGATGTGGAGACTCTAGAAAGAGTGCAGAGAAGAGCAACAAAGATGATTAGGGGACTGGAGACTAAAACATACGAAGAACGGTTTCAGGAACTGGGTATGTCTAGTTTAATAAAAAGAAGGATTAGGGATGACATGATAGCAGTGGTCCAATATCTCAGAGGCTGCCACAAAGAAGAGGGAGTCAAACTATTCTCCAAAACACCTGAGGGCAGAACAAGAAGCAATGGGTGGAAACTAATCAAGGAGAGAAACAACTTAGAACTGAGGAGAAATTTCCTGACAATTAGGACAATTAATGGGTCCTCTGCGGAGAAGGGCGGGATATAAATGTAATAAAATAAATAAATAAATAAATAAATCAGTGGAACAGCTTGTCTCCAGAAGTTGTGAATGCCCGGACTTGACTTCCGGCTAACGACGGTGACGGACGCGTTTTCGGGCATGTCTGCCACTTGCTATTCTGGTGGGCCCCCTCGGGGGCACAGGGGGTTTGGGTTAACCCCCTGCGATACGGGCGGCTGCGGGAAGCCCCCGGCCTGACGGTGGTCGGCGGGGCACTTTCCTGCTTCGCCCCAGGAATTGGAGGGCAGAAAGCAGGGGGGAAAGCCCTCTTGCCAACGTTAGCAGGAAATGCTGAAAATGAAGAAGACGGTGGAAATGTCGGGGACCGAGGATCGCGCCAAGTCTCCTGACAAGATGGATTGGCAAATGTGAATTGTGAGTTTTGTTTTTACATTCGATCGTTTTATAGAAAGAATAGAGGGGGGAATTTTAACCCCCCCTCGTAAAAGGCGGCAATAGAAAATGCTCTCTACAAGAGAGAAAGAGGACTAAAATGCCAACCGAATAAAATAGCAGTTAAAGAAAAAAAATTCTACTCCCGGAGTTACAGTTGCAACATTGTAGCCGGGTCTCTTTGCAACAAAAAAGAACTTCCACTCTTGCTTCTCTTACTGCGGTGAGGCAGGAAAATGGCTTCTCTTTGTTCACGGCTGGAAAACTTTCTCCTGACTACCGGAGCATTCCTCCAGAGTTTTAAGATTGCAGGACAATAAATTAATGTTTGAAGCCTCTCTCAAAAAGCCCTCGGTGCCTCTTCTGATACGTGGATCCTTTTTTTTTCTTTTTTCCTCTTGGTTTGGACATTAAAATTAATTCTGGACTTTGATGGAACTTTGATTTGGCTTCTCCCTCTCCCGGATATCTCAGACTTTTCTGACTGCTTCTCTGGCGCCATTTTCTACTGCAAAAACTTAAATTTACAACAATGGCTTCAAAAAAGCCGCCATCCGGAAAGTCCTTTTTGGCTCCAGCCTCTACCTGATCCAGCCCAAGCTTACAACAAGGGAAAATTACTACAATGTTACAGAAAGAAATACCTGGGGAAGGTGATCAAGACCTATCAACGAGCGAGATACTTCAGAGTATTATGAAGGAAGTGCAGGAAATCCGAAAGGACATATTAAATTTAAGAATAGAACTGTTGGAGACACAAAGAAATACAACGGATAATAAACAAAAAACTGAGGCATTAGAAGAAGGAACAGTTGAGATTAAAGAAGAGATGAAGGAAATACGGAAGGAAAATACAGAAATTAAAGGGCATATGTCAAAATTTGAGTTTGAAAGTATTTTTTCCTTAGGTTCCAGAACGTGCCAGAGATGGAGCAAGAAGATTTAAAAGATATAATGAGTACAATCCTAGCAGATTATACTAAAAGAAATAAAGAGCACCTCTGGTGGGATATGGACCTAGTCTATAGAATTAATTCAGCATATGCTAGAATAAATAATGTACCAAGAGAAGTTCATATTAAGTTTTTAAGAAGGTCCACAAGGGATGAGATACTGAGGGTGCAACGGGGGGGGGGGGGCTCTGAAATATCAAGATAAAGACATTACCATTTTGAAGCAAATCCCAAAGAAAATTAGAGAGATAAGAAGGAAGTATTCCTTTTTGTCCAAAAAATTGTTTAAAAAAGGGATCTGGTTCAAATGGTTAATGCCGGAAGGAACGTTGGTTTTCTGGGAGGGGGGCAGAATTAGAGTTAAAACTGTAGAGGAGGCGGAGGCCTTCCTTAAGAAACATTCCCTACTCCTGGAAGACGAAGATGTGGGAACGGGAGGGGTCATGGCACTGCCCATTGGCGGGAAAGAGAAAGAAGAAACAATAGCAAAGAGACTCAGATCACAGAAATGATTAGACTTTGAAAACATTACTGTAACCTGTGAAAAGGGATGGCAGGAAAAACAAATGATTGAATGTATACATGTTGAAATGTGATATATATGTATCTTTTGCCAATTATTTTCTTTTTTAATATTGAATTTTTATGAAGTATCGGAGATGACCACCATCCTCCACATGGAAGCCAGTAAAATGTTTACTTTTTTACCCTATTTTACCCCTTTTCCCCAAAACATTGTAAAACCCAATAAAATTGTTTTTAAAAAAGAAGAAATTATGAATGCCCCAACACTGCAAGTCTTCAAGAAGATGTTGGATAGCCATTTGTCTGAAATGGTATAGGGCTTCCTGCCTAGGCAGGGAGTTGGACTAATGACCTCCAAGGTCCCTTCCAACTCTGCTATTGTATTATTATTGTAAGGATTTAAACATTGCAATAGTGGCAAATAGGATTTAAACATTTTCTGTAACCTTTTTCTTTACTTGGCACCAATTGCACAAAAATCAGCTGGAAGACCATGCTTAGAACTCTTTAAAGCAGTGGTTGGCAATCCATGACCTATGGGTCACATCTGGTCTGCCATCTGAAATCATCCAGTCTATAATCCCCAAAAGAAATATATTTATCCAGTCTGTTACCTCTCAGTGGTTAGTATGGATTCATCAACCACTTCAGGGTGGTCAGAAAAGTCCTCTACCTAACACTAAGCCATGAAGTGGAGGAGGAGGACAAAATGGCAGCAGTAGCATGACCTTCATTTCCTATGCAGAAAACGGTTGGCAACCAGGGGTGAGATTCAGCAGTTTCTGACAGGTTCTAGGGAACTGATAGCAGAAATTTTGAGAATTTGGAGAACTGGCAAATACCACCTCTAGCTGGCCCCAGGGTGCAGTGAGAATGGAGATTTTGCAATATTCTTCCCCAAGGAGTGGGGAGGGAATGGGGATTTTATAATATCCGTCCCCTGGCATGCCTACCAAGCCATGGCCACAGAACTGGTAGTAAATTTGAAGTTCACCACTGTTGCCAACCCAACTGCCGCTTGTAGGAAGTTAGCACCCACCCCTCTCCTAGAAGAATGAAATATCCTAGGAGAGCGATGGCGAACCTTTTTTGGCTTGTGTGCCATAAGGGGGCGGGAGCGCAGGAGAATCGTGCGCAGGTGTGCTGGACCCATAATGCAATGCGAGACCCCCTCAGTGTACATGCACACACTACAGGGGTGACCCCATTTTTTGCATGCTCTTTTTGCTCTCCCCAGGCTCCAGAGGCTGTATAGGAGCCTGGGGAGGGTGAAAAGAACCTCTCCCCCCTCCCCAAGGCCCTCCGGAGGCTTCAGCGACCTTCAGGAGGCTTCCCTGAAGCCTCTGCAGCACTCAAAATGACGCGCCGCAGAAACCGGAAGTGACGTCCAATTTGCTTGAAGCGTCATTTTGAGCGGTCCGGAAGCTTCAGAGACCTTCAGGAGGCCTCCCTGAAGCCTCTGGACCACTCAAAATAACGCTCCAAGCAAATCAGACGTCACTTGGGATCCCATCCTCGTCGCCAGTGTTATATTCTCTGAAAGAGGGAGTCCGAACCAGGTTTGCTCCAAAAAACAGTAGCCGTTTATTGTTAGGCAAAAGCGAGCGTTAACTATATACAGACACAGAAAGTGCGGTAGATAGGGGCTCCCGCGTTTGACAGCTACTTATACGCGAGCTGTCAAACGGGGAGCCAATCCGGATCGCCGCCAAGCCGGGTTTCCCGCCAGTCGCGTCTTGCCCAATCAGGCGCGACTGGTGGTTTGACAGGTTGTTACTTCTTGTTGCTGGGGCAACTCCCGGCAGGCTGGAAGACCTGCGGCTGGTCGTAAGTCGAGACCAGTTGCATGTCGAGGACATAACACCGTCCGGTTTCGGCAATGCGTCATTTTGTGTGCTCGGAGGCTTCAGGGAAGTTCAGGGAAGCATGCGCGCTGGCCATCTGACAGGGCATCGCCTTGCATGCCCTGACAAATTGCTCCGCGTGGCACCTGTGGCACGTGTGCCATAGGTTCGCCATCATGGTCGTAGGAAATATTGAAAAGGCAGAATATTATATTTCCCTGGATAAGAAATGGAGAAACATGTTTTTAGGCAGGAAGCAGACTCACTCTTTAATAGCCCCCACCTATGTCAATGGCCTGAGCCAGTCTATTCTACATAACAAAGACACCCCACCAGCTCCAGGGTGATGGGATTAAGGCGTGATAGTATTAGCCCTTTACACATCTTCACCACCTGGCACCTGGGAAGAAGCAATGCTCAACCAAACTTGGACTCAAAACACAGCCTAGAGAGTTGCCCCTGCATGGCCCATGGGTGTCTGACAACCAATCAGAATATAACCTCAAGATCAAAGGCTAGAGAGGGCATAAAACCAGGAACTTTCAGCATCTTGGTCTCTTTCTTGTTCACCCAACACCTGGAAGCATGTGATCCTCCTTTTCTGTTCAGGAGCTCAAGTCATGTGGTCCTGTCCACCATTAAAACCATCTTTCCAAGCAGCCTCCGCGTTTCCAGTGTCTTTTCCCCCACTTGGAACTGAATCCAGAAGGACATTTCTTCCAACAGGTGGGAATGGAGATTTTGCAGTATTCATCCCCTGCCATGCCCACCAAGCCACGGCCACAGAACTAATAGTAAAAAAAAAAATGTATTTCACCACTGTTGTCAACCCAACTGCCACTTTAGAAGATCTTGCACTCAGTGCAGTTTTGGGACACATGGCCTTCACACTGTTGCCACCTCAATTGAAGGCAGTGGAGAGAATAAAAATCTAGGAATAAAACCCTCCAATATCTTCCTATGAAAGAGTCAGGCAGTAGCCAATACCTCCCGTCTAAACATGCTTCATTCATACCGTAAATCTATTATTAAGGGGTCAGAAATTTTCTAGAAGCCACGTTCTCCATGCTTTCCTTATTATTGTAAAATAATTATCTCTAGTCACAATGCAGTGGTGGGTTTCTGCAGGCTCGCACCTACTCGCGAGAGCCGGTTGGTGAAATTTAGAGAACCGGTGAGAGGGGGTTCCACTGGCGTACCTGGAAGTAAATCTGGCCCGCCGCTGCCAGTGACCCAACGGGAAGGAAAGGAAAGGAAAGGAAGGAAGGAAGGAAGAAGAAGAAAGAAAGAAAGAAAGAAAGAAAGAAAGAAAGAAAGAAAGAAAGAAAGAAAGAAAGAAAGAAAGAAAGAAAGAAAGAAAGAAAGAAAGAAAGAAAGAAAGAAAGAAAGAAAGAAAGAAAGAAAGAGAATTTATCATCACAATTGAGTCCAAAATTTTGGTTGCTAAGCAAGAGCGTTGTTAAATGAGTTTCACCACATTTTAAAAGGTGGCCACTCCCACCCTGTCACATGACTGCCAAGCCACGCCCACAAAATAGGCCACACCTACAGAGTAGGTTCTAAAAAAATTGAAACCCACCACTGTCACAATGTCACAATGTCATCCTGTGAACCGGATTAGCATAGAATTAGGCTATTCTAGCCATTCCACTTTATGGTCTGTCCCAGTTTTACAGCTGGGTGAAAAAAAGTTAAGAAGAGAAAGACATCCTAAATCAAAGCGTTATTTCTCAGGAAATACTTCCGGTGGCTCCTGGGTAGGCCAAGTGGCTTTTCTTAACCAGAATGGGGGAGACGATAAATTCCTGCTTAAATTTTACTTTCTTTTTTCTCCCTGCTGATGAAATCCTGAATATTTCCTCTTGGTCTTGGAATAGCTGCCAGTTACGTGACATTGAAGAAAGCCAAAAATACACTACCAGTTTGTTAATAAGGTCAGCTTTTCTCTCCTCCCTTCCCCAGTCCTTGTAGCATTTTTTCCCTGCCAAGTGTAGTCTACGTGCAGTTTGTGATGCTCCTCTATAAGCCATATTAAAAAATGAAAAAGGATATGTGAAGGAGTTTCAGGGAGAAGAGAAATTGCCTTGCATTAAAAGGAGATCGTTGCTCTATCAAGCGGGCACTGTTTGCCCTGACTGCCTACTACCAGTGGGGTCCACAGAGATAGGAAAGCAAAGGCAACTTGTGAAGGCTATTTTCCTCTGGTATATGCTTCATGATGCTGCATGCATGGATAAAAAGGGGTGGAGCTTGTCTTGAAATGGCACAATGTGATTTTTATTTATTTACTAACCCAGCGTTGCCTGAGTATTTATTTATAGGGGGGAAATGTCCGGACCAAACGTAATTTCTAATGTTGGCTTTTCCCCCTTACCAGAGGGAGCCCCCTTGTGGAGTACTGTGAAGCCGTTACCATGCCAACTCCATTGTGCTGTACAGTAGAAGCCATGTTAAAGCAGTACAGTAGAAGCCATTTCAAGGCACAACAGGCTGCATCTTAACAGAACACACACCAAGGGGTGTTAGGGGTGTCTTTCCCCCGCAGTATTTGTCTCCAGATTTTAGGCTCAATTGTGGTCATAAATTGAAGATTACTCATATTATAAAGTTGCAAATACAGATATGTTTTATTAATTCAGTACAGATCTCTATGCAGTAATGTTTATATGATTAAAAATTAACTTTTGTTTGACGGCCAAATATGGCTTTTTCAGGCTTGTGCCTTGGTGTGCGTATTTTCCATTGAGACAAACAGAGACAGGAAGATCATTTTTTTACAATTTAGCAGAATGTTCAGACAAAAGGGATTCTTCATTCAAAGAGAGAACCCCTATTTTTAACTTACAACCCCTTTTATAATTAACATAACAAAGAAGTCTGAAAGAGGAAGGTTGATTTGACAGGTATTGGAAGAAATGTCCTTCTGGGTTCAGTTCCAAGTGGGGGAAAAGACACTGGAAACATGCAGGATGCTTTGAAAGATGGTTTAATGGTGAACAGGATCACATGGCTTGAGCTCCTGAACAGAAAAGGGGGATCCCATGCTTCCAGATGTTGGTTGAAGAAGAAAAAGGGGCAGAGATGCTGAAAGTCCTTTGTTTTATCCCTCTCTGGCTTTTGAACCTGAGCTTGTATTCTGATTGGTTGTCAGACTCCCATGAGGCCATGCAGGGGCAACTCTGTAGGCTGTGTTTCAAGTCCACATTTGGTTGAGCATTGCTTTTTCCGAGGTGCCCTGTGGTGAGATGGCTAAAGGGCTAATACTATCATGCCTTACTCCCATCACCCTGGAGCTGAAGGGGGAGATCCTTGTTATGTAGAATAGACTGGCTCAGGACTTTTAATGGCCCATTGACAAAGGTGGGGGCTATGAAGAGTGAGCCTGTTTCCTGCCTAAAATATGTTTCTTCGTTTCTTATCCAGAGAAATATAATATTCTGCCTTTTCAATATTTCCCAGGATATTTCATTTTTCTAGGAGAGGGCTGGGTGCTAACTTCCTACACAGGATAATAGCATACATGTTTATTAAAATGAGGTCTGAAGATGAATACATTGTAAGGAGAAAGATTGTTTAGGGTTCACAAGAGATAAGTCAAGACCCCAATTTGTACTAATAAACTTTTCTTATCAAGAGCTAGTCTCCAGCTTGCTTATCAGTTTAGGAATGTTAAAAGCTAATAAATCTTGAACATCACTTTAAAAGAAAGAATATAAATCAGATTAAAATACAAAGTAACTATGTTAGTTAACAAATACCAAAACCCATGTTATTTGCCCCTCATGTTACTTAAAAAGCTTTAAAGTATTGAAAATAAAAAGAGGAATGTAAAAATTTCTATCGATATGAATTGCCATTTGGGATGTTAGTTTTACCAGTGTAAGATTATTCAATCTTCCAACCAAAAAATAAGCTCTGTATGAACAAACATCTGGACGCTTTGGTGTTTGGAAATAGCTTTGGTTAATTTGGAAAACTAAATATGGTTAGAACCTGGATGGAAAGCCACTAAATCAGCGGTGTCCAAACTTGGGAACTTTAAGGCTTGTGGACTTCAATTCCCAGAATTCCCCAGCCAGGGGGATTCTGGAAGTTCAAGTCCACAAGTTCCCAAGTTTGGACACCCCTGCCCTAAATGATATCAACACTACAGGCTGGTCTTGGAAGAAGTAAAAATCCCCTCAAACTTCTTCCACAACTGCCAAGAAAACTACTGTATAACGATGCTTCCATGAAATCACTAGGAGGCGACTTAGTTTGAAAATAAATATAAACTCCTTAAGAGAAAAAAAGGCAAAAATCGACACGCCAATCCAGTCTATCATGCGACTCCCAGGATGCACCGCGACAAGAAGAACCACCACCCCCCGACTTCGCGGGAGGGCAATAGGAGGGACGGTGGGCTTCAAGGACTACATTTCCCATGAAGCTCCGCGCCACGTCCTCCAAACATGGGCGTCGAGCAGGAACGGGGGAGAGACCGTGGGCTTCAAAGACTACATTTCCCGCGAAGCTTCGCGTCACGTCCCACAAGCATGGGCGCGTCGAGCAGGAAGGGGAGGACAAGGCTGTCGCGTGCGCATTTCCGTCACCCGGAGGAGGCGATGCGGGAGTTGTTAAAAAGCCGCTGCTTTTCCCCTTCTGGAGTGTTTTTCCGGTAGCCGCTTCAGGTGAGGCCTCGGCTTGGGGTGGAAGGGTGGTGGGTGAGGTTGATAGCGGATTTCTTTCCAAGGAGGGGAAGGTAGAATAAATTTCCGAATTCTCTGCCGAAGGAGGATGTTGCAGAAGGCTTTTCAACCACCTTTTCAATGGAGGTGCGAGGAAGGGGGGCTATTTGGCTTCGTATGTTGCCTTACTTTCCAAAAACTGGGGGGAGAGAAATGGGGTCCCTGGTTTTTTTAACCCCCTTTTCTGTCGCTCGTATTTTGACAGTCACTTCCGTCGTTGCTTAAAGCAGAAGTAGCCAACCTTGGCAACTTTAAGCCTGGAGGACTTCAACTCCCAGAATTCAAGCTGGCTGGCTGGGGGAATTCTGGGAGTTGAAGTCCTCCAGGCTTAAAGTCGCCAAGATTGGAGACCCCCGCTGTAAAGTATATGACCATGTTCCGTAAGAAAAGGATGGTATTAGTTGGGTGATTCTAGCACCCAGTTTAATGCTAATAATAAGTTGAAATATGTTTTTAGACCCCCTTTAACGCAAAATACTCTCTAGCAGTTATTAGAACAGATCTCAAAAAGTAATTTCACAGCGCAGTTCTGAGTATTGTGCTATTTTCCTTTCTATAGCTTGCCTGATATTAAATAGTTAAAAGCAAATACTTATCTGCGGCCTTACAGAGGGAGGAGAAACTGGGCTTTCTAGAGTAACTCAACTAATCCCATGTATAGTTTACTTTGGTGGGGGGGGGATTCTGGGAGTTGAAGACCTCCAGGCTTAAAGTTGCAAAGGTTGGAGGCCCCCAGCTTAAAGTCAAGGTTTCTCAACCTTGACAAACCTGAGAGACAGGGTGGACTTTGGTTCCCAGAATTCCCCAGCCAGCATAGTTGAAAGAGGGAATGAGTTGGGGTGTTTGTTCCATGATGGAGTTAAATGATGGAGTTAAATGATGGAGTTAAACATCCATGATGGATGTTAAATGTGTAACATTTAAGTCACCCTATCCTCAGCATGTGATGAAATTTTGTTTCCTAGTATAATTTGATTGCTTATTAGTAACCTATAACTATCACTAATTATCTTATGACTCTTGATGAATGTATTCTATTTTATTTTTCTTTATGTACACTGAGAGCATATGTACCAAAGACAAATTCCAATCACATTTGGCCAATAAAGAATTATATTCTGTTCTCTTGTATTGTATTCTATTCATATGCTTTTGTAAACCACTGCCTTTCTCGACAAAGCATAAGACAGTAGGGTATTGGTTTCTTTCTTTTTTGCCTCTGTCTCTGGGATAATCCAGGCTGAGCATGATAAGAGTAACCAGGAAGCTTAGTTTTAAGAAGAAAGAAACTTAACTCTATATTTCTCTGTAGTGGAAATGTATGGCTGGATCAGGTTTCCTAGTTGCCAGTCAGCACATTCACACTGTTAATTCTGTCCAAAAGAGGGGTGGCTTTTGATGATTATATTTTTATCCTATCCATCTATCTAAAGTTTATTATAAAGAACAGCCCTTTGTTATGTCCTTTATGTTAATTACTTATTTTCTGGGTTTTGCTTTTGAATTTTCCTTTGTAAATCAAAGTAATAATTAGTTTTATCTTTTATCTGCCTGTTTTATATTTGCCCCTTTTTCATATTTGTCCTTTGCTTATTTTTTTCTCTAAGAAAATGTGGTCACTGTGCGCACATTATGTGTGTGTGTGGGTGAACTAAAGGCAGCAAACATAGTTAATATCCCTGCCTCCTGTTTTCCCCACAACCCTGTGAAGTGGGCTGGACAGTTGTTTTGCTGTCTTTTAAGCCAAAAGGAATTACTGTATATTTGGTAATTTGACCTTCCTTCCCAGGAAGGAAGCTGTGTTTGTGTAAGAATGGGTATCTTTTCTGTTTAATAAAAGGAGATGATTAAGCTAAGCTTTTGGTCATAATAACAAGCATGTGGTATCTTGCAGCTAACCTTACATTCTTTGATAGTTTTCTATAAATTATTATACAACTATTTTATTTTAAAATGCAAGTGTGTATCCTATTAAAAAAGGTATGTGTGTCAGATTTCTTCTCCTAAAGTGAAGAGTATATATGAACTAACCTCAATGCCTAGAGGCACTATTTTCTGATTATTTGCTGCTAAAGATTACCATATGACTTTGCTCCAAAGTAGCTTTTCTTGATAGTTACAGGCCACTAGACAGACAGTCTTTTCTCTAGCCTAACCTCCCATGGGGACTTTAGAAAAGTTTTAAATTGGGTTTTAATTAATAATTGGTTTTAGCACAGGTTTGGGATCTAATATATATTTTAAATTATTTATGTTCTATTTTTGTATGTTTTTTAAATCTCCTGTGCGCCGCCCTGGGTCCTTTGCGGAGAAGGGCGGGATATAAATGTAATAAAATAAATAAATAAAAATAAATAAATAAAATTCTCTGAACCATTAGGGTGGTTAAAATCTGCTGGTTTTACCATTAGCTTTTTAGCACAGGTAATGCCTGAATTCTCTGCATTCCCCTGCTTATGTTCATATAAAAATGTAGACATTTGTAATTATGTGTAAGAGATGGGAAAGAAAAAGAGATACTATCATGCCAACCTTTTCCCAGTTCTTGCTACCCCAAGGTATGTCTTGTATTGTAACCTCCAGTCAGCATGAAAGATGTGAAACACGACAATGTGCATGTTTCTCTTGAAGGCTTCAGGACTCATTTCCAAAAAGTAATGCATCATAAAAATGGTGGTAATTGGCTAGAATCTATTGCCCAGGTTATTAATAAAGTACAATGAATAATCAAATACTCCCTGACCTTTTTAGGTATCCCTGTGGAAAATCTTCAGGGATTGTCCTTTTAATGAACTGATTTAGGTACTTAGTTGAATCACTTGACAAACTTGTAGTGATCCATTGCACTGAGTCATACAGTGTGCTAAGAAATGGTTTGTGTAATAATGGTTCTTAAATTGAAAACGATCATATACTACAACAGTATCTTCTTAACCAAAACTACTCAGACCATACTATGGCTTAGGACAGGGGTCTGCAAAGTCGGCTCTTTTAAGACTGGTGGACTTCAACTCCCAGAGCATAGCTGGCTGGGGAACTCTGGGAGTTGAAGTCCACCAGTCTTAAAAGAGCCGACTTTGCAGACCCCTGGCTTAGGACAATATGACAATCTTGGATAAATGTTAATGTTTTTCATAGATTTAAAAATGGCATACAGTTACCCCATAGCCATTGGTTTATATCCAAACCTTCATAATGTATAAGGTGGCGGGATCCAGAGAGGGACTTCTCCGGGTGCCGTCCACTAGGCAATGCCAGCGGGCGACGCCCAGGGGAAGGGCCTTCTCTGTGATGGGCCCGACCCTCTGGAATGACCTTCCCCCTGACATTAGAACGACCACGGACCTCCGCTCCTTCCGCCAGAAACTCAAAACCCACCTGTTTCAACTAGCCGGCCTGGGCTAATTCCATGCTTCCCGCCTCGGTTTGTAATTTTAAATTATGTGATTAGGTTTTAAGGTTAAGTTTTAATTTTTATAAATTTGTACAGGGGATTATTTAATTCGATTTTAGTTTATATGTAATGTTGATGTCATAATTTTAATTTTTTACCTGTACACTGCCCCGAGTCCCTTCGGGGAGAGGGGGCCGTCTAGAAATCTAATAAACTAAACTAAACTAATCCATAGGCATAGAAATACTGAAGGAGTAAGTAAGGCAAGCATTACTGTGTCCTCACCTGTTTTGCAATAACCAGGCATTGCCTCTAGGCAACCAAGTGAGGAAACTATAACATGCAGTATTTTTTTCCTGCTTTGTTTGGATCCCTTTGTAAGTTAGTCATGAACTGTTTGTTTATGCTCGATATGAGATAGGCCAAACTAAGCTAAGATCACACAGCACACTGACTCTGAGAACAATTAACCAATAGAACAACTTGCCTCTTGGAATTATAGGTGCTCCATCACTGGAGCTTTTCAAAAATAAACTGGACTAGCAGATCCTGCTGGTCCATTCCAGGCTTATGATTCTATAATATGTTTTATTTTGATTTGATTTATGTGAACCCAACCATGCACATCACATATTTTTGAGCAGATCAATATTTTCAGAGTTGCTTTTTGAATGTTACTATAGAGGAAAGCAAACGAACTGTCAAGTATTTGCAGATACCTAAGCAATATAGATTGTTTGCTCAGTTTGTTTGTTAGATATCATTGAGTACAGTGGCCATTCTGAGTATAATGAGCCAACGGAGATTTTTATGTAAACAACTGAGCTATAACTCTTTCACATTCTTGGATGCGGTAAAATCTAGGAGTTGAAAGATTATTAAGAAAATGCAGACGAAACTGTTTCAGCCCATAGGGGAGAACGATGAACACAGAACTAGGTACATGTTGTGGTATACATCATGAATATGATACAGCAGTTTTATTGCCAGTTCTTTAGAACAGGGGTCTCCAACCTTTGCAACTTTAAGTCTGAAGGACTTCAGACTTAAAAGTTGCAAAGGTTGGAGACCCCTGCTTTAGAATATTAAAAAGTGCTCCTGGATTTTCTCAGATTAAATTAAAAACAATTCGTGCTGGTTGCATTTGAATCATTCAGAAGTAGCCCCCGTAGAGGTAGTCCTCGACTTACGACCACAATTGAGCCCAAAGTTTCTGTTGGGCTTTTGGAGACATTTGTGAAGGGAGTTTTACGAGCTTTCTTGCCACAGTTTAGTGAGTCACTGAAGTTGTTTTGTTAGTAACTCAGTTGTTAAGTGAATCTAGTTTCCCCATTGACTTTGCTTGTCAGAAAGGGGGATTTATATGACTTTAGGACACAGCAACGGTCATAAATATGAACCGGTTGCCAAGCATCTGAATTTTGATCACATGATCATGGGGGCTGCTGCAAAGGTCAGAACTGTGAAAAATGGTCATTGGTCCCTTTTTCTTCACCGCCATTGTAACTTTGAACGGTCACTAAACAAACTATTGTAAATTGAGGACTACCTGTATTACATTGCTATTGCACCACTCAAGATTACAATGGATCAGAATTACACACAGTTTTCAATCTACGATCATTGATTTAGCAGCCATTCAAAGTTGTGAAGGTGTACTTCTCCTAGTACTAGAGATAGTTATTTTAATAACCATGGCAGCAAAGACCTAACTTTCAAGTTCTCTCTCACTGCTACTTACTCACCTTTTTCCCCAGCAGCGATTTATCTGATTAATGTTCCAGGAATTGAATAATGGCCTTAAATTACAGGAATGGGGATTATGGTTGAATGATAGGGAAACTTTCTAGCTATAAATACAGTTCCAGCAGCTGAAATAGAATCAGATTTCTAGAGAAGTAGAAAGTATATTCAAGCAGACATTGTAGAGGCAGCTCTAAGACCTACCGTAGTTTTTGGAGTATAAGACGCACCAAGATTTTGAAAAGGCAAATTAAAAAAAAAAAAGTTTTTGCACTCTGCAGACCTCCCCAAAATGGCCCATTTTTCATGAAAATGGGCCCATTATTTTTTTTTAAAAGGGCATGAATATCCTTTAGGAAGCTTGTAAAGTGCTCTTGGGGGGTGGAGGGCCCCCAAAATGGTCAAAGAACGGTCCATTGTTTGTGAAAACAAGCCAATTTTCTGTCCAAAAAAAGACATGCATAGCCTTTAGGAGGCTTATAGAGTGCTCCTGGGGACGGGAGGGGGGCAAAATTGAGCGAAAAGGGGCCCATTTTTCACTCATTTCTGCCCTCCCCAGCCCCCAGAAGCACTCTGGAAGCCTCCTAAAGGCTATGCATGGCCATTTTGGTAAAGGAGGCGGGGGTTTGGGAGGCCAAAAATGCTGTATTCAGTGTATAAGACGCATCCAGATTTTCAGCCTCTTTTTTGAGGGAAAAGGGTGCGTCTTATACTCTGAAAAATACGGTAATTCCAATTTGGGGCTGTTGAGAATATTGTTTCAAGGCATAAGATTGTCCTAAAGGGGACTTCCTTCTGATGTGGGCTAAGAATACTGGGATTTCCATATCCAGATTATGATGGATTTATTATTTTAAAAACGTGTTTAGAAAAGAAATTCTTTCTATTCTTTTCGTGTCAGTCAAATGCAGTGATATGTGGGAACTTAGGGAAAACATGAGTCATAAAACGTAAGATTTAAGATGGATCTGATAAATCATTTGTATTAGCAGACTGTAGCTCAGGAATTAAAGGGCTAAATAGAATCTGTCGTCGAAGAGGTGATACTAATCCAACCCTTGCACTGTAGGTCAGCTGCTAACAGCTGAGAAATAATGGTTAGTATCTCATGATTCTTTTCCTTTTCCACCACAGGTCTGTTCGAGGTATTGTTGCTGAAGATGACCGATTGGATTCTGAATTGACACCACTGCCAGGTTCCTGTCCATTTTATTAAGTGGGCAAAACCTATTTAAAAATGGCAACTTTGCCAAGCACGTCTGCTGGGCCTCCACCATCTCTCACGGATCCAGGAGTGGCTGTGTGGGAGTGGCAGGATGAGTTTGGCAGGTGGAGGCCATACCGAAGCAGCGTGTGCAGCTACATTGAACAGTCTTTCCAGGTTCTCATGGTGAAAGGCCGGCGATCACTGGGAACCTGGCCTGCCAATGGCAGCATTCCCTTGGGACAGGCTGATTCAACTCTGGCTCCCTACATAATTGACCTACCGAGTCTTACCCAGTTCCGGCAAGATACAGGTAAAAAGCAGCTGCATTATCTGCTTATTTAGTTGTTTGTTGTGAAGTTGTGTCCAACCCATCGTGGCCTCATAGACAATGTTCCTTCAGGCCTTTCCGTCCTCTACCATCCTCTGGAGTCCATTTAAACTCACGCCAACTGCTTCAGTGATTCCATACCAGCCATCTCATTCTCATGTCGTCCCCTTCTTCTTTTGCCCTCAGTCTTTCCCAGCATGAGGCTCTTCTCCAGTGAGTCCTTCCTTCTCATTAGGTGGCCAAAGTATTGGAGTTTCATCTTCAGGATCTGGCCTTCTAAAGAGCAGTCAGGGTTAATCTCCTCTAGGGCTGACTGGTCTGATCGTCTTGCAGTCCAAGGGACTTGCACGAGTCTTCTCCAGCACTATAGTTCAAAGGCCACAATTCTTTGGCGCTCAGCCTTTCTTTATGGCCCAACTTTCACAGCCATACATTGCAACTGGGAAAACCATAGCTTTGACTATTCGCACTTTGGTTGGGAGGGTGATGTCTATTATATATAGCTTAATAATCTACACATCCATGATGATATGGAGCAGTGTTTCTCAATGGTGACTAAGGAATTCCGGAGGTCCATACAGTAAAGTTGCTTGGTCGAGAATAGAGCATTCTCTTCTAGGCACAGGCTGAAGTGCTGAGAAAGAGCTGTAAACCTGGGTTAAATCTCATTTGTTAGGTTGCCAATATTTTCTTGGCCTCAGCTTTTATAATGAAATATAGGAGAACGGTATCTCCTATTAAACAATTGTAGCTTTACAATAAGGGCAGACTTTGTGTTTGTTTACACACCCAACTAAGCTATAAGGAGGTGTGTTTGCTTTTGACTTAAGAGTATTGTACGCACTGAGTACATTATGGCTTGCTAAACAAATCTTGGCTGGTGTGTGGTATGTGAACCCATTCTTGTTCTCTGATAGATAGCTGTCTTCTGAGTGTATCAATGCTAATATTTTAAATAACATGAAATAGCTGGCAGCCAACAGCTAACTTCAGGACATTAAAGACAGATAACAATGATAACTAATCATAAAAGATTCTGCATTTATTTTAAAATGCGGGCATTCTATTTTTGCAGGCTCCTCCCTCTCTCCCCCCCTCCCTCCTACAAAATAGAACATGTTTTGAGTTATTTTTATGCAGCCCCTTAACCTCTACAGCACATCAGATGGATTTTTATAAAATAAAAAATAAAACAACCGTCTGCAAATCATCTGAACTATGCCCTGTGAAAAAGACAGCTCTGGGATTCTGTTTCCAGGCATTCTGGTCTCTTCAGAGGAAGCGAGAGGAAAATGACGGGAAACCACCTTTCCTGAGACAAGCAGGAGCTTATCTAGAAATGGACTCTTAAGCATTTAGAGTCTCAGTGGAGAGCAATGAAGATAATGGCTAAAAGAAGGAAGTGGGGGGTGCTGATGGCGTCTACCTCTGTCCCACTGTCTGTTCACTGCACCAGTCAATGTCATTCCCATCCCCCATAGGAGTAGCTTACCGTATTTTTCAGAGTATAAGATGCACCTTTTTCCCTCAAAAAAGAGGCTGAAAATCTTGGTGTGTCTTATACACTGAATACAGCATTTTTGGCCTCCTGAAACCCAGCCCACTTCACCAAATTGGCCATGGAGAGCATGTGGAAGGCTTTCAGAGAGCTCCTGAGGGCTGGGGAGGGCAGAAATGAGTGAAAAACGGGCTGTTTTTTTGCTCAATTTTGCCTCCCCCAGGAGCTCTATAAGCCTCCTACAGGCTGTGCATGCAATTTGTTTGACAAAAAACAGGCCCGTTTTCATGAAAAACAGGTTGTTTTTTTCTCGTTTGGCAGGACACCCCCCCAGGAGCACTCTGGAAGCCTCCTAAAGGCTATTCATGCATTTGTGGGGGTGGCGGGAGCTCTGCAGAGTGCAAAAACCTTTTTTTAAAATTTGCCTCTTCAAAACCTTGGTGCGCCTTATACTCTGGTGCGTTTTATATTCCGAAAAATACAGTATATAGAAGTAACCCTTGACTTATGACCATTCGTTTAGTGACCATTAGAAGTTGCAACAACATTGGAAAAAAAGTGACATGACTGTTTTTCATATTTGCAACCTTTGCAGCACACTAGTGGGCACATGATCGAAATCCTTGGCAACTGGCCTGTATTTATGATGATTCTTGGCAACTGGCATGTACTTATGATGTCCCGGAGTCATGTGATCCCCCTTTGAAGCCTTCTGACAAGCAAAGTCAATGGGGAAACCAGATTCACTTAACAACCCTGTTACTAACTTAACAACTGCAGTGATTCAATTGTGCCAAGAAAGGCAAAACTCACTTAATGGAAATTTTGGGCTCAACAGTGGTGATAAGTTGAGGACTATCCATATAAGAAAGGTGGCTAGATTCTTTATGCTGAATAATGTGCGGCAATTATTTGTAACCGGTTTTGGTGCCTTTTTTGGTGCATTTCAATCAGTCTTGACTTCTGGCAATTCCTAGGCAAGTCCCATCAGTTTTCTTGGCAAAGTTTCAGGTGTGACTTGCCACTGCTTGATTTTTAAGGGTGGAAGAGATTGTCTTGTCCAAGCTGTCTTCGTTCTTACGTTGGGACTAGAATTCATGGTCTCCCAGTTTGTATCCTGATGCCTTAACCATGTCACCAAACTGGTTTAATTTATGACAATATTTAATGCTTAAAAATTGAATATATGCTGCACAGTTAAGACAATTTCTGTCCTCAGTCTCCAGCTATAAATAACATGATACAAGGTAAAACCGTTTGATTTCCATATTATCTTATCAATTCAAATACAATGGAAGTTGGCCAATTTTAAACTGGTCTTTAACTTTGGAATGCGGTTCTCAAAAAAAGGGGGGGGATCTTACTTAGTGACGCTGCCATGAATGCAAATGCTCCTCGGTAGAACTTCTGGCATTTCTTCTGAAAAAATAATTAGGTAGCTGGTGATTCAAAAGATTTTTCTGTGTCTGATCTACTGGACGGACTGCTGCAAAAATGATCAAATAATGTATCCTGGCATTCTTATTTTTTCCCCCACCTAGTTTAATGTGAACGACAAATATCACAGCAATTACCGTATTTTTCAGAGTATAAGACGCACCTTCTTCCCCCCCCCCCCCCCCAAAGAGGGTGAAAATCTGGGTGTGTCTTATGCAGTGAATACAGCATTTTTGGCCCCCCGAAACCCCACCCCCTTTGCAAAAATGGACTTGCAAAGGATTTGAGAGGCCTGCAAAGTGCTCCTGGGGGCTGGGGAGGGCAAAAATGAGTGAAAAACGGGCCATTTTTAAATCATTCCCCAGCCCCCAGAAGTGCTCTACAAGCCTCCCAAAGCCTTTGCATGCCCTGTTTTTTGCAAAAAAAAAATGGGCCCATTTTCATGAAAAATGGGCCATGCTTTGCTTGTTTTTGCTCCTCCCAGCCCTCAGGAGCACTTTGCAGGCCTCTCATATTCTCTGGGTGCCTTATTTTTTCACAAAAAACGAGGCATGCAGAGGGTTTGGGAGGCCTGCAGAGTGAAAAAAATATATATATTTTTTAGTTTCCCTCTTCAAAATCGTGATGCGTCTTCAGGGTGGATTTCATTTAAATCAAGTTGATTTAAATCACGATTTAAATCATTATTTAAATCACTAGTAAAAAAGCTTGATTTAAATAATAGTTTTCCACATAAAGACTAATTCTTGCTGGTATAATATGCAAGTAGATGAAGATTTTTAGAATAACAACTTTTCATATTAGTTTTTTTTTATCCCCAGTTTAATAGGTTAATCATTTATATTTGGACAACTTTTCTTTTGTACTTAGGAAGGAGAAAAATAATCATTACCTTAATAATAACAATTTAAATAGATTTATTCAACTGAAACAATAACATCACAGCATATGTTATTTGCTTAAACAAATATCCATGTTTGTTAACTAATTTGGCTAAACAATATATATATATATTTTAAGAAACTTAGACTTTCATTTTGTAGTTCTGCTTGTCTGCTTGCCCCTTCCTCCTCACACTTAGTTTCAATTTCTTCTTGTGCAGATCTATTCCACTCCAAACAATCAGAAAAATTTTGTTTCTATTCTATTCACTGAACATCTTGAAACTTAGCACTGAAGGGGTTGATTCTTTATTCATAGGTTTGTAGAAGTTAGGATTAAGGTCTTTTTTCAACTCTGTTCATGTTATATGTTATATATATGTTCTTGCTGTGAAGAAGAGGCATGTGATCTCTGCTGAGGCATGTGATCTCTGCTGAGTCAAGAGGCATGTGATCTCTGAAGAGGCATGTGATCTCTGCTGAGTCAAATTCAGTTTGCAAAAGTAAACCAAGCATCTGTGATAATATCTTGTAGGCAGAGAAACTGCCCAATAATCTTACAAAAATCTCTGGAAGAGCATGACATTGTGAATGGATTAATAGAATTTATTTACCAAAAAAATTAAACATATACAGCCTTATTCTACATAATTAAAAACTAATCTTTATTTCATGATGGAATAACCTTTGGATGGTAATATATTTTCCTCAAAAAGCATTTTATATAAAAAAAATCCGATTTAAATAAAAAAAATCCGATTGTTTTTTTTTTTTTTAAATCATTGATTTTTATCCACCCTGTGCGTCTTATATTCTGGTGTGTCTTATACTCTGAAAAATACGGTAATACTCAGTTTCCTGGGATATGTAAAATCCTTCCTTTAGGGCTTTTAATTTTGACATCTAATTTTATTTTCTGATTTGTTGTGATTTTTCCCCTCTTAGGGACCATGAGAGCCGTACACAGACATGTCTTCCAACTTGATTCGGCACCTGGACAGGGAGTGGTTTGGGAGTGGCAGAACGATGAAGGAAGCTGGTTTCCATACGAGATGAATGTTTGTGTATATTTGGAGCAAGCGTTCTCGCTCAGTAACCCTCGGGTGGATCTTGGGCCCTTTGGTTACAATTATGGGATTGATTTTGTGTCACAGACCCAGACCAACAAAACCACTGGGTACCAGCGAAGAATCCGTCGGTGTGTGGACTCTCCATACCCATTAGCCACAGCCACAGGGCCTGCTCACAACGGGCCCACCTGTTCATGCCAACAGTGCTTGTCGAATAGTGGAACTGGCCCCATAACCTCACGCTATCGGCACTCAATGGTGAATCTTCCGGGACACTCATCAGGAACGACTCCCAAATTCCTTACTGGGGTGCAGGGGCCCAATAGAAACTCAGGACTCGGCGCTTCTTTGGTGGGCTTTGTGCCTTACAATAAACCAGCCCTCTCTGGAGCAAGATCAATGCCAAGACTGAACATGCAGAGCGCAGGGACAGCATCACAATCTGCAGCCATTGGTGGGTCCAGCTCAGCGCACCCAGCACCCAAAGGAACCAGGTATGCTTTCCTAAGGGCCTTCCAGCTATGTTGGATGTCGATGCCTCATCCGTGAGTAGGATTATTTATAGACCTACCTGCAGTATTTTTATCTTGCTTCTCAGACAGTTATTGACTCCCAGAAAAGGCTTGTGTCAATGATAAAACAGAAGAGTCATCGTGCCATCAGAAATCAGATCCCTTGCGCTCAGCTGCGGCTGTTTTATCATTTTTTGACAGTGTCCTTTCTTTAAATAGCATTTGGTAGCTCTTGATCCTTTGGCTAGTAGAAAAAGCCATTGGTCCGAAACTGCTGGGTTTTTTTGTTTGTTTTTTTGCTGATGGATTGGAAAAAATAGCTATCATTCCAGTTAATGCAGTTCCCCAGTAGCTCTATATCCTGATGGGAGAAGCAAAATGGCAAATTTATTTTGCTTTCCAAGCCCTGGATAACTGCCACTGAAGGGAGTGAGGGTCCCAAAGCCTTGGAAAAACTATTGGCAGAATAAGGTGGCTAGAGAATCTCAACTAATATTTCCTTCATTTTTGCCTTGAAAACAGATCCTGTACAAAGTCTTGTGTTAAAGTCATCTTCCTTATTCTTTATATTAGATTGCAAGAAAGATTTGAATAATCCATATCAATTGTAATATGGTCTTTTTTTAAAATAATCTTTATTAATATAAATATAAAAATTGAACATTTAACAATTATAGGGTGGGGGTATTGGAGAGGACGTACAAGGGTAGAAAGGGGGGGAGAGGGGGAAGGATAGGGATAGGAGAGACAAACCGGGGATATATCTACTCCCCTGATTTAAGAAGTATATTTGTCCCAGTCTAACGTCAATTATTATTTATAATCGTATTTAGATGCTTACATTTCACTTCTTATCCATTTAGCTTCTTCCGTTCTGACTGAACGATGGAGGATTGATCATAAATCCTTCCATCCTCTACTGTTCAGTCAGACCCGAAGAAGCTTCTTGGATGAGAAGCGAAATGTCTTCAAGGCGGAAAAAAAAAGTCCAGTTGCCTTTGAAAAAGCACCTTTGATACAGCTTTGAATATTTTATACTCAGGTGGCTTAACTTGTAGTTATGAATTAGATCAGGCAGTGGGGCATCCACTGTGCATTGGGATTCAGAATTTACTAACTATGAGATTTTTTTTTTTTTACATGTGACCTTCACTTGCAGGTTCTAAACAGAGATCTGTTTTTTGAAAGCAATGCTGACATTTCAGAACAAAGTATAAGATTAAGCCGAGGAAAGGGCTATTTCAACACCAGGAGACAACATTAGATAGCTTTTGTTTCTATCTCCACATAACACAGCACCCCCATCGGAAGCATGTAATTACTTCTGTCTGGGCAAATCTAACCTACACAATTAGTAGAAATCCGAGAAGGGAAAGCAGGAGTAGCTCCAATACTTGGGCTAGGTTAGTTTCCTTGCCTCCCTTTTCTTCTATCTTGTGTTTCAAATTAGAACATTTATCTTGCATTTTCAGCCGGCCAAAACAGCTCCCTTTTGTGTTACTCTCTGCTTCCTGTCTATATATCCTCTGCTGTATACTTACAGGAAGCTATTAAGGGATGTATGTGTGCAAAATGAAATAAATGATTCAGAGTAAATCATAGTGCTTATTCTAGAACAGGGATGTCAAACTGGCAACCCATGGGCCCGATGTGTCACATATTATGCAAAATTTCTTAAATTAACAGAATTGGAAGGGATCTTGTACCGTAGGTCAGGGGTCTCCAACCTTTGCAACTTTAAGTCTGAAGGACTTCAGCTCCCAGACTTCTCCAGCCAGCTCCAGTCCTTCAGACTTAAAGTTGCAAAGGTTGGAGACCCCTGCTGTAGGTCATCTAGTCCAACCCCCACCCAAGCAGGACACCCTACACCAGTGGTAGTCAACCTGGTCCCTACCGCCCACTAGTGGGCATTCCAGCTTTCATGGTGGGAGGTACAGGTTTCCTGTAACTCTGCTTTATAAATTTTATAAAGTAAAGTTACTTCCTACTTTATAAATCACCATTACTGTGGAACCAGTGGGTGGTTAGAAAATTTTACTACTAACAGAGATACAAAAGTGGGCAGTATGTATAAAAAGGTTGACTACCCCTGCCCTACACCATTTCCGACAGATGGCAGACCAATCTCTTCCTGAAAGCCTCCAGCGATGAAGCTCCCACAACTTCCGAAGGCAACTTCTGTTCCATTGGTTGATTGTTCTCACTGTCAGAAAGTTCCTCCTTATTTCTAGATTGAATCTTTCCTCAGTCAGTTTCCATCCATTATTTGTTGTCTGGCTTTCAGGTGCTTTGGAAAATAGCTTGACCCCTTCCTCTCTGTGGCAGCCCCTCAAATATTGGAAGACTGCTATCATGTCTCCCCTGGTCTTTCTCTTCACTAGACTAACCATGCCCAGTTCCTGTAACCGTTCTTCATATGTTTTAGTCTCCAGGCCCCTAATCATCCTGGTTTTTCTTCTCTGCATTTTTTTTTAGGGTCTCAGCATATTTTTTATAGTGTGGTGACCAAAACTGGATGCGGTACTCTAGGTGTGGCCTTACTAAAACTTTATAGAGCGGTATTAGTACCTCCCTTGTGCTTGATTGTATCCCTCTGTTAATGCAATTTAGGATTGCATTGGCAGTCACGTGCAGGCCACGCCCACCCCAGCTCATCAAATGGGAAACACATTGCAAAATGTCACATGACAGCAACGTGACGCAAGGTTGACACCCATGTTCTAGAAGATTTGAAGGCAGACTTTTAACAAGACGAAACAAAAATGGTTCTCCAAACACCAAATAATTCTCAAAAGAAGAGACAGATGAAGTGCTGACACTGAAGTGGAAAAATACCAAGGGATGCGTAAAAAATACCAAATTGGCCAAGCCTTTCCAAAATGATAAAAAAAATGGATTGCAACTGTAATTCAGAGCCATCATTTAGAAATAGGTGCTGGTGCATGATGGATTTCCTGCCTCACTTCTCTTAGAATTCAAATTTAGCCAGTTGGTTGAACTCTGAATTATATATAAGTACATATAGGTATGATTCAAAAAGCGATTAGAGTTGCAAGCCTATTTTTGTGCTTATACAGTACTAAGAATAGTATACAACATTGGAGGGGTTATAAATACCCTCTTAATGTCTGTCTCTAATAATAGGACTTACAACACTTTGAACCTTTGCTCCTACCGTAGTTGCAGTTGTGTGAATAGGGCAGTGATGGCGAACCTTTTTGGCACATGTGCCAAAAGCAGGGGGAGTGCACAGGCATGCCACACCCATAATGCTATGCACATGACCCCAGCATGCATGCATGCGTGACCAGCATTCCCCCCATTTTTGGTGTGCTTTTTTTGCCCTCCCCAGGCTCCAGAGGCTTTACAGGAGCCTAGGGAGGGGGAAAACAGCCTCCCCCAGCGGCCCTCCAGAGGTTTCAGGAGCTTCCCTAAAGCCTCTGGAGCATGAAAAACCGGCCCTACGGCCTGATTTTAGCCCTCCACAGCCTTCAGGGGCCTTCAGGAGGCTTCCCTGAAGGTTACGAAGGGCAAAAAGTGACCCTACGAACAAACTAGAAGTGACTTCCAGTTTGTCCGTAGGGTCGTTTTTCGTCCTCCGGAGCCTTTAGGGGCCAAAGAGTATTGTTTACTGGACTACAATTACAGAATGTACTTTATGTTATAATGATGAATGAAATCAGGAAATGCAGGTAGCCCTCTACTTAGGTCCACAATTAAACCCAAATTTTCTGTTGCTAAGTGAGACAGTTGTTAAGTGGATCTTGCTCCATTTAAAACCTTTCTTGCCAAAGCCGCTAAGTAAATCATTGCAGTTAAGTTTGCAAAGCAGTTGTTAAGTGAATCTGGCCTTCCCCATTGATTTTGCTTGTCAGAAGGTCCCAAAAGGTGGGATCACGTGACCTGAGGACACTACAACCATCTGACATATTTTATAATTAGATAGTTCAAGACAAATCACTTATCAAAAGTGAATCAGCTTTGCCTAAAGCAGTGCTTCTCAAATAGTGGGGCGGGCCCCCCAGGGGGGGCGTGAGGCTCCGTAAAGGGGGGCGCGTTTGACCTCGGCAGAGGTGTACTTATAACAATTTTATAGACAAATGATACTATTTACAGTCGCGCGGGGGGCGCGAAATGTTTTCTTCTTCCTAGGGGGGCATGACAGAAAATAATTGAGAAGCACTGGCCTAAAGCCAGCTTATTCTTCTGGGAGAATGTACTACTCAACTACCCATCTGTCAGCTCTACTCCAGAGGAACCTGGCGTATATTTTAGTTACAACATCTGATGGGCCTGCAATTGTTAAGATCCTTTTTATTCCTGTTTTTATATATAGGAACTACAGTTGTTCTCTTCCATCCAGATAGGATATGGCAGGTTTTATTTATATGTGAGACCGCCTCCTGCCCCGTACATCCCTCAGACCGATACGCTCCCACAGAAAGGGCCTCCTCAGGGTGCCGTCGGCTGGACAATGCCGACTGGCGACACCAAGGGGAAGAGCCTTCTCTGTGGCGGGCCCAGCCCTCTGGAACGACTTACCCCCTGAACTCCGCACCATCTCCGACCTCCGCCTCTTCCGCAAGTGTCTGAAGACACATCTATTTCATCTAGCCAGCCTAGCGTAACCTCCATTACTGACTATTAGACAGTTTTAAACTTGGGATTTTTAATTCGGTTTTTAGCGCAGGGTTTATTAGAATAAGTTTTTTAAATTTTATATATTTTGTATGTATTTTAACATCCCTGTGCGCCGCCCTGGGTCCATTTGGAGAAGGGCGGGGTATAAATTTAATTAAATAAAAAATAAAATAAAATATATATATAAATAAACTTACCCAGAGCGGAGTCTACCAGTAAGCATATTTTTTGAATGCCTTGGCTGATGGAAAGTCTTCACCAGGCCTTTCATAATAGATTCAATCCTGTTTTCTAATATAGGTGGCCAGAGGGGTGTAGGTTCAGTAGGTAGTAAATTACTACTTAGTAACTGTTTCTCAACAGATTCCAAGAGACCAAGTATGTAATAATAGTTTTTCCAATCTCAGCACAGATTGTGATCTTTCTGAATTATATATAGGTACATATAGATATGATTCAAAAAGTGATTAGGGTTGTAAGCCTACCTTTGTACTAACTATGCAGTACTGAGAATAGTATGAGTCATGGCACAGGTTAGAAAGCAGTATTGCAGGCTAAGTCTGCTGACTGCCGGCTGTCAGCAGCTCGAGTCTCACCAGCTCAAGATTAACTCAGCCTTCCATCCTTCCGAGGTCGGTAAAATGAAGACCCAGATTGTTGGGGGCAATATGCTGACTCTGTAAACTGCTTAGAGAAGGCTATAAGTGCTATTGCTTTCAGAACTCCAGCCACAGTGCCAAAATATAGCCATGACTTCTTGCTGACAGTTCAAATTCTAACTAAATTGAAGAAGCATTAACTTTCTATCTTCAATTTAATGAATTATATTCTCATTATTAGGGACGCAGTGGTAAGAGTGGCTAAGATGCTGAGCTTGTCAATCAGAAAGGCTAGCAGTTCAAAAGCATGTAAAAATGCAAGTAGAAAAATAGGAACCACCTTTGATGGGAAGGTAACAGCGTTCCGTGCACCTTCGGTGTTTATTCATGCCGGTCACAAGACCACGGAGACATCTTTGGGCAGCGCTGGCTCTTCTGCTTTGAAACGGAGATAGCACTGCCCCCTAGAGTCGGGAACAACTAGCACATATGTGTGAGGGAAACCTTTACCTTATTCTCATATATTATACTTCTCTTCTTAGAGACAGCATTTTAGCTTGAAAATGTACAGAACACTTGAGCAAATCTCATACTTGCCTTAACTTTCCTTTTTATTGAAAGATATTGTCAAACTAGGGAGCTCTCTATATACTGAAACTTTGGGAGCAGGATTTAATTATTTGGTGGCTGGTCACCATGGGACCCAGATTTGTAAATGCACTAAAAATTTACTACCACTGAGCTGTAGGTGACTGGATTGTTAAGACTCAGCTGATAACACAAATAGGATCAGATTGACAAAATCTGATCCTAAAAGATGCACCAATTCCTGGCTCCTGTGGGTGAAGTTGATTTTTAATAATGAATGGCAAATTGTAGGTGGAGCATTGCCTTATGGCAGGGGTGTCAAACTGGATTTCTTCAAGGGCATTGTAGTTCTCAGCAATATAGTTTTCCGGGGGGGGGGGGAGACCGTGTGTGGCCCTCTTTCGACCTGGATGGCCTCCTACAGCACTTCGCCAGCCAAAATGGGGTGCCTGGGGGGTATGTGCGCCCCAACACCGCCTTTTGGTCGGAGAACCAGTAGCGGAAAATTTGAGTAGTTTGGTGAACCGGTAAATCCTATCTCTGACTGGCCCTGCCCTCATCTATTCCAGTTGATCAGGAGGGAATGAGGATTTTACAGTATCCTTCCCCTCCCATGGCCACCTAGCTATGCCACGTCCACCAAGTCACGGCCACAGAATTGGTAGTGAAAAAGTTTGAATCCCACCATTGTACCAGAGACACTGCAGGCCACTCCTTTGCTATTTCCAAGCCAACCCCGTGGGCAGATCCGGGCTGGCGGGCCTTGAGTTTGACATCCCTGCCTTAGGAGATGGCGTCAAGAGATTCAGCTGCAGCAGGGACTGACTGCAGCATAGATTTAACTGAGGGGTATCCAACCTTGGTAACTTTAAGACTTCTGGGCTTCAACTTCCAGAATTCCCCAGCCAACCATGCACTCTTAAAGTTGCCAAGGTTGGACACCCCTGATTTAATTGTTTCAAGCTTGCTTAAAGTCAACTGTTCCTGGGGAGGGCAGGGGGTGGGGAGTGACAAACCACTGAGTTAAGTCTTCATCTTCCCAAAACAAAAAGTCGTATGAAACCTGTATTTTTCCTTTAATTAACACTTGAAGTATTCTTGCCTGTGTTTATCCTGTTTTGACCTTGAAGGAGTTCTCCATTTTACAGATAGTGAATGGTTGTGATTAAGAGCTTTAGAGATTGTCTCATCCTCCCTCGCTTGCTTGGCTCCTCTCCCAGAATTTAGCAAGGACTAGATACCCCTCTTGTCAAAAGCAGATACTGCTGGAACGTACAGTAAAACCTCCTTAAACAGTTCTTAAGTTTGAAAAGTATTGAGGGGGAGAATAAACTACCTTGAAAGTTAACACTATTTTTTTTTAATCTACGCTTACTAAGAAACCATGGGACTTCTGTAAGCTTTTGTGTGGTTTAGGTGCAGCTTTGAGTCAGTGTTGATTCCTGGCAACTCCCTGGACAAGTCCCTGCAGAGTCGAATCTCTTGCTGTTTTATGCTTTTGGAAAGCAGATTTCTATTCCTCAAGTTAGGGGATCCAATATCGGCTGAAAATCTCACGTTGAAAAATAGCTGGCTGGGCTTCGTTTCCTTTCAGGAGATTCAAGCAGACACTGAAATGGTTAATAAAAGGGGAGGGGCAGCTGGCTTGCCCATCAAAATAATGGGTGGAGAGAGACAAAACTGGGGAAGTCGGAATAGTAATAGTAATCAGCCAATCAGGAGAGTGGGTTTCTCCCATGTGGGCTTATATAGGAAAGAGGGCAGCCGCCATTTTTTTTGCCTTTGCTTTCGCTTTCTTTTCCCCTCTGTGCTTCTCCCTCCCCTCCCAAGTTTCAGAGAAGATGGCTGAAGGCCGGTAAGAATTAAAAGCAGCAACATGAATGAATGAATGAATGAATGAATGAAGATAGCAAGCTGGGGTTAGTGTAATAGCTGATGTTTTATGGACTGGGAACTGTTCTAATGTCCATGTGTTGGTAAGAGAATCCTGGGTCCAGGATGGAGAGAAGGATCAACCTTCTCAAAAAGCCTTGGTTTTTTTTCATGGCTTTCTCCCTTTTCCTTTTCTTTTCCCAGATCTCCAGCCTCGCTTTTCATAATGAAGGTTTAAAAATCTTTTATCAGAGGTTCTCATTTTGCCAAAAAGATTCTAGCCTCTTCCGCATAGTCAGATTGTGAAAGGGACACAGAGGGAAATCTGTGGCAGAGAGGTTTTCTTGGGAGTAAAGTAGCTGGTGTGGTCTTTATTGCCTCAATAAAGAACTTTTTTTTTAAACCACTGGAAATAAAATTCTCATTGTCCAACTTTTGTCCTGATTCTCTATGCCTGCCCTAATGATCTTTTCCAAAACTGTCTTTTCTTTTTTCTCCTCAGCGTACCAAAATTACCAGTGTCCATGCCCAGACCCAGCAAAGTGAATGAAGCTCTGGCAGGTAATGGCCTCCACCTCCCCTCCCCCCCCCCCCCCCCCCCCCCCCCCCCCCCCCAATTCCACACAATCCTACAGTGTTTTTACTTTGGGAAACTAATAGCCCCAGTTCAAAGTCTTGACTTTTTGGTAATTTACCAGTTGGTCAAATTACCAACTGGTAATTGCTGGAATAAGGATGCTGACTATAATTTTTAAGCAACGATTCAGCTGAGGTAAAGTCTTTACAAAATGTCTTCATCTCGGGTGAATTTGTTTCTTAAGGGATTCTGCATTTCCAACAGCTGCCTTGATGAAACAACCTCATCCTCTGACCTTTGGATTTTCCAGGTTGCAATATAGAGGAATTGGACCATCCTCTTGCATATATTTGTTTGCTCTTACTAGTCAGCAGCCCTTTTCTTTACCTCTTCTGGGAGATATCTAGAAACTGATATTTCAGGGCTCTGCTTTGCAACTGAACTATGCTATCTAGTCAGCTACTGTTTTGTTAACCTGCCCTTTTTGAATTTTAAATTTTATCCTTATTTTTACTTGCGTTAATCTGTTTTTAATTCTGTCTATAATGCATGCTTTTATTTGTCTATTTATACTGTTTTGCTATAACGTTATGAACTGCCCAGAATCTTTTTGGTGATATGGGCAGTGTAGAAATGTAATGAACAACTAACTGGCTCCTGCAAATATATAAATCATGCACCCTGTTGCTTATTCTAAAATGGTAAATTAGTCTTTTCTCACCACAGTTTTGCATTAGGAAGGATCCTTCTCAGTCCTTTAACTTGAAAATCTGGAGACTAAACATAGTATGTGCATAAAAACACTACTATAAACTGACATTTGATACAGTAGACAAGCTTGAAGCAAAAGGACGCAAAACTCGTGATTCATTTGCTCGGGATTTGCATTCCTGTCCTGGGCTTTTTAATTAATCTGGGATTTTCTGCAGCCAAAAAGCATTTTCTAATATTAGAAAATCCAAAATCAGATATGTTTTAAAAAGTCCTCATAAAGAGACTTCTTTCAGTCTGTGGAATCTTTCAGTTTTTACATAGCAAGAAGCCCATGGAGAAGGGGGGGGGGCACTAGTTGGGATAAAAGGATGTTTTAGGAATGTGACACCCTTGGTGTCACATTCCTCTTTGCCTTATTTTTCCTGTTTTGAGCTGCTGCATGGATTTCCTTTTTATATCCTCATCAAGGGAGAGCAGCTATATGCCATAATTTCTGTAAATCTCATAGCAATTATGGTTTTTTAATGTGCCTTTTCACTGTAGCTAGAGTCTGCTTTAAATGGCTGCAATCTTTACTACGCTGCAAAATCCAGTAACTTGAAATAACCATAAACAACAAAAACAGGAATTGTATTGCTAATGATCTCCCTTTTCTCTTGCGCTGATAAAATGGTTTTCTAATGCAGAGAAACCTTGTTTTTTGTGGCTGAGATTTGTAGTTTCTCACGCAAATAATAATCTTTATTGTCATTGCACTAAAATTACAATGAAATTGGTTATTATTCCAGATAATTCCAGCCCCACCTTTTCTGCTCCAAGCCCGTGGTATAACCTTCTATAAATGTTTGGAAAGTAATTCCCTATTTTATATAATTATAATTAAAGAATTATAGGTCTATAACATGCTTTGGAAGTCTTTTAATCCAACCCTCTGATCAAGAATCAGGTCAAGAGTCTTCATACCCAGAAAAAATGGCTGTCCAAATATTTGATAATTAATAAAGCAATATTATAGGTACTGTTTTTTGGGTTTAGTGTTTTGGAGTTTAGAAATGGGAGATACCTAAGGAAGCCTGGGCCGTCTTTTACAGGAAACTCCCTGTAAAAATAGCTAAAGTTGCTCACTGTTCTTAAGCTCTCCCCACTTAGCATATGAATATGCCAAATTTCAGCCTATCTGATTGCAACCTCTCGTGCAATTCAACTCCTCCTATGAGGACTGATTTAGAAGCTGATTAAGCAGCTCTCTCAATTGTTTTAAAATGCTAGAGATGATCTATGATCAGGGCTTCTTTGTAATGAAATGAGACATTCTAGCAATCTTGGCATTCATATTTTAAAGAGCAGGTTTACGATCTTTAGGGCATTGAGGGCAATCCTGAAATGATGCCTGAATAAAATACCTAGTGCCTATGTGGGGAAAGCACATAGAGAGGGTTTCTTTCTCACTAGGCCGAATTGAAAATACTGGTATAAGGAAATAGCAAATTACAATTGATAGTACATGGGAGCTACTAAATTTTAACTGCTCCTGGACACCTGTTTTAATGCAGAGTGCAGACTGCAGCATTTATGGAAGCTTAAACAGCACTGCTGTCTCCAGGCTGATTTTCTTTGTTGTAGCCTATACGACAGACGATGTCCTGCACTGCAGAAATGCAGAGTATGCTCAGACTCTCAGCAATCAGGCAGATTTTACATATGAAGGATCTTTTTGCAGCGAAGATATTACAGAGACGCTCACTCATCCCTCTCTCACACACAAGGGAGGGGAGGAGGGGGCTTCAGTCAGTTACACATCAAGGTGAATTGAAAGAGCATAGCAGTGCTGTCCATGTGCCTAGTATTCTGTCTGCAGGATCCTTCATGCGTCCAAATAATATGGCAAGGATTGACTTTTTTAAAAATTTCAGGCTCTATACAATAGCTCTGGTGCTCCTCTTCCTCCTACCCCAAAAACTCATGAGATCTGAGCAAAAAAATACTTTTGTTTTAAGGGAGATTTTGGAAGTGCAGAGAGTGTTCTGTTATTAACTTGTGTAGTAGAGTGCTTCTCACACTCACAAGTTTTTAGAATAAGATCCACAGAAGAAATTATAATTTTTTTAAACAATATAATCACAAATTATATTGTTTAAAATTATTTTAGCTCAGTTCCCTCAAATTTCTTTCTGCATGCTGTATTACTTTTGCATGAAGGAATATTATAATTATAAAAACAAAGGTTGACCTCTGAGCACAAAACTATAAAGACAGCTGCATTCTGAAATAGTGATGCTCTGTCTGTTTTACTCCCTTTTCACCTTTTTTACTTGTCTTCAGCTCCTCCAGAAGTCAATATCTGTTTCACAACAAAACACAATTTTTGAATTCTGCCCAAAAGCCTACTTTCTCCGATTATAATTTTTGCTGTATAGTAGGCAGGTTTAGGGACATGGTGGCTCAGTGGCTAAGATGCTGAGCTTGTCAGTCAGAAAGGTTGGCAGTTTGGGGGTTCGAATCCCTAGTGCTGTGTAATGGAGTGAGCTCCTGTTACTTGTCCCAGCTTCTGCCAACCTAGCAGTTCGAAAGCATGTAAAAATGCAGGTAGAAAAATAGGGACCACTTTGGTGGGAAGATAACAGCTTTCCGTGCACCTTTGGCGTTTAGTCATGCTGGCCACATGACCACAGACATGTCTCCGGACAGCGATGAGCACACACACACACACACACGGATCTGATTAACACATGTGTGATGGGAACCTTTACTTTTACCTTTAGGCATGTTTATATTGGGAAGTTGACCAAAGAGCAGTTGAGGTCATTGTGGCATTGACCCAGGTCCTTGGGGAAACCTTTATCTTTATCTTTATTGTATTTCTATACCGCCCTCTCTCCCAAAATGGGACTCAGGGCAGTGCACAGGGAACAATAAAATATAAAATACAAACAGTCAAAAAAGTTAAAACCGAATTAAATAGATTTTGACCCGTGCTAAAACATAATTTAAAACCCAACTAAAACCTTACTTAACTCCCACTCTCGCCCTGGGTCCTTTTGGAGAAGGGCGGGATATACATTTAATAAAATAAAATAAAATAATTTCTACAGTGCTTGCAGACATTGTGAAATATCTTCACATCCATAAAGATAGCAGAAATTTTGAAAGGAAAATGAAGTTCCTGGAAAGCATTCCATGATTTCCCTGCACTTCCATGTCGCATACAGCTTTATGTCAGCAATTTAGAACTGTCTTAAATATCTGTATAATTCTCACTGTACTGTAACATCTACTAGCATGCATGCAGGTTATAGACAGACGGACTAACTGAATGAGTGAATGAGTGAATGAATTTACAGTGAGGCAGAGACTAGGAACCAGCAGCCTACATGGAGCTGCATTTCCAAAACAAAAGGAGGTTGTTTTTTGTTTGGTTTTGCAGCCTCCCCTGTGTGTTTCTCTGCTATTGCATTTCTGGCTTGTTTGTGGTGAAAGGTCTTTCTGTGAGGAATTTGTGGCACATAGCATGTAATATGATAAACATCTGCCTGTGGTTTGTTGTAATTCAATCAACAATGTTATAAACAGTTTATCGCAGGGATAGGCAATCTTTTGGTGATGGGAAGACCTACAGAGAATTTTTGGCAGAGCAAAAGTTGCAGTGAAGAGGATTTGAGGCTCGATTGCTGCTTTTCTGGAGGCCTTTAGAGGTGATTCTGTTAAAACTATGTTACGTCACTTTGAGAGCTTACACAGCAGTTTCTCGTATATTCCTAGTCTCAAAATGCACTAGCAACTTTTAGCAGGCTTTATAGGAGTCCCATAACATTTGAGGGGAGCCATAAAATGGCTATTGTATACATTTGAGGGTCCACAGTTTTTGTTTTTCCACATACCATCTAATTATACTATTGTATAATGATATATATTAACTTTCATAAGGCCAAAAAGTTTTTTGTCTTAGGTGAAGTCGGTGCAACACTATGGAAGTCAAGCAAATGTTGCCGTTCCTAAAGTCTTCATTTACAAGCAGCTCTAAATTAGTTCTAAATTGAACATGGGGTGTTTTTTTTCGGTTTTCCGCAAGCAGAAAGAAAAGAGTTGAAGGGCTGTTCTGAAGCAGGCAGTTGCTTGTGTGGCTTTGCCCCATCCTTGTCTCTTCCAAATTGGAAAGAAGAAAGAAAGAAAGAAAGAAAGAAAGAAAGAAAGAAAGAAAGAAAGAAAGAAAGAAAGAAAGCTTTTCATTGTGTCTGCCTTCCTTTGCCTCAAAACAAGCCACTGCCATCCCTGTATCATGTTGCTTGCTTTCCTTTGTTGATTTGCTTTGTCACCTGTTTTTTGAAATGAGCATCGAATGATTCTTGAATCAAGAGGGATGGGTTCCTTTTTTTTTTTAATCTTACAAATGGTATGATGCAAATTTTCTTTCCACCCCTTCTCCCTTTCCTGCCCTGTGCATGACTGTCTCATGTCCCTTGTAGGCATGATGGCCTTTCTGATGTCAGTCCCCGGATTTCCTGTGCACCTCACCCAAGCGCCTCAGCCTGCCCGTGCCCATAGAGCCTCTAAAAAACTCTGCTCAGTTAAGGGAAGGAGGAGAGTGGTCACCAAAGGTAGCTCTCTGACTTGCTTGGACTCCCCGGGAGTCTCCTTCAGTTGCTGCTGCTGCTTCTGTTGCCACCTTTGCTGCCTCTTTTCTCTTTCCTGCCCTGCGTTTCCTCTTTCTTATTTTTCTGACTTCTCCCAGAAACAGTTGGATAAGAAAAAAAAAATGGCTTGGTTACTCTTTCTACTACGGCAGGATGTCAAACTCAATTTCATCGAGGGCCGCATCAGGGTTATGTTTGACCTCCGGGGCCGGGGTGGGCGTGGCTAGCTTGACATCACTCGTGTCTGTGGTGCTCTGTCAGCGAAAACGGGCTCCCGAGCTCTGTTTTTGGCCACAAGGGCCTCCTACCGCCCTCTGCCAGCAAAAATGGCGCACGGGGGGGGGGTGCACGTGCAGCCCTCCCAAGCTCCGTTTTATCTGGCAGAGGCACTGCAGACCAGTCCTTCGCTGTTTTCAAGGTGGGCCAGATTCAGTCCACGGATGTTGAGTTTGACACCCCTGTACTAAGGCCTAACTTTCCTGTTGCCTGAGAATTTTATTTATTTATTTATTTAATTCGATTTGTAAACCGCACCAATCTCCGTCGAGACGGACTCTGCCACAATTCTGCTTTATATGCTTCTGCTTTGTAGGTCTTATTTTTCAGCATCAGCACAATCATTATTTTAGCAGTTATGAAGACCACCCAGCTGTACCCAGGGATTCCCCCCCACACACACACTAAATGAAGAAACCAGGGATTCCCCCCCCACACACACACTAAATGAAGAAACATAATGAGAAGATGTGACAGAGTAGTGCCTATACAGGTGACTCTTGCTTAACAGCCACTCATTCAGCAACTGTTCGAACTTGTAACGGCACTGAACGAGTGTTACTTACAACTAATCTGAGGAGTTCTGACTGCTGCAACATCCCCATTGTGATGTGGTTGTCGTTTGCAGCCTGCCGTGTCAGTTTCCAATGAGCCAAATCACTGGAGAAGCCAGCAGGATGAAAGCTACATGATGTCCTTGCTTAATGACGGCAGCTGCTGGAATTGCCATTGCTGCCGCAGCACAGTCTGGTGAGACAGGGTTTGTGATTGTTTCGCTTAGCAATGTCTACTCCAGTTCCTGTTGCTGCCAATAACCAAGGACCACCTGTATCGACTACCAATGGAGATTAACATTGCATTTTATTAAACTGTTTGTGTCATTTATTTCTATAATCTCGTCCATACAGTTGAAGCAGTTAAAGCAGAATTGTAAAAAAAACACAATGGGAAAAGATTTTTAAAATGGGGGAAAGAAAAGGTAAACTGTTCATCCAACATTTGTTCATCAAAGGCATTGATGAAGGAACATGGCAACTGAAGATTTAATCAGTACTGGTTACATCTGGTATTGAAATGTTTTTAGGGTTTGTAGTTTTTTTAACTTAAAATTGTAATTTTTCTTAATTAAAATCTTAAATTAAAAAGTAATTTTGCACCAGTCGTTGCCGAATCCTCTTATTATGATTTATACACTTGCTTACATACTACATTAATTAACCTGTGGATTCCTTACACAATATCCAGTGTTGGGCCACTAACTCAGATGGCTTTAGGGCAGTGATGGCGAACCATTTTGGCACCAAGTGGCCAAACTGGAATGCGTGTGCAAGTGTGCGCATGCCAGAGTGCCAGAAACTCAAAGACCAGCTGGTCGATGTGCACGCCAGCCAGGTGGTCTTTGCCCGCGCCAGAGCACCAGAAACTCGAAGACCAGCTGGCTGGCATGCACATGCCTGGGTTTTTGGCCTTTTTCAGGCCATAGTCTGGCGCCCGTGAAGATGCATGCCAGAAACCAGCAGAGCAGCTGGCGACGCTGCGTGTGCCCACCTCTGGCATGCCATCAAGGTTTAGGGGATTGAATAAATTCATGGAAATCAGGACTGTCAAGGGCTATCAACTTTGGATACTTTATGCTGCCCCTAAGTTAAGGCTACTAACGCCTCAAAATACCACTTGCAAGGAAACAATGCATGAAGGTAACGAGATGGCTGCTTGTAAGTATGTCAGATGCTTTTGATTGGCTCTTAAGAAAAAGGGAGGAGTTAGAAGAGTTGCTTGGAGAGATTAAAATTAGATAGCCATCCATATATTAATGGTTAATGCAGTGTTTCTCAACCTTGGCCGCTTGAAGATGTCCGAACTTCAACTCCCAGAATTCCCCAGCCAGCATTTGCTGGCTGGGGAATTCTGGGAGTTGAAGTCCGGACATCTTCAAGTTGCCATGGTTGAGAAACACTAGGTTAATACAAGCAGCTATAAGAAGCTGCATTGGAGAGAAAAAAATACTAAGAGACCCTCTTGAGTCTTTGGTTTTTGGAAAACACCAGTTTTAAAAAATATCGCTGGCACCACGGCAAAATTGGATATATCGGTCAGAAGTGTAATTTGGGAACTATTTTCAGGTTATGCTGCCACAACTCCAAAATAATCCATTTGAAGTTCTTACACTGATGTTAAATCTTTTCTCTCAGCTCTTTTCTTGATTGGTGGCATAGCAAGTGGGGGATAGGCTGGGGGTGTTCTCCTCTGTGCCTTATTTACTCACGTCGCCAGTTCCTAAAAAGTTAAAAACTGTAATAATTATTTGAAAGGATAATATGAGGTATCCAGTTTAGAGAGATAGAACTCTGCTTGCTCGCATCATATTTTTTACTTTGACACAAGGGCTTCTCAAAGCTGCCTCTTGCCTCTCTTTTCTCTCCCAAGTTCCCTTAGCCAGGGAGGAGTTGCTACGGTTTGGGAGAACCCGCAGCCAATGTTATGGCCAGTTCAAATCTCCAAAGCCCACCCCTTTCTGGCCCCGCCCATCTCTCCCAGGAGTCTCCACGCGGCCTGTTTTGGATGAGAGGTCCTGCGCGGAAGCTCAGGAAGGGGGGGAAAACGGGCCTCCTGGAAGTTCAAGGCCTCTGGTGCCTGGGATAGTTTTCACCCTCTCAGAGGCTCAAGGAAAGCCTCCAGAGCCTGAAAATGCTCCTCCCCCAGTGGTGCAGGACACCAGCTAGGCCACGCCCATCATGGCCACGCCCACCCAGCAACCAGGCAGAGAACCCGTTGCTGAAATTTTTGAAGCCCACCCCTCCCTTTAGCTTTCACCTTTTCTTTCCTTATACAAAAGTGTCCAGTTAAAATATTTTTCCGCATGGGCAAAAGGCCTACTAGTAGTAGCAGCAGCAGCCTACTATTTGGTCACAGTTATATTGGCATTTTCTTATCTTTTAGAATAAGCTGGTAGGGGCAGGAATGTGTTTGTGGAAGAGTACAGAACATTGTGGGGGTTTTTTTCTATCCCTGTTAATCTGTGTTTATACACCTAGCATCTTTTTCTTAAGACGCAAACCGCTCTGTTGCAATTAACAATTTTGAAAAGGAAAAAAAAACCTTCACAGCAGCACAGCACTTCTAGCCAGCTTGATACAGGTACATGCGATCGCCTCGCATGGCATCCAGAAAACTTCAGAATGGAGCAGAATTGTTTATATGTAAATGTAGGAATGTAACATTTCTGCAATGTCTTTTGAGTTTTCAGCCTTTTAATATATTTTTTTTCATGGCAAGTTTTGCGTGGTCTCCCTTGAAACCCACACAGACTATCACTGATCCCTGAATCACAGGCTGGGATCCATTTTGCACTCTAGCCTACTTATAGTTGTGCTCTGCCGCCATCCCATAATAACGTCCTTGGCTTTAGCATTCATGGCCTGATCTATGGAAGTGGAACACTCTTCCTCCCCCAAGAAAACTATACATGATTAGTTTCTCCAGTTTCTCCTCCCTCTGTAAGGCCGCAGATAATCATTTGCTTTTAACTATTTACAGTAATCCCTCGTTTTTCGCGGCTAATCGGGACCGGACCCTTCCGCGGAAACTGAAAAACCGCGAAGTAGGATTCTGTATATCTATACCGGAAACTTGAGCTGGTGGACATCGTTTAAAGCAAGCACTAGGGGGCGCTTGCCTCCTACTGATGCATTTTTTTGCTATTGAAAAACCCGCGAAGCACTGAAGCCGCGGAAAACGAGGGATTACTGTAATATCAAGCAAGCTATAGAAAGAAAAATAGCACAATACTCAGAACTGCGCTGTGAAATTACTTTTTGAGGTCTGTTGTAATAACTGCTGGAGAGTTTCCAGTATTTTACGTTAAAGGCCTCTGAAAACATATTTCAACTTGTTAGCATGAAACTGGATGCTGGAATTATCCACTAATACCATCCTTTTCTTAGGGAATATGGTCATATCCTTTACAGAAGGGGTCTCCAACCTTGACAATGTTAAGCCTTGAGGACTTCAACTCCCAGAATTCCCAGCTGGCTTAACATTGCCATGGTTGGAGACCCCTGCTTTACAGAACATTTTCCCCTTTTTATATGAGTTTAGTGAAAATTGAGTACGAAGCTATTTATACTTTTTAAGAATATCGTACAGGTTTTTTTACGTTAGCCACTTTTATGTTTCGGAGATCATTATGCTGTTGTAAATTCTTTAATTCTTTCAAAAATGCATAAACCTACAGGAGAAGCCCTCAGCTTGCATAACTGACGATTAATATTTCTCACTGTGTTTATTTTGGGGGTGTTTTTGTATGCTGCTCGGGAATTAGTCAGCCAATAAATTTAAAATAAATAATAACCAGCTGATCACTTCCATCAAGCGACAGCACAGGGTTGACTTCCAGCATTCATTGATACAGTTGCCTGGGGAACAGAATGGCAGACAATCAGATGTAAATAGGTGGGCCAAACCTTTTCCCTTTCTGTTTTCTGGGGTCTGTTAGTCACTTTGTCAAGCTTATTTTAAGATCTTTTATTAATTTTCCCCCCTCAAAATTTTGCATCGCAAAATTAGTTATGGTTTCCTGATCAAACCACACATATTTCCTGACAGTTAGAACAATTAATCAGTGGAACAACTTGCCTCCAGAAGTTGTGAATGTTCCTACACTAGAAGTTTTTAAGAAGATGTTGGATAACCATTTGTCTGACGTGGTGTAAGGTTTCCTGCCTGAGCAGGGGGTTGGACTAGAAGATCTCCAATGTCCCATCCAACTCTGTTAATTCTAATCCAGCCTTATATGTTTGGAAGGAGTGAACTTGATTTCTCAGATCAGTCTTTCGTGGAGAAAGCCATTACCCATTACATCCCTTCCTTGCCTTTTGACCTGTAGACCCAGAATAGCTTCACAAATAGCTTCAACCATTTTCTGAAAGGAATAGAATGTACATGCACAGCAGAAATGTTATTTTGTGCGTTCACAAATTTCGGTAGTTGAAAAAATAATTACTGGGTGTCTGACCATGTAGGTTTTCGCCACTATTGCAATGTAGATTTTTGTTAAGTAGAGAAAAGTCACAGCAAGGACATTTTCAAAGCCTCTTCGGAATATGGACTTTTAACTCCCAGAATTCCCCAGCCAGCATGGAAATAAAATGGGAGTTAAATCTTGAACCCTCCAAAGGCAAAACCAGCTTCAAAGTTTAACTCCATTTTATTTACATACTCTCTATACTCTCAGCTATAAACTAGAACAGGGGTCTGCAAAGTCGGCTCTTTTAAGACTGGTGGACTTCAACTCCCAGAGTTCCCCAGCCAGCATAGCTGGCTGGGGAATTCTGGGAGTTGAAGTCCACCAGTCTTAAAAGAGCCGACTTTGCAGACCCCTGAACTAGAACAATGTTTCTTCCCCTCAGCAACTTCAACAGGTATGGACTTCAACTCCCAGAATTCCCCAGCCTGAAGTAAAATTACATCATTAGCCATAGTTAATCTTCTAATTCTTTCTGCCCGTAGATGCCTTTGCCTCTGCAGCAGTAGGAATAGCTCCTATTCCTTACTTGTGTACCATTCAAACTGACCGCTTTCAAATTAGACATTCAAGATTGACTGTGCTGGATTAATTTTCTGGAAACATCTCTTCCTTCTTCTTTGCCTGCCGTCTTAACTTGCCTCTATGCCTCCTGCTGCTTCCCTTCACCTCTTTTCCCTCACAGTGCCTTAGTGCCGAATGATATCCCCCCCTCTGGGATTTCTCTTTCTCTCTCTCTCTTCTTCAGATAGCAAGACCAGGCCAGAAGATGTTGTGAAAAAGTATTTGGAAGAGCTGAAGGCACCTCCAGTTGACGAGGTATGTGCAAGAGAGGCACATGAGCAGTTTATTTATCTGCATTTCACATTTCTGTACCGCCCATCTCCCTCAAAGAGCATTGCTAGGTTGGTCGTAGAAACCTTCCTTAAAGCCAACCTCTCTGCCAATTGACCACCATCCCAGGTGTCAATTACAGTTCTCATCATCCTCTTGGACTAAAAAAGGACTTCCAAAGTCCCTTTCAACTCTATCCTGTGTTCTAAAGTCCTACAGAGAAACGAAGCAGCCAAAGAAAAATTTGAAAGAGGAAAATTGTCCATGGGAAAGAGATTACCGTACTTTTCAGAGTATAAGATACACCAAGATTTTGAAGAGGCAATTAAAAAAAAAAAATGTTTTGAACTCTGCAGACCTCCCCAAAACGGCTCCTTTTTTGCGTTTTTTTTTAAGGGTATGAATAGCATCTAGGAAGCATTTTAGAGTCCTCCTGGGGGGGGGGACAAAATTGAACAAAAATTGGCCCATTTTTCACTCGTTTCTGCCCTCCCCAGCCCCCAGAAGCACTCTGGAAGCCTCCTAAAGGCTATGCATGGCCATTTTTGCAAAGGGTGCGGGGTGTCGGGAGGCCAAAACTGCTGTATTCAGAGTATAAGATCCACCCATATTTTCAGCCTCTTTTTTTGAGGGAAAAAGGTGCGTCTTATACTCTGAAAAATACAGTAAATGTTTCTTCTCTCCTAGAGCAAAATGACATACGGTTATCTAACAGGAGCCTTAATCTGGAAGAGGATGACTGATTGTTATGTTGTTTTCAATTCCCTGAAGTGAAAAATGTAAATGAGGTGTTTGTTTCCCAGGACTGCATCATCTGTATGGAAAAACTGGGTGCCCCTTCAGGGTACAGCGATGTCAATGAGAACAAGACAATCCAACCTGGAAGTGTGGGGAGGCTGGCCAAATGTGCTCACACCTTTCACCTACTTTGTGTGCTGGCCATGTACACCAGTGGCAACAAGGTACAGCAAGTGAGGAGGGGATTGGCTGTTGCTTGTCTTGCTTCAGGGCACCAGGTGTGGGTGCTACAGTAGCCAGCCTCACTTGATGATAAACCTAGCAGTCTGGTGGCTGTCTTCCTATAGGGCAGTGAGGCTAACCTTTTACGTCACAATGTGCTGACCTGCGTGCCGGAAATGGCACACAAAACCGTCCTGCCTGGACCATGCAGCCTCACTGGCCTTTGTACTCGCCTAGTGCTGAAACCCGGAAGAGCAGCATTGTAGCAAGCATGTGCACGCTGGCATCCAAACTTCTGGTTTCCGGTGGGGACATGCACCCAACAAGCTGGCCCTCACGCATGCACGTGCCGGAAACTCAAAACGTTTGGGTACAGGTGTGCACAGGTGTGCACAATGCTGCTCTTCCAGGTTTCAGCGCTCCCGTGCATGCGAAGGCCAACTGACCAGCAAATGTGTGCACAGGAATGTGGAACAGGAGCCAGCGAGTTCACGTGTCCCACGCAGGATGGCTCTGTGCTGCTTCCGGCATGCATGCCATAGGTTTGCTACCACGGCTATAGAGTTATTGTGTAGTGGAATCCAGAAACAATCATGTGAAGAATAGAAGTTTACTATTGGTATTCATTAAAGCAACCAACAAGACCTTAACTACTTCTACCAGAGCTCCTCTGGGTATTAGAGAAAGCTAGAAAATTCTCCCTTTTTATAATGCTTCATGGTCTGGCTTTGGGGCTAGATTCTGTTTCAGAAGCAGCAGTTTGATTCCTTGGCAGTGAAAAAGAAATTTAAGTAATAACTATCATTTTTTAAAAAAATGTAATAAAGCCATTTCATTAAGAGACTGGCGCGGCGTACCATAGAGCAGGGGTCCCCAACCTTTGCAACTTTAAGTCTGAAGGACTTCAGCTTCCAGAATTCTCCAGCCAGCAAAGCTGGCTGGTGAATTCTGGGAGCTGAAGTCCTTCAGACCTAAAGTTGCAAAGGTTGGGGACCCCTGCCATAGAGGATCATAGTGGGCAACATGAAAAGCAAAAGATGAAAAGTTAGTATCAGGTACACCATATCCCAGTATAAGCATGCATCAACTAGAATAGTGCTTGATAGGTGTCATGTAGCCACTCTTGTTAAAGTAGGAGGAAGTATAATAGGGAAGCTCCTTTCTCATCAGCAAAGCACATGGGAATGGATGCTCCTTCAGATTTGGAGGGAGAAGGTATTTTATATGAGAATAGATGCCAGGGTGCTCATATGTGTGTTTGCTATCCCTTGTCTGTGAAACATGCTCATCAAGATAGAAGTCCTTTTGCTTTCATAGAGTAAGAAGTAAGAAAGTGGCTTATTAGAAGCAGCCGTAGGTTGCCAAGGGCATCCAACATTTTGCAGGCATTCAATTCCTGGGGGGCTTTATGCAGTCCTGAACTTAAAAAGGAGGAGAGATTTCCAGAAATGTGTAGCTTGCACAGCCCTTATTTTATGCTCCATTGTAACATTTTTTAAAAAATATTCTGTTAGGATGGCAGTTTACAGTGTCCCTCTTGTAAGGCCATCTATGGTGAGAAGACAGGCACACAACCCAATGGCAGGATGGATGTTCACAAACTCTCAGAGTGCCTACCAGGGTATGAGAACTGTGGGTCAATACAGATTACATACAATATCAACAGAGGCATTCAGGTAAGTATGTCCAGTGGTAGGATTCAAAAATTTTTTACTACCAATCTGTGGGCGTGGCATGGCTTGGTGGGCATGGCAGGGGAAAGATACTGCAAAATCTCCATTCCCTCCCCACTCCTGGGGGAAAGATATTGCAAAACTTCCATTCCCTCCCCACTCCTGGGGGAAGGATACTGCAAAACCTCCATTCCTTCCCCACTCCTGAGGAATGTTACTGCAAAATCCCCATTCCCTCCCCACCCCACTAACCTGCATTCCAGCTCCATTCTCCTGTGCAGGGCAACAAAAGAAGACCCAGCTGATCAGCTGGAATTCAGGAGGCAACGAAGATGGGTGGGGCCAGCCAGAGGTGGTATTTGTCAGTTCTTTGAACTACTCAAAATTTCCGCTACTGGTTCTCCAGAACCGGCTGAATAACACCTCTGAGTATGTCATATGTACTAAAGCCTATCCTGAGGGGAGGAGCTTGATGGTAAAGCAAAATTAGGAAGCCCGAGATGATGCTGTAGGCCAGGGGTGTCAAAGTCGTGGCCCGTGGGCCAGATGTATCGTGCTGCCACCCCCAGTTTAGCAAGGGGGGGATTGTGATTGTCACGTGACAACGCGACTTAGACCCCTCTGCTGTAGGCCCTTGGAGAGCCACTGTATTTCAAAGTGGGAGGTACTTGGGGATGAGAAAGATTGAACAGATGGATTCCTTTCTTAGCAAATCTTCCTTCAAGGTGCAGTGATAATTTCTTCCTAAAAAAATAATCCTAGAAATCACATAGGATGCACATCTTACGTATTTATATCCCTGGTATATAATGCTATGATCCATAGCATTTCCATTAAAGGGCAGGGCACCAGTGGGAGCTCGCTTCCTCATAGAAGCCAAATGCAACTTGAGATTTCTAATGGGTTTTTATTTTTGTTTCTCCAAAAATCTTTTCCAGATAAATTTATAGAGTTGCTCTTTCATTTCTCACAAAAACAAATGCACATAGATACATTTAAAGAATTTTATTATACTCTCTCTGAGCAGTTTATTTACGTCAGTTTAAAACAGTCGTCCAATATTTGGGTGTTTGCAATGGTCCTAAAAAAGATAAAGAGACATTAACCGGCACAGTTGGTACCCAATGCCTGGGTTTGCACTCCAAACCTAACCTGTAATAATTGATCAGCATTTATTGTATAATGTGTTGAGCTAGGTAGGTAGATTAGTTTGAACTTTAGCTTCCTTTTGATGCCTTAATGCAGTGATGGCAAACCTTTTTCGCCTCGGGTGCCAAAAGCACACAAGCTCATGCTATTGTGCACGCTCGTGTGCCCACCCCATAATTTAATGCCTCCCATGCTGTGTCCCCTGAGCACACACGCGTGACACCCCCTGCTGCCCCATGCATGTGCGTATGGCTTTTTTGGAGCCTGGGGAGTGCAAAAATGACCTCCCCGCAGCTCTAGAGGCCAGAAATGGCCTGTTTTCTGACTTTCAGTGGGCCCGGTAGGTCCATTTTTTGCCCTCCCAAGTCTCCAGAGGTTTTCTAGGAGCCTGGGGACAGCGAAAAAAAGCCTAACACACAAACCAGAAGTTCAGGAATGGACTTCCAGGTTGCCCATTAGGCCATTTTTCACCCTCTGGAGCTTCAGGAGGGCAAAAACTGGCCGAAAATCAGCTGGCCAGCATGCTCATGTGCGCTGGAGCTGACAGGGCTTCTTTTAATTTCAGTTCAGAGTTAAGCCACATCCAGACTCCAAACTGTTGGCTGACCTTGTTACTATGCCTATTCATTGCCTGGCCTTGATACCATGTCTCTGCCAGTTCATGAATATTCTGACACGTGGTTCAGCAAATTATGTTAATCCAGAATGTTGATTAATTCAACAACTAAATTAAATCTATGATAGGCTCCTAGCTAGTGTGTATAAATGAGTGGATATGCATATATAAATGTTATCTGCCTTTATTTTTTCAGGGTGCAGAGCATCCCAGCCCAGGGCTGCCATACACAGCAAGAGGATTCCCACGATATTGTTATCTACCCGATAGCGAGAAGGGACGAAAGGTACAGTGATGCTACGATCTTGCCTGAGTTGATGTATTGCGATGGAATAAAGAATATGAAGTTAATTCTCCTTTTTCTGCCCAATCAGCAGCTTAACTAAACAAAGGCTATTAATGATCAAAACAAATGAATCAAAATCACGTGAAGTATTAGTACCCTATTAGTAAGACCTTAGTAAGACCAACCGCACTCAACGTGTAGTCCTCAATGGAACTGCATCTACATGGAAGGAAGTATGCAGTGGAGTCCCCCAAGGCTCTGTTTTAGGCCCAGTACTCTTTAACATCTTCATCAACGATTTGGATGAGGGGATAAATGGGGAACTCATCAAATTCGCAGACGACACCAAGCTGGCAGGAATAGCCAACACTCCAGAAGATAGGCTTAAGATACAGAAGGATCTAGACAAACTTGAACATTGGGCACTGTCTAATAAAATGAAATTCAATTGTGAAAAAAGTAAGGTCCTACATATAGGCAAGAAAAACCAAATGCACAAGTACAGTATAGGTGGTACCTTGCTCAATAGTAGCAACTGTGAGAGGGATCTCGGAATCCTAGTGGACAACCATTTAAATATGAGCCAGCAGTGTGCAGCAGCTGCCAAAAAAGCCAACACAGTTCTAGGCTGCATCAACAGAGGGATAGAATCTAGATCGCGTGAAGTGTTAATGCCACTGTATAGTGCCTTGGTAAGGCCACACTTGGAATACTGCATACAGTTTTGGTCGCCACGATGTAGAAAAGACGTGGAGACTCTGGAAAGAGTGCAAAGAAGAGCAACCAAGATGATTAGAGGACTGGAGACTAAGACATATGAAGAACGGCTGCAGGAGCTGGGTATGTCTAGTTTGATGAAGAGAAGGACCAGGGGAGACATGATAGCAGTGTTCCGATATCTCAGAGGGTGCCACAAAGAAGAGGGAGTCAAACTTTTCTCCAAGGCACCTGGGGGCAGGACAAGGAGCAATGGGTGGAAACTAACCAAGGAGAGAAGCAACTTAGAACTAAGGAGAAATTTCCTAACAGTAAGAACAATTAACCTCTGGAACAGCTTGCCTCCAGCAGTTGTGAATGCCCCAACCCTGGAAGTCTTTAAAAAGATGTTAGACAGCCATTTGTCTGAAATGGTATAACGTTCCTGCCCATGCAGGGGGTTGGACTAGAAGACCTACAAGGTCCCTTCCAACTCTGCTATTGTATTGTATTGTATTGTAAGACCACATCTGGAATACTGCAACCAGTACTGGTCATCACCTTACAAAAAAGATGTTGAGACTTTGGAAAAAGTGCAGAGAAGAGCAACTAAGATGATTACAGGGCTGGAGACTAAAACATGAACACTTGCAGAATTTGGGTTTGGCTAGTTTAGAGAAAAGAAGTACAAGGTGGGGACATGATAGCAGTATTCCAGTATTGGAGAGGCTGCCACAAAGAGGAGGGGGTCATTTTATTTTCCAAAGCACCAGAGGGCAAGGCAAGAAACCATGGATGGAAACTAATCAAGGAGAGAAGCAACCTGGAATTAAAGAGAAACTTCCTAACAATGAGGCCAATTAACCAGTGGAACAGCTTTGCCTTCAGACATTGTGGGTACTCCATCACTGGAGGTTTTTAAGAAGAGACTGGACAGCCATTTTTCTGAAATAGTATAGGACCGTGATGGCGAACCTATGGCACAGGTGCCACAGGTGGCATGCGGGACCATTTCTTAGGGCAAGTGAGGCATTTCCTTGTCAGCTCCAGGGCGTATGTATGTGCTGGCCATCTGACTTAGGCCTTCTTTTGAGGCCGTTTTTCGCCCTCTGGAGGTGGGGGAAGGCTGTTTTCACCCTCCCCAAGCTCCTAGAAAGCCTCTGGAGCCTGGAGAGGGCGAAAAAAGTGTGCCAAAAGCTGGGGGTCACGCACATAGCATTATCGGTTGGCATGGCTGCGCACATCCCCCCTGCGCTCCCCCCGCTTTTGGCACGCGAGCCAAAAAAGGTGAGCCATCACTGGTATAGCATCTCCTGCTTGAGCAAGGGGCTGGACTAAAAGACCTCCAAGATCCCTTCCTCTATTCTGTTTCTGATATGATTGTTTAGTTTTTTGTTTAGTTTTTTTTAAGATTCTGAATTTTTTTCACCATTGAAAATACAGCTTAAATCCAATTCTGTTTGAACTGCTTAGTAAGAACAATTCAGCAATAGTGCCAGTTATTGGAGAGGTAAAGAGTTTCCTTATGCAAGCAGAAGTTGGAGAAGTCCTACAAGGGTGCGCAGTGTGTTGACCTCAGAGACATCTTCCAACTTTTCATGTGGGAAGGAAGTAGAATTTAGATCTCAACAATAATAATAATAATAAATTTTTATTTCTAACCCGCTCTCTCTCCCCAGAGGGACTCGAGGCGGGGCACAGGAGAATTAAAAAACAATAAACACAGAGTACAAAATTTAAAAACACAATTAAACATATCCTGCGCTAAAAACATCTATAAAAACTAAAAACTGTCCATAAAACCCCTTAACACCATAACTAATTAAAATTACCCTAGGCCAGCCAAACGGAAGAAATGAGTTTTTAAAAGCTGTCGGAAGGTCAAATGGGCACATAAAAGATTGGCGTCTTCTGTTTGTGGAATGTGAGAAGCTTCATGTTAGCCTCTTGCTTTTCTCTCTAGGTGCTGGAGCTCCTAAAGGTGGCGTGGAGAAGGCGCTTGATCTTCACCATAGGAACATCCAGCACAACTGGCGAGAGCAACACTGTGGTGTGGAATGAGATCCACCACAAGACAGAGATGACCTCCAATGTCTCAGGCCACGGCTACCCGGACCCTAACTACCTTGACAACGTGCTAGCGGAGCTGGCAGCTCAAGGAGTCACAGAAGATTGCCTGAGTCCATGCGTTTAGCCTCCATCTTGGGCTGGAGTTGCAGTCCAAAGTGGAGTTCGTCTTCTCCATGACTATGGGTGCCTCTCCATGGAGGATGGCAGCTACAAATCCCCACCTCTGTTGCCTTATGTTTGCTTGCCCTTTTGCTGAGCAATAGTGCAGTCTCTGGGATTGCCCAGCGTGACTGTGAGGAGAGGGTTTATATATATATAAAAAGATATTTTAAGGGCATTTACAGTCCTGACATAGGTTGGTCATATACAATAAATCTCCCTTCCCCTAGATAAAACACACAAAAGGACGGGGGCTTAATCCTCACATTGTGTCCTTCCATATGTGGTTGCACGGGGGTTTTGAAGATAGGGCAAGTGGCTGGAAGAGAAGGAACACACCCTCATACTATTTGTTCGTTCTTACTTTCTATCAAGAATCAGATGCTGCTTTGAGGCAGATCTTTTGGAACCAGTGGATGAGATTTCCCTGCTTCGGTGCGTTAACAAAATCATGTTGTTTAGCAACAAAATCAGTATTAGTATTTGAAGATAGATATATATAGCAGCTTTCCATAATTGGCTGTCAGAAGTCTGATAGAAGAGAAATGGCCTTCTCAAATCTTTTTTTTTTTTTTCAACTTCCCAAACTACTGCAGCTTACAAACTTATAGGACTTCATCTCAGCTTCTTATGCAAGCATAAACCATGTCCCACCCAATTTGGCTTTCTTTTAAAATCCAAGCTGCTATGTGCTATCGCCCACTGTGATACTATTTGGAATAGTGATAGCCTTAACCATACTCTGTTACTGAGGAAACTACTGGGACGTCGCTAGGAGGAATTGGGTTTGACTTAGACTGTGTAGGTTTCTTTCCAGTTAATGCAAGAAAGAGAGAAGAAGAGGAATAAAAGTTGTAATCCTGGAAGACCGATAGGGAGAATGATCACTTTTATACAAGGAATTGCATAAACCAGGCATTTTGCACTCATTCTCGCTCAGGGGTCTCCAACCTTTAAGACTTGTGGACTTCAACTCCCAGAATTCAATAGCAATGCTGACTGAGGAACTCTGGGAGTTGAAGTCCAGAAGTCTTAAAAGTTGCCAAGGTTGGAGACCCCTGTTCTAGCTGGTACCTACAATTCCTCAAATAACATTCAAAACAATGTAAATGCAGCCGCCTGATCCTTCCATGCTCCCATGCAAACACTTGGGCATTCTCACCTGAAATTTTGTGACTCTTCATAGTTCAATAAACTTTTAAATTGATTTTTCTTTTTGCTGTTCTTTGGCTCTGATAGCATGTAGAACCACACAGCAATGACCCAGACCTGAGAATATTGCTAACGCCTGAGGCATTGCCCAGAATTCCAGAATTTTTCAGTATCAGTTAGCTTTTTGTTATGTCCAGACTCTGTAAAATAACCTTTTTAGTATTCCCATTTGACAGATCCTTTGAGTGCGCAGTCAAGATCACACTTGGGTATATACTTAAACTTAGGGCTGCAGGCTGCAGCTTTAAGACTAAAAGCCTGAAATGTTTCTGCGTTATGTAATTGGAGAATTAATCCTTTTTTTTTTTAATTATATCAGCAAAAACTGGATTCTGTAAATGGCATAAATTCTTCATATTGGATAACTTTATTTTGCATAATCCACTGCTGCTTATTTTGTTCAAGCAAAGATTGAGACATAGTCCTGAAATATATTTTATACAATTTCGTTTGACATTTTGGCTGTGTGTGTGTGTTTGTTTGTTCAGAAGTATTTTGTCACAGCTGTAACCAGGAGAAACTTTTTCCTAAAAGAAAAAATTCTGGGAAATTAAGCTGCTCATAAATCTGAACTGGGTGACTAGTGTGTCATATTATATACTAGTTTGGTAACAGAATTATAGCCCATAGTTATATAGGGTGATACAGATTCTCCTTGGCTTGAACTTCAGCCATTAAGCAATGCAGTCATTTGGTGAGTTGCATCTAACGTTGCAACCTTTTTGCTACCATCCTTAAACAAATCCGATATGTAAAACTCAGGAAATGTTTTAGGCGAGTTGAGAGAGGTGTTTGAAGAACTGCTAGTGACAAAAAGGAATTCCGAGTTACATTCGGTTAAAAATGCTTGAAATTCAACATGTAGATGGAAATGCGAGATACTGGACTCCTTCACACACCTTGAGGTACAACATATTGAGCCAGACTTAGTGATTAAGTCACTGATTGCTAAGTGATGGTTGCTAAGTGATTTATGACAGGTTGTCACTTATAATTGTTGCAGCATTCCTTTAGTTACATGAACGAAATTCAGGTGCTTTCTAACTGGCATGCAATTACAATAGTTACAGCATACCTTGAGACCACAGGGTCTCATTGGAGACCTTGTGATGGGGGGGGGGGGGGGCTCCAACAAGTAAAGTCAATAGGGGAAGCTGGGTGTGTGTTCTATGCTTTAAACTTAATTTTCAAAAGCAATGTAAACATGAAAACCCTCGCTTGGAGCATTTTGCTCAGTGCATCAAGATCATGTGAAGTGCTAATACCACCTTAAAATACCTTGGTAAGGCCACACTTGGAATCCTGCATCCAGTGTTGGTCACCACAATGTAAAAAAAATTGTTGAGACTCTAGAAAGTACAGAGAAGAGCAACGAAGATGTTGAGGGGATTGGAGGCTAAAACAAAAAGAACGGTTGCAGGAATTGCATATGTCTAGTTTAATGAAAAGAAAGACTAGGGGAGACATGATAGCAGTGTTCCAATATCTCAATATCTGCCACAAAGAAGAGGGAGTCAAGCTGTTCTCCAAAGCACCTGAGGGTAGGACAAGAAGCAATGGGTGGAAATTAATCAAGGAGAGAAGCAATTTAGAACTAAGGAGAAATTTCCTGACAGTTAGAACAATTAATCAGTGGAACAACCTGCCTCCAGAAGTTGTGAATGCTCCAACACTGGAAGTTTTTAAGAAGATGTTGGATATCCATTTGTCTGAAGTGGCGTAGGGCTTCCTGCCTAAACAGGGTTTTGGAATAGAAGACCTCCGAGGTTCCTTCCAACTGTATTATTCTAAATTGAAATAGATGACAAATGAGGGTCCTGCCCTTTCCCATTTTTGTTTAATTGATTTTTAAGAAATTGAAGAAAGGAAGGAAAGGGATTTTTAGTCCAAATATCTTGCATTGAGGAAAAATTGCTTGGAATCTACAGTAATTTTCAATCTGAGGACAACAATTAGAGCATTGATTGCTTGTTTATCCCTGTTTTTAAAAGCAATATAGTCAGCTCTGTTTTATGTAGCAATTTTCTTCCCACTCATCTTATAAGAAGTATCTTCCTGATTCTCTTAATTTATATTTAAAAGTACAAGGAAATACTTTTCAAATGATGGCAAAAACAGGGGAGAGGTAAATTGACCTAACCATCCTAAACAAGAGCTTGGAAAGATGGAATGTCTAACGTGGGCCTGGTACATACAATTAGGCATTGAAACAAAAAGGCTGTTTTACCAAAACTGGCCATTAGAGGGAAATAAAGAGTCGCACAGAGATGGAAAATCAGATCCGTCCTGTATGGGATTTGTATTCACAAGGATCTCTAGGTGGATTTTCTACTTTTGGTAATTCTAATTTCTGGAAATTTATCTTCCTCTTGTAACACATATCCCAGTGCCAGGTTTCCATTTGGTAACAGTTTTGTAGATTAGCTCACATAATGTACAATGTACAACGTACGAACTTAAAATGAATTAGAATGGTCAAGAAAGATGGAAGCAAAATCACATCAGTTGTAACACAACAAAGATAAGCAGGACCTACATGCCTCTGAGATGTATCTCAAGATTGTTATTCTACATAACAAAGAGGTTTCCCCCCTTCAGCCCCAGGGTAATGGGATTAAGGCATGATAGCATTAGCCCTTTACCCATCTCACCACAGGGCATCTGGGAAAAAGCAATGCTCAACCAAACTTGGACTCAAAAATACAGCCTAGAGAGTTGCCCCTGCATGGCCCCATGACAACCAATCAGAATACATTTCTTACATGGGAACAGGAAACAGAGGTGGGGCTGAACAGAATATTAAAAACCCAGCAAGCCTCTTCTCTCTCTCTTCTTCACCTAACATCTGGAAGCATGTAATCCCACTTTTCTGCTCAGGAGCTCAAGCCATGTGACCCTGTCCACTATTAAACCATCTTTCCCAGCAGCCTCCATGTTTCCAGTGTCTTTTCCCCCACTTGGAGCTGAACCCAGAAGAAAAGTTTCTTCCAACAATGTCAGTGAAGATTCTCAGTCATCCAGTTAAAGTCTGAAAGTTGAATCATGGCAACTGGACTTACTTCATCATGCTCAACACTCTAGTAACCACACACTGCCGTACTTGCTGTTTCCCAACAACTTTCAAGGGTAGTTCCATACACATCACTTCAAAACCTTGCCTTAAGATTCAGGCCATATAGCTACGTTTTAACTAAAATTACTAAAATTAGGGGACTGGAGGCTAAAACATATGAAGAACAGTTGCAGGAACTGGGTATGTCTAGTTTAATGAAAAGAAGGATTAGGGGAGACATGATAGCAGTGTTCCAATATCTCAGGGGTTGCCACAAAGAAGAGGGAGTCAAACTATTCTCCAAGGCACCTGAGGGTAGAACAAGAAGCAATGGGTGGAAACTAATCAAGGAGAGAAGCAACTTAGAACTGAGGAGAAATTTCCTGACAGTGAGAACAATTAATCAGTGGAACAAAAGTTACCTCCAGAAGTTGTGAAGGCCCCAACACTGCAAGTCTTTAAGAAGATGTTGGATCGCCATTAGTCTGAAATGGCATAGGGCTCCTGCCTAGGCAGGTGGTCAGACTAGAAGACCTCCAAGGTCCCTTCCAACTCTGCTATTGCATTGTATTGTATTGAATCACCACAGTGGTGAAGTTAGTAGCACCGTTACTTGAGTGGTTAAGTGACTCCAGCAAAAGGGAAACTAATCAAGGAGAGAAGCAACTTAGAAGTGAGGAGAAACTTCCTGACAGAACAATGAACCAGTGGAACAACTTGCCTCCAGAAGTTGCGAATGCTCCAACGCTGAAAGTTTTTAAGAAGATAACCAACATTTTCTGCCTAAGCAGGGGGTTGGACCAGAAGACCTCCAAGATCCCTTCCAACTCAGCTATTCTGTTCTGTTCTGTTCTGTGGTGTTCTGTTCTGTTCTGTTCTAGTCTAGTCTATTCTACTAAAATATAGGAAGGTTCCTGTTGATAAAACATGGGGAGAAAACATTGGGCTAAACAGGTCTTTCATTGAATGCAGCTTCCATCCTCTTCACAATCTACACACTGGCCATCATTCAATCCCATCACTCTCTATCAATTCTTCATTCCCGAATTAAGGTCCATCTAGTCTTTCCTTCTAGAACGAAGTCCGCCATTAGTAAATGAGTATCATGAGTTAATTCTAGAGGCAAGGAAGCAAATGGACTTTAATCCAAGAGAGAAAATCTATGGGGCCTGACACCTACCCTTTTCCCAGATGTGCTCAAGCTGCCATCCATCTACAATGCTTTTAATTTGGATTCATGCACGGGGGAAGCCGATGGACTGAGTGGCTCACATGATTCCTTGGAACTCTAGGGTTCTATGCTGGAAATTCTGGGAGATATGAATCCATGGGGGAAATCTGACTAATCATTCTGGACCCCCCAAAAAATGGCTAAAAGGAAGAAAGGTCATGAGAATAAATCTTCCAAAGATGTAACCAGCCCCATCATTTGGTTGGGGGGGAGGGAGGGCTGGTTATGGTTCCTGAGTGGGGTGGGGAATGATGTACTTATTTTTTATTTATTTATTTTATTTTATTAAATTTATAGACCACCCCCTCTCCCCCATGGGGACTCAGGGCGGTGCACAGGAAATTAAAAATCCAATAAATACAACAATATACAAAATACAAAATATTAAAACCGAATTAAACTACCCCTGCGCTAAAATCAATATTAAACCCCTAAAACCCTAACAATTACCCCTTAAAATTCTGATTAAACAATTTCTTTCTGCGGCTAGGTATATAAAAAATTAGGCCAGGCCTAATTTTTTACTTTCCATTTTTAACTGTATTTCTCTTTGGGAATGCATAGGGTATGGGAAAAGGTGCACACAAATGCAACCCCAAGACCTGTCCAACCGCAGCATAACTGTCCAAAGTTATAGAACCTGTTAAAAGCAGTGTTACCTGCTTTACCTGACTGTAACCCGTCTGGTAGCTAACGTGGCTGCAACTTTTTCCCATGCCTGTTTAAAGGCATTTTTCAAATTTTTATTTTCCTATCTCACTTTGCTTTTTCTAGGGCTCTCCTAAGTTCTATTGGCCAACTGGGGTATTTGATGGTTTCATCAAAGTTGTTGAAGGTTTCAAAACAGGTTTGATGGATCATAGCATAGAAAACCACAAATAAAGTTAAACTAAGGTCTAGTGTTGATGCCGTTCTCCTTAGTTAAGTTATATCTGCCATTCTTCTGTGATCTCAAGCTGCAAATACTGCAGAGACTAGCCTGAACCAATTTTGTTGTAAGCAAGTACAATGACAATAAAGATTATACTTAAGTCTCTCTGGTCCTAGTGTAATGTCAGGGTCACCTCTCTTCCCGCCACCAAGGTAAGCCTATTAAGCAGTGGGGCAGCTTGTCTTCGGGACCTGTGGGACCTCCATCCCTGGAGGTTTTCCAGAAAAGATAGGACAATCATTTGTCCAAGATGGTATAAGGACTCCTTCCTTGGGCAGTGGGTAGGACTAGAAGATCTCTTAGATCCCTTCCAGTCATATGATTACCGTATTTATTGTGGTATAAGACACACCGGAGTGTAAGACGAACCAAGGCTTTGAAGAGACAAATAAAAAAAAGTTTTTGCATTCTGCAAACCTCCCCAAAATGACCTGTTTTTCGTGAAAACGGGCCCATTTCCCCACCACCAAAAGGCACAAATAGCCTTTAGGGGCATGCAGAGTGCATGGGGGGGCACGGACAAAAACGAGCAAAAAAATGGTCCTTTTTTGTGAAAACGAGCCCATTTTTCATAGGAAAAACGGCATGAATAGCCTTTAGGAAGCTTATAGAGTGCTCCTGGGGCCTATGGGGGTTTAAATTGAGCAAAAAACAGGCTGTTTTTTTGCTCATTACTGCCCTCCCCAGCCCCCAGGAGCTCTCTAAAAGCTTCCTAGAGGCTATGCACCACCATTTTGGTGAAGAGGAGTTTCGGAAGGCAAAAAATATATGCTGTATTCAGTGTAAGACGCACCCAGATTTTCAGCCTCTTTTTTGAGGGACAAAGGTGCGTTCTTATACTCCAAAAAATACGGTACATATGAGTGCAAATCTAACACCATCAGCTCTTCATTAAAGCAGCCATGTCTTCCTGCGGTTGCCCAGAAACTTTAAAAATGTACAGACATTTTGCATTTCCACACCCTCAAATGTATGTTTTCTGAATGTTTGCTTTCCAAAGTACAATACTACAAAATTATGTAGCTGAAACCAAAGATTTTTGATTAATGTATTTGATTGATTTGAGTAATTGAATGAGTAGTCAAAGATGACTCCTTAATCAAAGGAAGAATTTTCTTTCATGCAAAAAAATCATGTCAAAAACTATAGTTTAGATAATTTAGAGATAACTTTCTCCAATGGAAATGAAGACCTGATTTTGATAATGCAGCAATATACGACATGGTCCTTGGATAAATTCATGTTAATAATTATATAAGAAAGATTATTATATAAAAGGTTCAGAGAAGAACAACCGATGAAGAGATTACAGGAACTGGGCATGGCTAGTCTAGTGAAGAGAAGGACCAGGGGAGACAGGATAGCTGTGTTCCAATATTTGAGGGGTCAAGAGAGGAAGGGGTCAAGCTATTTTCCAAGGCACCCAAAGGCCAGACAAGGAACAATGGATGGAAACTGACCAAGGAGAGATTCAACCTAGAAATGAGACATTTTCTAAAATGAGAATAATCAACCAATGGAACAGCTTGCCTTTGGGAGCTTCATCACTGGAGGCTTTTAAGAAGAGATTGGACTGCCATTGATCACAAATGGTATAAGGTCTCCTGCTTGAGGGTTGGACTACATGACCTACAGTACAAGGTCCCTTCCAACTCTGTTAATCTGAATATAAATTTCAGAACAATATTTGGCTCATTCATTGAGGTTTGGTTTTAATGATTGCCAGAGTAAAAGAATCTGAACTTTTCAAGTGCATCCCATTGGCCATTTTAGGAAAATGAGTGGTATCATCCAGCAGGTTCCAGGTTCCAATGTATACAGTAGTAGACATCACTTACCAACTGCCTTGTTTAATGACCATTTGACATTTTGATGGTGGTGTTAAAAAAAAAAAAGCTTTGTGACCAATTCTTGCATTGTTGCAGTATCCTGCACTCATACGATTGCCATTTGTGTGGTTCGCAACTGTCTTGCAATAAACAGAAATAATAGAGAAGATAGAAGTAATATTGTAAATTGCGGTCCCATGTTTTATTTAATAACGGGGGTGATTTTCTTAATCACTTCAGGGGAAATGATGTGTACGTCCATTGAGGTTATATGGCTTAGGGACTGTTGTACCCAGCAACAGACTTGCTGGTCCATATGTGGTTGCTAAGTGAGGTCTACCTACTGTATACTTATTTTCATATGGTTGAACCAAATGCGTGCCAGTGCTCCTCATTCATATTTTTGTGAATGAGTGAAAATTTGAGTCTGAGTCTCCATGGTCTTAATCCTAAAGTGTAACTACTGCACCATACTTGATTGTACGGATGTTTTCTGGCTTAGTCATCTTCCTATTTACCTTTCAGTATCAGGTCTCCTCATTCCCCAGCCCCATGATGCCCACTCAAATTGTCCAGTTAGTGGCTGTTTTCTATTCTCTTGAGAAAGAACAAGCCAAACTTGTTTGCTATCAGGGGTCAAGATCCTTACAAGGGAAGGGAAGAATGTGGAAAGTTGGCAAGGGGTGGTACAGGGGCAGTTGCTGAAGGAATTGGCCAGTAGAGTAGAAAAGGGTGTTTTTCCTTACTGACCTTGTCTTCATTTGCACCTTGTACTCCGAGGAACATCCTTTTGTCAGCTTGGGACCTCTTCTCTCCTAGCACGAAGAAAGTTCTTGAGAAGAATAACCAACTTCCGTAACGATGGCTGCTTCCCTTCTACTTCTGTTCTTAATTGCTTGCAAGACCACGGCTTTAGGTGATTATTATTTTATAGAATCATAAAATCATACCGTTGGAAGGGGGTTATTTGGAGCAACTCAATACTTTTTGATACTCTTTGATGAAAGGAAAGATCTATCTCAATGTGCTGATGGCTTTAATTTTTCCGTCAAAAATTAAAAACACACTTTTTCTGCTTGGCCGGCCTAGGATAATCAACTGTTTTTAGGCTTTTTAATGATTAATTTTTAGTTTTAATATGGGATTTTAGCGCAGGGTTAGTTTAATTTTATTTTATATTGTACTATGTTTGTGATTTTATATGTATTTTAAATTCCCTGTGCCCCGCCTCGAGTCCCTTCGGGGAGAGAGAGCGGGTTATAAATTAAATTATTATTATTATTATTATTATTATTATTATTATTATTATTATTATTATTATTATTATTATTATTATTATTATTATTATTATTATTATTATTATTATTATTATGGTGCAACCTTTCTCAACCTAGTATTTTCCAAGCGTCTTCAAATACAACTCAAATGGTTATTTGTATTATTAGAAATGATGCGCCATCTCAACTATCTGTAGGATGACCTGGGGAAGATTGCCTAAAATGTCTCTTTCCATGCTTCTTCACTTTCACTTTATTTAAATTTATATACCGCCCTATCTCCCTTACGGGACTCAGGGCAGTGAACAGGCAGTCATAAAAGCATAAAAACATCAAGAACAATAAATATACTAAAAATAAATTAAACTAGAAACCTGTTCTAAAAAACCGAATAAAAACCCAAAAGATAAAATAGATTTAAAAGCGACACCAGGCCGGCCGCACGAAATAGATGAGTTTTCAGGGCCCGGCAGAAGAGGAGCAGGTCCATGGTTGTGTGTGTCTCTCTCAATCATTGGTGTCATTTCCTAAATCAAGAGTATCACCTATAGTACACTTTTAAATTAAACTTTCCAGATTAAAGATCCTGTCTCTTTTGCTCAGGGCATTGGCAGACACTTAGGTGTAAAATATTTGGCAGTACAGTGGTACCTCGGTTCACGAACTTAATTCGTGAACTGACTCTGTTCGCGATCCGAATTGGTCGTGAAGCGAGGCACAATTTCCCATAGGGTTCAATGTAAATCCGGTTAATCCGTTCCGACCTTGTTTTTTGGTCGTGATTCTTGAACTGACTCTGTTCGCGAACAGAATTGGTCGTGAACAGAGGCACAGTTTCCCATAGGGTTCAATGTAAATCTGGTTAATCCGTTCTGACCTTGTTTTTAAAATGTCCGCGGCTCCGGTTCGTGAAGCGAGGCGGGGTTCGTGAATCCGAGCATTTTTACGAACTTTTCTGTTCGTGATGCGAGGGCGGAGTTCGTGAAGCGAGGCGGAGTTCGTGAAGCGAGGCGGAGTTCGTGAAGCGGAGCGTATTTTTACGAACTTTTCCGTTCGTGAACCGAAACGGTGTTCGTGAACCGGGGCACATTTTTTGGGAAATTTTTGGTCGTAATCCGAATTGGTCGTGAACAGAGGCGTTCGTGAACCGAGGTACCACTGTAATCTTCTTTTGTAATGAGATAGTAAAAAAAATTGGAATAATCTTCCAAAAATCTGGGCTAAGTAACTAAGTACAAGCAAAAACTGGGTGGCTCTATTCACATCATGTGCTAGATCTCTTCCCTGAATTAATCTATTTTCCGCGTTCACAAACACATCCATCCATAAATTTGGGGGAGGGGGGGGGAATCCAACAGGCTGGACTTGGACCATACCAACCTAGCTTAGGGTTTAACTTGCCATGGTTGAGTGGATTGTGTTTAAGTACAAATGTCAATAGTATAAAACGAATTTGGGGAAATGTGCAGATGATCAGCTCTGTGTTCATTTCCAAATGACATACATTCCACTTCCATGTCAGCTCTGGATAGGTGAGATGGTTGGCTTAATCCTCTTAGATGCTGGAAGAAGGGAGGGAGAGTGAGCAGTCAAATGGAGACTCAAATAATGTAGTCAGTCAGTCCAAGGGATGCTTTAAGGTTGAGCAGAAATGCTCAGAATTGATACAAGAAGAGAACCAATCTAGAGAAATTCTTGATAGCGGATAGATAATTAATCAGTGGAACAGCTTGCCTTTGAAAGTTTCCCCCCCACACTTTTAAATTTTATTTTAGTACAAATAATCGATCTTCCATTAAACAGTGTGTATCTGGGTACAAATATTTGTGCAATAACAGTTAAAATTTACAACCAAATTCATTATTTAAACTATTCTTAGCTTAATACCAATACATTAAATATCTGATACTTTACATCCTCTTCTTAGTTCTCTTAACTCTATTAATTATTCTCTATATTTTACTCATCTACTTTTATATCTAATTTTTATATTTATATAAATAATGTTTATATTTATATAAAAAGTATGTATTTCCAACGCCATAAGACACACTCTCCCCTGAACCTCAAGTCACCAAGCTAGTTTAGGATGCACAGAGCAGGACATGACATATATCATCTGATCCCTCACCATCTCCACTTGCCTTCTTACTTCTGTCCTAGGATAATTATTATCCCACTTTCTCTAATGGTAGAGGGGACCCCAAATCAAAGGCAGGCATCTTCTGTCATTCTACAGTGTGGGGGAAAACTAGATGTACTGTACCTACCTCTCTGAAAGCAGTGGGCCATATTGGGGGGGGGGGGCAACATTTCAAGAGCAAGGATAGCAACTTTTATAGGTCATATTGGAATCAGTATTGGAATCAGTATTGTTTAGTTTTAAATGGGGAAATTTTAGCGCAGGTTTGTTTAATTTGTTTTTAGAATTGTTTTGTATGTATGTATTGTTTTTTATTCTGCCTGTGCACCGCCCCGAGTCCCCGTGGGGAGAGGGTGCGGTTTTATAAATATTAAATTATTATTATTATTATTATTATTATTATTATTATTATTATTATTATTATTATTATTATTATTATTATTATTATTATTATTATTATTATTATTATTATTATTATATAGGGCGTATATTATTTGTTTATTAACGTTTCCAAGAACGCCACCCCCAGAACCCATCAGGGAAAATAAATAAGCAAAGGCAACAACGGAAAGGGGAGAGACGAGGAGGGAAAGAAAGAAAGAAAGAAAGAAAGAAAGAAAGAAGAGAGAGAGAGAGAGAGAGAGAGAGAGAGAGAGAGAGAGAGAAAGAAAGAAAGAAAGAAAGAAAGAAAGAAAGAAAGAAAGAAAGAAAGAAAGAAAGAAAGAAAGAAAGAAAGAAGAAAGGGTAAAGTAGAGAAAGTAAGGGTGGGGAATTAAGAGTAGGAGAGAGGATAAGAAAGAAGAGAGGAGAGAAGGAGAGAGGAAAGAGAGGAGAAAAAGAGGAGAAAGGAGAGGAAGAAATAAGAAGGCAGAGAAGAGAGCTTGAGAAGATAGGAGTAAGGCTGTTGCAAAATGGAGATATGGGGTTGCAAGAAAGTGATCCAAACTGTATTATACAGTATATACAGTATGTAAGAATGTGTATAGATATTAATGATGAATAAATAAATGTTAAATAGCATTTATAAGAATGTATATCAATGAATGATCTTGAAATGGGAAAATAAAAAAACTATTCTTCAAAAAAAATATATATCAAAACTATCAAAAAAAAACACGTTTCCAAGGAACATAGAGATAACATGTTCACATCATCAATAGAGGTCCTGAAAACGTCCTGCTTTTTTATCTTTTATTTCTAGCTGCAGAAGCTCTCGGGGATTCGGGTCAAGGACAGGCTATAGCAAGGGTCTCCAACCTTGGCAACTTTAAGCCTGGAGGAAGGTTGGAGACCCCTGGGCTATAGTGTCCACTCTTGGTCCAGGAAGCAGAAAAAAAATAAGTATGTTGTTTTTAATTGTGAGAAATGTTCTGACCCGTGCTTGCATTTGATTAGATGCATCATCCGTTCTTGCATTTCTGCATCACCAACTGATGTGGATGACTTCTCGATGTATTTTCAGAGGTGGTCCCCTACACTCCTCGAGTCTCCGACGTGAATATGGCAGGAAAGATCACCGTTACTACTTTCGCTTTAGAGTCGCCAAAGTGTATCTTTGACTCGTTCGTCAATGCCTCGGACAACATCTGGTTGGTAATCACCTTCGCTAATGGTGAGTGAATCGCCAAAATCCCAAGACATTTTATGAAGAAAAGAATGTTATTTTATTCATTGGATTTCTATCTGTTAGCCCTAGAACCGTGATGGTGAACTTATGGCACTGGTGCCAGAGGTGGCACGCGGAGCCATTTGTCAAAGCACACAAAGTGTTGCCTTGCCAGGTGGCCAGCGCACATGCGCATGCTGGCCAGATGACTTTGGCCTTATTTTGAGGCCATTTTTCGCACTCCATAGGCTTTGGGGAAGCTCCTGAAGCCTCCTGAGGGCCTCCAAAGGGGTGGGGGAGGCTGTTTTCACCCTCCCCAGGCTCCTATAAAGCCTCTGGAGCCTGGGGAGGGTGAAAAAAACACACCAAAAATGGGGGGGGGAGCATTGGTCATGCCACTGGGGCTGTGCGCATAGCATTATGGTTGTGGCACACCTGCGGACAACCTCCCTGCTCTCCAGGGAGCACGTGAGCCAAAAAACTTTCATCATCACTGCCCTAGAAGATAGACCCGATGAAACAACCCAACACCCCAGGCAAACTATAACTAAGCTTTATTGAGATAGTAGCTGAATCTTGCAAGTCGGACTAAGCGTCTTCTCTCTTTGTCCTATATTCCACTGAATCAAGAGGAACCAGCCAGTGTCTTCCTAACGCTACCTCATTTCCCAGGCCTGAAAGCAGCGATGGCTAACCTTTTTGGTGATGAGTGCCCAAAGCGTGCACGCCCCCCCGCAAATGCAATGCGAGCGCCCCCTGCGCATGCACCTGCCCCCCTCACCCATTTCTGGTTTCCAGATTGGTGCAGGAGGCCTTCCAGGCCCAAAACGGGGTGTGGTGGGAGGCACACATGTGTGAACCCCCAAAATGCAATGCAAGCGCCTCCCTACACATGCACTCTTGTGCATGCATGTGCACGTCCCCCCGCATGTGCTCTGCCCCTGCGCATGCACAACAGAGACCTGAAGACCACCTGGCTGGTGGGGGGCATGCGTGCATACATGGTGGAGCTGGGCTGGGGCAACAGCTGACGTGCCCACAGAGAGGGCTCTGTATGCCACCTGAGGTATGCATGCCATAAGTTCGCCATCACGGCCTTAATGCATACTTTTGCCTTCATTGTTTCTGTTACAGCCTCTGAATATTCCCTTCCAGGCCATTTCTATTCTTTTTTCTTTATCGCCTCTGAGTGCTCTTTCACCTTGGTGCTTTTCTTAAAGATATTTCATTAGGGAACAGTTTGGATAATGAAACATCTGCAAGAAAAGATACAGAAGGATCTTGACAAACTTGAACATTGGGCACTATCTAATAAAATGAAATTCAATTGTGAAAAAAGTAAGGTTCTACATTTAGGCAAGAAAAACAAAATGCACAAGTACAGTATAGGTGGTACCTTGCTCAATAGTAGCAACTGTGAGAGGGATCTTGGAATCCTAGTGGACAACCATTTAAATATGAGCCAGCAGTGTGCAGCAGCTGCCAAAAAAGCCAACACAGTTCTAGGCTGCATAAACAGAGGGATAGAATCTAGATCACGTGAAGTGTTAATGCCACTGTATAGTGCCTTGGTAAGGCCACACTTGGAATACTGCATACAGTTTTGGTCGCCACGATGTAGAAAAGACGTGGAGACTCTGGAAAGAGTGCAGAGAAGAGCAACCAAGATGATTAGGGGACTGGAGACTAAAACATATGAAGAACAGTTGCAGGAGCTGGGTATGTCTAGTTTGATGAAGAGAAGGACCAGGGGAGACATGATAGCAGTGTTCCGATATCTCAGAGGGTGCCACAAAGAGGGAGTCAAACTATTCTCCAAGGCACCTGGGGGCAGGACAAGAAGCAATGGGTGGAAACTAATCAAGGAGAGAAGCAACTTAGAACTAAGGAGAAATTTCCTGACAGTTAGAACAATTAACCTCTGGAACAGCTTGCCTCCAGAGGTTGTGAATGCCCCAACCCTGGAAGTCTTTAAGAAGATGTTGGATAGCCATTTGTCTGAAATGGTATAAAGTTCCTGCCTACGCAGGGGGTTGGACTAGAAGACCTACAAGGTCCCTTCCAACTCTGCTATTGTATTGTATTGTATTGTATTGTAAAACCACCAAGCTCAGAGAGCATCAAGGACCTCTCATTTCAACCCTAAGCTACAAGTACTCTCCTTTATTTTCACCTTTTTATCGGGACCTCAAGGGATAGGGAGCAGGTTCCCTCGATTTTATTCCTAGAACGCCACACCCGGAAGGTGAACACCTACTGAAGCTTCCTGCTTTGAGTAAAACTATGAAAGCAGCATTGTTCCACAAGCCCTGCTCCTTTGGGTCGGCACACAATGTCCCAATGCATGCAGAAGACGGGTGGGGTTCATGGTGCAATGCTGCGTTTGTCATTCAGCCTCACCTTCAGTTGCTGTCGCCTAGGCCAGGGGTCTGCAAAGTCGGCTCTTTTAAGACTGGTGGACTTCAACTCCCAGAGTTCCCCAGCTGGCTGGGGAATTCTGGGAGTTGAAGTCCACCAGTCTTAAAAGAGCCGACTTTGCAGACCCCTGGCCTAGGAGATAGATTGAACTCAGAAAGAGGGACTGGCCCAAAGCTGCCCTTTGCGCTTCCATGGCTGATGGCACACAGAGCCTGAGTCTTCCCAATCTTAGTTCAACACTTTAACCACTGCATTAAATGGCTTTTCCTGCCCAATTAAAGATTGAAAGGAAATTTGGGGAAAAGCTGGTAGAGTGTATGAGAGATTTCAATTCATTCAAATTTTAGTAATAGCACTAGCACTTAGACTTATATATCACTTCACAGTGTTTTACAGCCCTCTCTAAGTAGTTTACAATGTCAGCATATTGCCCTCAACAATCTAGATCAGGAGTAGTCAACCTTTTTATACCTACCGCCCACGTTTGTATCTCTGTTAGTAGTAAAATTTTCTAACCGCCCACCGGTTCCACAGCAATGGTGATTTATAAAGTAGGGAAGTCGATTAAATTAAAAAAAGGAAAGTGCTTCAGTATCAGACAAAACCCCTACCGCCCACCATGAAAGCTGGAACGCCTACTAGTGGGCGGTAGGGACCAGGTTGACTACCACTGATCTAGATCCTCATCTTACTGACCTTGGAAGGATGGAAAGCTGAGTTAACCTTGAGCTGGTGAGAATCAAACTGCTGGCAGTCGGCAGAATTAGCTTTACAATACTGCATTCTAATCACTGCACCACCATGGCTCCTTACATGCCATTAAAAACCTTGTTTTTCAATGTTAGTTATTGACATGTTTCCCAGATGTGGATGCTGCCTTATTTTTCTCCAGTGTTTCTCAACTATGTCAACTTGAAGAAGTGTGGACTTCAATTCCCAGAATTCATGCTGACTGGGGAATTCTGGGAATTGAAGTCCACACTTCCTCAAGTTGCCAAGGCTGAGAAACACTGCTTTATCCAGATTAATGCTAAGCAATAATTATGGCATGTTAATAGATGGTTTGACAGTGTCAAAAGGTGAGGTGCGCATTTCAACTATTTATGTTTCCATAAATAGATTGATTGATTAAAGCACTCAATGGACTAATCACTAGGGGAGCAATTTTTAACATTTTTGTGGCTTGCTAAGGAGAACAAAACTGGAAAAGACTGATTGCTTTCAAGTTCTGGAATTAGTATCTGGGAGGCACCTGGTTGTCCATTTCTGGAAACCATATACTGGGTAAATGGCAGGTTCCCCAAACCATGGGCCTGATAGGATTCATATCAGTTGGATGAGTTATTAAACCCATGATGGCGAACCTATGTCACGCATGCCCAAAGTGGCACATGGAGCCATGTCGCCTGGCACATGTGATGTCGCCCATTCCTCTTCCAAGTTTCTGGCATGCATGCGCACGTGATGATCAACTGGCCTTTGTGGGTGTGGCAGTACCAGAAACCGGAAGAGCTGGCCTTCCACTTTCCATTGTGAGCATGCGTGCCGGCCAGCTATTCGGCACGTGCACATGTGCATGCATGGCAGTAACCGGAAGACTTGCTGACGGGAAGTTCATTTTCTGGTTTGTGCATGCCCCTGGGCAGCTCTTCTTCCTGGTCAAGCCCAGGCAAGTGTTCCTTTTCGGCATTTGGTGCCGTGCACGCATGCATGCGGTCCCTTTTTGGCACTTTGCCATCACTATATTAAAACAATTGATTTGTGATAAGATAAACTCATCTCTGGGTCACTCTCCCTTGTTTTTACATGTGCTCTCCCCACAGCCACAAGTAGCTTCAAGAACCCCACTTCCACACAGCAAATTCCACCGTATGAAGATTTATATACCACTTTTGCCTTCATGACAATGAAATCCACCATCTCCCAATACCCATGTACTAAAGGCAAAACGACGAAGGTGCTCCGGGTTGGCAACGAATCGTCCTGCAAAAACGATGACAGCAGGACCCCCTGCAATGGCCCTCTGCCCTCTTCTGGACCTTACAGGTAAGAAGAGAATGGCATGCGGCTCTCGATTGGGCCATATGAACTCCTTGGAGGGATCCCCGGCAGGTAGAGAGGGCATCCACAAGGGAAGGGATGCCGGAAAAGTCAAGATGGCAATTGTGAGGCAAGTAAAACGGCTTTGATTGCATGGCTGTGGACACCATCTTGAGTTTGTTTGTTTTTACTGGCGATCACCTCTGAAGGCGGGCTATAAAATGGATATTCTATTCTCAAGATTGGGATCTGAAAATCCTTAAGAGAAACAAGCAGAAATAATAGTTGTAGTCGTTGCAATATAATTATGATTCATAATTATGATAATTATTAATAAAAGAAAGCAAAGGTAGTAACAGTAGTACCCTGTTTCTCTGAAAATAAGAGTTAACTGGAAAATAAGCCCTAGCGTGATTTCTCAGGATGCTTGTAATATAAGCCCCCCCCCCCCCATAAGCTCCAGTAAAGATTGTCAGCCGGATGAACACATTTAGTATCGTATTTCCCTGAAAATAACACCCAATTGGAAAATAAGCCCTAATGTTTCTTTTGGAGCAAAAATTAATATAAGACCTGGTCTTAATTTCGGGGAAACACGGTAATAGGCATTTTGGAGACAATCCCAAAACACTACCAAAGCTGAGATATTCACCATGAGTCAATTGCAAAATATAGCTTTACTGGGAACAGCTTACATCCTGCAATGATGACAATAGCACTTCCCAATGCTTTACAGCCCTCTCTAAGTGGTTTACAGAATCAGCATATTGCCCCTAGCAATCTGGGCCCTCATGATACTTTTAACACTATCAACAAGAACATCTGGTGGTGCAGTGGTTAGATTGCAGCACTGCAGGCTACTTCAGCTGACCGCTAGCTGCAGTTTGGCAGTTCAAATCTCCCTGGCTCAAGGTTGGCTCAAACCTTCCATCCTTCCAAGTTGGGTGAATTGAGGACCCAGATTGTTGGGGGCAATAGGCTGACTCTGTAAACCGCCTAGAGAGGGCTGTAAAAGGACTATGAAGCGGTATATAAGTCTAAGTGCTATTGCTATCTGCCTATCTCAGGTCCTTGGGAAAGAATCAATAGTGGATAATGACAACAAATGCAGTCTAAAAATATGCAACCAATCATTTATTTTATTTTATTTTATTTATCGGATTTATATACCGCCCTATTCTCTGTGGTAGGACTCAGGGCGGTGCACAGAAAAATAAAAACCACAATACATACATATAATCTAAAATTGAATTAAATAATAAAATCTGTGCTAAGAAAATATTAAAATATTAACTCTAAAAACCCTTAATCTATGTCACGCCGGCCAGATGGAAGAAATACGTTTTAAGCATCCGACGGAAGAGGCGTAGGTCAGTAGTGGTGCGAAGATCGGGGGGCAGGTCGTTCCAGAGGGTCGGACCTGCCACAGAGAAGGCTTTCTCCTGGGAGTTGCCAGCCGGCATTGACCGGCAGACAGCACCCTGAGGAGGCCCGCCCTGTGGGAGCGGACAGGTCGAAGGGAGGTGTGTGGTAGGAGGCGGTCTCGCAAGTAGCCAGGACCCGTGCCAATCATCATCATCATCAAAAAAAAATACAAGGTCTGCCTATTCCAGGACCTTAGGAAGGACTCGATAGGCTTCACAAAAATGCCAAATCCATTCTAAACATCTGGCTGACAGTGTGACCAACCATAATAATAATATCCTAAACGAAATCAAGACAGAAAATGGATAAACATCCCCTCCTTTCCACTTGGTTATCTAAGCCAACAGACCTATCGCTGTGTCCGATTGCATCCAGTTACCCAATCTGCAGGGCACGTTAAGCGCAATTTAATCCTGACTAGGTTTGTTTTTATGGATGCACATGGCTTACCACATGGGCAAAGCTGGCTTCGTTTACAAGCATGGATAAGTGTGCCATGCAAATACATTCTCAAATTGTCTTGGAAGCTATTGCACCTAACTGGCCATGAAATGTTTTTTGGAGGGGATGGGGGAAGAGAAACAAAAAACATTGGAGAATTTGGGGAACCTCACTGCAGAAAACATTTAATGCAATAATAAAATAGCAGAGTTGGAAGGGAGGTCTTCTAGTCCAACCCCCTGCCTAGGTAGGAAACCCTATACCATTTCAGACAAATGGCTATCCAACATCTTCTTGAAGACTTCCAGTGTTGGGGCATTCACAACTTCTGGAGACAAGCTGTTCCACTGATGAATTGTTCTAACTGTCAGGAAATTTCTCCTCAGTTCTAAGTTACTTCTCTCCTTGATTAGTTTCCACCCATTGCTTCTTGTTCTGCCCTCAGGTGCCTTAGAGAATAGCTTGACTCCCTCTTCTTTGTGGCAGCCACTGAGATATTGGAAGACCGCTATCATGTCTCCCCTAATCCTTCTTTTCATTAAACTAGACATACCCAGTTCCTGCAACTGTTCTTCATATGTTTTAGCCTCCGGTCCCTTAATCATCTTGGTTACTCTTCTCTGCACTCTTTCTAGAGTCTCAAAATCTTTTCTACATCGTGGTGACCAAAACTGGATGCCGTATTCCAAGTGTGGCCTTACCAAGGCATTATAAAGTGGTATTAACACTTCACGTGATCTTGATTCTATCCCTCTGTTTATGCAGCCTAGAATTGTATTGTCTTTTTTGGCAGCTGCTGCACACTGCTGGCTCATATTTAAATGGTTGTCCACTAGGATTCCAAGATCCCTCTCACATTTATTTTGGGGAAGGAAGGGGAGGCATATAAAGTCATTAGGAGAGTGAGGATGATCATATTTGGAGTCTTTTGTTTGCTGAATACGAAGTTAAAAAGCAGGAAAGCTTCCTTGATTACTGATAGGCAAGATGCAAATCAAAGAATGATATCCATAATTTTAGCAAGGGCTTTTCTCTTTTCTCCTCCCTCTTTCCTTCAGTTTGAAGAGTCGGAGCAGCAATGCAATCTTTGGCTCTTCCTTTTTGGAATTTTGCAAGCTTGGGAGAATTCAGACAGAACGCATATATTTTGCAGCAGAATTTCAGCAGCCCCCTCAGGGATGGTAGGAAGAGGAGTTTGAAGAGGCTATCCTGTTAAAGGGTGGATTATTTATTTATTTATTTGTATCCCGCCTTTATTACTTACTAGTAACTCAAAGCGGCAAACATATGCAACACATCGTCTTCCTCCTCCTATTTTCCCCACAACGCCAACCCTGTGAGGTGGGTTGGGCTGAGAGAGAATGACTGGCTGAGGCTTTAGCCACTAGACCAAACTCCACCTTAATGCTGTTGGGTGTTAGCACCCACCCCCCTCCTAGAAGAATGAAATATTCTAGGAAATATTAAAAAGGCAGAATATTATATTTCCCTGGATGAGAAAAGGAGAAACATTTTTTAAAGACAAAGCAGCTTCCTGCAGCTCCCTCCCCCCACTTCAGATCCAGTGTGATGAGATTAAGACATGGCCCTCAGGACATGATAGGTTTAGCCCTCTACCCATCTCATCACATGGCACCTGGGGAGATTACATCACCCAGCAAGCTCAACCAAGCCTAGGATATGGACAGCCTACAAAGTTAGCTAAGACCCCTCACCCCACACACTGGGGGTCTGACAGCCAATGGGATACATTCCTTTTACAGGAACAGGAAACTCTAAAGCAGGGCCCAAGAGAGTGTATAAATATATCCCATTTCATTCCATGTGCCCTTTTTGCCAAGGACCTCAAGCTATATGGTCCTGCCCACCATTAAGCCATCTTTCCTAACAGCCTCCATGTTTCCAGTGTCTTTCTCCCCACTTGGAACTGAACCCAGGAGGACATTTCTTCCAACAATGCAATTAAGATATTTATTTTTAAGTCAGATTTGCCTGCAGAGATACAAACAAGACTTTCTACAGCCTTTTATGATTGAGACACTTCGATTATGTTCTATTTTTAAAATTTAAACCCAGCCACCGCCACCGCCCCCCGCTCCCCATAGCCAATTTTCTTAACCAACTGCATTCATTGATGATCTTTTTCTGTAAATTTCCAATTGGAGAGAAGTAAATATTTGGGGTGAGGAGCCACTTCTCCAAAATCTTCTTTAGAGGGAAGGGCGTAAAAAAAATATATATACATCATGTTGATGGCCATAACTTAGTGATTGATATACGAGACCGCCTCCTGCCCCACATATCCCTTCGTCCGCTCCGCTCCCACAGAGAGGGTCTTCTCCGGGCGCCGTCAGCTGGGCAATGCCGGTTGGCGACACCCAGGGGAAGGGCCTTCTCTGTGGCGGGCCTGGCCCTCTGGAACGACCTACCCCCCGACCTTCGCACTACCTCGGACCTCCGCCTCTTCCGCCAACGTCTTAAGACGTATCTATTCCAACAAGCCGGCCTAGCATAGCCCCCGCTTCTGACTTTTTATATACAAACTCTAATTTGGTAAGGTTTTAAATGGGTTTTAGCACGGGATTTAAATTATTTAATATGTTTTAATGATTTATATTGTTTTGTATTGTGATTTTAGTAACGCCTGTGCGCCGCCCTGGGTCCTAATAAGGAGAAGGGCGGGGTATAAATTCGAAATAAATAAAATAAATAAATGAAGCTCCGCCCCTTTTTACCTAGGTCAAAAAATCAAGGTGGCAGCCATAACCGTGCAATCACGGATTACCCCGTGACATCCCTCTTTGCTTGCACAGGTATAGCTGCCAATGTTTGTTTACCTTTTTTGATACCCTGAGACACTCAGACCTGCATCTGCCGTAGAAATTTAAGAGGAATGAAACCAAATGTCACAATTCTGGAGGGAAAAAAACCAAGGGGAAAAAACCCTACTGATTCTGAAGCTGGAGGTATAGCCAGTTTTCAACACTTGGGGGGCCCATCCCTTGAGAAATCAGCCATGGGAATGCAGACCCATTCAACCAGACTTTCCACCCTGTAAGAGAATGGAATGAAGTCAGAGGCAAGAGGGTTTCGCAGGCTTGAATAATACAAAAGGAAGTTACAGCTCTAATCAGATAATGATGGGTTTGTAGCTTCAGAGGGCAGAGAGTTGTGTGTGTGTGTGTGTGTGTTTCTTCTTCTGGTTTCTTCCAGGAATCTCAAGGGGTTGCATGACATCCGTAAATGGGACGAAGGCTTCTGATATTTCAAAAGTTGTTATTGGACTATTTCTATTTTGTTTGAGATTGTGAAAGTTTGGGTAAATTCCATGTTTTCAAATATTTGTTGTGGCCTGCCAGTGGCCAGCGGAGCTCGCTTCTGACTTGGAAAGTGAGGAGGAGGTTGGGGAGGAACATGGGCCAGTCCTGGAGTCTGGGGAAGGCTCTGATGAGGGCTCTGTGTCAGAGGCAGAGAGGGGGCCAGAGCCATATGCCAGTTATCAGATGCCTTCAGAGTCAGACATCAGTGAGGCAGATGAACAGCTGGAGCCTGTTCTCAGTGTGCGTATGCACAGAGTTGCCAGACGAACAGGGCTAAAGGACAGAGGTTGACTTGGGAGTTAGGCCACAGGTAGACGATGAAGGGCCCCTCCCAGAAGAAATAAAAGAGGAGTGAAAGGGGAGTGGAGTTTGCAGGAGACAGTTCGCTTAATTGGTTCGAGACTTTCCGAGACTCCTTGTCAAGTTCTGTAGATATCGGCCTGTCAGCTCTCCAAGCCAGATAAGGTCTATGACTGTAAATCCTCCCTTGAAAAACTTTGCCAGATGTGGATGAGCAGAATTCACAGTAAATTAATAAAAGAGGTTTTTTTTAATGAAAAAAAAGTTTTATTGGGTTTTACAAATTTTTAAAAACAGGTAAAGGGTATAAGGTATTAAAAAGATATTTTGAGGACATCTATGTCGGAGGTGTCGGCCCTCTCCGAGGCTTCATACAGAAAAAAAGGAAATACAATACATTTTTCATTTCCCTACAAAGTGTAAAGAGATACAAATATATCATTTTATATTCATGCAATCAATCATTTGTTTCTATGAACATCCAAATAAAGGTTATACTATATAGAAAAAAGTCTTTTAGCAATTGTGTCTTCCTCTCCCTGACCTCCGGTGGGCGGAGCCGTGGCCCCTCCCATTCCACCATTTTCATCCTCCAGGATTGGGGAATGTTTTTTAAGAAAGGCTTCCGCCTCCGCAATTGTTTTAATTCTTACTCTCCCCCCCTCCCAGAACACTAACATTCCCTCGGGCATCAACCACCTGAACCAGACCCACTTTTTAAATAATCTTTTTGATAAGAAGGAATATTTCCTCCTTATTTCTCTAATCTTTTTCGGGATCTGTTTCAAAATGGCAACCACAGTCTGTTGGTATATTAAGGGACCATCTCTTTGTGCTCTCAGGATCCCATCCCTTGTTGACCTTCTTACAAATTTAATATGTATCTCTCTGGGTACTTCATTTATTCTGGCATATGCTGAGTTAATTCTATAAATCAGATCGATGTCCCCCCAAATATCTTCTTTGCTCTTTTTAGTGTAATCTGCTAACATCGTACACATTAAATCTTTTAAATCTTCAGAGTTTCAGAAACATTTTGAAAGTAAGACATCCTTTCAAAATCCATCCTAGACATATTACCAGCTAAATCCCCTATTTCCTTTTGATAATTACTTATTTCCCCTCTCATCTCGGGCGCCCCCCTCCAGTTCATCAATTCTTTGTTTGTTTTCCATTAGTGCTTTCTGTGTCTCCAAAAGTTCCAATTTTGAGCGGACATTGTCTTTCCGGACCTCTTTCAGTTCTTTCATAATGTTTTGAAGAGTTTTTTCTATTGCTGATAGCTGTGTAGCTTCCACCTCCTTTTCTTTGGATAACATTGAAGTAATCTTAGGTTGGTGTGGCTGCTTTTTTGAAGCCATAATGAAAGTATTAAGTTCTTGTCACTAATATGGCGTCTGTTGGAGAGGTAATCCGTGAGGTGAGGAGAGAACAAGAGTCAAAATCCAAATTTAGAATGCACTTTGCTTGCAATCCAGAGAGAAAAGAATTTTTTAAAAGCAATCAAATAAGAGAAAAAAAGAAGGCACATCTGGGAGGAATCCTAAAAGTCCATTGCCTTAATCCAGTGGTGAAAGGTTCAGCCCCATAAAGACGAGGGAATGTCAGTGCATTTTAAAAAGGAAATATTTCTTGCTGAGAACAAAGGAGTGCCATCTTCCCCGCCCCTCTGGAAGTCGCGGAGAGCTAGTGAAAGTGAATATCAATTGTTGCAAGACAGAGATACAAAGTTTCCGTCAATCTTAAAGTAAAAGACTTTCATTGTTGTTTGAAAATCAGATGTTGATTTCTCCATCTCCCCAAGCCTGGGGAACATTTTGAAACGCCACTGTTTTTTCCCTTCTGAGGAGGGGTTTTACAAACTCCCTCCTCCTCCTTCTTTTAAAGCAAAAGTTGAAAGCATTAGTTTTAAATCACTCACGATCCACTTTGCAGTAATAATGGAGCCTCAGTGTTGCCTACAGCCCCAGCTTTCTGCCCATCTTCAATTGCAGCAGCTGTTCCGGCTCTCCATCGGCGAAGGGGACGAAAGAGGAACTCCCCCCCCCCCCGCAACTCGTTCTCCGGCGCCTAGGGCGAGGCGGGAGCCACCCCCCCGACCGTGTCGAGGTGGGGGGACTCACCGCGAGCCACCCGTGCAGTGGGGGCTCTTTGCAAGAGCCCCCTGCCCCCGAAGGCACCGCCGGAGCAACCAAGCGGCGGACAAGTCCAAGACCCAACCGTCGCCTCCGGCTAACCGGAAGGAAGTCCATAATAAAAGAGTTTTTTTGCCGGGACAAGGAGTTTGCTTCCCTCTTGGGAAGCCTTGGACAGAACAACATCCATCAATCTTTTCCAGGGAGACTTTCTATTTTTTTCATACAAATTCAAATAAAATCATGGAAGGATTTTTAAATACGTACATTATGTATTAACATAGCCTCCCCTTTAATCAATCATTCAATCCAAATCTTGGGAAAGGGCCAATATTACTTCCAAAAGGACAAGATTTGTCTGCAATCAAAAATTATAGAACAATTTCACTGTTGAATAAGGATTATAAAATATTTATCGCATTATTATTATTATTATTATTATTATTATTAATAATAATAATAATAATATTAATAATATTAATAATAATATTAATATTATCAATAATAATAATAATAATATTATTAATATTATTAATATTATTATTAATATTATTAATATTATTATTAATATTATTAATATTATTATTTTCTACATTATTATTAACATTATTAATATTAAACTGGTAGCTTAAAGAAACTTTTGCAGTTTTTCATTCGTGATGGTCATGACCAAAGCAGCCCATAATAGATCGGTCCTCTGTTCTCTTTCTGGACACACCTCCCTGTTTTGTTCATTCACCATTATGTCCAACACCTTGACAGTTTTAACCAAATTCTATGGACACACCTGTTCATTAATTGAGTTGACATGCACTTGGAATGTCACTGATATTTCTTTCCATTCCTTCTCCCTGTATTTTAATTGCACTGTATACTTTTCAGAGTAAAATTCCTCGCCATGAACTCCTCGGGTTCGACAGCAGAAACAAGATGGTCTTCTCCAATCTGGCTGAATAAAGGTATGCAAGGAGAGGAACTTGCTGCCCATTAAAAAGCTGAGAAATGTATGGTAATGTAAAGTTTTGTGGACCTGGGAAATAATGGGAGCTGCATCGGGTTGGAAAAAGCTATTCTAGAAGACAGAAATAATCTCCATTGTGAAGACCCGGGATGTGGTACAAAGGCAACACAGCCAACTGCAAACTAATACAGCCAACTGGAAAGAAGATAAAACCAGAGGTTCATTGGTTAGATGAAAGCCACGGTCGCATCAATGCATCAGCCTTCAACGCATCTGGAGGCTCCAGTTAGTGCAGAATGCGGCCGCGCGGGGGATTCTGGGAGCATCCCGAAGCTCCCATGTAACACCTCTCCTGCGCGAGCTGCACTGGCTGCCAGTGGCCTTCCGGGTGCGCTTCAAGGTGCTTGTTACCATCTTTAAATCACTCCATGGCACGGGGCCTAGTTATTTACGGGACCGTCTCCTGCCGCACACCTCCCAGCGACCGATCCGCTCCCATAGGGAGGGCCTCCTCAGGGTGCCAACCGCTGGTCAATGCCGGCTAGCGGTGCCCAGGGGAAGGGCCTTCTCTGTGGCAGAGCCATCCCTACCTCCCGAACTTCGTACTATCACAAACCTTCCTCTCTTTCGCCGCTCACTTAAGACATATCTTTTCCAGCAAGCCGGTCTAGCTTAGAGCTAGAGCTCAGCCGCGACACAATCTGAGCCAATAAGTAAATGGATTTTAGAATTTTAATGGGAATATTTTAGCACAGGTCCTAAGTTTAATTGTATTTTAGTTATTACTACTGTATTTATTGTTATTTATTGCTGTTTTTTTAAATTCCCTGTGCACCACCCTGAGTCCATCTTTGGAGAAGGAGCGGTATATAAATCAAATAAAACTAAACTAAACTAAAACTTCACATACACCAGGCGCAGTCAACCTTTTTATACCTACCGCCCACTTTTGTATCTCTGTTAGTAGTAAAATTTTCTAACCGCCCACCGGTTCCACAGTAATGGTGATTCATAAAGTAGGGAAGTCAATTAAATTTAAAAAAGGAAAGTGCTTCAGTATCGGACAAAACCCCTACCTCCCACCATGAAAGCTGGAACACCCACTAGGGGGCGGTAGGGACCAGGTTGACTACCACTGCCGTACACAAATGATGTAATTTGTGCCAGGCATATTACACAATCTGGGTCATTTACATGATTATGTCCAGACTAATGTTATTGCTCCCCTCCCCCCCGATATTAGATAGCAATTTCAATAATGAATAGTGTTATATATTATCATTCTTCTCAGCTGAAATCTGGAAAACAATAGACACTTGGCCTGGGCGACGTAGTGGAGACATGATTGTCATCACTGTCATTCTCTCTGCTCTCTGTGGAGTTGTCACCATTGGTTTCCTGAGCACCGTCTGTTACGAATGGTAAGTACCCACACCTAGAACCTTGGCACTGCAAAGGACAGGTGATTGTCCTAGCTCAGGAGTGGGCAAACTTTGCAACTTTAAGTCTGAAGGACTTCAGCTCCTAGACTTCTCCAGCCAGCAAAGCCAATCATCTCCAAGGTGTGGCTTTACTCCCAAGTCGACCCTGCTTTCTTAGTTGTTCTTGTTTTCTGGCGACTCTGTGCACGCACACACTGGGAACAGGCTCCAGCTGTTCTTCTGCCTCACTGCTGTCTAGCTCTCTCTCTCTGCCTCCGATGCAGAGCCCTTGTCTGAGCTTTTCCTCAACCCCCAGGACTGGCCAATTTTCCACCCCAACCTCCTCACTGTCCGACTTTGCTGCCAGCTCTGCTGGCTGCCAGTGAACCACAACAAAAACCCTCCATCCCAAATGTTATAGGAATGCCACTTTTCTTGTCTCTGGTCACCTCCCCAACTGCCAGTTTTAATAAGATTCAGTGAACCAGTGCAATGATGAGCCTCTTTTTTGAAATTATTATTATTATTGTTTAAATTGACAAGATTTCAGGCGAAATTGACCACAATCCAGATCAGTGTTTCTCAGCCTTTGCAATTTTAAAATGTGTGGCTTTCAGCTCCCAGAATTGGCCGGCCAGCCATCTTAAAGTTGCCACGGTTAAGAAACACTGATCTCGATGCTTTCTCCTCCTGACCTAGGGGATAGAAAAATGGCAAAACCATTGTGTTTTCTCCCTTTTAAAAAACAACAACCCAGTCGTGGAGGGCTTCTTTAGAAGCAGGAAATCTCATCCCTTATGGCAGGGGTCTCCAACCTTTGCAACTTTAAGTCTGAAGGACTTCAGCTCCCAGACTTCTCCAGCCAGCAAAGCTGGCTGGAGAAGTCTGAGAGTTGAAGTCCTTCAGACTTAAAGTTGCAAAGTTTGCCCAGCCCTGTCCTAGCTTCACCCAGAGAAAAATCAGGTGTTGGAGTCCTAAAACAGTAGACAAGGTTGAAGGGTGAAAACAATGCTGAAGACAGGGGCATGAATATAGTGGAGGCAGGGGAGGCCCACCAGCACTGGTGATGGCCCAATATGGCCTTTCTAGGCTCGTGCCTCGGTGTGCATATTTTCCAATGAGACAAACCGAGACAGGAAGATCATTTTATTACAATTTATCAGAATATTCAGACAAAAGGGATTCTTCATTCAAAGAGGGAACCCCGATCTTTAGCTAACATCCCCTTTTATAGTTAACATAACAAAGAAGCCTGAAAGAGGAGAGTTGATTGGACAGGATAACAGCATACGTGTTTATTAAAACGAGGTCTGAAAGGGAATAAATTCTAAGGAGAAAGGTTGTTTAGGGTTCACAAGAGATAAGCCAGACCCCAAATTGCACTAACAAACTTTTCTTATCTGGAGCTAGTCTCCAACTTGTTTATCAGTTTAGGAATGATAAAAGCTAATAAAGCTTGAACATCACTTTAAAAGAAATAATATAAATCAGATTAAAATACAAACTAACTATGTTAGGTAACAAATAACAAAGCCCATGTTATTTGCCCCTCACTGGGAAGCCCAGGGAGTTCTTAAATTCTGGCTCATTCCTTCCTTCAGATCAGAGGTATCAAACTCAAGGCCGGGGGGGGGGGCAGATCCGGCCCGTGGGGTGCTTAGATCTGGTCCACAAGGCTGCCCTGCAAACAGTGAAGGACCGGCCTGTGGTGCCTCTGCCAGTGAAAAATGGAGCTTGCGAGGGTCATGTGTGGCTTTCCTGAGTTCCGTGTTTGCTGGCAAAGGGTTGGAGGAGGCTGTCACAGACAAAAAACGTAGCTCGGGAACCTGTTTTCACTGCCAGAGCACTTGATCCGCCACAGGCGCCCCTGATATGAGTGACATTGAGCTGGCCACACCCACCTGTCCTCTCCCACCCCCACCCCCCCGAGGTCAAACACAACCATGATGCGGCACTCAATGAGATCGAGTTTGGCACCCCTGCTCCAGAGGTGGGTTGCTCCCAGTTCGGCTCTGATCGGCTGAACCAGTAGTGGCGGTGACGGCAGGCTCCGCCCATCCACTCGGACACTTCTGCGCATGCGCACGAGCAAACAGATAATTTTTTAAAAAAGGGAAACCCATCACAGCCCTCTTCCACACCTTCCATGTGGGATAGGTAACATATCTGAGCTGCAGAGATCCAGCTGACCACCAGATGGTGGCAAAGACTTATCTGTACACAGAAAACTTTTGAATTTTCCAAGAAAGCCCAAAGGTCATCCCTTTAAGGTACTGTATTTTTCAGAGTATAAGATGCACCTTTTTCCCTCAAAAAAGAGGGTGAAAATCTGGGTGCCTCTTATACACTGAATACAGCATTTTTGGCCTCCCAAAACCCCGCCCCCTTCACCAAAATGGCTGTGCAGAGCCTTTAGGAAGCTTCCAGAGTGGTCCTGAGGGCTGGGGAGGGCAGAAATGAGCAAAAACAGGCCATTTTTTGCTCGTTTTTGCCCCCCCCCCCCTAGCCTCCAGGAGCATTCTACAAGCCTCCCAAAGTCTATTCATGCCCTTTTTCTGAGAAAAACGGGCCTGTTTTTACGAAAAACAGGCCGTTTTGGGGAGGTTTGCAGAGTGCAAAACCTTTTTTTTTTTATTTCCTTCTTCAAAATCTTGGTCCATCTTGTACTTTGGTGCATCTTATACTCCAAAAAATACGGTAGCTAAGGTTTGAACACCAAATGAATGAATACAAAAGCTACCTTTATTATAGGGTTACAATAGCAGAACCTTGCAAGTCTGAAAACGCCTCCCCTTCCTTCCTTCATCCTAAAGAGAACTAAGGAGGGTCAAGCCTGAGGCATTTTCTCCACCTGAATTCCTTCCGTGTGGGCTGAGGTTTCTCTTATCTGACTGTTGCTTAACCGAATAATAGAGCTGGAAGGAACCTTGGAGGTCTTCTAGTGACTCACCCAGTGATGGCTAACCGTTTTGTCCTAGTGTGCTGAAAGTGTGCGTGCGTGTGTGTGTCTACACCCATAATGCAATGCATGTGTGACACCACCCTGCACACCCTGCTCCCATGCACACACACGTGACACACACCCCACACTCTCCTGTGCATGCACGCATGAGCCCCCCACCACCCTGAAGCCTCCTGGGACCACAAACGGGCCTTGGGGGGGAGCACCTCACTCCCTCACATGACGCCCTGCGCATGCATGGCAGAGACCTGAAAATCCGCTGGTCCTCGGGAGGCATGTGCGCAAGCACAGTGGATTTGAGGTGGGTTATGGCTTGCGCACCCGCAGAGAGGGCTTGGCGTGCCACCTGAGGTTCACCATCCCGGGATTAGTCCAACCTCCTGTTCAAGCAGGAAACCTGACACTATTTCAGACAAACGGTTGTGCAATATTTTCCTAGAACATTCTTTCCAATATTCTTTCTTTCAAACCTCTAATGTTGGAGCACCAACTGGAGGCAAGCCATTCCAGTGGTCAATTGTTCTCTCTGTCAGGAAATTTCTGCTTACTTCTAGGTTGCTACTCTCCTTGATTAGTTTCCACCTATTGCTTCTTGTCCTGCCCCTCAAGTGCTTTGGAGAATAGATTGGCTTCCCCTCTTCTTCTTCTTCATGGCAGCCCCTCAAATATTAGAGTACTGCTGTCATGTCATCCTTAGTCCTTCTTTTCATCAGACTACCTTGGATGCGGTGGCTCAGTGGCTAAGACGCTGAGATTGTCAATCAGAAAGGCCGGCAGTTCAGCAGTTCAAATCCCTAGCACCATGTAGCGGAGTGAGCTCCCGTTACTTGTCCCAGCTTCTGCCAACCTGGCAGTTCGTAAAGCACGTAAAAAATGCAAGTAGAAAAATAGGAACCACCTTTGGTGGGAAGGTAGCAGCGTTCTGTGCGCCTTCGGCAAGTAAAGTCCTGCTGGCCACATGACCACGGAGACGTCTTCGTACAGCGCTGGCTTTGAAACGGAGATGAGCACCGCCCCCTAGAGTTGGGAACGACTAGTGCAGTGATGGCGAACCTTTTTTGGCTGACGTGCCAAAAGCGGGGGGAGCGCAGGGGGGTCGTGCGTGGGCGTGCCACAACCATAATGCTATGTGCGTGACCCCCTGCTTTTGGCGTGCTTCCCCCCCCCCCCCCAGCTCCAGAGGCTTTCTAGGAGCCTGGGGAGGGTGAAAACAGCCCCCCCAACCTCCAGAGGAGCTTCCCTGAAGCCTCCAGAGGGCAAAAAACGGCCTCAAAAGAAGGCCTGAATCAGCTGGCCAGCGCACACATGCACACTGGAGCTGACAGGGCAATGCCCCCCGTGCCCTAAGAAATGGTTCCGCGTGCCACCTGTGGCACCTGCGCCATAGGTTCGCCATCACGGGACTAATGCATATGTGCGAGGGGAACCTTTACTTTTATATAGTGAGGAGAGTCAAAAGATGGGGACCATGGCTGTGCAACTAAACACATTAAAAAAAAAAGTTAGGGATTTGACCAGCTTGACTTTTTGGCCCTTCAGCGCACATCACTGAATCCAAGTGAGAATTAAATCCTATTCCCTTTGCCACTGTCAATGATTGGCAAGATAATAGGGTACAGTGGTCCCAGGACTGTAGAAAATCAGAGCCGTCTTTACACCATTTTGGGCCCCTGGGCATAGAAATAGTGTTGGGCCCCCGGGCAAATGCCCAACGGGCCTATGCGTTAAGACGGCATTGCCGCCGCTGCCGCCTGAGGAGCTTTCCTTGCTCCTCCCGCTCCGACCAGCCCGCCCTGGCTCCCCTCCCGCCCACCGGCTTCCCCTGCCCTGGCGGAGGGAGAACGTGTTCACCTCTGGGCCGGCAAGATGGCGGCATCGGCGGGGTCCTGGGAGCCTGACCTGGGGGCGGGCGGGGAGCCCCGCGCTCTCTCCCCGGAGGAGATTGCCCGCCGGCTGCAGAGCACAAGGCGGGAGCTGAGCAACAGGCGCAAGATTCTGCTGAGGAACCTGCCTGCCGAAAGCAGCAGCCAGGTGGGTGGCGAAGAGGCAGAATCATTTGCCCGGGGGCCCCCTATGATCGTGGGCCCCCGGGCAAATGCCCAACGGGCCTATGCGTTAAGACGGCATTGAAGAAAATGAGGTCACGTTCATGTTATATCATTGGATGACTTTAGGCAAGTTTCAGCATATTTTAGCTCCCTGAGCCCTTTTTATGTGGGGGGTGGGTGGGAAATAAAAGGGCAGGGGTAAACATGTGGCCTCCGTCTCATGGAAAATTCAGGATGGTCCATCAAAGAAATAAATTAACATGCAGCCGCTTCCCTACTCAAGCCAATTTCCTTTTTTTTGACAGCTTCAAACGTTGGCGCCACGATCCATCTGAGAATCAAGAGGAGCAGCGCCCGGAGCCTTTCCAAGGCAGCCGCTATGACACCCACCACATTCCCCCTGCCCCACCTGTGCCCCCTCCTCCACCACCTGCTCCAGATATGCCTGGCCCTCATCTCACCCCTTAATCTTCGTAAGACCTACAACTGCCCCCTAACTGGATCTCTGTGTCTTTCCATGGAAGTCAGACCCCACTCACACCCACAACCTATTGAGCCTCGGTGGCGCAGTGGTTAGAGTGCAGTACTGCAGGCTACTTCTGCTGACTGCCAGCAATTTGGCAGATCAAATCTCACCAGGCTCAAAGTTGACTCAGCCTTCCATCCTTCTGAGGTGGGTAAAATGAGGACCCAAGATTGTTGGGGGCAAATAGGCTGACTCTGTAAACCACTTAGAGACAGTTGTAAAGCACTGTAAAGCAGTATATCTATCACTATCACTATCACTATTGCTTGCTGCTACATGCAATAAATGCTCTACATGTTGTCATCTCCTTGGCTTTTCGTAGCAGCATTCTGGCGAAGAGGGTACAATGCAATCAAAGCTGGCTCTGCGCATTTACAGGTAGTCCTCGACTTACAACCATTTGTTTAGCAATCAGTTTGTGTTACAATGGCCCTGGGAAAAGCAACTTATGGTTGCTCCTCAGACTAACAACTGTTACAATCCCGTGGTGGTGTGCTCAAAATTCAGGCACTTAGCAACTGGCATGTATTTATGCTGGTTGCATATGTATCCTGGGATGTCCTATGACAGTGATGGCGAACCTATGGCACGGGTGCCACAGATGACACACCGAACCATTTCTTAGGGCACGCAAGGCATTGCCCTGTCAGCTCCAGCGCACATGTGTGCACTGGCTAGATGATTTAGGCCTTCTTTTGAGGCCATTTTTCGCCCTCTGGGGGCTTCAGGGAAGCTCTGGAGATGGGGAGAGAAGCCTCTGGAGCCTGGGGAGGGTGAAAAAAGTGTGCCAAAAGCAGGGGGTCGCACACATAGCATTATGGGTGTGGCACACCCATGCACGACCCCCCTGCACTCACCCCATTTTTGGCATGTGAGCCAAAAAAGGTTAGCCATCACTGTCCTATGATCACCGTTTGCAGCCTTCCCAGCCAGCTTCTGACAAGCAAAGTCAATGGGGGGAGGGCAGATTTGCTTAACGACTGTGTGATTCGCCAAACAACTGCGATGATTCGCTTAACAACTGGGGCAAAAAAAGGTCATAAAATTGGGCATGGATTATTTAACAATCATCTTGTTTAGCAGTGGAAAGTCTGGTCCCCATTGTGTTCATAAGGATTACCTGTACCTTAATATGAGGTTGGCTCTAAGAGCAGCTGGATTGGAGCCAAGCCTTTTCTTGGGCAACCACGAGATTCTGGCTTTGCTTGGTTGGTTCATATATATTTGCCCTGCTATCTGCCCTCCTCCTCCAGTTTCCCAGACTGCCTCCGTGGGTTTGTTCTGACCCAAAAAGCACAAGGCAGAGTCCTTGTCTCGACAAAACCCCTTTAATTAAACGAATGTGAATTCCTCTCACATTCAACAAAGGCCTGGCAAACAGTCTTTCAAAGGAGTGATTATGACTACAGACCTTATCTATCTTGGAAAGCTGCCATGTAAATATTTTCCAAATGAGATGCTGTGCAAGGAAAGACTGGGCACAGAGTCTCTGAGATTCACGGACAGATCTTCACAGTCCTGAAATGAATCTAACCACCGAACAAACACATTGTTTCCTGCAAAAGCCCATTCCCCTTTCACTCCTCTTTTATTTCATATGGGAGGGGCTAATCACCTTCCCACCTGTGACTCCCAAGTCGACCCTGATTTCTGAGTTGTTCTTTTCTTCTGACAGCTCTGTTCATGCGTACACTGGGAATAGGCTCCAGCTGCTCCTCTGCCTCACTGCTGTCTAGCTCTGTAGGCACCTCATCACTGGCAGACGGCCTTGGCCCCATCTTTGCCTCCGACACAGAGCCCTTCTCCAAGCCTAACCCCGCCTCCAGGAGTGGCCCATGCTCCTCCCCAACCTCCTCACTGTCTGACTCTGCTGCCAGCTCCACTGGCCACTGGTGGGCCACAACAGGGTCTGCCAACTGACTCTCACAGGCTTTCTGCAAGTGCTGGCAACATGGCTGCTTCCGAACTCCCATCTTTTGCCGAGATTACTGTGTCTCAGCCTTGATGGCTTTAAGATGTGTGAACCTTAATTTCCAAACAAGAACAGAAAATTATGGCTTAGGGCAAGTCTTCAAGGGCAATGTTTCACTCAGCAACTTTACACTGTGTGGACTTCAACTCCCAGAATTCCCTACCTGGCATGCTGGCTGGGGAATTCTGGGAGTTGGCCCATATATCTTCAAGCTATCAAGATTCAGAAATGCTAGATTTTTGTAAGTATGCTAGTTTTGTTGTATTCGGGTCTTTTTTCCGTGTAAGAATGTTCAAATACAACAAATACAACATATATAAGAATGTTCAAATACAACAAAACCAATATATATAATACTTTGTTCCACAACACCCTGTTAGGGCCCCAATTAAGGGGGAGACATACTGTTTCCTTTTCTGCCTTTCGGCTCATCACCAGAGACCATCTAGACAGAAAGCCATGAGTCCTGTTGTGTGATTTTTTATTGTAATTTATTGATCAGCTCAAAAACGTAACGTATGTATGTATGTATGTATGTATGTATGTATGTATGTATGTATGTATGTATGTATGCTGGTCTTGTTGTATTTGGGTGTTTTCCCATGTAAGAATGTTCCATTCTTACACGGGAAAACACCCGAATACAACAAGACCAGCATACCTACACCCGTGAAAATCTACAAAAACAAATACACATACACACATATATAATATGAATCATGAGGGCAGTGGAATCTGTACATATTTCCATTGTGACTGTGTATAGCTGTATATCTCCTGTTCAACATGTTTTCAAATCAATGAATTATCTTGTTTTAATGGAACGCCTTTACAAGCCAAAGCAAAAAAACCAAAACTTCAGAAATCATTTTCTGTGATAAATATATCATATCACAGATTTTGCTTTTTGTAGTCTTTCCCCATAATTAAATGAAAGCCCATCTTTGAGAAGAATAACAAACATTGAGACTCGTAAATGGTGCCATATTTTCTTTATTTAGGGACGTGGTGACTCAGTGGCTAAGACACTGAGCTTGTCAATCAGGAAGGTCGGCAGTTCAGCAATTCAAATCCCTAGTGCCGCGTAATGGAGTGAGCTCCTGTTACTTGTCCCAGCTTCTGCCAACCTAGCAGTTTGAAAGCACATAAAAAATACAAGGAGAAAAATAGGGACCACCTTTGGTGGGAAGGTAACAGCACTGCATGCGCCTTTGGTGTTTAGTCATGCTGGCCACATAACCACGGAGACGTCTTCGGACAGCACTGGCTTTTTGGCTTTGAAACGGTGATGAGCACCGCCCCCTAGAGTTGGGAACATATAAATAAATAAAAATGTTGTTTTCACTATAAAGAAAATAAGATAAAGGTAAAGGTTCCCCTCGCACATGTGCTAGTCATTCCTGACTCTAGGTGGTGGTACTCAACTCCGTTTCAAGGCCAAAGAGCCAGCGCCGTAAGGTGTGTCCGTGGTTATGTGGCTGGCATGATTACATGCCAAAGGCGCACAGAACGCTGCTACCTTCCCACCAAAGGTGGTGCCTATTTTTCTACTTGCATTTTTACATGCTTTCGAACTGCTAGGTTGGCAGAAACTGGGACAAATAACGGGAGCTCACTCCGTTTCATGGCGCTAGGGATTCGAACCGCTGTACTGTTGACCTTCTGATAGATAAGCTCCACGTCTTAGCCACTGATCCACCGCATCCCTTGTTAACATGGTTAATGTTGGGTGTGTGTGTGTGTGTGTGTGAGTGTATCTGCAACTGGCTTTGATTAATTTCTGATTCAACCAATTCAGTAGCCTCATTCATTTTATTTTATTTATTTTATTAAATTTATAAGTGTGTTACAGTATATGAACATAGTAAACAACTGCCTGGGCTATTTGCCTATATAGGCCACAGACGCGTGATATTGGTGGTGCAACCTGGTGTTGCACATTGATTAGTTTTAACAAAATAAAATAAAATGGGGAAAGGGAACCAGATGTCTTCTGCACCAGAGACAAATCCCTTTGTGTGTCTAATCACTCTGGGTCAAATAAAGTATTCAATTCAATTCAATTTTCTATCCTTTTTTGTCCTATGCTGATTTTGGGACATAATGAAGTTTAAATGTTAAGTTTTTCAACACCCATGTACATATCTGAGAGGTGGAGGCAGGATATCAATTGAAGCATCCTCTGGAACAAGTCTTTATATGGAGCTTCTATGGAGGTCATTTTTTTCCACTGAAACCCGAAATAATTCTTAGGGTTGTGCCTGAATTGATGAGTAATGATTGTCCTGAATGAAAAACATTGATTCTTTTGAATCCTGAAGCACAGTTGACGTGCATACCTTCAAAGCACACGCCACTCCCCACACGTCTTCTGCTATATGACAAATAGAAGTAGAAACTACTTCTGAAACTACTGGACCCAAGGAGAAACAATGGCCAAGTGTGTTCCTTTCCATTCCTTTTCTATAGCATCTCTGTCTGTCTCTCGGTCTCTCTCTTTCTCTCTCACTCTCTCTCTCCTCTTTTTCTTTTTTTCTTTCTCTCTCTCTTTCTCTCTCTTTATTTTTTCCCTTTCTCTCTTTTTTCTTCTTCTTACTCTTTCTCTCTTTCTCTCTCCCTCCCCCTCCCTCCCCCCCTCTCTCCCTCGTTCTTTTCCATTTCTTTTTTCTTTTTCTTTTTCTTTATTTCTCTTTCTCTGTCACTTTTTTCTTTCTTTCTCTTTCTTTCTCTCTCTTTCTCTCTCTCTTTCTTCTTCTTACTCTTTCTCTCTTTCTCTCCCACTCTCCCCCCTCGCTGTCTGTCCCTCTCTCTGTCTCCTTCCTTCCTTCCTTCCTTCCTTCCTTCCTTCCTTCCTTCCTTCCTTCCTTCCTTTCTTTCTTTCTCTTTCTCTTTTTTCCTTTCTCTGTCTGTTTTTTCTTTCTCCTTCTCTCTTTTTCTTTTTCTCTTTTTTCTTCTTTTTACTCTTTCTCTCTCCTTCTTCCCTCCCTCCCCCTCTCCCTCCCTCCCTCCCTCCCTCCCCACCTCTCACACACACACTCATGAAGTTGGAATTCACCGCTCACTGCAGGAATCCAAATCAAATCCAAAGCAAGAATAGTTTAGAGGCTGCCCCTGCTTGAATACACACATCAAACAAAGGAAAAACATCAATCTCTTTGGATGACTAGTTTCACCTGTCAAAGAGTTCCTGTTGACAATTTTTTCCCTCAGCTTTTAATCAGAACCTTTTAGCTTAACATCTTTAATATTTATTTATATCCCACCTTAATCTTTTTCACAAATAACTCCAAAACGTTTGAGCAAGACAAAATATGGTTTGACGTTTTAGGTGACATCCTATTAGGTGTTTGAAAGAGAGCTACGAAAATCCTTTTTAGTTCATCACCCAGCCTCACCTTCTCTCTTTTTCTTTACCCAGAAAAAGGAGAGCTTGCATTTGGCAATACTCTTTGTTTATCCAAGGCAGATCCATCTTAACTCTTACGTTTTATGACTCATGTCTTCCTTAAGTTCCCACATATCACTGCATTTGACTGACACGAAAAGAATAGAAAGAATTTCTTTTCTAAACACGCTTTTAAAATAGCAAATCCATCATAATCTGGATATGGAAATCCCAGTATTCTTAGCCCACATCAGAAGGAAGTCCCCTTTAGGACAACCTTATCCCTTGAAACAATATCCAAATTGCAATTACTGTATTTTTCAGAGTATAAGACGTACCCTTTTCCCCCTCAAAAAACAGGGTGAAAATCTGGAGGCATCTTATACACTGAATACAACATTTTTGGCCACCCAAAACCCTGCCCCCTTCACCAAAATGGCCGTGCATAGCCTTTAGGAGGCTTCCAAAGTGTTCCTGGGGGCTGGGGAGGGCAAAAATGAGCATTTAAAGCTCATCCCCCCCCCCCCCCCCGGTCTTCAGGAGTGCTTTATAAGCCTCCTAAAGGCTATGCATGCCCTTGTTTTGACAAAAAAAACGGGCCTGTTTTCACGAAAAGAGAAAACTTGGAATCTCTCTCCAACAATGGAAGTTAGTTGGATGCCATCAGCAGCTGAGAGAAAGACCTCCCAAAGTCATGCATCAATCTGTTGAAGCCAAGGTGAATCAGGTCAAAAAAGTCAAGAAGGCAATCATGATTGCACCATCAAATTCCTTTCTTTTGATGCATGCATTAAGATTGCACACACGTGCAAGGAGGGAGAGCTTCATGGCGTGATCATGACTGTCCTTTGGGTTATTTTGGATGCATACAAACACATATACACACAGCCTGGGCACACCCTACATCCACAACACATAGATACATTCAGATTTGAATAAGATAGAGGAATCCATGGGGAGGACACCAAAGATGAGACATGCACAAATGCTGCAACTTACGTATTTTCATCAGAATCAGCACACAAGTTCCTTTCTTTTGATGCATGCCCCATACATCCCCATACATCCCCATACATCTGCCCCATACATCCCTTCGTCTGATCCGCTCCCACAGAGAGGGCCTTCTCCGGGTATCGTCGGCTGGGCAATGCCGGTTGGCGACACCCAGGGGAAGGGCCTTCTCTGTGGCGGGCCCGGCTCTCTGCAACGACCTACCCCCGACCTTCGCACTACCTCGGACCTCCGCCTCTTTCGCCAACGTCTTAAGACGTACTTATTCCAACAAGCCGGCCTAGTGTAGCCCCCCGTTTTCTGACTCTACTGATAAATTTTAATTTTTTAGGGTTTTAAAGGGTTTTTAGCACGGGTTTTAACTTAATTTAATATGTTTTTAATAGTATATATTGTTTTGTTATGGTTTTAATAATGCCTGTGCGCCGCCATGAGTCCTAACAAGGAGAAGGGCGGGGTATAAATTCCCCAAAAAAAGAAGTATGTAAGGGTGGTATTTGAGAACTGTCATCATTTCCAGATCAAAGTAGTTCTCTGTAGTTCCTGCTGAATTGAAAGCAGGGTACTAATTTCCTTCTCTGAGATATCCCTGGGTCTTCGTTTAATAAAGGTTTTGCCCATCTCATATTTAAGGTCATGTTGGTTTGATCCTTGTAGTTAGCTGGGAGCATCGGTTGAGGTTCACCTGAATTTAGAAGAGTGCCTCTCTCTTCCTGCATCCTTGGGGAATTTTATATATGTATTAATGTGAGGTGGAGATTGCATTTAGAGTGGGCACCCACTCATGAGAAACTTGTGGCTCAATTTACATTAGCCTTCCCAAAGAGGCAAGAAGCGTCTGAAATGTATTTTCTTATAGTCATATCATAGCAGACTATAGAAGCGGGGAAGTTCTCAAAATGGTTATAAAATTGGGCATGTCTTACTTAACAAGCGTCTTGTTCAGCAATAGAAATTCAGGTCCCAGTTGTGTTCATAAGGACTACCTATATCTTAATATGTGATTGGCTCTAAGAGCAGCTAGGTTGGAGCCAAGTCTTGGCTTGGGCATCCATGAGATTCTGGCTTTGCAGGGTTGGCTCATACATATTTTCCCTACTACTTGTCCTCTTCCAGTTTCCCAGAGTATCTGTGTGGGTCTGTCAACTGTCTCTCACAGGCCTTCTGCAAGTGCTGGCAATATGGCTGCTTAGATTACCGTTTCTCAACTTTGACAACTTTAAGAAGCATGGACGTTGTTTCCCAGACTCAAACAGTAAATCATGACTTATGGCAAGTCTTCAAGGGCAGTGTTTCTTAATCTCAGTTGTGTGAACTCCCAGAATTCCCCACCTAGCATGGTGGTCGAGGAATTCTGAGAGTTGGTCCAGATATCTTAAAGTTGTCAAGATTTAGAAATGCTAGTCTAGTTTAATGACTTCTAGGTCTTCATTAAGCATGAAAGTCAATTGGGTGACTTTGGGCCAGTCACTGTAGCTCAGTACACCACACTTGAGTTGGTATTCAGCCAGTTCTGACCAGTTCGGGAAAACTAGTAGCAGAAATTTTGAGTAGTTTGGAGAACCAATAAATTACAGAATCAGTAGTAAAAAAAAAAGAATTCTACAACTGCACCTTATCTATTCTAATTTTTCTTTGGTGTTTCCTGGAATTGCTCCAATATTATTCCATTGAATCCCACATCTGGAATACCAAAAGTGTTCATATTCAAATCATATTCAAATCTTGTAGATATTTTGATTTTTATTATTCTTTATTAATGTAATACAGTCAGTAACAGTAACAATAACAGAATTGGAAGGGATTTTTGGAGGTCATCCCTTCAACTGCATTTATTGTTGTAGTTATTAAAAAAAAGCATGGTAAAAATGTCAGTTTATACAAACCAAACCTTTCCCATCAGATGCTGATTGAGGAAGGTGGATACTTGGAGCTTGCTAAGTTGCGTTGAACTGAGCAGGAGGTTTTCAAAACAGTCTGTTTCACAAAAGGCTGTTCTCTATTTAGGAAACATTGAATTCCATTGTCCTACGATTCTTTAAAAATCAGAAGTGTTGCTAGGTATGTTGTAATCAGTTGGTCCCGTCTTCTCTGAAACTTCTGCTTATTATTGGTGCTTGTCCATGCACGAGTATTGGCAGGCACTCACAAACATTTTCTAGGTATTTCTATGTATTCTTTTTAATGCTATGGTTTTAAATCAGGGCAAAATAGCTAGGTGTGGCTTGATAGATAATATCCTGTTTGTTCTCCTTCTTACCAAGACAGTTCTTATTCACCCATTGAAGGGTAATAGAGATGAAATAAAACCCGGTAATAGAAAACACTTGCCGATAGAAGAGAATATTTGTAGCTCAGGACTGAACTGTGGGTTCCTTGGTACTCTGAGCAAGAAAACAACCAAGCTCAGAGAGGTCAAAGGATTCCCCACAGAAAGCACTTGGTTACACAGCATGTATGTAAATGCATATTTAAACTATGATATGGTGATGAAGAGAAGGACCAGGGGAGACATGATAGCAGTGTTCCGATATCTCAGAGGGTGCCACAAAGAAGAGGGAGTCAAACTACAGTGGTACCTCGGTTCACGAACGCCTCTGTTCACGACCAATTCGGTTTACGAACAGAAATTTTCCAAAAAATGTGCTCCGGTTCACGAACACCGTTTCGGTTCACGAACGGAAAAGTTCGTAAAAAAATGCTCCGCTTCACGAACTCCGCCTCGCTTCACGAACTCCGCCTCGCTTCACGAACTCCGCCTCACTTCACGAACAGAAAAGTTCGTAAAAATGCTCGGATTCACGAACCCCGTTTCGCTTCACGAACCGGAGCCGCGGACATTTTATCTACGAACGTATTCTGTTCGCGAACAGAGTCAGTTCAAGAATCACGACCAAAAAACAAGGTCAGAACAGATTAACCGGATTTACATTGAACCCTATGGGAAACTGTGCCTCTGTTCACGACCAATTCTGTTCGCGAACAGAGTCAGTTCAAGAATCACGACCAAAAAACAAGGTCAGAACGGATTAACCGGATTTACATTGAACCCTATGGGAAATTGTGCCTCGCTTCACGACCAATTCGGATCGCGAACAGAGTCAGTTCACGAATTAAGTTCGTGAACCGAGGTACCACTGTATTCTCCAAGGCACCTGGGGGCAGGACAAGAAGCAATGGGTGGAAACTAATCAAGGAGAGAAGCAACTTAGAACTAAGGAGAAATTTCCTGACAGTTAGAACAATTAACCTCTGGAACAGCTTGCCTCCAGAGGTTGTGAATGCCCCAACCCTGGAAGTCTTTAAAAAGATGTTAGATAGCCATTTGTCTGAAATGGTATAAGGTTCCTGCCCACGCAGGGGGTTGGACTAGAAGACCTACAAGGTCCCTTCCAACTCTGCTATTGTATTGTATTATGGTGGAAACCACCAATTTAGATGCGGATAAGACAAATATATACAGCATAGGAGTGTCCCATTATGTATCTGCCTGACTTTTCACAGCCCTGGAAAAACTTTATCTATCGCCGTGAAGGCGAACCTATGGCATGCATGCCACAGGTTGCACACAGAGCCTTCTCGGTGGGCACACCAGCCCAGCTCCATCACGCATGTGCATGCACCTCCCGCCAGCTGGTCTTCAGGTCTCTGCCATGCATGCATGGGGGGTGGGGTGCATGCATAGGTAGGACACTCACATTGAATTTTGGGGCCTTGCGCACACACGCACACACCCGTGCCCTGTTTTGGGCCTGGAAGGCCTCCTGCACAACCTGGAAGCTAAAAACTGGTGGGGGGAGCAGAGCACATGCGCAGGGGAGTGCAGGGGTGGTGTTGGTTGTGCGCACATTGCATTATGAGTCAGGGGTGGGATTCAAAAGAATTTACTACTGGTTCTGTGGGTGTGGCTTGGTTGGGCGTGGCTTGGTGGGTGTGGCAGGGGAAGGTTACTGCAAAATCCCCATTTCCTCCAGATCAGCTGGGACTCGGGAGGCAGAGAATAGACGGGGGAGGGGTCAGTCAGAGGTGGTATTTACCTGTTCTCCAAACTATTCAAAATTTCTGCTACTAGTTCTCCATAACTGGTCAGAACCTGCTGAATACCACCTCTGTTATGGGTGCGGGCGCACACAGGCACACTTTTGGCACGCAACAACAAAAAGGTTAGCCATCACTGATCTATGGCACATTCACACCATATTTTAATTAAAAGGAACACGGGGTAAAATACAAAACAGAGAATATAAAACTTGAGATCTTAACAGGAAGATTACAAGCGTATATCTAAATTGCAAATACAGTTTCTTGCTTCATTTGTCGCAGCCAGGAAAACAACAAAATCTCCATTATAGGCTCTGTTTCGACAATGTCTCTCTGTGTTGGATAGTTTGTTTTTCAGCTCCACAGCCACAATTCGGTGGTGCTATTTCATCCCACGTATAGAGGGCAACTGTGCATCTATCATGTCCTATGCGAATTCATTTCAATGGTTTTTTTTCCCATGCTGTATCACATGCCCATGGCCAGGGAGCAATTAACCAAGAAGGGTCTTTGATGATATGGCAACATTGCTTTGAAACTCTTTTTTTGAACCTGTGCCACTTGCCTTCAAACACTTCCCGGTTTGCCAGCTGCTGAGGGCACATCGCATTACTAGTTCTTAGTACATGGTTGGTCTTTGAAATGCTGATTGGTCTCTACATCGTTGCAGTTATCATATATTTTTTATTCAGGTTTTTTTTTAGTAATCACTGTTTTTCTATTAAACGTATATGCGCTTCTCGATATCAGTGTTTGGATGAGTAAACTTCAGTATCTACTCATTTGAACTAGAGCAGTGATGGCGAACCTTTTTGGCCTTGGGTGCCAAAAGCACGCACTTGCGCATTATTGCACGCACTTGGGTGCCCACCCCCATAATTTAATCCCCCCATGCCATGCCTCCTGTGCATGTGTGGGTGACGCCCTGCCCTGCTGCCCCACGCATGCACACACAACTTTCTTGGAGCCTGGGGAGGGCGAAAACGCCCCCACTCCCAGAGGCCCTCCAGAGGCCAGAAACGGCGCATTTTCCAACTTTGGGTGGACCCAGTAAGTCCATTTTTAACTCTCTGGAGGCTTCAGGAGGCTTTCCTGAAGCCTCCAGAGGACAAAAATCTGCTGAAAATCAAGGCCGAAAATGAGCTGGCCAGTGTATGCATGCGTGCTGGAGCTGATAGGGCAATACCTTGTGTGCCCTCAGAAATGGCTCCGCATGCTACACGTGCCACAGGTGCCGCATGCCACACATGCCACAGGTTCACCATTGTGGAAATAATAATAATAATAATAATAATAATAACAACAACAACAACAACAACAACAACATTATTATTATTATTATTATTATTATTATTATTATTATTATTATTATTATTATTATTATTATTATTATTAAATTTGTAAACCGCTCTCTCTCCCCGAAGGGACTCGAGGCAGTGCACAGGGAATTAAAAATACATATATAAACAACAAACATTATAATACAATTTAAAATGGATTAAACCTAGACCCTGCGCTAAAATCCTAAACTAACTAAACTAAAACTAATACCCCTAAAAATCCCTAATAAAACAGTTTGAAATATTCAGCTAGAGGTAAAGGGGTCAATTATCCCAAGCCGGCCAGGCAGAAGAAGTGAGTTTTTAGTTTTTGACGGAAGGAGCAGAGGTCCGTAGTTGTTCTAATTTCGGGGGGAAGGTCGTTCCAGAGGGTCGGGCCCGCCACAGAGAAGGCCCTTCCCCTGGACATCGCCCGCTGTCATACCCTAGTGGATGGCACCCGGAGAAGCCCCTCTCTGTGGGAGCGAATCGGCCGAATTCTGGGAGCTGAAGTCCTTCAGACTTAAAGTTGCAAAGGTTGGAGACCCCTGCCTTATGGCCAAGACAAACATGGTCCGGTCAGATCAAGCAGCCATCATTCTGGCCAAAGCAAAGGAAGGAATTGAAATACAGAAAAGGACTTCTTAAGCCAGATTCATTTCCACATGCTTTACAGGGAGGAGAGAATTAGATGAACACGGCAGTGTGTGGCAAAACCCTTAGGTAATTCCTGCCTCAAAAATCAGGAACAATATGCTTTATGAACTAGCATTATGAAACAGCAGAGCAGGAAAGCTATTACGCTCCTGAGGGCATCTGGGTGGCTACTGTCTTTTTCACCTTACCTGTCTCTCCTCTTTCTGAACAGTGATGCAAATTAAGCCCAAGAGAGGTGAGCAAGCAGAGGAGGGCCTGGGGATGGTGAAAAGAAAGCGGACTTGTTTGTGAGTTGAGGATATTTGCTCTAAAAGTCCTTCAAAATAAAGGTGGTTTCCCAAAGGCAATGGGACTTTCCAAGTCCATCACAACCATATGCGATGATGATAACCTGAATGATTGAGAATCTCCATAGACACATCCTTCAAAATAATAGGGATCGTATGATCTCCAAAACACTATGTTGCTAATTTTCTTTCCCCATTTTCTTTCCTTCCTAAAAGATTATTCTCTAGTAAGGCTTTCAAACTTGTAGAGCAGGGAGGTCAAGCTCAAGGTCCTGGGGGCCAGATCCAAAATGCGGGGTACTTAGATCTTGTCCGTGGGGCCACCCTGGAAACAGCAAAGGACTTGCCCGCATGCTCTGTCAGCGAAAACAGGTGTCAGGGTTCCAAATAGCATCCAAATGTAAATCAGAGTCCAAAGCAAAGTATTGCTCACAGCTCCAATTTATTAAGAGACCCATGTTGGCACATCTGGGAAAACCCTGAATCTGAAAGCTTCCTGGTTTTCCCCACCCACTTGAGCGTTCAAGATCTTGCCCCCCAGACCCACAAGGCTATCATATGGTCCAATCTCCCACTGCCAGGCTGGCAGTTCCAGCCATCCAATTCCGGTCAGGTGCAGAGGTGCAGAGACAAAGGATGACCTTGGCTTTCTAGAAAGAATTTTGTTATGGCTACATAGCATCTCACTCCTTACAATCCCCCCCTCCCATTTTCCCACAATAGAAAATGCATAGTAGAATAATAGAAAGTGTGGCAGGCCAAAGGTCTAAAAGAAAAGATGGCTGCAGGCCTGACAACAGGCTCCTGAGATCCATTTTTGGCTGCCACACCCTCCTGCAACCCTCTGCCAGTAAAAACGGAGCTCAGGAGGGCGGTACATGCGCACTCACATTTGCGAACTGGTAGCAAAGGTAAGTTGATTTCACCCCTGAGTCAGACATACTGATGAGGGGTAAATTCTTACAATACAATACAATAGCAGAGTTGGAAGGGACCTTGTAGGTCTTCTAGTCCAACCCCCTGCGTGGGCAGGAACCTTATACCAATTCCTCTCAGTGCTCATGATGTCATCTAAAATGAACATTGAACAAGCAATAAAAATAATTGGAATTGGAAATTTCAGGTACAGAGACAACCTACCTCTTTCTGCCAGGTCCTCTTGATGTTGCCTTCATTTTATTAATTTTAATAACCCGTTAGTTACATGCTACTCATTTTATTCATGTTTATAACCTCTTAAGTATACAGCTTTAAGTTGTCCATTGCTGTGCATGTATTAAACTCGTCATCCTCCACATCTTTGAAACTATCCAAGGACAGTCCCGGATGCAGAGAAGAGCAACCAAAATGATTAGGGGACTGGAGGCTAAAACATATGAAAAACGGTTGCAGGAACTGGGTATGTCTAGTTTAATGAAAAGAAGGACTAGGGGAGACATGGTAGCAGTGTTCCGATATCTCAGAGGGTGCCACAAAGAAGAGGGAGCCAAACTATTATCCAAGGCACCTGGGGGCAGGACAAGAAGCAATGGGTGGAAACTAATCAAGGAGAGAAGCAACTTAGAACTGAGGAGAAATTTCCTGACAGTTAGAACAATTAACCAGTGGAACAGCTTGTCTCCAGAAGTTGTGAATGCCCCAATACTGCAAGTCTTTAAGAAGATGTTGGATAGCCATCTGTCTGAAATGGTATAAGCTTCCTGCCTAGGCAGGGAGTTGGACTAGAAGACCTACAAGGTCCCTTCCAACTCTGCTATTGTATTGTGTTGTGTTGTGTTATGTTGTGTTGTGTTGTATTGTATTAAGCTTTGACATCCAACGGAAAGCCAGGTGACTGAGGGACTTGAAATGGAGTTTATTGAGGCAGAAAACTGAGCAGTGGAGGCAACAAATTTCATGCTGGCACAATTAGGTAGATAAAAAGCACTTCATCTTGGGGATAGATAATATTCATTCATTTATGAATTTTATTACCATATTTTTCGGAGTATAAGATGCACCTTCCCCCCCACCCAAAAGAGCGTGGAAATGTTGATGTGTCTTATACACCAAATACAGCAATTTTTTGCTTCCCAAAGCCCTGCCCCCACATCCCATTTCTGCGAAAAACGGGAGAAAAATGGAGATGCTTTTGCCTTCCCCTGGCCCCTAGGAGCACTCTGCAGGCTTCAGCAGGGCTGGAGGAAGGCAAAAACGTCCCATTTTTGCAAAAACAACCCATTTCTTTGCAAAAATGGGAGTGTTTTTGCCTTCCCCCAGCCCTGCTGAAGCCTGCAGAGTGGTCCTGGGGGCCGGGGAGGACCAACACTTTCTTTTCTTACTTACCTCTTCGAAATCTTGGTGCGTCTTATACACCAGTGCGTCTTATAGATATAAATCCAAATAAATCAAATCAAATCAAATTATAGTCCGAAAAATACGGTATGCTTCTTTCCCTTCAAGGTCTCAGAAGCAGCCTCTCTCTTCATTTTTGTTCTCAAAACAAAAACACTGGGATAGGTTGGGCTGAAAAGAAGTGATCTGCCAGTGAGGGCAACCTGAAGCTGGCTTTTCCTAGTGCCAGTCCAGTCCTTTAACCCACATACCTTAACTGGTTTTCCTTTATCTACTTAATATCAGGCCAACCCGTGGAACGTGCTGCATCTTGAAAAACACATCCATTTCCACAGTAAATCCCTACCCCTTCAATTCATGATCCCCCAAGACAAAGAGCATACGTCTTCATTCTTTTCCTGAAATAAATCACCACTAAAATGGCATCCAGAGAATGCCAGCCCAGGTGAGACATTTTACAACTCCCCGCCCTCCCTGTTGACTTCTTTGTTCCAAGTGATTCGCTTGCTTGCTCCCATTCAGTTTACCTCTCCCTCTTGAAAACTAGCCTTACCTGTTTGCTGCCAGTGCCCCTTTCTATGGAGGAGGAGGAGGAAGACGAAGAATACGCGCTTGTTCTAAAAATGGATGAGATGTGTGGGCGAGGCCTAATAAGGCAGGACCACAAGTGGGGTGGCGAGGAGAGGGAAAAGAACCTCTACTCTACTCAACTCTTCCACAGACACTTTTGCAGGACGGAAAAGGAGGCAAGATGATGGACGCGCTGGCCATCCCCATGGCACTTTTCATTGGGATAACAATCAATGTTGCCCATGCACAAGGTAAGAGGGTTGTGGCTTGGCTGTTGTTTCAAGTGGATTCCGTGGAAAATTAATGCAATCCTCACTTGGAATTGAAGGTATAAAAGATAAGCTGCTACGTCTCTCATCCAACATCCTCAGGCTAAACGGGCATTCCTCAGCAAAACGCAAATTCTTTAGGGTAGGTGGGAAAAGGATGTTGGCTCTGTGTCAAACTACTGCAGGGGTAGTCAACCTTTTTATACCTACCACCCACTTTTGTATCTCTGTTAGTAGTAAAAGTTTCTAACTGCCCACCAGTTCCACAGTAATGGTGATTTATAAAGTAGGGAAGTCAATTAAATTAAAAAAAGGAAAGTGATTTATTATCGGACAAAACCTCTATCGCCCACCATGAACGCTGGAACACCCACTAGTGGGCGGTAGGGACCAGGTTGACTACCACTGAACTACTGCGTGAAACCTGGCGGAAGATGGAGGGCAGAGGGAAATGTGCCCACAACATGCTAAGCTTCGTTAATTTATTTCTTGCTAAAATGTTTTTGGTAAACCAGTCAGTGTGGTGGATACAAGGTTCAATGTACTACTCCAATCCAGAAGATTAATTAAATCAGCAATCAAATTAAGCATCTTGTGCGAATGTGGCTTTTGGACTGCAGTGTCTACCTCTTGCTAATTATGGCTTGTTCTTTTAATGGACAGATTATTAACAAAGCTCTAGATTTTCATGGTTCATGGGGAAAATATTAATCAATGGATAAGTGATTTGGTGGAAAGACAATGAACAATGATTTGTATAGAGACCTTTCCTGAAATAAGGTGGAAAATCAGGACCTAATTATGAAAAGATTCCTCCATTCTCCCGTTTCTGTTTTTAAAGAAGAAAAACCAGCATTTTTCAACGGCATTTTTACACTTTTGAGAAAATTTTAAATTAACAAATAACATAAACTCTCGTAGACAGTTCAGCAGATCTTGACCTGGAATAGATTAAAGCAAAGGAGAAAAGCTACTTGAAAGTCGATCAGTAGAAAATGTTCCCACTTCTTTAATAATTAAGACAATGAAGAATCTTTGTAATACATTTAGTAATCATAATCTAATTGATGTCCTAGAATCCCTAGATTTATATGGACAATTTTCTGATTAATGTCCCCTTTAATTTATTGGGTAATATACTCATTCAAAAGAGGAAAAGGACAAAGAGTTTCTATTTTAAAAGTAAGATTTCTTTCCAGAGAAACTTTGTTTCTGTTCTATTTTTGTGAGGGAGAACTAAAGTTATAGTTTGCGATATAAGAAACAAGGTTGTATAACCTTCATTTATTACAGGGTGTTCAAATTAGGATTGACTTTGGGTGGCTGCCTAGACCAGTGTTTCTCAAACTTGGTGACTTGAAGTCCCGGGGACTTCAACTCTCAGAGCCATAGCTGGCTTGGGAATTTTGGGAGTTGAAGTCCACAGGACGTAAAGTTGCAAAGTTTGCTCACCACTGAGCTAGCATCACAGATCATGGCCCTCCTTCTTCCCTATGGATGCCCATGGTTAAAATTGATGGTCTATCCGTGTATTCAAATTCCTCTCTTCCCCACAAAGTCGGAAGGGACTTGGAGGTCTTCTAGTCTAACCCCCTGCCCAGGAAGGAAACCCTATACCATTTCAGACAAATGGTTGTCCAATCTCCTCTTTAAAACCTCCAGTGTGTGAGTACCCACAACATCTGGAGGCAAGTTGTTTCAGTTATTGATTGTTCTCACTGTCAGAAAATTTCTCCTTAGTTCTAGATTGCTTCTCTCCTTGATTAATTTCCACCCATTGCTTCTTGTCTTGCTTTCATCTGTTTTGGAGATCGGGTTGCCTGCCTCTTCTTTGTGGCAGCTCCTTAGATATTGGAACATAGCTATCATGTCACCCCTATTCCTTTTCATTGAACTAAAAATACCCAGTTCCTGCAATCGTTCTTCATGTGTTTTAGCCTCCAGTCCCCTAATCACCTTGTTGCTCTTCTCTGAACTCTTTCTGGAGTCTCAATTGTTTATTTTGTGGAGATCAAAACTGGATGCAGTATTCCAAGTGTGGCCTTACCAAGGCATTATAAAGTGGAACTTAACATTTCACGTGATCTTGATTCTATCCCTCTGTTAATGCAGCCTAGGACTGCCTTGGCTTTTTTTTTTGGTAGCTTCAGCATACTGTTGGCTCATATTTATGTGTTTGTCCACTAGGACTCCAAGATCCCTCTCATAGTTACTACTGTTGAGCCAGATGCCGTCTCTACTATACCTGTGCACTTGGTTTTTCTTAAATGTAGAACCTAACTTTTTTCTCCATTGAATTTCATTTTGTTAGATTGGCCCCAACATTTCAAGTCTGTCAAGGTCCTTCTGTATATTGAGGCTATCTTCCTTAGTATTTGCTTCAGATCTTTCTCTGCAGAATGGCGATGTCTGGGGAGAGAGGAAGGAAATAAAACTAGAAACTCAGCTGATCGCTGTTTTAACATGCCTCTACCCCATAAATCAACATAAACTATTTGCTAACCTAGGGACTGAAGTTGAATAGGGATCTGCCAAGAAGCAACAGGTTTTATGTCACAAAAAGCTTTCTGCTAACTCAGGAACTTGCAGACATTTTAACTAGATGCCAAGGAAAAGCCCACTTCTCAAAATATGCAAAGAAATGCTAGGGTTTAGTGAACTTAATGAAGGTGGGGTTAGACCAGTGGTGGGTTTCTGCAGGCTCGCACCTACTCGCAAGAACCGGATGGTGAAATCTAGAGAGCCGGTGAGAGGGGGTTCCACCGGGGGACCCAGAAGTAAGTCTGGCCTGCTGCTGCCGGTAACCCAATGGGAAGGAAAGGAAGGCAGAAAGTAAGAAAGGAAAGGAAAGGAAAGGGAAAGGAAAGGGAAGATAGGAAGGAAGGAAGGAAGGAAGAAAGAAAGAAAGAAAGAAAGAAAGAAAGAAAGAAAGAAAGAAAGAAAGAAAGAAAGAAAGAAAGAAAGAAAGAAAGAAAGAAAGAAAGAAAGAAAGAATTTATCATCACAATTGAGCCCAAGATTTTGGTTGCTAAGCAAGAGCGTTGTTAAATGAGTTTCACCACATTTTACAAGTTGGCCACTCTCACCCTGTCACATGACTGCCAAGCCACGCCCACAAAATAGGCCACACCTACAGAGTAGGTTCTAAAAAAAATTGAAACCCACCACTGGGTTAGACTATGGGTTAGGATCTCCCATTTTGCATCTTCATCCTCCAGCATGCTCATAGGGGATGATATAAACAAAGAGGGGGAGAGATATTGTAGTCCTGTGATGGTGAATCTATGGCACACGTGCCACAGGTGGCATACAGAGGCATATTTGCCAGCACGGCAGCCCTTGGCAGCCCTCAGCTCCCCAGCTGATTTTCGGTCTTCAGGAGGGTCGGGGGATGCCATTTTCACCCTACCTAGGTTTCAGCAAAGCCTCCAGAGCCTAGAGAAGGCAAAAACCGGAAGTGGTGTAGGGTTTCCTGGCTGGGCAGGGGGTTGGACTAGAAGACCCCCATGGTCCTTTACAACTAGGGGAGGCATTCACTTACCTTCCCTACTGGTTCGCAAATGTGAGCGCACTCAGCCTTCCGTGTATACGCTTTCAGTGAAAAAAAGTGCCTAAATGGAATACCATAGAGCTGGGGCAGGTGGGCGGAGCCACCCACTATTTCCGCTACTGAATTGGATGAACCGGTCCGAACTGGCAGAATACCACCTCTGATCTCTCTTCCTACTGCTTATCTATTTTAATACAATTTTGATAAAAGTTGTTAGGAGAATGCTTTAATATTTTTGTATCTCCAATGATTAACCCATTGAAGAAAGCACTATATCAGGGGTGTCAAACTCAAGGCCCGGGAGCCAAATCTGGCCCATGGGGTACTTAGATCTGGCCTGTGGGGCTGCCCTCGAAACAGCAAAGGACCAGCCCGTGGCTGAAAACAGAACTCAGGAGCTGTTTACGCTGTCAGACTGCTCGAACCTCCACAGATGTCCCCGACGTGAGGGACATCAAGCTGGCCATGCCCACCCAGGCCCCCAAGGTCAAATACAACCTTGATGCAGCCCTCAATGAAATCGACTTTGACACCCCTGCACTATATGGAGAAGCTGTGGGGTCCAAATGCAGAGGGAAACTCACTTTATTTTCTTTGTTTTCCAGAGCTGGTTGACTATATCCCTCATCTCACTTCTGAGGAAATGGAAGGGAAGATCACTGCTTCCACTTTCGCCCTACAGCAACCGCGTTGTGTTTTCAACGAGCTTGTCGATCGCAGTGATGTTATCTGGCTGGTTGTGGCTCGTAGTGATGGTGTGTTATGATTCTTAGCAATGCACTAGTAATAATTTCTAAAAGAGAGGGAATAACCAACCCCAAGTGGTCCCTTCTAGAGTAACAGTTCTATGTCACAGTTGCAATCACTAGATTGATTGTTTGTTTATTTATTGTTACTGAAAAAATACTAACCCCAGTTAAACTCTGTAAAAACCAGGTGAGGTGTTCAGTAATCTTACTGGGCAAATTCAATTCTCACGCAGTGTTTTTTAAGCCCTAAGAGCCATGGTGGCACAGTGGTTAGAGTGCCATACTGCAAGTTACTTCTGCCGGCTGCCTGCAATTTGGCAGTTCAAATCTCACAAGGCTCAAGGTTGACTCAGCCTTCCAGCCTTCCGAGGTGGGTAAAACGAGGACCCAGATTGTTGGGGGCAATAGGCTGCAAACTCTGTAAGCTGCTTGGAGAAGGCTGTGGAGCACTGTGAAGCAGTATATAAGTGCTATTTTTTTCATAGAGCACCCCTCTTTTTAAAGATTTTTCTTGGTTCAAAGATAATGTATGGTTACAGTCTCTACTATATGATCCAAGGCAAAACATTGCATTAGATAAAGCTTTAGAAGTTCTAATATCACTTCAGGTGGGATTGGATGGGGAATTGCAATCTCCAGTTTCCAACAGGGTGAATTAAAAATTCAAAAGCAAATCAATGATTTTCAGAAATGGGATTAGAGGAGGGTGGGAATTAAAAGAGGTATTAAGCCATCGTTAAGATCAACAGCTTTATCTTATTTTTTTATTCCGAGACGAACCTCCAAACAAGATTTAGACATTTCAGGGTTGTACTTTCCCATGACATTGCAACAACATATAACCCATCTCTCCATCTCCGACTTTTTCACTCTGGCAATGTGCATAGACTTGTTCCCAAATGAACTAAACAAGGGCGGAGTATGAAAGGAAAACAGCTGGGCTGGACCTCAATTGGATGCTAAGGGAATTAATTTTATTGCAATGAATGATTGCATGGCGTATGTGCAGAAATGACCTCTACGAGGCTGTAATCGTCCAGGATTCCTGCACTGACAATGGATTGCAAAAAAAGAGAAGCCTGAAAATTGATGATAATGATAGTAATAATAAAGTCCTGGCTTTTCTCCAGGAATGGTAGGTTAGTTTGCATCCTGCACACTCTCAGTTTATCTGCATAAAACTCCATGTATTCATGAAACCAAGTGGTCAGTCAGCTACATGGGCTTGGTGGTTCTGCTTCACCATTAACCCATCCTTCCAATCAGCCTCTGTGCTTCTAGTGTCTTTCCCCCCACTTGCAACTGAACCAGATAGATATTTCTTCTAACAATAGGCAGGCTCCATTACAGTCATAACTCAAAGACTGTGTGTATCAAAAAGACAGTACTTTCCAGAGCCACTGGAAACAGAACTATATGTGTAACTAGCCGTTCCCGGCCACGCGTTGCTGTGGCCCAGTCTGGTTAAATGGCCAACCAATGTGTGTGTAGATCTACACCTGCACACACAAACATGTACACACAACCACGGTATAACCCCCAACCTACCTACCTCTTTCTCTCTATCCCTCTACCTACCTACCTACCTACCTACCTACCTACCTACCTACCTACCTACCAACCTACCTACTGTATTTCTCCCTCTCTCTATCCACCTACCTACCTACCTACTTACCTACCTACTGTATTTCTCCCTCTCTCTATCCACCTACCTACCTACCTACTTACCTACCTACTGTATTTCTCCCTCTCTCTATCCACCTACCTACCTACCTACCTACTGTATTCCTCCCTCTCCCTCTCTATCCCTCTACCTACCTACCTACCGTATTTCTACCTCTCTCTATCCACCTACCTACCTACCTACTGTAGTTCTCCCTCTATACCTACCTACTGTATTTCTCCCTCTCTCTATCCCTCTTCCTACCTACCTACCTACCTACTGCATTTCTCCCTCCCTCTCTCTATCCCTATAGCTGCCTACCTACCTATCTTATGGACAGAGTATTTTATGTCATAAAGGATGACATAATACCTGTGACCTACTGCTCTCTCTGTATCCATCTACTTACCTTTTTTACAATTTTTTACATTTCCGTTGCGTGTACCTGGCACAGGTGTGACATCTACACAACCTATATATATATCATTGGTGCTGTATTTGAAAGGAACATTGTGTGAAAATTTGGAAGCGATCAGTGCAGTACCTTCGGAGATTAGCAGTTTTGAACAAACTCTTGTTACATTTTTATTTATATAGATAAGCACAGGCGGTCCCAAAGGGAGTGGCCTTTGTTTATTCCAGTTGTTACTCTTTCATATATTTAACAATAACAGAATAGGGTGGAAAGAAGGCTTCCAGGGGATTCCCCTCTTCTATCGTGACTCCCTTGCTCCAGGTGATTCCCCTGCTACCAAGTGATTCTCCCTGCTTCTACCAGGTGATTCACCTGCTGTATTGTGCTGTTGGAAGAAATGTCCTTCTGGGTTCAGCTCCAAGTGGGGGAAAAGACACCGGAAACATGGAGGCTGCTTGGAAAGATGGTTTAATGGTGGGCAGGGTCACATGGCTTGAGCTCCTGAACAGAAAAGGGGATCACATGCTTCCAGATGTTGGGTGAAAAAGAAAAAGAGGCAGAGATACTGAAAGTCCCTGGTTTTATGCCCTCTCTGGCTTTTGATCTTGATCTTGTATTCTGATTGATTGTCAAACTCCCATGGGACCATGCAGGGGCAACTCTCTAGGCTGTGTTTTGAGTCCACATTTGGTTGAGCATTGGTTCTTCCCAGGTGCCCTGTGGTGAGATGGGTAAAGGGCTAATACTTTCATGCTTTAATACCATTACCCTGGAGCTGAAGGGGGGAACGTCTTTGTTATGTAGAATAGACTAGTTCAAGCATTTTAATGGCCCATTGACAAGGTGGGGGCTATTAAGAGTGAGTCTGTTTCCTGCCTAAAGATATGTTTCTCCGTTTCTTTTTTTTTAAAAAGAATTTTATTGGTTTTTAACGTTTTTACAGGGGGAAAAGTGCAAGGTGAAATAATATTTTGGCATCTTCCCTGCCGTTGGTGATGTCCCTCCCAAAAAACTTCATGAGTATACAATTTTAAAAAATAAAGGATAAGCACATTGAAAAATTACATCTTATAATCCATATAATCAATCATTTTTTCCTTCGCCATTTTCTCGTGTATCAACAGTTTCTCCATTTCTGATCCAGGGAAATATAATAGTCTGCCTTTTCAATATTTCCCAGGATATTTCATTTTTCTAGGAGAGGGCTGGGTGCTAGCTTCCTATGGTGCCATTGTGCTACTGGTTGGGCTATTATACTGTGCTCTACATGGGATTGTCCTTGAACAGTATCTGTTCATTTGTGTGCAAAATTCAGCAGCATGGGCGGTTAAATGTGTTTCTAGCAGGGCAAATATTGTGCCTCTGCTCAGCATTGGTCACCAGTTTGTTTCCCAATCTAATTCAAGATGGTGGCTTTGACATTTAAAGCCCTACATGATAAGGGATCGGGTTATATGAGAGATCACATCTTCCTGTCCCACCAGGTCCAGCGGAGAGGACATGCTACAGGTTCTGTCAAATATTTATTTTTATTTATTTATTTTAATCATATTTATATCCCGCCCTTCTCCACGAAGGATCCAGGGCAGTGCACAGGAATTTAAAACATACAAAACAATACAATAAATATAGAATTTAAAAATATATTAAATTAAGTTATAATCCTATGCTAAAATCAAATTAAAACCCCAATTTAAAAACTATATAAATAGTCTCGACGGGAGGGTTAGGCTAGGCCGGCTTGCTGAAAAAGATGTGTCTTTAGACACTGGCGAAAGAGGCGGAGGTCCGTGATGGTGCGTAATTCAGGGGGAAGGTCGTTCCAAAGGGCAGGGCCCGCCACAGAGAAGGCTCTTCCCTTGGGTGTCGCCAGGCGGCATTGCCAACTGACGGCACCCTGAGAAGGCCAACTCTGTGGGAGCGGATCGGCCGAAGGGATGTATGGGGCAGGAGACGGTCTCGCATATAACTAGGCGCCAAGCCATGGAGTGCTTTAAAGATGGTCGTCAAAACTTTGAAGCGCACCCGAAAGACCACAGGAAGCCAGTGCAGCTCGCGCAGGATCGGTGTTATATGGGAGCATCAAGGGGCTCCCGTAATCACCCGCGCGGCTGCATTCTGGACTAACTGTAGCTTTCGAATGCACCTCAAGGGAAGCCCCATGTAGAGAGCATTACAGTAGGGAGCTATATATTTGGGAGCTATATATTTGGTGGACCATAAATAATGGATCTTTTCTACTGTGACATCCATGTTATAGAATATCCTCCCCCTGAAGTGATGGTGTCTTGATCACATTTGACTTTCTGAAGATCTCTCAAGACTTGCTGGTACCCTCAGGGCCAGGGACTCCCAGAGACTGGCAAAATATTGAGATTATTAACATCCATTTTTGGTACTGTCCATGGAGTTTTCAGTCTCTTTAGGGTTTTCATCTCCTCTAGGACTGACCGGCTTGACCACCTGCAAGTCCCTTGGACTGCAAAGCGATCAAACTGGTCAGTCCTAGAGGAGATCAACCTCTAGGAGATCAACCCTGACTGCTTTTTAGAAGGCCAGAGTCTGACGATGAAACTCAAATACTTTGGCCGCTTAATGAGAAGGAAGGACTCATTGGAGAAGAGCCTGATGCTGGGAAAGATTGAGGGCAAAAGAAGAAGGGTATGAGAGAGAATGAGGTCGGTGGATGGAGTCATGGAAGCAGTAGGCATGAGCTTAAATGGACTCCAGAGGATGGTAGAGGACAGGAAGGCCTGGAGGGTCCATGGGGTCGCAATAGGTAAGACACAACATCGCAACTAACAAAACATCTCTTTACCCAACATCTCTTCTTTGCGTTTAATGGTTTTAGTAACAGTAACAATCCTTTGTTATTTGTTAACAACTTTGTTGTATATTAACGAACGTCACTTTTTTTGTGAAATGAGTAATATTTAAATTTGATGACAATTTGGTGGATGAGATGTGACGGATTCATCACTCACAACTTCAGTTTTATTGGAATGGAGAAATAATCATTTGCTCTTTGGCCCTCTAGCTGTGAAAAGTTTCAAAAATCCCAAAACACCTGAGGCCCTGCCATACCAATCTTTTGCCAAGAATTATTTTTACATGACTTTGAACACCACGGTGGCAAACTACCCCTGTCCACAAAAAACCGATGATATTACCATCCTGCGTGTGGGGAGTGAAACTGAGTGCGTTATGGAGCTTTGGCGGCCAGATTGTAACGGTCCCCTCCCAGACCCTGGACCGTACAGGTGAGAAAAGAATATTAAAAGTTTCCCTGAAGTTCTCGGTAACTTATTTCTTCATTGTCTGAATTGACATCAAAATAATACATGTCCATAATATAGAATTGACACCTTTAAACTGTGGTACCATGATCACCCAGAGTAATTAACAGAGAGGTGCCAAATAAACAGAGGGGGGGGGGGGAGAAACAAATGGAAAATTAGTGTGGAAGATTTTTGATAAGTGTATACATGATAGATAGATAGATAGATAGGTAGGTAGGTAGGTAGGTAGGTAGGTAGGTACAGTAGGTAGGTAGCAGTGGTGGCTTTCAATTTATTTTACTACCAGTTCACTCAAGTGCACGCTCGCTCACTGCTTCTGCGCATGCACAGAAGCGTCCAAGCGGGTGAGCGGAGCCTCCCTCTGAGATCACTACTGGTTTGCCGGATCTGGGGTAAACCGGCAGCAACCAACTTCTGGTAGGTAGGTAGGTAGGTAGCTAGGGAGGTAGGGAGGGATAGGGATAGGTATATGTTGTGGCCCAGGCAGCTCCGGATGAGCTGCTGATGGACTCTTCTAGTGAAGAGTCCTACGAGTCTGCTCTGGAGGAGGAGGGAGACCTTGAGGAAGCAGAGAGTCTGGTTGGCCACCAGGAGGTGCCTGGGCCATGGAGCAGTGGGGAAGATCAGGGGCAGTTTGTCCCTGATGCTAGATTATGCAGGGCTGAGAAAAGGAGGCAACAGTTACGGAAGAGGCAAGCTCATAAGCCCTGATGAGCAGCAGCTGGTTGCTGAATGGCCCCTCCCAAGAGAGCTTATAGGGAAGGCTTTGGGAAGGGGTCATTTGCAGGAAACAACAGTGACAACTCCTTATTGGAAATTCTAGTCGTTCGAGTCTGCAATTCTCTGTCTGTATTTGTTACGTGAGTTAGGGCTCACAGCCAAGGAGATAGTGGCAAGCAGCCAAGCTTGGGTGTTTCCGTCTGTGGGGCAGAACAGGTATATATACCTACTGTAGATATATAGATACACACACACACATACACACACACCTCCAAAATCTCCCACACTTTAATTTTCAATTTCTTTTTCCTCCCTTGTTTATTTTACTTCTTCCTTCTGCATTTTAATTTTTAACTTGAAGCTTTAACATGCATGTGTGTGTGCGTGTGTGCACGTGTGCGCTCACTATCAAGTATAAATCCAAACATTTGAAACATTCATGCTCAATGTTGCTACTCAGAACAATTCTTGTTCAATTAAAAGAAATCTGTTAAGAATAAAACTATTAATATTACTAATAAATGGTGACTCAGCTGAATACACTGGGGCATTTTTCAAAGCTCTTTGCTTTTGTTTTTCAGCCTAAGCATTTCCTCTCTTTAAGCGTCTTTAAATGCCATTGATCCAAAGGAAGATGTATTTTCGTTTCCCACGTGAAAATATCAATACCTATTACACAGTTAACTTTCAGGATGAACAATGTTGTGCAGAGCATTGAAAAGAAGTCAGAAACAATAAGCCCAAAACACTAAAGATGTGAGATGAGGAAAAAAAATTCCGTAGATAAATCTGATTTCAATACCTTTTATTAATCTTTTCATAGCCTTTTACCATTGCAAATGCCCTTTGCTTCCAAGATGCATAGATATCACTATTTACACTCCCTTTTATTTTTGAATTTTCCAGTGTTTTGTAACAGTAGATCCAAAATGTCTTCTTCTAAGAAAAAACTCAATCAATTATTTAGGTTGCAATAGCTTGTCTTAGGAAATATAGGCAGTAAATCACCAACAAGATTCATTGTTTAAGGGTTATTTCTCCAAGAATCTTGAACCAAAAAAAATGGACTACTTGGATCTTGTCACTAAAGGTAATTGTGTTACATTTCCTGTTCACAGGTCGTGCATGTGCGCACTCTTGTGTGCACAATGATTAGCTGGCCAGTGTGCATGCGCAGGCTGGTTTTCAGCACTTTCGGCATTTAGTCATGCCGCTGGCTTTTCAAGCTTTGAAACAGAGATGAGCACCACCCCCTAGAGTCGGGAACAACTAGCGCATATGTTGGAAGAGAACCTTTACCTTTAAGATGGGAAGAGAATGGGGGTCCGTATGTGAAACAGCTATTTGGATTTTTTTGGGATGTTAATGGTAGAATTTAGAATGGCCTTACCCAACCAATGTTGGTCACAAGCATCACACTACAAACCCCATACTTCCCAGCCTCACTGAGTTTAGAACTCAAGGGCACGTGGGGAAAAAAGATCAGGCAGGAACAGTTGCCATTTATTGAAAAAAAAGCGATTACTGACAAATGTTGGAACACCCATCACTGTCACTAACACACACACCCTTCTCTTTCTAGGGTCAGGTTCCTGGCAATGAATTCAACAGGCGTCGTAAAGGAATCAAAATGGTCTGATCCCATCACACTGATTCAAGGTAACTAGAAATGGGTACCACTAGCATCACCTGTCACAGGTGCAGCCTGCTCAAATCCCATTCATTTTGGTCAGGCAGTCACACATGGAACCTACTTCTGCAATATTTCATATACACTGACCTGAAAATGAGCATTAACTTCATCTGAAGTTTCTTTGTGAAAAGGAGCAAAACCGTTGTCTATTGAGTCTGCCTTTCTCCCCTGGGAGGGTTAGTTTTAGTATTGTGATTTTTGCCACTCTTAGTTGTTTTCAGCTCCCTGGTTTATGACAGTTGCAGCATCCCGGGGTTATGTGATCCCGTTTTGCAACCTTCTAACAAATAAAATTGATGGGAAAGCCAGATTCACGTAACAACCATGGTGCTAACTTAACAAGTGCACTGATTCACTTAACAACTGTGGCAAGAAAGGTCATAAAATGAGGCAAAACTCACGTAACAGCTGTCGTGCTTAGCAAATGAAATTTTAGACTCCATTGTGGTCATAAGTTAAGGACTACCGGTACAAATCCAGGAAGACTGGTATTATATCAATCTACCCTGTTGAAGGAGGTGTTTCGGTGCTCTCTAAATAATTCAGGTTCACTTCCCTAACATTTCTCGATTTCTAAGAAATATTTCAGGCATTACAAGAACTATTCTACTCCTGGAGGAAGGGAAATTCTTCTAAGACAGCAAAGGATTGAAAGGATGAAAATATAAATTTGTTTTTCACCAGGGAGAAATCCTGACAGAATTGTGGCCAAGCCCAGACGGCCGAGAACTGAGACAAACGTCATTATCACCATCCTCTCCATCCTCTCCGCCATTCTCCTGGCTGCTCTCATTGCCGCCTTCATCTATAAATAGTATGTTTTATATATCTATGAATATAGGTACACACACAGACACACACACACACACGTCTGTCTGTCTGTCTGTCTGTCTGTCTGTCTGTCTGTCTGTCTGTCTGTCTATCTATCTATCTATCTATCTATCTATCTATCTATCTATCTATCTATCTATCTATCTATCTATCTATCTACCAACCATATTTTTCGGAGTATAAGACTCACCAAGATTTTGAAGAAGCAAATTAAAAAAAAAGTTTTTGCACTCTGCAGACATCCCAAAAATGGCCCATTTTTCACAAAATGGCCCCATTTTTTTGTCAAAAAAAGGGGGGGCATGCATAGCGTTTAGGAGACTTATAGAGTGCTCGGGAGTAAAAATCAGCCTGTTTTTCACTCATTTTTGTCCTCCCCATCCCTCAGGAGCACTCTGGAAGCCTCCTAAAGGCTATGCACAGCCATTTGGTGAAGGGGGTAGGATTTCAGGAAGCCAAAAATGCTGTATTCAGTGTATAAGATTCACCCAGATTTTTTTGAGGGAAGCGTCTTATACACTGAAAAATAGGGTATCTATCTATCTATCTATCTATCTATCTATCTATCTATCTATCTATCTATCTATCTATCTATCTATCTATCATCTATCTATCTATCTATCTACTGTGTTTCTCCAAAAATAAGACCTGGTCTTATTTTCTTTTTGGAACCAAAATAACACTAGGTCTTATTTTTGGTGGATGTCTTACCCACTTACCTTAGGTCCACCGCAGCCATGCCCCCCATACCTGACACCTGTTGCACCGCTGCCTGACTTCTTCTGCAGTCGCTTGCAGCCAACACTGCATAGCTCATTGCACTAGTGCCGCCTTATGTGCAGGGGGTTGCATGGCATGTTGTGCCATTGTGTGTGGGAGCGGCGGCATTGGCAGGACAAGCGGCAGCACCAGCACAATGCACCATGTGGCATCTGGCCATGAACAGATGCAACGGCTGCAGAAGTCAGGCACAGGCGTGAGAAGTGTCAGGGCATGGGAGGCCTGGTTGCAGCAGTCCTAACTTAAGTGGGCAGCTCCACCCACCCCCACCCTACCCTAGCTTGATTTTTAAGCCTGTGCCTTACCTCACCTCATACAACTAGATGGTGGGCAGGGCTTAACTAGGACTTATTTTGGTGGTAGGGCAGCGATGGCGAACCTTTTTTGGTTCGCGTGCCATAAGTGGGGGGAGTGCAGGGGGGTCGTGTGTGGGCGTGCCACACCCATAATGCAATGCGCGACACCCCCCCCCCCGTGTGCATGCATGCACTACAGGTGCAACCACCCCATTTTTTGCATGCTCTTTTCGCTCTCCTCAGGCTCCAGAGGCTTTATAGGAGCCTGGGAAGGGCGAAAACAGCCTCCCCCGCCTCCCCCCCTCCCCCGAGGCCCTCCGGAGGCTTCAGCGACCTTCAGGAGGCTTCTCTGAAACTTCCGGACTACTCAAAATGACACTCCAAGCAAATCGGACACCACTTCCGGTTTCGTCGGAGCGTCATTTTGTGTGCTCGGAGGCTTCAGGGAAGTTTATGAAGCCTCCGGAGGGCCTCCGGGAGGGGGAGAGGGGGGGCTCTTTTTGCACTCCCCAGGCTCATATAAAGCCTCTGGAGACTGGGGAGGGTGAAAAGAGCATGCAAAAAAGGGCGTATTCAGCTGGCCAGCGGGCACATGCACGCAATGCTGACAGAGCATTGTCTCGCGTGCCCTGACAAATGGCTCCGCGTGCCATAGGTTCGCCATCACGGTGGTAGGGCTTATATTAGACACAGGCATGAAAATCAAGCTAGAGCTTGTTTTGGGGATAGGTCATATTTTCAGGGAAACAGGGGGAGTGTATGTATACACAGAGGCACACATGTATATAAGGGAGAAGAGCCTTATCTTGACCCAATCAGGTGAAGAATGGAGAAAGGTCCTTTCTTTACACCTTGTGATATGGCTCACATGCTTGGAGTATTTTTCTTGACATTGTGAGAAAGTTCACACATTTCACTAGAACACCAATCTGCTTGCTTTTAGGGATAAACCATTGCGATTTCTACACCATTCTTTACAGCGTAGTACAGCGTGTGAGAGCAGCCAAATGTGGTTTACTCAAAACCATGTTTAACAAACATTTGGCTCAGCACAATAGACAAACTCATCCATCTGGAATGTCCTCCCAACCAGGAGGGGAAAAGATTCTTGATGAATCTGGACTCTGACTGAATGGAGTGGACCGACTCATCTAGGAGATGATGAACCTAACTAAGATTTTCTGTACTATGGTGGAAGTTCTCCATGGTCTTTGATTCTACAAAGTGGGAACCTTCGGTACCGAAAGACAACACTTTTCTCTGGAGTGATAGGCTTCACAAAACCTAAAGGCGCTGTGGGAAGGCTGCCACAAAAGAAATGGGGAAATATTAATGTTCCACAATTAGTTCTCTGCTAGGTAGGCTAACCCTATTACCCTGCCTAATTTCTAACCCCTACGTTGTATATCATCTCCATTCCTCTTTTGCCTTTGTTTTCCACAGTTCCAGCATTTGTGACAAACCGATATCTGCCGATATTGTGGGAGTGCAGGATCCAACCATAGTACGCTACACCTCTCATCAAGCACATGATCAGTTCAGCAAGTTCTGAGCTCCTGCGTTGCTGAGGATCAGTCAGTATTTGCTTTCCTTTTCCTGCCCTGCTTCCTGTTTCATTTATTAATTGCAAACTTCCAGTTGTGTTTTTTTTTATTTTGAAGAGGGGCTGTCATCTCTCGTTCCTTGCCTGCTGCCCAGAAGAAGAGGGAGGAGGCGAGCGTGGCTATCTTAAGATTAAACCATGGCTGCACATTCTGAGATAGCCACACTCATATACCAGCGATTTATATCAGTTGATGTGAGATCTTCACAGATTCAAACTGTTGGAAGGGAATGTGAAGGTCAACCCTCTGCTGAAGGCAGGAATCCTCAGACCATCCCAGACCAATGGCTGTCCAATCTTCTCTTGAAAACGTCCAGTGATGGAGCACCTAGGACTCCAGCTCAGCTGTGCTATTGCTTAACTGTTGCCATAGTCAAGAAATTCCTCTTTATTTTGAATGTGGATCTCCCTCTATGAAGCTTCCATCCTTATCCAACCACCAAGAGCTTTGGAAGCAAATCCAGACCTTTTTTTCTCAGTGAAAGCCTTTCAAGCGTTTGAAGATTTAGCGGCATTCTTCTCTCTACCAAAGAATCCTGAAATTACAAGGTCTTTGCCATCATCAATTACATCTTTCCTAGTTACTTGTAACAGAAAATGACAATTAAACCAGCTTCATTCTGTAATTCTATTACTTGACATGATTAGAACTGATACATCCCTCAAGCCAATGGAAACTGAGTAGAACAAGGCTGTCAAACTCGTGGCCCGTGAGCCGGATGCATCATGCGCTGCCTACGCCCACTTTAGCAAAGTGGTGATGTCACTATACATCACATGACGATGCAAATTTACACCCCTGGAGCAGATTATCAATGTTCTTTCAAATTCTTTGCCACCTTGGATTGAAAATTGGATTTGTAATGTGATAAATATATTGAAAATATTTCTTTTATCAATAGAGACATAAAACCTGTGAAAAAGGTTATCATTTGTGCCCATTTTTAAAAGATGCAGTCCTTAATGGAACTGCATAATTCTTAATGGAACTGCATCTAGATGGAGGGAAGTATGCAATGGGGCATCAAGATCATGTGAAGTGTTAGTACCATTTTATAATGCCTCGGAAAGACCAATCTTGGAATATTGCATCGAATTTTGGTTGCCACGATTAAAAAAAAGTTGTTCCAGCATTTGTGACAAACCAATGTCTACACACACACACACACACACACACACACGGAAGAGTCTTCCTTAGACTCTATAAAGAGTCTAGGGAAGAGCAACAAAGATTTAGGGGAGTGGAGGCTAAAACATATGAAGAATAGTTGCAGGAATTGAGTTTAATGAAAAGAATGACTAAGGGTGACATGATAGCAGGATTCCAGTATCTCAGGGGCTGCCACGAAGAAGAGGGAATCAACCTATTCTCCAAAGCACTTGAAGGCAGAAAAAGAAGCAATGGCTGGAAACTAATTAAGGAAAGATCCAACCTAGAACTAAGGAGGAAATTCCTGACAGTTAGGATAATTAATCAGTGGAATGATTTGCCTCCAGAAGTTGCGGGTTCTCCAACGCTGCAGATTTTAAAGAAGAAATTAGACAACCATTTGTCTGAAATGGTATAGAGGCTTGAGCTCCTGAACAGAAAATAGGGATTATATCAGTGGTGGGTTTCTGCAGGCTCGCACCTACTCGCGAGAGCCGGTTGGTGAAATTTAGAGAACCAGTAAGAGGGGGTTCCACCAGCGTACCTGGAAGTAAATCTGGCCCACCGCTGCCAGTGACCCAACGGGAAGGAAAGGAAAGGAAAGGGAAGGGAGGGAGGGAGGGAGGGAGGGAGGGAGGGAGGAAAGAAAGAAAGAAAGAAAGAAAGAAAGAAAGAAAGAAAGAAAGAAAGAAAGAAAGAAAGAAAGAAAGAAAGAAAGAAAGAAAGAAAGAATTTATCATCACAATTGAGTCCAAAATTTTGGTTGCTAAGCAAGAGCGTTGTTAAATGAGTTTCATCTCATTTTAAAAGGTGGCCACTCCCACCTTGTCACATGACTGCCAAGCCACACCCACAAAATAGGCCACACCTACAGAGTAGGTTCTAAAAAAATTGAAACCCACCACTGGATTATATGCTTCAAGATGTTGGGTGAAAAAGAAGAAGGGCAGAGATGCTGAAAGTCCCTGGTTTTACGCCCTCTCTGGGATTTGATCTTAAGCTTATATTCTGATTGGTTGTCAGGCTCCATGAGGTTATGCAGGGACAACTCTGTAGGCTGTGCTTGGTTGAGCATTGCTTCTTCCCAAGTGCCATATGGTAAGATAGGTCGAGGGTTATCCGACCTTTGTTATGTAGAGTAGACTGGCTCAGGTCTTAATGGCTCATTGACAAAGTGGGTGGGGGGAGAGCTGATTTTTTTCCTCCCTTTTAGGGGGAAATATTCTGCCCTTTTAATATTTCCCTATATATTTCATCTTCTAGTAGAGGGGTGGGTATTAACCTCCTACAGTGCCACCACATCTCCAGTAATGAGAACATCCCATTTTATTAACCAACCAGGACAACAGTGAGACAGCAGGATCACTAACATGTTCTACAAATATGGCTGAAGAATCTTTGGAAATAAACCCCAGTGTGTGCTACAATCCACGAACACACACAAAAAAGTGGAAAGATAGGTCGTGATGTCAGAACGTAAATCTTAGCTATAAAGGCAAGACAAGATGGGATCCACCCCCAATTCCCGTTACAGCTTAACCAATTGTATTTAAGTACAATGACAATAAAGATTATACTTATACTTAATGTTATATTCATTCTGATGTAAAAAAAAAACTTGAAGGGAGTTTTAATAGGATTTCTGTGTTTTAAATCATTTGTTTTTGTAAAGCAAAATTATGAATATTATTAAGAGTAAACTTATATTCTTTCACAGCCAGGATGTGATTGTGTTATTTTTATTGCATTTCCCAAGGAGAATATTTTTTACTGGATTTTTAAAAATTGGATCTCACAAGGAAATTAATTTTCTTGGTTGGAGACTCACAGCACTCAGCATCTTGAAAGAACAGGCATATAAAAGTTGGAAATAATTCAGTTGGTTCAGCTGAGTAGGTATTAACTTGGCCGGCCATGCCCCCAAACCAGTTCTATCAGCGGCACCATAGGTACCACCATCTTGTTTTTTTGCTCTTGCAGATGTGCACAAGCAATTTTTTACTACTGCACATGCGCTCATAGTGCACATCAATACAATACAATAGCAGAGTTGGAAGGGACCTTGGAGGTCATCTAGTCCAACTCCCTGCCTAGGCAGGAAGCCCTATACCATTTCAGACAAATGGCTATCCAACATCTTCTTAAAGACTTCCAGGGTTGGGGCATTCACAACTTCTGGAGGCAAGCTATTCCACTGATTAATTGTCCTAACTGTCAGGAAATTTCTCCTCAGTTCTGAGTTGCTTCTCTCCTCCACTAATTTCCACCCATTGCTTCTTGTTCTGCCCTCAGGTGCTTTGGAGAATAGTTTGACTCCCTCTTCTTTGTGGCAGCCCCTGAGATATTGGAACACTGCTATCATGTCTCCCCTAGTCCTTCTTTTCATTAAACTAGACATACCCAGTTCCTGCAACCGTTCCTCATATGATTTGGTCTCCAGTCCCCTAATCATCTTTATTGCTCTTCTCTGCACTCTTTGTAGAGTCTCAAGTGCACACGTGAGGCACGTCCTGTAGTGAACCAGCAGTAACAGAAGCTGGAATCCACCCCTGAGCTACATGGTCCTCTTTTGTTAATATAGCCTCTCCGTGTTCTTTTCAAACCACTTCTGGGGAATTACTGAGGGAAAAACTGAGGGAAAAATGCTGGGCTTAATAGAATTAATATATTTATTTATTTATTATTATTTCAATTTTTAGACCGCTCCCTCTCCCTAAAAGGGACTTGGGGCGGTGTACAGGAAATTTAAAAACATATAGACATCCTAATTTATAAATATTAAAAACAAATTAAACCTGTACTAAAAATTTAAAATATAAAACCTAAAAAATCCCTAAAATTCCCCATTAAATTAAATTAATTTAAGTGTCAGTGTAGGCTGGTGCGATAAGTTAAATATAGCAGGGAACTCTGATTTGTAGAGTCCCTCGATATCAGACTTGTTTTTATAGCCAAAAACTCAGCTTGGATATCCTAGTAATAAGAATGAAAATATCCCAATGATTGAACAGAGTGCAAATTCAATAAATAAATAAATAATCAATACACAACATATGTACAATGAGATTGGTTGAGCTGCCTCAGTGCACCCCCCCCAACACAATACAACTCAAAGTCAAGACAGGAAATCCCTAACCCAACAAATCATATTAACAAATACCCAGTCCCATTTCACCAATGTAAACATGTTACACGTTGCGCCGGCCCTGCAAGTCCATCGTACTACGCAGTTATGATGTTATTTCGCATTCAGGAGTCTGACAGCCCATGGATCAAAACTGTTCTTCAGCCTGTTTGTGAGGCTGGCTATGCTTCTATATCTCCTTCCCGATGGTAGGAGGGTAAAGTCCAGGGTGTGAGTCATCCCTGAGGATTTTCCTCACTCTTCTAAGGCAGCGAGCCCTAGCGATCTCATCTAGTGGCATCAGGGGGACAGCCCGCAATGTTTTGTGCTGTGCTCACCACCAGGGGTGGGTTTCAACCAGCAGTATTGTCAGTTTGCTCATGCATGCACTTTGTGCACGTGCTGGATGAGTGCTGCATGCACATGCAAAGTTCAATGGAAATTATTTTGCACATGCGCAGAACTAAAAAACAAAGATGGCGTTGACGGTGACCGGGAAACCGGTTTGGGGGCATTGGCCAGCCTGGGTTGCTGCCAGTTCAGTTCAGCCGAACCAGGCCAAACCGATAGGAACCCCCCTCTACTCACCACCCTCTATAATGTTTTCCTATCCGCAGCTGCCAAGCCAGCATGCCATACAATGATGCAATAAGTGAGGACACTTTATATTGTGGACTGGTAAAAGGAGGCCACTGGTTGTTGTACCACCCTGTTTTAATGCAAGCCTTAGAATCAGAAAAGTATTCAGAGAAACACCAGCTTGATGGGAATAAGATTGTGTAGATCTGTATTTTTCAGTCCTGGCAATTTGAAAATGTATGCTAGCTGTGGAATTCTGGAAATTGAAGTCCACACATCTTCAAATTGCCAAGTTTGAGAAATGCTAATCTAGATGAACAACATTATCCTAGCCAGCTAAGAAGGTTTATTACACAGGAGAAATATTGCAGTGTTATACAGTTATTCAATTTATTATTTTTAGTTAAATCTATTCAATAGGAAAAATGATTTTTATTCCCGAATAAAATATTAGCAGGAAAAAGCCTTTTAGTCCCATAATTATGATGAATCAAAAATATTCTTATTCCCAAATAAAATACTAGCCCCATAATTATATCTGGGCTTGTCCCAGGTAGGCAAGATTATTGGAAGGAAAATCCATCCGGTTCAGCTCCAAGCTGGGAGAAAGATGCTGGAAATTACATAGAAGCTGATTAGAAAGAAGGACTCTGCTTATTGAACCAACACACACATACAGCATGCAGTTCTGGGACAGCTGACCGATTGGTTTGGTTTTACGTGGGCTTTTATACAGTTTTTTAGTAGTATTTTTTAATCCGGAGTCTTGCTTTGTGTGTTTTTATTATTTGATTGGTTTTACTTATTTCGCCAAGGCTTAAAATGAGTCTTAATTATCACTTCCTTAGACCTAATCCTGTCAGGCATGTGTAATTGATTTTATCCTGTTATCTATTGCCTCTAGCTTGTCTTTCTAAGTGGATGAGTATTCTCTCCACTTTTCTCAATGAATGGGGGTTAAGATCATGTCCTGTCCTTAATCCCAACCCCTGGAAGGTATTTTGTGAATAGGCTGGTCCAGGATTTCTTAATGGGCATCTGCTGTAGGTTATTAAGAAAGACTGGGAGCTGCTTTCTGCCTCTAAGTTCCAAGTTCTGTGCTTCTTGCCAGTGTAGGATCTCTTGCTGATAAGGGAGTGGGGGGTGGGGAATGATAAATTGGGGCTGCATGTTGCAGGGACTGGGTGCATCAGGAACTGCTGTGTTCTGCTGACCGCAGGGACTTGGTTTCATTCATTCATTCTGGGTGCAGCTGTTGAGTTGTGTGGCTCACTGGCAGGACGGGAATTGTAGGTCCAGCGGGAGCAAAGGAAAAGGTTTGGGCCTTTATGTGAACAAAAGCTTGTACACTGAAGACGGCATTTAATTTCATTGCACCATGTGCAATGCCAACAAAGTAAACTAAACTAAGAACATGTTTCTCCATTACTTCTTTGGGGAAATATAATATTCTGCTTCTTTTAATATTCCCCCAAATATTTCATTCTCTAGTGGGGTAGGGTGCTGATTTCCTACAAGACTTGAATAAACACAAAAGAATCTGGGAGCATTTGGTAATTGACGTTATTGTGAAAAGCTAAGAAGCCATTAAGAAAGAATTCCGACGATTAGTGTGCATCAAATGCAAATCCTATATACAGTGAAATAACACTTCTTTTCCACTTATTTCTCCTACCCAAACTATGCAACAGGCTGCAGGTCCGTTTCTTTGGGCAGAAGATCTGGCTTTCACCCATCTTTTGTTTTGACCATGATCTTACATTGGGATACTTTCCTCTGACTGCATAAGAACTATTTCCGCTAAGTGCTACAACTGAAGTGCAATATTAGAAATTTAAATTTGCTCATGATAAGAAGCAGGAGTGGGCTGCCCCCAAATGCCACCCCTGGCTGGCCACAGCCACCCTGCCCCTCCCATCCCAGAAGTCTCCACGCGGCCCATTCATCATGCCAGGAAAGTGCAGGGCCTGTGCAGAGGCTCAGGGAGGGGGGGGAAATGGGCCTACAGAAGGTTCCCAAAATCCGGAAACGGGCATGTTTCGGGCCTCTGGAGCGCGTGGGAAGCAGTTTTCGCCCTCCGGGAGGCTCAAACACAACATCTAGAGCAGGGGTCCCCAACCTTTTTTTGCACCAGGGACCGGTTTCATTTTAAAGAAAGTTTTACGGACCGGCTGAGTGGCTCAGCAGTCATGTGACTGGGTGGGCGTGGCCAACTTGGAAAATGTGAAACTCACTTAACAATGGTCTTGGTTAACAACCAAATTTTTGGGCTCAATTGTGGTCATTCTTTCTTTCTTTCTCTGTCTCTTTCTTTCCCTCTTTCTCTCTCTCTCTCTCTTTCTTTCTCTCTCTCTCTCTTTTCTTTCCCTCTTTCTCTTTCTTTCTTTCTCTTTCTTTCTTTCTCTCTCTTTTTCTTTCTTTTCTCTCTCTCTTTTTCCTTTCCTTTTTTTTCTCTTTCCTTTCTGTCTCTCTGTCTTTCTCTCTTTCTGCCTGTCTTTCTCTTTCTTTCTCTCTCTCTTTCTTTCTCTCTCTCTCCCACTTTTTTCTTTCTTTCTTTTTCTTTCTCTCTCTCTCTCTGTCTCTCTCCCCTTCATCTGCCTATCTGTCACTATGTGTGTGTGTGTGTCTGTCTGTCTCGCATTCACGCACTTAATCACTTTCTGCGTCTCTCTTTCTCTCCCTCTCTTTGTCTCTCTGTGTGTTTCTGTCACTCTCTGATTCCCCCCTCCCTCCCTGTCTCTCTGTGTCTATGCCTCTCTCTGTCTGTCTGTCGTCGTCCCCGCCCCACCCGCCCCCCCGCGGAGCCTCCTCAGCCCAGCCCGCCGCGCTCACTCGCCTTAGCCTGACCCCCGCCCGCCCGCCGTGCTTGGTTGCTCATTCGCTCGCTCAGGCTCCTTCCAGGAGCTGAGAAGCCTCCGTGTGTGTGTGTGTGTGTGTGTGTGAGAGAGAGAGAGAGAGAGAGAGAGAGAGAGAGAGAGAGAGAGAGAGAGAGAGAGAGAGAGAGAGAGAGAGAGAGAGAAACGGCAACCCCTGGAAGACGACGAATGGCCGGCATGCCGGCTGTGGAGGGAGGAAGGGGGAGGGAGGAAGGGAATCGAGGGCCAGGAGTCCCACCGTCGACGAGGGTGGAGGAAGAGCCGCACTACAAAGGCGCCTGCGCTCTCCTGTGTGCTCTGCCCAGGGGGCTGCCCCCTCCTCCCTCCTCCTCCTCTCCAGCCTCGCGGCCCAGTTCCTACCAAGCCACGGACCGGCACTGGTCCGCGGCCCGGGGGTTGGGGACCCCTGATCTAGAGGCTGGGAAGGATGAAAAACGCACACACACATGGCCGTGGTTCAGGAGGCCAACTACGCCATGCCCACCATGGCCACGCCCACCCAGCAAAAGGGCAGCGAATTCATTGCTGCAATTTTTGAAGCCCACCCCTGGGTGAGAGTAGGGATTATCCTGGGATAATCGGAGTATTTTATTTCCTACAAGAATGTAGGAATGGTCATAATAGGAGTGCTTTCCTGAGTCAAGTGTTGCATTCAGTAAGTAGAGAGTCGCATGGTCTTGGAAGAGGTAGAATGACACCAAAATTATATGCACATTTATTTCCTTTATGCTTGCATTATTTATAGTTATGAATAATTAATTGACATTCATAATGTCTCTCTTCTATAGCATTAAAAATTGAGAAACAGCATCTCAAATGAGGAGGGTGAAAGGAAAGAAATGTGATTTGTTCGTTTGTCTTCTGAGTTGCACATATGACTTCTTAAAATAGCTCACAGTACCATTATTAAATCCAGAATCTAAAATTATCCTGCTGGGCCATCGTGATATTATAGTACAGGTGATAGTCCTCGACTTACGACCACAGTTTTGAGCCCCAAATTCCTGTTATTAAGTGGGTTTTGCCCCATTTTACGACCTTTCTTGCTACAGTTGTTAAATGAATCACTGCAGTTGATAAGTTAGTAACCTGGCTGTTAACTGAATCTTACTTACTTACTTAATTAGATTTCTATCCCGCCCTATCTCCCAAAATGGGACTCTGGCTTCCCCATTGACTTTGCTTGTCAGAAGGTTGCAAAATGGGATCCCATGACATTGGGACACAACAACAGCCATAATTATGAACCAGTTGCCAAAGGTCTGATCATGGGTATGCAGCAAAGGTTGCAACAGTGAAAAATGGTCATAAGTCACTGTTTTCAGTGCCATTGTAACTTTGAACGGTCACTAAACAAACAGTTGCAAGTTGAGTACTACCTGTATGTTTATAGGATTGAGATTGTTATAACTGCCAATATGTCTCTTAACATATTCCTTATGTTAACATATTCCTTATGTTGTTGATTTTTTTTTAATGTGTTTTAATGACTGCAGTGATCATTTTATTTTAAACATAATTGAATTGTCCCTAAAGCTAGCCTATAGTTATACATCAACCCCCAATGGGGATAAAGTTATCCTCATCGTGCTGCCTACTGCTATTAGACCGTTTTAGAAAGTTTTGGATGCCACGTTATCCTATAAGTCTTTCATCCATGTTGTGGTCCACTCTTGCACTCACCAGTCAATGTGGAGTCCTGGTAACTTGTTAGTGCCAACTTTATCTAGACCAGTGTTTCTCAATCTCGGCAACTTTGAATTGTGTGTGGACTTCAACTCCCAAAATGCCACCAACAGTGTTTCTTAACTTCAGCAACTTTAGGACAATTCTGGGAGTTGAAGTCCACACACTTTAGTAACTGACGTTGAAAAACACTGGTCTAGAGCTTTTTATAACCTGTCCAGCCCCACCTATCTGTTTCCTGTTCCTGTGTAAGAAAAGTATTCTGATTCGTTGTCAGGCTCCCATGGAGCAATGCAGGGGAAACAATCTAGGCAGGGGTCTGCAAAGTCGGCTCTTTTAAGACTGGTGGACTTCAACTCCCAGAGTTCCCCAGCCAGCAGCTGGCTGGGGAATTCTGGGAGTTGAAGTCCACCAGTCTTAAAAGAGCCGACTTTGCAGACCCCTGATCTAGGCTGTGTTTTGAATCCAGGTTTGGTTGAGTTCTCAGATGCCATGTGGTGAGTGGGTGATGGCTAGTCATGCCTGAAGGGGAACGGAGCAGAAGGGGATAATTCTTTATTATGTAAAGGGACTGGCTTGGGCTTCTTAATGGCCCATTGACAAAGGGGGTGGGGGCAGGAAGCTGCAGGGAATTACTTTGTCTTTAAAATGTGTTTCTTCCTTTACACATCCAGGGAAATATAATATTCTGCCTTTTCAATAGTTCCTAGGATATTTCATTTTTCTGGGAGAAGGCTGGGTGATAACTCCACAATACAAAAAAGATGTTGTGAAGCAAGTTATTGGTAATGGAATAATAGGAAAAGGGGGCCGGAAAATAAAAGGGTGGCAGAAAGAGATAGATGGCAATGCTCCTGGATAAATGGATAAGGAGAATAACCTCTCTTTCCTATGATTAGCCAACGGGTATCTCTGTGAAGCCTAGCCAAGATAATAAGCTGCAGTTTTACAGGAGCTGGTATTCAGAGCCAGCATATTTTTTCTTTGCTTCAGGCTGATTCAAGAATGCACTAAATCGTTTGGGGGAAAATACATGCAGACACAGGTCAGGCCTCCCAATAGTAATACTAAAATAGTACTAGCATCTGCTCTGAAACCACCCAGCAGCAGGAAATGAACCATCAGGACGGCTGGTCCTTCTGCTGGAGGGTTGCATTTTTGTTACAGAATAAGGGAGGTTTGGTGAGAGGAAAGAACCGAAGGCTCCAGCAACTTTGTATTAGCACTTTATTTATAAATGTACATAACACGGCACGTAGGTAGACAGTTCTGGTCTTTAAAACAGCATCAGTTCCCTCAAGGGGACACAGTGTATTTTTAGAGATATTCAAGACCTCCTCAACTTACATTTCTGACCTTTAGCTGGTGATTTTGTACAAGATGAGCCCCCCCCCCCCGCCCCCAAACCTCGATCCAAATAACTGGTATTTTGCCATCTTGTAATCTACCAGTTATTATAGATCTTTAAAACTCATTCAGGAAAACCTTTTCTAGTTACCATGTTGACAGATGAATAAATAAACAGAAAGAAGCCCTTCTCTCCAGTTTGTTCAAACTATTGTGGTGGCAGAGGAAACAGAAGACAGCAGACAGATATTAAGAAGGAAGCGTAGCCCCTTACCTTTGGTGACCACAGTTGTCCATGGTGTGGATAAGGTTAGGGGAAATCAGGAGGTGGAGCTTGGGTATTCACTATCTATTTACCAGTTGCCTTTTCATAAACTTATTTTTTTGAACAGAATGCTTTTGCAGAGCATTAATAATAAGCATATTGTGGATAAAGTCACTTTAACATTGAGCCGATGGCCACCTGGACAAGGCTACATTGTTTTCTTGACAACAAAATTGACTTGATCTTCCTTCTTTTAAAAAAAATTGGTTTAGTCGTGTCCTAGTCCTTATCTAAGTTCTAAGTGGGTCCAATTTATAGAATACAAAAGAGTTAGACTGGTTCCCATATACCAAACAAGACAGGGAAAATTAAAAAAAAAAAAGCTTCATAGTCATTATGGATAAGGCACTATCCATGTGGTTTGTTTTTTTTATAGCCATGACCTGAAGGAAAAACCCTAAAACAATTCAATAACAACATAAAACGACTTCTGGCAATTTTTGCTAATGCTGCTCAACCTGCGGTGATTGGAAAATATGGTGGATAACAGACACCGTTGGAGAATTTGCTGAAAACTACCGTATATAAACAGGTTTCTATGATTCTGTAGTGAAAAGAATTTCAATCAGACATATATATTAAGGGGCTATGTATCTGGAGCATGTCAATAGCATGTTAGGGATCTTTAAGACCGTATTTCTCTCTTTTCTACAACTGAGTGACTTGACTATATTTTGAACTGGAGCTATTTTGTAAGTGCAATCAGGTCTGAGAAATAATTTGACATTGCCTTTTTTTGCTTTTATCTATAATGATCAGCTCAATATGACATCTTGTATGGGAAATGTCTGCAATTTAGTTTGTTTCAGAGGGGTGGGGGGAAAGCAACATGGGAAATCAGACTGTGAATGTAGATTTTTCTACATTCGTAAAAGAACGTAAAGTTACACAGGGTACCAGCTTCTAGCAATCTTGTTCTGATTTCAAAAAGTTAAAGGGCATCACACCTGATGAGCATTTGAAGCCAACACTCCAGATGATAGGCTTAAGACACAGAAGGACCTTGGCAGGCTTGAACATTGGGTGCTATCCAACAATATGAAATTCAGTGGTGAAAAAAGTGAGGTTCTACATTTAAGCAAGAAAAACAAAATGCAAAGGTACAGTATAGGTGGGACCTCGCTCAATAGTAGAAACTGTGAGAGGGATCTTGGAGTCCTAGTGGACAATCACTTAAATATAAGCCAGCAGTGTGCAGCAACTGCCAACAAAGCCAACACAGTTCTAGGCTGCATAAACAGGGATAGAATCAAGATCACGTGAAGTGTTAATACCACTTTATAATGCCTTGGTAAGGCCACACTTGGAATACTGCATTCAGTTTTGGTCGCCACGATGTAGAAAAGATGTGGAGACTCTGGAAAGAGTGCAGAGAAGAGCAACCAAGATGATTAGGGGACTGGAGACCAAAACATGAACGGTTGCAGGAACTGGGTATGTCTAGTTTAATGAAAAGAAGGAACAGGGGAGATGATAGCAGTGTTCCAATATCTCAGAGGTTGCCACAAAGAAGAGGGAGTCAAACTATTCTCCAAAGCACCTGAGGGCAAGACAAAAACAATGGGTAGAAACTAATCAAGGAGAGAAGCAACTTAGAACTGAGGAGAAATTTCCTGACAGTTAGAACAATTCATCAGTGGAACAACTTGCCTCCAGAAGTTGTGAAAGCTCCAAACCTGGAAAGAAGATGTTGGATAGCCATTTGTCTGAAGTGGTGTAGGTCTTCCTGCCTAGGCAGGGAGTGGGACTAGAAGACCTCCAAGGTCCCTTCCAACTCTGTTAATTCTATTCTGAAAGGGTTCGGTCCATGTATTTACTGGGGGATGAGCTTGAATAAGAATGGCTTTGAACTCTAATCATGGCATAAATGCTTCTTAGCAACTTTCTCCTCCATATCTACCTGACATTGCTGCCCTAGCAATTTGTAGCTTCGTCCAGAGCAGTGTTCCTCAACCTTGGCAACTTTCCACTCCCAGACTTTCCCAGCCAGCATACTGTATGCACTGCTCTACAGCTATCCAGCCATCCATCTTTCGGCCAAAATGACAATAATCCCATCACTTCGGTGACGGATGGGTAATGCTCCCAGCCACTAGTGCAGAAATCAGTTTCACACACAGCCCGTAAATAAGGCAGCTTGAAGTCATCCTTCACTGCTGTGGAAATGCTCTCGCACGCTCCACTGCCTATTTGTTTGCTGACCCAGTCAGGGGATGGATCTAACCCTGACCTGTAAAGATAAAAACAAAACCAGGCTCTGCCAAATGTGTGTTGTTAGCTGTTACTATTCAATGCATCACACGCTTTATGTAGCTTTGGCAAACATGGGATTGCTCAGCCATTCTTTTTTTTTTTTAACTTTGATTTGCTCTGAGGACTTGTGCAAGAATACTGTGGCTCTCTCTGTGCAACACCCCTGGGTTGAGTTCAGTAGAGCTGCTGTTCCTAGGACTATATGTGCAATGGTCTTCAGCTGCACAAGTGGCCCCATAGTGATGCTGGTGCATTGTTTTGCCTGTTCATTTTGTATCTGATAGCACTGAGTGCCGCAGAGATAACTGTTGTTACCAGCAAGCCAATTGTAATTCTGGAAGTCTAACTCTAGTACAAATTCAATAAACAAATTCAATAAACAGTATCTTCATTTTATCTATTCTTAGGCTACTTCCGGATGTTGCCAGCTGTAAAATCAGAACTGGGCTCTCTTTATCACTCACCGATGCCACTACTATCCTTCTACTGTGCTAAACAAGGGGGAACTTGCTTGTTGTCAATCACTCTCTCCTGCTCAGGCCTGCACCCTCTATTGTCAGCCAAAATAATTTTGAACGTGGGTTTCTTGGAAGGTTCGACCAGTTTCTTGAAATAACCTGATGGTCGGTGTTAAGTATAGATGAAAGAGCAGGAGCCTAAGGAGAATTCACTCTGTATCCATCTCTTAGTTCTGTCACTGGGGAATCACAACTTAGCAGATGACTAAATCTGCTATTCCAAACCTCTGTTAAAGTCCCATATTAGAAGAGAGATTGGTAGTTGTTTTTCAGCCGGCAAATCAAGCTGACTGGAAAATGAAACCAGGGGGAAGGGGGACATTTATCAATTGTAGAGAGTAAGGAAGAGGATTTTTGCAAAAAAAAAATATATATGCAGAAACTGTTACCGAGGCAAAAGGGGATAGAATATTTTTTAAGTCCAGAAAGAAATAACATTTGGAAGGTGCTCAGGCAGACACCTCTCTAAATCAGGGGTCTCCAACCTTTGCAACTTTAAGTCTGAAGGACTTCAGCTCCCAGACTTCTCCAGCCAGCTTTGCTGGGAGTCTGGGAGCTAAAGTCCTTCAGACTTAAAGTCTTAAGGTTTTTGCCTAGTTCTCAACTGAAGTGCACTCAACTCGAGTTGGCTGTATGTTAAAATGAGGCAAGGCTTCCATCACGTGGTTGTGCTATCACTGTGACCTTTTTCTGACATGCATCTCCATAGTCACTCCTATTTCATGCAGCCGGCTTGGTATAGTTTTAAATGTGATTTTAAATTGGGTTTGTAATGAAATTGTTTTAGCACGGGCTCCAAATTTAATTTATTTTTAACTCATTTCTAATATTTATTGTATTTATTGCTATGTTTTTATTATTTCCCGTGCACCGCCCTGAGTCCCCCCCAGGGAGATAGGGCGGTATATAAATATAATGAAACTGAAACTGAAACTAGTCAATTTCATTTCAAAGGTTGCCCATTACCGTATTTTTCAGAGTATAAGACACACCTTTCCCCCCCCCCCCAAAAAGAGGGTGAAAATCTGGCTGCGTCTTATACACTGAATACAGCACTTTTAGCCTCTCGAAACCCCGCCCCCTTTGCAAAAATGGCCATGCATAGCCTTTAGGAGGCTTCCAGAGTGCTCCTGGGGGCTGGGAAGGGTAAAAATGAGTGGAAAATGGCCTCGTTTTTTGCTTGTTTTTTCCCCTCCAGCCCATAGGAGCGCTATATAAGCCTCCTAAAGCCTATGCATGCCCTTTTTTTGGGAGGTCTGCAGAGAGCAAAACCTTTTTTTTTAATTTGCCTCTTCAAAATGTTGGTGCGTCTTATACTCCAGTGTGTCTTATACTACAAAAAATACAGTATTTTTTTTAAAAAAATAGTGGGTCAACTTGTTACAAACAGCCCTGGAAAGTGATGGGTGCAGCATTGCAAACATTGTGTACGCTACTAAAACTTCATGATCTACCCAGAACCCATTGGAGTTAAGCAGCAAATAATATCCAATCAATCAATCAAAAGAATCTTGCCAATTAAGTAATGATATTAAATCAGTGTTTCTCAAACTTGGCAGCTTGTAGATGTGTGGACTTCAACTCCCCCAATTCCCCATGCTGGCTATCCACACATCACGGTAGAGAAACCCTGTTCTAAACAGTACCATGTGATTGTTAGTAAAAAGGAGACATCAAAGGGAACGGGATTATCTCATATATAACCTTTCCCCAGAGGCAAGAATTTTAGTCCCGTTATGTGGTGAATTTCCTTGTCATTAGAAATCAAATGTTTGGTTATTAGAAAGGCCTACCTGGAGTGCCACCAATTTGGAAGTCCAGGGCATATCCTGGTCTTAAAACCTCCCTAATGTTCTGAAACACAACAACAGTTGAGTAAATTGGTTTTATAATTTACTTCCGTTTTGTCATGTCATTCATGGCCTCTCTGAGAATGTCCAAGAGGTCCCCCTTTATGTCCCTCCATCCCCTCCAATTCCACTTGAAAATGGCCAGGATGGGCCTGAATGGATTGGCTTGTCAGCCTGTAGCGCTCACAGAGAATTGACAGGCAGCAAAGCTGCTCTCTCTCCCTGCCAGCTGAGCCCAGAGAATGGCAGGCCTTACATACTACCCAGGAACCGATGGCCGCCCATCGCTCCCTGTTGCTTTCTCCTCTTAAACGAAATAAAGCACGATGAATACCTTACATTTTTACTGGCTGTGGTGGCAAAGCGCCACATCCTTTAAACGTCACCTTGGGGCTAAGTGCAAGAGGCAGGATACGTGAAACTCTCTCCCACCCCCACCTTCTTCACAGCGCCGAATGTCCATTGGAAAACCTGGCAGCAAAACATGACCACTCCTAAGCAGGTTTCTCTTGTTGGAGGAGAGATGATAAGAGTCACACAGATGTGCTGGGAAACATCGGAATGGCAACTGTCCAGCTGCAGTCTCAGGTGATCATCAGGGATCTGGACTTCCATCTGGAAGTTACAGATGTGCTTGTTTTCATTACAAATGGGAAAGAAGGCTGTGCATTGTCTTCCTTAATTCATTGCCATCCCCATTAAGCACAACATATTTTGGGTACAGCCCTTACTCAGAAGCTAAGATCTGGTATATCAGACCGGCACAAATGAAGCCTCCTAACAATAAAGTGTAGACAATTAAGAAATAAGCCAAAGCTCTTTGGAGTTCTTGAAGAATGTCAGCTACCAGCCTTGTGAGCTTCTTCTTTCCGGACATGTCTCTTGGTGCAGATACTTCCAAATGGGCCGTGGAGCTTGCAACCTTCAAGTGTCCATGGCAGGAGGGCCAGGGGATGAATTTTGAGACCACAGGAAGCCAGAGACTATGCTTTGCCTTCACTCAGTTCCCATTGTCTCTGGCGTGGAATCTTCCTGCATACATACAGGGGGAAAAAAAGATGTTTTATTTCAGCTCTTCTCTATCTTCTCCAGAATGGTGAGCAGACAATATGGAAGAACAAGCGAGAGAATATGATTGCCTTCTTTTTTTAAAAAAAATAAAAACTTCCCGACTTTCTCAATATTTTTCATGATATAAAGAAATTGAACGTTTTTGTAAAAAAATAATGAGTGTCTGATAAAAGAGAAAGCTGATATATCAGTCCACTGATAGGCTTTCTTACAATCTGAAATAAGTGAAAGCAATCCATGTTACTGTTCAAAAGCCCCTCTCTCCTGTAAAAATGTTCTCATAATCTAAGCTTAGCTGCATTGCAAAGACTGGGAAAATCTGGATCTCTTATTTAAACCGAACTAAATTCCATTGTCTATTTCCACAACAAAGATACTTCTGCTATCCAGAAATTTAGTCTCCAGAGATTCTCCCCTCTGACTTCCATTTATGAGGGACGGCTGACATCAACCTTATCTGTTTACTAGAGAATGCATGACCCCCTTGGGCTATTGTTTCAGAGATATTTCTGTCAACTCCTAAAGCAGACAATTTCCTTCCCAGATTCCTCAACGCAGTCAACAACGGCAGGCTATCTAATGTACTGGAAAAGTTGTTAAAAATTCAGGGAGATATTCAGAGATGTGACTGCCTTGAAAATAACCCACGTTGATCTGTATAACAGTCAAACACAAGGAGTTGACCATAGTAAATGTTTGGGGATATTTTATAACATTTGCAAAATTTCTATTCTGTGGGAGTCTTGTGTCCCAGATTTTGGATGCATTTGGTAACTTAGCTCATTTGAGGTACCTTGGTTGAAAAAAATCTTGCCCAATGATGCGTCATTTCAGGTTATGGATATGAGAATCTTAGTGGGCATATAGACTGCTAGGTTTACATATCACCATAGTCAGTGGTGGGATTCAGCCGGTTTGCGCTGGTTCAGATGTGCTTGTTACATTACAAAACCAACACCACCCCGCTATCAAAGTGGATCCTGGGCGCTGTGCTGCAATGGAGAAATGGGAAATGGAGCAACCAGCACGAGAGAAGGAGGCTGCTTTCCCTTTTTATTCTCTCTGCTCGTTCTTCCCTCATGGGTGACGCCTCCCACAACAACCAACCTGAGTTTGGGCAAACCTGTTGTTAAATTATTTTGAATCCCACCACTGACCACATTCAATGCAATAAAAACATAAACATTAACATAAATATACAATTCATAAAACAAACTGCAAAACAATGAGCTTATATTAACCACAGACTATGCCAATCCATGATCCTCCAAAAGTTATCCAAAAAGTTCAGTTTAACCCAATTTCCATGGAGTTGTCATTGTGGATGCCAATCAGGTCTCTGGGTGGGTAGACACTATTCCATAATACAGGAGCCAAACACCCCAGCATTCACAAAATTGAGAAACCACCCAAGTTGCCTCCAGAAGTTGTGAATGCCCCAACACTGGAAGGCTTCAAGAAGATGTTGGATAGCCATTTGTCTGAAACGATATAGGGTTTCCTGCCTAGGCAGGGGGGGTTGGGTTAGAAGACCTCCAAGGTCCCTTCCAACTCTGCTATTGTATTGTATTGTAAGAATGTCCTTGATGGATCAATTCTACTGAATGATTCCTTTGAAGAAAAAGCAATTTCATATTTTAGTAGTACCAAAAAGCTTATTCACGATTTGTGACATTTGATTTAAATTATCTCTCTGTATACTATTTTGGGCCTGGCCCTACCTACTTTTGGAACTTATCCTCTAGGGCTCAAATCCCATATCTAGTCCCAAATTTTAACAAAAATAGCTGCACAGATGTACAATTATCTCCATCTTTATTAATATAAAAGTTTTTTGGTTTGTCTCTTCCTCTTGTTCCAACTTTTTCACTGGAAATTGGTTGTTTATGAAGACAGTTTTGAGTAACAAGTTGATTTTATATTTAAAAGGGGGGTGGGGATCAAGTACAGTTTGGTTCTTTATTTCTGAAACCTTTAGGAGAATTTTAGATTTCCCTTGAAATCATTTTTGCACTTCAAATAGCCTAATTTGAATACATATAGCCAATGTCCACTTTTTTGTTGAGGCCTCAGATACAGACTTTTATAAGTTGGTTAGATGACACTAGCAATCCAGTCTATAAATTTTACAGAGATAATGCACAGTTTGGCTGTCTGGAAGCTTGTCACAACTATATTTAAAAGTGTTATGTCTTGAATGCCAACAAAACACCCTTTTTATACTATCCACTATTTTGCCCAATCAACCATTTGGTTGGTCTTTGAGTTGTTCTAATGAAATTAGAAGGACCAGGGAGAAGGACCAGGGGAGACATGATAGCAGTGTTCCGATATCTCAGAGGGTGCCACAAAGAAGAGGGAGTCAAACTATTCTCCAAGGCACCTGGGGGCAGGACAGGAAGCAATGGGTGGAAACTAATCAAGGAGAGAAGCAACTTAGAACTAAGGAGAAATTTCCTGACAGTTAGATCAATTAACCTCTGGAACAGCTTGCCTCCAGAAGTTGTGAATGCCCCAACCCTGGAAGTCTTTAAGAAGATGTTAGATAGCCATTTGTCTGAAATGGTATAAGATTCCTGCCCACGCAGGGGGTTGGATTAGAAGACCTACAAGGTCCCTTCCAACTCTGCTATTGTATTGTATTATTGTATTGAAATGACTGCCCTAATACAGATTTGAAGGTCTCTTTTTGTTAAAGTTATTGTGACTACAGTATCTTCTTTTTTATACTTTAGTCATTACAATGCTTTTATTTAAGCTTGAATATCTAGTACCCAAGGTCACTTCCTTCTATCTATAGATGGTATATAAAAGCAATAATATATAGAGAATGTATTCTCAATAATATAGAGAATTAGAGATATTGCTTTAAGCCATCAGGATGCACAAACAAGTACTGTTCCATTTTTTTTTTAAACAGCACTTTCCCCTCCTAAAAGGATGCATGTCCACGTCCAATTTAAAGAAATCTAAAGTAAAGATAGAAATAGTCAGAAAGGCATGGAGAATAAAAGCAGGACATTCTGCTTATATCCATTTATTTACTTATAAAACCTGCATTCTCTTCTTTAAAACAAACCATTCCCAGGATTGCTTATAGCTCAGTAAGTTAATAAATAAATAAATAAAGGTTAAGGTTAGTTGTTGAAAATGAAACCGAGAAAGCATAAACAGCAGGCACTGAGTAAAAGTTTCGCTGCAGGATAGAAATATGAGATGCTATCAATATATTAAAATGTTTAATAGAACAAAAAATACCTTTTTTCTGTATGATACATTAGGGAAATGGTCTGAAAGCGATGGAATGAAATTTATCAGAGACAACTGAAAGGTGGGTTTTTTTTCCCCATTTGGGGAAGAAAAATCCGATGCACAGGTTCACAAGGCTTGGCTGATAATGAGATTTGTCAAAACCAGGATCGATTGCAAACTGAATGTGAGCCAGGCAGTTGCCAAAAAAAAAAAAAAAAGGTAAATACAATTGGAGGCAGCATCAACAGAAATATAATTTCCAAACATCAGAAATATAATTGGTTTGCACTGACCCCCCCCCCCCCCTTCCTTTCCAGCACTCCAATTCTGGGCAGCCTACTTAAAAAAAAATATCAGAGAAATCAGAACAGGTTTGGGGTAGGGCAATGAGAACTATCTGGAAAATATGTTCTCTCAAGAGAAATTGCCAGAACTGCTGGGTATGCCTGACTGTGGGGAAAAAATAGCTAGATCTTTACAGCTCTGGACTGTAAAGCCATCCAGAGTCACTTTATTGTGGAGATGATTTATTTATTATTTATTTATTTATTAAATTTATACCCCGCCCTTCTCCAAATGGACCCAGGGCGGGTCCATTGGCATATAAATTTAATAAATAAAAAAATAAAAACAGATGGGAATACACTAGCAATCTTCACGCACCTGGAAGGATGTCACCTAGAAGGCCAAGCCCTGTTCTTCATCATTCCAGGACAAAATAATGTTTTTAAGTTACAAGAAGATTATGGTGCGATACTAGACAAAAATTCAAACTATCAGAGCAGTTTTGACCGTGGAAACAACAATCAAGTTAGGTAGTGGGATTCCTTTTATTAGAGGCATTTTACCAAAGGCCAGGTGACTATCTATTTGGTCAACGTTTTAATGTGGATTCCTGCACAAGTAGGTGGTTGGACTTGATGCCCTGGATTGATATTTCTCAACCTTGCCAACTTGACGATATGTGGGGTTCAACTCGGCATGCTCACTGGGGAATTCTTGGACTTGAAGACTACACATCTTTAAGCTGCCGAGGTTGGGAAACATTTGCAATATTACTCCTTCCAACCAGAGGTTTCCAGAGGTTCATTCCAGAGCCAAGTGGCTACCACTGAGAAGGCCATTCCTAGATTGCACACTTTTATTTTTAATCTCCATTAGTCAGCATTTTAATGGGCATCTTTGTTTTTATTCATTGTAAAGCTCAGCATTCAATTGCAAATAAAATCCAGCAAACTCCAAGTAATCACAATCACATGTAATTAAGCAGGTACAGAAATTAGGCAAGGAATCTGTCTGGATAGATTCTTTCAGGATAGTTGCTTTCCTGATGGTGCCCCAACCATACCATTCTGGGATGCTCGTACATTCATCTATTTGGAGACTGTGGGTTCTTCTTCTCCAGCCTACCATTGCACTGCCCCTTTAAAAAGTTAAATGAGATTAAGCACAAAGAAATAGCAAAACGTATATTTATATTTACATATACGTGCACTGCCAACATACCCTCCTTTCAATTACATGGGGTGAGGTTATGGCATAATTGGTATGAGAACAGCCATGCTGCTTCTGACAATGGTCCATTCAGTCTGCTAGGAAAGCCCAAAATGAGGAAATTAAGGTGATGCCCCTTTCTCACCGTTGCTCCCTAGCAAACAGCATCTAAAAATACACAGCTTCTGGACAGGAAGGATCCATCTGGATTGTAGATACCTCCTTTCATTTCCTCTTAAGTTTGGCTCTGCCCACGTAACTGAGTTAAATAGGAAAGATGAATTTGGAAGCCTCGGTATCTCCAAAGGCCCTTTGACCTGCACAAATTGGACAAGCAAGCAAAAATAATACACAGACAGCCCCCCACCCCCACCCCAAAGAGGAAGCCAGATAAGAGGTCTTTAATGAACGTTGGAGCCTTTCACTTACCTTTGCTTGCTCCTGAACTTTGGCCACTTACATCCAAATATCTCCTCCTTCAGATCCCGCGTCTGGAAAACCAGAGGTGCCCTCCCATTCTCAGCCTTTCCAAGCCTCCCCTGGGCAATTAGGCAGGATGCTCTCCTCGGCTGGCTGCAAATGACCCGCTCTGCTGTGCAACAATGGGGCTGGGCGACTGTTCAAGGAGGGAGCCAGACAAAAGGTGGTGGATCCGAGCCACAGGATGCAATTGTGTAGCTCCCAGATTCCGAGGGCGGAAAAAAAAGGAGGTGGTGATTTACTGGCTTCTGCTGAATGCTGCTTCTTTCATCTGCCATTCCCCCATTCCTTTTCCAGAGGAGCTACTGCTCTTGCCGCTGTTGCTTGGAGACTCTGCTACAGCATTGCCTGCCTGATGTACCTCCTCTCCTATTTTTCTCCAGAGTCCAGAGTGATCGATGCCCCAAAGAGAAAGGGGCTGCCTGCTTTAACAAATGCTACAGCTTTATGTCAGACCTGCTGGCTTGGCTTTGGGTGAGATGATAATCTGAAGCCTGCATCAGGAGAGGGCAGATAATGCACTGACTAAGTACTCCACTGATCCCACGGCTTTCTTCTAATCTCTCCTAAACACCACAGGCAGCGGTAGCAGCCCTTGCTAAGATCTAGGATGAGGCACAGCTTCCATAATTATGGTTTCCATGGTTCACCTGTCTGGAAACACACATTTTTCAGCACATTTATGGACCTCATCCATTGTAAGGCAGCTGCAAATATGTTTCAAAGTGTAAAAGTTGTGAGGATTTGGAAAGGGAAGGTGAGGGCAACCAATCAGAACCAGGCACAGCTGGCTTCTAAAACCACCAGCCAATCAGAAGGCTAGAAGGAGAGCTATCTTGTATATTATTTCATTTCCCCAAGGCATGCTCAGGTTAAAGGCAGCCCAAGAGAGAAGACATCAGTCATATAATAAAAATATATGGAAATGGTTTTTTAAAAATAAGGTGCAGGAGGACCAAATTAGAATAAGCGCCCTTAAGACAGAGATATTTTGTTTAGACCTGCTGAAGCATATTAAAATAATAATAATAATAATAATAATAATAATTTTAATACTTATAAACCGCTCCCTCTCCCCATGGGGACTCGGGGCGGTGCACAGGCAGAATAAAAACAATAAGAAATATACAAACAATTCTAAAACCAAATTAAACTAAACCTGTGCTAAAATTCCCATAAAACTAACTATATTAAAACTACCCAGTAAAACCCCCAAGACAGGGAGACTATCCCAGGCCGGCCAGACAGAAAAAGTAAGTTTTTAATTTAAGACGGAAGGAGCGGAGGTCCATGGTCGTTCTAATATCGGCGGGAAGGTCGTTCCAGAGGGCCGGGCCCGCCACAGAGAGAGCCCTTCCCCTGGGCGTCGCCCGCTGACAAAGTCTAGTGGACGGCACCCGGAGAAGTCCCTCTCTGTGGGAGCGAATCGGCCGTGAGGATGTATGAGGCAGGATCCGATCCCGCAGATAGCTAGGTCCCGAGCCATGGAGCGCTTTAAAGATGATAATTAACACCTTGAAGCGCACCCGGAAGACGACAGGTAGCCAGTGCAGCTCGCGCAAGAGCGGTGTTACGTGGGTAGACCTTGCGGTCCCCATAATTGCTCGCGCGGCTGCATTCTGGACTAGCTGAAGTCTCCGGGTGCACCTCAAGGGAAGCCCCATGTAGAGAGAGTTACAATAGTCCAGTCAGGATGTCACGAGCGCATGAGTGACTGTGCGAAGGGCATCCCGATCCAATAGGGGGCGCAATTGGCGAACCAGGCGAACCTGGTAAAACGCCCTCCTGGCCACGGCTGTCACTTGATCTTCCATGGACAGCCGGGCATCCAGGAGGACACATATTATGAACATGATGATGTGCCTTGACTGAAGCTTTTCTTGATTATTTCTGGTTTTAAAGAAAAAAAATCCAAGGACATAGGCTAGTCAATGTTACTTTCCCTTTCTTTAATATATATATATATATATATATATATATATATATATATATATATATATATATTTGTTTTCGTAGATTTTCACGGGTGTAGGTATGCTGGCATTGCTGGCTTCGGGGATTTTCCCGCGTATATAGCATGTGTGTGCGTATATATATATATGTGTTTTACGTTTGTGCTGATAAATAAATAAACAAGGGAGACTAGTATAAATCTATTTCAAGCTACTTAGCTCTCATCAGCTAGCCATACACATACTGGGATTCGAACCAGGGAAGTATTACATGTGAGGCAGTTGTAATTGCCACTAGACCACTGGTTCTCCTCCTGATCAGCTGAGCCAGGGGAATAAGTATATACTTGTGTTACAACACCCTGGTAAGTCCCAGTTAAGGGAGGAAGCAAGCGGCTTTCGTTTTCTGTCTTTCGGCTCATCACAAGAGACCATGCAGACAGAAAGTGACAGAAATATACTTGTGACACAAGTATATACTTATTCCCCTGGCTCAGCTGATCAGGAGGAGAACCAGTGGTCTAGAGACAATTACGACTGCCTCACATGTAATACTTCCCTGGTTCGAATCCCAGTAAGGGTATGGCTAGCTGATGAGAGCTAAATAGCTTGAAATAAATCTATACTAGTCTCCCTTGTTTATTTATTTATCAGCACAAAACGTAAAACAAATGTAAAAAAATGCAACGAAAATAATAGCTTTCTGTCGGCATGCTCTCTTGCGATGAGCCGAAAGACAGAAAAGGAAAGCAGCTTGCTTCCTCCCTTAATTGGGGCATTGGGGCTTACCAGGGTGTTCTCACACACACACACACACATAATCCCATTATTTAAGTTCCAGAAATACTTAATAATGTGGTTCCTACTGTAGGGTTAGCACCCAGCCCTCTTCTAGAGAAGTAAAATATCCTAGGAAATATTGAAAAGGCAGAATATTACATTTCCCTGGATCTGAAATGGAGAAGCATGTTTTTAGGCAGGAAACAGACTCACTCTTAATAGCCCCCACCTTTGTCAATGGGCCATTAAAAGGCCTGAGCCAGTCTATTCTACATAACAAAGATCTCCCTCTTCAGCTCCAGGGTGATGGGATTAAATGATAGTATTAGCCCTTTACCCATCTCAACACAGGGCACCCGGGAAGAAGCAATGCTCAACCACATTTGGACTCAAAACACAGCCTAGACAGTTGCCCCTGCATGGCCCCATGGGAGTCTGACAACCCATCAGCATGCATTTCTTACACTGGAACAGAAAACAGAGAATTGGGGGCCGAACAGACAGTATAAAAAACTCAGGAACTCTCAGCAAACCGCTTCTTTTTCTTCTTCACCCAACATCTGGAAGCATGTGATCGCCTTTTTCCCCAGGACCTCAAACCATGCGGTCCTGTCCACCATTAAAATCATCTTTCCACGCAGTTTCCATGTTTCCAGTGTCTTTTTCCCCACTTGGAACTGAACCCAGAAGGACGTTTCTTCCAACACTCTCCTTTGGATTTTGTTGTTCTTTATCTTTATAATAATAATAATAATCTTTATTGTCGTTGTAAAAATTACAATGAAATTGGTTTTTATTATATGGCTTTTATATTGTTTTGGTGTATTGTGAGCTTCTCAGGGCTGTTTAGAGTCGGGCAGCATTAAATGGAACAACATAATAAATAAACAATAGGTATCTTATTATACACTCAAATGATCTTCACACATAAGCAGCACACGTTTCTCACTGCTACTTTTTTCAAAACGTTTCAGGCACAATTACAGAGGGAGGCAGGCACACTCCAACAATTATCCACCGATTTCTTGTCCTAATGAGAAAGTACATAATTCAATGCCCCAGGGAGGATAGGTAGGAGTAGGACATAAATAAACATTATTGTTTCAAAACTGTAAGACACAGGTCGTTCACCTGCAAATGTTGTTTGTCCTATTGCATCCTCTGCTGTTTCTTCAGGTACTGTCTTTGCAGTATCTTCTGATGCTTTCTATCATTTATTTCCCATAAGAAATAAACATTTCAACAGGTAAACTGTACAGTGACAGAACACACCTTTTGTACCTTCTGGATTGTACATAAGAAAAAATAAAGTAAGGATCTCTACTTTCCAGATCTCATGAGTTTAAATTAGCGGAGCACCAAAACTACCTAAATTTGGTCATTGGGTAAAAAAAAAAAATGTTGATTACTTCAACCATGGACTTGCACAGAGAAAACAGATGTTCTCACTTACTGGAAATGCTTTTTTTTTGTTCACTGTATACAATTATAGATATACGTTCACATAGTTATTATTCTTGTTTAAATTCATCTTTCTTATACATTTGTCATTCCATTTACAGGGTTATAACATACAGTTTTGGTTGCTTTGTTTACCATTCCTCACCTGTTTTGACATCACCTTCTTTTCTCTTTCTTTTCTCCCTCCCTCCCTTCTCTCCTTTCCCTTCCTTCTTCCCTTACCTCTCACCTACTCCTCTCTTCCTCTTCTTCCTGTTCCTTCTCCCTTCCATCTTCCTCTCCTTATCTCCATCTTTCTTTCAGATTAACAGAGTTGGAAGGGACCTTGCAGGTCATCTAGTCAAACCCCCTGCCCAAGCAGGAGACCCTCCATCGGCCTCTACCTAGGATCGAACTCACCACCTCCTGACTGGGAGTCAAGAGCTTTCTTTCTTTCTTTCTTTCTTTCTTTCTTTCTTTCTTTCTTTCTTTCTTTCTTTCTTTCTTTCTTTCTTTCTTTCTTCCTTCCTTCCTTCCTTCTTTCTTTCTTTCTTTCTTTCTTTCTTTCTTTCTTTCAGATTAACAGAGTTGGAAGGGATCTTGCAGTTCATCTAGTCCAACCCCCTGCCCAAGCAGGAGACCCTCCATCTGCCTCAATACAATAATACAATAGCAGAGTTGGAAGGGACCTTGTAGGTCTTCTAGTCCAACCTCCTGCGTGGGCAGGAACCTTATACCATTTCAGACAAATGGCTATCTAACATCTTTTTAAAGACTTCCAGGGTTGGGGCATTCACAACTTCTGGAGGCAAGCTGTTCCAGAGGTTAATTGTTCTAACTGTCAGGAAATTTCTCCTTAGTTCTAAGTTGCTTCTCTCCTTGATTAGTTTCCACCCATTGCTTCTTGTCCTGCCCCCAGGTGCCTTGGAGAATAGTTTGACTCCCTCTTCTTTGTGGCACCCTCTGAGATATCGGAACACTGCTATCATGTCTCCCCTGGTCCTTCTCTTCATCAAACTAGATATACCCAGCTCCTGCAACCGTTCTTCATGTTTTAGTCTCCAGTCCCCTAATCATCTTGGTTGCTCTTCTCTGCACTCTTTCCAGAGTCTCCACGTCTTTTCTACATCGTGGCGACCAAAACTGTATGCAGTATTCCAAGTGTGGCCTTACCAAGGCACTATACAGTGGCATTAACACTTCACGTGATCTAGATTCTATCCCTCTGTTTATGCAGCCTAGAACTGTGTTGGCTTTTTTGGCAGCTGCTGCACACTGCTGGCTCATATTTAAATGGTTGTCCACTAGGATTCCAAGATCCCTCTCACAGTTGCTACTATTGAGCAAGGTACCACTTATACTGTACCTGTGCATTTTGTTTTTCTTGCCTAAATGTAGAACCTTACTTTTTTCACAATTGAATTTCATTTTATTAGATAGTGCCCAATGTTCAAGTTTGTCAAGATCCTTCTGTATCTTAAGCCTATCTTCTGGAGTGTTGGCTATTCCTGCCAGCTTGGTGTCGTCTGCAAATTTGATGAGTTCCCCATTTATCCCCTCATCCAAATCATTGATGAAGATGTTGAAGAGTACTGGGCCTAAAACAGAGCCTTGGGGGGCTCCTCCTTCCCTCCTCTTCCTCTCCTCTCCTCCTTTCTTTTTCTATTGTTGTAGATGTCTCTTCCAGCTCTTAATTTTTATTTTCTTGTGGTGGTATTTCTGCAGATCCAAAAATAGTTGAATATCATTTCTTGTTCCCTTTCCTTCTCAAATCTATCTTGATTATGTTCCCCCCTTTGTATCTTACTTTTGAATATATACTTCTATACTGTTATTTTTTTCCCTATCCTCTTCCAACCCCCCTTTTCTACTTAATGGCGTATCATCTGGGTTCCATATCTTCCCCTTACTTTCTTTTCTGTATGTCTTTCTCTAACCATTCATAAAATCTTCCCCATGTCTTGAAGTACACCGATTCCTCTTTACCCTTTATTTTCAGAGTCAATCTGTTCACCTCTGCACAGTCTAGAATTTTACTGGAAATGCTTGAGAACATTCTTACTCTAGATGTTCCAACCGTGGATGTTTTTAAGAAGGGGTTGTCTGAAATGGTATTGGGTTTCCTTCCTGAGCTGAGTTGGATTAGAAGACCTCCAAGATCTCTTCCAACTCTGTTATTCTGTAGATTTTCTATAAAGACCAAAATATTTTCCCCCACTACCAACTCGGTGATTTAGAAGCATGAACGTTGTGGAATAAACTCTGTAACCAGGGCATATAAGACAACAGAATTCACTTGCAGAAGGTGCTCTTCCACCCCAAGACAGCTGTTCTACTGGGCATTATCAAGACAATATCCATTTGTTGTGCTGCAGTGCCACCTTTATGGTGGCCAAGGCTGAAACTGCAGCTTCTCAGTCCAGTCACGGTTCAGATGCTAGCAGCTGGATTTTGAATTGATTTCCAGTTTATAAGTGGTCTTTAAGAGCAGACTCAATATATTGCAGAAACACGTCTGGTGACTAAATCAACTGTTACCAAAAATATACACTTTCTCATTGCCCAGTAGTTGTACTACATTAAAAGCATGAAATCTTTACAGATGATTTATCAGTACTAATAATTCTTGCCAGATTGCCTGTGAAAGAGCAGGCATAACTGGCAGTATACACAGGCAATCAATCATACAGAAAGAACCAGTGTGATGTAGTGGTTAAGGAACTAGACTAGAACCAGTAGATTTATTTCTTTATCAAATGTATTTGCCATCAATCTCGTGGTTCAAGGCGACTCTGAGTGGCTTGAATCACAAAACTCCCTTAAGTATTGTAGGAAGTTAGCACCCCCCCTCCTAGAAAAATGAAATATCCTAGACCTAGGAAATATTGAAAAGGCAGAATATTATATTTACTCGGATCAGAAATGGAGAAACATGTTTTTAGGTGGGAAACAGACTCACTCTTAATAGCCCCACCTTTGTTAATGGGCCATTTAAAAAGCCTGGGTCAGTCTATTCTACATAACAAAGACCCCTCCCATTCAGCTCCAGGGTGATGGGATTAAGGGATGATAGTATTGATCCTTTACCCATTATACCACAGGGCACCTGGGAAGAATCGATGGTCAACCAAACTTGGACTCAAAGCACAACCTAACGAGTTGCTCCTGCATGGCCCCATGGGAGTCTGACAATGAATCAGAATGCATTTCTTAGACAGGAACAGGAAACAGAGAGGTGGGGCCGAACAGAGAGTATAAAGCCAGGAACATTTAGCCCTTCTTTCTGTTTTTTCTTCTTCACCCAACATCTTGAAGCATGTTATCACCTTTTCTGTTCAGGACCTCAAGCCAGGTGGTCCTGTCCACCATTTAACCATCTTTCCAAGCAGCCTCCATGTTTCCAGTGTCTTTTTCACCACTTGGAGCTGATCCCAGAAAGATATTTCTTCCAACAGTATAAAAGCTGGCTGGGTGACTTTGGATCATTCACTCTATCTCAGTCTAACCCATTTCAAAGAGTTGTTGCTGCAAGGAAAATGGAGGCATATGTATTAGATATTTTTGTATAGTTATACACAAAAAAGTATAAAATAATAATATAGTAAAATTTGCCATGTCACAGAGACTTTTAATGCTATGCTGGGTCAATGAACAGTTGTATTCAAACAACACATTTAAAGATATTGCTGAATTAACCTATTATCTGGGCCATGAATCACAAACTAATTAAACAAGCTAGTCTTGCAGGACATATCAATGTGCTGATACACAATTTAAGAGACTGATTTTTTTTTAATGCAAGGGATGTGCTTTGGCTTGGTGTGCCTTATAAGAGTAAGAAAAAGGGGGTAGTCTTTGATATCAAAATTTGTTTTTATAAGAACGTCCCTACATTTTGAAATGTAGGGGGGCAGTTTATAAGAATGCATTTTTGTGCTGAGGATTTTTAATTATTTGATTTTCCCTGAGAAATCTTGCAATTTGAGGGGTGTTGTTGAATTACTTGCTGTTTAGCTAGGTCAGCTGTTCTCAAACACTGGATGCCAGAAGTAATGTATATCTACTGAGAATCAGCGCAAGGGCATTGTAAATTACACAGAGGCAAATATCTTACTGCTATTGCTTTCCAATCTGGTTGGAAGCAAGCAAGTGGTAACTTATATTACAAAACACGTTACCCAGGCAGTCTCTGGGGGAATGGCTGTGTTAGATAATCAACACCTCCATTTTCAAAGGCATTCTACCCATTGCCACTGACTGAATTCCCCAAACCCAAGATGCCACTGACTTTCAGTCCTGCATAGCAATTTCTCCATCTTCTACTCCATAGAAAATAAACTCCCGCTTGATGAGATGAACCGCCAGCGTCTCTTTGTTGATAGATATCAAATCAAGCACACCTACAGTATCTTGTTTCTCCCTAGCGGGGGCTCATCTGTTTTTCATTTCTATGCAGCCAATCTGGATCGGTAAACAAATCCTCTTTGAAATAAATGGTAAACAGAACTCCTTACTAGCATTGATGCTGCTACCTTCTGTATGGTGCTACAGTAGTATTCACCACTTGTATAGTGGAATATTAATGCAATATCAGTAGTATTCCCCACTGTATCTATATAAATAAAAATGTAACTATGAGTTTGTTCAAAACAGGTAATCTCCGAAAGTACTGCACTGATGGCTTCCAAATTTTCACACAACATTCCTTACAAATACAGCACCATATATATAGTTTGTGTAGATGTCACACCTGTGCCAGGTACACGCAATGGAAATGTAAAAAATGTAGGTAGATGGATACAGAGAGAGCAGTGAGCCACAGGATGACATAATACAAAATGTCATAATACCCTGTCCATAAGATTCAAGGAGAAATACAGTAGGTAGGTAGATAGGCAGCTATAGGGATAGAGAGAGATAGGGAGAAATGCAGTAGGTAGGTAGGTAGGTAGAGGGATAGAGAGAGAGGGGGAGAAATACTGTAGGGGGATAGAGAGAGAGAGGCCAAGGGCGACGGAGGCCATCGCCCATCCCTTCAGAACAGCACTCACCTATCTCTCAGGACCGACTGACCCATGTTCATCTGCTGTGCACATGGAAACCTTCTCCACTTCAAAGTGGGTAGGTAGGTAGAGGGAGAGAGGGAGAGGGAGGGAGGTTGGGGGTTATACGGTGGTTGTGTGTACATGTTTGTGTGTGCAGGTGTAGATCTTCACACAGATTGGTTGGCCATTTAACCAGACTGGGCCACAGCAATGGGTGGCCGGGAACGGCTAGTAGTGAAATATTAATGCAATATCAGGGGTTTTCCATTCAATTGTATAGTGTGAAGGATATGCTTTATTTTTAAAGTTATTATAATGTACACATTTAATTTCGTTGTAGGAGGTGCAGTGACAAAATAAACCAACTATAACCTATTTTGGGTAATGAAACGTCTCCAAGAAAAACAAACAAGTACAGAGAGCACCAAGGAGCCCTTACTTCAACCCTGAGCTACAAATATTCTCCTTTATTGGTGCCCTTTGAAATAACCAGGTGACTCTTCCTTTTTCTTATCTCTATGCCGCAAGTTTCCCTCAGCCAAAATTAACACTCTCAAAGACACTCTTGCCTCTGCCGTCAAAAGACAAGTCCCGCTCGCCTTTTGCGACATTCTGAGACGCTCGCGCCCGTTAGATTATCGTGGTATACTCTTAGCTCTAGGCGCCTGAGATTTTTTTGCGACTCTGCCACAAAATGAGGCCAGCCCTCTGTTGCTGTAGCGACCCCCTCCTCCCCTTGCGGTTTGCGGCGTTGCCGAAAAGCGATGCTATCACTTCATTAGGCGACAGGGGGCCATCTTTCGCCGTGCCGCTCGGGCCCTGGATCACACCACACTCTCCAGCTCTGCTGTACGGCAGGGTCGTAAACCGCCACTGGGCTTTTGCGACGTTTGGGCGGAAGTGTGTCCTGAGGGAAGAAGACGCGAGAGAGAGAAAGAGCGAGGCGGCCCTTCCTGATCTGTGACAGGAGTTCGCCTGAAGGGAGGGAACCGGAGGGCATAAAGGCGGCCCGAGGGCTTCATGGGGAACGTAGGTAGCCACAGCGAGGGCGAGGAGGAGGAGGAGGAGGAGGCAGCAGCGGAAGGAGGAGGGGGAGGAGGTGGAGGAGGAACGGCGAGCATCGTCACCTGGAGCAATAGTAACGGCAACTGGGCCGCTGCCACCAGCGAGTCCCCTCCGCCGGGAGCTATGGAGGCCGCCTTCCCGGGCATAGCTTCCCCGCCGCCGGCTTCGTCGTCGTCCTCGGCCGCCTCGACCCTCCCGCCGCCGGCGGTGTTGCTCGGACAGGCCCGGCTGCGCGAGGAAGCCGCCGCCCGCCTGCGCGAGGTGCCCTCGGCCGAGCCGCTGCTCTCGCGCCACCACGCCGCCCTGGTGCGCTGGCTGGAGGAGCGCCTGGGTCGTGGGGAGCACGCCATCAGCCTCGAGCAGCTCTGCGAAGCCTTGGAGATCCGCGCCGGACCCGCGCAAGGGACGGCCGCCACCGCCGCCGGGACAGGAGGGGACGCCGCTGCCGCTGCGGTCGAGGAGCGAGTCAGGAGCGAAGAGGTGAGCGGGGGAAAGGGAACGGAGAGCTCAGGGCCGGCTGGGGTTCACAACTGCACCTGCAAGGGCGAAAGGGCTGCTAGCGTAAAGCTTCTCTTCCAAGGCTGGCAAAAAAGACTTGTTGCGCTCCGAGAGGCTTTTCCAAGGCATCTTTCCGTCGGGGCATCAATAAAACGAGAATCATTGAACAATCAGAATAACACAGCTGGAAGGGCCCTTGTAGGTCATCTAGTCCAACCCCACTCCGCCCAAGCAGGAGACCTTACACCATTTCTGACAGATGGCAGTCCAGTCACTTCTTGAAAGCCTCCAGTGATGAAGCTCCCACAACTTCCCAAGTCAACTTCATTGATCAATTGTTCTCACTGCCAGAAAATTCCTCCTTATTTCTAGGTTGAATCTCTCCTTGTTCAGTTTCCATCCACTGTTCCTTGTTTGGCCTTCAGGTGCTTTGGAAAATAGCTTGCTCCCTTCCTCTCTGTGGCAGCCACTCCAGTATTGCAACACTGCTATCATGTCTCCCCTGGTCCTTCTCTTCACTAGATTAGCCGTGCTCAGTTCTTGTAACCATTCTTCCAATGGAATAGCAATCAACTAGTACTAGTGGAATAGTTTGCATACAAAATTTGTGGGTGCCCCAACACTGGAGGCTTTTAAGAAGAAACTGGACAGCCATCTATCAGGAGTAGTATAGATCTTCTGTGAGAGCAGGGAGTTGGACTGAATGACCTCCAAGGTCCCTTCCAAATCTATTAATGTTACTGAACTGCAGTCTAGAGCTCACTTCCTGCCAGCTTCCACCAGGCTCAGGCCTAAAGAACAATGTTCAAAACAACAGAATGAACTCACTTAAAAAAAAATCAGGCTCTGTGTGTGTGTGTGACAGTGTTTTTGTTTTCCACTAAAGTTGTATGGAGTGACTCATAAACTCTGAGTTACATTTAGTACTAAATGTATTATTGGAATTTCATCTTTGACTTTCTCCTGAACCAATTAGCAGGCTTCAAGCATGTGCAGTTTTCACCAAGGATGCCACTAGGGAATACATTTGAAATAATGAGATATGGAATACCTACAAACATATTTTTAAACCATGTCTAGTTGAACCGTAGAGAAATGAAGACCAATTGTCAGTGTGATTTTAATGGAGCCCTTTCAGCATGTTTATTTCTAGATAAATACAGAGTACTAATCCTAGTGCTTCCTTTTGGGGCATCAGTGTTATGCTGAAAAAAATAGTAAGCAAAATAAATTAGAATCTACTGGAGTTGGCTGAAAGTAAAATTTAGATTGAGTAATGATGGAATAGATAAGTGAAAAAGGTAAGTAAAATCTAATGAATTTTTTTATACCTTCCCCCCCCCCTTACCTATCATGTTTCCACTATGTCCGTACAGTCTCATACATTACTGTTTGTTCTTTAATCCCACTGCATTCAACTTTTCTTTTCTTTTCTGACCAACTCTTCTGTATAACAACATGGTTAGAAGCATGTTTTTATATGGCATCATTTTTCTTCTTCTGGCAAGGATTCTTCACAGACCATGTATTTCCCCTGCCTATCAGTTTTTTCTTAAATTTCTATCTATTTTCTCGGGTTCTATCTATTTTCTACTAAATTAGGCAAATTTCATCTACTTATTCTATTTTTTTGTGATTTAGCTCTAAAGCCGGCAATTGTTTACTGCATTTTCTTTGTTCAACACATTTTTGTTACATTATTGTAGATTCATATCCCTTGTCGCATCATATAGTGCAATATTTGTGGCAACTTCTTTAAGTTCTTAGCCAACAACTTCATTGTTGCATATAAAAAGTACAAACCTGTTTGTATAATCAATGACTCACACCAAATAGCTGTTGGCTACGCTTGATATGTTGTCTTTATCAGAGAAGTGATCTGATAACAGGAGACTTTTGCACCAATTCTTGTCACAGATGATCATTCCTCATGACAAAGAGTTTAATGGGGGTTGCTAACCCCCAGAGGGATTAAAGAAAGCATTGATTTAAGATGACCTGCCTGAAGTGCTTGATGAACATACAGGGTTTTCAGATGGGTTTGGGGAATTCAACAATTAGGGCAACTCTACGGAATGTATTGATAGCCTCTTGAATATGAAGGCAATAAGTATTCTACATAGGGCTGCTTCTTTCAGAGTGACTTGAGTTTTCTGATGAGTTTTGGGGAATTAAGTAAGAAAAGACATACTTGGAGCAAGCTTGGGGAAACAAAGTGTGGATACAACTGAAAATAGGCATGAGTAAAAATTTGAGCCTACCTCATGTAATAAGGGCAACAAAGCAAGATTACATTTCTGTGAGATGGGCAGCATATAAATATGATTCAATAAATAACTTCTCATTCTTGTTTTGTCTGCAGAATATTTGCCCATTCACAGTGTCCTAAGCTCCTCTATAAAATTACAGCTAGAAGTTCTTGCTGGGAAACTGCAATTACCTGGCTAAGCATTTCAGGGATAAGGTTGCTCATATTTCTCTTTGAAACTGGGCAGATAGTATCTTGCTAACTCCAATGATGTTATATCTAGTAGGGTAATGAAGCGTCTGCAAGAAAACAACCAAGTTCAGAGCATCAAGGATCCCACAGTATCTTAAAATATTGCAAAAATGACATATTTACCTGAGTTAGGCTTTGAGCCTGGGGCATTTGAGGAAGTGAGGAAATTGTTGACAAAATTGTTGGAGCAATAATTAAAGCTCTGGAAAACATGTGATATTTGGCAGTTGGGAAACAGGCCCCAGTAAGGAGAAAAACCTCATGGTTTGTCCTTATGGTTGTGGACTATCATGATGACTGTCCTTATCCTCTCAGTGACAAATACTGTCAAACACTGGGCCATCTGTGAGGATTGGGAATTGGAGGCATTTTTGATTGATTACACTTTTATTTGAGTAGGTAGATCTGATCCTGGCCCAAAAAATCCTGGCCTTATGCTTGGAGACTGTTAGACCCTTGATAGGAAAAAGGTTTATACTTAAGCCAAGCAAAATGGAGTGGATGTTAAGTCAGAAGCCTGCTGAATCCAAGTTAATATCAAATATAACTCTTAGTAGGGTTATGCTTACTCAGCACAGGTTTATTACCACAGGTTTCTTTTGGATTCCTAGTACCTGCTACAAAAGCAGATGGAAGATGTAGCCTATACTGCCTTTTGCTCAGCTCTAGTCAATGCACAATTTGTAGATTGAATTACTATAATTTGTTCTTAATGGAACTGCTCTCAAAGACCACCCAGGAACTTCAGCTGGTCCTGAATGCACCAGCAATAGCAGTTAAACGTACTGAGAAATCTAGACATTGCAAAGTTACACTACTGTTCTGAGAGCTACATTGATTAGCATGTGTTTTCTGGGTGCACCTTAAGTTATTGGTCATTAAAGTTCTTTTTGGTTTGGAGCCTCGATATCTAAGACATCTCCTTTCCCAATTAGAACCAATTCTGATGACTGAGATGGATGCTAAAGATTCCTTGGTTTTAAATGATTATAAGCAAGAAAAATGCCAAAAGCACCTGAAGGCTAGATTAAATCAAGTAAAATTGAATCTGCAAAATATTTTGTTGCTTTTGCGGGAAGGGTGTGGAAAATAAATAATGTAATAAAAGATAATGTCAAGAGAAGTGCAGTATTGCTTCTGGGCAAAGGTTCAGTGGACCACACCCTGTTCAAAAACAAGTTATTCAGATAGGAAAGCTGGTTGATTTACATGCCTTCAAGGTGTAGCAAATGGCAAAATTATCTTCCTTACTTATATTTTTGGAGTCCATTTCTGCAAATCCAATCATGCTATGGAATTATGCTATGCAATATATTGAAATAAAGTATGATCTTTAAAAAGTAACATATAACTAGTTAATTAAAAATTAGACAATTTAAATGCAATTCACAATATATGGTACATGAAATATTAAGACATACCATAAATAATGCTTGCAAATAGAAATAATCAAAGCAGCACTATAGCAGATGAAATCAAAATTATTGATTATTAAGTATAGTTAGATAAAATCTACCAGTACCTGAACAGAGAGAGCTCTGAATAATAAGTTTACTGTTTACTCTGTTTACATACCCTCAGAAAATTGCTGCTTAAGATGTGGTAGGTGCTGAATACAGGTGAAACAAATGTATTCTATATAAATAGTTTTAATTACACTACCGCTAAATATGTCCAGAGCCAGGTAATTATTAGTGTATCTTTTTACTTTGTTTCCTCACAATATTCCTTCTTAGTCATTTTTGTGGATTGAGACAGATTCATCAGAAATTATCCAAACTATCAAGTCTTGTGTCCTCCAGATGGACTCCCATAATTGCCATCCATTATGGTAACCACTCTCACTAGCAATTCTTAGGTTTAGAGTTTTAACACGTTTATTTGGAAAGCACCATTCTATGTTAAGTGGATATCATCTAATGCAGGAATGGAATTTTCTCCAAGATTATTTGCTTTCATCAAATAAAGCAAATCTGCTCAGGGTTATATCTACATTCATTGAAGATAGAATCTTAAATAAATATGAGTTCCCTTCAAAGAGTCAGTTCTTTGAGCTGAAACTGCCATATTAAAGGTAGCAAAACATGTACTTATATTAGACCATTATGATATCAGTTATTAATACAATACAATACAATAGCAGAGTTGGAAGGGACCTTGGAGGTCTTCTAGTCCAACCCCCTGCCTAGGTAGGAAACCCTATACCATTTCAGACAAATGGCTACCCAACATACTCTTAAAGACTTCCAGGGTTGGAGCATTCACAACTTCTGGAGGCAAGCTGTTCCACTGATTAATTGTTCTAACTGTCAGGAAATTTCTCCTCAGTTCTAAGTTGCTTCTCTCCTTGATTAGTTTCCACCCATTGCTTCTTGTACGTTAATATATTGTTTCATATATATTATATTTGTAAAGTTCAGATGCAGAAGCATTGGGTATGCATCAGTTTGCAGTGTTGATTCTTGTGTCTTGACAACCAATATTGTATGCTGTTTGGAAAGCAACTTAACATGCTTTGGAGAAAGGTCTTTGAATACTTCGTTTCTTGTCATCAAATATTTGCAGTCAGGAAGGATACTGTAATCTAAAATTGTGGTTTACAGTTACCTTAATTGCAGAGATCAGAAAATCTGAGGCCTTCATCACCATTAATATCAATCCTATCTGTGGTTGGACTGTGGTAAGTGAAAATAGGAAACAGTTGCCAGGAGAAATATGAGCATTTGTTTCTTCAGACCCAGCATACTAAAAACCTGTCATTCAAATTTGTATATGTTGCATTTTGCTTTGCATATTATTCCAGGAAAACCAAGTGTCATTTATTTGTAATTACTACAGTTCTTGATTTACAATACAATACAATAGCAGAGTTGGAAGGGACCTTGTAGGTCTTCTAGTCCAACCCCTGCGTAGGCAGGAACCTTATACCATTTCAGACAAATAACTATCCAACATCTTCTTAAAGACTTCCAGGGTTGGGGCATTCACAACTTCTGGAGACAAGCTGTTCCACTGGTTAATTGTTTTAACTGTCAGGAAATTTCTCCTTAGTTCTAAGTTGCTTCTCTCCTTGATTAGTTTCCACCCATTGCTTCTTGTCCTGCCTCCAGGTGCCTTTCTCCTGTGAGAAACCTTTTACAGAATTAAATTTTTTTATAACTCTGTATTGTGAGTACTATTATTATTAGAGATAATTATATGAGAGTTATTTCTTTAGAAACTCAGGAAGGTGTTTGAGCAAGATGGTGTTAATGCTGACCAAATTCTAATCAAGAATTTGTTGGTTTCCAACTGCTGATGGATATGAGAGTACTGAGAGATTTTTCTAACTTTTTTTCCCACCACTAGGCTTTTGCTCAGTTTGATCCTGAGGGTGATGGCACAGTGGATGTGGAAAATATGCTGGAGGTTCTCAAGAATTCCAGTGGTGCAAATTTGCAAGGAGAACTTAGTCACGTAATCCGGCAGATGCAGAGTTGTTCACTTATTCCAGGTAAGAAAGAAGGAAGGAACTTGGTCCTCTCATCTTCCCTTAAATGATCTTTGATTTATGCACTGGATAAATCTTTTCACTGAGGCCAAGGAGGTCCTGGTTTAGATGGATACAGCTTTTAAGAAACGTGATGTTTCAAGTTGTGTACGTGCATATATACTTTGTCTACTGCCTGAAATAAAATATTATTTAAGTTCATGGAGCTCTTCTAAATTTGTAGAGAGACGAGTGGAACAAAATTATATTTTCAATGTCCTTATTTTATCTCCATTTTTTTTAAAAAAACTAACTGAACCTTACAACTTAGAACTGGAAATGAAAATGTGTTCATAGGTCCTTCTAAGATAAATTAAACAAAACAGGCATTAATTGTCAATTTAAGATATTAATACTGTGGAACCATTGATTACTTTTTATGTGGATACATAATCAAATCATGGATAGCATTTAAACCATGACATAAGTTTCTGCTAAGCAATAATATCAGATTCCACACAATCAAAATTAATCCATGCATTTATTATAGCATTTATGCTTAAAATAATCTTTTCACGAGTTTTACCAGAAATACCTTTTCTCTCTTTTTCCAGCTCTATTTGATTGATTGATTGATTGATTGATTGATTGATTGATTACCATAAAGTTGTTGTCAACTCAGACACCACATAGATAGATTTTGATAATTTGTCCCTAACCTGGTTTTTTAGGTCATCCAATGATGCACTGAAAACCACTATAACTGAGACCATCTGTTTGACTACTAGTCATCCTCCTTTCTTTCTACCTTTCCCTGCATTAGAGTTTTCACCAGAGAGTTAGGTCTTGACCTAATGTGTCGGAAATAGGATGATTTGAATTTGGCCATTTATGCTTTGAATGTGATTTTGTTTGTCTTCTGAGAGTAATCTCCAGCACTCAGTTTAAAAGCATCTATAATTTCCATTTGTGATGAGATTTTATTAAACTCCCAGAGTGAATATATATGGGAAAGGATATGGTAGAATAAAACGAGTTTTCCCTCCAGCTTTTATATGCTTTTCCTTAAGGATCTTTTCTTTTTCTTGCAGGTTTTATAGATATATTTTCAGACTCAAATGAGCGCCTTAGTCTTCATGCTACTGTGATTCTTAGATTCCTGCATCGGCATCGTATCACCAGCACTGTTATCCCATATCCTGTCTTGGAATACTTTAACAATATTTGCACTATGCGATCTTCTGTGCTAAAGGATTCTTTGGATCGACTACTCCTAAAAGAAAAGGGTATTAAAAATTAATTTTTAATGAATTTACTTTGGACTTGCTTATTTAAAATATTTATATCCTGTTTTTCTGTTGCTAAGCCTTGAAAATAGTTTTCAAAATTGGGTACTAATGCAGTCTATGTTGAATTGCCATCAAAAAACATCTATTTCATTTGTAATTGATTTTTTTACATTTAGAATGCATCACTAGAACCCACATACACACACCTGTTCTCACTCCTATGTCCTTCATCTCATGGTGGCATCCTAAATATCAGCATCCAATGTTAATATTACAAAAAAGACAGCCTTATATGAGAGAAGGAATTTGTTTAGAAATTCTCCTGTAATCAAAGTAATATCAGGCTGACAGTTGGGATTTATAATAATCTGACTTTTGTATTTGGTTTTGATAAAATTAGTTAGTAGTGTGCTCTTTTTCAATTCCCCTATAAATATTAGGGGTAATAGTAAGTATCGAAGACAATGATTTAAAGCAGGATTCCCCATAGTGGTCAGTATCAACCCCCAAGGGTCAATGGAGGTTGACCAAAACTGGCTGATGATATTATTATTTATATTATTAGATAAAGTAGTATTTATTAAATTGTTTTCATATAATAATTTTTTGGGAGGCAGTCAAGGAACACCCTCAAAATTCATGAAAAGGTTGATGAGCTGAAGAATGTGGGGATCCCTGATTTGCAACATATTTATAGAATTATCCCCCCCCCCCCCCCCCAACATGCTCTTCTTTTCCTGGAAGGATTGTGCAACTAAAGAAGCAAGCTGTAGCATTGTGTAATTGTTAATTTAGGAAAGTGGATTTGAATGCTTTTAAGTGGAGCAGAGCCAAAACCACTTAGAGTTCTAGGTGTTTCTTTCTTTCTCATTCCTCTTCTAAGTAAAAGGCCATTTTGCAGAATTTTCCTTAAGTGTTCTGCAGCATTTTGGAGGTGGCCATCTCTCTACTTAAAATGACTTAGAACAATGCTAGGGTTGAAGCATGAAGGAAGCTACAAAACAGCAATTATTCTGGGACCATAACTAGTGCTGTCCTTTGCTCCTTTCCTTCATGAAAAAACTTTAGGAAAAATAATTGCTCTTTCATTGCAGTAGAAACCCACTCCTGAGAAACCATTGAGGAATGTTTCTCACACTCTGAAAAACTGAAGTAAAATTATTCCATACATTCTTTTGCCCATAAACAGTGTGTTAAATTTGATTTCCGCAAATCAGCCAACAGTTTCGTTTGGATTTTTTGTTTCGTTATTCAGACAAGTGCACATTAGTCAGCAAAACTGGGGAAGAGGTACTTCCTTCTTTTTTTATCAAACTGAAAAGAGACAGCTACAGATGTCAAAAACCACAAACAAGAAAAATATTAAAAATTAAATGTAGAAGTAGCAGGCTCAGTAATTGCCATACAGGGGTCTGTGAAATTCATTTCTTCAAATTTTACTTCTATTCCCTATGGGATGACATGAATTTTACAATTTGTGAGAATGCAATTTTTATAAGTTTTTAGCTAATGCCTTGCAAAGTGTATTCTGACTTTTGGTGCCATATTTTGGGGGTAGCTACCAAGGAATGAGAGAGTAAAGATTCACAAAGAACAGCGTACAGATCTATCTATCTATCATCTGTCTGTCTGTCTGTCTGTCTGTCTATCTATCTATCTAAAATGCATATCTCTAGGAAGTTAACAATTAAAAGCAAAACAGTATGCAAATTGATAATGATATCTGTTGATAATGAGTGCTTCCGATTCTCCTTTTTGTCCCTTCATTTTACAGAGAGTCCTAGTGATTTGAATGGAAACCAGGAATTGGACAAACTCAAATCAGTTTCTAAGTGCTACACCCATATAGAAACCTCCTCTAATTCAGCCGATATAGACAAAATGACAAATGGAGAAACTTCCTCCTTCTGGCAATCAGATGGGAGTGCTCGATCACACTGGATACGGTGAGACCTTCTTGCTAAATATTAACAAACTGCCTAAGATGGCTAGAATAAAATCTGGCTTTCGTGGAAATTGATCTATAATTCTATTAATACAAGACTCCGAGGTATTAGGGGTGGTACAACTGGATTGTGTTCATTTAACCAGCCACATTTGTATAATACTCATAGATTGGGCCTAGCCTGAGTCTAATGCTAGCATATACTTAAATCATATGAACTCTGACCAGATAGAAATCTGACCTGGCCAAAAAAACCAAAAAGCATTTCTCTCATACCAATTGATAGATCTGAAAAAGCATACTATGATTCTCTTTCAGGACTATTAATTGACCGCTTGATATGTTAAACGACAAATGTTTAAATGACAAATGTTAAATTTGCATAAGATAAAACTTTTTCTAATGGGAAATACATTTTCTCTCTTTAGAATTATGTCTTCTTGTATCAGAGAAAATTGCCGTTTTAGCTAGATTTTATGTGTAGTGTATATTGTATGCACACAAATAATATATGTACATGCTATTTATTGCAAATAATTTGATAGAATAAAAATGATTAAAAAAATTAAAATAGCAGGAAAAATGACTGGATAAAAGCAGTGTGTTAAAAGATTAGGGTTAATGACTGGATATGGCTAACATACATTTGGATTTTTTAAAAGATTCTTTAAACATATAACTTTTATCAATCTATAATGCAAATCTATACATCTCTGATAACCTGTTTTAGGTAAATGAAATTTTATTTCTTTGAGTGTGCATTTGTTTCTTCTGTTTATATGGCAACCCATCTCCAATATATGACTTTAGGCAACTGATACGAAATTAAAACAGTTAAAAACAACATAAAAACCAAAAACAACAGCCAAGATAAAACTATCCAGCACAATCAGTCAATATCAGGGGTGTCAAACTTGATTTCATTGAGGGTCGCATCAGGTTTGTGTTTGACCTCGGGGGGGGGGGGGCAGGTGGGCATGGCCAGCATAGGCTTGGCTAGCTCGACATCACTCGTGTTGAGGGCACTTGTGGTGGCCTGAGCACTCTGCCATCAAAAACAGAGCAAGTTGTATTTTCGTTGGCAGAGGGTTACGCAGGAAGAGCTCCGTTTTTGCTGGCAGAGGCACCGTGTGGCAGTCCTTTGCTGTTTCCATGGTTGCCCCGTGGGCCAGATGTGGCTCACAGGCCTTGAGTTGACAACCCTGGTTTATATATCTCTATATATTTATATCTATAGCAGTATAACTCAGAATGCAGCCTAAATGTTGCAGCCTTTTGTTGTCTCATGTTCATTGAAATGGAAACATTCTCTTTCTCATGAAATATAAGTCTATCAATTGATATAGTCATGCTTGCTATATTATGCTGTTTTCTGTCAAGTAGACTACAGTTGAACCTGTTTTTGTATTGGTTGCTGAGAAATGTGAGTATCGAAGGCATTCCTCTTGGTTTCTTCATGTTTTCATGAATAATGCTTGCATTAAAAGTTTCCATAACAGTGATGTATCATCACAGCTTAATTGTCCTATGTTTGTGTTTTTATATTTCAATGCATATATTCTTACTTTGTGAGCCAATGAGGCTGCTGTGGTTGCAGTTGATAGATAAACTCTTTTCTTTCTGCTTTGCAGTTTAAAGATGAAACCAGATGTCATTCTGAGGCACCTCTCCATTGCTGTCGCGGCAAACGACCAGAGTTACATGCCCCAGCAAATTACAGTAGCAGTTGGAAGGACTCCCAACAATCTCCAGGAGGTCCGAGATGTTCACATTCCCAGCAATGTTACTGGATACGTGACATTGTTGGAAAACGCTAACATTAGTCAGATGTGTGAGTCAATAACAATACAATTGGCTTTTTTTGCTGTTTTTTTTAAATTTTAAGTAAATTACTGAATGACTTGGAAGCTAAAGGGAGACCTGTGCAAACAAGGTTTTAAAATATTGCTTTTTCCACCAAATTATAAAAATATAATCGCAAATACATTATTTGTGTTACGGCTTACTCTTCCTATCCCTGAATAGGAATATGTAGGGAACTCAAGGAAGGAAGTGACATTTGGGATGCTTCTAAAGAAGGTGCAAGCAGCCATTGCTGTTATTTGCTAAAGCTGAATGAGAAAGATCACTTTTTTCCTTCACCCTGGCTTTCTCTACGAGAAAGAATGTATTTCTTTTTTGTTAAAAGTTTGAAGGAGATAGAAGCAGCAAAGCATTGCTGTGCCTCTCTGCAAATGTGGAACTTGAGGAAGCTGGAGAAAAGAGATGGTTTTATCCCTGTAATGTTAGCCTTTTGAGAAGCATCAGATGTGCCAATCTGCCATTCCTTTTCTTTGTAGACGGTAGGGAGCTGTGGGTGCATTTTCTCTCTTCCATTAGAGCAGTGATGGGGAACCTTTTTTGCCTTGGGTGCCAAAAGCACACGCTTGCGCACTATTGCACGCACTCGGGTGCCCACCCCCATAATTTAATCCCCCCATGCCATGCCCCCTGTGCATGCATGCATGACACCCCAACCGGCTGCCCCACGCATGCATACACAACTTTCTTGGAGCCTGGGGAGGGTGAAAACGCTCCCCTCCCAGAGGCCGGAAACCAGCCCATTTTCCAACTTCCAGTTGGCCCGGTAAGTCCGTTTTTCACTCTCTGGAGGCTTCAGGAGCCTCCAGAGGACAATAAACTGCTGAAAATCAAGGCCAAAAATCAGCTGGCCATTGTGTGCTTGCGTGCTGGAGCTGACAGGGCAGCACTTCACATGCCCTCCGAAATGGCTCCACGTGCCACAGGTTCGCCATCACGGCTATAGAGCATTGCACACCAAGACAATTAGACACAAGAACAGATTTTCCCCGAATGCCATCACCCTGCTAATCAAATAATTCCCTCACCACAGTCAAACTATTCACTAAGGCTGCATTACTATTACTATTAGTCTTCTCATTGTTCCTATCTCCTCCCACTTATGACTGCAGTTTTCGCCCTCCCCAGACTCATGTAAAGCCTGGGGAGGGCAAAAAATAGCTTTAAAAATGGCTGAATCAGCTGGCCAGTGCACGCATGCGTGCTGGCCAGCTGACAGGGCAACGCCTTGCGTGCCCTGCGAAATGGCTCTGTGTGCCATCTGTGGCACGCATGCCATAGGTTCGCCATCACTGCATTAGAGTTTTGCAGGCAAGAGCAATATTTCATAACTGTGTTGATAGAGAAAAATCATCTTTCTTTCTGTTCCTTGAGTAGGAAGTTAGTGGTAGTTGAGTCTTTCTGCAAATTGGGCTTTTAAAGAAATTGCAACCACCATCTCCTGTTTGGCTTTTTAGAACGAAAAAGAGACTGTCCTCAAAATCTTGTTTCTCTGTGGTCATGTTGGTTTTTTTCAGGAAATACTGTAGCTGAGTATTGCGTTCTTTAAAAAAGGACCCTGTAAAATAGAAAATAGTTTCGTTTCTGAAAAACCTGAGAGAAAAGTTGGGGAGGGAGCTTCTTACAAGTAGGAGACAGACGTACAGAAGTAAAAGGAGCTCATCCTTTAGTCGAGAAATGATAATGTGTTCACCACCTCTTCCATCAGATACTTTAATTACAAATAGGTTTCCTCCTAGCAGAACCTTCATCCGTTCGTAGAACCCATAAACTTACAACAATACTTGCACAATTGAAATTATTTCTCAGAATTCTGTCCTGAGATTGTATTTTAGCCCATTGCAAGCATCATTATCTGTGCAAACAGCAGCCTTGAATCTTCGGCTGTTTATTTGTGTAGAAATGGAATAGGGCCACCTAAAAATAAGATAGTGTCTTTTACATAAGCAGGCACTTTAATAGTAATAAATTATGTCAATGGTGACAGGGCATAGATTATTAGGAGCACTAACACGAGAGCTATTCTGGGTTTTATAATACCCAAATAAGGTTATACTCAGGACTCCATATGCATACATATGTACACATCTCTAAAAATAAGAAAAAACACAAACATTATTTGGAACTTTCCAGTATCTACAGAATGTTGATGTACCAATTTGTTGTAAGGAGGAAAATTTCCTGCACTTAAATAAGTTTGGGGTTCTCTCGTATGTTTCATAATGTAAGAAGAGCGTGACAGCACCTTCTGTTATTTTTTGAAATCTTCTGTCTTTGAACTTTTAGGTTTTCAAGGTCAACCAGCTCTAAACAGCATCACTTTTTAGATATAGAGCTATATTGGGACGCTTGATTGCAGATCACAATTGTTTGTCTAAATTCTTGATTGTGTGGAATATGCCTACAACATTTCAGAGATCACTAGAATTTCTCTTTGGGCAATAGTCATGTATCATAATTATAACTAACCCTTAAATATATACGCTGGCAGTGACAATCAAAAACAAAATCCTTTTTAAAAAAATAATGAAATGGTTGCCTAGGCTGGATAGATCAGTAATGTTCAGAATCAGTCTATGAGATCAGAGACAAAAGAAGCCCCATTGGAGTAGATATGATAGGGCTGAAAAAATTACATTATGGGGACTTTTTCTTGGATTTGTCTAAGAAATGTTTTCACTTTAAAAAGTTGTGGTGGTAGTGGAACCCTGTTTCAGAATAATTAAACAATGATACTATAGGAATAATGGAGGCCAATCCATTCTGTTCCCTTCTGCCATTTTTTAAAACTATACTATTATCTCCCCACCCCAATGCATTATTGCTGAGTGTATACTTTCCTCTGTGATTAATAGTTTGAGGGAAGGTAATTGGATCAGAAAAAATAGTGCAGGTTGACTTGTATCCTGATCCAAACTGAATTCTACTTCCTTTTGTAATTTCTGATTTTATTTCTCCCCCTAAATGACTACTTTAACAGATAGCCTGGCCACCTGTCAAACAAAGTTCATGGCCTACATCCTTCTGCTGTTCTGCTGTTGATATAATATACTATCTTTCCCATACCATGTACAATACAATAGCAGAGTTGGAAGGGACCTTGGAGGTCATCTAGTCCAACTCCCTGCCTAGGCAGGAAGCCCTATACAATTTCAGACAAATCTTAATTCCTTGTAAATTTGGTTGATTACTTAGATGTAGGAATTTATTCTTAATTTTGGCAATTGAGTACTGAACTCCAACCTTACAATCATTGAGAAGAAATAACGCTCTAATAAGTCAGAGATGGTAAATTACTTGTTCTGGTTTTCCCCCCTCTCTCTCTTTTTTTAGTACAACTCCAAGAATTGAACTTGCAAACATAAGGCACATCAGCCTCAAGAGGCAGAACATTAGTTCCTACTAAGTTATCAGGGTATCATAGGAGTTGTTCTCAGGTTGCTGGGACATTCATTTGTTGAAATTTTTGGGTGTTGTGCTTTTTAATTCAGTAGACTCATTCAGAAGGATATACCTGATGATTGAATTTGTATTAATCCAGTTAGGTTATTTTGCAATTTGTATTAATCCAGTTAGGTTAGGTTATTTTGCAATTTTCCAAAGCCCCAAAACCAGAAAAGACATTGCCACAGGAGTATTGCTGGTCATTCAAAACTCTTACATTTCACAGACATAGGAACTATGTAGGTTTCCTTTGCTTTTTTGCTCTTAAATCATCTGTATCTTTTCCCATTTAAATTCACTGGGGGATGTTGAGTATTTGTGTTCAGCACATGTACCGATACAAATATACCCTTCTGGAGATGATATTGCAGTGTTTGCTTCCCTTTAACTTGCTTGCTTTCCCACTGTTAAAGATTCATAGTCTAGTCATTTCAAGGTCATGATTCTAAAAGAGTCTGGTATAGTTTTCAATTGATATCTTTTTGAGCTGGCAAGAGGTTACTTTTTTCTCTGATGCTTCCTATGAAAGCATCTGTTCATTGCTCTTGGCATGAGAAATGATTAGAAATCAATATTTAGAATGACTTCTGAGGAAAAAAAATACTATTACTACAACAACAAAAACAAAGATGTGTAGTTTTCCCATTGAAACCTGATTATGAAAATTGCTAGACATTTACTTTTTCTAGATTATCAATTTTTCTCACTGCTTCAGAAGGGAGCACACTCTTACCTTTCACATTCCCCGTACAAACTGTCTTACAGAGGATCTTCAGAAAGTAGTCCTGCCTCAAAAGACACCATGAGTCAAATGAGCATACCTTTGGTTAGATTTGCTAACTAGGAAGACATATTAGTATTGAGATTATACCTAGATGCAATTGTGTCTTTTAAATATTAATTCAACTGTGTAGTTTTGTGCCTTCAGAACTGTTCTTAAATGGTGTATCAAGAACTGACTGACTTCTGAAATTTTCAGTTTGGCCCTTGACTGGAAGAAATTACCCTTATTTGATATTCTTGACAGATGTACAGATTAACATCAAGCGTTGCCTTAGTGATGGATGTGACACAAGAATTCATGGTCTCAGGGCTATTGGGTACCAAAGAGTGAAAAAAGACTGTGTCTCTGTATGTGATGCTTCAGCAATCTGGTATTGGTCACTTTTGACCTCTCTGGTCACAGCATCCATGGAAACCAACCCTGCAATTGTCCACGCCATTCTGCAAAATACCCAGTAAGTAATCTCCTCTTTCAGCATGTTAACTCTCCTTAAATCACTTTTTCTGTTTGGTAGTATTCTACCTTCTTGTGTATTACTTTATAGCATTAAAGAACAGTATTCATCCATATTCACATTTAACCTAGGTATTCAACCAGGTCAGCCTTCCCCAAATTTGGCAACTTTAACTCTTGGCAGTAATCATATGGCTGAGAAAATATGGAAATTGGTTCATCCATCTAGAGGGCATTCAGGTGAAAAAGATTGCTCTGCAGCTTGTGTTTGGAACTTTGAACGACAGCATGTAAATATCTTTAATCCAGGGATGCAAAAAAAAAGTGGTTGGTTTGGAACAGTTTCCTTTATTCATGCTGCTCACAGCCCTACAGCCTATACATTTTATAAATACATGCTTCACTTTTATTAATATAGTATAAACCTTCAAAATGAAGCAGGCAATATCTAACTGCTCTTGTGCAAACAACAAGATAGGAAAATCAGATGTGTTATCCTTTGCTGTTTTGTCTGCCTTAGGAGCAATGCAGCTCATTAAATGAAATATCCATTTAGAATGATGATTTTCCAGTGATTTTATTTTATGCATTATAATGAAAGTTAAAACTCCAAAACATTTTAAAAACTGTAAGCTAGTATTTTCAAAAATCAAATTGTATAGTTATGCAATTAACTTAACCACTAACTACTTTCTTCCCTGCCTCCATAGAGTGGAGGAAAAGCTCCAGGCAACCTAAAGATATTAACTGCTAGCCTAGTGGCCAAAAGATTCAAGGTCCATATACTGCAAATGGTACTTTATAGATAACCATGTTGACAATCAGCTAGTTTTTAAATGCACCTTCAGGGCAATACTAAGTATTGCATCACAGGACTGGATCACATGGATTAAATCAATGTGATCGCAAGCTGGGATGTTTTTGTTTCTTATAGAAATTAATTTCCTTGAATTCTCTGCAGAATAAGCTCTCGTGATTAAGCCTATTATAAGGCAGGTATCTGAGTATTCATTAACAATCTGCTTTTAGGAACCTGAATGGCTAAAAACAAACAGGTTGCTAAAACGCAAAGTAAAGGCAAATGTAATTAAGTCACTTATTCCTTTGTTGCCAGATTCTTGGGAAAATATCACCCATTGCGGCTGTCTTTTGGTGATGGGATTGAGGCAATTACTAATGGCCTTTTTCTCTTCCTCTCTAGGAAGGCATTGCAACATATGCCACCTCTGTCTCTGTCTCCAGGCTCCACAGATATTTCAAATTTCTTATCTTCCAATGTTTTGGAAGAAGTGGACAATTTTCTCCTGGGAATTACCAGGTATGATAAAGTTTAACTAGAATATAAGAAAGGGGGAGGATGGTGGCAAGGTAGAATAAATTGCAATTTTTTAAAATGTAAACTTTCTTTTTCCATTCCAGTTACTGTGCCTCTCCAGAAGTAGAACTTACGCTGCTAGCTTTTTCTCTGGCCAGAGGGAGCCTGACCAAAGTGTTGAATTCACTTTGCACAATTGCGGGCCACTTGGAAACTACTTATAAGGCTGGTTCTCTAATTACTTCCATGGCTACAGTCAGGCAAAACCTGCTCTACAAATATGGTAACCATCGCTGGAAACTTTGGGCTTGTTCTGTCCTCTCTGTGCCAAACTTTGGCAGATAACCTATTGTTGCCACCAGGAGTTAGTTTTGTTTCTCTGCTAGCCTTCCACAGTCAAACCACAACACAGGGAGGCAGCCTACAAGCCATCTTAGCATCCCACGCATATTTGAGTTTATACTGACAAGATCCAGTGGCAAGATGGCCCACTTTATGCTGTATGGTGCAATATTTTGGAAGCAAATTAAAGGTGGGGATGAATGTGGGAGGCTTCTGAAAGTCGAGTCATTTCTATTCCTGTCTTTAATACTCCCATTTCCTACAACCATGAAAGCCATTTTTGTGCTAAGTATCATGAGTGTTGGGAGGTTTAAGGATGAGAATGAAAGAGGGTTGCCTCTGAGAAGCTCTAACCCCTTTTCCACTCTTTTCTCAAGCCCCCAAATGATTCTGATCCCAGTTGAACATTTTAAGCTCTGTGCTACGCTGACTTTCATGGAGTCAAACAATCAGGATGTTCCTGAGTGGTGACTCAGCCACCTAATTTTCTTATAGTAGAATTTAGTTCAGTCTTTTGCATGCAAATCTGTACCTGATTCTCCTCCCCATTTTTTCCTGAAGTTTCCTGACTACTTCCCACAGAATCTGTTGTGGAAAACCCCCCTTTGTTTCACTCAGTTTAACAGCTTACTAGAAGAACACACAGGTACTCCTCAACTTACAACAGTTCATTTAGTGACCATTTGCAGTTAAATGGCATTGAAAAAAGATGGCCGTTTTTCACATTTATAACCGTTGCACTATCCTTATGGTCATGTGATCAAAATTTGTCCGTTTGGCAACTGACATGTACTTAGGATGGTTGCAGGGTCATGTGATTGATTACCTCTTGCAACCTTCTGACAAGCAAAGTCAATGGGGAAACTGGATTTACTTAACAGCCATATTACTAATTTAACAACTTCAACAACTCACTTAACTGTGGCAAGAAAGGTTGCAAAATGGGGCAAAATTCACTTAACAGCTAGTAACAGAAATGTTGGGCTCAGTTGTGGGCATAAATTGAGGATTTACCTGTATATGTGTTTCTTGAACAGTGAGTATAATGCAGCACCTGTACTGTTGGACATATATTGGGAAGAATACATTTTAAGTTTTTCTCTCAACCGCATGTTGAAAGAAAAATTCCACTTGTAAATGTTGGACCTGGAGTCATCCATTGTGAACTTAAACTGAAAGAGTAGATGTTATTCTGAGTCATTCTCGTCCCACTCTGTTCAGTTAGACTCTGTTGGGCACTTTGTGTCGCTTCATAAAGCTTCTCTGCTTTTCCCAGGAACCGCCCTGCAGCTAACTCTGCAAGCTTGTGATGTCAAAGGGAAGGAAGACAAATCAGGACCTGAAAATATGCTTGTGGAGCCATGGACAGGAGATGGTAAGGTTCTCCTTTGATTCTCATTTTCAACTCAGTAAAAAATATATCCATCTTCCTTTTTTTCTCAGACAGAAATATCAAAGAGCTGCACAATAAAAAAGAATATTAAAAACCCAAATAAACAAAAGAGCAATGATGTCAAACAGCAATATAAATGTGTGACATGTATGACTTCATAAAACAGCCATCATCACGGTAGAAAGTGGTTTTCACTGATCATAGTATTTAGTATAGTGGTAAAAGTCAGTAATTTAAATTTAGGCTGAAAACAAAAGCAATATACCAAATAACAGGCGTTTTAAAACATTTCCTCAGATATGTTATGATCAAGCAAAAGCTTTTAGATGTTCTTCAGAGCCAACTCCATATTCAGCATATTGCAGTAGATCTGGACATGTGTAACAGTGGCTTGTAATTTTTCCCAAAAATAAGCCCTCCCCTGAAAATATTGCAACACAGCAGACGCCATGAGGTGACCACGCTCACCGCCTCCTGCACCTCAAAAATAATAAGACCTCCCCGAAAATAAGGCCAAGTGCTTATTTCGGGGGGGGGGGGGCAAAAGAAAATAAGACCCTGTTTTATTTTCAGGGAAACACGGTACAAGTAGTCCTTGGTCAACAACAGCAATTTGGACTGGACTTTCCTTCACTAAGTGACACAGTCATAAAGCACAACTGACAATGACCATGCTGCTTAGTGACAGCAATTATACAACTTCCGGTTGCTGCTGTTGGGCAATTCCTGCAACATCACACAGCTGCCATTTGCAACCTCCTATTGGCTAGCCCATTAATTTTGCTTGTTGGAAGCAAGCAGTCAAAGTCACAAATGGTGATCACATGGCCATGAAACACTTGTGATGTTGTAAATGTGAGCCAATTACCAAGGACTTCAGATTATGATCACATAACATACGTCCGCCCAGAACTTCGAGGACCGATCATAAGTATCACTTATTCGATACTGCTGTAAGTTTGAATAGTCACTGAATGAGTGGTCAATAAGTGAGGATCATCTCTGCATTTTATGCACTAGCCAGCCATCAGGAGTAAAACAAGTTCCCAGAGAACACTCAAATTGCAAACTTAATTCTTAGACACAGTTAAGTTTTAATTAATGTGCACACCAATTGCACAGTCTCAAGCAGACATTTTATCAAGGTGGAAAAGTTTGTTCTGAACATTCCAGATAAGTTGTTGCATATTTTGCTTTATCCAAAGGCTTCCTGACAGAGACCGGAAAAAGACAAGCCAGCATCATTCTCTCAACTGGGACAGAATCAGCCTTCCAGGTCACACAAATCAGAATAAAGGTCTGAATGCACTTCTTAAATATTCTTTGTGAATCTCTTTGTTTTGTTTTTAATTGCATGGTCTTTATCAGTAGTGTAAAGTTTTGCTCATTTAGCTTGTAAGCTTTAAGATTTAGCCTGATATTAAAAAAGGGGGAAACAAGTTTGTAGAACATATACTTCAAACAATAAATTATAAACAATAGGAATAGGGTTTTTTTGGGAGTAGGGAAATAATAATAATAATAATAATAATAATAATAATAATAATAATAATAATAATAATAATAATAATAATAATAATAATTTGTTTAAGAATTGAAATGGAAATGAGCTATTCACATAGCAAAAAGAACTGATGGCAGATGGACCAAGGCAGTCATAGAATGGGTCCCACTTCATAAAAAGTGTCCATGAAAGAGACTTAAACAAGACAGATTGACAACAGCAGCAAGTATTGCAGGCCCAATTGGCAAAGGAAAGCTCAGGACCATATTGCTTGGAAGCATGCGGAAGAGGCCTTCATCCTGCAGTGGATAGACAATGGCTAAAAGGATGAGGATGAAGATTATGACATTAATAAGCAGTAGAATATCTGTATCCTCAACTTTTATGAATGAGTTAGATAATGCCTCAAATCAATTTGAAAGTTCAGAAGAGTATTATTTATGTAGAATACATTTATATGGAGTTTATATGAGCTAATCTCAGAACAGTCATTTAGTTTTTCTCCTCTTGGTTTGTGCAATGCTAAACATCCTCTCCCCCCCCCCTCCCCCATAGGTGCGGAGAGGAGCAATTGGAGCCCGATGCGGACTGGTATTTGCTTACAATCCCTCCTCAGATAAATTTCATGCAGATGAGCATTTCAAAAGATTTGAGAGCTATGACAAATGGAAACTAGAGGATTTCCGACACTTCCTAAAGACAAGGTAGAACATTAAAACAAATGCGCCCCATTAACACATTATGTTAAGATGCCTTTTCCTAAGTTAGCCTATAAGCTTCTTTCATTGACAGTAACTCCCCAGGAGCTCAGTAGACAAAAGCCTTGCCTATCACTGCTTGCTTGTTCTTTTTAACTGAAAAGACCCAACAACTGACTCTGGGGCTTTCTATGCAGACTCTTTGACTTGTGACGTTTCCCTGACAGCTAAACATTGGCAGTCTGTTGAGACACAAGACCAGATCCCAACAGTCAATTCCAGCTTCAGGTGTCACATTTGACCAAAACTGATCCACAAGATCAGTTCTAGCCCGTGCTTCTTGTCTTGTCATGCTGCACAAATCATGCTAAAAAGAAATGACAAACATGAATATCTTTGCCTTAAAAAAATACAGATGGTCCTTGATTTACAACCACACTTTGAACCAGAATTTCCATTGCTAAAACAAAGCAGTTGTTAAGTGAGTCATGCCTGATTTTTATGACTTTTTTGCCATGATTGCTAAATGAATCACTTTAGTTGTTAATTGAATCACAAGCCTTCCCCCCCTCCCCCCCCCTTGTCATCATTTGTTGGAAGCAGGCTGGGAAGGCTGCAAATGGTGATCATGTGACGCTGCAACTATCATAAATATGTGCTGGTTGTCACGGGGACAAATTTTAATCATGCAACCATGGGGATTCTGCAGTGGTCATAAGTTCAAGGACCAGTTGTAAGTCATTTTTTTCCAGTGCTCTTGTAACTTTGGTCACTAAACAGACAGTTGTAAGTCAAGAACCTTATAATGCGAAACGATCAGTACCTGTTTATATCTATGGAGATTCTCAGTCATCCAGGTCACGGTTGTCCCAAAGGTGTTTTTTCAAGAGGCGACTGGACTTTCTGGGGTTTTTTTCTTTGAAGATGTTTCACTTCTCATCCAAGAAGCTTCCTCAGCTCTGACTGGCTGGCTTCCATTCTCCACCATCCAGTCAGAGCTGAAGAAGCTTCTTGGATGAGAAGCAAAGCGTCTTCAAAGAAAAAAAACAAAGTTTATCTTGAAAAAGCACCTTGGGACAGAACCTGTTTGAATAATCCCAAAATCCTGGATATGGAAGGATGGATTTTAGTATTACTGCATCTGAAAATTCTTGCTAACAGTAAAAGCAGTGTGACAGTGGAAGCCGTTACACAGAGCACTGGTGGGCTTTCACAGAATATGTTCAAGACAAAATAGAAATTAGTTGTAGATGGTTTAGTATGGATTTCCGCACTGAGCAGGAGGTTGGGCACACCTTGCTCTCATTAGTTCAGTCATGCTTTTTGTTTATTCAGCCAGTCTTTCCATTCCTTTGAATCCTCCCCAGAAAAAATGTTCAGTACTGGAAACTCTTTATTTTAGCCCTCTGGAGGTAAGTTGTTATAAAGTATTTTTTTTACTGCCTGTTTTCCAGAAGTAGCACAGTATGTGATGAACTTGGAGAGGAAGATCCTGTTGGATGGTTTGAAATGGAAGAGGAATGGGATGAAGTAGAAGTCAAAATGCAGCAGTGTAGAATATCTAAGGTAAAACAGACAGACTGTCTCTTTGTCTATGGATCTATACAGAGTCTTTCCTCTGAAAGCTCAAGATAACTTGTGGTAGGCACAATCTAGAAAGATCTTTGGCCACCTTAGCATGTGTGATCTTGGCTTCCTTGTTAGATGATTTAATTAACAAACCACAGGATATGTGTCTGTAGTTAGCTACATCCACTGTCAGAAGAAGCCAGTTGGGTCAGTGCTGCATTCATTCCTTGTTCCTAGCTAAGCCAAAATCCTGGCTAGCTTTGTCTATCCATATTAAATGAATGTGGTCTATAACTCAACTTTGTTGTTAGGCATTGCTAGGAATGAAGTACTACTTAATGTAGTAGTTCTGTTTCAGTGGTGCTGAAATAGAAAGTGGAAGCTGGAAAACTGTGGGTTATAGTCCTCATAGATGTGAAAGCTGGCTGAATAACTTTGGACCACTTAACTTTCTGTTTACCCACTTCACTAAGTTGTCATTATGGGAAAAGTAAGGGGCAGAAACATTTTCTATACCTTCTACAAATATTCAGAAATAAAGGTAGGGTACTAATCCAATAAATAGGTGAATAATATATCAGACTTAATGGAGGTAGGTATTTTAATTTGCTGTTAGATATCTCAGTCACATCGAGCAAAAGGCAGCATTACGAACAGCATCATCATTCTACGGTTGCTTTTTAATATTTCCATTGTTATGCCAAGTTGGTGACTGTTATTCTGTGCAATTCAAATGGTTTGTATTAGGGGCTGTTGTATTGTTGCTGTTTAATAGACTAAATATATTTGATCATAACAAAGTATAACTTTAAAGCAGAGGTGTAGTCTAGGGCCACAAATGTCCTATTAGCTTCTCTTATATCTGTCCTTGCCTAACACACATTGTGGGTGGTCCCATAGTTCAGGCTTTTTTGTTATTTTTTCAGGGTTTTGGATAGCAATTTAATGAGCAAAATGTATACCTTAATTATTGCAGAGTTTTAAGAAATTTAAAGCTCTAATGACTGCCCTCCCTAAAAGGGTCCTGATCCTGCCTTCTTTTGTACTAAGTGCCTTGATCTAAAGGTAATTGCACTTTACTGGTCTAATGTAAAAAGTCACACACTATTTTAGATGTGTGCTAAATGCTGCAACAGGCATTGTGTTAAAGGCATTACCCCAACAGGAAAGAAGCTATTCTGTAATGACCTGAATCAAACATTTCAGTCTTAAGGATTCAGAACTCATATGTTGATATTAAAAGAACTGAAAATGGATCAAACAGAACAGCTAACCATATTTCATAGTAGGATTGTGCTTGTAAATCTTAGTGTGAATTGATTTAGGTTTTTTTTTTAAATGAAAATTGTTTAGATTCATTATTGTTTTCTGTTCTTTTCTAGTACTTAATGATAAAGTTCTTATGCACCAGGCAAGAGAAAGCTGAACGGCTCGGAGTACAAGGCTTAAGTGTCTTTGGTTATATTCGGTCAGCATCTGAAGAACCTAGCCGAAACAAAATATGTAAGGAATGTGACAGACTAAATGGTGATACCGTTTGTGGGATGACTCTTCTTCTAAAAACTCTGTCCTTCATTCAGCAACTTGCACAAGATTTGGTATGTGGCATTCTGTTCATTGTAACTTCTGTAGAGTGTTTTGTAAAGACACATTGAAACAAGTTTTAATAAGCTCATAAAAACAAAGGAAGAATGTAAGAATGACAATAGAAATTGGTGCAAATTTTCAATAAAACCCATCCTGTATGGAATTCAGATATGCAGAGGAATTATCAACGAATTATCAAAGGAGCTTTGTGGTGGCACAGTGGTTAGAATGCAGTACTGCAGACTACTACTGCTGGCTGCCAGCTGCCTGCAATTTGGCAGTTCAAATCTCACCAGGCTCAAGATTGATTCAGCCTTCCATCCTTCCGAGGTCGGTAAAATGAGGACCCAGATTGTTCAGGGCAAAGGGCTGACTGTAAGACCGCTTAGAGAGGGTTGTAAAGCATTGTGAAGCGGTATATAAGTCTAAATGCTATTGCTATTAAACTGGTGTGAGATTGCACTCTCTTCAAAATGCAGATTTGCAATTTGAGGCACTTCTATTTGGCCAGTTGTATTTAAATTTCTGAGTTGGGTGTGGCAATGGAGTCTGCTTAGAAAGAGATGATCTAGATTGATAATGCAGCTCCTAATGACATCTAGACTCGATTATCCTAACATTTGAATATATTTCAAAAGTACTCAATAACTAGATGGTATAGCTTAGATAATGACAAGTTCATAATTATAGGACCCATTTCAGACTTTCGGATGTATTATGCAATTAACTTTCAGGGATTGGATTCAGGGGTGAAATTCAGCAGGTTTTCACAGGTTCTGGAGAACCGGTAGCGGAAATCTTTAGTAGTTCAGAGAACTGGCAAATATCACCCCTGGCTGGCCCCAGAGTAGGGTAGGAATGGAGATTTTGCAGTATCCTTCCCCTGCCACGCCCACAGAACTGGTAGTAAAAATATTTGAATTTCACCCCTGATTGGATTCCATTTCAGCAAATAACAGATCATCAAGTGCATGATGCAAAATCCGTTCCCATTTATTCTATTTAAAAGCTGCGCATTCTGTCTCAGCAAAATCTATTTCATATCAAATTCTTTTCCATTTTATTATTTAGTAATTACAATACAATAGCAGAGTTGGAAGGGACCTTGGAGGTCTTCTAGTCCAACCCCCTGCCTAAGCAGGAAACCCTATACCATTTCAGACAAATGGCTATCCCACATCTTTTTAAAGACTTGCAGTGTTGGGGCACTCACAACTTCTGGAGGCAAGCTATTCCACTGATTAATTGTTCTAACTGTCAGGAAATTTCTCCTCAGTTCTAAGTTGTAATTCCTTTTATAGGTTCAGAAGAAGGAAAGTGGTCAACGATATAAATCATATCTGGACTTCACAGGCCTGGATTTAAAGCTTTTCTGGAATTTTTATAGTAAACTTCACCAAAAGTAGGTCCCTTTCCATTATACTAAACAAAAATCAGTTAGTTGAATGTTGGATTATAATTGTGGTGGTTAATAATAGTGAACAAAACCTTCAGCTTTGGTCTATTATCCAATACATGAGTACAATAACAGTGTCCTGTTGGGTGTAACAAAGCAACAGATGGGAAGGCGTGAAACCAGTATGTTATAATAAATGATAAATCACATTTGCAATTATCAGTAAGCACAATGCTGTTGTTAAAAGGAAATCAATGTACAGTTGAGAAAAATAAAAATCTACAGCAAGTATTGGATTTTCCAGAACTGTGTGTTACACAGGGCCTTCCGGAGGCATTTATTAACTCCCACAATCAAGTGTTATAAAGACTTTCTGCTGATTGGCATATAGGAAGTTACACAATGTAAGGTTCTAGGCTTGGTTATGTTTAAAGTTTTTTAAACACTGAGTTACTGTCTTAACCATAGTTTCATGGCAAATGTTTTGTGGCTTCTCCTTGTAGCCCAAGAGAAGAATGCATTGATGCCCAGGCTGTGCTCTTACAGCTTCTTCAGAGTTGTTTCTCAATGCTTACATCAGATCCCAAGGCTGCAAAGACTGAGAAAACTGCTCAGAAAACAACACTTGAAAGTACAGAAGCAGCAGAGGAACTTTATAAACATTTGTGTGAAGGTAATAATACTCATCTTTCACTGCAGTCCATTGATTCAATGCAGTTGCAACTTCTTCTTTTAATATAATAATATGAGGCATTTATAGAGCAGAGTAGCTGGCAATTCTTCGAGGAGTTGTGGGAAAGGGAATGCACTTGCTATGAAATTCCTGGGAACAAGGATCTCATACTGATCCTTGATTCCATGACAGATACCTAATCTCAGATCCCAAGATGACTGGCACTTGGAGTCGAGTTTACTTTCTGTTTAGGGAACTACCTGAAGTTTATCATTTTATAGTCTCCCTAATAGCTTCTTATTGTGATCAGTTCCTTCTTAACTCACAGAATATATATATATAAAAAAAGCAGGGACCTTGTGCATAAGAATATCTGCTAATCTTTATTTGAATTTCTATTTAATCTTCTATTTGCTGGAGCCTAAACCTCATTTAATCCAGGTTGAATCCTAAACCACTTCATATTAGCTGATTTCTTCTGGGGTGGGAGTTTTCATAGCATCTTCCAGACTTTTGCAGATATCACAAATTGTTGCATACAAATTGTGGACTGTAATCTATCCTCCCAAAACAAAGATACCCTTAATTGGTATCTTCTTGATAGGTCTTAAAGAAAAGATAGTCCTTGACTGACAGCAGTTTGCTTGGTGACTGTTTGAAATTACAATAGCACTGAACAAAGTATATTGTGTGGGTTTTTTTATCTTTCTGTGCACCGCCCTGAGTCCCTTTTGGTGAAAAGGACGGTATATAAATTGAAAATAAAGTAAAAGTAAAGTAAAAAGTAAAGTGACTTGTGACTGTTTTTCACACTCATGACCATTGTAGCATCCCCATAGTCATGTGATCAAAATTTAAACACTTGGCAATTGGCTCATATTTATGATGGTTGTAATGTCCCAGGGTCATGTGATCCCCTTTTGCAACCTTCGGATAAGCAAAGTCAATGAGGAAATCCATATTCACTTATCAACTATGTGTTACTAACTTAACAATTTCAGGGATTCGCTTAACAACTATGGCGAGAAAGGTTGTAAAAGGAGGTAAAACTCACTGAACAACTGCTTTGCTTAGTAACAGAAATTTTGGGCTTAATGGTGGTCACAGACTGAGGAGTACCTGTATGAGATGAAATTACAATAGAAGTTAGAATAGAAACAGCAGGAAAAGGAATTGGAATTCAAAATAGTTCATTAGGTCTGCATGTTTTTATCTTTTTTAACACACAGTTGTTAACAGTGACAGTGAGTCCACACCGTTGAAGACTCTGAAGCAGGAAGTGACTAACACATTACTCAATGGAGCAGCCATCTTTTTCCCCCATAGACATACCAGGCGGGAGCAGCTCTTTGCAATGCTGGTATGTTGTGCATATCAGTGAAATGTAGCTTTTGTTGTATCTCTTACTTAAAAGTACTTTTTAAGATTAGATTCTTTAGATAGATGCATCTTCTGTCCAATCTATCTCAACTTTCCTACAGGCAGCACATTTTTATTGGTTGTAATATTTATTAATTTTATTTTATCTTGTACTTATTCATTATAAATAATGCTATCTAGTTAAGTAGATTCCATCACTACCATTTTGCATAAACCCGACAATCCTTTAAGGCTTATTTTTTCTGTTGCTAAAAGTGTATGTTTGTGAGATTTATTTTTAAAAGAGACTTTTCTGTTCTACAGAAAAATATTACAGAGCAGAAACACAAGCCATCTGCGCAACTTACTTTCAAATCGCTTTGTGCTTATTTTAGGTAAGCGAGTTAATCTTTGCATTTCTTGACTGAATTATCTCATTGGCATTTTTTTTTAACATTTTCAAATTGTCATTTTGTGGTATGACCCAGCAGATCATCAGAATGAGATTGCTGATTCAGGAAACAAAACAAAAAAATAGAAATAGTTAATATAGGAACTACATCTGAATTACTTAAAAAGATAAACTGTGGCCATAAGGATTGAAAAATAAATGGCTCTATTTTAGAACCTTTACTTTATTAAATTACTTTACTTTATTAAATTTGTATACCGCCCTTCTCCCTTGCGGGACTCAAGGCGGTGAACAGGCATAATAAAACAGTAAAAAACCTGCAGTCATTCGTATGTTTGTTATATTTTTTGTTTGTTTCTATCCCACTTTATTATTTGTACAAATAACTCAAGATGGCGAACATATTTAGCACACCTTCCTCCTCTTTTTGTCCCCACAACAACAAGCCTATGATGTAGGCTGGGTTGAGAGAGAATGACTAGCACAAGGTCACTCAGTTGGCTTTCATGGCTTAAGCAAGACTTGAACTCACATTCTCTTACTTTCTAGCCTAGTGTGATAACCACTTGACCAAATTGGCTGAATGGTAGATCCTAGCATCCATTTTTATTGCTCATACTGGCTGGGTGGCCAACATTGAATTCTGCATTATCTAAAGCAGTTTTTCTCAACCTTGGCAATTTCCAGGTATGTGCACGTCAACTCCCAGAATTCCAGAGCCATATGGCCATTGATAAGTATTCTTGCCATTGAAATACATATGCCTGGAAGTGGCCATGGTTGGGGAACACTAATCTAAAGATTAACCAGTTGCCAATTCCAATAGTTTGAAAATGGATATTCTGGAGCAGGGGTGTCAAACTCAAGGCCGGGACCCAGATGCGGCTCACAGGGTACTTAGCTCTGGCTCATGGAGCTGCCCTGGAAACAGCAAAGGACTGGTTCGCGGTGCTTCTGCCAACAGAAATGCGCTCCAGAGCTCTGTTTCAGTTGCCATGCATGCAGCCCTCCCAAGCTCCATTTTCACTGGCAGAGATTTGGAGGAGGCCGTGGCAGCTGAAAACGGAGCTCGGGAGGAGCCTGTTTTTGCTGGCAGAGCACTTGGGCCACCACAGGTGCCCCCAACAGGAGTGATGTTGACCTGGCCACACCCTCCCCTGCCCACCCCGAGATCAAACACAACCCTCATGCGAGTTTTGACACCCTTGTTCTAGAGTATTTGGTAATTAACAATACATTATTGTGGAAATGTTATTTGTCAGTGATCAGGATCCAGGTGGACTTCTGCTATTACCAGATAAAGGAACTTCTGCAGATGTTGATGTTACTCAAGTGCTAACAGTGATGAAGACCCTCCTGATGGTGATGTCAAAAGAGGTTGTAGTTTTTTAAAATGTTTTTTTTCCTTATAGAAGTGATAATTTATATGTAGATTATTTTTGGGAAGTCTGTGAAAGCTACTGCTGACAATATGCACCAATAGCTCCTTGCAGAACAGATGTATCAGGGTTTTTTCCCCAATAAATACTCTTGAAGTGACAATATTGATTGAATTTGTGGAAAATTACACATTTAATTACCAATCGAGCTGGGCTTTTGTTAGTCATAACTAAAGCGGAACATAAAATTTGAGTGTTTAGTAATAAGTTCTGTTTGATGTAATAGCACTATTTTTCACCATTTTTAAATTAAAAAATCCATTGTAGATTGTGAAGTAATGGTGAAGTAAGGATGCCTAATTTTTCTGGGTAAAGTTGGTCACATTTGACATTTGAGATCTGCATTAAGCATTGCCCTTCCCAAAGCAGGAGAAAAACCAGCAGAAAACTGATTTGGTTTCATTTAAAATTATATTTAATTACAATTAAAAATATTCGAAAGAACTGTGACCAAGTTGAAATGGTTGCTAGCTAGCCAGCAAACTGTTTTCATTTTGATTTCTGATAGGAAATCAAGTTAAATGTAATGATTCAATGCTGTTTCACAGATTTGTTTTTAAAAATATCCAAAGAGCCATATCCAGACTACTTAGGTGATGTTATCCCACCCACTTTAGGATCCTTGATCCCTTCATCTCAGTCAGGTTTGGCTATTGACTGCGAAAAGATTGTCTACCCTGCTTAATTATTCTTGATGTCACACTTGGACTTTAAAAAGTGCAGTTTCTGTCATGTTGATGCATTTTAAAAAAAATGAATGTGGAAAAATGAAAAAATATGATGTTGAATATCTATTCCTCCAATTAGTTAGTTGTTCTAATTCAGGAGTGGCAGTTCACAGGTAACAGCCCCTAAGACTTCATTTGCACCTGGCATACTCATTGAGAAAATGGAACTGAAATTCTTCGATAAAGATTTCTTGTGGGGGATCTTAAGGGATTGAAATTATATCCATTAAAAACCCTGGGACCCTTCCCCAAATCTGTCAGAGAGGTGCTAATTTTGAGGCAAGGATTAAAGGGCAGGCAATATTAAAGCACTGGTTGTGTTTCTTAAACTCTCTAAAACCCCAGGAAGTAGGGGAAATGTGATGACCCATGGCGTGGCACAAAGGCAACATAGCCAGAGAACCAGTATGAGTCCCTTTATTAACACCAACTCTGCCCCCAACGTCCCTTTCACTCTCCAGCCTGGAGAAAAGCTCTTTCACAAACCTGCAGCCCAAACACTGTGAGCAGAATGACTGCAATCAATCACTCCAACAGGGCAAGATAGGGAGATCCAGGAGTGAAAGATAATTCCAGCAAGAGGCGATAAAACACACAGAAGGCCATAAATACTTCAAACAGTCGGAAGGAAAGCAGGCCACAACTCTACACTAGGTGATCTCAGTGTTTGTTCCCTCCCAACTGCTTCTCCTTTAAACTCCATCCCCAGGTGTGCCTTGTGAAGGGAAGCTGGGCCCTTTCCTTCCTCGTAAGCCACACAACCCTTGTTGCTCTCTTCTGCATTCTTCCCTGTGCTCCCTAGGATGAGGAAGGGGTTGGCCTTGGTCTTCATCTGAACCCCCTCTCCCTTGTTCTGTCTCTCCCCTGCTCTGGCCATCCTGATTTTGCCCTTCCTCTGTTTCCTGCACAGCCAACGGAGCCACACTTCAGCTCTCTGTCAGCTTTTCGTCTTCCATATTAGAGTCAGACTCTGACCACACGACAGGAAAGTATCTGAAAAGCATCTATCTGCTCATTGGTTCCCTAGCTCTTCTGGTCCCCAAGTAGAAAATGTGATCCTTCTCAGGCCAAGGAAAGGGTGTGCCTTTTATTCTAATTGTTTAATTTTTAGTTTTGATTTCTAACAGCTTTGAACTTAACTGATTTTTCCCCAGTGTGAAATGTTGATGAAGGACGTTGTCTTGCAAGATACTGGCCCTGTTCTCTCATCCTTATTCTGGTCAGTACAGGGTAGCCTCCTGTCTTGGTGTTACTTGCAACTTAAAGGCAGTGATGCAGCATCTAAAAGTCTTGCCAAAGAAATCCTTACAAAATGTGAGTAATATATATCAGGTAATAATCATATGTATTACCAGCCATTTAGGCTATCCTTCCCTAAAGCAATGTATGTGTCAGTCTATTTGAAAATGAAGAGAGATGTAATCCAATATATTTAGTGGGAACCCAGTGACAGAATCTTGTTGCTGATATTTCCTTTAACTGCTGCCTTGTACTCTTTTTGTTTTTGTCTAGATGTGCAACAGTTCCTGTCAAATATTAAGACAATTTTAGAATCTCTCCTATCTCAATACAGTGTGAAAATCACTGTGGAAAAATTAAGCAACTCTGTTTTTGCCATGGTAGTCCGTCAGCTGGTGAGTGAGCTGAATGAGTTCCTACAGCAGTTGCCTTTTTTTCAGTTTGGTGCCTCTTTTTGTAAGTGTTAACATCAGATGCGTTGTGTGTTCCCTAGATTATCTTTCTGCAGGATTTCTGCATTTTAGACATCCCCCATGGGAGCATCCTGCAGGAAGTTGGCACATTGACAAAATTATTGAATGATCTGTCTGCAGAGTCTGAAAATTGTCCAAATAAGGTAACCTGATAGAAAAAAAAATACAAATGCTTAACAATATTTCATTTTTTTGATTAAATGCTGGGATTGTAATACTAACACTGTGGATAAGGAGTCATAGTAAAGCTCTTAAGTAGATTGCAGGCTCCTGACTACTTAGGAAATTCTTATCTTCAATTGGAACACATTCATCTGGTATCTCAGCTTTTTGGTTACCTGTTCCATTCCAGGATCTGTTGCAAAATGATGAGAGGCTGTTGAAAGATTTTAGGACCAGGAAAATATGTGGAGTACAATCCTGGGAGTTCAGAGAGATAACCTGAGATTCTGGGACGAAGTGTGAGGTCACATGTTATATAAGGAGTTACAGACTCAGTTTCTACTTTATTCTGAACCATAGAATCTCCTTGGACCAGTCAGGTTTTTTCCCCAGTTCATCCTACCTCATGCTAATATTATATTGGGGAAAAATAGGAAGAGTGAGTACTTTGTAAACTTTACCGAGCTCTGAATGAAAAGATGTATTCAAAAATAAGTATGTATTGTAGCTGGAGTAGCACTGAGACCTCTGTTTTTATTCAGTCATTAAATGAATCTTAGCTCTGTACTGCTCTGTTTTTACAACTATGCTACTTGTGGCTGATATTTCTCTGTCCTGCTTAAAGCATGTGTCGAAAACTGTAAAGCATTAGAGAAGCTTCACTTGAATCACAGATTTCTAGGCTTTTACATATGAAGGTCTGTTGTTAATCAGCTTAGGAAAATCCAATTTTGAAAGTCAGATACAGCTTTTAAATTAGAGAAACAGATCCCTGAGTGAGCAGGCCTATAGCTATCAGAAGAGTTAACTAATACCTGCTCCTCCTTTGTGGTTTTGTTTGTGTCAGATGGGTATAGAAAGCTGGCAGCAGGAGCAGCCAGTGGTACTGCGAACATGGACAGCAGAATCTCCCCATAACTATGATAACAACTGCCATGATGTTACTGTCTTCCTGTGCCCAGGAGCAACTTCCTTCGAAGTTGAGTTTGACGAAAGATGTGAAACCGAGCGGAGGCAAGTTGATTAATCCTATATTAATGTTTTTTGGTTAACATTAGCTGCATTTTTAAAGATAGTGGGGGGAGAAAGGTAGTTCATAGATTGTTTAGGTAAGACCAGTTCTAGGACTCTGCTTCCTCAAGAGTTGTAAATTTTAAATCTAGAACTAAATGTAAGAAGACAAATGGATGGTTTTGACCAATAACATTTGTCTCACATGTTATAACTTCTCTCATCAAGTCCTTTACTGCTAATGTTTGCAGTAAAGGAAATATATTGTGGTAGTCAGTTTCTTGTAGGGATTGCAGTTTATTGCATAGAGGTGATCACTAAATGGCACCTTCAATTTAATCTAGTTAAAAACTATGAGGCAGTGACCAGGGTGCTTGTAGAGGGAAGAGGGAATGGCCTTGAAGAACAGGAAGAGGAGCTGCTACCAGGCAATGTCTATGGAGGTTCTCAATCATCCAAGTCATGGTTGTCCCAAAGGTGCTTTTTCAAAAGGCAACTGGGCTTTCTTGGTTTTTTCCTTGAAAACATTTCTCTTCTCCTCCAAGAAGTGAAATGTTTTCAAGGGAAAAAACCCAAGAAAGTCCAGTTGCTTCTGAAAAGCATCTTTGGGACTACCAAGGCAGTAGTCAAACAAAAAGGGGCCTGAGCCCAGACCAAGAATAAAACATGAGGAAACATCTCAGATAAGTGTCTTCTCTATCTCCAAAATCACTTCCTAATTTTTTTTTGGGGGGGGGGGGGGGAGAACAGAACTCACTTGGCAACTTTTCAGCAACATTCTTGGGGAGGGGAGGGTTTCTGCTGTCCTGCTAGTGGGCATCTCAACATATTCTCCATATCAACTTCCTGTTTTCCTTCAGCATCATAATGGGCCTCTTCAGAAACATTGGTGGCCAATATCCATAATTTTAAAAAATGTCTCGTTGTGTCTTGTTTTCCAGATTAATCACAGGGTGCTAAAATCAGCCCATTTAAGACTTGTTCTTTTAATCCCTTCAAAAAAATTGTAGGTATGATTATCTGGAATTTACGGATGCCAAAGGTGCCAAAACTCGCTATGATACCAAAGTTGGCACAGATAAGTGGCCCAAGGTGAGTAATCTCCAGATTCTAAGCGAGAAATTCATATTGACGTCATTCCTATCTCCGATATCTGAGCTTTACTTCTGACCTGTTAGTACCTACAAAAATCTGACTGTTTTATTGTTCTGTAGAAAGTGACCTTCAAAACTGGTCCTCGGTTGCAGTTTCTCTTTCACTCTGACAGCAGTAATAATGAGTGGGGGTACAAGTTCTCTGTCACAGCCTCTGGATTGCCTGATGTTGACATTTCTTGGGTCCTGGATTTGCATCTTCTTGTGGCCAAGTTAATGGGGCGCCTCGCCTCACAGAGTATGGTGTTAAAATCTTCACAGGGTGAGTAATTATTAGTTTAAATTTCTTCATTTTCAAACTCTTGATACTTTTACAGATGGGAGATGGATGTGATATGAGACCGCTGAAAACTATTGCTGACTTGCAATTTTTATTTTCAAAGATTATTTTTTAAATGCCTATACATTTAGGAGACAATTCAAGAAAAGCTAACCAATGTGCTTTGAAACAAATACTCAAAATCAGAGCTGAATTTGTCGTTTGTCTACATTTGTTTAGAACATCTGTGTTTCCATATCCCATCCACTCATTTATCCTCAGGATTATCTTGTCTGAAGTAACATGCATCTCTCTTCCTCTCCCTCCCTCCCTCCCTCCCTCTCTGAGTTGTAAGCCTTGCTGGGGGGCACTTCACCTTGACAAAAAAGGAACAAATAATATTTTTGCTAGAAAGTGCATTAGAATGTTAGAAATTACCACACTTTGCACCTTTGCTCCCATTCCTTCTGAGATTCTCAATATGATGCCGTTGAGGTGATGTTCCGGTGTTTAGAGGCCGTACGAATCTGGATGGGCAGTAACAAACTCAAACTCAACCCGTCCAAGACCGAGTGGCTGTGGTTCCCGGCTTCCCGGTTTAGCCAGATGACACCATCACTGGCCATGGGGGGTGAAAGTTTGGCCCCCGTGGATAGAGTGCGCAATTTAGGAGTCCTCCTGGATTCCCGGTTGTCCCTGGAGGACCAGGTGGCGGCCGTGGCCAGGGGGGCGTTTTACCAGGTTCGCCTGGTCTGCCAATTGCGCCCCTTACTGGACCGGGACGCCCTTCGCACAGTCACTCAAGCACTCGTGACTTCTTGTCTGGACTACTGTAACGCTCTCTACATGGGGCTCCCCTTGAGATGCACTCGGAGGTTGCAGTTGGTTCAGAATGCAGCCGCGCGGGTGATCATGGGAACCTCAAGACATTCCCACATAACACCACTCCTGCGCGAGCTGCACTGGCTACCTGTGACCTACCGGGTGCGTTACAAGGTTTTGATGACCATCTTCAAGGTGCTCCATGACACCTAGCTACCTATGAGACCGTCTACTGCCCCATACATCCCTACGCCCGACTCGCTCCCAGGGAGAGGGTCTTCTCCGGGTGCCGTCGACCGGGCAATGCCGGTTGGCAGCTCTCAGGGGAAGGGCCTTCTCTGTGGTGGGCCCAACCCTCTGGAACGACCTACCTCCCGATCTCTGTACCATCTCAGACCTCCGCTTGTTCCGCTGGCACTTAAAAACTTACTATTTTCATTTGGCCGGCCTAGCATGATCTACTCCGCACCCTACTATCTTATAATCAAATCAAAGTTTAATTTATGGGTTTTTAAATTTATTTTAAGCAGGGTATTGATTTAATTTAGTTATTATTTAGTAATATTTTGTATTTATGTATATTTATTTTAAATCTCTGTTCGCCGCCCCGAGTCCCTTTGTGGTGAGATGGATGCGGGTTACAAATGTAAATAACAACAACAACAACAACAACAACAACAACAACAACAACAATAATAATAATAATAATAATAATAATAATAATAATAATAATAATAATAATAATAATAATAATATATGCATTCAATGTTTATTTATTTTATTAAATTTATACCCCGCCCTTCTCCTTGTTAGGACCCAGGGCGGCGCACAGGCATTATTTAAAAACACAAAATACAATAAATATCAATTAAAATGTATTAAATTAATAAACCCGTGCTAAAACCCAATATTAAAACCCTTACCAAATTATAAATTTTTCTTAAAAAAGTCAGAAATGGAGGGCTATCCTAGGCCGGCTTGTTGAAATAAATACGTCTTAAGACGTTGGCGGAAGAGGCGGAGGTCCGAGATAGTACGAAGGTCGGGGGGTAGGTCGTTCCAGAGGGCCGGGCCCGCCACAGAGAAGGCCCTTCTCCTGGGTGTCGCCAATCGGCATTGCCCCGCCGACGGCACCCGAAGAAGACCCTCTCTGTGGGAGCGGATCGGACGAAGGGATGTATGGGGCAGGAGGCGGTCTCGTATATAGCTAGGCCCCGAGCCATGGAGCGATTTAAAGATGGTCGTCAATACCTTGAAGCACACTCGAAAGGCCACAGGCAGCCAGTGCAGCTCGCGCAGGAGAGGTGTTACGTGGGTTTGCCTTGAGGCACCCATAATCACCCGCGCGGCCGCATTCTGTACTAACTGTAGCTTTCGAGTGCACCTCAAGGGGAGCCCCATGTAGAGAGCGTTACAGTAATCCAGCCGGGACGTCACAAGCGCTTGAGTGACTGTGCGAAGGGCTCCCCGGTCCAGTAAGGGGCGCAACTGGCGTATCAGGCGTACCTGATAGAACGCCCCCCTGGCCACGGCCGCCACATGGTCCTCCATGGACAGCCGGGAATCCAGGAGGATGCCCAAGTTGCGCGCCCTCTCCACGGTTGCCATATGTGATGGTGCTCTCTTTGTTGGATTTCATGATAGACCAATACTTATTTGGGGAACTGTAATGGCTAAAGTAAAGTAAAGCAACAAAGGATAGATATCCCTCTTTTATATGTATTGGCTGGCTTTTATAGTGAATTTACTTTTTGTTTTATACTATGCAGAAATCTTTGTAAATATAGATTGCACATAATTGTAAACTATATTAAATTTGATTAAACCTCTGCTATTCTAACTTAGTGTTTATTCTCTTCAGGAATAGGAAGTGAAATAGAATTACCTCCTACAGAAGCAACAGCTGTTCTTAACTCTCCTTTATGGAAACCTGTCTTCAGGCATCGGATGCGTTCTGAGCAAACGCCAGTAGACAGAAAACAAAGCCAAACTCAACAGGAAAATAAAAAGGTATTTAAGGTTGGTGGCTTACACTTAGTAACACCAATTTCAGAGAGCCTTTTGATCATTTTCCCCTCCCCCTTCTTTTCTGACAGCTGTTATATAATTCAGGGACTGGAATGTTATGCCACTATTTACCACATTTTGTATCAGAAACAAGTGATCAAGACTAAAGATGGGATCACATAGAGTTTGGATTAAAAGTATGTTTAACCTCTGGGAGCAGCTGTAATTAGGTTAGATTTCATTCATGGCAGTGAGAGGAATCTCTTCTTTTTTCCTACCCTAATATTAAAATTTCTTCAGAGTTCATGTTCCTCATGTAATCTTTGTTTTCATGGATATTGTTTTACTTCCTTGCCTGGAATACTTATGCTAATACAGTAGAATGCTCAACTATAAATTAAACTAAGGATTTATTCATACAATATCTACTTTTCAAAAATATTTTAAAATTATAGGATTTCTTTAATAAGAAATTGCAAGCCCACAACACAAATTGTGCTGAGATCATACTGATTTTATTTCTCAGGGTTTTATTTCCTTTAAAAAATGGTGGCATTGTTACTGATACTTGAATAACCTAGTTGAAATCTTGGCTAGTTTGCTCATTTTTCCTTCTCAGGGTAAAGCCAACCATTCGCAGACCCCATAATCAAGATGTAAGACTGCAGTTTTCTCTTTCTGTCTAATTCCATTTCAGTTTAGGGAAGTAGAAAATAGATTTTTAGGATTAATGGTCCTGTTTTTTTAATTTAAATAGGATAGCTTCTTTTTTTGAATTTCTTATTTAAAATTATTTTAACTGTACCTAAGTTAAGTTTTTATTCAATCTGATTAAACGTTTTTATGACGTTATTTGTGTTAATGTTCACATTGCAGTTGGATCTTATAATGCATATAGAATTAATCTTTAGGGGCATTGAGTAGGGTTGAAGTAGAAATTAATGCTGCTCTGCTGTTATTTTTCAGGCAGTCAACTCAGATGCCAACTGCTGCCCTGATTTTCTACTCGAGTTCTCAAAGTCAGATCCTACCCAGGAGTTCAGTGGGCCAAATTCTGAACTTTTCAAAGGACTCTTACAGGCATGTAATAAACAGGCCCCAAAGACAGATATAGTTGCTGGTTCCACTATCGATCAAGCTGTCCTGTCTACATTTGCTGCTTTGGTGTATCTGTCTCCAGCTTTGTATGGGAAGCTGCAAAAATATGGTAACTTCTACATTAGTGAATATTTACTCATAACAAAGACTGCTGTTCTTATTACATAGCAGCCTTCTGTGCCATGATGTCCACATGTGCTGGATGACAGTGAACATTCAGAGGTTGTGGCAACTGGAGGATTATGGGAACTGTAGCCTAGCAAATTAACAGGTCATCAGGATGGGAAAGTTGTTATTTAAAATTCACCAGCAAAGTAAAGCTTGCATGTTTTTTCAAATAATATTTGATCTTGACATACATCACTTTAAATACAAGGAAAACCTGAAGCATATGGCTTCAGGAATCAGTACTGTTACTGCCAGGGAAGGAATACACAAATTATTTTTTCCTAGGAAGCTTAGTATAGGAAACCATTCTTTTGAACATTCTCCTATAAATGTTTTGAGATATATTCAATTTCCAAAACACCATAATGGGGTATCATATTTGATTGGGGTGCATTTTCAAGGTTACTGTGTGATTCTTCTACCTCAAAAGATGGCAGCTCCTTCGACACCTTGGGTGACCCTAGTTGTCCTGATCTTCTTAGAAGACAGGTGTGTTGGGTTGTAACACATCATCCTGGTCCTTGATGTAATCAGATGAAAGGAGAAGACATACATTCTTGAAAGTACTGTAAAGTCATAGACCAGGATTGTTAGGAATTCTGGAAGTGGTAAGAAAGGTCAGTTCACTATTTTCTCCTCAGCAAAGCGTTGCCACCCCTTTAAGAAAGATCTAGAAAGATTTTACACCTTGTACAAAGGATGTGCCTTGTTCTTTGACTGATTTAGACTAAAAGGATCTCTCTTCTTATCTCCACCTTTTTGTCCTTGCAGTGAATAGTGGTGGCAAAACTCCTTTAAGTGAAGAATTTGCACAAGTATATTTGCTGGCAGATGGGATCAGAATATGGATGGTAAGATATCTGCTAAATGCTATCATATATTCCTCATTTACTAAGTGGAGGTCACAGAGTTGATCTTTTTTTGCAGCTGTTCAGAATTGGTCAGATGTTGTTTAAATGCTTGAGTATCTCTCTAATGTTATGCTTGAGCGTTATCAACTCTTCTTTTATGGGGCAATTCTGCAAAACTCATTTTTCATGGAATTGATCAACATATGTGCAGGTTGTACCCCTAAAACAGGTGAGGGCTCCCAAATAACCTTTCATTTTAAAAATAGCATAAAATCTTGCTACTTGACATCAGAGGTTCCCAACCCCCAGTCCGCAGCCTTGTACCAGTTCGCTGCCTATTAGGAACTGGGCTGTGCAAGCAGCGGGCAAGCAGATGAGTGCACAATGATCTATTTATGGAAGTGGCGGGCACACACAAAATCACCCCTTCTCCCCCCTGCCGCCGTTTCCATTCCGCGGAGCCAGAAAGGTTGCTGCTGCTCTTCATGTCAGGGAGCATGTTTAGCGGGTGGTATTCCTTCCTCTCCCCCCCCCCCCCCCCCCCGATATACTAACTTTCCAGAAGAAGAAGAAATCCATTTAAATGTTCCTGAGGAAACAAGCATATCTTTCATGTATCAATTGGTTTTCCTTATGAATTACTGGTATCCTTTCTTGTACATGAAAATTGTGTTGTTAACCCATTAAGGGTCATATACTTCCTGATGCAATCTGACTTCCAAAGACCAAGTGCTTTGCCGAAATCTGAACTGGTCCTTTTCAAACTTAGGTCTAAAAACTGCCCATTCTGATTTTTTTTTTTAGGATTTTTTTTTTTTTAAAGTGTGGACTTATAATACATTTCCATTGATCTGTTGATCTCCACTCATTGTGAGAAAATGCGTTTGTGGAGATGTCATCTGAGAAAGACAAATGTAAAACTCATTATTTTTTAAACTCTTTTCTGCAGCTGGAAATGAAGCAGAAGTTCCTCATGGGCCAGAGAAGTAATGGGGAGGAGCAGCAGGCTGGTGAGATGAGCGAGGTAAACCCAGAATGTCTTGGTAAGTCTCTTTCTGCACATGCCTCTTTTTACAATCCTTTTAGCTATTAATAATACGTCCATTTTCCAAAGAACTTCTTGAAGAACATTTTGTCTTTCTCATAAAAAGTCCAAAAGCATCTTCATTATCAACTTGCCACTCTCTTTTAAAATACAACCAGATAACTTTTCGTTCTGTACTTCACCCTCTTACCTATAAACTCATCTCTAAATCTTCAGCTGTCCTTATTAATCAGCAAAACTCCAGTAAAAATGAGCCAAAAATATTCACAGGCATTTCTATACATTACAATTGCAAAAATAACAAAACTCCCCAAAGAGAAATACTTAATCTGTATCTGTAGAAAGTTTCTGTTTAACTGAACAACAAACTATAATCCAAAAATTACATTAGAAATCAGAAAAGTAGGTTCTAGTGTCCATAAATTGGGGTGCAAACATGAGGGAAGACCCTGTGTGTGAAATTGGCATTACTTTTTTATAGTCTGCATCATTCATTCATTCATTCATTCCTTTGATTCACGTGGAAATGCTACATTCCAAATGTGGGGGTTCCAGTTTTCTAAATGAAAATCGCAAGAATGGTTTGAGATTCTGGGGTGCAGAGTGTTGCTTGTGTCATTCTTACAAAACATATATTGCTTTCCATTGTAGCCCAGCAGTGTATCCAGAAAAGTCTTCTGTTGCTGAATTTTTTGCCTGTACGGACCAAGGCTGAAGGTCCGAACTCTGATCACCTGGAAGACCATGGGCAATGCCTGAATGGTAAACGCCATAGGACAAGCTCTGTAATAGAAGCAGATTTCCAAGCCTCACACCCATCACCTGCTTGTGAAGTGACTGGTTTTCCTTTCCCAGAGGGAGGTCAGAACTCTGAAGTCAAGAAAAAACAAGGGCCCGATTCCCCACAGAGGGAACTGGCTTCAGCATCCCAAAGTAGTTCCCTGGAAAAAAACTCAGAGCCAGAAGAAACCTTGTCCCCCCCTTCTACCCCGACCCGCAAGCCTCCATTCAGCCGTGGACGACTAAGACTTCTCTCCTTCCGTTCAATGGAAGACTCTAAACCTGCACCCAGCATAAAGGAGAAATATCCCATCTTGAAAGACATCTTGGATTTCATTAAAGATCGGTCTCTTTCCCATGAAAGGTGAGTCCAATTGTTCCCTGGATGCAAAACTGCATAGAGCTGATCGTATTTTCTGCTTTAGGATTAGGATTAGGATTTATTGGATTTATATGCCGCCCTTCTCCCAAAGGACTCAGGGCAGTGCACAACATAAAAACACCTATTACAAAAGTTTTAAAAAAGATTAAATAGTAAATCCAATAACCAATTGACAATTTACAATTAAATTAACAATTAAAATTAATAGTTTATTTTACTCAGGCCAGGCCGGCTTGCTGGAAAAGCCAGCTTTTTAGGGCGCGGCAGAAGGAAGGGAGGCCAGGAATTATGCGAAGCTCCGGGGGTAGCTCATTCCAAAGGAAAGGCGCTCCCACAGAGAAGGCTCTCCCCCTGGGGGTCGCCAGCCGACACTGTCTGGCTGACAGCACCCTGATGAGGCCAACTCTGTGGGATCATACTGGATGATGGAAGGCTACCGGTGGCAGTAGGTGGTCTCGCAAGTAACCTGGGCCTAAGCCATGGAGTGCTTTGAAGGTCATAATTAATACCTTGAATCGCACCCGGAAAACAACTGGCAACCAGTGCAGAGCGCCTAAAGGGTGTAACATGGGAGCACCTAGGTACCCCCATGATAACCCGTGCGGCCGCATTCTTTAGAGTTCCAGGAGCAGATATGTTGCTTAACCCTGTAAGTTATAGTCAAGAAAGAATTCAAAAGACGTTATATTAAGCAAATTATTAAATTTATTTAATAATATTAAATAAACATTACATTTATGAAACAGGGAGGGAGCAAATTAAAGGAAAGATACTTTCATAGTTATTTCAGTACTCAAACATAGTAAAATAGAAAAAAAGAAAAGAAAATAGTTGTTTGTTTATAGTTCTAGAGCAGATATCAAGTGAATTACTCTATAGAAGAGAAATGTAGGGAATTAACTTTGAAAGTTCAGCAACAGCCCCAATTAATGTCAGAACAAAGCAAATATGGAGCTTAATCTTCTCTTTGAAATTGCATAAGGCAACAGAAATAGTATTCTCCGTTGATTCCTTAAGGTAGTGTTGATCTTTGTAATATGGCAAACAAATTGAAAGCTATGTTTCCAACAGTCCAAGTGTAAGAGCATTGTTGTGAAAATGATAGTGGTTCTAACTGGCTCCTCAGGACAATAGTGGAAGGCAACCATTCAGGTATTCCAGGATGCAGAATAAGCAATTTATGCCATTCTATCCTCAACTAATTTGGAAGAAAGGTGTCTGTTTTATCTGAAGTTTAATCCACAACTTGAGCCAAGCCTCACGTAGCTTTTTCCATGCCAAGATTCTGCAAATTCTGAGTTATGTTTCATGCATTCAACATCTAATTATGACAGTGGTGGTGGTATTCTGTCATCACATTTGGATATGTGTGTGTTTATGTTTTATTCGCAGTGTCCTGAAAATCCTTGCTTTGAGGAAAGCTCAAGCCAAAAATATTTTGGAAGTGCTGAAGATGATCCTCCAGTGCCTAAAATCCCTCAGCCAACCTCACTGTTTTGTTCCACCTTGCATAATTTTCCTGCTAGAACTTTTAGCTTGCCAGAAAGACTTCACAAAGTAAGACATGGTGAAAACCATTCCCCTAACATTTGATCAATTTAAGACCATACATAATTGGACTGGTGTGTTTTGGAATGTCCACTTTTTCATGGAATGTCCTATCCCCATATCCTACATATAGATGAATCCAGAAGGGTTTATGATGTAGTTCACCAGCCAGCCTTATGTTGTTTGTTTGTTTCCAGCTATTTTGGACACTTAGAAGGGTGTGGGGCTGAATTACACCGAGAAATACGGGAATCCTTCTACCAGCTACTTCACTTCTTGGTCAATGCTTTGAAAGGATTTAACAACTACAGTGATAAGTATGAGCGCTATTCATAAAGCATGCTAAATTACTCTTTAATCTTATTGCTTATGTTGGTAATTGATCTTCTTGGTAGCCATTGGTCCTTTTGTGATGGTTTTATGAATTTATAAACTGTTATCTGCTCATCTTGTATAAATACATATACTTTTCTGAAACTTTTTGAGATACTTATTATTTTTATGTGGATTTTTATTCAACTTTTTTATTGATGTATTTGATCATTAGCCTCTCAGAGCTATCAGGAATGAATACTACAAAATATTATAAATAAATAATCACCATGTATTGTTTGTAGTGGATGAGAAGAAAGGGGTCAATTTCTCTGAGATTTTTTCATTGCTGTATTCAGATATTGCTCTTTAATCTGGATTTTTTTAAGGTTGCTGTAAGACTGTTGATTGACAGGGCCAGACATGTGGATGTTTTGATTATATTATTCATAGGAACTATTCCAATTAGTGAGCTATAAAAAAAAATCAGCTGGACTGTTTTGGTCTATCAAATTAAACTTTCTCTTAGAAAGAGTTCCTAAAAATCCAATGTCCATTTTAGAAACCTGCATTGCAAGCACAACAGCAGGTCTTAATTAAGTGGAATTTGGTTTCCCCACAATTCAGTAAATATCTAGCTCGGTTTCTATGCTATATAAAGATTTTGTGATATATTTAGTGTTTATATTGAATATATTTAGTGATATATTTAGCTGGGAATTACACAGATTGATACAGTTAAGCAAGACTCTGGTATTGTCTTTCTGAAGATTTTTTTTTTTAAGCTATTAAACTAAAAACATGGCTTCATTTCTGGTACATTTCAGACAGACAAAGCTGCAGTGGTGCATTTTCATGTCGCATTAAAATTGACTAATCAAGCCTTAGGCAGACTGATTGGTTATGGTCAATATATACGTACGTAAAATTTTGCCAACTTCCATGCAGTGGCGTCTTATTTGCTCCTTTGTTGGATTTCAATTAATTGTGAGAAATTTATCAACATGTGAAGTAAGATTCAAGAATAATATTAATAGCCATTAGGTGACAATTCATTTTTTTATATATCAGTACTGATATAACTGAGTACAGCTGTTCCGCTGATGGAGATGGTGAGCTATCATTACCTTGGCGTAGGAAGAACAGAAGCTATATTCTGCATACAACTAGATGACACTAAATGGGAAGAGGCTGAATCAACCAAATCATAAATGCTGCCTCATTAGATCAGTGAAAGAGCCCCAATTTTTTAATTTTTTTTAAACATCTGGATAGTTCTAAAAACAGAACGGTTTTCATGCTGTTCACCTGACAACTTCTGGCTGTTCCTGTGCTTCAAAATTTAGGTTCTTCTCATCATGAATGTGTCTAATTGCCGTGTAAAGCCATCTTGGCATCTATTATGCAATCTTCCTAGCAACACTGGTAGCTAAATTATACATTATAGAGAGAGGATGTCTTGAACACAACAACACTCAGTTTCAAAGGATTATTCTTATTATTTGTTTAGATCATTACTGCCTGCCTTGTCCTGTGTGCAGACATGCCTCCTTCACTTTTTGGATATGGGCTGGGAAGCAAACGATCTTTCCTTCTTCATTGATATTCAGCTGCCACGTCTCCTCCTCACCATGTCACAAGAAAATATAAGCACGCATGACAAGATAATTTGGTAAGTCAGGAAAACATGTAATATTAGAAAGAAGTCAGTGAAATAATTTCAAAACATGTTCTGCACATGGACATTTTCCACAACCACTTTAAAGACTCATTAAAATGGAGTAAAAATATTTAAATGACTTATGTATAGAATGTGCTAATATTATAAAAATTCTGACTTCACTATTAGTCACTTTCTGTAAAAATAGAATTATAGCATTTGGTTTGGTTTGGCTTGGCTCGGCTTGGCTCAGCTTGGTTACCTAGAATAATGTAACCATTGCTTAAAACTAAATTTAAACTTGTCTGCAACTGCATGCAAGCATCAATGCATACCTACACTGCAAAGAGTTTGATGGGTGTGCAGATAGTTGCAGATGAGTTGACACGCACACCTCCCAAATCTCAACTACACATTGTGCAAAGATGTGCATCCTGCATGATGATTGGTTAATAAGGCTTTGTTTTCTGTGCTTTGTTGTTTGAGTGCCCCCCATCAGCCGAATGGTTAACATTTGCAAATGTATAAATGCAATAGCTGTGCAACCATCTCCAAACAAGCATATACATTCCCTCATGTGCAATGACACAGACATCTAATCCTAGCTTTAGTTGGTTTGGGGCATTAGGCAAAGTTAGTCCTTGTTTTTATTGAAAAGGAATAACGTTTAAAAAGTTATTAAAAACTGGGAATTGTTTTAAAAATATTCCATAAGTAGAGGGCATGCTACTTTCTTTAAACACTGTCAAGAAAAAATGACCTGGTCCCGAAGTTACATATGAGTTTCAATGTAATCTTTTGTTCTCAGCTCGTGCAACAAAGAAGAAGAACTTGCTGACTACAAGCAAAACTCAGAGTGGATGGACGAATGCCAGGAAGGAGTTTTTGAAACCTGGTGTGACAAGATAAGCCAAGCAGACCCTGATAAGCAGAGAAAGGTCATCAGGATAAAAATGTTAACATGTTTTTTTTTCCAGATAGAGATTTTTAAACAGAGTGATGTACTGTAGCTTACATATGTTAAATGTTTTTGGACAGCAGAAGGCCTGGAAGGGTCTGTTCAGGAATCTATGAACAGGTTGTCCTCAGCTTATGAGGACTGTAATAGCCTGGCAATTAGGGTCGTAAGTTATGATAGTCATAAAACTGGTCCTCACGTGACCAATTGTACCATTTTTATTTTTATTTTTTGCAGTGGTTAAGTGAACACCGTGATTGTTAAGCAAGCCCATTTTTTTTTTTTGCTCTAGGCCAGTTTTGCTGGAATCCAGAAGTAAATGCCAGTTTATGGCAGAAACATAAATTGCAGTTCTGTCAGAAATATAAATCATGGTTGTGTGATTGCAGAAGGCTGCAAACAGCCATAAATACAGACAGGCAGCTCAATGTGATCACATTATCATAAGGGAAGACAGCAGTTCGAACTTAAAAACCAGGTTGTAAGTTTTTGGAGGGTGATCTATTATAGCTTTAGATGATCGCTAAGCAACCCATCATATGCCGAGGACTACCTTGGTGGCTTTGGGAACCCTCTGTATCCAGACCTCAGTTGAACTTCAGAGAGATTAGACATGCTATTACACAACTTTTCCAAAAAAAGCCAGAACATAATATGCATTTGTTCCCTTTGAAATTCAAAGCAATTCAGTCAGCGAAATTGCTTTCAGGTTTTGGAAGATGCCATCCTTCTTGGATTCCCATTTCCATCTGATTGCTCCTGTGCTTTTCTCCAGTGCTCACTAGGTGGGAAGCCTGGCCATTATGTTATTTATTGTTCATCAGCCTTTTATCACTATTCCTTTCTAGATGCACATGTTCATTGCTCGGTACTGTGACCTGTTACATGTAGATATATCATGCGATGGGTGTGATGAGATTGCGCCATGGCATCGTTACCGCTGTTTGCAATGCAATGATATGGATCTGTGTAAAACATGCTTTCTGGGTAAGGTAGATTGATGGAAACTGTATCATAAGCTTGATTTCCTGTAATGGAACTGTAGTTTAACTTATACTGTTATACTCAGAGTTAGTTTGAGGGGGGCAAGTGGGTATATACATGAACACATAGACATGCAGACATAGACTCGCATATAATTTAATAAAAGATAGAAGGGTATTTGTTGAAACCAAATGTCTATGTCCATTAAGTCTAAGTGGGCTTTTTCGAATTTCTATAGCAGTACTGGCACATGTGATGTTATAGGCATTGCCTAGAAAAAATGGAAAATTTTTAAATAGAACTATTCAATAATACAATGGAGTCCAGTGCCAATTATGACTTAGTTTCATGGCCAATTCTTTATGATTCTGTGAAACAAACTTAAAACTATCTGCTGGTTTCTCAGGAATAATTGGAATAGAATAGAATTTATCAGCTTCTTATGGAATAACATTCATACAGCAAAGCAGAGCAGTTATTTTGTGGCACAGTTTCTTGGCTTCTTCAATAGGAGGAAAATAGGCAGCAGGGCGGTCCATTTGCTGGCTCCCAGTTACTTGACAACTTTGGATGTGTGGCTTTGAGGCTTTAGACCTGTGTTTTGCAAATGTTGCAACTTTAAGATGTTTGAACTTCCAAGTCCCAGAATTCCCCAGCCATCATTGCAGAATGGCTTGCAGGACAGCAGTGTGAATGATGGAATAATGTGTTTTGCATTTGCCTATTAAAAGGTGGAGTGAGACCTGAAGGTCACGAGGCCAATCATGACATGATTAACATGGAGTATGCTTGCAATCACTGCCAAGGTATTATTGTTGGCCAGCGCATTAACTGCAATGTATGTGAAGATTTTGACCTTTGCTATGGATGCTACTCTGCAAAGAAGTACTCAGACAGGTACTGGCCCATCAGAGGCTACTGAATGTCAGCCTATCATTTGGTCACATTCTTTATGTATTTAGACTGTCTTTGCTTTATGGAGAAAGATGACTGGGGGAGGGTGAAAGGAACAGAAGGGGGTAATTGAAAAGATTTAATTTCTTAGAAAATCACTTTGGTTATTCCATTTCTACTTTGCTTAACTATCCTTCCCATGTAAGCAAAGGTTTTCTATATTGATAGTCCTCAACGTATGACCATAATGGAGCTTGCCCATTAAGGTTGTAAGTTGTAATAGTCATAAAACGTGTTGGTCACATGACAAACCCAATTTTATAACCATTTTTGCTGCAGTCAATAAATGAACAAAGCAAATGTCAGTTTTCGGCAAAACCTTCATAAAATGCAATCACATTTATTTTTTATTTTATTAAATTTATACCCCGCCCTTCTCCAAAAGGACCCAGGGCGGTGCACAGGAATTTAAAATACAATACAAAATCAAGTAAAAAATTTAAAAAACTTATTTGATACCCATCCTGCACTAAAAACAAATTAAAATCCCCAAATTTAAAACTGTCTAAAATAGTCATTTGTGGAGGTTACGCCAGGCCGGCTAAATGGAACAAATGTGTCTTTAAACACTGGCGGAAGAGGCGGAGGTCGGAGATGGTGCGAAGTTCAGGGGGTAGGTCGTTCCAATGATCTGTTTGTGGCATCATGATCACCTGATGCCACAAACAGCCATAAATGCAGCTCGGTTGCTTCCAGTATATCCCGATCTGATTTGTATAATTTCTGCCCATTTTTACAATAGTCTTTGACATTGTTCACAGTATTTTCTATACATCAAGAACAGCCAATTTTGTCTAAGCAAAAACCGAGTATCTATCAAATCATTGATTTACCACTGGGGGGTACAGACTGGCTGGTAGCTGGTGCCTTGTCATGAAGTGGGTCATATGACTGAACCATTTATGTTTCATTCTTCACTATGGCAGATAGTAGGCTTCAGATCTCTCTAAATGGAGTGCAGGGGGGGAAATACCTTGTTTTTATTAATGATCGTATCAGCCAGCTTTTATAACAAGGACTCTTTTGTCGTTTTAGCCACCTGCCTACCCATAGCATCACTGTGTATCCAATGGTGACCTTTAGGATCAGTGACTGCCATAGGCTCATTCAGCCTTATCTTCACAACTATGCCTGGCTCCTTTTTTCTGCCCTGGCTCTCTACAGCGCTGACTTAACTTGTGGCAAACAAGCAGATGGGGAAGAACTCAGTCCAGAAATCATCACTCATGCTAAAGTCCTACAGCAAGAATGTATTCAATTGATTGGAGATTGCCTGATGAAAGTGCAGCATGGCAAAGGTGAGTTGAGATATCATAGCAGTCTTGATATGTCTTTGGAATGTCCTTGAGAATCAGGGGGAAGAAGCTCCACAGCCAGAGCAAAAAGTAAGAGATGAGATGTCTCAGCCCACAAAAGGAATACGGGAAAGGTATGGAAAGCATCTCAGAAGGGACCCTCCCTAGTCGCCTGGAAAATAAGAGAAAGAGGGGAATGGTGTCCTTTCAGTCTTGCAAGATTCTGTTACTGTAACCTTACAATAAAGACAGTGTTACAACTCATGGTTTCTTACTTGAAGGGCGGACAGACATGGTGACTATTTGAATCCAAGCTATTTAACATTCCAGCCCTGGCACAGCTTTGGTAGACATAAGAGTCCACAGACATGAAGGATATTTATCCACCAAGAAATATGTTCATCACATATCCTCTTCCAGCATTCCAGCTCAACCTTATCTGAACTAACTCCCTCCTGAATAGCCTTTGCAGTCTGCAGAGTTGATTCCTTAAGCTGTTTCTGTTAAACCTAGTCATATCGGTCCATCATAGAAAGTGTCCTCACATATTGTATCACAGTGTGGTATGCTGGTTTAACAGTTGCGGAGAGGAAGGCACTACAGAGAGTGATCAATTCGGCACAAGAAACCATCGGTTGCCCTCTGACATCGCTGGATAACATTGCCAGATCTCGCTGCTTTAGCAGAGCAAGGAAGATTCTCAAAGATGATTCACACCCTGGTTGGTATCTCTTTGCCCTTCTACCATCACGCAGAAGATATCAAAGTATAGCCAGCCGAACGAACAGGTTTAAAGGTAGCTTCTATCCATGGGCTGTGAGACTTTTAAATTCAACCGCAATCACTCCATGCACATGCTAGTTTTTTCTTTTTTCTTTTCTCTCTTTTTTTGTTTCTGTTATAATTTTGCACCAGTGAAGTTAAAACCAATTTCATTGTAATTTTTACAATGACAATAAAGATTATTATTATTATTATTATATAAAAATAGCAGGAATTAGGAACGTATGCTCTCCATACAGATACTTTCAAATTGTTCCACAATGGTAGATTAATGAACAGGTCACATGCTGAGGTTTCTCTGTGGAACAAAGGGGAGCTCATCTTTTCCCTTGTATGAACGAAGATGTTTCGACTACTCTTGCCACTATTGTGGTACCAATAACTTTTGGATGCTTGTCTTGCTTCAAGAAAAGTTCAGTTGCTGCTATTGATGGTTGACCTTCCATTTTTGTCACCACCGTTTCTAGTGTGAAAATTCTCCTTGCAGTGACTCCATTTTTTCTAAATTTGTGGAAAATTCAGGATGGCCTCACTAATATTCCAAATATCATCAGCAATGATATTTGATGCTACTGAGAATCAAGCAGGATGAGGAGGGCCATGTTCTCCCCCACTATCCACATTTTTTTGCAGGCCATCCACAAGCAATGTTATTCCTGACCCAGGTCCAGGCTTCAGCTCATGCCTGAAAGAGAATTTAGACAATCCAGTTCATCCCAGATCCTCTGAAGTAACTCCAGATGAGATAGAAGTTATTCAGGATGGCTAGATAAAGGAATTCCCACTCTGTGGAGGATATATCACTCCTTCCCTCACATTACCATTTCCTGTCATCCCTTTCTTGGCAGCTTGAACAAAACAGAACAGAGCAGACGCACAACGAAGAGGAAGGATTCAGTAGATATGTGATAGAACTAATTCCATGATGTAGCCTGTATTTCAGAAATTTATTGATTGGGGGTGAATCCTGAATTTAGGCTGTTTTAACCTGTCTTAAACATCTAAACTTTCTTTCTTTGCATCCAGGTCTGAAAAGTCAAACTCTGCTTAGCATGTTGCCAGAAGAGCCTTTGTCTGAAAATGGGATGCCCTCCGTTGATTTTTCCGCAGATAGCAATGTAGTAAATCACGCCAGTGAAGAAATAATGGAAAATAACAAGATACCCAAATCTGTCATCCACAACAATGTAAATATTTTTTGAAAACACATGTATTGAGTAGTTTGTTACTTATAAATGCAGATCAATGCAGATCCTTTTTATTAAAGAGATGTATGCAAATATGGGAGTATGTGTTATGCACTCAACAATGGGGAAATGGATTCTAAATGATCTTTAGTTTTTTTATCCTGATTTTTAACTCAAGGCAGAGAACATGTTTGATATTATTTCCTCCTTTTATTTTCCCTACAACAACCCTGTGAGGTGAATTGAGCTGAGAGTGAGTGACTGGCTCTAAGTCATGTCTTGGGCAGGACTAGAACACATGCTCTCCTCTTTTAAGCCTAGTTGCTTAACTACTACACAAGTAAGCAGGTCAAGCTGTTTCCTACAGAGGAAGATGAATGAGTTCCAGGATTATTGATTCCCCTGCCCTTAGGCGAGATCTCTTTATGACCTCAACTACATCAAATCGAAGAGATCCTAAATATTCCTGGGGCTAAACCTTGAGCCACTGTGTCTCTCATCTCTTGTGTTCTTAGTCAGCTACTGAATAAGCTTAAGTTGACGCTCTCCCTTTGGAGATTTAGCAAGGTAGCTGTTCGTTCAAAATAATATAGCTTAAATCAGTCTAAAATTCTAATGCTCTTGAAGAAATGCTCCTATCATTAAGCAATAAAGGAGATCATTCCTAACATCTGAACTAGCCTTCTCAACTTAGAAATTTCCAGATAGGCAGGGTCTGTTAGCAAAGTCATCAGATTGGGGAACTGCAGTGGCAGGAAATCTTGAGCGTTCAGAGTTAAAGAAGGCTGTTCTATTGTAGTAGTGCTGTTAAACTCGATTGCAAATAAAATGGCTAAAATTAAAATAGCTTCTTTCTTAAAGTCAGTAACTGCTTAAAAATACAGTTTGAAGTTAATCTGTTATTTTGACTTAGGGAGATGGAAGCACTACTGAAATTCAGACTTCTATAAACACTAAGCAAAAGAGTAAAATGAAGATTGAGAACAAACTTTCCAATGGTCTTCCACCAAATAAAGAAATGGTATCACAAGAGAAACAGACTCTTGGTTTTAATTCAGACTTACTTGCAAAAGAGAGCATATCCCCAGGTAAATATTACTTTTTAGCTCCTTTTATAAGAAAAAGCAATTGCTGTTCAATTTCCTTTTTCTTGCTTGTTTATATACATTCTTTGCACCCAACTCTGCTCCTAATAGCAATACATGATTGTTAATTTCTAAATTGCCTAAAATTTTCTAAAAACTGACCCTAACTAGCAAATTTACAAAGAAAAATGAATAATTGCTAGCAAGCACAAATATATGAAATGTTAAATGGAATTTTAGAGTAATCCATATTTAATACTGCAGGTTGATAGGGTGAGAAGGCACATGTGAGAGGAAGAAGAGTGATCAGATTGCGAACTCATTTCCAGTTGTCTGAAATACAACTTGATGCTAAGCTGGAAAACATATGATCCTCTATATAATGTTGAATATACTGTATAACCCTTAGCAAGCCAATGCACAGACTTTGGTAAAAGGTGTTGGATTTTGAAGAGAGCAGTATTTAAAGGAGGGGTCCCCAACCTTTTGGACCACTAAATTCATAATTTTATATCCGACAGACCACTAATAAGATCTGCCTAACGACCAGCTGGGTGGGTGTGGTTAGGTGGTCATGTGACTGGGTGTGCGTGGCCAACTTGATGTCACTCACATCAAGGGGCACCTCGCCAGCCTCTACTGGCCCCTCCCCTCCCAGCCATTCCTCGCCTGCCTGCTCGGGCTCCTTAGGGCCCCAACTGGAAGCAGTTATTGGAGCTAAGCAGCCACCATGAGAAAGAATTGGCAAAACAGCTCAGTTCAAATTGGATCTGACCAAGAAGGAGGCTCAGCACCTCATTGAGCACCTCACTGAGGACTACAAGTATAGGCTTTCCAAGCAGAGGGAAGACCTGCGGGAGTGCAAGGCCAGGTATTGGCGCCTGAAGGCTCAGCAGGCTGAGATGGTCAGCCAGTTCCAGGCCATGATGCAGTCCCACTGGAACAAGGCCCTCTAGCCCTTCGCCACCAGCAGCACTTCCCTCCAGTCTTCGTCCAAAGCCTCGCACCAGGAGGCTGAAGCAGACCCCAAGTCAGAATTTCTGCCTCCTTCCGATCTGCACCAAAATACTCCAAAGGGGTCTCTGCAGCAGCACAAACATTCATTGCACATATCCTACCCAGGGATTGTAGTTTGAGGACCCCTGATTTAGTGCAATATAAAAAATGCAAATAATTTTTAAAGGGTCCCTGGTTTAGTGTTTTTATATTCCGTATGTTTATTTAGTGTGCCCTTATATCTAGCCACAGTAGAACTCTTACATTTTGCTACAACAAACACCCTGCAACATAAGTTGGTCTGAGAAAGTAATTGGCCAAAGGTTATTCAGTGAGATTCTGTGTTCTGAGGTTAGATGAGACACCTTATTCAGTTTAACACACAGTCTCTTGCTCATTTCTCATTCGTAGCTTAGAAAACCAGTGACATTGAGCCTAACTGCATACACAAGGACATTTTGAAATTTAATACTAGTATAGATGCCCATCATACAATCAGAAAATTGCTATTATTTCCCCAAATACCCTATCTTTACAAACAGTAGTTGGTATATTACATGTGTAATGCTGTAGCCTGGTAATGCCAAAAATGATCATCAGCCTTCCAGAGGTAGATGCATGAGCTGTGTGAATTCCTTGCATGCTGTCTCCCTCTACCAGACCATATGCAGATAGTCCTCAATTAATGATTACTTGTTTAGTGACAGTTCAATGTTACAGGACTGCTGAATAAAGAAACCGCACAGTATCTGCGGGTCACATAATTGAAATTTGAGCATTTAGCAATTGGCTCTCAATTATGATGTCCACGACATCCTGCAGCCACATGATCGCCATTTGCGACTTCATTGCCAGTTTCTAGCAAGCAAAGTCAGTGGGGAAGCCGGCAGGAAATCACAAATGGCAATCATGTGACATCATGCTTAATGACTGCAGGATTTGCTTAACAGTGGTAACTGAAAGTCTCATTTAAATTGACTGTTGTTCATTGATAGAGGTGCCATTCTCAATTAATATTGTTCAACAAGGACTACCTATATAAACATAGAAATAATATCCATCTGGGAATAATAATTATATATTTTACTATGTTATATATGATGAGAAAATGTGCACCATTATGGAGATTGAATTGATTCATTGTAAATCTGCAGTGATTGTAACATTACTAATATTTTCAACAAAGCATAACTTGAGAAAGCATTTTTTTTGTCGCTTTGCAGATGTTGAAGTTTCTGATGTTTTGCCTCCACCCCAAGCTGAAGAAAAACCCATGCCTTGTCAAGAGGAAGTATTTGCTGAATGTTCCCAGAAGAGGATTCTCGGGCTACTAGCTGCAATGTTGCCACGCCTGAAATCTGTAAGGAACTATCGAAATTAGGGAAATCAGTAAAGGAGTTTAAGTGCCTGATAATTAAGGAAGTAAGAAAAGGGCAATCCCTCCAGAAGATCATACGGATCATTAGTGGTTCCATCAAAGATTTTGAGAGTAGGAAGGAGCTATCCAGGACATCACATTCAATCCCTTCCTCAAATTGTTTGATATCCAGGAGATCTGTCATTGGTTCAAAAATGGAGGGGAAAATCCTGAAAATTATCTGGTTTTGAAAAACTGAACTTTTGAAGTATTAAAGTATGTTGCATCATCCCTTCTGCTGATTTCCATGTTCTTCCCTGTTTTTCTTTTTAGGGCTTAACAATGTCTCTAATTAACTTGGACCAGATCCTTCCTCTCATGTTTGATGTTGTCATCTCCAATGCTGGCCATTTAAATGAAACTTACCACTTAACCCTGGGGCTCCTGGGACAGTTGATTCGGAGACTGACTCCTGCAGAAGTGGATGCTGCTGTGAACAAGGTCCTCTCCACCAAGCATAGCCTTGTGGCTGCTGGTGATGGCTCCATCGTGCCAGAAGGCTGGAAAACAACGCATCTCCTCTTCAGTCTGGGAGCAGTTTGCCTGGACAGGTCAGTTTTCATAATGGCTTCATCTCAAAGGCTTTTAATATGCCCAGATGATGCTTTCTGTTATAAAGCTGTCATGGAATGGCAGAAAGTTATAAATGTTTGCAAACATGGCTGTTGCTCAAAACAAAACAAACACCCCTAAAAGGCTGCCTTCAATCCAAAACAAAATTGAAGCTCACAAGAAATTAGTAAGAGCTGTGATGGCGCAGTGGTTAGAATGCAGTATTGCAGGCTAATTCTGCTCCCTGCCGGCTGCCTGCAATTTGGCTGTTCAAATCTCACCGACTCAAGGTTACCACAGTCTTCCATCCTTCCGAGGTCTGTAAAAGGAGGCCCCAGATTGTTGGAGGCAAAACGCTGGCTCTGTAAACTGCTTAGAGAATAATGTAAAGCAGTATGAAGTGGTATGTAAGTCTCAGTACTATTGCTATCAGTAGTACTAATGTAAAAAAAAATTTAAGGGAAGAAAGAGAGAAATGGGAAATGTATTATAGCTTATTTGAAAATAGAACTAAATTTTAAACTTTGCAAGAGTTTCCTGCCTAGAGCAAAGATCTCAAACTCACTGTCTGAAGGCCACTTACTACCCCCCAAGTCATTTTCTGCAGCTCATTACAATCCATGAGGGAAACCGTAAGTTCTGCAAGAAATGTCCCTCTTAGCTGGCAGGATCTACCCCAAGAGAAGGCAGCCCATTTCAATGGGAAGTGAAGCAAAACAATCTTTGGCCGCTAACAGTTTTTGCAGCAATGCTGATGTAAGACAGCCACATGTGAAGATGAATAATTAATACTAACTGTTGGTTTCTAGCCGTGTCGGGTTGGACTGGGCGTGCACCATGGCCGACATCCTGCGAGCACTGAACTCCTCCTCTCAGTGGCATGATGTGATTGGTGCCTTCACCGACCACTGCATCAAGCAGCTTCCCTTTCAGTTGAAGCATACCAACATTTTCACATTACTGGTCCTTGTTGGCTTTCCAGAGGTGAGCATATTAAGACATGTGCTTTTTCTAGGCAACTTTCGGAAACTGCAAGTGGAAAATGCAGCCAAGATATACAGGTTAAACTCGATTGATTTCAGTTTAGAGGACTTCAGCTGCAATGGGCAAAAGTTATGTCCAGGCATTCTTTCAGAATAACAGTCCAGATGAATCACATACATTGATGGACTATAATTTGTGTCAATTTACATGAGTATGTAATTATGTCAATGTCATAAATAGATACAAACGATGTAAATTTAGATTGTAATGGCTAACCCCTCCCTTAAATTGTCCAGTAAATCATAGTTTTACTTGTAGCTTGCTTGGGTAGAGAGCAGATCTAGCTGTAATCTACCTTAACTGAACAAACGTCATCTGAATGTGTCTTTCCAACTCTACAGGTTCTATGCATGGGAACCAAATCAGTGTATATGGATAATGCAAATGAGGCCCACAATGTGATCATCCTCAAGCATTTCACAGAGAAGAACAGGGCTGTGGTGGTGGATGTTAAAACCCGAAAGAGGAAAGCAGGTTCACATCATTCATGTTTGAATATTTATTTACATCTTGTATATAGAAACTGTGTGTGCGTGCGTGCGCGCTAAGTGGAAAAACACTGGCCATTGGGGGCGAATTATTAGCCCCCGTGGAGAGGGCGCGCAATCTAGGCGTCCTCCTGGACTCCCGGCTGACCATGGATGACCATGTGACAGCTGTGGCCAGGGGGGCGTTCTACCAGGTTCGCCTGGTCCGCCAGTTGCGCCCCTTACTTGACCGGGACACCCTCCGCACAGTCACTCAAGCACTCGTGACATCCCGTCTACACTGCTGCAATGCTCTCTACATGGGGCTCCCCTTGAGGTGCGCCCGAAGGTTACAGCTAGTGCAGAATGCGGCCGCGCGGGGGATTATGGGAGCCTCGCGGCATTCCCATATAACACCTCTCCTACGCGAGCTGCACTGGCTGCCTGTGGCCTTTCGGGTGCGCTTCAAGGTGTTGATCACCATCTTTAAAACGCTCCATGGCACGGGGCCTAGCTATATGCAAGACCGTCTCTTACCTCACACGTCCCTTCGACCAATTCGCTCCCATAGAGAGGGTCTTCTCCGGGTGCTGTCGGTCGGGCAATGCCGGTTGGCGACTCCCAGGGGAAGAGCCTTCTCTGTGGTGGGCCCAGCCCTCTGGAATGACCTTCCCCCCGAACTTCGGACCATCACGGACTTCCGCCAGCATCTGAAGACGCACTTTTTCCATCAAGCTGGCCTAGCCTAGGCCCTGAGATCATCTAATCAGACTGCGTTTTAAATTAGCCAAACATTTTAATTAGTGGGATTTTATGGAATTTTAGCACGGGCTTTCTTAATTTAATCAGTTTTTATTATAGTAGTATTTATGACATTTTAATGTATTTATATATGTATATATTTAATTGCCTGTGCGCCACCCTGAGTCCCTTCGGGGAGATAGGTGCGGGATACAAGTGTAATAATAATAATAATAATTTAAAAAAAATTACGTGATCACAACTGTGCTTTCCTTTTCCCCTCACAATCTAGTGCTGGGATAGTTGGCAAATAGATGTTACCTATAATTATTAGTTTCACAAGTTCCAAATTTGTTTACCTCCTAGCCGCTACTGCTTTGGAATGGTCATCTTAGTCCTGGGATAATTAACAAGAAAGGAATTAGTATTTGTAATTTACATTCATTAGAGAGGAAGAGATTGCAAGAGAGTAAGGCAAGCACACATTGGGGACTATACCAGCTGTTTGTATAGCATGCTTGGTGCTGCCAGGGCCACTATGTCCATTGTGTGCTTTCTTACTCTCTTGAAATCCCTTCCTCTGCAATCTCTCTGCTCTGCAAATGTATGGGGAGAAAAACAACATGATAATACACACTGATCTGCAATGGTGATCATGTAACTGAAGGATGCTGTGAAGGTTGTAAATGCGAACATTAGCTGTAAAATTATTTTTCAGCACCATTGTAAATTGAATGGTCCCTGAACAAAACAGTCAGTAAGCAAGGGCTATCTATATTGAAATAAAATATTAGAGGTGGCTGAATGCGCATCATATGACAAAATTATTTACTACAAACCTATTCTTAATCTATATTCTGGCTACATCATCTTTCTGTGGATGTAAAAAGACATAATTCTTTAAAGAATTTATTTTTGAGGTAGATCTCAAAACATTTTACAAAAAGAGTTTGTATTTTTTTCACATTGCATCGTGCTAAGCCCAGGCCAGACTTAAGTAAACAGATCTGAACCCAGGACAGCTACCAACTGAAACCCTGTGTGTTTATCTATTTCTGTTCCAGTAAAAGATCTCCAGCTGATTAAGCCATGTGAGCAAGATGATACAGAGTCTCAGGACCAGCTCCGCCAGTATCTCCAACATTTTGTGTTTATTACTAGCCATCTTCTCCAGACCAACATTGACAGTAGCTCTGCAGAGGCAGTGGAAGCAACGTGGGTTTTATCTCTTGCTCTGAAGGGACTTTACAGAACGCTTAAGGTACAAAAATGGACAAAGATTCCCAAGGCATCTTATGACCCAGAATTATATAAATCATTGTGTGGGAGGGGGACATAGAAGAAAGATCACTGCTGATTTGTGATAAAGAAATGTAGAATGACCGAAATGGAAGAAGCCATTTGGTTTTTGTTGTTCAGTTGCTAAATCGTGCCCAACTCTTCATGACCCCTTGGACCACAGCACGCCAGGCCCCTTGTCCTCCACTGTCTGCCAGAGTCTTCCTAAACCCATGTCCACTGTGTCAATGATACTATGTAACCATCTCATCCTTTGTTGTCCCCTTCTCTTTTTTCCTTCGATTTTTACCAGCATCAGGATCTTTTCAAATGAGGCATCTCTTCTAGTTTGGTGGCCAAAGTATTTGAGCTTTAGCTTCAGGGTCTAAGAGGCCATTTAGGCCATCACATTCAATTCTCTGCATTGTAATCCAGATTAAAGTGTAAAATAAAAATGACTGTTTAGCCTTGACTTTGAACCAACCATTTTAGGTTCTTTAAAATAACAGAAGAAAGAATCCAAAGAATAAGATCCACTAAGAATACAACTTAAGAAGGTTGATAATTTTTATTAACAAAATGTTACAGTTAAGACAAAAGATAGCAACCAAAACCTCCTTCAGCCTTCTAAAAAGTTATTTTCAATCTTTATAATTTAATACACAGGCATTGCAATCAAAGATTATGTTTTCTTGATCAGAAATACTATATACCATACTATTTTTTTTCCTTTGGGAAGGAACAGTGGTCTATGTCTAATAATGTAAACTATAGATAAATATGTGATCTTCATATGTTCAGTGCCTTTCTCATGTAAGAAATCCTTTAACAAAAAATCCTGAAAAAAATCCGTCCATATAGACCAGGGGTGTCAAACTCACATTGTCACATGATGTATCGTGACACCCCCCCTTTGCTAAACTAGGCGTGGGCGTGGCCAGTGCGTGACACATCCGGCCTGTGGGCCATGTGTTTGACAGCTGTGATATAGGCCAACATGTCTCAACCTCAGCATTGTTAAGATGTGTGAACTCAACAGTGTTAAGACATGTGAACTCCCCCAAATCCCCAGCATGCTGCCCGGGGAATTCCAAGAGTTGAAGTTCACACATTTTAACCTAGCTGAGATTGAGAAAACCCGATAAACTATCATTCTTAGTCAAAGTGTTAATAATGGTTACCATTTTTTCCTGTGATCGACAGACACATGCTTTTGAAGAGATCCGCACAGCCTTTCTGCAATCTGGTTTGCTTAAGCTATTGGTGAAGAAGTGTAGCAAAGGAACAGGCTTCAGTAAGACTTGGCTTCTGAGAGACTTGGAGGTAACATAACATTGCATTTAAGCAGCTGAGCAAGTTCTTCTCTACGCACTCAGTTATTTGAATTATTCCGTACATCAGCAGTTTCTTTTCATTCTTGGGGTTTTGTGTTCTTCATAGTTTCAATCATTCTCATTGTGCTTCAACTAAGGAATGTTAAATGGATGTGTTGTTAGCCTTTTTGCTCCAGAGTGGAGTGATGTACACACAGGAAACCTAAACACAATGCAAACTGTTGGAGGGAGTCTGTTAATGGGATTTCATACAGCAAAATTTTGAGACAGCCTTTTTGCAAATAAGAGTTCCACGGTACAATTCAATAAATGAATATTCACGTTATCATTTACCGATATATTATTATTATGTTCATGCTTTATTGATCAACTACTAAAATCTGAGCGTATGGCTAAAGGCTAAAGATGAAGCAGCCTTACAGAAGAGAAGCAAATCTGGTCTGTAATTTGTCTTGTAACTTCAGTGGTTTTCCATTGGAATTTGAGTTGTGCCTTGTCTTTGTCCTTGCAGATCTTGTCGGTCATGCTTTATTCTTCAAAAAAGGAGTTAAACTCCATGGCTGAGCAGAAGGACTTAGAATTCAATGAGCGAGAGCATGAGCAAGCAGTAAATGAGCCTGTTGACACTTCCGATGCTGAGCAGAATAGGCTTGACCCTCTGGAGGGCTTGGATGAAACCACCAAAATATGCTTCCTGGTACTGCTTTTTAATGTGCAATGGGTGGGGCGGGTGACAATGCTTCAGTTGTTGTCGAAAGCACAGCATGTAAGCTTTGTGTTGCACTGCGCATGTTGTTTGAAGTTCTCTTGACATAACAAGGGATTGGTCCTCATCGAGGCAAAAGGAAGGCCTAACAGTACAAGCAGAAATTTCAGATTAGTGTTTCACTCAGGGGAGAAGACTAACTGGGATAGAAGTCAAGAATGCAACCATACAGTGTGTGTCCCTGAAGTTGTGTTCCAATTCACCATCTCTACTTCAATGATCAACTTCAGTTTGTCCCAAAATCCAGATAAAAAGTCACGTTAGCATGTTACGGTGGCAAAAATACAAGGCCCAATTATGCCTAAATGATCAATAGATTTAAGTGTAGTGTCGGTTTCATGGACTCTAGCCAACTACGAACAGATACATGGTTAGCCTCCAAAGTGGACTCTAACCCTTATAAAACTTTTTCTTGAACAGATCTGTCTATCTATTTCAGGGAATACTGTACTAAGTTTTTAGTGTTTTTAATTCGTTGCTGTTTTCTGTGAAAGTAAATGTAATGAATTGACAGAAGTTGCATTGACATCCTGACCCTTTGCAGCCAGATCTGATCTATCCAGCCAGTATAGTGACTGTATGGGGTGGAGGTAATTTGTGTTTTGTGGAAGCCTAACGTAGTAATTCAGATTCAGATGTTCACTCTACAATTGCAATACTTCCACAATGGTTTTTAGGGACATAGGGAAAAAATTGGATTTTTGGTGTTTGATGGCAATGAAGCATCTGGTAAAAAATATTTGCAGATAAAAAAAACAAACAAGCCAAAACCAAGAACCCAGCAATTCAACCCAGAGCTACATTAGGAAGTACTTTCCCTTCTTCTCACCTAATCAGGGTTAAACCTATTTTCAGATGACACATGATGCTCTTGATGCACCTCTACACATTCTTCGAGCCATGTATGAATTGCATATGAAAAGGACAGATTCTTTCTTCCTAGAGGTTCAGAAGAGGTAAGAGAATTTCCAAACCCGGCTCGGAATGACTTAATTTATCTATTAATCAAGAATACCTAAAGAGGAAACTAGCAGATGGCCAAGAGTTTATTTTTAACAATTGCAGATATTGTGCAGTGCGGCAGGGAAACTACCTGTATTTCTAAATGAGCTATTGATAATTTTGAGGAAGACAAGATACCATTTCAAAGGACAACTTTCTTGTTGGCCAGGTTTTAGTGAGGAGAAGTATTTACTGTGCAAGAAACATTCCGTCATGGTCTTGCTCTTTTACAAGCTGAAACGGCACAACCCCAGAGACAGGCTTCTATAGGATACCAAATTTTCTTGACGTTAGGGACAGAGGATAAATTACTTGCAATCAGTTACCTTGTCTTTGAAAATACGTTTATATAGCAAATTAAAAGTATAAGACAAAAGATAGTCTAAATTGCATGGAACATGGACAAGGTACTTAGAAACAAAGAAAGCTACATAACCATAGCATTGCTAATATAAAGTAGCACTTGATGGGATGAAACACAGGGAAGTAATTTTAAATTTAGAAATTGCTCAGCTCAAAGGTACTGTCTTTAAACTCTGACAGAAAAAATAATTTGCGTGCATTTCTTAAAGATTTGATGGAGAAGTACTTACCATGGATGAAAGGATTCGTACATTGGCTCAAAAATGGCAGCCCAGTAAGCGTTTACGCACAGAAGAGCAGAATTCCAAAGCCCTGGATACAGATATGATCATCGTGCCATGTTTGGTGAGTGTACTCTTTTATGAAAAGCATTTTTTAAACTTTGTTCCATTTATGTAGTAATATCTACCGGTACTTCCATCAAATGTGATCATTAACCATATTAGCTGGAACTGATTAGAATTGTAGTCTGAGCATCTGGAAGGACACGGGCATTGAGAAATGCTTGTTGAGTGCAATGTACACTGAACTAATATTGCTATTCTTCAATCATTCATTGGCATAGTTGTGAGATATTTGGGGAAGCAGAAATTTAAAACATCTAGAGCTGTGATAGCAAACCTATGGCACACATGCCTGAAGTGACATGCGGACCCTTGTTGCCTGGAATGCATGGCGTTGTCTGTTCCTCTTCTGGATTTCTGGCATGCGCGCGTGATGATCACCTGGCCTTTGTGCATGCACCAGTGTCACAAACTGGAAGAGCTTCTTCTATTTTCCAGTGCAAGCATCTGCGCCAGCCAGCTGATCGTCACGTTTGCATGTGTATCAGTAACTGGAAGACTAGCTGGCTGGCATGTATGTGCACGCCGGAAACTGGAAGTTTATTGTCCAGCATGCACGTGCCTCCTGGGAAGCTCCTCTTGCGGCTTGTGCATCAGACGAGCATGCAAAGCACATGCACACACTCTCCCTTTTAGGCACTTGGTGGCAAAAAGGTTCGCCTTCACTGATCTAGAGGATATTAAACTAGAAACACACAACAAGGAATGTGACATATCTGCAGTATCAAACCCTTACAGTCAGAATGTACTGTAGAATGTTAATGCATTTTTAAACACTAGCGTCCATTTTGGAGAGCTTTACAGCATACTATCTTCAACATATGTCCGGTCATTTAGGTGATTCAGTATGATATACCATTCAGGATTTTAGATGTGGACAAGCAAGACTTGATCCACTTAATCATAATAATCTTAAAGACCCGTTACAGTTTCTATTACTGACTGTTATTTTTGAAACGATCACATAGTACATGGGCAGCATCCAAAAGCAGGGTAGGTTTGGAAATGAGACATTTTCACATCTACTGAGACTCCTTGTATGTTACAGTCCAAGCCTGCTCCCTGCAGCAAAGCCACTGAAGAATCCAACCCAGTGACCCAGAAACTCATCACCAACACAGAAAGTGACCTCCAACTCAGCTACGCCAAGCAACGACGCACCAAAAGTTCTGTCCTCCTGCATAAGGAGTTGGACTCCAGAAGCAAGAAAACTGTGCGGGGTTATCTCTACCGAGTCAATGAAGCTACTGCTGTCCTCTACGCCAGGCATGTCCTCGCTTTGTTGTTGGCTGAGTGGCCTGATGATGTAGCAATAAGCGAGGAGATGTTAGATCTCAGTGGCCCAGCGCACATGACATATATCCTGGACATGCTGTTGCAGTTAGAGGAAAAACAGCTGTGTGAAAAGGTAACTTGCTTTATCCTTCTGATTTGGGAGTGAACCCAGAAAAGTAGCTTGACACTAGCAGACAAATCAGACCCAAGCAACAAATGCTACTCACTTGTTTTATTTGGTTTTGCTTGGGACAATTTTCTTTTTAATATGTTAGTCTTCTATTTAAGTTGGATTTCAAAAGGGGGAAAAAAAGAAACAGAATATTCCCATTTTTCTCGTTTTGTTCCCCCCCCCCCCCTTTCCTTGTTACCTGACTGTCTCAGTTGCAATCAGGTTATCCAGGAAGATTGTATGAAATTCATGACAGAAGAGATCAGATGTAGGATGTCTATAAAAAATTGTAAAGCGCTTACTTGGCGTTTAGAAGATCATAGTTCCCTCTCAAATAAAGTGATCCTGGAATGCCTGAGTATTTGGATAGCTGCTAGTCACCTGTAAATGGAATTGGGCCAGATGGATAATAGCTGCCTTATTTTCTCAGGGAGGAAGCATCCTTCCTGTTTTGAGCATAACTAATATTACTGGAGCATTCCATTAATACTAATGAAGAAAATTCCTTTAGATCAGCAGTTCTCAACCTGTGGGTCGTGACCCCTTTGGGGGTTGAACGACCCTTTTGCAGGGCTCACCTAAGACCACCAGAAAACACATATTTTCGATGGTCTTAGGAATTAAGACACTAATTTTATGGTTGGGGGTCACCACAATATGAGGAATTGTATTAAAGGGTCGCGGCATTTGTGAAGGTTGAGAACCACTGCTTTAGATGATCAGTTTTGGCCTGTAGAAATGTAGCTGCAAGGTGTTCTTATCCGTGTACACTAAATTTTGGCTTCCACTTAGAAACAATCTCCTTCCTCCTAGTTTTCTTCCTTAAACTGGAAAAAAGGTTTGAAAATTGCTTCCTAATCTTGTTAAGAATGATCTCTAATTAAACTTATTCATACTTAAATCTATGACTCCATTCCAAAGGAAAAATAGTGTATATCAAGCATACCTCTATTAGTAATCTAAGAGTACAGTATTTATCGGCGTATAACACGCACAGGCGTATAACACGCACCTTCATTTTAAGAGGGAAATTTCAGGGGGAAAAATTAAATTTCAAATAAAGAACTTTGAAGCAAAATAAGGTAGCTCAGAACTTTTTTTAATTAATATTATTACCACTTATAAGGTAAATAATGTAAAAGGACAGTAAAAGCAACTGTTTTAACAAAGAAACTTGGATATTCTGTTTTTACAAAAGTTTACTCAGAAATCGCTATCCCCTCCCTTCCTGTCTCTCTTTGTCATTCTCTCTGTGTCTGTCAGATTCTGATTCCCTTCCTCCCTCCCTCCCTCCCTCCCTCCCTCCCTCTCTCTCTCTCTCTCTCTCTCTCTCTCTCACTCTCTCTCTGGCGGGCAGGCAGGAAAGCAAGCAAGGCGGCTGGAGGAGGGGAAGGAGGAGGAGATGACGGGCACGGAGGCACGGAGCTCTTCCCCGCGGAAGAGGAAAGAGCCACCGAGTCAGTGAATGAGTCTGGGAAGCCAGAGATAGCAAAAAGAAAAAGAAAAAAGGAGGGTGGAAGAAAACTGATCCGGACTCTTGTTAGCGAGAGGGAAAAAGAAAAGAAAAAAAAGAGCGCTCGCAAGGGGAAAAGCATTCAAGGAAGAGTTGGCGAGAGAGGTTTAAGAGAATCTTCACGTTGTCCTCGAGAAATTCAGGGATTTAAAGTTTAGGGTCGCCGAACTGCTCTTTGCTTTCCTCCCACCCCGCCACATCTTTTCGATGGCTGTAATATCTTCTGGCTGTTTTTAATTTCATCTGTCTCCCCCCCTCCCCTCCCCGGGAAGAGGGAGGAAGAAAGAGCAGCTTTTCTTGGGTCGAATTTATTTTTCTTCCACCGAAGGGGGCATGTCCATCGGTTCTTCTGACAGCTTCCCCCCCCTCTTGCTCCTACAAGGAAGCCAACCCGAGGATAATCTTGAAATACACCAGTTCCCCCGGATTTGCTGCTGCGGGCGCCTCCTTCTGCGCTGGCTTCTCCCCTTTCCCCACTTCCCGGCTGTTTTGCCGCCGCCGCCGCCCCTCGGCGAGCTCCCGAGGTTTGGAAAGAGCCGGGAAGTGGGGAAAGGGGAGAAGCCAGCGCAGAAGGAGGCGCCCGCAGCAGCAAATCCGGGGGAACTGGTGTATTTCAAGATTATCCTCGGGTTAGCTTCCTTGTAGGAGCAAGAGGGGGGGAAAGCTGTCAGAAGAACCGATGGACATGCCCCCTTCGGTGGAAGAAAAATAAATTCGACCCAAGAAAAGCTGCTCTTTCTTCCTCCCTCTTCCCGGGGAGGGGAGGGGGGGAGACAGATGAAATTAAAAACAGCCAGAAGATATTACAGCCATCGAAAAGATGTGGCGGGGTGGGAGGAAAGCAAAGAGCAGTTCGGCGACCCTAAACTTTAAATCCCTGAATTTCTCGAGGACAACGTGAAGATTCTCTTAAACCTCTCTCGCCAACTCTTCCTTGAATGCTTTTCCCCTTGCGAGCGCTCTTTTTTTTCTTTTCTTTTTCCCTCTCGCTAACAAGAGTCCGGATCAGTTTTCTTCCACCCTCCTTTTTTCTTTTTCTTTTTCTTTTTGCTATCTCTGGCTTCCCAGACTCATTCACTGACTCGGTGGCTCTTTCCTCTTCCGCGGGGAAGAGCTCCGTGCCTCCGTGCCCGTCATCTCCTCCTACTTCTCCTCCTCCTCCTGCTGCTGCTGCTGGAACTGGCGGCGGTGGCGGCGGCGAAACAGCCGGGAAGTGGGGAAAGGGGGGAAGCCCCTCGACCTTGCTCTATCTGCCAGCGGAGGAGGCGCCCACCGCGGGGAAGAGCCCCGTGCCTCCGGGGCCATCATCTCCTCCTCCTTCCCCTCCTCCTCCTCCAGCCGCCTTGCTTGCTTTCCTGCCTGCCCGCCAGAGAGAGAGAGAGAGAGAGAGAGAGAGAGAGCAGACGGCCGCGGCGCTTCGCTGAGGGAAAAAGAAGACAGCGCAGCCACCTTGAGAACGCGGAGGACTTACGGTTCCCGGGTCCATGTAACCTTATATCGGCGTATAACGCGCATATCGGCGTATAACACGCATACATCATTTGCCCCCTATTTTCAGGGGGGGAAAGTGCGTGTTATACGCCGATAAATACGGTAAGTTCTTTTCTCACTTTTAGACCTCAGGGTTTTGGGCAAAAGCAGAGAAGGGCCATCCAGCGTCTCTCTGTTTCTTCTCTTACTTTACTTTTCTTGTTTCATCACTCATCACACCCACCTGTATTTTTATTGATACCAAGCTTAACTTTAACCAGCATTTAGTTTGTGAATCACTTTTGTGTGTCCCCCACCTTGATCTTTCCTTCAGATTCTACTGAAAGTGCTCCATGGATGCAGTGGAACCATGCTAGCAAAGATGGCACTTACAGCCTGTCAGTTCATGGAGGAGCCTGGGATGGCGGTCCAAGTGCGAGAGTCCAAGCATCCGTACAACAATAATACAAACTTTGAGGTACTATGCTTAGTAATCTTGACACCAGGTGAGCAAAGTGTCAGTCATGCTTGCATAGGCAGTTGGCAGTTCCAAATGAAAAAGACCATCCAGCTCATATTGTTCTATTTTATCAAAAAGGTGGTTATGCAGGGGTGGGATTCGACCAGTTTGACTATCAACTGGGAGTGAATCAGTTTGCTCTGACTAGCAGCTGGGCCTGCCCCTGCTCACCTATATTCCCTTCTCTGAAGCCCAGCTGATAGGCACGGCAGAGTGGATTGCCGCACCTCAGCTTTTCAACGGTAATGCGGAAGGTGATTTCTCTATAAATTGTGCACGTGCGCATAGCGCACATCAGGCGCAAGCACTCAGTGAACCATTTATTAAACCGGTAGGATCCCACCCCTGTGGCTGTGGTCAAACCAATTAAATGCCTTACTATAGATTAGGTACAAGGCTACCGAAGAAGAAATGGCAGGCTGAAGACAGTTCCGCAAAAAGTGAAGCTGATGACTGAAGTGAAATGAAGAGCTGGTGAATAGACTCACTCTTTGGTCATTCAACTCCAGGCAAGGAGAAGACATGAGATCATTCACAAGTGCTACAGACTGTTGTTCCTCATGAGGAGACTGAGAAAGCAGCCTCTGGCAGGTTTAAAGCTCTGGGAGATGAGGGAATGGCCATTTTGCTCAAACTGTGATTGGCACCTTTGATTTCAGCTATTAGAAACTTCTGGATTGACAAGTTTTACAGCACCAGATGGGTTTCCCTTAATCCTTAGTGAAAGAAGTTTTAAATACACATTTAAGGGTTTTTAAAAATTGATTGGGATAAACAACAAAAGGATGATTAAATTTTTGAATGTTGCAAATGGGTTAAGATTTTCAATCTTGTCTTGAAATAGGATTTTGATATTTATTTATTTATTTATCATTTAAATTTATAAACTGCTCCCTTTCCCCACAAGGATATTGATTGTAAGGAGTCCTTGCTATTAGAATGTTTTTTTTAATTCTTAAAAACATCTATAATAAAATAAGATTTTAAAAGTTAGACTAGAAGGAAGTAAAGATTATAATTGAAGGGGGGAAACCATTTAAATTTGATTCTGACAAGATTGAGACTGATTTGAAAGTAAATTTTAAAATGTCAGGCAACAAGAATGACATAGAAAAAAATGTTACATTGGACATACAAAAGAAACCAGCTGATGTGTTAATAATTGAAACATAACTAATCAGTAATGGCCTGGATAATTGTTTATATTTGATTTTAAATAAAGACTTATTAAAGCTTTGAAGAATTTTGTGGGAAATGACAAAAAGGGAAAAGAAATCAAGTTCTGGGACATTATTGAAAAAGACTAAAGGTCAAGATGTTTATGAGTAAAAACAAGGATTATACAGTTGTTTTGATCAAGGGCCAGAAATAACGTATTACTTATGGTAACCCTTAATGGACTTTTGCTGATCTCTGTATAGAAATGATGAGGCTTTAAGTATTTGTTTATTTATATATATAAGAGAGAGAATATGGGAAGAGATCATTTGTGTTTTAAAAGTAGATGGTAAGTTGCTAAAATTATTTGACAAAGTTCATCATAGCCACTTCCTTGATAAAAGGAAACAATAGGTATGGGTGGCCCCACTATCAGATGAATTCACAGTTGGTTGAATAGCTGTGCCAATACATGGCCCTTAATGCATCTATGTCTACAAGGAAGGAAGTATAAGAACATAAGAACAGCCTTGCTGGAACAGGCCACAGCCCATCCAGTCCAGCATTCTGTCTCACATGGTGGCTCACCATTTGCTTCAGGGTATTCCCAAGCAGATGTCTTCACCTGCTTATGATTCCCTGCAAATGGCATTGAGAAGTATTTCAGGGGTCTGCCCTAGGCCCGGTGCTCTTCAACAAGGGGATAGAAGGGATGGTCATCAGATTTGCAGATGATACAAACCTGGGAGAAATTGCTAATCCCTCAGAAGACAGATTTTAGGTTCAACAGGATCTTGATAGACTTGAACGTTTGTTTTTTTATTCATTTTGTATGTATTAAAATTTTATACCATCCATCTCTCTTTAGAAGATGACTCTAGGCCAGTGGTCCTCAATCATTCCAGTGTGGTGGAGCAGCAGGTGGGGGGGTGTTGTAGAAAAGATGGTTTTGTGTGAGTAGCAGGCATGCACATGAGCACGCGCAACTCCATTTGTGCAAGCAATTCATTTAAGGGGAAAATCAGGAGGACTGTCAGAAAGTGGAGCAGGATAGCATCTGAGCTTTGGTATGAGGTTAAAAACAGCAGGCACAGAAACCCATTGAAGGAACGGTGAAATAAATCATTGTGTTTATTTAAAAATGTTTGATTCTGCATTCAAAAGTGACTCTGCAGGAATTGAAATGCTTTAACCTTCAGCTTTTGGTGAGGTGGTTAGATAGATCCTTGCAACTTTACCTAAGGCCAAATGGTTTTGCTTGGCTGCATGTTCTTCTTCATGGACTAGGCAAGGATGCCTTTTGCAACCTATCAATCATAAGAACATATTTATTTATTTATTTATTTATTTATTTATTTATTTATTTATTTATTTATTTATTTATTTATTTATTTATTTATTTATTTATTTATTTATTTATTTATTTGTTAGATTTTTATACCGCCCTTCTCCCTTCCGGGACTCAGGCCGGTGAACAGGCAACAATAAAACCAACAATAGAAAACATCAAATACCTGCAAGGTCCCTTCCAACTCTTGTTAATCTGTTAAATCTGTTAAATACATTAAAATACACTAAAAATACCTTAAAAATATATTAAATGGGTGGTCTGTTCTAAAATCCAGATTAAAAACCCTGGTAAAAACCATTAAAAACTACGCCAGGCCGGCCGCACGGAATAAGTAGGTTTTCAAGGCCCGACGGAAGAGGCGCAGGTCCGTGATTGTGCGTAGGTCGGGGGGTAGGTCATTCCAGAGGGCAGGGGCTGCCACAGAGAAAGCTCTCCCCCTGGGGGTCGCCAGCTGACATTGCTTGGCCGACGGCACTCTGAGGAGGCCCTCTGTGGGAGCGAACTGGTCGGTGGGAGGCATTTGGTAGCAGGAGGCGGTCCTGCAAGTAACCAGGTCCCTTGCCATGGATTTAAAATTCTCCTTGCATCAGAGGCACAAAGCTATCAAACCTCCAAAGTGATTTCCCCTTTTTTGAGCTGTAGGATTCCAGCAGGTTTTCTTTAGTCATTTTGGTTGATTGGCTTCTACCCATTTGGGTCATGTTGGTAAAGGGCTGTGGAACAACACTAATATTCATACATTGTTTTATCCACAGGATAAAGTTCATATCCCTGGTGCTATCTACCTCTCAGTCAAATTTGACTCTCAGTGTAATACCGAAGAGGGATGTGATGAGTTGGTCATAGCCAGCAGCTGTGACTTCATCCATGATCGACATACATTCAGTGGGCCTCCACACAAATGGACTGATTTTGAACTTCCAGGTAAACTACAAAAGATTTATTCAGGAAACCAATTGTCCCTTATTTATCAGAAATAACAGCATAACAGAACAAAGTTGGAGGACACCTTAGAGCAGTGTTTTTCAACCTTTTTTGTGCAAAGGCACACTTTTTTCATGAAAAAAATCACAAGGCACACCATCACCATTAGAAAATGTTAAAAAATTTTTAACTCTGTGCCTATATTGACTATATATAAAGTAATTCTCTTGAATAGGAATCAAATAAACACAAAGAAATTATTTTATAATTACTTTATTATGAAATAATAAAGTATTTTATAATTGTTCATATTTCTGTTTACTTACTCAGTGCGAAACCTGGGCCTGTTTGGCTGAACACAAAGCTGATATTCTGGCAGGAATTTTTCCCACGGCACACCAGACAATATCTCACGGCACACTAGTGTGCCACGGCACAGTGGTTGAAAAACGCTGCCTTAGAGGTCTTCTAGTCCAACCCCCTACTCAAGCAGGAGACCCTATACCCATGATGGAGAACCTATGGCACAGGTGCCACAGGTGGCACACGAAGCCATTTCTGAGGGCACATGAGGCGTTGCCCTGTCAGCTCTAGCACACACGAGCATGCTGGCCAGCTGATTTTCCGCCTTGGTTTTCAGCCATTTTTTGCCCTCGTGAAGCCTCGAGAGGGACAACGGGCAACCTGGAAGTCCATTCTTGAACTTCTGGTTTGTGTGTTGGGCCTTTTTTCGCCCTCCCCAGGCTCCTAAAAAGCTTCTGGAGCCTTGGGAGGGCGAAGAATGAACCTACCAAGCCCACCGGAAGTCAGAAAACGGGCTGTTTCCAGCCTCTGAAGGAACCCATTTTTGCCCTACCCAGACTACAAAAAAGCCGTGTGTACATGTACTGGACAGCAGGGGGGTGTCACATATGTATTCTCAGGGGGCACAGCATGGGAGGCATTAAATTATGCGGGTGGGCATACGAGCATGCACAATAGTGCGAGCGTGTGTACTTTAGGCACCCGAGGTGAAAAAGGTTTGCCAACACTGCCCTATACAGTTCCAGATAAATAGCTGTCCAGTCTCTTCTTAAAAACCTCCAGTGATGGAGCACTGACCACTTCTGAAGGCAAGCTGTTCCACTGGTTAATTGTTCTCACCGTTAGGAAATTTCTCCTTAGTTCTAGGTTGCTTCTCTCCTTGATTAGTTTCCATCCATTCTTTCTTGTCTTGCCTTTCGGTGCTTTGGAAAATAAGGACCAGTGTTTTGGGCCAAGTGGGCACATTTTGAAATTTTGAAAGGATGCTATGACAATTTTTAGAAAATGGCTACTGCAGTGGACATAGACAGTTAAAAACATTCATATATCAAATATTAATCGATGAGATTATTTTCTGCCACCTCTCTAGAAGCTCCCAGATACTCTCAACTATCACAACTGACCTTTGTCTTTTGAGAAGCAGGTGGGCACCCTTTCAAACAAAATACTAAGTAATATACACTCACTGCTTGAAATTTCTAAGAGTGCCTCTGAAATGCTTGTAAGAACTCAAAGTCGTATATATCAGGGGTCTCCAACCTTTGCAACTTTAAGTCTGAAGGACTTCAGCCCCCAGACTTTGCTGGCTGGAGAATTCTGGGAGCTGAAGTCCTTCAGACTTAAAGTTGCAAAGGTTGGAGACCCCTGATATATAGGAATTAGAACTATATTTTTTTGGCAGAAATGTCCGGTTTGGAACAAAAAAAATCCCCATTCCTGACAATGGGTACATTTAACGACAAGCACACCTAGTTTGATGTACACCCTGTTCTACCATTTGGACTACCTCTCTATTCCCTTGCTTGTTTGCAGATCGGAAAGACCCTTATGAATGAATTCTCTATAACATTATTTACATACTAGTTCTAGTCTGGATTCTATCATGATAAGATGGGAATCTTGATAAAGTCTGCTGTTTTAAGTGCCGAAGGCTTGCTGTTAGTTTTCTTTGTTTTATTTTAAAATGCTATTTTACTACATCTCTGTAAACCAAAGGGATGGGAACGTAGGCCTTCCAGATTACGAAGACAATGTGGTTTTTAATTTTTTACTAAATATTCCTACCCCTGCTTTAGCTGTTACTAGATGCTATGAGCCTATTGCATGGCTCAAATGACTGATTTGAGTGTGTGTTGTTGCCAAGTGGTGGTGGTGGTGGGGTTGTATTACTTTATTTTTACTTTATTTTTTTCCTATATTGTATTTTTATTTGCCTGTATGTCACCTAGAGTCTCTGTGAGCGAGTAAGTGGCTATATGTGAGCGATTAGGCAGTAAGAGCCACAGTGGTACAGTGGTTAGAGTGCAGCACTGCAGGCTACATCTGCTGCCTTCCTGCTGTCAGCAATTTGGCAGTTCAAATCCCACCAGGCTCAAGGTTGACTCAGCCTTCCATCCTTCCGAGGTGGGTAAAATGAGGACCCAGATTGTTGGGGGCAATAGGCTGACTCTGTAAAAAGCTTAGAGAGGGTTGTAAAAGCACTGTGAAGCGGTATATAAGTCTTAAGTGCTATTGCTATATAAATTTTCTAAAATAAATATACAAATAAATAAATAAATCTTGATTATTAATTTTAGAACCATCATCTTTATTGATTCCAATAAGTGTGTGTGTGTGTGTGTGCACCATTTTTAATACAAATTCTTATGAAAACTACAAATAGCAAAAATAGTTAAAGAGGCAAGTCTCCCTCCTGCAGGGTTATGAAAGAAAAAGAGAAGCCTTGTCAAACAGGTGATTTCAGGCTGTGTGAAAGAATCTTTCCTTCTTATTTGACAGGAGATACGCTATACTACCGATTCACCACTGACATGAGCAATACCGAGTGGGGTTACAAGTTTACAGTAACAGCTGGTCACCTGGGGAGATTCCAAACAGGTCAGTACTGCTTAGGTTGCACCTTGTATTATTGCTTAGTGGGTATCTTTGCGTAGGGATACTAAATGAAATAATAAATATCTATGTTGAAAACCTGAGAATATCTAATTCAGTCTCCTTCCAACAACATTGAGAGTGAATGTCCAACACATCTAGATAGGGCAGAGGTGGTATTCAGATGCATCAGAGTATATGACGCACCAAAGCAAAAAATGGCCCATTTTTTGTCCAAAAAAAAGGGGGGGGCTGAATAAGAGGCTTATAGAGTGCTCTGGGGGAGGGGGGGCAGAATTCGACCAATTTCATTGTAATTTTATTACAATATTATTACAATGACAATAAAGATGATGATGATGATAATTGAGCAAAAGATGGCCTGTTTTTTGCTGATTTCTGCCCTCCCCAGCCCCCAGGAGCACCCTGAAAGCCTCCTAGAGGCTATGCACGGCCATTTTGGTGAGGGGGCGGGGTTTCAGGAGGCTAAAAATGTTGTATTCAGTGTATAAGACACACCCAGATTTTCAGCCTCTTTTTGGAGGGAAAAAGGTGCGTCTTATACTCCGAAAAATACAGTATCTTAATTATTTTAACTTTATGAAACCACTTTTCTAATCTCCTCAATTATACTGTATGTTTTTCTTAAGCTCTGTACACCATCTTAGTTATGAACTTTTCTACGAACAAGAATATAGGATTTATTAAGGAGAAGGGACTTAAAAGAACACATGGAAAATGCAGTGTGCTTATATTGAATTTCAGGCTTTGAGATCTTGAAGCAAATGCTGTCAGAGGAGAAGGTAATTCCTCATATTCCACTTGTGAAAGTTTGGGAGTGGCAGGTGGGCGTGGCCTGCAGGCAAATTGGACACCAACGATTGAAAGCCATCCACTTGCTCTTGAAGATCATACAGTGCAGCAGTGAGAGGTACACTTTCTGATCCCACCTTTGTTTTTCTAGAGGGAGTTCCTAGCTCTTGTGTTTGTGCAGAAAATGCATAATCCACATTACTACTGTATATCATGTCATCTTACGATTTTTGAGGGCTATGTATTTTCATTTTAAACTCTTTGTTTAAGTTGGAATTGAGAGTGTAAAAAGTTTGAGTTTTCTCACTCCCAAATTGTAAATGGAAGAAATTGTTTTGGCTCACAGGTGGTTATCCAGCTTATTTCATACTTCTTTCTTCCTAAATATTGACCTGTTTGTTCTTCCAATGAATCCAATGGTAAGTCCCTCCCAACCACTCTCAAGGCAGCACTTTTTTTTTTTTTTTGCAGCCTCTACAGCAGGGGTGTCCAACTTGGCAAGTTTGAGACTTATGGACTTCAACTCCTCACTAGCATTGCTGGCTGGGGAATTCTGGAAGTTGAAGTCCACAAACTTTAAAGTTGGTAAGGATGAACATCCCTGCTCTAAAAGGATAGTCTCTTATCCCAGTTGTTGCCTCGCCTTGCTCCGGAGACAATGAATGGTTTATTTATTTATTTATTTATTTTTAATTTTATTTTGATTTATATAACAGCCCTTCTCCATCGAAATGGACCCAGGGCAGTGCACAGGGAGTTAAAATCAATAAATAACAATAAATACAGAGTAATGTCTAAAATAAATTAAACTAAAGACCTGTGCTAAAACATCCCATTAAAATTCTAAAATACATTTACTCATTAGCTAAAATTGAATTAAATCAGAGCTCTAAGCTCTCAAGCTAGACCGGCTTGATGGAAAAGATATGTCTTAAGTCAGCGGCGAAAGAGGGGAAGATCTGTGAAGGGTAGGTCGTTCCAGAGGGATGGCCCAGCCACTGAGAAGGCCCTTCCCCTAGGCACCGATAGCCGGCATTGACCGGCGGTTGGTACCCTGAGGAGGCCCTCCCTATGGGGGCAGATCGGACAGTGGGAGGTATGCAGACGGTCCCGCAAACAGTGAACTCTATGGGCTATTCATGTGACCAGAACAGTCAGAACTTTCCCCCTCTCTTCTGTTTCTTTTTCCTTTAACTTAGCACAGGTGCCATGGTCAGCAGGCTCATATAACTTACTCTGTTGAAGATCACTGCAGTAGCTGAGGCCGAGCATGGAGACTGGGCCTAGTGGTGCAGCAGTACTCCCCCCCCCCAACCCCAAATCTCACTGTGGTATTCCTTTCTATGTTTCCCCAAGAAGAAAGCAGGAAACATTGCCTTGGGTTGCCAGCCAGCACAAGTCACAAGGACTTTGAGGGCAGTGAAATATCACTAGTCCACAGCTCAGACTGAGATTCCCTCCTCCCCCAACAGTAGGCAAGCACCATTCTGCCACACCTGTAGGTGAATTCTTGCCTGCATCCTAAGGACAGAGTTACATTCACTATCTGAACTATCATCTGGTCAGCTGCAGAACCAGATGGCAAGAGGTAGAATTATCCTTAGTTAAGGAACATGGCCAGCAATGAATCCCCAGGTCCACTAGGCTTAGTCAGAAAGCAAGGTGGTTTTTTTTACAACTATTCAGGAACATTTAGGCATCAGTAGGCTTGAAAGACTCAAAAATCATTTGGTCTCTCAGATGTCCCAAAGGTTCTATTCAGAAAAATAGGCAGGCACCTCAGGATTCCATCCCTATTTCCAGCCAGTTGTGTGTGGTTTTCACACCACAGAGCCTCATTTCTTCCACATTCTCCTTCTCTAGCTTTGCATTCTAACACTGACGAAAGTACTCTTTATTTTCTTCAAGAAGAGGTCTTGAGCCCTACCTTCATAACAAGTGGACAGAAGGTGCCTACTATCAATTGCTCCAGCTCCATTGTGGAAAATGAACATTTACACTGTTGCTTTTTAAAGCTAATACTTGGATTCATAAGTACTACAGGGATAAAATGGCATTCGAAATAGTAACTTGAGAAATTAGTATGCGTACGTAAAACAGCGGTTAGCGGTCATGCCATTTGCAGGGCGCTGCTTTTCATGCTAATTCCAACACACTCTTTTCCCTCTCAGGGACTGTGATCTCACTTTGCTGAAGCCACTGTGGCATCTTTTCAGCCACATGGAAAAAAACATGAAGTTTGAAGTGACTAAACCAGGGGTCCTTCTTCCACTCCACCGGGCACTCACTGAACTTTTCTTTGTTGCTGAGAGCAGAGTTAGTGTAAGTCATTTGCTTTCCTTTGTTTTGCAGACCATAGATATGCGTTCCTGTATGTTGCTTATGAGCCTCACTTTTTCTGTTTGCAGGAACTTGGGTCTCTGCAGGATTACTTGCTTGCCTTAAATTCGGAAGACCATCTCTACCACTGTACAGCCCAGGTAGGGCAGCCTGTTCCTTCTGTTCTAAAGCTCCTCAGTGGAGTACCTTGAAGAGTCGAAATAAATTTGAAATGGGAACAGTGTGAAGTTCTTTGAAATGACAAAATTGGCATCAGGCCAATGAAACCAGAGACATTGCTCCCAAAGTTAGCTCAAATACTGTAGTAAGAAAACCCAAGTGTTTATTCTATTATGTTCTAAATCCATTTTCTCTTACTGGGGAAAGCTGGCTTTGAAATTCAAATTAACATGCTGAATTGAACCTGACAAAAACTTAGCAGCCAGTGGCATTTCTCGGTAGTAAGTGCAATGTGCTTTTAACCATCTTCCTGCTTTTAATTGTTGGCTTTTTTTGTTTGTTTATTTGAACAGGCCCTGAAAAACATTGCTGCTATTAGTCTTGCCATTAACTATCCCAACAAATCAACAAGTCCCTGGAATGTCTAGGAATGACTTTCGCTGCTCAGAATAACTTAGTTCTTGTCCAGAGGAAGCTTGGTGCAGGCGTTTTCGCTCTGTTCACAAATCGGAGAAAGGCAGAGGCCCCTCCTGCTTCAGTGTGCACTCTGCAGCCAGCCAACCTTTCTTCCTCCCCAACCTAGATTCTGTAAGAGCAAAAGCGCACCTCTGGGGAAACCGGGAGAATTCCCTGGAACACTTCCGGTGCGATCAAGAGTTATTGTATGCACTTCATATCTTCGGAACAGTATTCACCCTCTGAATCTTGGAAGGAAAAAGGGCAGAGAAGAAGGGATGACGTTCCCCCCCAAAGAAGGAGAACTCAGGTCATCTTCTGGCAGTCATCGCATCCTTCGGTCATCCTGAGCACACCCTCTCCCCAGAAGGCGAATGAGTGAATGAACTGGAGTTAGCAAGTAGCAGCCTGTAAATGCCTGAATGAGGATGGAAGAAGCAAGATGCTTAAGAGGGCTTTTAGGCTACAGCATGGCAGAAAGCAGAATTGCTGCCTTACACCCTTTTTCCTTTTGAGAGGTGAGCTCCTTTCCCAGCAAAGGGGCAGCTTCCAGGATCCAGATCAGTTCCTGCAAATGAGCAAAAGGAAAGAACGTATTTTCTGGGAAGAGCAGGGTAGATTTTGTGGGCAGTTATGGAATGATAGTGTTGGGAGTCCGAATTCCTGGTGAGATCATACAATGAAAATCCCCGTGGCCTGGAATTTACAGTATTTGCTCATACGAAGGCAAGAGAAAGGAGGGGATTTCCCCCCCCCCCCCAATAAGATCACATTGCAAAGAGGGGTGGTGGGGTGCAACAGGGTTTCTTTTCCTCCCACAAAATCCTAGGAATACTGTGATGTAAAGAAAATGAACTCTTTGTCTTGCTTTTCACAACGGTAACCACAGAGCTCCTCCTGAATTGGGAAGACCTAAGATCTCAAAGATGAAATGCATAGGCTTTAATTTCTCACCTCAGGAGGGAAAGTTGCAGTGCAGGGTAGGGGAGATTTTGTTGTTGTTGTTTTTGTCCTCTCCCAGGACAACTGCATGGAAAGCTAGGTGCTTCTATGTAGGAACCATATATTGCCAGCTGTATATTTATATTCTTATCAAGCTTGCCAGTCATCCGTTGTGCTTCAGTATGTCTTTCAGGATTTTCAGAATCCAGGGGGAAAACACACCCGGAGGATCTGAACATTGTGAGGGCAAATCAGTGTAAGGAACACACATCAAATATATTGCTCCTGCTGAAGCATTGAAAAAAGAAACAAGTGTTTTCTTTATCAAATATCTTTTTAAAAAGTGGTTGATCTTTTGAAAGTGAAAGAAAGATTCAATGTTTTCTCAATCTTAGCAGCTTTCAGAGGTTTAGACTTCAACTCCCAGAATGCCCGGGGGATTCTGGGAGTTGAAGTCCACACATCTTAAAAGTGGCCAAGGTTGCAAAACCCCAGGCTAGATATAGCTGCTGAAGATGATGCTGGGTGCTTGCATATTGGTCTTCATGATTGTGCCAAGGGGCTGGAGCTTTCCTGGCTTAAGCAATACACTATAGGAAAAGCAGAGAGTGCTTGACTGTTTACAATGGCAGGTGTCAATCAATGTGATTAAAAAAAACAAACCTCCAACTCTCTTCTCTCCCATCTCTCTTCAAGAGCAGAAGCCATAACCAGCACAATCAGCTTTTGGCCAGGATGCATTCTCTCACACAATCAGATTTTCTATCCATCACAGGAGGTGATCCCTGTTGTAGCAAAGATATCTATTGTCTTCCGAGCTGTATGTTGAGGCAAGCTATGGATCCGGTGCAACCAGAGGGGAAGCATTTTCTGAAGGAGGCCATTTCAATGATAGTTGTAACCAAAGAAGCCAAAAATCCATTTTGAGAGCAATGTTGCTCCTGTTTAAAAAAAAAAAAAAAGTCCATCACAATTTTTAAAAGACAGGATCTTTTGATGGATAGCTTGTTGAAAGGGAAAAGCAACTCATGACAACTGGAGTCTCGGCTTATTTTTCTCTCTCCTCTAAAACAAACATGTGAATTTTATTCACGGGACATAGCATGACCCCCGAGACTTGTAATCAGCAGCGTCATGGTTTCAATTCCTCCTGTTTCTGTTGGGCTTATAATGTGTCTCTTTCTACATAATCATAGGAATATTGAAAAGAAAGGAACTGTTATACCTTGCATATTGCTTTTCCTATGACCAGTAAGAATTTTGAAGCTAGAAAAGATTGAACCCATCTTTTTTTTCCTAACCTCTGTACACGGAATTGACTGGGTCACCGCTGAGCATGAACATAAATCATTGCCTTACATTGATTGCTCTCTTCATTTCTTATTTTTCTCACAGGGAAGAATTATGGCCTTTGTTTTAGCTAGCATGAAAGATGCACAGTGTACATTGAATTTAAGACAGTTAACAAACATTGCAGTTCATTATCTGTAGTAGTTTCAAATAAATGCAAAACCTGAGATTTGAAGGGTGAATGGGGAGAAGAAAACAAGAAACGTGCCTACAAGTGATTTATTGTGTATCTTAAATTGCATCCAACATATCGAGAGACACCATTCTAATGCAACTTTATTTTCCCAACATAAAACTTAAATGTTAGTAGTCATTAATTTTCTTACATGCTTATTTTTTTGTTGGGGGGGGGGATAGTCTGTTTTGGTTTAACATAATTAAAATCAACTTCTTAGATTTATTCCTGTTTGGCTTAATATGTATTTAAAAAGAAGTTATAAATGCGATGAATATATACAAATGAAGAGATATATTGTAAAAAATTATATTAAAAATGGAAGTACCAAATATGTGACCGATCATTATGTAAACGTATTTGTTGACAATCAACCAAAAGTGTTTGAATTATAGGAATTTCAAATAAATGTTTTTGGACTACCAGAGCTTTTGAGTATAGCATCCTTCTCCAAACTGATGCCTTCTAGGTGTGTTGAATTGACTCCTACCTTCCCCATCCAGTGTGATGGGAAGTATATCTCAACATGTTTAGAGGGCATCAGGATTGGAAAGGTTAGTCTATAGAGAACTACTTTGTTTTCTCATTCTCCTCCAGCATTGACAGATTCTGTCCTTGTCCTAAAGATTGTGCTCTGCCATTTCAGTGCCCTCCAGTGTGTTAGGACTGAATTCCCATCCAGAATTTCCAGGTACTCTAGGTTGGCTGGCTGGGGAATTCTGGGAGTTGAAGTCCACACACCTGAACGGCTGCCAGGGTTGAGAAACACTTTTCCCCTTTTCATTTATATTCTTTGTTCAGTATGAAACAGGCTGATGGTCACTTCTGTGGCTTTGGTAAGCAGACAAGGCTTACCAATTACTTTGATTCTGAGACCTGATGTTCTGCTATGCCACATAGGAAGGGGAAAAAGGGGCTTCCTGAGAGATTTAAACAAAGAACAGTGTGAAGGTATTCCATGAATACAGTGTATAATTCCAGCAGGATCACACAAAGCATGAAGGTGATCCCAACTGCCCAGTTAAAGCAAGTAGGCACATACATCTGACAGTAGTATTAGCGGAAGATGCTGAAGACAGTCATACTGTGTAGGAGAAAGCAATGATAGACTATTCCTGCACTTTACCAAGAAAGGCAGATGGACAAACAATATAAAGTGGTTGATGATATGGCAGTATTACTACCGAGGAAGAACTGAGAATCTTTCTAGTGGTGTACGGCACAGCTACCTTAAAGCATTTTGGATGTTTCAATACAATACAATACAATAGCAGAGTTGGAAGGGACCTTGGAGGTCTTCTAGTCCAACCCCCTGCCTAGGCAGGAAACCATGTACCATTTCAGACAAATGGCTATCCAACATCCTCTTAAAGAGTTCCAGTGTTGGGGCATTCACAACTTCTGGAGGCAAGCTGTTCCACTGACTAATTGTCCTGTCAGGAAATTTCTCCTCAGTTCTAAGTTGCTTCTCTCCTTGATTAGTTTCCATCCATTGCTTCTTGTTCTACCCTCAGGTGCCTTGGAGAATAGTTTGACTCCTTTGTGGCAGCCTCTGAGATATTGGAACACTGCTATCCTGTCTCCCCTGGTCCTTCTTTTCATTAAACTAGACATACCCAGTTCCTGCAACCGTTCCTCATGTTTTAGTCTCCAGTCCTCTAATCATCTTTGTTGCTCTTCTCTGCACTCTTTCCAGAGTCTCCACATCTTTTTTACATCATGGCGACCAAAACTGGATGCAGTATTCCAAGTGTGGCCTTACCAAGGCATTATAAAGTGGTATTAACACGTCACGTGGTTAATACACTTTAGCTTGTGATGCTGCCATACAAAAAAAAAAAAAAGCTGCAGTCTTACATGGGAACATGGAAAATAAGAAATATGAACATGCAAAATCTCAACACGTTGAAAGATTAAAAGAATCAACTACGCAGTAACATCTTGGGTGTCCGAAAAATTGAAATGAACTAGAATTGTAAACTTTCAGTCAGTAGATCATACTGTTTACTCGTTGGGACATGGAAACAAGAAATTGTGTTGTTTTCCGACAGCAAACACAGTACTTGGATGCAGTGCAGTCAGTCAGCAGATAACATCAATTAGATTTCACAGTCAGTCCTTTAATACATCATTTCTCAACCTTGTGAACTTTTAAGACGAGTGGAGTTCAATTCCAGGAATTCTTCAACCAGCATGGGTGGGTGGAGAATTCTGGGACTTGAAGACACACGTCATAAAGTTCAGAGTGTTGGGAAACCTTGCTTCAGTAGCATCATTATCCTGGTTTATGCTCCCAACAGATGCAGAAAAGGAGACTGACAGACCTCATGGTCAGGTTTAGTCTGAAATCCATAGTCTAAATGCAAGCAGGACATGCAGGGTTTTTTCGTAGTATAAGACACACCTCCCCCTCCCCTCAAGAGGGTGAAAAATACTGTATTCAGTGCGTCTTATACACTGAATACAGTATTTTTGGCCTGAAACCCTGCCCCGCGCATTCCATTTTTCGCAAAAATTGATGCGCAGAGAGTTTGGGAGGCCTGCAAAGTGCTTCTGGGGGCCAGGGAGGACCAAAACTTTCTTTAAAAAAATTTACCTCTTCAAAATATTGGTGCATCTTATACTCTGGTGCACCTTATAGTCTGAAAAATACAGTAGTTGGAAACTGGAATGCTGAAGTGGGACAAGATGGCTTAAGTGACAGAAATGAAGCAAGATAATGACCATTTCAGGCAATCCAATAATTTCTTCATTACTGATGAACATTTTTCAAACAGCATGGACATCCCCAGAAGAAGCAAACAGAATCAGACTTGATTATATTGTTGATAACAAGGATGTGGAAGTGCTCAGTTAATTGGGCCGACTGTGGAATGGATCACGAACTGCTGATATGCAAGTTGCAAATCTAGCTGAAGCCGAAGAACAAACCCTGTGAGTTTCCACAATAAGATCTTGAGCGTTATTATGTTCATCGTTTTCAAAGAGAAACTCTGAATCACTTTGAAATCCTGATCCTCGCTGATAGGGAACCAGATAGGAAAAAGCGTCCACCAAAGATCAGGAAAAAGAAAAGTTGGATATCAGAACAAACAGTGGAAAGTGCAAAGAGGAGAAGCCAAAGCCAAGAAAGATAAAGATCTCAGGAAGGAACCTAACAAAGAATTTTTAGAGAACTGTTAGGAGGAGACAAGAAGCAGTATTATAATTAAATTGTAAAGATATCAACAATGAAAACAAACACAGAAAAAACAAGGAGAGTTTTCCAAAATATCTCCAGATTCAGAATCATAGGGCTGGAAGGGACATTGGAGGTCCAACCCCCTACCCAAAGTAAGATTCCTCATACCATCTCTGACAAATAATTGGACAATATTTTCTTGAAAGCCTCTAGCAACAGGGCACCAGTAATATCAGTAACCTGGACAGGAGTGGGTTTCAAAAACTTTTACTACTGGTTCTCTGGGTGTGGCTTATTTTGTGGGCGTGGCTTGGCAAATGTATGTTTCAGATTGGAGATGGGAAATAAAATATGCTGTAAAAGTTTTTTTTTTTAAAGGCCAAAGCAAGCAGCAACCCTAGCCGCCCCGAACCGAATGCAGGCGAGCTGGACCGTCCGAAGAGTATGTGGCTTTGTTCGCTGCCTGTGAGCTCCGAGGGGGGTCGGCAGTGGTGGGTTTCTGCAGGCTCGCACCTACTCGCGAGAGCCGGTTGGTGAAATTTAGAGAACTGGTGAGAGGGGGTTCCACCGGCGTACCTGGAAGTAAATCTGGCCCGCCGCTGCCAGTGACCCAACGGGAAGGAAAGGAAAGGAAAGGAAAGGAAAGGAAGAAAGAAAGGAAAGAAAGGAAAGAAGGAAGGAAAGAAAGAAAGAAAGAAAGAAAGAAAGAAAGAAAGAAAGAAAGAAAGAAAGAAAGAAAGAAAGAAAGAAAGAAAGAAAGAAAGAAAGAAAGAATTTATCATCACAATTGAGTCCAAAATTTTGGTTGCTAAGCAAGAGCATTATTAAATGAGTTTCACCACATTTTAAAAGGTGGCCACTCCCACCCTGTCACATGACTGCCAAGCCACGCCCACAAAATAGGCCACACCTACAGAGTAGGTTCTAAAAAAATTTGGAACCCACCACTGGGGGGCGGGCAGCAGCCAAGCGAGCAAGCCAGCAATCTGCCATCTGCCAAGCAACCTGCTCACAAGTAAACTTGCTCACAAGTAAACTGCAGATTAGAGGCAGCCAGCAGATCCTGGCATGCTCGCTTGGTTGCTGCCCCCTACCCCCACCCCCGAGCTTACAGGCAGCAAACGAAACTGCTGCCTCCTCCCTCCATGCATCGAGGAGGCGGGGAGGCTCGATCCCACTTAGGAGACGGTGGCTGCAAAGCCTCGGGACTCCCTGAGCAGCCCATGCTGCTTACCTGTGTGTAGGCACTAGGAGGCAGTTGTGTGGATACACATGGGGAAGACGAGGCAGGGTGAGTGTCAGAGCGAGCCGGTTCAGGGGTGTGGCCAGCTAGCCATCACTACCAGTTCAGCAACCCAGGCCCAATTACCACTACCGGTCCTCCTCAACTGCTCCAAACCAGGCGCAACGCACGTCTGAACCTGTACTATGCTGATGACATTACTTGGATTAACTGAAAAAGCAGAGGATCTGCAAGTCCTAATATAAAGGTCAATGGACACAGTGAAAAAATAGTGCTAAGGATAAGTATGAAGACAATCAAATTAATAGTAATAAGTAAAGCCTTGTTAGCCACTCTGGGTTCAGAACCAGTGTCACAACTCTGGTCCCATAATCAGGGTTAGCAAATAAATGCGGAATAGTGTAATTCACCGGACAGTAAGGAGATACGTTGCTGTAAACCACAAACAAACTCTAAAACAGTGATAGTAAGAAAATAAATAGTCTTTACTTTGTCACAACTAAAATACTTCTCCCGACTATCTTCTCTAACAATGATAACAGTCCTACATCAAACAGAGTTTATCTTACAGTGATGCAAACAAAACCTCCTTCTTCTTCTTCAACTTCTCAAACGACAATCAGGAACAACACAGGAAATCACAAGGAATCGAACAGGGAATGAGTTGCGTTCCTGAGCTTCCTTTATAGTAGAGCTGTATAATTACAGCCAATCAAATTATACTTAGTTCTTATCTTAAAGCTATATAACTCCTTAAGAACATAGGCTCATATATATTGTCAACCCAATATGAGGCTGAATATCCTAACAAGCCTTAAAAATGAGGCTCTCTCAGCTTGCTTGTTTTGTTGCAGGCATTTCATTATCCAAACTAGGTAATATCACCAAACTAGCAATGATGATGTTACCTAGTTTGGATAATGAAACCTCTGCAACAAAACAACCAAGCTCAGAGAGCACCAAGGACCCCTCATTTCAACCCTGAGCTACAAATATTATCCTTTATTAAAGCTTTTAGAAATGGCAACAAAATTATTTAAGCGGTAGACCAGGGGTTCCCAAACTTGGCAACTTTAAGATTTGTGGACTTCAACTCCCAGAATTCTCCAGCCAGCATAGCTGGCTGGAGAATTCTGGGAGTTGAAGTCCACAAGTCTTAAAGTTGCCAAGTTTGGGAACCCCTGCGGTAGACAGTCTCTGTTCTTTAGGATTAAATAACAACAATCAAGAAATATCCCCCAGGCAAGCATTTGATAGAGTAGCAGCTGAAGGCTTTGGAGAAGATATTCAGACATTATGGAGTTTCTGTACCCAAAAAAAAGATCAGAATCAGAACGGGTTTCCCTGTGAAACCACTATGGAAATAAAAATTAGACTTAGAATTAGAAGCAAGATGAATAATTCTAAACTTTGGTCTTGGAGAAACTCCTGAGAATGCCACGGAAAGTCAAGAAAAGAAACCAGTGGATCATCAAACAAATCAACCCAGTGTTCTCACTCGAGGCACAAATGTTGAGAGTCCAATTATCATATTTTGGACGTGTTATGGGAAAGCCCAGCTTTCTTGAAACTCTGCTGCTGAGAAGGGTAGAAGCAGAGGCGTAGCATGGGGGGTGCAGGGGGGGCCGGCCGCACCGGGCGCAACATCTGGGGGGGCGCGCTCGCACCGCACACCCCGCCTGCCTCAGGCCGGCCTCCCGCCTCAGCCCCGTCCCGCCCCCGCCCCCGCCCCGACAAAGTTTTGACACTCGCGGGAAGGGAGGCGGAGGCACCACGGAGCTTCCCCTCCTGCGGTGTCGAGGGAGCGCGGAGAGGCGGGAAAAGGCCAGGCGGCGCCGAACGGGAAAGCCTGGGCGGAGGCGGCGGAGAGAGCCCGGGTGGAAGTCGCTCGCTCCGGCGGCCGGAGGGGTCCCCTGCTCAGCCCACCCGGGGAGGGTCGAGAATGCGAGCGAGGGGCCGGGAAGGAGGAGGAGGCGAAGGAGGAGCTCCCGCTGCAAATTGACACCCCGGCCGAGCAGGAGGAGGGGGGAGGAGGAACGTCCCCCCCCGCCAGACACCCCCTTCCGCTCCTCATCCCCCTCCGCCCCCACCCTTTTCCCCCGGGACCCCCCAGCGCCGCGCCCCCTCCCCGTGCAGGGCGTCCCCTCCCCCTCCCCCCCTCGCCCCCAATGCACGCACTTTTCCGTCTCTTCCCACTTTTATTGTGGTTTGAAAGCGGAGCGAGGGACTATCTGGGGGAGGGTTAAGGGGGCGCAAATTACTTGCCTTGCCCCGGGTGCTGACAACCCACGCTACGCCACTGGGTAGAAGGAAAGAGGAGGAGAATCAGCAACCAGATGAATGGCCTCAGCTACAGTGGTGATGGGTACATCATTGGAAGACCCAAAGGAGCAGACAGGAAACCGGTCATTCTGGAGAAAGTCTGTGCAGCTGTTAAGACATCCCATAATGCCCGTAATCAATCAGTCTGCTTCCCAGCCTATTTCTCATTCACTGGCTCATTTAATAGATTTGACACTCATGACATCTGTCTCTCCCAGGGACTTACAGCCTAATAATAGATGAAATCTAGACAGGTGGAGGGGGAAAAAAATAAGTATTAGACTGTTCAATTATAATTGAAGTGACACAATTTGTTAGAGAGGATAATGGGCTCTTAGCAGGAGATCACAACATTTATGGAGTCAAAAAGAGTTGCCTTCAAAGATCAACGAATTGGCTCCAAATGAAATCGAAGCAGCAATTTACAGTTAAAGTGATTACTCCTCATTTAATCATCTAATTCAGGGGTCAGCAACCCATGGCTCTGAAGCAGCATGTGACTCTTTTAACCCTCTGCTGCAGCTCCCTGCCGCTCAAAATATGCATCACAACCACCAATGTGTGATAATTGCCGGCACATGATTTCTTGAGCTTTTCAACCCCAACCATAGATAAATCCAAGAAAGGAAAAGTTGCAGAAGAAAACAGAACATTTAATTCAACTACATATGGTAGTTCTGTGACCGATCAGGAAATAGGCACGGGAAGGGTTTTGTGGCTCCCGGTGTTTTCTGCGGGAAATGGGTCCTAATGGCTCTTTGAGTGTTTACGGTTGCCTGCCCCTGATCTAATTTCCCCACAACCTTTGGAGAGAGGGAAGTTGCATCCAATGCTTTCATATATATATTTATGTGTATTTATGTTTGTATGTTTTAATTCCCCTGTGCACCGCTCCGAGTCCCTTCGGGGAGAGATCTACATGTAGATCTTATTATTAAGATCTACATGTAGCCTGGAGACATCAGTGTATCTCCCAGGCTTTGAGAAAAGTTCAAAAAGCCTGTTGCACGGAATTTAATGTTGGTCAGTTTTCAGGCCTTTGAGTCTTTCTTCTTTATTTTCTCTTTTACCACTTTGGGTGTTGAGGTAAATGCAAAGTCCTGGCTCTTGGTCTTCTGGCGGCCTCAACCATTGTCAATTGATGTCGTTGAGTATCTTTGATGTTGTTTCTCCATCTTTGGGGTTTGCCTCACGTTCTTTGATCTTCTCCTCTTTTTGTATATGCCTTGTATGCCATAGAATCCCATGACGTCTTTTCCAGGTGAACAAACCATTTTATTTGCTATTTTTGAATATAATTTTAGATCAGTTATATGCCAAATCCTTTTTCTTATGGTTTCGCTTCTGATTTCATCTCTTCTGGTCACTCCAACACCTTTCCTCAAATATTTGATTTTTGTGGGGGCTAACTTTTGTTTATGTTTTGTTGTGAGTGTCTATGTTTGGCACCGGTAACATAGCCTTTGAGTACCTCACGTTAGAGGGACGTGGTGGCTCAGTGGCTAAGACACTGAGCTTATCGATCAGAAAGGTCGGCAGTTGGGTAGTTCGAATCCCTAGTGCCACATAATGGAGTGAGCTCCCATTACTTGTCCCAGGTTCTAACAACCTAGCAGTTCAAAATAGAATTCGGGATAGAATCAAGATCACGTGAAGTGTTAATACCACTTTATAATGCCTTGGTAAGGACACACATGGAATACTGCATTCAGTTTTGGTCACCACGATGTAGAAAGATGTGGAGACTCTAGAAAGAGTGCAGAGAAGAGCAACAAAGATGATTAGGGCACTGGAGACTAAAACATATGAAGAACGGTTGCAGGAAATGGGTATGTCTAGTTTAATGAAAAGGATTAGGGGAGACATGATAGCAGTGTTCCAATATCTCAGGGGTTGCCACAAAGAAGAGGGAGTCAAACTATTCTTCAAGGCACCTGAGGGTAGAACAAGAAGCAATGGGTGGAAACTAATCAAGGAGAGAAGCAACTTAGAACTGAGGAGAAATTTCCTGACAGAACAATTAATCAGTGGAACAGCTTGCCTCCAGAGGTTGTGAATGCCCCAACACTGAAAGTCTTCAAGAAGATGTTGGATAGCCATTTGTCTGAAATGGTATAGGGCTTCTTGCCTAGGCAGGGAGTTGGACTAGATGACCTCCAAGGTCCCTTCCAACTCTGCTATTGTATTGTATTGTATTGAAAGTATGTAAAAAAATGCAAGTAGAAAAATAGGGACCACCTTTGGTGGGAAGGTAACGGTGTTCTGTGCATCTTCAGTGTTTAGTCATGCCAGCCACATGACCACGGAGACGTCTTTGGACAGCTCCCGGCTCTTTGTCTTTGAAACGGAGATGAGCACTGCCCCCTAGAATCGGGCATGATTTATTTTTATTTATTTTATTTATTTATTTATTTTATTACATTTATATCCCGCCCTTCTCCGCAAAGAACCCAGGGCGGCACACAGGAAATTAAAAAAACATACAAAAATAGAACATAAATAATTTAAAATATATATTAAATCCCAAACCTGTGCTAAAACCAATTATTAATTAAAACCCAATTTAAAACTTTTCTACAGTCCCCATGGGAGGTTAGGCTAGGCCGGCTTGATGAAAAAAGTATGTCTTTAGACATTGGCGGAAGAGGCGGAGGTCGGTGATGGTCCGGAGTTCAGGGGGTAGGTCGTTCCAAAGGGCAGGGCCCGCCACAGAGAAGGCTCTTCCCCTGGGTGTCGCCAGTCGGCATTGTCCGGCCGATGGCACCCTGAGAAGGCCCTCTCTGTGGGAGCGTATCGGTCTAAGGGATGTATGGGGCACGAGACGGTCTCGCATATAACTAGGCCCCGAGCCATGGAGCGCTTTAAAGATGGTCGTCAAGACCTTGAAGCGCACCCGAAAGACCACAGGAAGCCAATGCAGCTCGCGCAGGATTGGTGTTATATGGGAGCTTCTGGTAGCTCCCGTAATTACCCGCGCGGCTGCGTTTTGGACTAGCTGTAGCTTTCGAGTGCACCTCAAGGGAAGCCCCATGTAGAGAGCATTACAGTAGTCGAGACGGGACGTCACAAGAGCTTGAGTGACTGTGCGAAGGGCAGCCCGGTCCAGTAAGGGGCGCAATTGGCGCATCAGGCGTACCTGATGAAACGCCCCCCTGCCACATGATCCTCCAAGGACAGCAGGGAATCCAGGAGGACACCCAAATTGCGCGCCCTCTCCACGGGGGCCAATGTTTCGCCCCCAATGGCCAGAGTTGGAGTAATCTGGCTGAACCGGGGTGCCGGAAACCACAGCCACTCAGTCTTGGGAGGGTTGAGCTTGAGTTTGTTACCACCCATCCAGATCCGTACGGCCTCCAAACACCGGGACAGCACTTCGACGGCATCGTTGGGGTGGTCTGGGGTGGATATGTACAACTGAGTGTCATCAGCGTACAGATGGTACTCCACCCCAAAACCACGGATGATCTCACCCAGCGGCTTCATATATGTGTTGAAAAGGAGGGGCGAGAGGACCGACCCCTGAGGAACCCCACATAGGAGGGGCCTCGAGGTTGACCTCTGCCCTCCCGTCAACACATATTGCGACCGACCAGAGAGGTAAGATGAGAACCACCGCAGAACGGTGCCTCCCAGCCCCAACCCCCCCAGTCGGTGCAATAGGATACCATGGTCGATGGTATCGAAAGCCGCTGAGAGGTCTAACAGGACTAGCATAGAGGAATAACCTCTATCCCGCGCCCTCCAGAGATCATCAACCAACGCGACCAATGCCGTCTCGGTACTGTGACCGGGTCGGAAGCCGGACTGGCGCGGGTCTAGATAATCAACTTCCTCCAGGTGTCGCGGAAACTGTTGGGCTACAATGACTAGCACATATGTGTGAGGGGAACCTTTACCTTTACCTCACCTTAACCACAATTAGTTCAGGAGTCAGCCCTAGAACAGGAGGTCAACCTTGTTCTGTCATGCTTTGCAATCCTACATAGCCTCATTACCAAGGGTGGATGGAAGTGAAGCAAGTGCTAGGAAGGCATTTACATACTGAGTATCTTCTTTGTTACCTATGAATTGGGGTGGGGGGAGGACATTTCCTCATCAGGCAGTTAAAAATGTACAAGTGGCTGCCTTTGAAGATTAGCTTTTGATTAGGGTTTCTTACTTGGTAGGTCTAAGTAACTTTGGTCTAGTAGTAAAAGCACCAAGCTAGAAACCAGGAGTCCGTGAATCAGTGGTCCGCTACGGTGCAATGGAGCCAAGCATCCACCACATGAACGCGCATGCGTATTTACCACCCGTGACGCTCCACGAAACCTCCGTGACACTCCAGCTGCTTGGCGGAGCATCGCACAGGCGTCATACGCTCCGTGCGCATGCACAGAAGCTCCGAACAGTTCAAAGACAGGTAAGGAGTGCAGGTGGACCCTCCGGAGCACTGTACCGGAACGGTACCTTGTGCTCCCAGCAGGCAGTGGGACGCCCGTACCGGGACGTACCAGTCATATCCCACCATTGCCGTGAATTCTAGTCTGTGAATTCTAGTCCTGCCTTAGACCGCAAAAGCCAACTGGGTGACTTTAGACCAGTCACTGTCTGTCAGGTGAGCCTACTTCAAAGGGTTGTTGTGGGGAAAACAATAGGACGAAGAAAACTACATCGACGTGTTCCCTGCCTTGAATTATTTATAAAAATAACAAAGGCAGGGTATAAATTTTAAAAACAACTATGTTTAAATGCCTAAACAAAGTTTCTTTCCCCCCCCCAACCCTCCATTATCCAGTTAACTTTCATTTTATCTTGATTCCCCATTTCTCTTTCCATTGCAGGGCCCCTTGCTTTAACCCTGTCTCGTAGGAGTAGGTGAATGCCCCCCACCCCCTGGTCTTTTTAAAAAAAAATCTGGCAGAAGGTGGAAGAGAATTGTATTGATCATAGAGCAAAATAGCTAGTAGACATTGGTGGAGGATCATTTTATCAAAGTAGTTTACTACACTGTGTCAATTTTAATCAGGGGCCTTTTTGGAGGGCATGGAGATCCTGGCCCTGCCAATTTTGGATTGGCTTCCAGCAAGTATGTATTTAGAATTTAGAATAACAGAGTTGGAAGGGACCTTGGAGGTCTTCTAGCCCAAACCCCTGCTTAAGCCACTTCAAACAAATGGATATCCAACAGCTTCTTAAGAACTTCCAGTGTTGGAGCATTCACAACTTCTGGAGGCACTGATTAATTGTTCTAACTGTCATTTGTATGTGTATCTCTCTCCCTCCCTCCCTCCCTCCCTCTCTCTTTTATTTTTTATAGTTATCTTATGTATAATGTACACTGAATATGACATTTGACTTCATTCTATGAAGTACAATAACAATAAAATACTACTACTACTAGTAGTAGTAGTAATTTCAAGCTCCAGAGTTACAGAGGAGGTGAAATTCGTTTAGTCATTGCCCTCGCTGGTCTACTCACCTTTGCAAGCACACTCAGTAGCAAACCCCGCCCGCCCACCAGGATGCCGTCACATCCGTTTCTCCGCATGCGCGCTCACATTTGCGAACCGGTAGCGAAGGTACCATATTTTTCGGAGTATAAGACGCACCTTTTTTCCTCTAAAAAGAGGCTGAAAATCTGGGTGCATCTTATATATCGAATACAGCAATTTTTGCCTTCTGAAACCCGCCCCTTCACCAAAATAGCCACGTGCATACCCTTATGGAGGCTTCCAGAGAGCTCCTGGGGGCTGAGGAGGGCAGAAATGAGCAAAAAACAGGGCGTTTTTGCCCCCCCCCCCCCCGCCCCCAGGAGCACTCTGCAAGCCCCCACAAGGCTCTTCATGCCTTTTATTTGAAAAAAAATGGGCCCATTTTCGCGAAAAATGGGCCGTTTGGAGGAGGTTTGCACAGTGCAAAAAGATTTATTTTTCCCTTTTGGAAAGCTGTTTAGTTAGAGTGATTGATGAGAATTATGTTGGTCAAGTGCTGTGCCTGCAGAAACAATGATTTGTTCCAAAGGTGGTCAGTGATTTCCTTCTCCAGCACATGGGTAAATACACCTGGAAACATCTACCTACCTACCTACCTACCTACTCTGTCTCTCTCTCTCCCTACCTATCTACTGTATTTCTCTTCTCTCTCTCTCTATTTCTCTCTCTCTATCCCTATACCTACCTATCTAAGCTCTCTCTCTCGCTACCTATCCACTTTATTTCTCTCCCCCCTCTATATACCTACCTACCTACTCTCTCTCTCTCCCTACCTATCTACTGTATTTCTCTATCTCTCTCTATTTCTCTCTCTCTATCCCTCTACCTACCTACCTATCTACACACACTGTCGCCCTACCTATCTACCTACTGTCTTTCTCTCTCCTTATCCCTTTACCTACCTACCTACCTAACTACACACTCTGTCTCCCTATCTACCTACCTACTGTATTTCTCTCTCATTCTCTCCCCCTCTACCTACCTACCTATCTACCTACCTACCTACTGTATTTCTCTCTCTTTCTCTCCCTCTCCCTATCTACTTTTTAAAAAAGTTTGCCTCTTCAAAACCTGGGTGCGTCTTATACTCCGAAAAATACGGTAAGTAGATTTCACCCCTGGGTCAGAGGCTGGGTATTGCACAAGGTTTTGTCTGATTCTTTTGTGTACGTTCTTCTTTGGTTGAGAAGGATTCTCTCAAATTCAGATTGGTTTCCCTTTCAAGGAAACAGAATTGTTTCTTTTCATCTTCATCCGGCCGGCTGCCAAGGAAGGGACAGATCGTTCTTCCCACGTTTCTTCCCAGAAATCTTAAACGGATGGCTTAAAAAGCGCTTTCAAAATGCGATTGAGGACTGTGTGGCATTAAGCCAAAGGCTGTCCTTGCTGTTCCTACCTTAAATGGGCTAAAAGACCTTGTTCCTTGAGGCCTTCTTTCACTTAATTCAATTTGAGGAGGGTGAGAAGGGAACTGGCTATGCAAAAGTAAATATTTAGCAGTAAATAAATGTATGATTCATCAAATTAGCTTTCCTGCAAGGAGCCCAAAGTGGCTTAGATGGTTTTTCTTCACCGCATTCTCGGAAAGACTAACCGACTGACCCAAAGTCAGCAACAAACAGTGAGGCTGAGTGAGTGGGTTGAGCCAAATCCAATTACTGACGCCAGCCTTTAAGACATATCCTGAAGCCAGGTTTGGATTGTTTGTGTTTACATCTAGTCCGAGGTGGGTTGCTCCCAGTTGTGGCAGTGGCAGTGGCGTGAGGCTCCGCCCACCCGGAAGCTTCTGCGCATGCACAGAAGCATTGCGCGCATGCACACGTGAGTACAAGCGAATTGGTAGTAAACCAGTTAGCAGCTCACCACTGCATCTAGTACTATCTTTCCTAACTCGAAAGAAAGAAGCAGGGATCCATATCATCTTATACCAGGGATGTCAAACTCAAAGCCCACGGGCCAGATCCAGGCTGCGGGATGCTTAGATCTGGCCTGCAGTGCCTCTGACAGCAGGGTCCCGAGCTCCGTTTTTGGCTGCAACGGACTCCTGCAACTCTCTGCCAGTGAAAATGGAGCTCCATTTTCAGAGCACGCGGACACCAGAGGGGCCAACATGAGTGACATTGAGCTGGCCACACCCACCCTGGCCATGCACCCACCCACCCCTTGAGGCCAAACACAACCTGATGTGGCCATCAATGAAATCGAGTTTGACATTCTTGTCTTATGACAGTAGAGATACCAAAAAATGAACTGGGGTCTTTCTACATTATATCTAATTTCCTTATTTCTTCACGACCTGTCTGAGCATGCCCTGTAAACATGTCCATCATCCTCTAGGATGTCCTCCATCAAATCTTCCTAGCCTGCAGTGTTCCTGACACCTATATAAAAGGTAAAGGTTCCCCTGTCCAGTGTGCCTGACTTGAGCAATGCTCATCACCGTTTCTTAGTCGAGGAAGCCCAATGTTGTCCGAAGACACTTCTGTGGTCATGTGGATAGTATGACTCTACATCAAGGCGCACGGAACACTGTTACCTTCCCACCAAAGTGGTACCTATTTATCTACTTGCATTTGTGTGCTTTTGAACTTCTAGGTGAGCAGAAGTTGAGGCAGGAACAGGAGCTCACCCTCTTGTGCAGTGCTCGGGTTTCGAACCTCAGCTGTCAGTTTTCCAGCTGACAAGCTCAGTGTCTTTAACTACAGAGTCACTGCACCCTGATAACTGTACACAGCCTCTTTTTGATCTTTATGCATCTGGTGTCTGCACCAAATGTTGCTTCAAATTGCATTATTATTGATGTTTTAAATTTGGTATTAATTTCCAGTTTTATCCCCACAACCGTCACCTCCATTCCCAAGGCTAGGAACTTAGCTTTTTCCAGTGACGGTGGTTAAGATTGGCTGCTGGTTGTCTTGTAACTAAGACACCAAACTTGCTTGTTAAATGGCACTTTGGTGTTAGCATGGCAACAAGCTCTCAGAAATCTGACAGCAACCTACTGATGCTCATGTATTTATTTTGTTTCTCAGAAACCTGGGGGGGGGGGACCCACTTGGATTTCCACAAGTTGGGCAGACCAAGTGTTCAACTGATCTTTTGTACCCTCTATAGACATGTCATAGGAAAGGTATGGAAGGTGGAACTTCAAAGTTACAAAAAGATGGCCAGTGGAAGCCTGGCACTCCAGCAAATCAGCCATCCACAGGCACATAGAGATAAACAACATCTACATATACCACTCATAAGAGGCAATAAGAAAGCCCCAAAGGAAACAAAGACACCCAAACTAGCAATCAACACCCAGATGAGCAGAGATGAATATCAAGATTAATGCTAGACTTCCGGTTCCGGCTCCGGCGGCGACGGGCGAACTTAGGGTTCGCTCACCGCTTTGATCCTTTTCCTGCCCCCCCACGGGGGCGAGAAGCCCCTTGTTTGGGGCTTCTCCCGTAAAGCCGGCTCGACAGGGAAGCCCCCCCCCCGCGGCAGCGGGGAGAGCGACCCTGCTCCTCGGCTTAGGTGGAAGAGGACATGCTGCGGGGGGTCTTCCCTTCGCCAAAGGTTGGCGGCACCATTTAATTCTATGAAGAGAGAAGATCGGAAGAGTCGGGAGGCTTTTCGGGACCTCAGCTGCGAGCGGAGAGTGAGCGTTTAAAACTTTTCTTTTTGTGTACTGTCAGCCGGGCTGAAAGGGACTGGAGGGGGGTGTTTGTTTCCAAAAAACCCCCTTGGACTAAAAGCGGCACTCGGAAATGCCTCGTTGCGAGGAATCGGAAACTTTAAATCTGGATGGTCTCTAACAAGGGAAAGTACTTTGCGGCTTGTTTGCAATTATGTCTCGAGGTCTGGTTGAAACAGTTTCTTTTTTGCTTTTTAACCGCTTTCTCCCTCGGGCTCTGAGTTTGGGCGGAAAATGGCCTCTCTTTGTCCCCGACTGACTATGACTTATGGAAAATTACCAGTGTCTCTTTGCGATTTGGACATCCTCTAATTATTGATGAAGAATTTTCTCTTTTTGGATTTGTGTTTTCCTTTCTGGATTGCCTTCGTTATTATACCTATGGAGTTGGAAAAGTGTTTCTCTGTTGGCTTCTGAATTTTGCAGCTGTACAACTTTGAGGACTTTGGACTCCTGATATGCCTTACCAGCCCCACCCTAAAAATGCCATTTTACTGGCACGGATATCAACAGCTAAACATGGCACAAGAAGCAATGCTCGCAAGCCTTGAACAAAGAATGACTGCCCTTGAAACTGTTATACAAAATTTGGTATCAGAAATTAAGGCTCAGAGGGCAGAAAATGTCAACTTTAAAAAGGAACTATTGGACACTCGAAAACAAGTGCTTGAGAATACACAGAAGAATGAAGAATTGAAAGGGGGGCTGGAGGGGGCTAAGGGAGAGATTAAAAATGTTTCTAATGAGGTTGTGGAAATAAATGCGCATGTGACTAGGATTGATTTGGAAAGGATGACATATTTTTTGAGATTCCAGAATGTTTCTGAGATGGATGGTGAATGTCTCCCTGATCTTATGAGTACAATTATTGCAGACTATTTACATAAACCCAAAGATGAGATCAGAGGGGACATTGACCTAGTCTACAGAATAAATTCTGCATATGCTAGGATGAATGAAGTACCCAGAGAGATACATGTAAAATTTGTTAGAAGGTCAACCAGAGAGGAAATCTTGAAGGTGCAAAGAGGGAGTCCTATGATTTACCAACAAAAGGAGATTACCATCTTGAAGCAGATTCCAAGAAAAATTAGAGATGCAAGACGGAAATTTTCCTTCTTGTCTAAAACATTGTTTGATCATGGGATCTGGTTCAAGTGGGTGATACCCGAAGGGATGCTGGTGTTCTGGGAAGGAGGTAGAGTAAAGATTAAAACAGTTGCTGAGGCGGAAGCCTTTCTTAAAAAACATTCCTCTGTCCTGGGAGAAGATCCAGGGGGGGCAGGGGGAGCCATGGCCCCGCCCGCTGGGGGCCCGGGGGAGAAGGGGGAAGATACAATTGCCAAGAGACTTAGATCTAAAAAATAACTTTGCCCTTGTTTTTCTTTTGAGTAATATTGTATGATATTTGTAATCTGGATTTTTGCAATTGACTGACAGTATATAACTGAAAAATTTAGGAATATGTACTTGCTCCCAGCTTGTAGTGTTATGTGAAATGTTTCTTTTTTTTTCTTTTTAATAATGTAATTTGAGGTTCCGGAGGAGCCGACGACTTTGACGTGACCACTCTCAAAATTTCTATGTAACCCTTACCCTACCCCACAAAAAATGTAAACTCAATAAAACTTTTTCAATATAAAAAAAAAAAAAAAGATTAATACTAGACCAACAATCAAGAAGCAAACATTACCCCAATCAAGAAACTACCAATTCAGACAAACAAGCTACAGCAAATTTAATTTAATTTATTTAGATTTATAGAACCGCCCTTTTCCATCGAAATAGACTCAGGGCGGTGCACAGGAAATTAAAATCGATAAATAACAATAAATACAGAAGAATTAAGAATAAATTAAACTAAAAGCCTGTGCTAAAAATCCCAATTAAAATTCTAAAATACATTTACTCATTGGCTAACAACAGTCCAATTAGGTCTACCTCCACTAACAATGACAGGGCAAGCTATTAGTACATAAAATGAGAACAAATCCCATTTCCTACTAGTACTGATGATGTTACCTAGTTTGGTAATGAAACATTTTGAAGAAAACAACCAAGCTCAGAGAGCACCAAGGATCTCACAGATGGCCCATTATTTTCTCCTCTTAATTAAATTGCATTAAAAGAATGGTAAGGTGGGGAAACCTTTTTTTTTAACCTACCACCAAAGGGATCAAGGACCTATCTGAAATTTCAACACTGGTTGGAGCTTAATGTCTGTTTCTGTGTAAGATGGTAACTGCATGGATGTGTCATACTCCGTTTTCCTGGAACAATGTGACCATTGCCTTCTTCCAGAAGGGGTTTTGACCAGGGGTGGTATTCACTTACTTTCACACACACGTGCCTTGCACGCATGCATGTGGCTTGAAAATATGCCTAAATAGGGTGGGTGGGTCCAAACCAACTGAATATCACCTCTGCTTTTGACTTCCCGCCTAGTTACAGACCTTGAGGGACGACAAGTACCATTGTATGCCTGATCTTACTTGGCTTTTCTAAGATTAGTGAAGTATTTATTTATTTATTTATTTATTTATTTATTTATTTATTTATTTATTTTATTTATTTATTTTATTTTTCAGATTTATATACCGCCGCTCAGGGCGGTGCACAAAAAAGTAAAAACACCCATAACAAACAGTCACAATATAAATATAAAATAGAATTAAATAATTAAGTCTGTGCTAAAAAGTAGTTAAAAACTGTAAAAATGTTGTATTTAAAATTAAACCATTAATCTATGCCAGGCCAGCCAGATGGAAAAAGTGCATTTTGAGCGCCCGGCAGAAGAGGCGTAGGTCCGTGATGGTGCGAAGGTCGGGGGGCAGGTCGTTCCAGAGGGCCGGACCCGCCACAGAGAAGGCCCTCCCCCTAGGGGCCACCAGCCGGCATTGACCGGCAGACGGCACTGTGAGGAGGCCCATTCTGTGGGAGTGGATAGGTCGAAGGGAGGTATGTGGCAGGAGGCGGTCTCGCAGATAGCCAGGTCCCGTGCCATGGAGCGCTTTGAAGATGGTTACTAACACCTTGAAGCGCACCCGGAAGACCACAGGCAGCCAGTGCAGCTCACGCAGGAGAGGTGTTACATGGGAGTACCGTGAAACTCCCAGAATCCCCCGCGCGGCTGCATTCTGCACTAGCTGGAGTCTCCGGGTGCACCTCAAGGGGCCCCATGTAGAGAGCATTGCAGTAGTCCAGGCAGGAAATAATGAGGGCTTGAGTGACCTAAAGTAGCTAAATGCAGATGCCAAGTTGCCTACTACTGTTAGAGTCAACAGTAGTAGGCAACTTGGCATCTTTATTTTTTTTCCCCTTTTGGGAATATAGATATATTGCAAAGCAAACTACAGTAGCCACTGCAGCCTAATTTTGCCTTTCAGCAGGATTTCTCAACCTCAGCAGACTTACCGTATTTATCGCAGTATAAGATGCACCTTTTTCCCTCAAAAAAGAGGGTGAAAACCTGGCTGCGTCTTATACACTGAATACAGCATTTTTTTTGCCTCCTGAAACTCCGCCCCCTTCATCAAAATGGCCGTGCATAGCTTTTAAAAGGCTTTCAGGGAGCTCCTGCTGGCCGGGGAGGGCAGAAATGAGCACAAAACGGCCCATTTTTTGCTCACTTTTGCTTCCCCAGTCCCCAGGAGCACTCTATAAGCTTCCTAATGCTCTTTTTTTTGACAAAGAATGGGCCTGTTTTCACGAAAAACGGGCCATGTTTGGCTCATTTTTCGGCTCCCACCCACTCCCTCAGGAGGACTCTACAAGCCTCCTAAGGTCTGTTCATGCCCTTTTTGGGGGGGAGGTTTGCAGAGTGCAAACACATTTTTTTTATTTGCCTCTTCAAAACCTTGGTGTGTCTTATACTCCTGTGCATCTTATACTCCAAAAATACAGTAAGCTGTATGTTCATCTCCCAGATTTCCCCAGCCAGCATGCTTCTGGGTTTCTCATGAATGTGGTGTGTCCAACTTGGTCTCAAGAAGACAAAGTACTTTGGAAGGTCAAGAGCAGTGGTGAAATTCATTTTTTTTTACTACTGGTTCTGTGGGCGTGGTGCAGCTCGGTGGGCGTTGTGCGGCTTGGTGGGCATGATGCGGCTTGGTGGGTGTGGTGTGGCTTGGTGGACATGGCAGGGGAAGGATACTGCAAAATCTCCATTCCCACCCCACTCTGGGGCCAGCCAGTGGTGGCATTTGCTGGTTCTCCAAACTACTCAAAATTTCTGCTACCGGTTCTCCAGAACCTGTCAGAACCTGCTGGATTTCACCCCTGGTCAAGAGTCTCCTGGAAGGATGAAGGATGAGACCAAAAATAATGATGTATCCTAGTCTATTGGTTGAAAATAACTGAAAACCAGAAGATTGATTGGAATCTATTTGTGCATCTCTGGAGGATTTGTCCTAAACAAGACATTTAAAATGCTCTGTTGATTGAAGAAAGTGTCTTCGTGAGGTCACAGCATCAGCCAATTGGCACTGTGCACAGCTGCCTTGTGCCTTAAACTTACAGACTTTTTTGTTTTGCTGAACTCAGCTCTAAAAAGATAACAAAGGATATCTAATATGAGAATATATGCATCTCCTGCCAAGAATTTTCTGGTGACTGTAAAGGTTGCATCTTCTGCCAAACCAGGTCCTTCCGCTCTAGAAAGCAAGCCTCATAAATCATCCAGACAGCTTGTCCATCCAGCTCCATACTGCCTTTACTGGATTTGACCTTTAGCATTCCTTCCTTGAGAGGTTGGGGATTTGAACCAGAGTCCTCTTGTTGCAAATCAGCTCTCCTGATGCTCAGCTCTCATCTACCCACCTGCTTTCAATCCAGTCTCTGGGGCAGCCAAGAACCAGGGTGCTTATCCTTGATTGGCCCAGTTGCTGCTCACAAGTCCCTTGGCTTGACTCCAAGACACACAAAGGATATGAGGAACACCACGTCCTGCTGCCAAGGATGGGTAGGTCTGTTCCGGGAACTTCAGGAACTATGACATAAGGCCTGCAGGCAACTCCTTCTCCACCTACAGATCAGCTGTTTGAGTGAGGGCCTCCTAACATGAAATGCAAGCAGCTGCTCTCCTATGACTTCCTTCTGTCTCTTCCTTTCCTGTTCGTTCATGCCGTTTTCTTTTCCAACACCATTTTTAAACAAGCATTCCAGTGGTAGGTTCCTAACTGGCTTACTACCGGTTCGCTGAGAGGGCATTTTGCGCGTATGCTGCTTGCTTCACTCACATGCGCGCCCACCACACATTGCTGCGCATGCATAGTTGACTGAAAACTGTTCTGCGCAGGGGCAGAAACACGCTGGCGACAGCAGAAGAGACCAGGGAACTGGTTCGGGGGCGTGGCAGGCCTGAGTCGCTGCCGGTTCCAGCCACCCAAGCCACCATACCACTGCCAGTTCGGCTGAACCAGTCCGAACCGGTAGGAACCCACCGCTGAAGCATTCCCTACCTGATTTGCCTTAAGACGATTTGCCTCAGTAAACCAGCTAGCTTGAAACAAAGCAAGAAATGGACCTGTTCTAATCCTAAATAAATGCATTTCAAACTGATCTTAAGCATCCTTTGCTTTCGATGCTGAGATGCCGAAGCAACTCAAACATAGATATGCAATATACCCTCATCGTTTCTGAAGGTATTTTGAGTAAAAAGCAAAAGCAATCCAATGGCAAAAGTGAGTTTGTCTTCACCCTTTGCGAACCAGAGGACTCCAGTGCCTTGAAATATTGGTTTGACCTAAATGTTATTCATTATTTTTCTTGGGTGGCTGCCAGGCTGCAGGAGGAAGTACTTGAAAAGGGAAAATGGCAGAGAAACTGATTCAGATGGACTCAATAAGGAAGTTGTGCCAGCTCAGGGTTAGATAGTTTCAGTGGTGGGCTTCAAAAATTTTTACTACCGGTTCTGTGGACGTGGCTTGGGTGTGGTGTGGCTTGGTGGGCATGGCAGGGGAAGGTTAATGCAAAATCCCCATTCCCTCCCGATCAGCTGAGACTTGGGTGGCAGAGAATAGATGGGGGCAAGGCCAGTCAGTGGTGGTATTTACCGTTTCTCTGACCTACTCAAAATTTCCACCTCTGGTTCTCCAGAACTGGTCAGAATCTGCTGAATACCACCTCTGGATAGTTTACTTAGTATTGCTCAACAAAGTAACTATAGCATTTGTGCATGTACACATTCTGTCTCCTGGAAACTCTAGGTTTCCATCATGCTTTTTAAACATTGTTGTCTTGATGTACCTGTTAACATTTTTGCTAAATATACCTGTACAGTTGCTGGAATTTCTGAGGCTGAGACCACCTCATTAAAGTCATGAGACCCGACTTTCTTAACCTAGGACTCTTCCAGATACATTGGAGGAAAATTTCAAACACTGCCACTTCACAATATGTTTTTTTCCCTTCATTCAATTGTTGGAAGAAAAACCCGGTCCAATTCCAAGCCAGGAGAAAGACACTGGAAATAAAATGGAGGCTGGCTACAAGGAAAGAAGGTCTCTTTTTATTTGGTTTCCAGAAATTTCAGTGACAGCAGCATGTTTCTGGGATGGCTGATCCCTTGGCTGCATGAGTGGATAGATTCTTATAGGGTTCTGGGGTTTGGTGATTGAGATGCTCAAGGGGGTGGTGCAATGTAGTGAACCTTGTATCTTTTACTATTTCAATGGTCCTGGGCTAATACTTTTTATGTCATAAAGGCAGTGGTAGGATTCAAATGATCTACAGGTTCTCTGCCCTAATGACTGGCTGGATAGTCATGTGACTGGGTGACCGTGGCCAACTTGATTGGTCTCACCCTTAGGAAATTTCTCCTTAGTCCAACTCACAATAAAATAGCACTATTCCAATATTTAGAGTAGAGTAGAGTAGAGTAGAATAGAATAGAATAGAATAGAATAGAATAGAATAGAATAGAGTTGGAAGGGACCTTGGAGGTCTTCTAGTCCAAACCCTTGCTTAGGCAGGAAACCTGATTACCATTTCAGACAAATGTTATCCCAATCTCTTCTTAAAAACTTCCAGTGTTGAAGCATTTACAACTTCTGGAGACAAGTTGTTCCACTGATTAATTGTTCTGTCAGGAAATTTGAGGGGCTCCTAGAAAAATGAGGGGGTCAATCTATTTTCCAAAGCATCAAAAGGCACAACAAGAAACAGTGGATGGAAACTAACCAAAGAGAGAAGCAACCTAGGACTAAGAAGAAATTTCCTAAAGGTGAGACCAATCAACCAATGGAATAGCTTGCCTTCAGAAGTTCTGGGTGCTCAATAATAATAATAATAATAATAATAATTTAATTTATATCCCGCTCTCTCTCCCCGAGGGGACTCGAGGCGGGGCACAGGCAATTAAAAATACAAATAAACACAGACAAATACAAAATACAGAATTAAAAAATAAATTAAATAAATCCTGCGCTAAAACCTATAAACTAAAAATTACCCCTAAAAAACCCTAACCTAAAAAGAGACTACCCAAGGCCGGCCAGACGAAAAAAGTGAGTCTTTAATTTTAAGCGGAAGGAGCGGAGGTCCGTAGTTGTCCTGATATCGGGGGGAAGGTCATTCCAGAGGGCTGGGCCCGCCACAGAGAAGGCCCTTCCCCTGGGCGTCGCCCGCTGACAAAGTCTAGTGGACGGCACCCGGAGAAGTCCCTCTCTGTGGGAGCGAATCGGCCGTGAGGATGTATGGGGCAGGATCCGATCCCGCAGGTAGCTAGGTCCCGAGCCATGGAGCGCTTTGAAGATGGTAATTAACACCTTGAAGCGCACCCGGAAGACGACAGGTAGCCAGTGCAGCTCGCGCAAGAGCGGTGTTACATGGGCAAACCTAGAGGTGCCCATAATTGCTCGCGCGGCTGCATTCTGGACCAACTGAAGCCTCCGGGTACACCTCAAGGGGAGCCCCATGTAGAGAGAGTTGCAATAATCCAGTCGGGATGTCACGAGAGCATGAGTGACTGTGCGAAGGGCGTCCCGATCCAATAGGGGGCGCAACTGGCGTACCAGGCGAACCTGGTAAAACGCCCTCCTGGCCACGGCTGTCACTTGATCTTCCATGGACAGCCGGGTATCCAGGAGGACACCCAAGTTGCGCGCCCCATCCACAGGGGCAAGATGCTCAAGCAACACAGTTACAAGATACTTTGAAATCTTTACAGTCTAATACTGTAAGCTAACTCTTAAATGCTGAAAATGCAGGATCAAAATGCATAAACATAGAAACAGCATTGCAACCCAATTCCAAATTAATAAAATCAATTCTGCTCATTAGAACATGTATTTAAAAAGACATAAGAATTCTGACAAGAAACTCCTGCTCTGTATTAACATTTTTAAAATTCCTTCCCTGGTCTAATCCTGTCAAGAACAAGGGGAGATTCAATCTGGAAATAAGGAGAAATTTTCTGACAGAAACATCAACCAATGGAACAGAAGTTGCCTTCAGAAGTTGTGGAAGCTTCATCACTGGAGGCTTTCAAGAAGAGATTGGACTGCCATCTGTCAGAAATGGTGCAGGGTCTCCTGCTTGGGTGGGGGGTTGGACTAGATTCTCCAAAGAATTGGAGAATCTAGTCTCCAAAGCACCTGAGGGCAGGACAAGAAGCAATGGGTGGAAACTAATCAAGGAGAGAAGCAACTTAGAACTGAGGAGAAATTTCCTGACAGTTAGGACAATTAATCAGTGGAACAACTTGTCTCCAGAAGTTGTGAATGCCCCAACACTGCAAGTCTTCAAGAAGATGTTGGATAGCCATTTGTCTGAAATGGTATAGGACTTCCTGCCTAGGCAGGGAGTTGGACTAGATGACCTCCAAGGTCCCTTCCAACTTTGGTATTGTATTGTATTGTATTGTATTGTATTGTATTGTATTGTATTGTATTGTATTGTATTGTATTGTATTGTATTGTAGATGACCTACAGGGCCTCTTCCAACTCTGTTAATCTGTATGATCTGTAAGTTTCTATTATTTCTGTGCTGACTGCATTCCTGCAATTTTGCCATCCCAAATGAGCATTCGCCTGTTAAATGGTCCTTGGCTGTCTGTCTGTAGCTATTAACTGAAGGGAGAGAGAAGAAAAACACTCCTCTCTTACACTTAATTTTCCTCCCTGAGTTTTAAAGGGGCTAGAATTTTTCTGCTGAGGAAATGGTTATGTGGTTATTCCTTATTTTTCTTTTCCCTTCCTTTGGTTAATTACAAATGAGCAGGAACATCTGAGGTGTGTGTGAGCTACTGGAATCGTTAGGCAGGCAGCCTTGACTATTCAGCCGGTTCACAGAATTCCACAAAGAGTTAACAAACAGTTCTCCTGAACCGGTGCAAACCGGCTGAATCCCACCACTGCCTAAAGTTCATGTCCTGTCCTTAGAATTTGGATGGGGGAATGTAAATTCTTAATAACATCAGCTTCAGCCTGGGGGAGCTGTGGCTGAAGGTGTTTTGCTTGTGAATAGTTTCTCAATAGATAAAGTATCTCATTCATAAACCTAACTATTGGAGGGACTGCCTGGAGTATTTTTGTGGTAGTGAAGAGAAGTGAATGATTTGATCCTAAGAAAGTCTTCTTTCGGGTGGTGGATTATATATATATATGGTGCAGACCTTTCAAGAGAACTAACACTCTTTGAGAAATTTTATTTACCATTATATATCACACCAGTATATATTTTCTCCTCCCTTCTTCTTAAAAACCTGCTCTGCAGGGGTCATACTTGTATTTTCATGTTCTTTTTTTTAATTCCTAAGATGCTTCTGGTATCTTTTGTTAATGTGTATAGATAAGCCAAGGGGGACGTGGTGGCTCAGTGGTTAAGACGCTGAGCTTGTTGATCAGAAAGGTCAGCAGTTCAGCGGTTTGAATACCTAATGCCACTAATGGAGTGAGCTCCCTTTACTTTTCCCAGCTTCTGCCAACCTAGCAGTTCGAAAGCACGTAAAAAATGCATGTAGAAAAATAGGAACCACCTTTGTTGGGAAGGTAACAGCGTTCTGTGCACCTTTTGCATTTATTCATGCTGGCCACATGACCATGGAGACATCTTTGCACAACGCTGGCTCTTCAGCTTTGAAACAGAGATGGGTACCGCCCCCTAGAGTTGGGAACAACTAGCACATATGCGCAAGGGGAACCTTGACCTTTATAGATAACTCAACAAGAACTTTGGTCTAGATGCCAAATTCGAGACCTCTTCTGGATGGGATTTCACCTCCGATGACCCATTTTGTTTCTTGCTGGGAAAAATGTTTCTTCTTGGCACGGGGAGCAGTGACTCACTCACGTGTGAAACTCCCACTCCTTCTTGCCATGCTTTTAACAAAATGAGTTGGCAAAGGGCTCCTTCATTTCTGCTTCGCAGGGCTCAGGACCCTTGGGATTCAGAGTGCAGAATAACATTTGGCAAAGGCTCACTCCTGAACCTCCGTGTCCTTGCCAAAGGAACATGGTCAGGCACACTTGATCTTGGGGAGAGAGATGTGGGAGAGATAGCAAGACACTGTAAACCCCGCCTAGGTTTACTTGTGGCCGATCCCTAAATACAGCTGAGATTTGCAGGAGAGGGAACAGCAAATAGAATGGGTTGAACGGGAGGCCTTAAGATAAGGTAACCTTTATTGTCCCTGTTTTCTGGGAACACACTGGCACACATTTAAAAAAAAGAAATTTTAGGAGGCATTAAGCAGCTTTTCGAGTGTGGCTTTTAAGCTAGTATAACAAAATGAAAAGGGACCCGGGAGGTCTTCTAGTCCAACTCCCTGATCAAGCAGGCAAAAGCACTTCTGAAAACCCTTGCCATGAAAACTGCAGGGACCTGTCCAGGCAGTCTTGGAGAATCAGATGTAATTGAACTGAAGGGGAGAAAAAATCTCCTAGGAACTTAAATGGGCTTCCTTAAGGTCCTACTATAGGGACGCAGTGGCTCAGTAGCTAAGACGCTGAGCTTGTCAATCAGAAAGGTCGGCAGTTCGGCGGTTTAAATCCATAGTGCCGTGTAATGGAGTGAGCTCCCATTTCTTGTCCCAGCTTCTGCCAACCTAGCAGTTCGAAAACATGTAAAAATGCAAGTAGTAAAACAGGGACCATCTTTGGTGGGAAGGTAACAGTGTTCTATGTGCTTTGGGCATTTAGTCATGCCGGCCACATGACCACAGAGACGTCTTCATATAGCACTGGCTCTTCGTCTTTGAAACAGAGATGAGCACCGGTCCCTGGAGTCGGGAACGACTAGCACATATGTGCGAGGGGAACCTTGACCTTTATCTTTACTAAGGTCCTTCTACATTTCTGACAAAACTTTGTTTTTGGAACATTCCCCTCCTGTTTCTGTAGTTCAGCCTTCCTTAGTTTCTAAGTGGCCTCTGGATGCACTGGATTCCCCCCTCTCCCAATTTTTATTAACATTTATTATAAAATACAAATAGAAATAGAAAGTCAGGAAAATTACAGAAGGAAGAAAGGAAGCACAGAGAGGAAGAAAGGGGGGAAATTAGTGACTTCTGACCTTTTTCAGTGCAGTAGAATACAAAAAACCTTTTGCTTTACATTTCTAAACATTTCAAGCTGGTTTTGCAATAGCAACGTAACTCTAGTTATCAAAGCCTAAAATTAAAGTTTCATTTTTTCAGTCTTAGCACAGTAAGACTTATGACCACAATTGAGCCCCAAACTGCTGCCGTTAAGCGAGACAGTTCCTAAGTGAGTTTTGCCCCATTTTATGACCTTTCCTGCTATAGTTGTTAAGTGAATCATTGCTATTGTTAAGTTAGTAACACAGCTGTAATGTGAATCTATCTTCCCCTTTGACTTTGCTTGTCAGAAGGTCACAAAAGGTGAATCATATGAGCCTGGGATCCTGCAGCGGTCATAAATATGAGTCATTTTGCCAAGAGTCTGCATTTTGATCATGTGACCAATGGGGAGGCTGCAACGGTCATAAGTGTGAAAAACAGTCGTAATCATTTTTTCAGTGCCATTGTAACTTCGAACAGTCACTAAACGAATGGTTATAAGTTGAGGGCCACCTGTATCGAGAAGCAGTTTCTAAGTAGAAATGCCATATGGCGCGCCATAGGTTCACCACAGTGGTGGGTTTCTGCAGGCTTGCACCTACTCGCAAGAGCCGGTTGGTGAAATTTAGAGAACCGGTGAGAGGGGGTTCCACCGGCGTACCTGGAAGTAAATCTGGCCCGCCGCTGCCAGTGACCCAACAGGAATGAAAGGAAAGGAAAAGAAGGAAGGAAGGAAGGAAGGAAGGAAGGAAGGAAGGAAGGAAGGAAGGAAGGGGGAGAGAGAGAGAGAGAGAGAGAGAGAGAGAGAGAGAGAGAGAGAAAGAAAGAAAGAAAGAAAGAAAGAAAGAAAGAAAGAAAGAAAGAAAGAAAGAAAGAAAGAAAGAAAGAAAGAAAGAATTTATCATCACAATTGAGTCCAAAATTTTGGTTGCTAAGCAAGAGCGTTGTTAAATGAGTTTCACCACATTTTAAAAGGTGGCCACTCCCACCCTGTCACATGACTGCCAAGCCATGCCCACAAAATAGGCCACACCTACAGAGTAGGTTCTAAAAAATTTGAAACCCACCACTGGTTCACCATCACGGGACTAGCACATATGTGTGAGGGGAACTTTTACCTTTACCTTTTAGGTTGAGATAGAATACCGCAATACATACAATTTGGCACTAGGGGGAGCTTTTGTGCTTCCTGCGTAGCTCTAAGGCTAAGCCTTTAGTGATGTCAGGATTGTCTTGACAAATTGCCTTTCTTTCTTCTGTCTCTATGATAGAAAGTTAAGAGTGCCTACTGAGTTTCGCTCCAGAGCAGTGTTTCCTAACCTTGGCCTACCTGAGGATGCGTGGACTTCAACTCCCAGAATTCCCCAGCCAGCTCTGCTGGCTGGGGGATTCTGGGAGTTAAAGTCCACGCATCCTCAAGTAGGCCAAGGTTGAGAAACACTGCTCCAGAGGCACATAAAAATGGCACCTTACAGAAAAGAATTAAAAAGAGAAGGACTCGGGGGATGCTGCAGGTTTCTATAGTTAATTTAGGTTTGGATCAAAATTCCTTGAATTTAGGGGGGGGGGGAATCAGACCATTTGCCGTGTATTTTTCCCCACTTGATACACATACAAAGTTTTATACAAATCCTATATAAATAAATAATCCCAAATAAATATGGCATAATATTGCATAGCATGCTCAGGGTGGTTTAATATGGGGTTTTTGTAATAGTCTCTGCTATGCTGCTCTCTATAATTAAAATTGGAATAAGTATTTGCAAATAGAGAAAAGCCAATATACTCTTGCCTGATTTGCTTTGGTACAATGCCAACTTTCTCCATCAGACCAACTTTTACCAGTTTCTCCTCCAGTAATAGTGATTGGAGCTGGGAATTCTGAAGACCAAAACATCTGCAAAACTACACTAACCATAAATGCATTGAACACTGGTTTTTTTTTTTCAAACTTGGCAACTTTAGGAATTTCAATTCCCAGAATTCCCTGGCCAGCTCGGAGTTCCTGGCTTCCCGCACTGCACTTTTTTTTTTTTAACGACAAAGCTTGTACAAAGAAACACAAACTTCCACTGGCAGGAACCCATCCCTGATGTAGAGCTATCTTTTGTATATATGTGACTTCTAACATGAAGTTGTGTAGAAAGTCAGTACCACACTCCTAGAAGAATGAAATATTTTGAAGAATAGTTAAAAAAAAAAGGCAGAATATTGTATTTCCCTAAATGAGAAATGGAGAAAGATTTTTTTAGAGGCAGGAAGCAGACTCAGTCTTTTGTGCCCATTAAGAAAGATTGGGTCAGCTGATTCAGAAACCAGCCCCCAAGCAGAAACTGAGGAGGCCACCTTTTAGAAATGCAGATTTAGTAATCCATTCAAGGCTCAAAGGAGGTACAAACCCCCCTCACTTTCAACTCCATTTTGTCAGCTGCCCAGAATCACATGTGCTTGATGGTTCTGCTTCATCAATAAATGCACCCTCTTTCCAATCAGCCTCCATTTTATTTCCAGCGCTTTCCTCCCAGGTTGGAACTCAACCAGATGGATATTTCTTCTACAGTTAGGGAGCTTTATCCAAGAGTTGTAGGCTGTATTGAGTTGGTACAGTCCTTCTGCAGAAACAAACAAGGATGTTGATCTGTTAGCTGAACAGCTTCACTGGGAAGGAAAGACAGAGCAATGCAGTGGTGGTGAATAGCAAAATGAGGCAATAACAATAGCTAAACACAAGTGGTGGGATTCAAAATTATGTACTACCGGTTCTGTGGGTGTAACTTGGTAGGCATGGCATGGCTTGGTGGGTGTGGTTTGGTGGGCATGGCAGGGGAAGGTTACTGCAAAAACCCCATTCCCTCCCGATCAACTGGGACTCGGGAAGCAGAGAATAGATGGGAGCGGGGCCAGTCAGAGGTGGTATTTACCAGTTCTCCGAACTACTCAAAATTTCCACTACTGGTTCTCCAGAACTGGTCAGAACCTGCTGAATACCAGCTCTGCTAAACACACAGAAAAAGGAGCAGGCACTGGAATTTGGGTGAGACAAGTGATCCTGTCAAGAACATCAACTCAAGACTCAGTGAGTTGTGGGTCTTGGAATTCAGCACATCTGAGTAGCACCAGATGAGAGAAAATTTGACTAAATTCACCCCACTGCTGATAAGGCTGCCTTGTGGTTATATTGGCAAGGCTGACTTTTCCAAAGAGTGCTATCAAGGACTGTGGTCTTCCTGTTCAAAAAAAGGAAAATATTCTGAGAAAACAATGCTATACAAGGCAAGCTTACACTTGTTCTGGCCAGCTGACTTTAAAAATAAGGTTGCATTGTTGAATAAGTCTTACAGAATAATGCGCAGACCGCTGGACGGTTCTGCCCAGTTCCTGTGGAAAGGGCTTGCTCAGATTGATTTATGGTTTGTTTAGGTGATCCTTGAGTTGTTTTGTTACTGGGGGGGTGGGCGGAGGGGGGAATGTACCAAAGTGGAAAGCTGAAGCATCCAGCAATATCCTGTAGGTGTCAAATTATTTTTTCAGATAAGGGCAATAATTTCCAAGCAGCGTGCCAAGACATTTTTGTCTAACACACACACACACACACACACACACACACACACACACACACTCTCTCTCTTAATGTCAATATTGAAACTTAAACTCCACTGCTGTATCCAAAGAAGACTGAAGAGGGGGTCAAATCTGATTGCGACAGGAATTTCCCCCAGCCTTTTGGTTCATGCAGCCATTCTATGTATAGAGAAGAGTTGAGGCTTGTGCCCACATCTTGCACATTTGACTCTCACACATGCAAACAGGTGTCCTTTCCGTAGATACCTTTTTCCGTTCGGAAGCCATGCTCTCACCCACCCCCAGCAGCAGTGGTGCAACCGGTTCGGTGATCGTGTGCTTTGCGCATGTGCAGATTTTTAAGAAAACGTACCTTCCACGTTACTGCTGGGGACTAACACAGCTGAGGCACAGCAATCCACTCTGCCATGCGAATCAGCTGAGAAAATATAGGTCAGTAAATCACAGGGGTGGGCAAGCCCACCTGATCATCAGAGCAAACCAGTTCGCTTACAGCTGATCGTCAGAGCTAGCGGTTCGCCCGAACCGGTCCAAACTGGTAGAATCCCACCCCTGCCCGGCAGTAAACAAAGTCTCTTCTACTTGGGGAAGGCATGCTCAAGATTTCACATGCCAGAATGTGTCAGGAAATTCCAGTTCTTCTCTCTTCTGCATGTGGGCTGTTCTGGGCACTTAGGAAGGGATACTGAGATCCGAAATGTGTCCGGAAGAGGGCCACTAAGATGGTAAATGCTCTGGATGGAAGATAAAACTGATAACCAGAATTTCTCAACTGTGGCCACTTTAAGACATGTGGACTTCAACTCCCAGAATTCCCCAGCCAGGCTGCTAATATTTGACAGTGTTGGGTATGTTTAGCCTGCAGAGAGAAATTATGATAGCTCTCTTCAAGTATCGAAAGTCCAGTGGAGGGATTCAAAATTTTTTACTATCAGTTCTAAGGGCATGGCTTGGTGGGCATAGTGTGGCTTGGTGGGCATGGCAGGGGAAGGATACTGCAACATCCCCATTTCCTCCCAATCAGCTGGGACTTGGGAGGGGGAGAATAGATGGGGGCGGGGCCAGTCAGAGGTGGTATTTACTGGTTCCCCAAACTACTCAAAACGTCTGCTACTGGTTCTCCAGAACTGGTCAGAACCTGCTGAATACCATCTCTGATCGAAATGGTTGCCATGTAGAAGGTGGGACAGAATTGTTTTCCAATAGAAGATAAGAAACAAAGGGTTCAAATTTTTATTTATTTTTTATTTATTTTATTAAATTTATACCCCGCCCTTCTCCTTGTTAGGACCCAGGGCGGCGCACAGGGATATTAAAATACATACAAAGTATATAAAATATATAAAATTTAAAATACTTATTCTAATAAATAAACCCTGGGCTAAAAACCGAATTAAAATCCCAAGTTTAAAAACTATCTAATAGTCAGTATGGAGGTTACGCTAGGCCGGCTAGATGAAATAGGTGTGTCTTCAGACACTTGCGGAAGAGGCGGAGGTCGGAGATGGTGCGGAGTTCAGGGGGTAAGTCGTTCCAGAGGGCTGGGCCCGCCACAGAGAAGGCTCTCCCCCTGGGTGTCGCCAGTCGGCATTGTCCAGCCGACGGCACCCTGAGGAGGCCCTCTCTGTGGGAGCGTATCGGTCTGAGGGATGTATGGGGCAGGAGGCGGTCTCGCATATAACTAGGCCCCGAGCCATGGAGCGCTTTAAAGATGGCCGTTAAAACCTTGAAGCGCACCCGAAAGACCACAGGAAGCCAGTGCAGCTCGCGCAGGATAGGTGTTATGTGGGAGTGTCTAGGCGCTCCCGTAATCACCCGCGCGGCTGCGTTCTGGACTAGCTGCAGCTTTCGGGTGCACCTCAAGGGGAGCCCCATGTAGAGAGCATTACAGTAGTCGAGTCGAGAGGTGACGAGTGCTTGAGTGACTGTGCGTAAGGCACCCCGGTCCAGTAAGGGGAGCAATTGGCGCATCAGGCGTACCTGATGAAACGCCCCCCTGGCCACGGCTGCCACATGATCTTCCATAGACAGCCGGGAATCCAGGAGGACACCCAAATTGTGTGCCCTCTCCACGGGGGCCGGTGTTTCGCCCCCAATGGCCAGAGTTGGAATAATCTGGCTGAACCGGGGCGCCGGAAGCCACAGCCACTCAGTCTTGGACGGGTTGAGCCTGAGTTTGTTACCACCCATCCAGATCCGTACGGCTTCCAAGCACCGGGACATAACCTCAACGGCATCGTTGGGGTGGTCTGGGGTGGATATGTACAACTGAGTATCATCAGCGTACAGATGATATCCCACCCCAAAACCACGGATGATCTCACCCAGCGGCTTCATATATGTGTTGAACAGTAGGGGCGAGAGGACCGACCCCTGAGGAACCCCACATATGAGGGGCCTCGAGGCTGACCTCTGCCCCCCTGCCAACACATATTGCGACCGACCAGAGAGGTAGGACGAGAACCACCGCAAAACGGTGCCTCCCAGCCCCAACCCCCCCAGTCGGCGCAATAGGATACCATGGTCGATGGTATCAAAAGCCGCTGAGAGGTCTAATAGGACTAGGATAGAGGAATATCCTCTATCCCGCGCCTTCCAGAGATCATCAACCAACGCGACCAATGCTGTCTCGGTGCTGTGCCCGGGTCGGAAGCCGGACTGGCGCAGGTCTAGATAATCAACTTCCTCCAAGTGTTGCGGAAACTGTTGAGCCACCACACTCTCAACAACCTTCACTAAAAAGTGGAGGTTGGAGACGGGACGATAGTTCTCTAATAATGCTGGATCCAGGGACGGCTTCTTGAGGAGGGGCCTTACTACCGCCTCTTTCAAGACGGTAGGCAAGGACCCCTCACTCAAAGATGCGTTGACAATGCCCTGGAGCCAGCCTCGTGTCATCTCCCAGGATGCCAGTACAAGCCAGGAGGGACACGGGTCCAATAAACATGTGGTAGCCCTAAGTCTCTTTGACAACTTGTCCATATCCTCGGTGGTAACAAAATCAAACTCCTCCCAAGATGGTGTCACAAGAACAGCCTCGGCCCGCTTGACTGGACCACTATCGATGGAGGGTAGCTCGTTCCGAATCCGAGTGATTTTCTCCTGCAGATAAATCCCAAATTCCTCTGCTCAACCCTGTAGAGGGGCTTCCCGCGGCCTCTGTTGAAGGAAGGAGCGGGTCACCCCAAACAGGGCGGCAGGGCGGTTATTTGCGGATGCAATAAGAGTGGCACAATACTCACGTTTGGCCACTCTTATCGCCACTAAGTAAGTCCTAATATGGTCTCTTACTAGTGTTCGGTCGGCTTCGGAGTGAGAAGATCTCCATCTACTCTCTAGGCGTCTCTTGTGGCGCTTCATCTCCCTAAGCCCCTTGGTAAATCAAGGAGCCCAGGTGGTTCGTCGCCGCAAGAGAGGCCGCAAGGGCGCGACTCGGTCCAAGGCCCCCTTGGCCGCACTTAACCATGCGGCCACTAGGTCCTCAGTCGAGTCGCGGGGCAAGTCCACAGGAATTGGCCCAAGCTCCCTGTGGAACCTTATCGGGTCCATCAGGAGCCTGGGGCGGAACCATATAGGAATGTCCGGTTCCGCCTCCCCGCAGTGAGGTGCAGCGATCGGAAAGTCGAGCCGAAGGAGAGCGTGATCTGTCCATGACAGGGGTGTGATGACTAAATCCCCTATTCCCAGATCACTACTCCACTGTCCCGAGACGAAGATGAGATCCAGGGTGTGTCCGCCCTCGTGGGTAGGGCCTACAACTACCTGGGTCAGGTCCATGGCTGTCATGGAAGCCATGAACTCCCGAGCTGCACCAGAGGTTTCGCCTGCTGACGGCAGGTTAAAGTCCCCCATGACTAAAAGTCTGGGGGTCTCAACCGCCGCCTCGGCTATCACCTCTAGGAGCTCAGGCAGGGCTGTTGTTGCATAGCGAGGAGCCAGGTATACAACTAACACGCCCAGCTGCCTCCCTAGGCCCCACCTCACAAGGAGGGACTCGCACCCGGTCGTCTGAGGGATCGTGGTTTCCTTTGGCTCAAGACCTTCCATAACCATAATCGCCACTCCCCCACCCCTCCCTAGGGCCCTAGGCTGATGGAAGGCTCGGTATCCTGGTGGGCACATTTCTACGAGGGGATGTCCTCCCTCGTGGCCCAACCAGGTTTCCGTAATGCCCACCAGGTCCGGGTCCCCCTCTGACACAAGGTCATGGATGAGGGGGGATTTTTGTACCACGGACCTGGCATTGCATAGCTTCAGCCTAGGGCCCCGGGTCTGTGGTTCTTGCCCACCTAGTCTGCGATGGGGACAGGGGGAGCTGGAGCGTGTGACCACCCGTAACCAGCGGCCACGGTCCTCCAGCTGGTAATGTCTGCCCCCCTTCCCACCGCCCCTGCCCCTCCCCAAGACCGTATTGATGGAAAATACCTCAGTGGAAACGACCCCCCCCTTCCCCCTCCTCCGTTTCTCTACTTCCGCTTCCTGCCGGCCCTTTCATTTGGCGTACCCCCACCTGACTCTCTCTCCCCCCCTCCCTGGAACCCCCTAAAAGTCGAATAAAATGTTTATATAAAAAACCCCTTAGTCTGCGCTTCGCCCACCTCTCAGGAGCAATTAGTCCATCCTCGGACTACTTCCAATGCCATGGAAGTAGGATACAGAAAAACAAATACCAGAAAATGGTTCCTGACATTAAGAATAGTTTAGCAGTGGAACTACCCCAAGTGCTGAGGGCCTATTCTTTGCTGGAGGTACTTAAACAAAGGCTGGGAGACTATTTGTCAGGGATGCAATGATAGGATTCCAGCTCAGGGGAAAGGGTTGGTCTAAATGATCTCCCAACCCTTCTCCAACCCTTCTATATGCATAGGATCATCAACAAGGAGAGGCAATGTTTATATACCACTCTACAGTGCTTTTACAGCCCTCTCTGAGCAGTTTACAGTGTCAGCATATTGCCTCCAACAATTTTGGGTCCTCATTTTACCCACCTTGGAAGGATGGAAGGTGCGTCAACCTTGAGCCTGGTGAGATTGAACTGCCGAACTGCAGGCAGCCAGCAGTCAGCAGAAGTAGCCTGCAGTACTACACTCTAACCACTGCACCACTGTGGTTCACAAGATGAAGCACCCACAACTTCTGACAGCAAGCTGGTCTACCGGTTAATTGTTTTCACTGTTAGGAAGTTTCTCCTTAATTCTGGGTTGCTTCTCTCCTTGATTAGTTTCCATCCATTGTTTCTTGTCCTGCCCTCAGGTGCTTTGGAAAATAAATTGACCTCCTCCTGTTTGTGGCAGCCTCTCAAATGCTGGAATACTACTATCATGTCCAGAGGTGGGTTTCATGTAATATGATCACCGGTTTGCTGCGCACTGAAAATGTGAGCGAGTGTGCATGCGCACAGCCTTCCACACATTTGCTTTGCTTGCACACGTGGCTTGCACGCATGCAAACAGCTTAGAAAACACGGCTAAATAGGACAGCATAGCATTGGGTCAGGTGGGCAGCTCACCTTCAGGTTGCCACTACCGGTTTGCCTGAACCGGTCCGAACTGGCTGAATACCACCACAGATCATGTCCCTCCTAGTCCTTCTTTTTTCTCTAGACTAGCCAAACTCAAGTCCTGCAACTGTTCTTCTTATGTTTTAGTCTCCAGCTTTTAATCATCTTAGTTGCCCTTCTCTGCAGTTTTTCCAAAGTCCTAACATCTTTTGTGTAATGTGGTGGCCAAAACTAGATGCCGTATTCCAGGTGTGGCCTTATTAAGTCTTTATAAAGCAGTATTAACACTTTACGTGATTTTAAAGGTTAAACTGCTAAGGTTGAGAAGCACTGCATTGGACCAAAGGCGCATGCCCAGCCTTCATTCTCCGTCCAGCTGACCTTCACAAAGGAAAGTTGGCAGCTTTCCCTCCTATTGTGAAGGCCGTGGTTCAAATAAAGAGCTGAGATGAAGGCACCTTATCAGGGCTAACATGCTTTTGGAAAAGAAGGAGAAATCTCTTCCCGCCAAGTGTTCCAAACTCTCCTGTAAACAAGGGTTCCGGGGAAAAGTAACCTACCTTCTTTCACAATGGCTCCTCCAGGGCCCACAGGGAGACCTTCTGGGGAACAAAAACCACATTGATTCTGGTTGCCCCCTGTGTTTCCAAATGGTTGCTCTCTTATTTAATAGGTTTTAAATTTATGTATTTTGTCCTATTTTTGTATGTTGTTTTTAAAGTCCTGTGCACCACCCTGGGTCCTTCTGGAGAAGGGCGGGATATAAATTGAATAAAATAAATAAATAAAAAATCTTTCTTTCCTTTCTTGTTTTATTAGGGTTTTTTAGGGGTTTAATGTTAGTTGGTTTGGGATTTTAGCGCAGGGTTTAAGTTTAATTCATTTTAATATTGTATTTATGCTTGCAGTTTTATACATGTATTTTTAAATTCCCTGTGCACCGCCTCGAGTCCCTTCGGGGAGAGAGTCCGGTTTATAAATTAAAATTATTATTATTATTATTATTTATTCTTTTGGTCTACTCAGTTTTTTAGGATTTTTCGAGGGTTTAATGCAAGCGCTACCACTGAGCAGAGTCCTCCCCCCCCCCAAAAAAAAGAAAGATGGAGCCTTAGTGCTAATAGAACAAGGTTGTTGGACTCGGAGGAGTCAAGTCCTTTTTTAATTTTTTTATTTAATAATAATAATAATAAACTTTAATTTATAGACCGCTCCCTCTCCCCCAGGGGACTCTGAGCGGTGCACAGGGAAGATAAAAGACAATAAATATACATATACAAATATACATACATAATTAAAAGGCAAATTAAACATTATTCCTATGCTAAAATTCCCAATTGACGTTCACTAAAATTCCCAATTAAATTTACTAAAAAAACCCATAGATAGAGAGACTAGTTTGCCAAACTAGATTTAGTTTGCCAAACATTACAAGATAGCAGGTATGAGTATAAACATGGACATGAACAAAGGAAATGAGTACAAATAAATGGGGACAGTAGGCACGCTGGACAGGGGTGGGTTGCTACCAGCATTACTGCTGGTTCGGTGTGCAAATTCTTTTAAATGCATGCGCATTTACACCTCATGCGCAGATCATTAGAAAAGTGGGGGGGAGTACATTTCCTCAATGGAGATTGTTCTGTGCATGCGCAGAACCCAAAATCAAAATGGCACCACCAACAATAGAACCAGTTCAGATGCGTGGGCAGTCAAGTTACTGCCTACTCAGCCGAACCGGTAGGAACCCACCTCTGACACTGGTGCGCTTATGCATGCCCCCTTTACGGACCTCTTAGGAATGGGGTGAGGTAGGCAGTTTAAGGTTGAAACTGTGGGGGTTTGAGGATGTAACAACGGAGTCAGGTGGAGCAGGGGTCTCCAACCTTTGCAACTTTAAGTCTGAAGGACTTCAGCTTCCAGCAAAGCTGGCTGGAGAATTCTGGGAGCTGAAGTCCTTCAGACTTAAAGTTGCAAAGGTTGGAGACCCCTGAGGTGGAGCATTCCAGGCATTGACCACTCTGTTGCTGAAGTCGTATTTTCTGCAATCGAGTTTGGAGCTGTTTATCTTGAGTTTGTATCAATTGTTTGCCCTTGTATTATTGAGGTTGAAGCTGAAGTAGTCATTGACCGGTAGGATGTTGTAGTAACTAGTAGTAAAAATATTTGCAACCCACCAGTGGAAGTGAGGGAGTCAAAAGATCCAATTGCCCCGTGGGTTTTTTTGGGAAGTGATTAGGAAGATTTGACTGAGGAACTTGCCAGCCATGGCACCAAGCATCTGGCTGATTTCCTAAACTTTTCTTACGCTTGTTTGTCCTCCCACCTGTTAATTTGACTGCTTCCTTCCTTAGCCCAGCTCTTCAGACTTCCTCTGGAATCGCTGCGTTGCCCTAGTGTGACAAGATGGTTGCCAAGGTAACAATTTCATTAAAGAAAATGGCAGGGTTTGAAGTCTGTCTCATTTCTCCAAAGTGAAGCACAAAAGATGCTCGGAGGTGGCAGCTTCCAGGGCCGTAGCGTTGGCCTTGCTCCTTTGATGCTTCCCCCACCCACCCACAGCTGTGGTCTCCCGCCAGCCAGACTCTGAACTTGGGTTGCCTCCTTCGCTTTTCTCTTTTCTCTGATACCTTGAGAAAGTTTTCAAAATTGCAATGCAAAGCCTTCTCCAAGGAATGCTTTTAGGAAAGTCTTCCTCCTCCTCCTCCTCTGCTTCTAAAGTACCATGTTTCCCCCAAAATAAGACAGGGTCTCATTTTCTTTTGACCCTCCCCCCCAAAAATAAGCTTGGCCTTATTTTCAGGGAGGTCTTATTATTTTTGAGGTGCAGGAGGTGCTGAGCGTGGTCATCTCATGGCTGCTGCTGTGTTGCAATATTTTCAGGGAGGGCTTATTGTCAGGGGAGGGCTTCTTTTAGTGCATGCGCTCAAAAGCCCGATTGGGCTTATTATCCGGGGAGGTCTTAATTTTGGGGAACCAGGATGCTGTACATAAGATTTAGGATACCATTAGCATCATTGCTATCTTGTGCTTTATGATTATGAGGAAAATACATATAATCTTTTATGTATTAAATTTACACAGCTGCCCATCTCATGAGTGTGACTTGTAATATTCAAAATGTGGGCAACACCTGATTCTGTTGCCTGTAGAGGCCCCCCCTTTTTTTCCCTCCCCCCGCCAAACTATGCCATCTCAGGATGTACATTATGTCTTTAATGCTACATACATACTTCCCTTCAGAGTAAACAGATTTATGCCAAACATAGGAAAAGGAGCAGGGGTGAAATGTCCCGGTTTGGGCCAGTTTGCCTGAACCGGTAGTAAAAAAAAAATGAAACCGGTTTGGGCGAACTGGTTTTTCCAATGATCAGCTGTGACATGTGATTTATATTAGCTAGAAAGCAGGATTTCCGGGAACCGAGCCGGTAGCAAAGGTAAGTGGATTTCGCCCCTGAAAAAGAGTAAGAAATAATAAGATGAAGAAATTAAGAGATAAGAAAAAGAAAGGGATACAGCTAAAACTAACTGATGCCAACATATATTTATATTATTTATATTTATTTGATTTATAATAATAATAATAATAATAATTTTAATTTGTTGACCGCTCCCTCTCCCCATAGGGACTCAGAGCGGTGCACAGGGAAAATTAAAACAATAAATATACAAACACATTAAAAACAAATTAAACATATACCTGTGCTAAAAAATGCCCCATTAAAATACTAAAATTCCCAATTATAAGTAACTAAAACCCCATAGATAGAGAGACTACCCTAGGCCGGCCAAGCGGAAAAGATGTGTTTTTAATTTTAGACGGAAGGAGCGGAAGTCCGTGGTCGTTCTAATGTCGGGGGGAAGGTCGTTCCAGAGGGCTGGGCCCGCCACAGAGAGAGCCCTTCCCCTGGGCGTCGCCCGCTGACAAAGTCTAGTGGACGGCACCCGGAGAAGTCCCTCTCTGTGGGAGCGAATCGGCCGTGAGGATGTGTGAGGCAGGATCCGATCCCGCAGATAGCTAGGTCCCGAGTCATGGAGCGCTTTAAAAATGATGACTAATACCTTGAAGCGCACCCAGAAGACGACAGGCAGCCAGTGCAGCTCACGCAAGAGCGGTGTTATGTGGGTAAACCTAGAGGTTCCCAGAATTGCCCGCGCGGCTGCGTTCTGGACCATCTGAAGTCTCCGGGTGCACCTCAAGGGGAGCCCCATGTAGAGAGAGTTGCAATAGTCCAGTCGGGATGTCACGAGAGCATGAGTGACTGTGCGAAGGGCGTCCCGATCCAATAGGGGGCGCAACTGGCGAACCAGGCGAACCTGGTAAAACGCCCTCCTGGCCACTTGATCTTCCATGGACAGCCGGGCTGTCCCGCCCTTCTCCAAAAGGACCCAGGGCGGCGCACAGGAGTTTAAAATACATACAAAATACAAAAATACAAAAATTTAAAAACCTATTAAATATTTAGTCCTGCGCTAAAACCAAATAAAATCCCCAATTAAAACTATCTACATAGTCCCAGCAGAGGTTATGTTAGGCCGGCTTGATGAAAGAAATGTGTTTTTAAACACTGGCGGAAGAGGCGGAGGTCGGTGATAGTACGGAGTTCTGGGGGTAGGTCGTTCCACAGGGCAGGGCCCGCCACAGAGAAGGCCCTTCCCCTGGGTGTCGCCAGTCAGCATTGTCCGGCCGACGGCACCCTGAGAAGGCCCTCTCTGTGGGAGCGTATCGGTCTAAGGGATGTATGGGGCAGGAGACGGTCTCGCATATACATGATTCAGTATAACCCCCTCCTCAGCCTTTCCTGTCCTTGGATTCTATCTTTCCTTCCATTGTGCCCACCCACCACTTCATATATTACCTGTTGTCCTTTAAGCTTCTTCACACTGTCTTTTTCAGGATTGCATCTGGCCCATCCAATCATAACTTTCTCCATCTTTTCCTTCCTCTTGAACTTTTCCCTTTTCTATTCTTTTTTTCTGTCTCTCTCTCTCTCTCTCTCTCTCTCTCTCTCTCTCTCTCTCTGTCTTTCTAATTCCTTCCTTCCTTCTTCCCTTCCCTGCTTGTCCCTCCCCCCTCCTTCCTCTCTCTCACATACATTTTTAGATTGATCTCCATTCACTCTCTCCACATTACTTAATCACCTTTACAGATTTCTTCCTGGTCATTTAAGAAAATGGGTTTGTTATAAGTATTCTACTATGTGACATGTTTACCATCTGTATATAATGTGTAACCATGAACTCAGTTTTCCCTGTCAAACATGACTATTTGGTCTTCGACTCATTAATGAAATGATGAACTGTTGCATTATACAGTCTATCTAACATTCACTGCAAACCATCTGGATTGTCAGCCAGTGACAATATCATTGTATGCATTCACATCTCCAGCTACAGTAATATACTTCAAATTTTAACACAAGCACTCCTTACACGTCTTCCTAAATGCATTAAACCAGTGGTTCCCAACCTTTTTTTGCCCATGCCTCACCTAAGCATCTTTAAAATCCTGATGCCCCTCCCTCCCGTGACATATAATTCTTACTTTAGTCAAAAAGTGAACTCGACTTACGTGGAGGAAGCCTAAAATGCCATTAATTTGGTTTAAACAAGGTTCAAATTGCTCCCATTAAAAATCAAATCCTCCCTCCCTTTGGGGCCTAGGCCCCACATTGGGAGCCACTGCATTAAACACTCAAGGAATGTCATATATTCTTATTTTATTCTTCATTCTTTCTTAAATTTTTAAGCTGACTTCATATCCAGCCAGTTTACTCATGGAAAATAAGGAATTTTAAGAATGCTATTTAAAAATGTTTTCAGGGCTACTTTGCAAACTAGCATACAGTGGCCGATGTCCCACATCCCACTAATATGGAGTTGCAACTAGTGCAGAGGCACTGAAGACATTTAGAGAAATGATTTTTCCTTCCCCATCCCCTTTTGCTTGGACAGGATTAAATGGTCATGCTACTTCCAGAGAGATTTTTTTCTTCCTTCTGTCCATGTCAGACTGCCACTGAAACTGCTGTGAAAATTGTGGTGACAGCTGCAACGTGTGGCTCACTGGTGGCCATCAGCAAAGCCACTTGGTACCCGCTCAACTATTCTGCTAGGGGTTCTTTCTGAGAATGAAAACACAGGGTGAGGAAATGTATAAATAAATAACATGTATAAATAAATAACAGGCTGTGGAACTACCAATTGTCTGTCTTCTCCTGTGTCGGATGCCTTCCACAAATGTCCAATTATTCTCTTAAAAAAAATATCCTACCCAGTATGATTGTTGACTGTGCTGGCCAGGGATAGTCAGAATCCAAAAGATGAGCAGCATTTAGGGAGCAAATTATAAATGTACTATGCACACCTAGTGCCAACCTGGGGTAGAATCCTCCCAGTTTGGCCCGGTTCTGCCGAACTGGTAGGGACAATTGTCCCTGGTTTTGTGAACTGGTAGTAAAAAAAAACTGTGCGATTGTCAGAAGCTTTTTTTTTTTGCTTTTTAAAGCATTTTTTCCTGCCTTTTTGCCTGAATTGGCAGGAAAAAAATGTTTTATAAAAATAAAGTGATATAAAAAGTGAAAAAAAAGTTGGCCACACCCACCCAGTCACATGACACCTACCCACCAAGCCACACTCACAGAACCAGCGGGCAAAAAAAAATAAAAATAGATTTCACCACTGGTGCCAACCATTGTATTTGGTGGTTGGGGATTTTCTGAAGATGCTCGCAGGGTGGCCATTGTCTTCAGCTCTGGAGTGGTACCATCTCTGAACTCTTTGCTGATTTCTTGGCTAGTAAAGATCGTTAGGCACTTTCTAATAAAATGAAATTCAATGGCGAAAAGAGTAAGGTTCTACATTTAGGCAACAAAAATGAAATGCACAGGTACAGTATAGGTGGCACCTTGCTCAATAGCAGTAACTGTGAAAGGGATCTTGGAGTCTTAGTAGACAACCATTTAAATATGAGCCAGCAGTGTGCAGCAGCTGTCAAAAAAGCCAACACTGTTCTAGGCTGCATAAACAGAGGGATAGAATCAAGATCACGTGAAGTGTTAATACCACTTTATGATGCCTTGGTAAGGCCACACTTGGAATTCTGCATTCCGTTTTGGTCACCACGATGTAAAAAAGATGTGGAGACTCTAGAAAGAGTGCAGAGAAGAGCAACAAAGATGATTAGGGAGCTGGAGACTAAAACATATGAAGAACGGTTGCAGGAACAGGGTATGTCTAGTTTAATGAAAAGAAGGACTAGGGGAGACATGATAGCAGTGTTCCAATATCTCAGGGGTTGCCACAAAGAAGAGGGAGTCAAACTATTCTCCAAAGCACCTGAGGGCAGAACAAGAAGCAATGGATGGAAACTAATCAAGGAGAGAAGCAATTAGAGCTGAGGTGAAATTTCCTGACAGTTAGAACAATTAATAAGTGGAACAGCTTGTCTCCAGAAGTTGTGAATGCCCCAACACTGCAAGTCTTCAAGAAGATGTTGGATAGCCATTTTCTGAAATGGCATAGGGCTTCCTGCCTAGGCAGGGAGTTGGACTAGATGATCTCCAAGGTCCCTTCCAACTCTGCTATTGTAATTTGACTAACACCTCCCACTGCAGGTGTTGAGAACGGAAATAGCTGTGTGGCATACGAGGAGCAGTGCGTTTCTGGGTCCTTTTTTAGGAGAAGGGCGGGGTATAAATTTAATAAAATAAAAATAAAAATAAAATAAATAAAATAGGGCAGCTATCATACAGCAGTTAATTATTTCCACAAATATTTTACACTCTAATGTGGTTTTATTTTATTAACACTTCTTATAGTAATTTTGTTAAAGATTGCAATCGCAACAATAAGAGCTAATGCAAATTAAAAAGAAGAGAAAAGAAGAAGAAAAATAATAATAAAGGAAAATGAAAGAAATATATAAAGATGCGACTTCCCACTTGATCGTAATAAGCACAATAATAATAATAATAATAATTTTTATTTATAACCCGCTCTCTCTCCCCGAAGGGACTCGAGGCGGGGCACAGGGAATTAAAAACAGTTAGAAAAAATACAAAATTTAAAACAATAAACATACATAAATACTAACTAAAATACTAAAATACTAACTATTGGATCGGGACGCCCTTCGCACAGTCACTCATGCCCTCGTGACATCCCGACTGGACTATTGTAACTCTCTCTACATGGGGCTTCCCTTGAGGTGCACCCGAAGACTTCAGCTGGTCCAGAATGCAGCCGCGCGAGCAATTATGGGTACCACAAGGTACACCCATGTAACACCGCTCTTGCGCGAGCTGCACTGGCTGCCTGTTGTCTTCCGGGTGCGCTTCAAGGTATTAATTATCATCTTTAAAGCGCTCCATGGCTCGGGACCTAGCTACTTGCGGGATCGGATCCTGCCTCATACATCCTCACGACCGATTCGCTCCCACAGAGAGGGACTTCTCCGGGTACCGTCCACTGGACTTTGTCAGCGGGCGACACCCAGGGGAAGGGCTCTCTCTGTGGCGGGCCCAGCCCTCTGGAACGACCTCCCCCCCGATATTAGGACGACCACGGACCTCCGCTCCTTCCGTCTTAAATTGAAAACACACTTTTTCCGCCTTGCCGGCCTGGGATAACTACTCCTCTGTCTTTAGGGTTTTTTGGGGGGTGGGGATTTTTAGTTAATGGGATTTTAGCACAGGAATTAATTTAATCTGTTTTTAAATTCGTATGTATTTTGTATATTTATTGTTTTTATCCTCCCTGTGCACCGCCCCGAGTCCCTGTGGGGAGAGGGAGCGGTTAATAAATTTAACTATTATTATTATTATTATTATTATTATTATTATTATTATTATTAAAAGGCATATTAAACAGAAAACCCTGCGCTAAAATTCCCAAATATTTACTAAAAATCCCTAAACAACCAGAAGAGACTATCCTAGGCCGGCCAAGCGAAAAAGATGTGTTTTTAGTTTCAGACGGAAGGAGCGGAGGTCCGTGGTAGTTCTAATATCGGGGGGAAAGTCGTTCCAGAGGGCTGGGCCCGCCACAGAGAAGGCCCTTCCCCTGGGCATCGCCCGCTGACAAAGTCTAGTGGACGGCACCCGGAGAAGTCCCTCTCTGTGGGAGCGAATCGGCCGTGAGGATGTATGGGGCAGGATCCGATCCCGCAGGTAGCTAAGGTAGTTAAGGACAAGTAGTCCTTAACTTACTGCCATTTGTTTAGTGACCATTGAACGTTACAACAACACTGAAAAAGGTGACTTATGACCATTTTTCACACTTATGATCGTTGCAGCATCCCGTTGCATGATCAAAATTTGGACACTTGGCAACTAACTCATATTTATGATGGTTGCAGTATCCCAGGAAACAAATCTTTGTAACCTTCTGACAAGTTAATGGGGAAGTCAGATTCCTTTAACAATCATGTTACTAACTTAACAGTTGCAGTGATTCACTTAACAATTGTGGCAAGAAAGGTCATAAAATGGGACAAAACTAATGTAACAACTGTCTCTCCCAGCAACAGAAATTTTGGGCTCAATTGTGGTCATAAGGACTAACTGTTTAAATAATTTTAATAATGTATTTTGTGTTCCATTAAAATACAACAGAATGTCTTTTCTTCCCATATCCCACATTTTATCTATGAACAACAAATCCTTAAAAATGTGTCATTTCCATCCTTGGGTCAGCAAAATTTTATCAAGGGTTACCAGATATTATAGCATTCTTATTTTAATCTTGATCAAATTAACCAACTCTATATTCCTTCCTTTCACATCTTGATCTTTAATGCCTTCAAATAATTTCCCTGAACTTGATCTTTTTTTTCTGATTGTCTTTGTTCTGTCTCAAAAAATTTCTTCAAAATGTTAACAAGCTTCTTTTGTAAATCCAGTAAAGGAAAATTGCCCAGGTCACTCTTTTGGTATCTTATTTGTACAACTCTTTTAATTATTAAGACATCAAATCGTTTTTTTTGGTATGTTCAGTGTACCATCTTTTTCCATGTCATTCTTGTAGCCTGTCGTGTGTAAATCCACTTTCAAATCAATTTCACTTAATAGGTAAAACTTGTTCCTCTTCCATAGCATCTTTGAAACATAGTCTGTCTAAGAGTCAAACATTCTGAAAATTAACTTCTAGGTCCATTGTTGAAAATATCCACCAATATTTGTTTATTTAACACAGGGGTAATCAATCTTTTTATACCTACCACCCACTTTTGTATCTCTGTTAGTAGTAAAATTTTCTAACCACCCCATTGGTTCCACAGTAATGGTGATTTATAAAGTAGGGAAGTCAATTAAATTTAAAAAAGGAAAGTGCTTCAGTATCAGACAAAACCCCTACCGCGCACCATGAAAGCTGGAACACCCACTAGTGGGCGGTAGGGGCCAATAATACAATAATAATACAATAGCAGAGTTGGAAGGGACCTTGTAGGTCTTCTAGTCCAACCCCCTGCGTGGGCAGGAACCTTATACCATTTCAGACAAATGGCTATCTAACATCTTTTTAAAGACTTCCAGGGTTGGGGCATTCACAACTTCTGGAGGCAAGCTGTTCCAGAGGTTAATTGTTCTAACTGTCAGGAAATTTCTCCTTAGTTCTAAGTTGCTTATCTCCTTGATTAGTTTCCACCCATTGCTTCTTGTCCTGCCCCCAGGTGCCTTGGAGAATAGTTTGACTCCCTCTTCTTTGTGGCACTCTCTGAGGTATCGGAACACTGCTATCATGTCTCCCCTGGTCCTTCTCTTCATCAAACTAGACATACCCAGCTCCTGCAACCGTTCTTCATATGTTTTAGTCTCCAGTCCCCTAATCATCTTGGTTGCTCTTCTCTGCACTCTTTCCAGAGTCTCCACGTCTTTTCTACATCGTGGCGACCAAAACTGTATGCAGTATTCCAAGTGTGGCCTTACCAAGGCACTATACAGTGGCATTAACACTTCACGTGATTTAGATTCTATCTCTCTGTTTATGCAGCCTAGAACTGTGTTGGCTTTTTTGGCAGCTGCTGCACACTGCTGGCTCATATTTAAATGGTTGTCCACTAGGATTCCAAGATCCCTTTCACAGTTGCTACTATTGAGCAAGGTACCACCTATACTGTACCTGTGCATTTTGTTTTTCTTGCCTAAATGTAGAACCTTACTTTTGACTACCAGATTGACTATCACTGATTTAACATATATGGCCCCCATCTCATCAAAGGCAACAATATGTCTAATGTTAAATTTTTTTGCTTCATTCTATAATTGTGAGTTGTGTTTGAATGTTCTTCTAATTTAATTATAATCTTTAGTTCCCTCTAGTGTTCAACCGTTAAAGCCTTATCATTTTTTTAAAAAAGAAATCAAGCAAAACAAAAATTCATTGCAAATAATTCATTATTATTAATTCCAAAGTTTTACTTCAAATTTTTCTGGACCCTTAGTTCTTTTGTAACTTTCTAAAAATCAATGTTTTAATTGTTCTTTTGCTATTTATTCCATTGATTAAAAAAAAAAGAACAAATAGTTAGTTTTGATGGGTTATGTTAAAGTCTTTGGAAAGGGTAGAACCAAAATATTTTTCCTCGGAATAATCATAAGCAGGCATGTGTTTTAACAGGAAGGATGACAAAGCCCTTGGAGCAATGTTGCTGCGCCCATCTCCCACTTTCCTTCCTATGTGATAAACAGTTTAGTAGTTCCTGCAAAAACGTTTCTCAAGTCATTTGAAATGCACTCAGTTTCATAGCTGGTGGCTTATATACCAGGCAAGGAATAACTGAAGGGCTAATCAAGGAATCCCAGTGAGTGTCCCAAATATCTGCAGAATGCTTTATGTTCACTCAATGCTGAGTAACATAACTAGCACTCCTAATTCTGTGATAATTTTTAATTATTTCTTTTTCAGCCACGGTTCATGTTTGGGTTTATAATGAATTTTGTATACCAATGAACTTTATACACTAATTGTGTGGGATGCAGTGGCTAAGTGGCTAAGATGCTGAGCTTGTCAATCAGCAAGCTCGGCAGTTCGGCGGTTCGAATCCCTAGTATCATGTAACAGAGTGAGCTTCCATTACTTGTCCCAGCTTCTGCCAACCTAGCAGTTTGAAAGCATGTAAAAATGCAAGTAGAAAAATAGAGACAACCTTTGATGGGAAGGTAACATAGTTACGTGCGCCTTTGGCATTTAGTCATGCCGGTCATGTGACCATGGAGACATCTTTGGACAGTGCTGGCTCTTTGGCTTTGAAAGAGAGATTAGCACTGCCCCCTAGAGTAGGAAACATCTATCACATATGTGCGAGGGGAATCTTTACCTTTATACCAATAGTATCAGCATTTTACAATGTGTTTTCTCTTGCAATGCCCCACAGCCTTCCTGCCTTCTCATATGGGTAGTTAACATTTAGCAATCACAGTTGGGACCAGCAATTTGGTCATTAAGCAAAGTGGTTGCTAAGTGAAACTGCTGCTGTAGGAGATGACCAGGCTGAGCCCAAGGGAGGGGTCAAACATGTCATCAGTCTCAAGTCCCTTTAAATACACAAGAGATCTTGGTCCAGCCTACCTTGAATTCCACTGACTTTTATCTACCACCAGTTTGCTTTGACTGTTAGTAGTTCAGATTCTTGTAGAGAGCATGAGCTTGCAATAAACCTTTATATTCCTTTGAACTATCTGGACTTCCTGATTTGCTAACCACTGCTCTTATGACCTTATTTCAGCCTTCCTCTGCTTCACAGGACTGCAAAGGTTGTACATGTAAAGTTACTTTTTTACCACCATCATAACTGAGATGGTTGCTAAACGAGTGAGTCATTAAATGAGGACTACTGTACTAGAATGGAAAAATCTCATGAAATGTTGAAAGATGAAACAGTTTTGTTTTTTAATTACTTTAATTACTTGGAGTACAATTGAAGGCAATCTTTGGGGAGGAATGTGGCTCCCCCCTTAACAATACAAAAACAACAACAAACTGACCACAAAAGCCATTAAAAACATTTTAAATGGTCATTTAGTGACCGTTCAAATTAACAAGGGCCCTGAAAAATGTAAAATGACCAATTTTCACAGTTACAACCTTTGCAGTATCCCCATATGATCAAAATTCAGATATTTGGCAACCGGTTCATATTTGTGACCGTTGTTGTGTCCCAAGGTCCTTTTGAGACCTTCTGACAAGCAAAGTCAATGTGGAAGTCAGATTCACTTAACAACGGTGTTACTAACATATCAACTGTAGAGATTCACTTAACAATTCCGGTAAGAAAGGTTATAAAATGGGTCAAAACTAACTTAACAAGTGTCTCTCTCTCTTAGCAACAGAAATGTCGGGCTCAATTGTGTCCTAAATAGAGGACTACCTTTACTTTACTTTCACTTTCACTTTCATGATTTCCTGTCTTTATTATTACCAGTAATTCAGGGTGACGAACATATCCAACACACTTTCCTCTTCCTATTATTTCCACAACAACAACAACAACCCTGTGAGGCAGGTTGTGCTGAGAGAGAGTGACTGGCTCAAAGTCACCTAGCTGGCTTGTCTGCAGAAGGAGGCTCCTATTTCATTCTGAACTCGGAGTTTAATCTACCCTCCCATAATAATAATTACTGTCCCTAGAAAGCATTTTCCTTTTACTTACAGGAAGGAAGAGAAGATATGAAGAGAAGGTATATCTAATTTAATAAAAAGAAGGACTAGGGGACACATGATAGCAGTGTTCCAATATCTCAGGGGTTGCCACAAAGAAGAGGGAGTCGAACTATTCTCCAAGGCACCTGGGGGCAGGACAAGAAGCAATGGGTGGAAACTAATCAAGGAGAGAAGCAATTTAGAACTGAGGAGAAATTTCCTGACAGAACAATGAATCAGTGGAACAGCTTGCCTCCAGAAGTTGTGAATGCCCCAACACTGGAAGTCTTTAAAAAGATGTTAGATAGCCATTTGTCTGAAATGGTATAGGGCTTCCTGCCTAGGAAGGGAGTTGGACTAGATGATCTCCAAGGTCCCTTCCAACTCTGCTATTGCATTGTATTATATTTTCCTTTCAAAAATGTAATTCTCCACCCCTCCTTCCTCACTGTAGTGGTATTAACTGAATATGTACATGCATGAAGCAGACTGTCAGCTATAAGCATCCATGGCATAGTTAATGCATTATTATTGCTTTATTTAATTTTCCGTTCCTTGGATGCGGCCATATTGCAGAGCTCTAGGTGGCCTGCAAACCTAAGCCATAAAACAGTAAAACCATTAAACCATAAACCATGATACTGATTAAAATGAAGGATAGCGTACAGCCAAACAGATGGCAGGCAAAGTTGAAGATAATTAATCACAAAGGGTTTATTAGAATTAGCCACGTTTGAACAGCTTTCCAGAAAATGACTGTGGCAGAACCCTTTGTATATTGGTGACTCACTAGGACAGGGTTGTCAAACTCGATTTCATTGAGGGCCGCATCAGGGTTGTGTTTGACCTCGGGAGGCTGGGTTGGGTATGACCAGGGTGGGCATGGTCAGCTTGATGTCACTCATGTCGGGGCGCCTATGGTGTCCCAAGTACACATTTTTATTTTTTTTAATTTTTTATATACCGCGTCCTCTCCCCAAGGGGACTCGGAGCGGTGTACAGGGAAAAATTAAAACACATAAAAAATATATACAGAAATAAATACAATCAATAAAAACAAATTAAATTTAATTGTCCCTGCACTAAAATCCCCATTTTAAAACTAATGTTCCCTGAACCCTGCAAGGTAGAGACTAACCTAGGCCGGCCAAGCAGAAAAAGTATGTTTTTAATTTCTGACGGAAGGAGCGGAGGTCCGTGGTTGTTCTAATGTCGGGGGGAAGGTCGTTCCAGAGGGCTGGGCCCGCCACAGAGAAGGCCCTTCCCCTGGGCGTCGCCCGCTGACAAAGTCTAGTGGACGGCACCCGGAGAAGTCCCTCTCTGTGGGAGCGAATCGGCCGTGAGGAAGTATGGGGCAGGATCCGAGCCCTCCCTAGCTCTGTTTTCGCTGGCAGAGGGTTGCAGGAGGACGTTGCAGCTAAAAACGGAGCTCAGGAGACTGTTTTTACTGCAGATGCACTGTGGCCTGATCCTTTGCTGTTTCCAGAGCAGCCAGATGTGGACCAGATCTAAGCACCCCGCATGTCAGGGTTCCAAATAGCATCCAAAAGTAAATTAGAGTCCAAGGCAAAGTATTGTTCAAAGTTCCAATTTATTAAGAGAGCCATGTTGACACATCTATAGTACGCTCCCATAGAGAGGGTCTCCTCATGGTGCCGTCAGCTAGACAATGCCTTCTCCGTGGGAGCACCTGTCTTCCGCCGTGCTCTCAAAACCTTTTTCTTCCAACAAGCTGGGCTGGCATAAAACATGATTTTTAAATTCAATTTTTAATTAATTTTAATCAGGGTTAGTTTGGGGTTTTTTTCCATGTTTCGGCCAAAGTTTAATATGTCTTTTAAAAGCTTTTTTAAAAACTTTTATATATTTGTTTTTATACTGGCTGCACACCGCAAACATCTGGGAAAACCCGAATCTGAAAGCTTCCCAGTTTGCCCACCCAGTTGAAAGTTCAAGATCTTGCCCCCACACCAGTGGTGGGATTCAAATAATTTAACAACCGGTTCTCTGCCCTAATGATTTCTTCCAACAACCAGTTCACCATACTGCTCAGAAAGTTAACAACCGGTTCTCCCGAACTAGCTGAATCTCACCACTGCCCCACACCTACAAGTCCATCCCATGGTCCAATCTTCCACTGCCATGCTGGCAGCTTCCACCCATCCAATTCCGGTTAGGTGCCGAGGTGCAGAGACAAAACATGACCTTGGCTTTCTAGAAAGAATTTTGTTTTAGCTACATATCATCTAACTCTGTACAATCCCCCCTCCCATTTCCCCAAAATAGAAAATGCATAGTAGAATAATAGAAAGTGTGGCAGGCCTGAGATCCACAAGAAAATATGGCTGCAGGACTGACACCATGGGCCACAGCCAGCCTCCAGGCCTTGAGTTTGACACCCCCTGCACTAAGAGAGCTACACCAACCTGATGGTCCCAGAGCTATCACAAACTTGACTTGACCTTGCAGAGCAGAACATGCTTCAGAGAAGGCTAATTGGGCAACCTCCTTTCTGAGCTAGTCCTTTGGGCTTTCAGGAGCCTTTAATTAACTGACTAATTTAATTCTTCCTTGGCAGCCTCTCTCTCTCACAGCCAACTAGAGAATTCTGGCATATGTTTCAGGAATTAACTGGCTTGTGAATGTCTTTACTTTAAAGACCAACTTGATAAAGTGAATGCTTGGACCGAGATGTTCTAGCATTTCCTTGGCCTTTGAAGGAATTTATCCATTTAGAAGGCTTGGAACGGAACTGAAGTTAGTTGCAGGAGATATCCAGACATACTGGATCCAACACAGGCGAAAGTAGTTATAATGGCCTCTGGCAATTAAATGAAAGAATGACCCACAAAGGACAATTACCCTGAGCGGCGCCAACTGAATCCAATCCAGAAGCTAGCAACAGACTTTTTTTTCCCCAAGGAAGCCTATGCCTATGGTTAAGAGCAGGGGTGGGATTGAAAAATGTTACCAACCGGTTCTCTGCCCGGTTGGTGGAAGGATGTGGCCATGGTGGGCGTGGCCAACATGGCCTCCTGCACCACAGTGTGTGTGTCTGTGGGTGGAGGTGCTTCACTCTCCCCAGGCTCAGCTTTCCTCAAGCCTCCAGGAGGGTGAAAACGCCCCCCTGGGCTCTGGAGGCCCTCCAGAGGCTGGAAACAGGCCCATTCTCAGACTCCTGGTACTTCCAGTAGGCCCATTTCTCGCCCTCCGGAGGCTCCGGAGGCTTTCCCCAAGTGTCCAGGAGGATGAAAATGTCTTTCCCCGGCTCCGGAGGCCCTCCAGAGGCAGGAAACAGGCCCGTTTCTGGACTTCTGGGAGGCCCATTTTTCGCCCTCTTAGAGCCTCTGTGTGGGCCCTGCACTTACCTGGCATGATCGCGTGGAGACTCTTGGAAGGGGAGGGGAGGAGTGGGGTGGGGTGGGCGAGGGCAGCCGGTCCTTGCAATAACTGGATCGCCCGAACTAGTGCGAACGGGCTGAATTTCACCCTTGGTTAAGAGGACTAAGGCAAATTCCAGAGCAAAGGAAAAACTCCCAGAATTCCCCAGCCAGCCTTCCAGTTGCCACGGTTGAGAAACACTGCAATGGAAGACTCAAGGGCAACCTAGAAGCCTACAGAAACAGATCACAAGTACACCTGGCTTAGTACTGCTCCCAAAGTAGCTCATACAGGAGATTTTTCCAGCCGTACCTGGAGATCCTGGAGATTAAAATCTGCATCTTCCTACGAAAAGTCCTGGCACTGAGTTTGTGCCCTTTCTTGAACAGTAGAAAAGGGAATGAAATTCTAGGCAGGTCAAGAAAGAGAAATTCCAATTGTCTGGCAGAGCCCCAAGTGGAAACTTAAGTTCTTTCATGCCTTATTTGATGACCCATCTTAGGGTCCCACTTGTTTTGCCATGTTGGGAAAAATGAATGAAAAATTGGAAAATAACACCAGTGAAGATGAAGCTGCTATACTGTATTTTCCATGGAAGATATGCAACAAAAGCTAATAACATGTGGACCAACCCTTCCTAATCTGCTATCCCTTCTAAGTGGGGGAGTCCCTGGGGATTTCACTCCACTAGTCATTGCTGACTATAGGAGGTGATGCTCATCTCAGTTTCAAGGGCCGTTGAGCCATTGCTATCTGAAGACATTTCTGCGGTCATGTGGCCAGCATGATGTCATGGAGTGCTGTTACCTTCCCACCAAAATAGTACCTATTTATCTACTTGCATTTGCACGTTTTTGAACTGCTAGGTGCGCAGGCGCTAGGATAAGGACGGGAGCTCACCCCGGTGCGTGATGCTCGGGTCTCGAACCTGGGTTATTCGTTTTCCAGCCGACAAGCCTAATGTCTTAACTGCTGAGCCATCACACCACCCAGCCCTTCTAAGAAGTCTTGGGATGGCAATCTCTGTCTTCCTTGCTTAAGCTCTGCCAGCTCCTGTCTACATTTCAGCCTGAGATGGTGGGCTTTCATACTCTATCTCAGTGATGGCTAACCTTTTTGTCGTCGTGTGCTGAAAGCGTGCGCATGCCCATGCCCACATCCATAATGCAATGTGCGTGTGGCAATGCCCCACATGTCCGCCCAGCGCATGCATGTGTGACCCCCATGCTTCCCCTCCCTCTGCGCATGCACATGTGACTCCATGTGCCCCGTTTTGAGCCTAGCAGGCCTCCCTAAAGCCTCCTGGGACCAGAAATTGGGCATGGATGGTGCCCTGTACATGTGTGTGACATCCCCATGCATTCGTGCATGTCTCCCACATGTGCCCCAACCCCCTCGCATGCACGGCAGAGACCCAAAAATCACCTGGCCAGCGGGAAGTGCACGGTGGAGCTGAGCTGGGGCAACGGCTCACATGCCCACAGAGAGGCCTCCATGTGCCACCTGTGGCTTGCATGCCATAGGTTTGCCATCATGGGTCTATCTGCTCTCGGCCTGCTCAGTTTTGTTCAGAGTACTTGTGAATGGATAGCAGTGATCCAGCTGGCTATTGGAAAACTCTATGGGCCAAGTCCATGCATTTGGAACTTCATCCAATCTGTCCTTGGTAGAACATGAGGATTATTTACAATACAGGTGTTCCTTGACTCATTGGTTTCGTGACCGTTCAAAGTTACAATCATCCTGAAAAGTGACTGATCACAGTTTTTCACACTTATGATCCTTGCAGCATCCCCATTGTCACGTAATCAATATGCAGACACTTGGCAACTGGCATATATTTGTGATTGTTGCAGTGTCCTGGGCTCATGTGGTCATCTTTTGCGTCCATCTGATAAGCAAAGTCAATGGGGAAGCCAGATTCACTTAACAACCGTATTACTAACTTAACAATAGCAGTAATTCACTTAACAACTCTGGCAAGAAAGGCCACAATGTAGGGCAAAACTCACTTATCAACTGTCTTGCTTAGAAACGTTGGGCTCGGTTGTTGTCGTACGTTGAGGACTACCTGTGTATGTTTTCTTAGTTTTGCGCTCTCTCTGTAAATCTTCTCCCCCAGATTCATTATAGATCTCAGTATAATCCCAAAACACATTCAAGGGGAGAACAAAATTGCATCTCATTATAACCATGATGAGAAACCAGATATTATAAGCAAAAGGCAAAGGAATTATTGTGCATCGTTATTTTGGAGATTTCAGTATAATGATCAAATGCTTGTGAAGTGTTGAAAGGGGGTTTAATCCAGATGGCAGAGATTCGTCAGGGTCTGGGAGAGACCTAAATTGAACTGGATGCTGCCTTGACAACAGCTAGAGCCTAAATGAGCACTCAGGAGAAAAAAAAGCGAAAGTGGTGTTTGCAGGAATGTAAAGATTCAGATTTTCTCAGCCAAGGCAGCGTTCACCAATTAAGGTGAAAACTTCCAAGTGGGGCTGACTACAGCTCCCACAATGCTCAGCTAGCTTGTACATAAGATTGAGGGTTGCCTTTCTAATTATATGCATTTTGGTGCATACCTGTTCATGGGGAAATCGCATCAGAAAATTTAAAAGCATGTACTTCAGGGGACTAATTCTCATGCGAAGAATACAAAGCTCATCTACTATGAAAGGTTGTTGCAAAATGATCAAAAGAAGTGCCTTCTCTGTGGTGCCCCCTCCTTGTTTTGGAACATCATCCCCGCAAAGATTAGGTTGGCTTCCACTTGGACAGTCTTTCACAAGGCTTTGAAGACCTAGGGAACCCAGAAAGGGATGGAGTCAGTGGTGGGCGTGGCATGGCTTGGTGGGTGTGGCTTGGTGGGCATGGCAGGGGAAGGATACCACAAAATCCAATTCCCTCCCAATCAGCTGGGACTCAGGAGACAGAGAATAGATGGGGGTGGGGCCAGTCACAGGTGGTATTTACTGGTTCTCTGAACTACTCAAAATTTCTGCTACCGGTTCTCCGGAACTGGTCAGAACCTGCTGTATACCACCTCTGAATAGAGCTGATCAAGTGGCTGCATAACTGGGCATGGAGTTGAAGTCCACAAGTCTTAAAAGTTGTCAACTTTGGAGACCTTTGTGTCAGGATCCCAAGTAATACACTCATAGCAAGCAAAACTCCGAGGCAGGTAGATTCCTCAAAGGATAGCTTTATTTGGATATATCATATTGGCACAGTTCTGGTGAAAACCAACTCTGAAGGTTCCTGCAGTTTTCTTTTAGAAGTAAGAAAAAGTAAAAGATTTACTTTTAAAAGTAAAAGTTTTTTCCCTTTCCCCAAACAATCGGTCACATGGTCCAATTGAGGTGCCGTCCGGTTGCCAGGTTACATCAATCCTTCTCTCTCTGACTAGGTTTGAGAATGTCCTTGGTTCCCAGGAGAAAGTATTTTGTTTTGGTGACAAATCCCCGCTATCTCTATTCCCCCCTCCCTATCCCTCAGCTACAGTGTGGCAACACTGGAGCTTCAAAATGGCTTTTGTCAAGTCATCTTCAGGGTTGACACTCTTATTTAATGTTCCCCAGATATTTTGCAGCCCATAAGTCCTGGTTGTTGCCTATAACAGCCAGATCTGATGGAGCTATATCCCATCAATAGCTGCGAACATCAAGTTATCTACCTTCCTTCTGGCAACTTTTCAAACAAATCTGCCTTTTGTAAGGTGGCTACAAGGTGGCCATCATAAATAGCATCATGGCAGCTCACAACTTCAAATCTCAACCAACAAAGGCTCTGTCTTACACATTGGCAACAAAAATCAGAACACCAAATACAAGCTGGGCGGATACAACCTCGTAGACGACCCTTATTCTGTCAAGCACCTTGGAGTACTCATTTCAAATGATCTAAGCCCCAGAACTCACTGTGACAGCATTACAAAAAAAGCATTAAGAGTTGTTAACCTGATTTTGCTAAGCTTCTTCTCTAGTAACATTGCGCTTCAAGGTTTTGACAACTATCTTTAAAGCGCTCCATGGCTCGGGGCCTAGTTATATGCGAGACCGCCTCCTGCCCCATACATCCCTTAGACTGATATGCTCCCACAGAGAGGGCCTTCTCAGGGTGCCGTCGGCCGGACAATGCCGACTGGCGACACCCAGGGGAAGAGCCTTCTCTGTGGCGGGCCCAGCCCTTTGGAATGACCTACCCCCTGAATTACGTACCATCACCGACCTCCGCCTCTTCCGCCAATGTCTTAAGACATATTTGTTTCAACAAGCCGGCCTAGCCTAACCTCCCATGGGGACTTTTAGGTAGTTTTAAATTGGGTTTTTTAAATTTGGTTTTAGCGCAGGATAGGTTATTTAATAGTTTTTTAAATTATATTTATTGTATTTTGTATGTTTTTAAATTTTCCTGTGCGCCGCCCTGGGTCCTTCGTGGAGAAGGGCGGGATATAAATTTAAATAAATAAAAATAAATAAAAAAATACTACAAACCAGGGAATACAAAACCTTTGCCAAACCAATTCTTGAATACAGTGTGTCTGCCTGGAATCCACACTATATAACGGGCATTAATACAATTGAGCAAGTCCAGAGGTATATCACGAGAAGAGTACTCCACTCTCTCCTTGCAATTGAATACCTTTTGCCACTAGACTTGAAATTTTGGACCTGGACAACCTAGAACTACACCACCTATGGTCTGACCTAAGTTTTGGACACAAAATTGTCTGCTACAATGTCCTACCAGTCAACGACTACTTCAGCTTCAACCTCAATAATACATGGGCAAACAATAGATACAAATTCAAGGTTAACTGCTCCAAACTTGATTTCAGAAAATATGACTTCAGCAACAGAGTGGTGAATGTCTGGAATGCTCTACTTGACTATCCTCAAATGCACAAAACTTTAACCTTAAACTGTCTACTGTGGACCTCACCCCATTCCTAAGAGGTCTGTAAGGGGCTGTGTATAAGCGCACCAGTGTGCCACCATCCCTGTCCTACTGTTCCCATTTATTTGTACACATTTCTTATGTATATACGAGGGGTGGGTTCCTGCCAGTTCTAACCTCTCCTATAGAAGAAGTTCCACAAATCAACAAAGTGCCATTTAGAACCGGTTCCAGTTCCCTGCCCTCGCCTGTCCGCACATCATCAAGATGAAGAGCGAGAGGAGGAATTCTGGGAGTTGAACTCCACAAGTGTTAAAGCTGTCAAGTTTGAACACTTGACAGCTTTAGACAGCTGGGGGGGGGGTTCTAAAGGGTTAGGGGTGCAAGGGTCTTGTAACTTGACAGCTTTAAGACTTGCGTGCTTCAAATGCTAGAGTTTCTGAGCCAACATTTTGGTTGCTAAGCAAGAGCGTTGTTAAGTGAGTTTAACCACATTTTACAAGTTGGACACACTCACCCAGTCACATGACTGCCAAGCCACTCCCACACGGTCACATGGCCAGCAAGCCACTCCCACAAAGCAGGCCACACCTACAGAAGAGGTTCTAAAAACATTTGAAACCCACCACTGGTATATACTTATACCTGCTTATACTTATATGTTTATATGTTATATTCATACTTATACTTGTTTTCTCATACATGCTTGACAAACCAAACCAAACCAAACCAAATAAAAATAAATAAAAGTAGCAAAGCGTGTACTTAATCAGCAAATCAATGGTGGCCGGATTCCTATCAGGGCCAGGGTTCAACCTAACTTTAGAACAGAACTTCTGAACTCTGATCAGAACTATAACTCAATTTAATTTGCCAAACCCTGAATCATTCTGCAGGAGACCCAGAGTTGTGAACCATCAGGGCAATTCCTTAATTTTAGCAGGTGGACCGTTCAAGAGATCTTATGGCATTTCAGGTCAAGGAGAAGATCAGATACAAATTCAGGAGATGGAAGAGCTTGATGGGCTGTGGCACTTTAAAGGCTGTATAAAAATTAACATCCATAACTGGGCTTGGATTCAATTGAATTTGTCATCTATATTGCTGAACAAATGTAGGATGTTATATGCTAACCATTAGAGAGTGCATGCCAGTGCCAAAGGCAAGAGAGAGAGAAAGAGATGGTCTTTACAATTTCGAAGACACAGCAATTTTCTTAAATAGGCTTCATTGTTACTTGATAAATATATTTTTATCCCCCCCTTCCCCCCCACCCCCAAAGAATGCAAGGCAGCATATTCTTATCACCTTTCTCCCTTGGAAAAAGAGCTTTGGGTGGGAAAGGTGGGTCGAGAAAGGCTCTTCATTTCCATTTGTTAAATCCTGGTGTTGGCAATCAGTTCTTGGCATTTTTGGTTGGATGTCTTAAGACAGGGGTCTGCAAAGTTGGCTCTTATAAGACTGGTGGACTTCAACTCCCAGAATTCCTCAGCCAGCTATGCTGGCTGGGGAATTCTGGGAGTTGAAGTCCACCAGTCTTAAAAGAGCCAACTTTGCAGACCCCTGTCTTAAGACATTGACACCAGAGGTGGTATTCAGCTGGTCCTCTCCGGTTTGGGCAAACCGGTAGCGGCAGTTGTGGGAGACTCTGCCCCGCCCACCCGCCCCCGACATAATGCATGAGCATTGCGCATGCGTGGCGAGCACTCACATTTGCAAACCGGTACGGAAGATAAGTGAATCCCACCACTGATTGACACACTGTTAAAGTCAATTAATATGGATTAGGGACCAGATCACTTGCCTTATATGAGTCAAACAAGACTGCCAACTGGGGGTTTTGAACTATCCAAAATGTTTGATGTGACTCATAGCAATCAAAGGCATTCTTCTTCTGTAATGAATGCATGCCCACAAAGAGCATAGTTGAGTCCAGGTTGACTCTTCCTTATCTTCCCTCTCAAGTCATGTTAGCTACTTGTAGTTAATAGTTTGTATAGTTAATTTTAGTTAATAATTTTATACTACTAATAAATTTTATACTACTAAAAATTAGTTGAAGAAATGCTGAAAAAAGGCCAAACTCTATAAATACTACAGGTAGTATTCCTCAACGTACTACCACAATTGGTACCATAATTTCCATTGCCAAGCAAGGTAGTTGTTAAATCAGGCCAGATTTTACAGCCTTTTTTTTGTCATGGTTAAGGGAAGGGAATGGAAGGGAACCGAACAGAATAGAATAACAGAGTTGGAAGGGACCTTGGAGGTCTTCTAGTCCAACCCCTAGCTTAGGCAGGAAACCCCATATTATTCCAGAAAAATGATTGGCCAATCTCTTCTGAAAAACCTCCAGCGTTGGAGCACCCAAAACTTCTAGTGGCAAGTCGTTCCATTGGTTGATTGTTCTCACTGTCAGGAAATTACTCCTTGGTTCTAGGTTGCTTCTCTCCTTGATTAGTTTCCACCCATTGCTTCTTGTCCTGCCCTCAGGTGCCCTGGAGAATAGCTTGACTCTCTCTTCTTTGTGGCAGCCCCTGTGATATTGGAACACTGCCATCATGCTTCCCCTAGTCCTTCTTTTCATCAGACGAGACGTACCCAGTTCCAGCAACCGTTCTTTCATGGGGCTGTTATGCAAATCCAGTTTCCTCCCCTGACTTTGCTTATAGGAAGCTGGCTTGGAAGGTCACAAATGGTGATGACATGCGTCCACGATGCTACAATTGTCATAAATACACACCAGCTGCCAAGTGCTCAAATTTTAATCATGCGACCATGTGAATGCTGTGGTTGTTGTTAAGTTGTAAGTGTGAAGACTGGTCTTCATTGGTGTGACGAAAGGTAATTTCCCCCCCAATGCTGTTCTAACTTCAAATGGTCATTAAACGAATGATTGTGTATCGCAGGCTACCTGCAATCAAAAACACAAAAACAGTTTTCACAGCCTGCACAAATTACCACAGAAATACGAAAAACAGAAACAACAATAACAACGGCAATAAATGCTGTATAAAATAACAATAAAGTAGCAACAAATTAAAGTTCTAAAATAACAACATGGTTATTGAAATGCACAAGAAAATAAAATAGGCTGCATCTAGGGTTGAGCTCACCAATAGAATTAGCAGTTGAACATATATTTTTTTTTTGGAGAGCATGTTTTATATGTGAGGATATATAGAAAATGCTTTTTCTCTGATAACTGCCTGCCTTGTTTCATTGGATGAGATACCTGAAGATGAAGATGTTAGAATTCCAGGAGGCTAATATTGGTGTGTTTTTGTCTGTGTGCGTTTTCTTTACACCAGTGGTTCTCAGTTATTTTCTGTCAGGCCCCTCCTAGGAAGAAGAAAACATTTCGCGCCCCCCCCAGCCCCGGGAAGCGCCCCCCCAGCCCCGGAAAGCACCCCCCCCAGCCCCGGAAAGCGCCCCCCCCAGCCCCGGGGCTGCCCCCTCCCTTCTTTCCCTCGCCTCCTTCCGAGCCAAGGATATTTATTCTCCTTGGTGCCGCCGTTGCCTTCTCTGCATGGCCCGAGCGCCTGTTCCTTACTGCGATGGTCTCAGCAGCTCCCAGCGCTCCCAACGCAGCCAGTCGAAAGCCGGGAGGGAGGCCGCTTTTCCACGCCGTGGAAGGGGGTCGCCTCCCTCCCGGCTTTCGACTGGCCGCGTCCAGGCGGGCAGCGGGCAAGAGCCGTGAGCGGGCAAGTCGGGCGGCGCGCTGGGAGCTGCTGAGCCGGGCGGCGCGCTGGGAGCTGCTAAGGAACAGGCGCTCGGGCCATGCGGAGAATGCAACGGTGGTATCGGTCTTTCCGGGTGTGCGGCTCCGCGCCCCCCCTTACGGAGCCTCGCGCCCCCCTAGGGGGGCCCGCCCCACTATTTGAGAAACGCTGCTTTACACCAAGCTATGGACCATTTTTTAAGAGCTATGGTGTTACAGTGGTTAGAATGCAGTATTGCAGGCTAACTCTGGTAGCTGCCAGCAGTTCGATCCGGATGGGCTAAAGGCCGACTCAGCCTTCCATCCTTCCGAGGTCGGAAAACTGAGGACCCAGATTATTGGGGGCAATATGCCAACTCATCATGGGATGCTAGTGGCTCAGGACGCTGAGCTTGTCGATCAGAAAGGTCGGCAGTTCGATGGTTCGAATCCCTAGCGCAGCATAACAGAGTGAGCTCCCATTACTTGTCCCAGCTTCTACCAATGTAGCAGTTCAAAAGCATGTAAAAGGCGAATAGAAAAAATAGGAACCACCTTTGGTGGGAAAGTAATAATAGCGCCTTCGGCATTTAGTCATGCCAGCCACATGACCACGGAGACGTCTTCAGACAGTTCTGGCTCTTCGGCTTTGTAACGGAGATGAGCACCGCCCCCTAGAGTCGGGAATGACTAGCAGATATGTATGAGGGGAAACTTTACCTTTACCTTATGCTGACTCTGTAAACCATTTAGAGAGGGCTGTAAAACACTGTGAAGCAGTATATACTGTAAGTCTAATTGCTCTTGCTTTTGCTATTTTAGGAGAGCTTTCTTTTTCAATTCTCTGATCTGACTAAGTGATAACTGGGGGATTGGATAATGAATATAACATAAATCAGCTGCTATCTAATCCCAACACTCTGAGCTTCCTAAACCAGTGACCAAAGTCTCACAGATTGGGTGGAAAACTGAGAGTTGCAATCTGTCAGAGTGGAGTTCATCCTACAACATCTGTCAATCTCCGTTCAGAAGACTTGGACTCTGATCTGTGAAACGAACACGAGATGTCGTTTTTCTTGTGAACCGTTGGAAGATTGGAATTCCCACCGAATCCAAAGATCTCCACTTTGAAGTCAGAAACCTAAACTGACCTCATATGCAAGCCTCTCATTTCCCCCCCCCCTTCCTCAAATTGTTCCTTCAGATCTCCCTGCCCGCTAACGATTATTCTTACCCCCACCCCACCCCCACTGCAAATCCTAGCAACATAAACACTACGGGACAAATTTATCACAAAGAAAAATGTGCAAGACATAAATCAGCCTCAGTCAGGAACTGAAGAGCTGATCATAGTAGAGGAACAAGCAACCTAATTACAGCACTCAGGGATGTGAACAGTTGGAGGTGGGTGTCCCATGCTGAGTTGCTGGATACCCAGCCATGTGGACATGTGTCATATGGTACTTTTTCCTTTTGTTTCTAAATGCCTAATGTGCAACCCATGCTAGCAAGCTACATCATGTCACCTGGTGCTTTTGAGACTCCAGCTCAGGGGTGAGATTTTTATTTTATTTTTTATTTTATTTATTGGATTTATATACCGCCCTATTCACCGTGGCAGGACTCAGGGCGGTGCACAGAAAAGTAAAAACCACAATACATACATAAAATCTAAAATCGAATTAAATAGTAAAATCTGTGCTAAAATTGAAATCACTAAAATATTAACTATAAAATAAACCCTTAATCTATATCAGGCCGGCCAGATGGAAGAAATGCGTTTTAAGCATCCGACGGATGCTCTGAAGTCTGCTACCGGTTTGCTTTGCGTGTGCATGTTTTGTGCATATGTGTACTACAGGCGCTAAGAAGCCTTTTCTGAGTCTGCAAACGTAAGTAGAACAGTGAGGGGAGGGAACAGAGGGGCCGCGAGATTTACATTCAATACAATACAATACAATAGCAGAGTTGGAAGGGCCCCTTGGAGGTCTTCTTGTCCAACCACCTGCCTAGACAGGAAGCCCTATACCATTTCAGACCAATGGCTATCCAACATCTTCTTGAAGACTTCCAGGGTTGGGGGCATTCACAACTTCTAGAGGCAAGTTGTTCCACTGATTAATCGTTCTAACTGTCAGGAAATTTCACCTCAGCTCTAAGTTGCTTCCCTCCTTGATTAGTTTCCACCCATCGCTTCTTGTTCTGCCCTCAGGTGCTTTGGAGAATAGTTTGACTCTTCTTTGTGGCAACCCCTGAGATATTGGAACACTGCTATCATTTCTCCCGTAGTCCTTCTTTTCATTAAACTAGACATACCCAGTTCCTGCAACCGTTCTTCATATGTTTTACTCTACAGTCCCCTAATCATCTTTGTTGCTCTTCTCTGAGCTCTTTCTAGAGTCTCCACATCTTTTCTACATCGTGGCAACCAAAACCGGATGCAGTATTCCAAGTGTGGCCTTACCAAGGACTTATAAAGTGGTATTAACACTCCACGTGATCTTGATTCTATCCCTCTGTTTATGTAGCTTAGAACTGTGTTGCTTTTTTGGCAGCTGCTGCATAATGTTGGCTCATATTTAAATGGTTGTCCACTAGGATTCCAAGATCCCTCTCGCAGTTACTGCTATTGAGCAAGGTACCACCTTGGTATTTCCTGCTTTCTAGCGAATATAAATCTCGCAGCACAGCTGATTAGTCGTCCAGCTTATCGTTGGAACTTTTAAAAACTTTTTAAGCATTTTTTTACTACTTATTCACCTGAACCAGTAGTGAAAAGGCTTTAAAAGGTTAAAGGAAAGTTCCGATGATCAGCCATGTGACAATCGCCTGTGCTGTGCGATCATTGGAAAAAAATTTTACTTTTTAAATAAGTTTTTACTACCTATTCGTCCAAACCAGTAGTAAAAAAATGCTTAAAAAGTTTTTTAAAAGTTCCATGATCAAATGTGCAACAATCAGCTGTGCTGTGCGATCATCAGAACTTTTTAAAAACTTTTTTTTAGCATTTTGTTTACTACCAATTCTGTCAAACCCACCCAAATTGGTAGTATTTCACCCCTGCTTCAGCCCCCAGAATTCCCAGTCACCAAGGGTGCTGGTTTGGCTTTCTGGGAGATGTAGTCCCCCAGGACCTAAAAGTCAGGAAAGACTGTTAACAACAAAGTGTGCCTTTTCAGAAGATTTTGAAATGCAAACAGTCCCTATGCCATCCTCAACTCCCTACCTCATCCTTCCCACCAAAGAAGAATTTTTCAAAAAAACCTACTAGAAATGAGAGAGTGGAAAAATTAAGGAGAAAAACACTCCTTGCGGATATTTTTTTTTTTTTGGCCAAGTGGTGTCTGGAGTTCATTCAAATGTAATCCATTTTCTGCCTTCTTGTCTGCATCCTAGTATTTGCTGACTCATTTTGAAGGAACTTCCTGTGCTCTACACGGTTTAATTAACTGTGTGGAATCTTTCGAACAGCCTTTCGAGGACTACCAAGATTACAGCACCCTGAATCCCAAAACCCTATGCCAACTTCCTTGGCAATAGAAACTCTATTTCTAACCCATCTGGAGGACACCAGGTTGCAGAAAACCAGCTCTTTATTCACTCCGCAGAACTTGAAGAACGTTGGGAAGGACCACAACGGAATGTAGAGTTGAGAACATTGGAGAGGAAGACCACAGCAGAAGGTAGAGCACTGCAGAAGGTGAGCCACTTCAGATACCTCAGGCGCTGTGGAAAATTTGCATCTGAGAACTCAGTCATGTAGAATTGATGCATCCGCAGATCTCCATGTTAGAATACCAGATGCCCTGGAATAGCATATTTTTTGGAATATAAGACACACCTTTTTCCCTCAAAAAAGAGGCTGAAAATCTGGCCGCGTCTTATACACTGAATACAGCATTTTTGGGCTCCTGAAACTCCGCCCCTTCACCAAAATGGCCGTGCATAACATTTAGAAGGCTTTCAGAGAGCTTCTTGGAGCTGGGGAGGGCAGAAATGAGCAAATAAATGTGTGTTTTTTGCGCCCCCAGCAGCACTCTATAAGCTTCCTAAAGGCTTCTTTTTTGACGAAAAATGGGCCCGTTCTTGCAAAAAATGGGCCGTTGTTTGCTTGTTTTTGCCCCCTCCCCAGGAGCACCCTACAAGCCTCCTAAGGGCTATTCATGCCCTTTTAAAAAAACGGGCCTATTTTCAGGTTTGCAGAGGGCAAAACCTTTTTTTTTAAAAAATCCTCTTCAAAACCTTGCTGCGTCTTATACTCCGGTGCATCTTATACTCTGAAAAATACAGTAATTTACTTTTCTTGCTTTATAGGTAGTCATTAATTTACAACAGTTCTGGGAGTTGAAGTTCACACATCTTAAAGTGGATGAGGTTCAGAAACATTGCCCTAGTAGCAAACCACAGCCGGGCTTTTTGAGCTTTTTTGAGTTTTCCAATAGAAGGTGAGCCTCTGATCTAATCCATACCTGGTCAATCATGGCCTATTTCAAATGCACCTTTCCTATTCAGGTGAAACTTTCCACTTTTTGCTTTTCACAGAAGTAAAGGTAAAGGTAAATGCTTCCCTCACACATATGTGCTAGTCGTTCCCAACTCTAGGGGGTGGTGCTCATCTCCATTTCAAAGCCGAAGAGCCAGCGCTGTCCAAAGACATCTCCGTGGTCATGTGGCTGGCATGACTAAATGCTGAAGGCACACGGAACGCTGTTACCTTCCCACCAAAGGTGGTCCCTATTTTTCTACTTGCATTTTTACATACTTTCGAACTGCTAGGTTGGCAGAAGCTGGGACAAGGAATGGGAGCTCACTCTGTTACACGGTGCTAGGGATTCAAACCGCCAAACTGCCGACCTTTCTGATAGACAAGCTCAGCGTCTTAGCCACCGAGCCACTGCACCCCTCTTCAGAAAAGTATCAAGTCCCAACTATTGCTCTTCTCCCCCCTGTTATATCCTCGACCTGCGACCGGTCTCGACTTACGACCGGCCGCAGGTCTTCCAGGCTGCCTCTTGGAGCCTTGGCAACAGGCTGTAGCAAGGCAGCCAACTGACAGACGCGCCTGATTGGCTGAGGCGCGCCTGGCCCTTGCTGCAGCCTGATTGGCTTCCCCTTTGACAGCTCCAAATATAAAGAGCTGTCAAAGCGCGGGAGCCCCTGTCTACCGCCTATTTCTTTCGTACTTGTTCCTACTGATATTTTAACCTGCCTAAAATAAAGGGCTGTTGTTTTGAGCAAACCTGGCTTGGACTCCCTCTATTCTCCACCGTGCAGAGAATCTAACACTGGCAACGAGGGCTGGGGCCAGGCAGAGCTCCGATTGCTGAGGGAAAGAAATTTTCCTCACGAAAAATTTTTTTTTACGTGTTTCTTTTGCGGTACGATCGCTATGGGTTCCGTTCCTCCCTTCGCTCCGTTCGACTCGGCGAAGGAGTCCTGGGTGTCCTTCATGGCACGATTCGAATGCTTCGTGCTGGCCAATGACTACGGGGCGCTGCCCCCGGCGCGAAAATTGGGCCATTTCCTCGGCTGCGGCGGCACGGAGTTGTTCGCCACCGCTCGCACCGTGGCCGCGCCGACTGAAGTATATGAGATGCCGTGGGACACATTGATCGAACGGCTCAGGGCCCACTACGCCCCGGTGCCGTCTAAGATGACCCACCGCTTCGCTTTCAGAAAGTGCCTCCAGAAGCCTGACCAGTCGGTGGCCGAATTCCTGAAGGCGCTCCGCATGGCCGCCATTCCGTGCACTTTCGCCGCGGACTTCTTGGCCGAGTCCCTGCTGGAGCAATTCATCTGGGGCCTCAGGGAAGTCCGCCTCAGAAGGCGCCTGCTGGCCCGAGCTGAGCTGACCCTAGAACAGGCGGTGGACGAGGCTCGGGCATTCGAGATGTCCGAGTCCTCGGCCCTGGATAGAGACTTGGACCGCCACCCGCCCGCACGCGCGTGCCTGGTTGAGGAGGACGAGGACCCCGACGAGGACGACCAGGTCGCCTACATTAGGCCCGCCGGCCGCAAGCCGCCCATGCCGGCTACCTACAGATGCTTGGGCTGCCGGGGAAAGCACCCTCGGGCCGATTGCCCGTTCAAGGAAGCCATCTGCCGCCGCTGCGGCCGAAAGGGACACCTGGCCGCCGCTTGCCGCGCCGCCGCGCCCGCAGAAGACCAACCCTCCCCCGAGCCCCAACGCCGCTCCGGAGAGGAACGTAGAGGGCCTGCGGCCAACCCACCCACCCAACGCCGCCGGGGCAGACGCCAGCAGCCGCAGCCGTCCGGCTGTTTTGCCTTGACCGACGACAACTCTCTGCTGGAAGCCCTGCCCGACCGTACGCGGCTCAGGACAGTTGTGAAACTGGAGGGGGTGGGGGTCCGCATGGAGGTGGACTCTGGCTCGTCTCGGTCCATCATTTCCCGGGCACAGTTGGCCAAGCTACGCCCCGGCCTTTCCTTAGACAAATTGTCCCCCCCACTCACGGTTTTGCGGGACTATCAGGGATCGTCAATCCCCACCCTGGGCCAGGTTTCCCTGAGGGTGGAGTACGGGGGTTTCAAGGGGGCCTTGCCTATTCTGGTGGTTTCTGATCCCCTGGCGGCCATCATCGGCCTGGATTGGTTTCCCGCCCTTGGCCTGTCAGTGCAGGGGGTTCACTCTATTCCCGCCTCCTCTCCCATCTCCGGGGTTTTGGAGGAGTTCGCCGACGTGCTTGACGGTCGGCTGGGCTCTTACGTGGGCACCCCTGTCTCCTTAAATCTTGACCCTCAGGTTGCACCCATTAGGCTCAAGGCCCGCAGGCTGCCGCTCGCCCTGAAGCCCAAGGTCGATGCCGAACTTGACCGGCTGGTGGCGCAGGGCGTGCTCGAGCCCGTTGACCAGGCAAGATGGGAGACCCCCATAGTGGTCCCCATCAAGCCCGACGGGTCGGTGCGGATCTGCGCCGACTATAAGTCGACCATCAACCGTGGGCTCCAGGCGAACCCATATCCAGTCCCAGTGGTGCAAGACCTGCTCCATTCCCTGGGGCAAGGCCGCATATTTGCGAAACTGGATATGGCCCAGGCCTATCAACAGCTCCCGGTGGACGAGGCGGCTGCGGAGGCGCAGACCATCGTCACCCACCGGGGGGCTTTCCGTTGTCGCAGACTCCAATTCGGTGTGTCCGTCGCCCCGGGGATCTTCCAGAGCCTCATGGAACGTTTGCTCCATGGGCTCCCAGGCGTGGTCCCGTATTTTGACGACGTTCTGATAGCTGCTTCCAGCATCTCAGAGCTCGCCAAAGTACTGAGGAAGGTCCTCAGCGTTTTCAGGGGCGCGGGATTAAAGTTGAAGCGCAGCAAATGCGTTTTTGCAGCGCCGGAGGTGGAGTTCCTGGGCTTCTTGATTGATGCCCGGGGCATCCACCCCACCCCCAAGAAGGTCGAGGCCATTAGGAACGCCCCTACGCCTGCCTCCAAGACGGAGCTGCAGGCGTTCCTCGGCCTCTTAAATTTCTACGCGCCTTTTCTTCCCCACAAGGCAACGTTAGCCGAGCCGCTTCATCGATTGCTCGATCGATCGGCGGCCTGGTGCTGGGGCAGCCGCGAGGCGCATGCGTTCGCGGCTGTCAAAGCCACTCTGACGTCAGAGGCAGTCCTTGTGCAATATGATGACAGGCTGCCCTTGACGTTGGCTTGCGATGCCTCCCCTTTCGGCCTGGGGGCCGTCCTGAGCCATTCCTTCCCAGATGGCTCAGAAGCCCCCATTGCTTTTTGGTCCCGGACAATGTCTCCCACTGAGAGAAACTATAGCCAGATTGACAAGGAGGCTCTGGCTATGGTGTCCGGCATCAAAAAGTTCCACCAATACCTGTATGGTCGGACTTTTGCTGTCTTCACGGACCATAAGCCTCTCCTTGGGCTTTTGGCCGGTGACCGTCCGACCCCCCCCATCCTTTCTCCCAGGATGACCAGATGGACGGAGTTCCTAGCAGCGTATAGTTATACGCTGTACTACCGTCCGGGCAAGCAGCTGGGGCATGCTGATGCCCTGAGCCGGTGCCCCCTCCCCAAGGCGGACGAAGAGCCGGTGCCGGCACTGTCCGTCTTGTCTGTGGCAGACTCAGGCCTGCCCTTGACGTCCTCGGACGTCGCCGCCCGGACGAAGGCCGACCCTGTCCTGTCCCAGGTCTCCACCTGGGTCTTGCGAGGGTGGCCTCAAGGCGGCGTGGCCGAAGATTTTCGGCCGTACAAGGCACGCCAGACGGAGCTTTCGCTCCACAGCGGCTGCTTGTGCTGGGGGGATCGGGTCATCGTTCCCCCCCCCCTCCGTCACCAGGTGCTCCGAACGCTCCACGCCGACCACCCCGGCATAGCCCGGATGAAGGCGCTCGCCCGCAGCTATGTGTGGTGGCCGGGCTTGGATGCGGAGGTAGCTGCCTGGGTCGGGGGTTGTGTCCCTTGTCAAACCACCCGCCCCGCCCCTCCGGTCGCCCCGCCCAGGGAGTGGGACTTGCCCCGGAGCCCTTGGTCCAGGCTCCACATAGACTTCGCAGGCCCCTTCCGGGGCCAAACGTTCCTGGTGGTCGTGGACGCCTACTCCCGTTGGGTGGAGGTCATCTTGATGGCTTCCACTACGGCCGAGAGTACGGTCAGGGCCCTGCGCCGCCTTTTTGCGACGCACGGGTTGCCGGACATCGTGGTGTCCGACAACGGGCCCCAGTTCCAGTCCGCCACCTTCCAGGAGTTCTTGGCCTCGCAAGGGATCCGCCACGCGCCAGTGGCCCCTTATCATCCGGCCTCCAATGGTCGGGCTGAACGGGCCGTCCGCTCGGCCAAGGAGGCTCTGGGACGGATGACCAAAGGGGACTGGCCCGCAAGGGTGGCTGCTTACCTGCTAGGTCAGCATTCCACACCTTGCCCTGCCACACGGAAAAGCCCCGCCGAGCTCTTGATGGGTCGCCGCCTGCGGACAACCTTGGACAGGCTGCACCCGGCTTACAACGATGTGCAGCCTTGCAACCTGGGGGCCACACCCCCCCGCCTTTTCCAGCCCGGGGACCCTGTGTACGCCCGCCACTACGCAGGGGACACTAAGTGGGTTCCGGCCACAGTAACCGAGCTAACGGGTCCCTGCTCTTTCAGGGTCAGCCTCCCGGACGGGTCCGAGTGGCGGCGCCACTTGGATCAGCTAAGGCGCCGCCTTCCTACACCTGCGGACCCATCGTCGGAACCGCCCTTCCCCGTTGCCCCGGTTGGGCCAGTCAACCCGTTCCCAGAGAAACCGCTCGGGGCCTTCGCTTCTTCAGGCCCGGCCGAACTGAACGCCGCCTTCCGGCATACACTTCAGAAGCTGTTTCAAGTCGAGGGGGACGCGCGGGCCCTTGCGCCTAAGGACCCGCCCTGCACCGCCGCAACCAACCGGCATCCAGCAAACTATGCTCCGAACGCCGCGCCCCCTCGCCCCGACTTACCAGCTCTGACGACTCCGCCTCCGCGGGTAGGCCTCGATGACGTCACCACCTGGAGCTCCACTCCCCGAAGGGAGGAGCTCGCACAGGGGCAACCTACCTCTCCGACGTCCCACCAGCAACTGAGGCGGTCTGGGCGTTCCCGGCGCCGCCCCGCCTACTTTCAAGACTACGCATGCTCGTGCATCAGAACGGACAATTCCTCGAGCATGCGCAGACCGAGGGGGGAAAGGGGTGTTATATCCTCGACCTGCGACCGGTCTCGACTTACGACCGGCCGCAGGTCTTCCAGGCTGCCTCTTGGAGCCTTGGCAACAGGCTGTAGCAAGGCAGCCAACTGACAGACGCGCCTGATTGGCTGAGGCGCGCCTGGCCCTTGCTGCAGCCTGATTGGCTTCCCCTTTGACAGCTCCAAATATAAAGAGCTGTCAAAGCGCGGGAGCCCCTGTCTACCGCCTATTTCTTTCGTACTTGTTCCTACTGATATTTTAACCTGCCTAAAATAAAGGGCTGTTGTTTTGAGCAAACCTGGCTTGGACTCCCTCTATTCTCCACCGTGCAGAGAATCTAACACCCCCCACCCGTGTCTCAGACTGAATCACCCACTTGACCTCCAACTGGCTGCTGCTTCCTCCAACACTCACCCACCATCTTCTGTGCAGCAAAGGCCAGGGTCGTGCAGCACAACCAAAATGGCTTCTCCTAGTAAAGGAGACCGGGGAACCTAGCAACATTGTTTTCTATATTTGCATCAGTTTTAAAGGATGAGAGAAAGGATGACACACTCTTCCGACAAGTGTGTAAATTCAGTACTGAGGCCATCTGAGCCTCCCACTCACCCTGTTAAAATTGTTTCCCCCCCTCCCCTTTCCTTTTTAACTGTTTGCTTTTGAGTGTCTCTAACACTGCCAGTGCTTCAGCCCCTAAAGCAGACAGGGAAGGTTTGAGACATGGCAATCCCTGGCTAGAAAAGGCACCTCTGCCAGAAATCAGCAGTTTCTACTGTGTTTCCCCCAAAATAAGACAGTGGACAGCCATTTAAATAGGAGCCAGCAGTGTGCAGCAGCTGCCAAAAAAGCCAACACAGTTCTAGGCTGCATAAACAGAGGGATAGAATCAAGATCACGTGAAGTGTTAATGCCACTGTATAGTGCCTTGGTAAGGCCACACTTGGAATACTGCATACAGTTTTGGTCACCACGATGTAGAAAAGACGTGGAGACTCTGGAAAGAGTGCAGAGAAGAGCAACCAACATGATTAGGGAACTGGAGACTAAAACATATGAAGAACGGTTGCAGGAGCTGGGTATGTCTAGTTTAATGAAAAGAAGGACTAGGGGAGATAATATAGTGTTCCAATATCTCAGGGGTTGCCACAAAGAAGAGAGAGTCAAAACTATTCTCCAAAGAACCTGAGTGTAGAACAAGAAGCAATGGGTGGAAACTAATCACGGAGAGAAGCAACTTAGAACTGAGGAGAGATTTCCTGACAGTTAGAACAATTAACCAATGGAACAGCTTGCCTCCAGAAGTTGTGAATGCCCCAACACCAGAAGTCTTTAAGAAGATGTTGGATAGCCATTTGTCTGAAATGGTGTAGGGTTTACTGCCTTAAGCAGCGGATTGGACTAGAAGACCTCCAAGGTCCTTTCCAACTCTGCTATTGTATTGTATTGTCTTATTTTCTTTTGACCCCCTCAAAATAAGCGGTTGGCCTCATTTTTGGGGAGGTCTTATTATTTTTGAGGTGCAGGAGGCAGCTAGTGTGGCCACCTCATGGCTGCTGTTGTGTTGCAATATTTTCAGGGAGGGCTTATTTTTCAGGGAGGGCTTATTTGAGCGCATGCGCTCAAAAGCTCGATTGGGCCTATTATCCACGGAGGTCTTATTTTCAGGGGAAGCAAGGTAGATGAGCAAAAGGAATCAGCAGCAAAGAAATCAAGATTCACACCTACCTGTTTTATGTCACAAGAATAGCCCATAGTCTTCCTCAAAATTTTCATCCAGATGCATGTCAGGGCACCACCTTTAAACAGAACCCCCAGCACAGAAGCGGGAGGGGAGGCATGCTTCACCCTACCTCAGGTTGAAAGAAATTGTAATCCAGCTCATCTGTTTCATAGTTTTTATGATAATATTTCTTATCTCATGCAAACTACAATTTGACCGTTACTTTTGAATACAATGGGCTCTCCTAAGGCCCTCAGATGGTCTCCACAATGGCACAGTGGTTAGAATGCAGTATTGCAGGCTAATCCTGCCAGCACTTTGGCAGTTCGATCCTGACAGGCTCAAGGTTGACTCAGCCTTCAATCTTACCATGGTTGGTAAAATGAGCACACAAATTGTTGGGGGCAAGAGGCTGACTCAGTAAACTGCTTTGAGAGGGCTGTGAAGCACTGTGAAGCGGTATATAAATCCAAGTGCTACTGCTATTGCTATCTCTGCCTAATAGCAACTCCACTGCATTTACCTCTCTCTGATAGATCTCCCCATCTAGACTTTATCAAGACGTTACGTCCATGGGGTTGAATGGCTGATGGCATAAAGCACAGGTTGGGGAACAAAAGGAAAACGATGGAGCTCCACCAGAAGAATGCTGCTCTCAATTTGCTCTAGGAAAACCTAGCATTTTTCACGAAGGGGGTCCCCTGTTCCATCTCTTCTATTGCTAAGTCAAAAATCAGCCTTAAATGGTGGAAAGCCAGGGGCGGGCTGATACGGGTTCACACAGGTTTCGGAGAACCCATAGCTAACATTACGGCCAGTTCAGAGAACCTCCAAATCCCACCTCTGACTGGCTCCTCCCTCCCCACGCTGCCCCTCCCACCCCACCCCTCCCAGGAGTCTCCACGCCAGTGGTGGGTTGCAGGCGGTATGCCCTGGTACAGACGTACCAGTGCCTGCCAGGAGCACCGGATACTGTTCCAGTACAGTGCTCCAGAGGGCCCACATGCCTGCCCAAAAGCCTTACCTGTATTTAATAATTTTAATCAATAATAATTTATTATATTTTGAGCCTTTTGGTGCTTCCGCGCACGGGCAGGGCACGTATGGCTCCTGTGTGATGTCCCGCCAAGCAGCTGGTGTTGTGGAGGCATCGCGGGGGCATCACGGCGGTGATGTGGAGATAAGGACGCATGCGTGCACTGCTCATATGTGCTGCGCGCATGCATGTGAGGGATACCAGCCCTGTTGCAACGTACTGCTTGCAATGGGATCCGGAACCCACCACTGCTCCACGCAGTCTGTTTTGGATGCGAGGTAAGTGCAGGGCCTGTGTGGTGAGCAGGGATGGGTTCCAGCTTCTGCTACTGCTGGTTTGCTCAGGGACGCACTTCGCGTGGGACGCACTACTGCATGCACAGTAGTAAAAAAAAAGCTTCTTCCGATAGAACCGGTTCGGAGGCGTAGCAGGCCACGTTACTACCTACTCGGCTGAACCGGTCTGAACCCGTAGGAACCCACCTCTGGTGGGGAGGCAGTTTTCACCCTCCCAGAGGATCAAGGAAAGTCTCTGGAGCCTGGGGAAGGCGGAAATGTCGTCCCCCCGCCACAGTGGTGCAGGAGGCCGACTAGGCCACGCCCACCATGACCATGCCCACCCATCAACCGAGCAGAGAACCCATTGCTGAATTTTGTTTTTTAAAGAATTTTATTGATCTTTAAAAATTTTACAGGGAAAAAGGGTACAAGGTGCAGTAACATTTTGGCATCTTCCCTGCCGTTGGCAATGTCCCTCCCAAAAAACTTCGTACATATACAATTTTAAAAATAAAGGATAAGCATATAGAAAAAATTATATCTTATAATCCACATAATCAATCATTTTTTCCTTTGCCATTTTCTTGTGTACCAACAATCACAATAAGTTTTCAAATAAATCATTTTTGAGACCTAAGTCTTTTCGCAATTGACTCTTCCCTCCCGTCTCCAGGCAAGGCCGTCGCTCCCTCTGTTCCCCCATCTTCCCCTCCCAACTGGGAGGAATGTTTTTTAATAAACGTCTCCACCTCAGTTAATGTTTTGATTTTTACTCTGTCCCTTTCCCAGAATATCAACATTCCTTCTGGCAACAACCACTTAAACCAAATTCCTTTCTCTTAGACAAGAAGGAATACTTCCTTCTAATCTCTCTAATCTTTTTCGAAATTTGTTTCAAGATGGCTATTTCTTTGTCCTGATATTTTAAAATTCCATCCCGTTGGGCCCTTAATATCTCATCCCTTGTGGATCTCCTGAGGAATTTAACATGAATTTCTCTTGGTACATTATTTATCCTGGCATAAGCTGAATTAATTCTATAAACCAGGTCCATATCCCACCAGAGCTGATCTTTCTCTCTTTTGATATATTCTGCTAAAATTGTACTCATAATATCTTTAAGATCTTCACCTTCTGCTTCTGGCAAATTCTGGAAGCTGAGGAAAAAGATATTCTTTCAAATTCAATCTTAGTTATGTGAGCTCCCAATTCTGAACCCTCCCTTCGGATCTCCTTAACCTCCCCCCCCCCATCTCAGCCATTTCCTCCTGCAATTTCGCAATTTTCTGTTTATTTTCCATTGTATCCCTTTTCGTTTCTCTAAGTTCAAGTGTTAAATCTGTAAGTTTATTCATAATCTCGTGAAACATTTCGGCAACTCCTCAGTGCGCTGCTTTGGCAGGAGTTGTGAAATCTTTGATTGTGTGATCGGACTAGAAGCCGCTGAAGAGGGTGCAGAAAGTGATTTTCCGGTTGGTGGCTTTTTGGAAGTCATTTTGTCAGTTAATGAAAGAAAAAATGGCATTGATAAAACAGGCAGCCAAGACGAGTCCGAGGTATCCGAGAATCCGAACGAAGGGACAGTCTTAAGAGTTCACTTTTAAAGATGAAGAAAAAACAAAACAAAAGAAAAGAAATTCTTACAATCCGTATTCAGGAATCCACCTATTTGGGAGAGATCTGGGAGCCTCTGAGAGGAATGTTAAAAGGGAAAGTTTCTTCATTGTTGATTGTGGAATGACGAAACTTCACACAGGGGAGTTACAAATGGAGAACAAAGAGGCGCCATTTTACCTCGCCACTCTGCAGGAAGAAAAGTAAAAGTTCCATTCCATTTGCTTTCTTTTCTTAAAGGTACTCCGTTAACAATTGTTGCAAGTGTGATACAATGTAGTTCTTTTCCATAGCTAATTCAAATAGCAAGTTAGTCTTTTCCTCTTTCCATTCAAATGGAGATGAATTTTCTGCTTGCCGCTTAGCCTGAGGGGGGTTTAAAAATTCCCCCCTCCAATCTTCCTTTTAAAGTAGATTGAACTGGAACTTACAATGCCTTCTTGCCATCCTTCCTCAATAGTCCAGGTGATTTGGGAGCATCCTTTGCCTCCGGCCGTTCAGATGCTCTTCTCATTGTAGTTTCTGTTTCCGAGCTCCATCCAGCGAAGAGGCAGAATCGACCCCCCTTTTTGCTCTCCAGCTCCTAGGTCGAGGCTGGGGGCATTCCAGCCAGCCGCTGCCAGCTGGGCAATCCCAGCCAGCCGTCCCTACGGCAAAAGACCCCCCGAGGTCTTTTGTGCTCCCGAAGGAGCCCACCGGTACAGCAAGCGGCAGACAGCCCACAAGGCACGTCTGTCGCCTTCGGGGACCGGAAACGATCTCTCCATTGCTGAAATTTTTGAAGCCCACCCTGGTGGAAAGCCATTGCCACTCAAACTGGACAATCCCTAACTTCATGACAATCCAACAAGACTCAGATTTTTGCTCGGAACACCGTAGCCAGCAGAAAACCCCTTGAGTCATTAAACAGTCCCAGTTCAGTGCATGAATGCTGATAAAAGCATCTCAGTCAGATGATTGCTGATCTTCTGTGCGAACGCATCCAGTCAAGAGGAAACCACCATTTCATTGGGAAATCTCACATTTTTAAAAGGAAGTTTTCTTATCAAAACTGTTAATACAGTATGCTAAGCGAAACTTTCTTCTGAACAGAATGCAGAATAACAGAGTTGGAAGGGACCCTGAAGATCTTCTAGTCTAACCTCTTGACCAGGCAAGAAACTCTGTACCATTGTGAACAAACGGCTGTCCAAGTTCTTCTTTAAAATCTCCGTTGATGGAGCACCCACAACTTCTGTAGGCAAGCTGTTCCGCTGATTAATTGTTCTCACTGTCAGGAAATCTCTTCGTAATTCTAGGTTGTAGCAGATGCAGCATGGAACAAGCTGAGCACCAGCCATTTGGGCAGCACCTATCCAGCCAATGAGAAAGATGGGCAGCTATATACATGTTTTAAATAAATAAGTAAGTTCCTTCAACAGGCCATGGTTGGGTTCTTGGAAAGAGCCACCTCATGGCTCCTTCATCATCGCTGTCCCCGCAGAAAAATGCAGAAGCTGGATTGTGACACTGAATAGGAGCAGAAGGTCCTAGGAAAGCAGAAGCCGGTATTAGGAAGCAGCAGGTATGGTCAGTCTAATTCCTGTGGAGGAATTAGACAGAGAATGCTGCAGGAAGGCAATTTGAGATCCAGGACAATATCTCCTTGGGAAGAAATGTTTAGAGCACTTTTTCTCAACCTTGGCAACGTGAAGATGCGTGGACTTCAATTCCCAGAATTCCTCAGCCAGCTGACTGGCTAGGGAATTCTAGGCATTGGGGTCCATGACGGCGAACCTATGGCACGCTTGTCTCTACGGGCATGCGAACCGTCGCCCTGCTCAGCTCCACTGCACATGCACGTGTGCCTCCCGTCAGCCAGCTGATTTTCAGCTCTCTGCCGTGCATGAGGGAGATGCACATGCATGCATGGGGTGGGTGGGTTAGCGCATGCACGTGGGGGTGGGGGAGCACAGGGGGGCGGCACCTCCCCCGCGGTCCATTTTTGGTTTCAAGAAACTTCAGGGTGGCTTGCTAGGCCCAAAATGGGGCATGGGGGGGGGGAGTTGCATGCACACATGGGGGGAGCGAGGAGGGTTGTGTGCACATGCGCAGGGCTGAAGGGCGCATTGCATTGTGGATGTGGGCCAGTGGTGGGTTTCAGGCAGAACACCCCAGTATAGGCAGGAGCACTGGGTACCATTCGAGTATGGTCCTCCGGAGGGCCTGCCTGCCCGCCTGCCCACCCTCCTTAACTGTATCTGAGCTCATCAGCGCTTCCGCGCACAGAGTATACAGCACCTGCACGACCCTTCGCCAAGTAGCTGGAGCATCACAGAAGCGTCGTGGAGTATCACATGCATATGCTGCGCACTAACATGTGGTGGACGCCAGCCCCCATTCCACCATATCAGTTGCACCAGGATCTGGAACCGCTGGTGTAGGCACACATCCACATGTTTTCACGCACGCACGCCCGATTTTGTCACGGGAGGACAAAAAGGTTAGCCATCACTGCCATAGAACCTCCAGTTACCAAGTTTGAAAAAGAATTGATTTTAGAGAAACAGAGGGGAGGGGAAATGGTAGCCCTTTGATCAAAGCACCCATCACATGTTTGCAGAAACCCAAGTAGGTTTGGTGGTACAAAAGGGTGCCTACCTTGGCCAAGGGATCACTCCTAATGTTCAGATTTATTCTCTTCTATTCAAACTATGAGCCAGCCGTGTCCTGCAGCTGCCAAAAAAGCCCACACAGTTATAGGCTGCATAAACAGAGGGATAGAATCAAGACCACGTGAAGTGTTAATGCCACTATATAGTGCCTTGGTAAGGCCACACTTGGAATACTGCATTCAGTTTTGGTCTCAATGATGTAAAAAAGATGCTGAGACTCTGGAAACAGTGCAGAGAAGAGCAACAAAGATGATTAGAGGACTGGAGGCTAAAACATGAAGAACGGTTGCTGGAACTGGGTATGTCTAGTTTAATGAAAAGAAGGACCAGGGGAGACATCATAGCAGTGTTCCAATATCTCAGGGGTTGTCACAAAGAAGAGGGAGTCAAACTATTCTCCAAGGCACCTGAGGGTAGAACAAGAAACAATGGGTGGAAACTAATCAAGGAGAGAAGCAACCTAGAACTAAGAAGAAATTTCATGACAGAACAATTAATCAGTGGAACAACTTTCCTTCAGAAGTTGTGAATGCTCCAACACTGGAAGTTTTTAAGATGTTTGACAGCCATTTGTCTGAAACAGTATAGGGTTTCCTGCTTAGCAGGGAGGTTGGACTAGAAGACCTCCAAGGTCCCTTCCAACTCTATTGTTCTATTCTATTCTATTCTATTTGCCATGAAATTAGGTCCTATTACCTGTCCTTTGTGAGCAGTAAAAAATCTTGGTGGAGTCTAGTTAAGGAATCCACACTGAGATGGTTTAATATCTTTCCTATCCTGAAAGGAAAGGCTTGTATGGTAGTTCATGTTTCTCCATTGTTGTTTATGTTATTGGATTATTATTTTTTTTAAAGTAGATTGCTTCCCATGTTTTCCCAAAACAAAACAAAAGGTATTTTTATGGGCTCAGGATTCTTTTGAGGGAAATCTCCTTTAGCTGATGACTGACAATTAATTTTGGTAAGTCCGTGTCCTATTCCTACAAAACAGGGGTCTCCAACCTTTGCAACTTTAAGTCTGAAGGACTTCAGCTCCCAGACTTCTCCAGCCAGCAAAGCAAAGCTGGCTGGAGAATTCTGGGAGCTGAAGTCCTTCAGACTTAAAGTTGCAAAGGTTGGAGACCCCTGCTACAAAACACACACACAATTCCCCACCTGTTTTTGCTGTACACCAGGCAAGGTGTGTTTTCTTTTTCTCCTGTGTTGAGTGGTGGGAAGGAACACTGAGAAAAGAAATACCCACCTCCACTCTTTTGCCAAGGCTGAGCTGAGTCAACTCTTTTTCTAAGCAATCCATCATCCTTTCAGCACTGATGGTGCTTCATGGCTCTGTGCAGCCAGAGGCTTTCCCGCAATCCAACCGCAGCCTGTGACTGGTGCCATTGCATCGGAAGCTCTTAATTCACCCTGGAAGCTGTGTGGGTTGGCATGAAGGTGAAGCAAAGGACAGGGCTGCCTCGTCCTTCAATGCCACAGGAGCGCAAGCCGCAGCATCAACTGGGCTGGGTGTTCCTGATAGGGATGGTGAAGCAAAACAACACCGCTATCCACTTTCCAATGATGGTCAGCCAAATGTATCATCCTTGTTTGAAAGGTTTCTTTCAAAAAAGAAAACATCTACGATGGGGTTTCTCAGCTTTGACAACGTTAAGAGATGAGGGCTTCAACTTCCAGAATTCCCCAGCCAACTGATCCTTCCATCAACCAACTCCTCTTGGAGGTTTATGGGAATTATGCATCACGTGTATTCATGTCGTGGGCTCCAGTATTCCTTCATTTTTAGTTAAGATTAATAAGAATTCTACGCAATCCTCGACTTACAAACACAGTTGAGCCCAACATTTCTGCTCCTAAGCGAGTTGTTAAGTGAGTTTTGCCCCTGTCAGGGTAATGATGATTTAATAGTTGACCAGCTGCTGTAAGCCTGCAAACCTAGATGATGACATGAGGATGAGTCAGCAGAGTTACTGCCACTTTAAGAAGCTGTATATATAAGGGAGGTCATGTGAGGGTGACTCTCTCTCTCCTCGTGTTCTATCTCCATTGTAGTTCTCCATGTAGAGTTGAAGATTGCTTGATTGCCTAGTATTTGCCTGACACGTGTATGTATGTATGTATAGGTTCTGTATATAAACCACTGTTTGAAAGACAAAACCTTTGTGTACTGAATTTTGCTCCTGGGTGGTCTCAAAACAGTAGTTATGCTGTGCACACTCTGACAGCCCCATTTTACAAGCTTTCTTGCCACAATTGTTAAGTGAATCACTGCAATTGTTAATTTACTAACATGGTTGTTAAGTGAATCTGGCTGCCCCATTGACTTTGCTGATCAGAAGATCACAAAAGGGGGTCACATGAGCCTGGGACACTGCAACCGTCATAAATATGAGTCAGTTGCCAAACATCTAGGTTTGGACCATGGGGATACTGCAACAGTCATAAGTGTGAAATTTAGTCATAAGTCACTTTTTTCAGTGCCGTTGTAACTTTGAACGGTCACTAATTGATCTGTTGTAAGTCGAGGACTACTTGTAGAGTATGTCATCGCGAAAAGTGGTTGCAGAAATAAGCACAATATAAATCCAATGTATCCTTGTGGGATTTGATGGTAATCCGTTCCTCCCTTGAATGCAATCACTCCATTTCGCCCGGCATCTTCTAATAGGAATGCCTGCAGTATAGAAGTCAATTGACCTAACATGATTCCCAGAAAAAGAAGCTTAAGGTGTCAAAAGCTATAAAAAAGATGATTTAATTATTCTTTGCTGGCAAAAAGCAGCTACCAGTAGCGGGGCTGCAGCCAGTCTGTTTTCAGCCAATAATTTGCAATTGCCAATAGAAAACAAGCCTGCTCAGCTGCCAGGTCTGTTTTTGGCCAGTAAGAAAGGAACAAAATGTGCTTTTGCAAGGTTTGCGCTTGCGCAGTGATGCCACGATGGAAGCCCTGCTAATGCTGCATCCCATGACACTGGCCTGTAAGGAAGGAGCTGTACAGGGTGGTGTCACCGCGAAGCTTACTTCAGTGTTCCCCAACCTTGGCCACTTGAAGGTGTGGGGACTTCAACTCCCAGAATTCCGAATTCTGGGAGTTGAAGTCCACACACCTTCAAATGGCCAAGATCTGGAAACACTGCTATTACCTGTCCCACTTTGCTGCAGCACATCTGATCTAGTACAGTGCTGGCAATTGTTTCTTGCACCTTGAATGGTGATAGCAGCAGTAAAAACTTCAGTTTAATCCAGTTTCATACAGAAGGAGAGAGGGAGGGGGGAGGAAGAGAGAGAAGTAGGGGAAAGGAGGGAGGGAAAGGGAGAGGGGGAAAGAGGGAGGGAGAGAATGGGGGAGAGGGAGAGAGGGGAAGGGAGGAAGAGGGAGGGAGGGAGGGAAAGGGAGAGGGGGAAATTGGGGGAGGGAGAGAAGGGGAGAGAGGGCGAGGGAGGGAGAGAAGGGGAGAGAGGGCGAGGGAGGGAGAGAAGGGGAGAGAGGGTGAGGGAGGGAGAGAAAGGGAGAGGGGGAAATTGGGTGAGAGTGAAAGAGGGAAGGAGAGAGTGGGAGAGAGGAGGGAGAGAAAGGGAGAGGGGGAGATTGGGGGAGAGGGAAAGAGGGGGAGAGAGAGGGAGAGAGTGGGGGAGAGGGAGAGAAGGGAAGGGAGGAAGAGGGAGGGAGGGAAAGGGAGAGGGGGAAATTGGGGGAGGGAGAGAAGGGGAGAGAGGGCGAGGGAGGGAGAAAAAGGGAGAGGGGGAAATTGGGGGAGAGTGAAAGAGCGAAGGAGAGAGTGGGAGAGAGGAGGGAGAGAAAGGGAGAGGGAGAGATTGGGGGAGAGGGAAAGAGGGGGAGAGAGAGGGAGAGAGTGGGGGAGAGGGAGAGTAGAGACAGGGCAAGGGAGAATGTCTGATACCACCAGAGACTTGCAGGGGGCCACCACATCTTTCCTCTGCTTTTCCTCAGAATTCACTCACAGCTATGATTGCCAGTCTCCTGTAGGTACTATCAGTACAGCCACTTCCCTTTGTCTCCCTTTTCTTTAAGCCCATGGACTAATTTTTCCAAGGAGAGCCACGTTCATCAATCCCAAAAGGAGAAGATTCACAGGTCTTTCTCTATGCATGTCGGAAGCACCTACAAAGCTAACCAAAGGGTGCATCTGGATTGAAAGAAATTGCCAGTGGCAACACCAGGGCCCAGAGGATGCCTAATGGCTAAAATTTCAGGTATTCCTCAACTTACAACTGTTTGTATAGAGACCGTTCGAAGTTACAACATGGGGAATTCATTGCCTAGTTTAAAACTATGGCAAGCCAAAACTTTATAAAAGAAAAGAATGGTAATTTTATTTACTACTTTGCAAAGAGGGTTCACTACGCACACGCAGGTACAGTGAACACACCTTTAAGCCATCAATATACTTTCTATTCCCTATCACTGTCGCAGGTTTGTCTCCTACCTTTTCCTCATTGGCTGGGTACTCGGGCTGTCACAATCAGAGGTGGTATTTCGCTGGGTGGGACCAGTTCATCCGAACCGGTAGCAGAAATCGCGAGTGGCCCGCCCCCACCCCTGCCCGGCTCTATGCCATCCTATTTAGGCACATTTTAAAGGCCAGGCGCATGCACAGAAGACGCGCGCATGAGCAAAGTGCATTCACAGAAGGTTGGGCACATGCATGGAAGGCCAAGCGCATGCGTGGAAAGGTGTGCGCCAGTGGTGGGTTCCGGATCCCGGTGCAACCAGAATGGTGCAACGGGGCCGGGCATCCACCACATGCAGGCACGCAGCATGCATGCTGCACACGCACAGGTACTTACGCCTGCGACACTCCGCAACCCTCCAGATGCTCGGTGAAGTGTCATGCAGGCGCTCTACGCTCTGTGCGTGGAAGCCCCGATTGGCTCAAATACAGGTAAGGAGGTGCTCCCAGCAGGCACCGGTATGCCCGTACCGGGGCGTACTGATCGTATCCCACCACTGGTATGTGCACGCATGGGATGAAACCAGTGGTGGGTTTCTGCAGGCTCGCACCTACTCGCAAGAGCCGGATGGTGAAATTTAGAGAACCGGTGAGAGGGGGTTCCACCGGCTGACCCAGAAGTAAGTCTGGCCTGCCGCTGCCAGTAACCCAATGGGAAGGGAAGGAAAGGAAGGCAGAAAGTAAGAAAGGAAAGAAAAGAAAGGAAGGAAGAAAGAAAGAAAGAAAGAAAGAAAGAAAGAAAGAAAGAAAGAAAGAAAGAAAGAAAGAAAGAAAGAAAGAAAGAAAGAAAGAAAGAAAGAAAGAAAGAAAGAAAGAAAGAAAGAGAATTTATCATCACAATTGAGCCCAAAAATTTGGTTGCTAAGCAAGAGCGTTGTTAAATGAGTTTCACCACATTTTACAAGTTGGCCACTCCCACCCTGTCACATGACTGCCAAACCACACCCACAAAATAGGCCACACCTAGAGAGTAGGTTCTAAAAAAATTTGAAACCCACCACTGGATGAAACGGTAGTAACGAAATGTGAAACCCACCGCTGGTCACAATCTATTAGAGGCACCTAAAATGAATACATTTTTCACTGTCCCTTATTTACAATTTATCTCTATTATCTATTAGTTTCTAGGGTTTATCTCTAGCTGCTAATAAATTCCAGCTAAAACCAGTTTTGAACATAACAAGGGCCTCTCATCCCTTCGTTCCTACATGCAGTTTTAAGCTCAATCAACATTTATGAGATTAGATCATACACAGCGTATTCTTTTGAAAGGTTAGTATGTCCTTCTACAAGAGGGGTGTGAAACTCGCGGCCTGAGGGCCGGATGTGTCACGTGCTGGCCACCCCCACCCCCAGTTTAGCAAAGGGGGGGGGAAAGTTGCGATACGTCACATGACGACAATGAGTTGTTGCGAGTTTGACACCCATGTTCTACAATTTCTGTAAAAACAATACGCCTTCCTCCTGAAAAAAGTGACTTATAACCAGTGGTGGGTTCCGGATTCCAATCGATAGGGTTGGAACGGGCCCGGCATTGTCCACATGGACGCATGCAGCATGAGTGCACACACGCGCAGCACATGCATGCATCTTACCGTCCAGCGACGCCTCTGCAATGCTCCAGCTGCTCGGCGGAAAGTTGCGCAGGCACTGTATGCTCGGTGCTTCAGGCAGGCTCCGGTATGCCCGTACCGGGGAGTACCACCTGCAACTCACCACTACTTATGACCATTTTTCACACTTCTAAATATTGCAGCATCCCCATGATCACGTGATCAAAATTCAGACCCTTGGCAACTGATTCATATTTATGACCGTTGCTGTGTCCCAAGGTCACATGATCCCATTTTGCAACCTTCTGACAAGCAGTCAATGAGAAAGCCAGATTCACTTAACAACCAAGTTACTAACTTAACATATGCAGTGATTCGCTTACAAACCATGGCAGGAAAGGTTGTAAAATGGGGCAAAAACTCATTTAACAACAGTCTGACTTAGCAATAGAAATTTTAGGCTGAATTGTGATTGTGTAATTTGAAGAGTACCTATAATGCAACCTTCAAGGTGGCTTCTTTCATATCCCCCTACTTCATGGGTGGCAGTAGGGGAAAGATTTGTATAAAAGGTGCATGTGCAAATTTGCACAGAGATGCAAATACAGAAATATGGACTACACAGTCTTTCAAGAAGAATCCAAAAGAAGGCATATGAACATTTGCATGTGCAAATATGAACAATTAATGAGAAATTGAATATCTTGCATCTGACGTTATCTGGCTATGGAATCATTTAAGAATCCTACATTTTCCAGCCAGCTTAATACAGAAAAAAAGTCTTTTCTTTTTTCTACAATTTCCTGTGACTATAAAGTTGACATTATAGACGTTAGTATGAGACAGGCTAGCTCCATCTGGAGAAGACTTGATGGTTGCTGCAATTTGCAGGAAGACTTTGTAATGCGTTCTGTTCCTTGAAGAGTCTGGTAACTTAAAGCAGGGGTCCCCAACCCCCGGTCCGTGGCTTGATAGGAACTGGGCCGCAGGGCCGGGGAGGAGGGAGCAGCCCCCTGGGCAGAGCACGCACCAGGAGCAGGAGAGCGCAGGCGCGGCCACTGGTGCCGTTGGGGGCCGAGAGGGGCAAGTGAGCCAACTCAACCCCCTGTGCACGCATGCACCACCTCTTCCCCCTCCCCCCCTCCACCAGCCGAGCCATGCCCACCGGTCCGCGGAATTTTCTTTAAAATGAAACCGGTCCCTGGTGCCCAAAAGGTTGGGGACCCCTGACTTAAAGGACTAATCACGAAAGAAGTGAAGGCATCAGTCAGGAGGATTTTGTACATCTTGCTGAAATAGGGCTAAGAAACCAATAGCAGCAGGAATAGATGCTACAGCAATTAGTTTGAAAGTGGTATGGATGGAGAGTTAGTAAAGCAAGACGCTTCAAACTGTCCTCTGTAAGTTCTCAGTTCTGAAACATATATTGAAAATCATCATCACCCTTTGTAAGCCGTTACCATGGCAACTTCACTGTGCTGTACAGTAGAAGCCATTTTAAGGCACAACAGACTGTATTTTAACAGAACACACACCCCGAGGGGTTTTAGGGATGTCTTATCCCCACAGTATTTTTTTTTTCCAGAGAGTAAGTCATCTGTGTACCAGGTTTGGTTGAAATTGCTCGAGGCGTTCCAGGGTGTGGTCTGGGAACACTTGGGTGCTCTCTGAGATTCTTTCAGGAGATCTGCAAAATCCAAGAAATAAATATTTTAATGCTTCTCAGGTTTAATTTCTAATGCAGTACTTGTCAATAGATATAATGTTGATATAATGTTTGAGAACCACCGGCTTAGATAATCTTTATTTGCAAACAGGAGTGTCATTTGCAAATCTGCAACATGGTAGGCGTGGTTTCGTGATCAAAGTCCAAAGATGCTGTCATCTTGCAGATTTTGTCTTTACAAAATATCCTAAAGGCAATTTCCATTCACACAGTTCTTCTAAAACAAAATACAGAAGTAATTTCAGGCCCCTGCCTTTTCTGTTTCTGAGTCCCTCCAAAGCAGTTTGAGAATGAACGTGGACTTCTGGTAAAATCCCTTCTTCTGCTGACCCTGAAAAGAAAAAGGCAAAACATAAATAAATACTGTTACTATCGCGACCAAACTTCCATCATCCCAACTTCAATAAAAGGTGTTTCAAAAGTTTAACAAGCATCTTTTATAAATCCCGTATAGCAAATTATCACTTTCTTGGTTTATTGTTTGAATATCCATTTTAATTATTAAAACATCAGCCAGTTCCTGTTGCGTATCCATTGTAACATCTTTTTCCATGTCATTCTCATAGCCTGTCATTTGTGAATCCACTTTCAGCAGTTCTCAATCTTGCCAGATAAAACTTGTTCTTCTTCCATAATATTTTTAAATAGGGCTTCCATAGAAGCAAATGTTTCTGTTCATACTATTAGTATAAACCTATGAGTCCATTTTTCAGAAATATTCTTTAGTATATTATGTTAGAATATATTAGAATAGTATACCAGTATATCTTGCTTCATTTGGCCAATAAAGAATCTGTTCTGTTCCGTTCCGTTCCACTCTACTCTACTCTACTCTAAACTGTAAATCAAGTTTATCTGTTCTTCTCTTCAAATGATAAACTTTATAAACAAATTATAAATTCCTGCTGCTGTCCAATTTTTCAAATCTTATATTTTTAAACCAAAAATCAAAAGAATCTCCATGGGAAGAATTTGTTATCATTCATTCCAAAATCTTACTTCAAATTCACCTGGAGCCTTAAAAGCCATTTTTAACTTTCTAAAATCAAAATCATTTTGTTGTTTATTCCCCCCCCCCCTTAAATTCTTAAAGTTGCAATTAAAACTTTATTTGGCTATGGACTGAAAGAGACTCACCTTGGGCTGCCCAATGGGTAGTCCTCATTTAGTGACTGTTCACAGTTATTACAAGGGTGAAAAAATAACCTTGCAATCAGTCCTCCCTGTAAAGGAAAGGAAAGCTGAAGTAAGTACAGTGGTGGTTTCACTCATCAACCGCTTCACTTAACAGCTGTGTTACCAATCCCAACTATGATCTCTAAATTAGGACTGCCTTTACCCTATAAACTCTCCTCAGCATTTATTTCTTCTTGGTTAGCTCCTGCTTTTGCAAAAGGAAGAGTTTGTTATGGAAGGCCAAACACAACAAATTTCTTAACATAAGGATGGTTTTGTGTCTCATCTGTCCATGACCAACCTCATACAAAATTACTGTACATCAAATTCCTTCCAATCTATATAAATAAAAATGTAAAATAGTTTGTACGAAGCCGCTAATCTCAAAAACTACTTGATCGATTTACCTCAAATTTTCACACAATGTTCCCAAGGACTTCCGATAATAGAGTACGTACTCATTTTGTGCCTAGCACACATGTGTCATGTGCAAGGTACACAAATGTAAAATGTACCCACTGACCAGGTTTTCACCTCCCTGTAGCGCCGCCCATCAGGCTCCTTTTCAACTGTCATTTCCTCAGCAACGTACGGAGGCCTCTTAGGGCCAAATGTAAGGTGACCAGACGTCCCGCTTCTGAAGGGACAGTCCCAGTTCACCAGCAGATGTCCTGCTTTTTGCGGGCAGGCGGCAGGCGCGGATAGCTGAGAACGCCGGCTTGGGCGGGGAGAGCATCGGGGCTGAGGAGAAGGGGGGCGCACGCTCCGGCGTGGCATGCACTGCGCAGAAGGCGTAGGGGCCAAGGAGAGGGGGGCGCGCACCGGCACAGCACGCGCCTGCACAGAGGGCGTCAGAGCGGGGGGGCGCTCCCACCCACCCCCATGGGGCCCTTTTTAAAGGCAGCGGTGGCGGCCTGGCCCAGCGGTGATGAGAGCCGCTGGCTCGGGCGGGAAGAGGGAAGGCGGCCCGAGGCGGCCGCTTTCAGCTCAGCCCATCACGCCAGCATGATGGGCTGACAGCGGCCGGCTTGGGATAGACGGAGAGGGAGAAATACGGTAGGTAGGTAGGTAGGTAGGTGTATAGATAGATAGGGAGAAATAAAGTAGGTAGGTAGGTAGAGGAATAGAGAGAGGGGGAGAAATACAGTAGGTAGGTAGGTAGAGGGATAGAGAGGAAGAAATACAGTAGGTAGGTAGGTAGATAGAGGGAGAAAGGAAGAAATACAGAAGATAGGTAGGTAGAGGGATAGATAGAGAGGGAGAAATACAGTAGGTAGGTAGGTAGAGGGATAGATAGAGACAGAGAAATACAGTAGGTAGGTAGGTTGGAGGTTATATGGTGGTTGTGTGTATGTGTGCAGGTGTAAATCTACACACAGATTGGTTGGCCATTTAACCAGACTGGGCCACAGCAACGTGTGGCCAGGTATAGCTAGTTATAAATAGAAACAATAGCTTCAACCTTAGTCGACTTTAATGTGCTCCTCATATTGATCATGGAGGGGAAACTGAGGCCATTCCTTCTGCAACCTGACTTGTCCTGCAGCCCTTGAAAATACAGCCCATCATTGTCATTCTCAATTTTACAGCTTTCTGATATCCACTTTCGCTTCATAACAATAGCACTTAGACTTATATACTGCTTCCTAGTGTTTTTACAGCCCTCTCTAAGTGGTTTACAGAGTCAGCCTATTGCCCCCAGCAATATGGGTCTTCATTTTACCCACCTTGGAAGGCTGGAAGGCTGAGTCAACCTTGAGCCTGGTGAGTTTTGAAATGCCAAACTGCAGCTAGCAGTCAGCTGAAGTAGCCTGCAATACTGCACTCTAACCACTGTGCCACCTCGGCTCTTATAAAATGGCTCATAACCCATTTAATAACAAAGTTCTCCGTGCACTTGGCTTTTTTTTAAACTTAAATTATTCATTATCTGACAGAGATCCATCCATTTCCCTACAGATAGCACATTTTTGCTTTGCAGTCTGTTATATTTGGCAAGGGTCAATGAGTTAATGATCTTCTTGCTCTTAAGAGTAGTTGTGCTTGATCAATAACCATAACAAAGAACATTCATTCATATAGCCATTCATTCATTCATTCAAAATATTTGTATAGTTGCCCACCATATATGAAAGTCTGGGCTGCTCCCAATCAACAGCTAAAAACAACATTAATATATCATTGATGTTTACATACACTGCATCTATTAAAACCACCAACATTAACTTATTTATTTAAAAAAATTATTACAAACTATTCAGAAGTAACAGAACAAACAAAAGAGGAGGTGGAGTTACATTATATATAAACGATGACTACTTCTCTATAGTAATACACAAAACCAAGAATAAAAACTACCTAGAATCCATATGGGTCAGTGTAAAGGAAAAAATTGGCATTGCTTGGCCACCTGACTTAACCAACAGAAGAAACAGATGTTCTTTGCTAATCAATTAACAAATGTATGTAGGAAACATACCACAGTAATAATGGGAGACTTTAAGTACCCAAATATCAACTGGGAGACAAACCTTTCAGCAAGTGGGAGATCGAACACATTCTTAACCAACTTAGGTGACAACTTTGTCATCCAAACGATAGAGGAGAGAACTAGAGGAAAAGCTATACTGGCCCTAATTCTTACTAATAGAGAAGAAGTGATGTAAGGAGTTAAAGTTGCCAGAACCTTAGGTGAAAGTGACCCCATCCTATTAGAATTTAATATAGTACAAACACAAGCAATAGAATATAGAAGCAGTATCTTAAACTTTAAAAGAGCTGATTTTAAGAAACTGAGAGAGACCCTAAGAAAAATTCCATACATAAAAATCCTAAAGGAGAAAACACCTCAAGAAGCATGAGAAACTCTGAAAAACATTATTATAAAAACCCAGTCCAACACAATACCATTGAAAAAGAAAGACAAGAAATCCAAGAAGAAACTAGCATGGTTGCACCAAGATCTCTCTGATAAACTGAAAGATAAAAAGAATAAGTACAAAAAATGGAATGAGGCTGATTATGTTGGTCTGTGATTCTGAGGACATTCCCTGAATTGAACCAAGCAGAGTAACTGAAATTCACAAGGAAGGAAGAATTATCTCAATTTTTCTAAAAATGTCCTATAGGTAAGCTTCCCAGATCTTTCTAATTGATCATAGCTTTCAGAACTTGGCTTTCATACTACAACTGAGCTGATGATATTCCCAGGCATACGAAATGCTGTTAATATTTTAGATCAGAATTTAAATTGATCATATTTAGATAATTAATAGAATGCTGGAGGCATATTCTATTAATAAATTATGAGGGTTTTGTGTGCAAGTTCAAACTTGCATTTCTTTGCATTTAGAAAAAATGCATGAATACATTGACAGACATAATCAGCCTAATTACTGAATTAACACATTTTCAGCATTTGTATAATTTGTTGAAGCATGAATTAGCTAAACAGTCAAAGTTTGCATAACATCCTGAACTACAAGAAAAATAAATTTAATACCAACCTTGTACATTTCCTAGATTTTTCTCCTGTCTTCTTCATTTCTCTTTAAGTTTTCTTGACATTTTTAAAAGCTTTTTTAACATTTTACCCACCATTCCAATACACTTATTTGCATTTATTCTGCATTGCAGAGATTTTACCCATAAGCTAGTTAGAAAGTTGGTTAGTCAAGGTTAAAGGGATATGATTAGTTTATGGAAGGATTAGGAGATTAATTTGCCTTAGTCTGCCAAACATTTAGTGCTTGTGCAATCCTGATTGAGATTTGACATGGATCAATCAATACATTTCTAATTGTTTTGAGACTTAAACATTGTACAGAACAGACAGACAAAATAACAGAGTTGGAAGGGACCTTGGAGGTCTTTTAATCCAACCCCTGTTTAGGCAAGAAACCCTACACCACTTCAGACAAAGGGCTGTCCAATCACTTCTTAAAAACCTCCAATGTTGGAGCATTCAACTTCTGGAGGCAAATCATTCTACTGATTAATTGTTCTCACTGTCAGGAAATTTCTCCTCAGTTCTAGGTTGCTTCTCTCATTAGTTTCCATCCATTGCTTCTTATCCTGTCTTGGAGAATAGGTTGACCCCATGTTCCTTGTGGCAGCCCCTTAGATATTGGAACATTGCTATCATGTCAGTTCTAGTCCTTTTAATGAAACTTCTGTTTTTTCTGTTTTTGTTTTCAATTTCTGTTTTTTCTAATTTATTTTTTGAAAGTTTACATTGTTTAGTATTTATATATATATATATATATATATATTCAATATATATATAAATATATATTGCATATACAGTATACAACTGCATTATAGTATTAGTGCAAAACTATGAATTTTTAAAGGATAATTGGCTCAGTGTTTAAAACTATGAAATAATTATATCACTTATTCTAATTTATCTTCTTGGAGATGGTTGATCTATTAATGTTTTAATGAATTGGGATTAAGAGACATGGAACAGAGGATTGTGTCTGAAATGAAAAATAAGATAAAATAAAAAATACAACATTGGAAACAATGGAAACACAAATCAAACCGTTGCTCTCTCTTACTTCAAAGACCAAAAAAGTTTGTTAGACAGCAGCCCAACCTGAGTGCCACGCACCACAGGTTGCAGAAAAATTGGCCAAGGAGATAATTTTTAAAATATAACCATAAACATTTTCATAGGAATTAGGTAGCAGGGTACAAATAGAGCCAAATTGAGACCTGGCTCAAAAACAGTAACTCTAAGAGGGAATTTGGTCCTAGATTAAGGTGACCATCCGTCCCGCTTCTGGCGGGACAGACCCGCTTCTCCATTAGATATCCGCCACCCGCCTTTTCTTCAAAATGTCCTGCTTCGGGTGCTCTGTACGCGCTCAGAGGCGGGCGCCTCTGAGCGCCGGCTCGGGCGGGGAGGGCCTCGGAGGGGGGGCGCATGCGCTCCGGCGCATCATGCGCCTGCAGAGGGTGTCGGGGCACGCTCCCACCCACCCCCGCGGGGCACTCTTTAAAGGCAGCGGCGGCGGCTCTCAGCTCATGAGGGACGGCCTTCGGCCCAATGGTCAGGCGCACGGCTGCTGGGTCTGGCAGCGGTGCAGGAGGTGCCGGACGAGCAGCGCAATGGCTCCGAGTGTGGAAGGCGAGAGCGACACGCTGAGTGCCCTTCCCAGCAGCCGGCCCGAAGGCCGTCCCTCACGTGCTGAGAGCTGCCAGATCGGTCCACCACAGCTGCCTTTAAAGTGGCCCCCGCAGCGGCTGTTGGGAGCGCGCCTCTGCCCCGACGCCCTCTGCGCAGGCGCGTGATGTGCCAGAGCGCACGCACACGCGCGCGCGCACGCTCCCCCCCCATCAACGGTGTCCCGCTTTGGGATTTTGAAAATCCGGTCACCTTATCCTAGATGGCCACCTGACTATGAGCCAGCAATGTGCAGCAGCAGCCAAAAAAGCTAATACAATCCTGGGTTATATAAACAAACAATTAAGATCAAACAATTAAGATTAAACAATTAAGTAAGAGAACACCTGGAATACTGCAACTAATTTTGGTCCCCACAATACAAAAAAGATGTTGAGATTTTGGAAAAGTTCAGAGAAGAGAAGCCAAGATGATTAAAGGCCTGAAGACCAAAACATACGAAGAACGGCTACCGGATTTGGGTTTGGCTAGTCTAGAAAAAAGAAGAATTAGGGGTGACATGATAACAGTATTCCAATATTTGAGGGGCTGCCACAAAGAAGAGGCAGATCAATTTATTCTCCAAAGCACCAAAGGCCAGGACAAGAAACGATGGTTGAAAACTAATCAGAGAGAGAAGCAACCTGGAATTAAGGAGAAACTTCCTAATAGTGAGGACAATTAACCAGTGGAACAGCTTGCCTGCAGAAGTTGTGGGTGCTTCATCACTGGAGGTTTTTCAGAAGAGACTGGGCAGTCACTTATCTGAAATAATATAGGTTCTCCTGCTTGAGCAGGTGGCTAGACTAAAAGACCTCTAAGGTCCCTTCCAGCTTCTGTTCTGTTCTAAATATTCCTTTCAAAGATTGCTTTGGGAATTTTGCTCGCTGAGGAAGAATTGATCATAATTTTTTTTTTTACTGGGGAGGCCCAAAGCCAAAACTGGTCTGGGGAGGCTTCCCTTCTGTAGCAATTAAAATTGTTCTGCACATGTGCAGAACTGAAAAACAAGTGCTGCCCGAAGAACTGATTTGGGGGCATGGCAGGCCTGTGTCACTGCTGGTTCCAGCCACCCAGGCTGCCAAACCACTACCGGTTTGGTCGAATCAGTCCGAACCGGTAGGAACCCACCATTGCTGTATCCTCTGAGCAATGTTAAGCAGTTGGATTAAGCCATCCTCCCCCACCACCCACAAAACCCGAAGTGATGCAATGTCAAAGAAGGACAGTGGTACGTTTCAATAACTGCTTTGCAATTCAAAGTATCAGGTCTAATGGCTTTAGGATGAAACTGATGCCAACTTTGCAGAATGCAGAGAGCCACCTGAGCAAATAAGTTACCTAGTTCCACAGGAAGTTAATATAATTTATTTCCCATGCACTGAATTCTTCCTATCAGACCAGAAATTACAATTTGGCAGCAAATTTTGAAAGAACGATGGGGCTGCTCACCCAATGCTCAATTCACCCGTGGGTCCTGGGTTCTCAAGTTGTATCAAACAAAGACATCCACACAACACACTAAATCAAAACCCAATGGACTAGACTGCAATGGAACAGAATCAGTGGTGGGTTACGACTGGTACACTCCAGTACGGGTGTACGGGTGCATGCCGGGAGCACCAGGTACCGTTCCAGTACGGTGCTCCAGAGGGCCCACCCACGCTCTTTACCGATATTTGAAGTTTTGAGGGCTTCTGCGCATGCACACGGAACGTATGGCGCCTGTGCAATGCTCCGCCGAGCAGCTGGAGCATCGCAGAGGCTTTGCGAGTGGTAAGTATGCATGCTGCGTGTGTTCATGTGGTGGATGCCTGGCCCCATTGCACTGGGATCCGGAGCCCACCACTGAATAGGATACTGTGTTTGAACTCGGTCAAGGACTCCAATGTTAGTTAAAGCAAATTGTTCAAGTGACATTGCCAAACTGTAGTGCATGTCTCAAAAAAAGGCCTAAACTGGTCTCACAAACCTGCAAATCTGTCTGCTATTCAGAGGGTGACAAAATATGGGGTGAGGACTTCTAAGCAATTCTTCAACATGCACTGGCAGAACTCATGCGAAATCTGCCAGGAGAGATGTAACACTTTGAGAGTTAATTACCTGTATTAATAGGAGATTAAACAGTGCTGTCACTATGGGTAGGTGGAAAGTTGCACAGAACTGTTTTGTGTTATTGTATTTATTTCTTGATTATTATTATTTTGCATGGCTGGCTGGGCTTTGACTGGAATGGGCATTTAAAAACAAAAGATTTTGCTTCATTGTGTTGGAAGAAATGTCCATCTGGGTTCAGTTCCAAATGGGGAAAAAGACACTGGATTCATGGAAGTTGCTTGGAAAGAAGGTTTATTGATGGTGGACAGGACCACATGGTTTGAGGTCCTGGGGGAAAGGGGGGGGGATCACATGTTTTGAAGATCTTGAAGAAAAAGGAAAAAGAGATGCTGAGAAAGCCTGAGTTTTATACCCTCTCTTGGGCCCCGCCTTGGAGCTTCCTGTTCCTGTGTAAGAAATGTATTCTGGGCTTCCGGTTCCGGCTCCGGCGGCGACGGGCGAACTTAGGGTTCGCTCGCCGCTTTGTTCCTTTTCCTGCCCCCCCACGGGGGCGAGAAGCCCCTTGTTTGGGGCTTCTCCCGTAAAGCCGGCTCGACAGGGAAGGCCCCCCCCCCACGGCAGTGGGGCGAGCGACCCTGCTCCTCGGCTTAGGCGGAAGAGGACATGCTGCGGGAGGTCTTCCCTTTGCCAAAGGTTGGCGGCACCATTTAATTCCATGAAGAGAGACGATCGGAAGAGTCGGGAGGCTTTTCGGGACCTCAGCTGCGAGCGGAGAGTGAGCATTTAAAACTTTTTTTTTCTGTACTGTCAGCCGGGCTGAAAGGGACAGGAGGGGGGTGTTTGTTTCCAAAACCCCCCCCCTTGGACTAAAAGCGGCACTCGGAAATGCCTCGTTGAGAGGAATCGGAAACTTTTAATCTGGATGGTCTTTAACAAGGGAAAGTACTTTGCGGCTTGTTGCAATTATGTCTCTAGGTCTGGCTGAAACAGTTTCTTTTTTGCTTTTTAACCGCTTTCTCCCTCGGGCTCTGAGTTTGGGCGGAAAATGGCTTCTCTTTGTCCCCGACTGACTATGACCTATGGAAAATTACCAGTGTCTCTTTGTGATTTGGACTTCCTCTAATTATTGATGAAGAATTTTCTTTTTTTGGATTTGTGTTTTCCTTTCTGGATTGCCTTCGTTATTATACCTATGGAGTTGGAAAAGTGTTTCTCTACTGGTTTCTGAATTTTGCAGCTATACAACTTTAAGAACTTTGGACTCCTGATCTGCCTACCAGCCCCACCCTAAAAACGCCATTTTATTGGCACGGATTTTAACAGCTAAACATGGCACAAGAAGAAACGCTGGCACGCCTTGAATAAAGAATGACTGCCCTTGAATCTGTTATACAAAATTTGGTATTAGAAATTAAGGCCCAGAGGGCAGAAAATGTCAACTTTAAAAAGGAATTATTGGACACTCGAAAACAAGTGCTTGAGAATACACAGAAGAATGAAGAATTGAAAGGGGGGCTGGAGGGGGCTAAGGGAGAGATTAAAAATGTTTCTAATGAGGTTGTGGAAATAAATGGGCACGTGACTAGGATAGATATGGAAAGGATGACATATTTTTTGAGATTTCAGAATGTTTCTGAGATGGATGGTGAATGTCTCCCTGATCTTATGAGTACAATTATTGCAGACTATTTACATAAACCTAAAGATGAGATCAGAGGGGACATTGACCTAGTCTACAGAATAAATTCTGCATATGCTAGGATGAATGAAGTACCCAGAGAGATACATGTAAAATTTGTTAGAAGGTCAACCAGAGAGGAGATCTTGAAGGCGCAAAGAGGGAGTCCTATGATTTACCAACAAAAGGAGGTTACCATCTTGAAGCAGATTCCAAGAAAGATTAGAGAAGCTAGAAGGAAATTTTCCTTCTTGTCTAAAACATTGTTTGATCATGGGATCTGGTTCAAGTGGGTGATACCCGAAGGGATGCTGGTGTTCTGGGAAGGAGGTAGAGTGAAGATTAAAACAGTTGCTGAGGCGGAAGCCTTTCTTAAAAAACATTCCTCTGTCCTGGGAGAAGATCCAGGGGGGGCAGGGGGAGCCATGGCCCCGTCCGCTGGGGGCCCGGGGGAGAAGGGGGAAGATACAATTGCCAAGAGACTTAGATCTAAAAAATAACTTTGCCCTTGTTTTTTTTTTGAGTAATATTGTATGATATTTGTAATCTGGATTTTTGTAATTGACTGACAGTATATAACTGAAAAATTTAGGAATATGTACTTGCTCCCAGCTTGTAGTATTATGTGAAATGTTTTTTTTTCTTTCTTTTTAATAATGTAACTTGAGGTAGCGGAGGAGCCGACGACTTTGACGTGACTACTCTCAAAATTTCTATGTAACCTTTACCCTACCCCACAAAAAATGTAAACTCAATAAAACTTTTTCAATATAAAAAAAAAAAAGAAATGTATTCTGATTGGTGATCAGACTCCCAGGGGGCGGGGTGTGTGTGTCTTAACTAACTTTGTAGGCTTTCTGTTGTTTGATTCCCAAGCTTGGTTGAGCTGTTGCTGAATGATGATGTAATGAAAGGGCTTTGGGATTCCTATTATGGCTCTGCTTGAAGGAGGTAGATCTTTGTTATGTAGAATAGACTGGCTCAGGCCTTAATGGTCCGTTGACAAAGGTGGTGGGGCTGAGTTTCTGCCTCCCTTTTAGGAAAAATATTATGCCCTTTTAATATTTCCTAAAACATCTCATTTTCCTAGCAGAGGGGTGGGGGCTAACTTCCTATAATTGTGAAAAAGGCCTGAAGTCAGACTTAGTTCATCACTCCAGACATAGCTTCGATCTTTTAGCAGCCAAGTATCTTGTTCTTCTCCATTTCTCCAGCATCTTTTTTGTTTTTTTTGTTTTTTAATTTTTACAATATATCACCCGGTGCTGTACAAAACAAAAGGAAGAGTTGGTTTCAAGTGTCGTCTATTGTCTTTAAAATCTCCAAAATCCACGTTCTCTCGGTACAGGCGTCGAGACATCCAAAGTTCCAAGTGCATAGTCCACAAATGGCTTCCAAGTCTTCCAAAAAATATCATTTTTATAAACCCCCTCTCTAAATTTAATATCACACGTCATTTTATCGTTTAAGGCTAATTTCCACATTTCACAATACCATTCTTCTATTTTAATATTTACCTCTATTTTCCAATATCTTGCTATTACAATTCTACCTATTATAATCATAATTCTAATCAGTTCTTTCTCATATTTTGTTAACTCTGGTTCATCAATTATCAATAACAGTATAGTTTCCGGTCTCAATATTATTATTCTTTTCATCATTTTACACATCGTTGTTTCCAATTGCTGCCAAAACTTTTTAATTTTCACACATTTATACCACATATGTTCGTAAGTTCCCAATTCCATATTACATCTCCAACATTTATCACTCATTTTTTTATCTATCTGTGATAATCTTAAAGGGGTCCAATACCATTTCCAAACAACCTTAAAATTATGTTCTTTAATCCTTATAGATAAAGTCTTCATAATCCGACTCTTCCAATTCTCATTCCAATCCAAATCCAATATTTTAATCTTTAAATCTTCTTCCCAATTCCTTTTCATTACCATTTGTGGATTTCCATCAAAATTTATAATCTTGTATATCTTACTGACAAGTCCTTTTAACCCAACTTCATCCTTAATAATTTGAGATACTAAAATTTCAAATTTAGTTTTACTTCTATCTATGTTACATATTCCCCTTACCTTCATATTCCATTTTTCTACCTGTATTTTTTCAAACCAATTTAACTCCAGTTTTTGAATTATTTTTTTCTTCCTACTTTCAGTTCCTGAAGCTTTTAACCAATCTACTATATTTCCTATATTTTCATCCTCAATTACTTTGTTCCGACTTGAATTAGTTTTAATCGGCCAACTTTCAATTGTCTTTCCCAAAAACGTTATATCCGGAATCAATTTTTTAACAAATTTATTCCAAGTTTTGCTCAACCCCTTTAACCAATAACTATTAATTACCTTTTTTGTTTTTGCTCTATCTAGGAACCATGCAGACCCAAATCTCTTAATATCTTTTAACTCCAAATCTCTCCAATGACCATCCCCACCTTTAAGTATTTTTATCACAGTTCTAATATTATACGCCCGATAATAATTAAGTAGATTGGGAATTCCCAATCCACCCTCTTTTTGATTTTGATACCACAGTTTCTTCATTAATCTTGGTCTTTTCCCACCATTACAAAATTTATCCAATTTCTTCTGATATTCTTCTATATCTTTCTCTGTCAAATTTAATGGTAGCATCTCAAATAAAAAATTAAACTTTGGTAACAACATCATTTTACACATTGCAATTCTACCAAACCAAGACAACTTTATCTCTTTATATTTATCTATCTTTTTCTCTACTTCCTTCAACATCACCTCATAATTAATTTTTTTTAATTCTCTAACTTTAAATGAGAGTGTTATCCCCAAATATTTCAGTGTGTTCTTAACTCTTATCCCAAATTGTTCTTGCATACTCTCCCACTCCTTACCATCTTTATTTATTAATAATTCAGATTTTGACCAATTTACCTTTAAACCTGTCATTTCTTCAAATTCTATCAAATGTTTATTTATCCTCTTTAAATCTTTCTCTATATCCTTCAAAATAATCAAAGTGTCATCCGCATATAAATTTATCTTATATCCCTTGTAACCTTCCAACTCTTCATCTACTTCTATCAATTTAATCAAGACCTCCATAACTAACAAAAATAATGTTGGAGACAAGGGACACCCTTGTCTCGTACCTGCTTCCAATTTAATCTCTTCCGTCATTGTTCCGTTCACCTTTACCTTTGCACTGCTTTTTTGATATAATTTTGAAATAACATGTATAAATTTATTACCAAAGCCTAATGCCTCGATAATTACTTTTATAGTATCCCATTGTACAGAATCAAAAGCTTTAAAAATATCTAACGATATTATACCTAATTCATCTCCATTATTCTCTGCTACATCTATAATATTCAATACTCTTCTAATTATATCACTCATATATCTACCTTTAACAAACCCTACTTGATTATAACTTATATATTTGTCTATAAAACTGTTTAATCTATTACTTATAATTGCTGTAAATATTTTAGCATCTTGGTTGATTAAAGAAATAGGTCGATAGGACTCGATCCTCTCAAGATCTTTATCCGGTTTAGGAATTAAAGATATTACTGTCTTATTCCATGACATCGGGACTTCTCCTCCATGTAGAATACCATTATATAATTTTTGCAGTTTTGGTATTATTAGTTCTTTAAAATCTTTATAGAATTCAGCAGGTAATCCATCTTCTCCTGGGGTCTTCCCTAATTTTAACTCTTGTATTATTTCGTTGATTTCCTCCTGTGTTATATCTCTTTCCATCAACTCTTTGTATGTTTGATCTATTTTCATACCATATTTCCCAAGATGATTCTTCAATTTTTCTAAATCAATTGATTTCTTTAAATATAATTTTTGAAAAAAATTCCTGGCTACTTCACATTTATCCAATCTCTTATAACACCTTATACCTTTTTCATCTATCAGAGAACCAATTTCTCTCTTTTGAGTTTTATTTTTCGCCATCTTTGCCAATATCCTAGAATTTTTATTACTAAATTCAAAAAAATCCCTATTCAAATATCTTAAATTTTTTTTAACCAATTCAATATCTTCTTCTATCAATTTAGTTTTTAGTAAGGTCAATTCCTCCAAACAATTTTTATCCTTCGTAAGTGAGAATTGGTTCTCCAATATCTTAATTTGTCTTGTATCCTGATCAATTTTAGCTTTGTATTCTCTATATTTCCTACTTGACAATTTAATACTTTCTCCTCTAAATATTGCTTTCATAGTATCCCAAACAATTTCAAATTTAATCTCTCCGTTATCATTCAATTCCCAACTTTCCTTCCATTTTTTGAATATCCATATTTTATCCTCCTCCCTTTTGTACAATTTTTCATCATATCTCCAACCTCTTTCCTTTTTCTCAAAATTAAAATCTATTTCCATCATAACTTCCGCATGATCAGAATCCTTAAAGATTCCCACATCTATTCTATCTACTTTATTCAACAAATCTTTAGAAACGAAAATATAATCAATCCTTGAATATGTATTATGTACTTTAGAACAAAAGGTATACACCCTTTCAGAACCTTTCAACTCTCTCCAGACATCTACCACACTATTTTGAAACATCCATTTATTTAAAATTTCCCCTTTATTTGTTTGACTAAAGCGGGTAGGATTATTACTATCAATTCTATCTCTAATTAAGTTAAAATCTCCCGCCACAATTACTTTCCCTTCACTTTCTATTTCCAAAATCTTAGTAATTTTGTCCAAAAATCCCTTTTGTTTTTCATTCGGTAGATATAAATTAACCAATGTCACTTTTTGCTCGTTAATATTCCCTATAATTATTAAATATCTGCCTTCCTCATCTCTAATTACTTGTTTTTTTTCAAAGTATACCCTATTTGATATCAATATCGCAACTCCTCTAGCTTTGGAAGTCCCAAAAGATTTTTCATAAATTTGCATACCTTTAATATTCATTCTATTAACATCCTCAGATTTTTGATGAGTTTCCTGCAAGAATAATATATCTGGAGAGTCCCTTTTAAATTTAAGTTCCAACCTTTTCCTTTTTATATGATTTCCTGTACCCTTCACATTCCATGTCATTATTTTTATAAACCGCATTTAAGCGGTAACTGTTTTATTTCTGACCCCTCCTCTTCCTTTATGTGCACACCCAACACCAAACGAAAAAAAACGTACAGAAACATAAAACTCCACAGACAATATATAACAAACAACATACACATAATACTCAAATATCAGACACAACAACCACAACAAATAACGAGCAATCTTCATCCCCCACATCCTCAATCAGATATCGCCTCTATATAAAGAGTGTGGGGGAGTGGGACATGCCGATGGTCGGGTCACCTCTTCGGGCTGTTCTTTAAATTCCACTTTCAAAAAAAGAAGACAACTCTGGCTTCGCCCCGGACTCAGCTTCCTGCTTTCTACTAAGATCCTCCATCTTGTCTGGCGTTCGTTCGGTATCTTCACGAATTTTCTTATACTCAGAAACTGCCGGGGAAATTTCTTTTCTCTTTAAACTCTTGGGATCCTGGCCGCCAGTTGCACCTTTTTCTTCCGAAATTGGGGATTCCTCTTGTACTCCACCCGTCTTAAGCATATAATCTTTAATTTCTACCAAATCTTCCTCTTTCTCAATCAGCCCAAGCTCCCGAATTAATCTTAATACGTCTGTTTCTGGAGTAATAGTATGCATCCTTCCTTTATAAAAATTTTTTAGTTGTTGTAGTGGCCTCCAATTGTACTTAATATCATTGTCTCTCAAGAGCTTTGTAACTGGTTTCAAATGATATCTCCAAGCTCTGTCTTCCCTGGAAATATCCGGAAAAACTTGGATTTCTTTCTCCTCAAACTTAGGAACACCTTCCAGTTCCCTTATTTTTGCCATAACCTCTAGTTTATCTCCAAGGTTTGCAAATCTTACTAAAACATTTCTAATCGCTCCACCTTGCCTCTTATAACCAATTCTAAAAACACTTACTAAGTTTGCTGCTGTATATTCAAATCCAAAATCATTCAACCATTTTAACACCCTCTGCTTCAAATCATCCGGTCTATTTTCTGGAATATTACGTATAACAATATTGTATTTTCTAGCGTCTTCCTCCAAAAGACTAATTCTCTTATCTTGTTGCTGGTTTTTATAAAAAATTCCTTCCATCTTACGATCAATTTGTGCATCGTGTGCATGAATTTGTTCAATTTCATCTTTAATAAATTTCACCTCCACGTTTTGCTTTACAAAACTAACATTCAATTCACTTATCTGTTCTTTAGCTTTTTGAACTTCCAATGTCAAATTCGCCACATGATCCGTCAGTCCGGTTAACTTTTCTCCAATTGTATTTAAAGCTCCAAAAATCCGTTCAAGCTCTAAAGGCTGTTGAGTCGTCATTTCAATTCAAAAACAAACTTTATATTTATATTCTTTGCCAAGAGGGTCTTTTATAAAGAATAAGGGCAAACAGTGTCCCAAATCAGATAAGGCTAAGCCGGCTTATAATGCACCAAAGGAGCCAGAAAAAAAAAAAGCCTAGGAGAGCTTCCCCAGTTTATTTAACTTCTTAAGCCTCCATTTTAAGTGTAATCCAAAAAGCTTGCTCGCTACATTCAGCTCACACAATCCACTTTAAAAGAATTGGAAAGTTCAAAGGAGTTATAATCCACATGCCATCACCAACTTCCTTCTTTCTTAAACTTCAGCTTGTGTTTATAGCCTTGTAGCGAGACAAAAAGCATGCAAATGATCTTTGCCAAAGACAAAGGGTAACCCCCCTTACCTCGGCCGCTCGCCCAACCCTCTGCCTCTGCCTCCACGGAGAAACAAAACTTTGAAATTCGAGCAGTTCGGGTTGTTCAATCACTTTGAAAAAGCAATTTACAAGTCACACCGACCTTCCAAAACATCTGTAAACATTTCCAGCTCCCAACGGCGCGTTTTAATCACTTTAATCCACATTTGTTAGTAAAAAAAAAGCCCTACGAGGTGGAGAAAACCCCTCTCTTCACCCGTGCATCGCCACGCCCCCATTTCTCCAGCATCTAAGCCAGCGATGGCGAACCTTTTTTGGCTTGCGTGCCAAAAGTGAGGGGAGCGCAGGGGGGTCGTGCGCAGGTGTGCCACACCCACAATGTGCCCCAATGTGCATGCACGCATGACCAACGCTCCCCCCCCCATTTTTGGCATGTTTTTTTGCCCTACCCCTAGCTCCAAAGGCTTTATAGGAGCCTGGGGAGGGTGAAAACAGCCTTCCCCCGCCACCCCGGACACCCTCAGGAGCTTCTCTGAAGCCTCTGGAGCGTGAAAAACTGGCCCTACGAGCAAACTGGAAGTCTGTTTCCAAATTTCCGGTTTGCCCATAGGGCTGGTTTTTGATACTCTAGAGCAGGGGTCTCCAACCTTTGCAACTTTAAGTCTGAAGGACTTCAGCTCCCAGAATTCTCCAGCCAGCTTTGCTGGCTGGAGAAGTCTGGGAGCTGAAGTCCTTCAGACTTAAAGTTGCAAAGGTTGGAGACCCCTGCTCTAGAGGCTTCCTGAAGCCTCCGGAGGGCAAACAATGGCCTCAAAATAAGGCTAAAGTCAGCTGGTCAGCTTGTGCGTGTGTGCTGGCCACCTGACAGGGCAACGCCTCGCGTGGCCTGACATATGGCTCTGCGTGCCACCTCACGGATCTAAGCAGTCACCCATTCTCTTTGCAGCCTCCCCACTGAGTCAGCCCAACAAGAGGTTGAGTGTTTCCATGATCTGTTTGCGGATCTCCCAGCTGGTCGCTAATTTCCGATTCAAATGTGCCCACCATTTTAATGAGATACTCTTCCTATTGAGTCAGGCTTTGGGATATAGCAATCAACCTACTGTTCTTAATTCCACTGTAATTCTGCCTTTGACGTGAAAGGGAGAAGAAGGAGAAAGTGGTGGAGAAAGAAACGTGGCAGAGTAGTCCTCTTGAGCCATTGTCGGCTTGTAGGCATAGGTGTGTGTGTGTGTGTGTGTGTGTGTGTTACATCAAACCACCTGGTATTCCCAAATATGGGAGGGAGCATGCTACACTTACTTATTTCCTTGGCTCAGCTGATAAGGGAGGAGAGCTTCTGGCTTAGTGGCTAATACAACTGCCTAACATGTAAAAACAGCCCAGGTTCGAATCCCAGTAAAGGTATGGCTAGCTGATGAGAGCTAAATAGTTTGAAATAGCCCTATACTTGTCTCCCTTTATTTATTTATCAGCACAAATGCAATGCACACACACACACACACACACAGAGCGAGAGAGAGAGAGAGAGAGATCTAAGGGGATGTGGAAGGCCCCATAACTATAAATTATGTTCAGAAACCCTGCTTAAGGGGATTGTTGACTGCAATGATTAAAAACTCTTGAAGTTGGCAGGTTTCCTCTGCCAAACAATGTGCATCAGCCAAATTTTTCACACCACCCACCTTCGACTGCCCACAGGGAAAGAAAGCAACAGTAGAAAAGGGGAAATGGGGCCCAGACTTCTGGATGAGCCAGAATTGAGGTGCATAATGGTGGCAGAAGATATAGGGTGCATGGGCTACTGCTGCCCCAGGAGGATCTCATCAAGAGGCAGTTTCAGAGACATGAAGGGAAAGTATGAAGGGAAATAACACTCTACCGTTCAGCCTTCCAACCTTCTGGAGAACCTTTTGATGATGTCCTCAGATGGGGCACAGCTGATGGTATCATCAGATCCACTTGTCTGGAATGATACCTCCTGTTTGAGCAGGTATTGGACTAGAAGACCTCCAAGGTTCTTTCCAGCCAAGGGTGAAATGCTACTGGTTCGGACCGGATCACCTGAACCGGTAGTAAAAAATGCTACCGGTTCAGGCGAGCCGGAATTTCTGATGATCAGCTGGGCGACAATCAGCTGTGACGCATGATTTATATTAGCTAGAACCGTTGGATTTCCTGCTTTCTAGCTAATCTAAATTGAGTGGCACAGTGGATTCCCCACCCTCGCAGTTCTACTTACCTTTGCAGACATGGAAGGCTTCCTTTTTTAGCGCTGCATGGCCACGCCTCAGGTGCGCATGCGCACGCAAAGCGCACACTTGGTAGCAGACTCACCAAACCGGTAGCAGACTCCAGAGGATTTCACCGCTGCTTCCAACTCTGTTATTCTCTTAATTATGGTCAACTTTCAGGTCTTGTGGGGTGGGTTCTGGGAGGCACAACATTCTCACTTTTACCCCTCCCTTCTGCTGCCAGCAAAAATTAGCCAATTTAGCGCCAAATATCAGTAGCATAAGTTCATTGGCTCCCTGGCCTTCACTGTCCTGCAACATTCCTTTCTGGCTGTGACCATGGGACTGAGTTTTTCCAAGTAGACACTGTGCAAAAATGTTTACCCAAGTTAGGAGACCAGGCGATTATCTTGGTTTCAGAAAGAAGAAAATATAATGCAATTGTTAAATCCATCTCTGTTATGTGCCTTGTTATTCTTGCCTTTATTATTATTTTTTTGCCGCTATCTCATTAAACCTGGCGGGTCATCCTCCCCTTCTCCAGCTCCTTTCTCAGAAAATCGTAAGCGATTAATTTTTGGTGAACGCAGATGTTTTTCCATATGCCTGCATGGACGCGACATCTCTGTTCAGAGCAGGCCTGTTGTTTCAGGCCAAGGAGCAGCCCTAGTACTTATTTTTAATTTTATTTGTGGTATTTGCATGCCACCAGACTTTAGAAACGGTGGTCTGGTTTGAATATTGTAAAATTGAGCAGAAATGTCTCAGAGTATGGCATTTCAATAAATCCCTGAGATTATTATTTATTATTTAAAGGACTTCTCTTCTACCTGTCACCCAGGAAAGCTTCAGGAACATCTTACAGATAATAAACATTGAAATGTACCCTATATAGAATTCATACTCTCAATTTAATGAGACCTGTCATAAAAAGAAGACATGGATAGGTTAAAAAAAGGCAATGCAGTTACCAATTGTTAAGATCGTACAAGTCCTAAGGCATCCAGCAGAAAGTTTCTTCTTTATTTACACATTTAATCAAATTTCTAGAACCATCCAAGTCAATAGTTGCGGTTTACAACAAAAAACAGCCAAGCTAAATCCCCAATAAGATTTCTCTTTTTTCTTCACTGCTGAAAACAAATTTCTCCTTCACGTCACCCCCTCCCCCCCTCGACCTCAAGAAATATAAAATCTGGAACAAAGAAAATCAAGGTAAAATTTGTGGATCGTATATTTTGTGGACAGAATTTAAGAGAGAAGGAGTTTAGCTATTTTGAAGTGTAGGAAGTTAGGAAAATGAGATATTTTAGGAAATATTAAAAGGAGAGAATCCCTAAAAGTGAGAAAGAAACTCAGCCCACCCACCCCTTTGTCAATGGGCCATTAAGGCCTGAGCCAATCTATTCTACATAACAAAGATCTACCTCCTTCCAGCAGAGCTATAATAGGAATCCGAAAGCCCTTTCATTACATCATCACTCGGCAACAGCTCAACCAAGCTTGGGACTCAAAAGACAGACAGCATCTCTTCCCTTTTTCTTCAAGATCTTCAAGCCATGTGATTCCCCTTTTTCCTCCACGACCTCAAACCATGTGGTCCTGTCCACCATCAATAAACCTTCTTTCCAAGCAACTTCCATGAATGCAGTGTCTTCTTTCCCACTTGGAACTGAACCCAGGTGGACATTTCTTCCAACAGGGCTTTGTAAGTAATGGCCAGTACTTGACTTACATTCAGGTGTTATTTGAAAGCCAATACATAGTAAGTTGGGGTTAGGTTGTGTTAGGACAGTGGTTGGCAAACCGTGGCTCGCGAGCTGCATGCGGCTCTTTGGCCCCTTGAATGTGGCTCTTCAGTCTCTCTCTGATTCCCTCCCTTCCTCCCTCTGTCTCTCTGTCTCTTTCTCTCTCTCTGTGCCTCTCTCAGTCTGCCTGTCACCGTCTCTGTCCACAGAATACCACGTGAAGCAGCGGCGAGTCTGCGCTGCCGGCGAGGCCATCCGCGAGGTCCCCCTCGCGTTCCTCGTCTTCCCCGATGACGTCTGGAGTGATCAGGGGCCGTGCAGAAACTCGCCACTTTTCTACACTGGAAAAGATAGGCGCGTGCACGTCCTGCGGAATTACAGTGGAACTTCCCACCGCTACGAAGTCTCCGAGACTGTAATTGGGTGGGGCATGCGCGCACCTATCTTTTCCACGGCCTGCAAAAGTGGCAAGTCTCTGCGCGGCTGTGGATGATTCCCTCCTTCCCCTCTGTCTCTGTCCCCTCTGTGTGTCTGTCAGACTCTGATTCCCTCCCTCCCTCCGCCTCTCTCTCGCTCTGTGCCTCTCTCTCTCTGTCACTGTCTCGCGTGCTCTGTGGTGACGGTGAGGCCTTTCGCAGGGGGAGGAGGTGTCCCCTTCACATTCGTCTCCCCGGATGCCGTCTGGAACCATCCGCAGCCGTGCAGAGACTTGCCGCTTTTCCACGCTGTGGAAAAGGTAGGCGCGCGCATGCCCTGCCCAATTACAATCTCGGAGAGTTCGTAGCGGTGGAAACTTGCGTTGTAATTGCGCCTATCTTTTCCACGGCATGGAAAAGCAGCAAGTCTGCGCAGCTGCTGATGGTTCCAGACGGCATCCGGGGAGACGAGGAACATGAAGGGGACACCCCCTCCCCCCGCGGAAGGCCTCGCCGTCACCACAGAGCTTGCCGCTCCTCCACGCAGTATTTTGTGGACAGAGACAGTGACAGGCAGGCAGAGAGAGGCACAGAGCGAGAGAGAGACGGACGGAGGGAATCAGAGTCTGACAGATACACAGAGAGAGAGAGACAGAGGGGAAGGAGAAACAGAGAGAGACAGGGAGGGAGGGAGAGAGACAAAGAGCCACAGAGACAGACAGACAGACAGACAGACAGACACAGAGAAGAAGGGAGGGGAGAGAAACAGAGATAGAGAGGGAGGGAGGAGAGAGAGACAGAGAGACAGACACAGAGAATGACAGAAAGAGACAGAGAGGGAGGGAGGGAGGGAGGGATAAAGAGCCACAGAGAGAGACAGACAGATAGACAGACAGATAGACAGACAGACTCAGAGAGACAGAGAGAAACAGAAAGAGAGAGAAAGAGAAAGAAGGGAAGAAAGAAAAGAAAAAAAAGTTGGAGAGAGATGAGAGAACGTATGACCACAATTGAGCCCAAAATTTTGGTTGCTAAGCAAGACCGTTGTTAAGTGAGTTTCACCACAGTTTCCAAGTTGGCCATGCACACCCAGTCACATGACTGTTGAACCACTCCCACAAAACAGGCCACACCTTCCGGCTCTCAAAAGAAATTTCAATCGTGGTATTGTTGATATTTGGCTCTTTTGACTAATGAGTTTGCCCACCACTGTGTTAGGATATCTATCCTTATGTTGAGTTGACAATATATATAAGCCAGTATTCTTAAAGAGTATATGTAGCTTTAAGAACTATGTTGAATTCTAATTGGCTGTGCTTCTCAGCTCTACTATATAAGCAAGCTCAGAAACACAGTTCATTCCCTTTTCGATTCCCTTTGATTCCTGTCTTTCCTGTTTGCCGCTGAGTAGCTGAATATTGGAGACTGAAGAAAGAAGAAGTATTTGTTTTGCATCACTGTAAGATAACTCTGTGTTTGGTAAAGGACTGTTATTGTTTTGAGAAGTTAGTATCACTGGTCGGAAGAAGTATTTTTAGTTGCTACAAAGCAAAGACTATTTATTTTCTTACTATCAGAGTTTTAGAGTTTGTGTGTGGTTAAAGCAACGTATCTCTTTACTGTATTACACTATTCCGCATCATTTTCAAATGGGGATGTTTGTTACCCCTAACACTGGTTACGGGACTGTTAGGATATTCAGCCTTATATTGGGTTGACAATATATATGAGCCTATGTTCTTAAGGAGTTATGTAGCTTTAAGAACTAAATATAATCTGATTGGCTGTACAGTAATCCCTCGTTTTTCGCGGTTAATGGGGACCGGAACCTTCCGCGAAAACTGAAAAACCGCGAAGTAGAATTCGCAATACACTATATCGGAAACTTGAGTTGGTGGACATCGTTTAAAGCAAGCACTAGGGCGCGCTTGCCTCCTACCAATGCATTTTTTTTTCTATTCTGTATTTTTGAAAAACCCGCGACGCACTGAAGCCGCGAAACATGAAGCCGCGAAAAACGAGGGATCACTGTAATTATCAGCTCTACCATATAAGCAAGGTCAGGAACGCAGCTCATTCCCTGTTCGATTCCTTGTGATCCTGGTTTTCCTGATTGCTGCTGAAGAAGAAGGAGGAGGATCTGTTTTGCATCACTGTGAGATAACTCTGTGTTTGGTGTTGGACTGTTATTTGTTTGAGAAGTTAGTCGGAAGAAGCATTTTAGTTGCTACAAAGTAAAGACTATTTATTTTCTTACTATCACTGTTTTAGAGTTTTTTTGTGGCTACAGCAACGTATCTCTTTACTGTCCGGTGAATTACACTATTCCGCATTTATTTGCTAACACTGGTTAAGGGACCAGAGTTGTAACACTGGTTCTGAACCCAGAGTTGCTAACAGGGACCAGAGTTGTAACACTGGTTCTGAACCCAGAGTTGCTAACAGGTTGCGAGTTCAAGTCCCACCTTAGCCATGAAAGCCATCTGGGCGACTTGTGCCAGTTACTCTCTCTGAGCCCAACCTACCTCACAGGGTTGTTTTTGTGGGGAAAATACGAGGAAGGTATATTGGATATGCTTCCTGCTTTGAGTTATTTATAAAAATGATAAAGGCGGTATACAAATGAATAAAAGAAAGAAATATTTTCCAATCTGTTTTATTACAGATAGTCCTTGACTTATGACACAATTGTTCCTAAAATTTCTGTTCCTAAAAGAGACAGCTGTTAAGTGAATTTTACCCTATTTTACCACCTTTCTTTCCACAGTTGTTAAATGCAGTTATTAAATTAATAACACAGTTGTTAAGGGAATCTGGCTTCCCCATCGACTTTGCTTGTCAGAAGGTTGCAAAAAAACCTTAGGACACTGCAAGTGTCATAAATGAGTCTGTTCCCAAATGTCTGAATTTTGATTATGTGACCATGGGGATGAGATATTGATTGTGTGAAAAACGGTCATAAGTCACTTTTTTCAATGCTATTATAACTTCAATTGGTCAGTTGTTTACTTCTTAGCAAACCTGGACAAATTGAATTGTCCATTTGGATGGATAAATAGATCAATTTTTCTTTCTTTCTCTCTCTCTCTCTCTCTCTCTCTCTTTGTCTTCCTTTCTCTCTTTCTTTTTCTTTCTTTCTTTCTTTCTTTCTTTCTTTCTTTCTTTCTTTCTTTCTTTCTTTCTCAAACCACTATTGTCCTCTTGCATAGACATGCTGGATCCAAGGAAAACTTCACCTAGGCTTTTATCCTATTATTCATTATAAAAATCCTAAAGCAGTTGACAGCAATATAGACACACAATTACAAGATAAAAATAGCCCCTTTGAAAGACAAGAAAAAGCCAAACATAAAGGTTTTTTAAAAGACCTCAGAGTTGTGGGCCATAAAAGAGAGGGAAAGTTTTTGCAAAGATCATAGCCCTTTAGAAAGTACAACACAGTATTGGATCCAGCGACCTTTTCGAGGTGGTGAAATTGTGTTCAAAAAAGAAAAGAAAAGATGGCAACTGCTGTTGCAATCATAAAAAGATAACAGAACACAAGCATTAGAACATAATTGAATTGGGTGGCCAATAAATTTAAATAAAGCCATCATTATTCAGCAGTATCCTTCTGGATTGGATCCCTGGCCTATCTAATCCAGCAATCTGTTCTAGAGGTCAACAACTGTACCAACTAGTAGCCTTCTAGTCTCCAGCAGATGGCCTTCAAAAGTAGTCACGCTGCCATTACAAGTAAAGGTTGACTCAGCCTTCCATCCTTCTGAGGGGGGTAAAACGAGGACCCAGATTGTTGGGGGGCAATAGGCCGACTCTATAAACTGCTTAGAGAGGGCTGTTAAGCACTAAGAAGCGGTATATAGGTCTAAGTGCTACTGCGAAGTGCTATTGTTAATGGCGTTGGAACATGAGGACCACGTGAATTGATCTCATCCTTTTTCAAAACCAGGAAAATTGGTAATGAGCAACAATCTTTTTTTAAAACATAATGCAACACAGATAAAAGTGGGCAGGACTTAATTTTTTTAATCCCTTCTCCAGATGCCCTTGATAGGACTCCCTCCAAAGTTCACAAGTGAAGAAGTAAATAATATGGTGTCCTTTATGTGGAGCTTATGGATGGCTTCGGAGAGCATCTAGACAGAAAGCCATGATTTCCGTTGTGTGTGATTTTTTAAAATATGTGTGTTAGTTATATGAGCTGATCAATAAATATCCCAGTAAGAGTATGGCTAGCTGATGAGAGCTAAAAAGCTCGAAATAGATCTATACTAGTCTCTCTGGTTTATTTATTGATCAGCTCATAAAACTAACACACACACACACAAATATATATATACACATACATCAATAAAGTCCTGTAGAAAGGATGACATAATCAGGGATACTGGTTAGCTCAAGTCATAGAGTCATAGAGAAGCCTGCTTCGAATGCTGGAGAGCACCAGTTCAAATCCCTGTAGGGAAGTATGGCCAGCTGACGAGGGCTAAGGAGCCCGAAATGGATCCATCCTGGTCTCTTAATTAATTATTATTAATCATCCCTTAAAGAAATTTAACACACACACACACACACACATATATATATATGTTTCGATGAAATTGCTCCTGGAAATTGCTCCATTGCTCCTGGAAGCACCAAGCCGGAAGCACCAGCCTGAAGATGATGAATGAGATTTCATCGAAACGTCGTGAAGATACTTCCAATTCTACGCGGGAGAAAACCCGAACAACCAAAGACCTACATATATATATATATATATATATATATATATATATATATATATATATATATATATATATATATATATATATATATATATATATATATATATATATATATATATATATATATATATATATATATATATATATATATAAAACAGGCTTTTAAAAAAAATGGCTGTAATCTCACAAATTGCCAAATCTTGTGAGAGACTGATATTTTTACATATCCCTTGGGCTTTGGAGTGAGAATTTGCAAGATGTTAATGGTGAGCTCACTGAAATTACATGAGAATTGGAAAGAATGTGTGATGTGACCACAGCATCAAGGGAAACAATATTGCATTTGAAAAGATAGTCAACTCCTGTCAAAGCAGGCTAACGCAACTGGAGATATTCTGTAAAGCTAGCATACGGCAACAGCAATTCATGCCTTCATGACCATATAGCCGAAATGACAATATGGTTTACAAAGGACTATTCTTGAAAACCACCTGGAAGCTTCAAATGAACTAGAATACAGTGATGGTACTTGCCACCATGATGTATTTTGTCTTGCCTTGGCTTTCAATTAACACCGGAATGTAAGTCAAGTACTGGCCATTACTTACAAAGCCTTGTTGGAAGAAATGTCCACCTGGGTTCAGTTCCAAGTGGGGAAGAAGACACTGGAGTCATGGAAGTTGCTTGGAAAGAAGATTTATTGATGGTGGACAGGACCACATGGTTTGAGGTCCGGGAGGAAAAAGGGAGATCCCATGCCTTGAAGATCTTGAAGGAAAAGGGAAGAGATGCTGAGAGAGCCTGAGTTTTATACACTCTTTTGGCCCCTGCCTTGGAGCTTCCTGTTCCTGTGTAAGAAATGTATTCTGATTGGTGGTCAAACTCCCAGGGGGTGGGGGTCTTAGCTAACTTTATAGCTAACCTTGAGTCCCAAGGTTAGTTGAGCTGTTGCCGGGTGATGTTGTAATGAAAGGGCTTTGGGATGCCTAATATAGCTCTGCTGGAAGGAGGTAGATCTTTGTTATGTAGAATAGACTGGCTCAGGCCTTAATGGCCCATTGACAAAGGTGGGGGGATGAGTTTCTACCTCCCTTTTAGGGGAAATATTCTGAATATTTCCTAAAATATTTCATTTTTTCTAGGAGATGGGTGGGTGCCAACTTCCTACAGCCCCATATGGCTTGGCACCAAAGTCTTTTCAGGAACTTTCTCCAGCTTGAATCGGCCTTCCAGATGTGCTAGTAGTCCTTGATTTCCTCAAGAAGCTACAGAGGTCTGTTATGTGCTGCTCTTCTGTTTGAACTGATGATGGTCCCTACAACATGGTGACTTCCTGACAACTCTTGAAAGCAGAAGTGTACTAGAAGGCCTTACGTTGGTGTTTATGCCTGAGATGGTGACTGCACTATGGTTGTTAGGTTTTTTTGCTTCTCTATGTCATTTTAATTCTTTACAGTGGATGGCTTTTTAATGTTTCATAACTGCTGACTCTAGATTGCCCCCGGTGATAAATCTAATACATAAATCCAGGGGTGTCCAAACTTGGGAACTTTAAGACTTGTGGACTTCAACTCCCAGAATTCCCCAGCCAGCTATGCTATGCTGGCTGGGGAATTCTGGGAGTTGAAGTCCACAAGTCTTAAAGTTCCCAAGTTTGGACACCCCTGCATAAATCAGTAAGATAGCCCAGTCTACAGAGGGTCTCAAAAACCTGAATGATACCCACCCCCCTAGATCTCAGTTAGAAGCATTTCCTTGTTTTTGTAGCTACGAGTGACTTACACTTTCCATAACGCTAAAGAAGGCAGGAAGTATTTAGTGGCTAGATTTGGGCTGGATTTGGGCTAGATAGGGCTTCAGGATGTTGACCTTTTCTGAGTGTGGGATCCCCCTGCGAAAGTACAGTTATGTTTCTATTTCTGATTCTGTATCTGGCTTGGTAACATTTACTTCCTTCCTCTTTTTCTCTCTGGTGAAGTACGCAGAGAGGGTAAAAGGAGACCGGGGGGGGGGGGCACACACACACAACAATTGCTTTTAAGAGGTTGAGCAGATGCATGCAAAGTCATTTGAAATGCTTCGTTTAAACTGGGTGCTTTTTCTGGCTGTCTGCAGGCTATTCTGATGAAGCCAGAAAAACTCAAGTCAGGACTCTTCCGCTTGCCAGGTTCACTTTCTTATTGAAGGAAGACCCCCCCCCTCCCCCATCTCTCTCCTAGAAGAATGAAATATTTGGAGAAATATTACAAAGGCGGAATATTTTATTTCCCTGGATGAGAAATGGAGAAATGTGCTCTTGGAAAGCAGCCCCCACCTGTCTTAATAGCCCCCAGCAGATCTTTTGTGCCCATTGTGAAAGACTGGGGCAGCCTATCTACAAAACAAAAGACCTTCAGCTCCAGTGTGATGGGATATTGGTCGGCTGCGCGTGCGCAAGATGGCGGGTTAGCTCCGGAGCTCCATGCGGGCTGTGGAGGTTCGTTAGCCTTTTTAGTGCTCCCAGCCCTATTTTATGGCTTAGAGGGCTGGGCATCTGCAAGGAATCCATCCTGGCATCACAGGATGAGGTTCGCGGCGATTTCGGAGGTGTCGGGAGTGAGCACGGCTCCGGGGACGCTGAGACGGTGAGAGCGTCGGAGCGGGCCGTTTGGAGTGGGGGCCGGAGCCGGAGCGGAGCGGAGGCCGGCGTCCCCGACGCCGGAAACAGGGCAGAGGCGCCGGTCACGGCCAGAAGCTCTCGACGCTGGTGTCAGCTGTGGCTCGCCCGGGGGCAGAGACGGTGGTGAGAGCGCCGTGAGGCCAGCGGCAACGGCGTTAATGGTGGCAATGAGGATGGCGGTGGTGAGAGCGCCGGGAGGTGTTTGAAAGGATGGTGAACGGGGCAGCAGCCGCGGGAGATGGAGTGGCAAGGCGGCTGCGGGAGATGGCGGCGGTGAGAGAGCTGGAGAGGGGAGAACGCCGGAGGCCAGTGGCGATGGCGACGGCGAGTATGGAGGCGGAATGATGATAGCGGCGTGAGAGCGCCGAGAGGTTGGTGTGAGAATGGAGGAACCCTGAAGCGGCCGCTGGAAGCCTGGCCGACGACGGTGGGAGCGTCGAGAGGCCAGTGGAGAAGGCGGTGGCACAGGAGAGACAGAGATGGCGGCGGTGAGAGCGCCGAAAGGGACGCGAACGGCCATGCTGGCCATGCTGACCAACTTAACTTCCTTCCCCTTATGGCCTCCTGAGATCGAGAACTGAGCCATGCTATCCCGAAAGACGGTAATTTGTCCTAAGATCTTGGGCTGGAACAACTCATTGATTGACTATTCTCAACTGACATTGCGAGCTATACCATCTTTAAATCCTTACTGTTTGCACTTTATTTCATTTTAACATCAATTGAGGATTTTAAATCTTGGCTAACGACTTTTTAAATTCTTTTAAAATCTTTGTATTTTAAACCCCTGCCCCACTGATGAATTCCACCTACATTAACTATTTATTAACAACTTTTATTATCTATTTTTAGTATCTATGCATAGTATAATGTACTCCAGAGCTAACCTTTTACTGCTGCGAGAGTCCCCGCTCTCGCAGGTTTGGCCCTCTACACTATCGAGGGCCCGTCTTGATGAGGGATATATTAATCCGGAGAGACGGGCGAAGCGCGGCCTTAGGGGATTTTTAATTGGTAAATTATTGTCTATTTTAGGGGGTTCCAGGGAGGGGGGTGGGTATAGACAGATAGAGACGACAGAACAACATGAAAGAAGGGGCCGGACCAGTAGCCGACGGGAGGAGACGGAAGGATCCGATATGAGGGGGGAACTACGAGTCGTTCCGCCGGAGGGCATACCAATCCAGACGGTCGTGGGGAGGGGCAGGGCCAAGGGGAGACAAGTTCCATCCTCCCGGTTGGTGGCACGTAGCCGTTGGTTACAAACGATCGGGTGCCACAACCCCCGCAGGCTAGGTGGTCAGGGGATACAGAGCCAGGGCCTGTGGCTGATGTTTTGCAACGCCAGGTCCGTGGTCAACAAAGCCCCCCTCGTTCATGACCTTGTGTCAGAGGGGGAGCCGGACCTGGTAGGAATTGCAGAGACCTGGTTGGGCCACGAGGGAGGACTCCCCCTCGTCGAAATGTGCCCACCAGGTTACTGCGCTTTTCATCAACCGCGGGCCCTAGGCAGGGGCGGTGGGGTAGCGGTCATTATCAAGGAAGGCCTTGAGCCGAGAGAGACCATTGTGCCTCAGACTACCGGTTGTGAGTCCCTCTGCGTGAAGTGGGGCCTAGGGAGGCAGTTGGGCTTGCTGGTTGTATACCTGGCTCCCCGCTATGTAGCAGCAGCCCTGCCCGAGCTCCTGGAGGTGATCGCTACGGTGGCAGTTGAGACCCCCAGACTTGTAGTCATGGGGGACTTTAATCTGCCATCGTTGGGCAAATCATCCGAGGTAGCTCGGGAGTTCATGGCTTCCATGACGGCCATGGACCTGACCCAAATAATTCAAGGCCCCACCCACGAGGGTGGACATACGCCGGATCTCATCTTTGTCTCAGGCCAATGGAAGAGTGATCTGGGCATAGGGGATATAGTCATCACGCCCTTGTCATGGACAGACCACTCACTTTTCCGGCTCGACCTTCCGACCGCTACTCCCCGTCGCGGGGAGGCGGAACCAGAACCTCCTATCTGGTTTCGCCCCAGGCGCCTGATGGACCCTGTTGGGTTCCAGACGGCGCTTGGGCCACTTCCTGTACCCCTGACCCGCGCCCCGATGGAGGACCTCGTGGCCGCATGGAATACTGCGACCACGGGAGCCTTGGATCGGGTCGCGCCCTTGCGGCCTCTCCTGCGGCGGTGAACCGCCCTGGCTCCTTGGTTTACCGAGGAGCTGAGGGTGATGAAACGCCGCAAGAGATGCCTAGAGAGAAGATGGAGGTCTACTCGTTCTGAATCTGACCGGACACAGGTAAGAGCCCATTTACGGACTTACATTGTGGCGCTGAGAGTGGCCAAACGCCATCATTGTGCCACCCTCATAGCATCCGCAGAAAACCGCCCTGCCGCCCTGTTTAGGGTGACCTGCTCCCTCCTTCAACAGAGGGTGCGGGAAGCCCCGCTTCAGGGTAGAGCAGAGGAATTTGTGACTTTTCTGCAGGAGAAAATCGCTCAGATACAGAACGAGTTAGCCCCCATTGATGGTCCATTGGGATGCCACGAGGCAGATCTTGTGTGGGAGGAGTTTGACTCCGTCACTTCCGAAGATATGGACAGGTTACGTGTGCGACTGCGAGCCACCACATGTTTATTGGACCCGTGTCCCTCCTGGCTTGTACTGGCATCCTGGGAGGTGACACGAGGCTGGCTCCTAGAGGTTGTCAACGCATCCTTAAGTGAGGGTTCCTTGCCTGCTTCCCTAAAAGAAGCCATGGTGAGGCCCCTCCTTAAGAAGCCCTCTTTGGATCCAGCTTTATTAACTAACTATCGTCCAGTCTCCAACCTTCCCTTTTTGGCGAAGGTTGTTGAGAGTGTGGTGGCACAACAGTTTCCCCGTCACCTGATTTCCGGTTCCGGTCCTGCGGCGACGGGCGAGCCTAGCGCTCGCTCGCCGCTTTGTTTCTTCTTCTGCCCCCCCACGGGGGCGAGACTCCTCTTGTTTGAGGGTCTCCCGTAAAGCCGGCTCGTCGGGGGGCGCCCCCCCCCACGGCGGTGGAGGAAGTGGCTCCCGGCGCGGCTTAGGTGAGGGAGAACATGCTAGCGGGGGGTTCTCCCTTCGCCTAAGGAAGATGGCGCCATTCACAATAATGAAGAGGGCTGATCGGCTCAGTTGGAAGGACTCCCGAGGCTTCAGCTGCGAGGAGAGAGTGAGTTTTTAAAAAACTTTTTTTTCTGCTGCCAGCCAGGCTGAACGGACTGGGAGGGGGGTGTTTATTTTTTAAAAAAAACCCCTCGGATTTAAGCGGCACGTTAAAATGGCTTCTCTGCAAAGAGAAAGCGGAAACTTTCACTCCGGACGGTCTTTAACAAGGGAAAGTGGAATGTGACTCTCTGCAACATTGTTTCTAGGTCTGGCTGAGTAAAAAAAATTCTTATTTTGCTACTCTCTCCCTCTGGCTCTGAGATGGGCGGTGGAAGTGGCTTCTCTTTGTCCCTGCCTGATTATTTCAACTAAGGAAAATTTCCAGCGTCTCTTTGAAAGCAGGACTCTCTCTGGATTTTTGAAAAAAAAAAATTCTCTTGATGGATTTGTGATTTCTTCTTTGGAATACCTTCGTTATTACTATTTGCTGATTTGGGAAATTGTGTCTCTTTTGGTTTCTGAATTGTTTGCAACTTCACAGCCCTGAACTGAACTGAGCTCCTGATCTGCCCCACCAGCCCCACCCGGAAAACGCCATCTTGGTGGCAGTGACTCTAACTTTTAACCATGGCACAAGAAGCAGCACTTGTAAATTTGGAACAAAGGATGGCTTCTCTTGAAACCTCTATGCAAACTTTGATATCAGAAATAAAGGCCCAGAGGGCTGAAAATAGTACTTTCAAAAAGGAGCTATTGGATACCCGGAAGCAAGTGTTGGAGAACACACAGAAGAATGAAGAATTGGAAGGAGGGTTGGAGGGGGCTAAGGGAGAGATTAAAAATGTTTCTAATGAGGTGGGGGAAATAAATGGGCATGTGTCTAGGATAGATATGGAAAGAATGACATATTTTTTGAGATTTCAGAATGTTCTTGAGGAATCTGGTGAATGCCTGCCTGATCTTATGAGTACAATTTTAGCAGACTATTTACAAAAACCTAAGGATGAGATCAGGGGGGACATTGACCTAGCCTATAGAATTAATTCTGCATATGCCAGGATGAATGAAGTGCCTAGAGAGATACATGTGAAATTTGTTAGAAGGTCAACCAGAGAGGAAATCCTGAAAGCGCAGAGAGAGAAACCTTTAACTTATCAACGAAAAACGGTCACTATCTTGAAGCAGATCCCTAGAAAAATTAGAGATTCAAGAAGGAAATTTTCCTTCTTGTCTAAAACCTTGTTTGATCACGGGATTTGGTTCAAGTGGATGACACCTGAAGGGATGCTGGTGTTCTGGGAAGGAGGAAGAGTGAGGATTAAAACAGTTGCTGAGGCGGAAGCCTTTTTTAAAAAACATTCCTCTGTCCTGGGGGAAGATCCAGGGGGGACGGAGGGGGCCACGGCCCCGCCTACGGGGGGCCAGGGAGGAGAGAAAGAAGATACAATAGCCAAAAGACTTAGATCAAAAAAATAACTTTGCCTTGATTTTTCTTGAACAATTTTGCATAATATTTCTATCCGGACTTTTTGTAAATGTCTGACAGCATGGAAGGGAGAATTTAGGTAAATGTACTTGCTTTCATCTTGTAGTGGTATGGAAAATGTTTTCTATGTTAACTTTTTTAATGTGTATTTTGAGGTCTCGGAAGGTCCGACGACTCTGACGTGAATGCTCTCAAAATTTCTTTGTAACCATTACCCTACCCTGTTAAAAAATGTAAAACCAATAAAACTTTTTCAATATAAAAAAAAAAAAAACAGTTTCCACGTCACCTGGAGGAAGTTGATTATCTAGACCCGCGCCAGTCCGGCTTCCGGCCCGGGCACAGCACCAAGACGGCATTGGTCGCGTTGGTCGATGATCTCTGGAGGGACAGAGATGGGGGTTGTTCCTCCATCCTGGTCCTATTAGACCTCTCGGCGGCTTTTGATACCATCGACCATGATATCCTATTGCATCGGCTGGGGGGGTTGGGGGTGGGAGGCACCGTTTTACGGTGGTTCTCCTCCTACCTCTCTGGCCAATCGCAATTTGTGTTGACAGGAGAGCAGAGGTCGACCTCGAGACCCCTTACCTGTGGGGTGCCTCAGGGGTCGGTCCTCTCGCCTCTCCTGTTCAACGCATATATGAAGCCGCTGGGTGAGATCATCCGTGGTTTTGGGGTAGAGTACCATCTCTACGCTGATGATACTCAGCTGTATATATCTACCCCAAACCACCCCAACGATGCCGTAGCGGTGATGTGCCAGTGCCTGGAAGCCGTGCGGATCTGAATGGGAAGTAACGGACTCAGGCTCAACCCGACCAAGACTGAGTGGCTGTGGTTTCCGGCTGCCCGATTCAACCAGCTAACTCCATCGCTGGCCATAGGGGGCAAACATCTTGCCCCTGTGGATGGGGCGTGCAATTTGGGTGTCCTCCTGGATACCCGGCTGTCCATGGAAGATCAAGTGACAGCCGTGGCCAGGAGGGCGTTTTACCAGGTTCGCCTGGTTCGCCAATTGCGCCCCCTATTGGATCAGGACGCCCTTCGCACAGTCACTCATGCACTCGTGACATCCCGACTGGACTATTGTAACTCTCTCTACATGGGGCTCCCCTTGAGGTGCACCCGGAGGCTTCAGTTAGTAATTGCGCGAGCAATTATGGGAACCACTAGGTCTACCCACGTAACACCGCTCTTGCGCGAGCTGCACTGGCTACCTGTCGTCTTCCGGGTGCGCTTCAAGGTGTTAGTCATCATCTTTAAAGCGCTCCATGGCTCGGGACCTAGCTATCTGCGCGATCGGATCCTGCCTTATACATCCTCACGGCCGATTCGCTCCCACAGAGAGGGGCTTCTCCGGGTGCCGTCCACTAGACTTTGTCAGCGGGCGACGCCCAGGGGAAGGGCGCTCTCTGTGGCGGGCCCAGCCCTCTGGAACGACCTTCCCCCCGACATTAGAACAACTACGGACCTCCGCTCCTTCCGCCTGAAACTAAAGACACATCTTTTCCACCTGGCCGGCCTTGGATAGTCTCTCTGCTATAGGGTTTTATTTATTATTGGGTATTTTAGTTATAATTGGGATTTTAGCACAGGAATTGATTTAATTCGTTTTTATGTAATGCTGTATATTTATTGTTTTATTTTCCCTGTGCACCGCCCCGAGTCCCTGTGGGGAGAGGGAGCGGTTTTACAAATTAAATTAAATTAAAAAAAAAATTTAAGACATGACCCCTCCAGGCAGAGGTGGGTTGCTAATTTTTTTACTACTGGTTCAGGCACGCTCCCCTGCGCACTGGCAGAAGCGTCTGGGCAGATGGGCAGAGCATCCCACTGCCGCTACTACTGGTTTAGCCGATCCGGACCGAACCGGCAGCACCCCACCTCTGCCTCCAGGACTTAATGGGATTAACCCATTAGCAGCAGAGCTCACTACATTGCACAATCTCCTAAGGACATTGCATCAGAGTCCAAACTTCAACCAAACCTGGGAGCTCAGACAACCTACAGAGCCAGCTATAACCAGCAGACAATAGAACACATGTTTTTGCACAACAACAGGAAGTTCAAGTGCAAAGCCCAAGAGAATGTATAAATACCTTCGACCCCCCTCTCAACTCTATGTGGTCAGCTACCCAGAACTCATGTGGTTCTGCTTCATCATTAAGCCATCTTTCCAATCAGCCTCCATGTTTTCAGTCTCTTTCTCCTGGCTTGGAACTGAACCAGATGGATATGTCTTCCCACATTATAAAAGCTCAAAGGTTCTGAGATGCCTATTACCTCTGAAAGCATTGTGTATGGTCCCTGGAGCCTCTTGGGTGTTTATGCACACAGGTAGTCCTTAACCTACCAGAACTGGGACCAGAATTCTTGTCATTGAGTAAGATGCTCATTGAGTCAGGCTTTTTTACAACCTTCTACAACCTTTTTTACAACCGATTTTACAACCCTCTGTTGCTGTGGTTATTAGGCGAATCCAGCTACTCTCGTTGGCTTTGCTTGTTGGAACCAGCTGGGAGGGTCACAAATGGCACCCATGTGATCCTGGAATGCCACAACCTTACTTAAATACATGCCGGTTGCCAAGCACCCAAATTTTGATCACACGTTCGCAGAGAGGCTGCAAACGTCTAAGTGTGAGGTCACTTTTGTTCACTGCCATTGTAACTTCAAATGGATGCTAAATGAATGGCTGTATAAGTTGTGGAGCTCCAGTATCTAGGTTTCCATTTCGGTCTTCCATTGTTCCTGCATCACTCAGGATTGTAAAATATCAATTATAGGAGAATTTTCCCAAAGGCACATTTGAACCATAAACCACAACCTATTACACAGAAGCCCAGAAGGCTTTCCCGTAATAGCAGCGTTGTGTTGTTTCTTGGTGTCATATACTATGTATGGGTATATACATAATTATGTATTTATGTATGTAGGTATTTATTTATTTTTGTCATGTTCATGTAGTGTATATCGGAGGTAGAGACCGTCTGAGAGCTGTATGCAATGAAATTTCATTTTAATGTACGCTGATTAGTGTACATTCAAAGTGACAATGAAGTTATTCTCTTCTATTCATTGCATTTGGACCTAAAGAGTGGTGGGGGGTGGGGTCACAGTCCTTCTTTATAGCCATGCATTTTAGAGCATATATCTTATTCAGAGGTAGGTTTCACATCATTTTACCACCAGTTTGCCGCGCACCAAAAATGTGAGTGTGCGCCTTCTGCACATGTGCATGGCCTTCCGTGCATGCACTTTGCTCGTGTGCTTGGCTTGCACGCATGTGTGCAGCTTAGAAAAGATGGCTAAATAGGACGGCATAGTACTGGGGCGAGTGGGCAGGCTCATGCGCAGGTCGCCACAACCGGTTCGCCTGAACCGGTTCTGTTGTGTCCTCGACCTGCGACCGGTCTCGACTTACGACCGGCCGCAGGTCTTCCAGGCTGCCTCTTGGAGCCTTGGCAACAGGCTGTAGCAAGGCGGCCAACCGACAGACGCGCCTGATTGGCTGAGGCGCGCCTGGCCCTTGCTGCAGCCTGATTGGCTCCCCCTTTGACAGCTCCAAATATAAAGAGCTATCAAAGCGCGGGAGCCCCTGTCTACCGCGCTTTACTTTACTCCCTATTTCTTCTGTAACTGAAATAAAGAAACCTGTTAGAGCAAACCTGATTCCGGACCCTGTCTTTTCGTGAAGTTATAACACTGGCGACGAGGATGGGATCAGGCAGCGCTCATCTAGAAGCAGCATTCGAAGAATGCCTCGCAAAAAGATTTCTTACCCTCCCTGTTTTGTTCGCGGTACGATCAACCGGATCGTTTCCTCCGCTCGACCCATCGACGCGGCTATACGGAAACCTGGGCCCTTCCCACGGGCCACCTCGAGCGTTTTCCTGCCGGCTAACTACGACCGGGCCAGGACGCTCAACCTCGAGTGCTTCCCTGCCGGCTAGTACGACCGGGCCAGGACGCTCGACGACCTCTCGAGCTGCGGCGGCCGAGGCCTCGAAACCGCGCACGCCGTGGCTACCCCGGCAGCGGTCGACGACCTGCCGCGGGACACCGCTTCTCCCCCGGACAGAGCCGGCAGAAGCAGCCAGGAACTACGAACGCACTGCTTCTCCCTCGGATCGAGCCGACAGAAGCAGCCAATGCCTACGGGACTCCCGAGTCGCCGTGCAAGGCCCCATCTATCGCCGCTACGGCCATAAGGGCCACCGACACCAGCGCCAGCCACACCGGAGGCTCCGCGCAGAGTCCCTGATGACCGGCAATCCCAGCCGCTACACCAACGAAAAAACCCTAAAAGCCAGGCCGCTGCCTGCACCACCAACAACAGCCGTCCGGCTGCCACGCCGGGCCCAACAACCTCGCCCAACCGGGCTGGCCTACCCATCTGCAAGATCTACAAAAGGCCTTCACCGTTCAGGCCTCCCTGCTCCTGACGCTGCCTACCGGCAACCTTCATCGGCCTAGCTCAAGCCGAGCGGACGACCAGGCCTACACAACAATCGCCGCGCCCCCTCGCCCCGACTCACCGTTCCAGAGGACTCCGCCTATCGGGTAGGCCTCTCCGATGACGCCGCCCGGAGCTACACCCCGGCAAGGAGGAGCTTCCAGGGGCACGTCCTCTTCCTTCAGCTCCTGACGAGACTCTGGGACAATCCGGCGGACTGCGCATGCTCCGCTCTCCTGATGGACAGCTTTTCGCGCATGCGCAGACCGAGGGGGGAAAGGGGTGTTGTGTCCTCGACCTGCGACCGGTCTCGACTTACGACCGGCCGCAGGTCTTCCAGGCTGCCTCTTGGAGCCTTGGCAACAGGCTGTAGCAAGGCGGCCAACCGACAGACGCGCCTGATTGGCTGAGGCGCGCCTGGCCCTTGCTGCAGCCTGATTGGCTCCCCCTTTGACAGCTCCAAATATAAAGAGCTGTCAAAGCGCGGGAGCCCCTGTCTACCGCGCTTTACTTTACTCCCTATTTCTTCTGTAACTGAAATAAAGAAACCTGTTAGAGCAAACCTGATTCCGGACCCTGTCTTTTCGTGAAGTTATAACAGGTTCGAATCGGTTGAATGCCACCATTGATCTGATGGAGTACAGCAGGGCCACATTTGACTGGATAGATCCCAAGCAAGTATTTGATTGGATGCAGCTCATCATGTGCCTCGTGAGGTCAGTGAGGCTGTTAGGCTGTCTGTATGAGGCAATGATACAGGACTACAAAGACAACGGGGCATGGAAAGAACAAAGTGGCAATTATTCCTTGGAGGGAATTGCTTTCTATTGCTTTTTCAAAGCTCTGATCGCCTCCCATAATTTTTTTCTCAGCTTGTCCTTATTCCTTGGCCTTTTATGGCAGAGCTGACAGGGTGGTTTTCCCCCCGGAAAGTGTTTTTGCAAATGGGGTAGCTGCACAATTTGATACCATAGAGTTGCTGACCCTGTGCTTTGTTTTCCTCCGGAAGATGCCATTGAGTTAGGATTTTGAGCCTGACCTCCTTTCCCCACACCCCAAATTCTCTCATTTCACAGTTTGCAGCAAACCAGGAGAAGCGATTAACCTGAAGGACAATCCTATTAACACAAATTACATTTCCCTGGCTTTGGCCCAGCCCCATTTTCATGATTTCTTTTTCTAATGGCCCTACTTGTAATGTGGGGCAGACCTGGGCACTCTTCAAAAGGGTAAGGGAAGTAGCCTCACATTCTGAAATGTTGCACAGCCCAAGGATTTCTGGCTATGAGGAAGTCGTAGAGAGCGGCATCAAAACAGACTCCAAAGAGTTCATATTAAGGACAGAACCAGAGTGTGTGCGTGTGTGTTGTGGGTGTGGGTGTGGGTGTGTGAGAGAGACAGAGAGAGAGAGAGAAGAAAGAAAATAAAGGAAAGAAAGAAAGAAACAAAGAAAGAGAAGGAAAGAGAAGGAAAGAGAAAGAAAATAAAGAGAAAGAAAGGAAAGAGGAAAGAAAGAAAGGAAAGAAAGAAAGAAGGAAAAGGAAAGAAAAAGAAAGAAAAAAGGAAAGAGAAAGAAAATAAAGAGAAGGAAAGGAATGAAAGAAAGAAAAAGAAAGGAAAGAAAAAGAAAAGGAAAGAAAGAAAGAAAGGAAAGATAAAGAAAAAAGAGAAAGAAAGAAAGGAATGAAAGAAAGGAAAAAAGAAAAAGGAAGGAAAGAAAGAAAAAAGAAAGAAAGAATGGAAAGAGAAAGAAAGGAAAGAAAGAGAAAGAGAGGAAGGAAGGAAGGAAGGAAGGAAGGAAGGAAGGAAGGAAGGAAGGAAGAGGTCAAGTTTGTGTCTACAACAGTATGATCAAAGCTCTGTCATTGGACTGGACCATATTAGGACCCAACAGTTCATAAGTGAGGCTTGCTTGAATGCCAGGACAGAACTGGTCATTCGTTCACTTAGATTCTTTCCTAAGGCTTGGAATTGGTTATCTGTGAGCTAACACACTTTTCTTGTCTGGTTTGCAAAATGTGGCCTGCTTAGTAACCTTCTGTTATCAGCTTCCTCCAGATCTAGTAACCATGTCACCCAACGAGTTCTGCAGCTTCATAAAAGCCCAACAAGAGTCATGGGAATATATATCTCTATATTTTAGAAGTGTGGTTGTCCTTATCAGCTGTATGGGACAGATATAACAGATAAAAACATAACTTTCCTTTAGCTATTGAACTCTTTAGGCCACAGGAATAACTTTCTTCATCTTTTTTCTTCTTCTGTTCATATTGCTGCTCATATTTGTATTCCCTCCATCTCAATTACCTCCCACCCCCCCAGCTGCAGCAGAAATATCAGGGAAAAGAAACAGCATGAAACGTAATTATGTTTAGTCAGGCAAATGATAACTGGCCAACCTTCCTCCCTGTGATGGATGTTGATGGCGAGTTTACAAATTACACACACACACACACACACTTAAACACACACAAAATATCCACGTCCCACTGAGTCATTGTTATTTCCTTACCTGAACAGAATGATCAAGGAGGGGCAAAAAAACCTCCAATGGCTCAGGAACAACTTCTGACTTCCTGTTGCTTTCCCCCCATTAAGTTGCTTTGTAGGAATCTGGCAAGGAGCATTGAAAATCCTCCCTCCCTCCCTCCTCCTTCTTCCCTTTCTCTTTCCCCTTCCCTTTCCTCCTTCCTTCCCCCTTCTTTCCTCCCTTCCCCCTCCCTTTCTCCTTCCCCTTCCCTGCAAGAATGTAAGTGGCTGCTGCTGGGTTGGAGAGGAAGGGAAGGATTGTGAGACTGTCTGGGAAACTACCATAGAACAATGAAAATAAAGATCATGTGACTGCAGCAGAGGTTCCTACCGGTTCAGCCCAGTTCAGCTGAACAGGTATTGGCAGCAACCAAGGCTGGCCACGCCTCTGAATCGGTTCCCTGGTCGCCGCAATGGCCGCCACCATCTTGTTTTTAAGTTCTGCGCATGCACAGAACAATTTCTATTGAACTATGCCTGCACACAGCGCTCACAGCACGCATCCAGTGCACGTAAAGCGCTCCCACTTGCAAACCAACAGTAACGCCGGCTAGAACCCAAATCTGGACTGGAGCAACAGCAGCCGAACGGTAGACAATAACACTGAAGCAGCCACAACTTCTCCAAATTTCATTCCCTCAAGTTCACAATATGGTAGGTCATATATTACATGGCATCTGCTTTGAGGTTGAGGGGAATGTTAGAGAGCCCATGTGAGGAATGCTTTTGAACCAATGCATCTTCTGTCATCACCCTCAAACAAACTTCTGCCTCGAAGATACCAATTTCCCCGGCCTCCAAGAGCCAAGCAAAATCCATCATGCTTCCTAAAAAAAGCAGTCCTTGTCGCTTGCTCTAATGCATGTATTTAAAAAAAAATATATATTTAAAAAATATAACTGCAGAAAGTTAGCACCAACCCTTCTCCTAGAAAAAGGAAACTTTCTCGGAAATATTAAAAAGGCAAAATATTTCCCCTAAAAGGGAACTAGAACTCTTAAGGGACACAGGAACTCAGCCCCAGCAGATATTTTGGTGCCATCTTATCTACAAGACAAAAGTCCTTCAGCTCCAGGGTGATAGGATTAACCCTCACCCAAGATCCAAAGCAGGTCAACGCCATTAAGCCATCATAGGAATTACCCAAAGCCCCTGCATTACATCACCCAGCAAGATTCAACCAAGCCTGGGACTCAAGACAACCTACAAAGTCACCTCTGCATGGCCCCATGGGAGTCTGACAACCAAAGAATACATTTCTTTCAAAGGAACAAGAAGCAAATTCAAAGCCCAAGAGAGAGTATAAATCTCTCTCTCTCTCTCCCATGTGCTCAATTGCCCAGGATCTCAAACCATGTTGTCCTGTCCACCATTAAACCATCTTTCCAAACAGCCTCCATGTTTCCAGTGTCTTTCTCCCCACTTGGAACTGAACCCAGGTGGACATTTCTTCCAACACAACAATAGCAACATAGGTATGTATATTGCCTACTTTGGACTACCTGATAACTCCTGCCTTGCTTGAAGAAACTCTCCTTGCCCCCAGGAGCCCTGTGTCGGGTTGCCCAGTCTATGCTTTGAAGCCTATCAGAATCCATTTGACAATGTGCCAGTCAAAATTTGTGTCAGTCCTTAATAACCGTCTCCAGGAGACCTTTTCCAGGATGAACTGTCCTCAACCTGCTCCTTCAGCTCTTCCAAGAGTGCACTCATCACTGCTAGAATTAACTTCACCCCCCTTGATGTGGTGGTCTCTTGAGAGTAGATCCTTCATTAGGAGCCCCATCAAAAAGATTCTCTTTCACAGCAGGCTAACAAGTCTGTCCAGCAGGGAGATGAATAGTTGTCTGCCTTTTATCCCTAGAGCAGCAGTGGCTCTTCCTTCCCAAGGATCGGCCCACGAATTTCCACTGCTCTCCTCTCCTCTGCACAGCCGCGTCAGGCACTGTGGACCCAGCTGTTCCTCCTTTTCCTCATCAGCCACCTCCAGACCTGGGGACTGTTGATTTTCCATCTGAGAGCTGATGGACGACGCAGGTTTCACCTCTCTCTCTCTCTCTCTCTCTCTCTCTCTCTCTCTCTCTCTGCCAGTTCCATTCCCTCTTCCCTCTCGGAGCTCTCAGGTGGTCTTGATACTGAGCCTGATTCCCACGCCTCCTCATCTGATTCAGCTGTTGGAGGGGCTGGCGGCCGACAGGCCACAACACGATCTTTCCATAATGTGTCCAAAATATGATAATTTGAATCTGATCCTTTGCCCATTGTGTGAAAACTCTGGGCTGATCCATTCAGAGGTGGTATTCAGCAGGTTCTGACCAGTTCTGGAGAACCGGTAGCAGGAATTTTGAGTAGTTCAGAGAAACGGTAAATACCACCTTTGGCTGGCCCCGCCCCCATCTATTCTCTGCCTCCCGAGTCCCAGCTGATCGGGAGGGAATGGGGATTTTGCAGTAGCTGTCCCCTGCCATGCCCACCAAGCCACAACCACAGAACCGATAGTAAAAAAAATTGAATCCCACCACTGGACCCATTTCTTTGTTTCCTTGGCTATCCATGGTATGTTCAGGACTCTTCTGGAACACCCAAGGCTCAACAGCTAAACCTTAAATCGTCCTTTCCCAATCTGAGAAGATTCCAAATTCCAGCCTTCTAGCATAGAATTAGTAGTATCGGTTTTATTGTCATTGTACAAAATAAACACAACGAAATTGGTTTGTGACACCAGGAGCTGAAAGCCGCAGCATCTAAGCGGGCTGCCATCTTGGATAGAATTCTTGGACCTGCAGTGTTTGAGTGTATCTGGAAGGAGCCGGCTACATTAAGAAAGACTGCATTAAAGCCAATGCCGTCATTAAAGCTTCCCCTTGTCTTGGAAATTGGAATAAACTTCATCACAAAGCGAAGTCCTCAACGTGAAGTCAGAATTGACTGAAGAAGCCAGCTGGGTCTGCGTGTTATCAGCTCTCCTGGGTTTTCTTATCTGGGCTCAGAATTGTCCCTTCAATGTTACGCATTTATTTGCATGGTGTCAGGCCAGCTTTCTGCTGTTTCCACGATAAAAGACATGAATGAAAGTAAAAGGAAGCTTTGAGGTTGACAAAAATACTTTCTGCGTGCGATAAATGCGTTGCGCATAATGAAACCCGATCACTTCCGTGGCGGCTGACTGAGAGGGTGAACTCGAACACCTTGTAAGATGAACGGTTGGCTGCTTGTGAACTGCAGGTGTTTGCCAAACAAAACCTCTTCCCCCTCCCTCCCGCCCCCCCCCCCCCAGGCTCTAACGGAGCTGCGTAAAGTCACAGCAAACAATCAGGATATATAGAGGCAAAACAAACAACCAAAATAGAAATTGTTCCTCAAATGTATTGTCAGCAGTGGAGCAGAGAGGCCTTGAAATGAAAATGGAGGCACACAAGGAATTTTACGCAACTGTGTTTCCCTTGAAATGAGCTGGGCACCATGTGTGTATGCAAAATTATGTTTGTGCAATTGAATAACTTGTCACTGTCAAAAAGTTGCCTTCGGAAGATTTTTTCAAGTGGAAGAGAACTGATGAATGTGTGCCTGATAGGCAGTGGTAGGTTTCAAATTTTTTTAGAACCTCTTCTGTAGGTGTGGCCTGCTTTGTGGGAGTGGCTTGCCGGCCATGTGACTGGGTGGGAGTGCCTTGCCGGCCATGTGACTGGGTGGGAGTGGCTTGGTGGCCATGTGACTGGGTGGGCATGGCCAACTTGTAAAATGTGGTGAAACTCAATTAACAACGCTCTTGCTTAGCAACCAAAATGTTGGCTCAGAAACTCTGGCATTTGAAGCACACAAGTCTTAAAGCTGACAAGTTACAAGACCCTTGCACCCCTAACCCTTTAGAAAAAAACAACCCCAGGGGTGTTCAAACTTGATAGCTTTAAGACTTGTGGACTTCAACTCCCAGAATTCCTCCTCTCGCTCTTCATCTTGATGATGGGCAGACGGGCGGACGAAGGAGCTGGGACCAGTTCTAAACGGCACTGTAGATTTGTGGAACCTCTTCTATAGAAGAGGTTAGAACTGGCAGGAACCCACCCCTGCTGATAGGGATGTTATGCACATGCACATATTCAAGAACATTTATGAATGCTTGTGCTTTATTATAGATCATCCTCACTTTACAACCAAGCACTTAGCGACCATTGGACGTTACGATGGAATGCCCCAAAGTTACTAATGGCCCAGTTTTGCAGCTCCAATGGCTACACGCACACACTCTGTAGTCAATGATCACATTTTGGGTGCTTGGCAACCGCATTTACAGCTGTTTTGCAGCACCCTGTGATCACATGACCATATTTTTTATTTTTTTTGCTGGGTTCCATTTTTCAGTCAAAAATGCCCATTGAAGAAAGCAGGTTTGTTCAACAACCACAGTATTCACTTATCAACTGCTATGAAGATCACCTAATCCAGGGCAGCCATGTGGTAGCCCACTTAATGACGACCATGACTCATGGCCCTAACTTATAAGAACCGACAATTATCGTTGTAAGTCAAGGACTACCTGTACTTTCATCATATCAGATGAAAGCAGAACACAGATTTGGACTTATATTAAACTTCTTTTACAATTTGCACGTCTCCGTGATATGAAATGGAGGAATTGAAAGCAGTAAATGTGTTCAAGAGATCAGATAAATAGGTTCACACGGAGCAGCCTAAACAGTCATGGGTGCTTCTCATTCTGCCTATTTAACAACAGGACTCTGGGAACTGCAATGGTTATCAGCTGGCTTTGGCTGCAATCTGAATAGACTATAGACTAGACTAGACTAGACTAGACTAGACTAGACTAGACTAGACTAGACTAGACTAGACTTCTTTATTGGCCAAGTGTGATTGGACACACAAGGAATTTGTCTTCAGTGCATAAGCGCAAGTGTACATAAAAAATACATTCATCAAGAACCATGATCCAACACTTAGTGATAGTCATAGGACTGTGATGGCAAACCTATGGGACGCATGCCACAGGTGGCACGCAGAGGCCTCTCTGCCAGCATGCCAGCCCCAGCTGAGCTCCACCAAGCATGCACCGCCGGCCAGCTGATTTTCGGGTCTCTGCAAGACACTATACAAGCCATCGATATACATCCAACAGGAACAGGAAGTGCCTCCCAGGAGCAGATAGAGGTAAATCTAGAGAAGCAGGAAATGCATCACTGAACAATGGAGATGAATGCTACGCATGCACATGGTGGTGCGGGGGGGGCGCACATTGTATTATGGGTGGGGGCATGCGCGCACATGGTGTTGAGGGCGCGCTTTCGGCACACGAGGACAAAAAGGTTAGCTATCACTGCACTTGGATACTAAATAAGCAATCAAAATTATACTAGGAAACTAAATAAAACAATATAAAGCATAAAGATACAAGCAAGAAGGTTATAGCCATAAGTAGAAAGGAGATAGGTAATAGGAAGGATGAGAAGAATCATAGTAGTACAGGCTTAGTAAATAGTTTGACAGTGTTGTGGGAATTAGTTGTTTTGCAGAGTGATGACGTGCAGGGGGCAAAACTGTCCTTGCGTCTAGTTGTTCTGGTGTGCAATGTTCTACAATTCTTTAAAAAATGTTTTTTCATGTTTTTTTAATACGTGTTATTCAGGCCTTGGCTATCTGTAGGACCACACGCCCTTAATAACATCTGCTGGCTGGATAAGGTCAAATAGGACAGGCTTCTCCTCTTCCAGGAACTTTCCCCCAAACAGGGTCCACAGAAACACACCCCTTCTCCATTGCTGTCTCTCGATCTCCATTGAGAAAACTTGGTTCCTGAAAACACACTTTGGGAGGCTAAGCTTGTCCTTCTGCTAACAGAAAGGTTTTTTTTTAAAATAAGACTGAAACTATTTATAGAATCTGGATTTCTGACAATCCTGGGGACTAAACCGGAGACCTTCGGTGTATAAAATAAATGTACTTCCACTGAGAACTGGACAATTTCCAGTTTGTAGTCCAGCCTTATGAAACTCAAGGCAAAAATAGAAAGATTTTTCTTCAAATTTATCTCAGGTGAAAGATCACCTGTGTTTGTACATTCGCCATTTGAAATGTATACCTTCCTTAAAGGTCACCATATGGCCCGTAACTCTTGCAGGAGACGTCGGTGCCTTTTAGTATCCATCTAACCAGCTCCATTACCATTTTTCTTCTTGGGGTGGGGGTGGGGGAAATAAACATCGATGACTGCAAACCCTGTTAGTTTGAGCAAGGAGGAATCCTGAAGGAACCTGCCTTCCATGAAATTGATGAGCGTTCACTTGTCACTTTCAATCAGACAGGTGGCGCTATGGAAAGTGATCAGACCTACCCTTCTTAGGAAGAAGAAGAGAGGGGTACTAAACAATCAAGTTTATTATTTTGTATGAATGCAGCCTGTGTAGTTGCACAGATTAGAAAAAGCCATTTCCAAATGGTTACAATTCTAGGGGGCGAAAATCAGAGGTGGTATTCAGCCAGTTCGGACTGGTTTGGGCGAACTGGTAGCGAAAATTTTCAGTAGTTCTGAGAACTGTCAAATACCACCTCTAGTCGGCCCTGCCCTCCCACCTCCATCGTTTCCTGTCCTATATACCTTTGTATTTTAGCTCAGCTGATTTACACAGCAGAGCGGATTGCCATGCTTCAGCTGCAGAGGCGGTATTCAGCAGGTTCTGACCAGTTCTGGAGATCTGGTAGCAGAAATTTTGAGTAGTTCGGAGAACCAGTAAATGCCATCTCTGACTGGCCCCACCCCGATCTATTCTCTGCCTCCCGAGTCACAACTGATCGGGAAGAAATGGTGATTTTGCAGTAACCTTCCCCTGGAGTGAGGAGGGAATGGAGATTTTGCAGTATCCTTCTCCTGGAGTGGGGTGGGAATTGATAGGCGTATGCGCGTGCACTCACCTAACCGGTAGCAGACTTCAGAGGATTGTACCGCGGGGCCATCAGTCTATTACTACCTGTATCAGGTGAATGCACCCTAAGGTAAATTATGTTTTAATCCTTGGATGCTTCCAAATCACCTTGCCTCATACCATGGAGATGAATGGATAGTGTTCTAGGCACCTCTAGTATCTCTTTGGGGGATCTTCATCAATTGTTCTTCTTTTAACCCCTGCAGGATTAAGATGAAGGTCAGGAAGATTACCAAGTGGCAGACAGGACTTTATAAATCTGATCAATAGAATTTTTGCATTGCATGCAAATTGGGGCCTGATGTTTTCTGCACACATAGGTTCTACTCCATATAATCTATCTAATTTGATTAATTTCCACCAGGTGCTTGGCCTCCACTCCTGACTTCAATTAGGAATAGCAACTGAAGAGATCCGGCTACAACTTAAAAGACTTTGCATCCTGAAACTTTCATGTTTTATTTTGATACATTCTACAGGTGGTTACAGGTTAACAACATCCAACTTAAGGATAACACATAGATATGAATGGGCTGCCTAGTAATACAAATGGCATATATGGTGTTCTCCTTCTTCAAGTCAATGAACCACTGAAGCCATGCAATGCTTTCAAGAATCCCTGAACCAGAGGTGGGTTGCTACTGGTTCGAACCAGTTCGGGCAAACCGGTAGTGGAAACTGAAACTGGTTCGCCTAACCGGTAGGAACAGCAGGCTCGCCATGACCCCAAATTGGTTCCCTGGTTGCCGCGGCATGTTTTTTTTGACATTTTTAATGTTCTACACATGCCAGACCTATTTACAAGCAGCCGCGTACACACGCGAGAGAGCGAAGCAAGTAAGCATGCACAAATCACACACGCACCGAACCGGCAGTAATGCCAGCAGAAACCCACCCCTGCCCTGAACATGTGTGTTTTTAATATACAATATGAGTTTTAGTATGAGTTCCAACCTATCCCAAAGGTGCTTTTTCAGGAGGCAACTGGACTTTCTTGCTTTTTCTTTGAAGATGTTTCACTTCTCATCCAAGAAAGGTCTTCGAAGAAAAAACAAGAAAGTCCAGTTGCCTCCTGAAAAAGCACCTTTGGGACAACCATGACCTGGATGACTGGGAATCTCTACAGACTAGGAGTTCCAACAGATTTAGGGAATGGAACCTATTCTTAATCCAGGGACTGCCTATACTTAGATCTCAGCAGACAAGAGTTGGGGGATCATCTCTTTGTTGGATGATCCAGATGTGGAGCAAATCATAAGGCAACATCCTGGGGAAGAAAACCAAATGTGAATTGTAACTCAGATCTTACTATCACCTAGAAAAACAGGTTAGCAAACCAGTCCTTGGCTCATACATTCCATATTTTTTGTGCCCCTGGGCTAGATATCAAGAATAAGGCCAAAAACGAAGAGCTATTTCTTTTACATCTTCTTCTTCCCAAAGACCCATTGAAAAGAATTTTGGAGCTGTCTGTGCCACCCACCATCAAAGAGAGCAAGGGTTATAGTAAAGGAACATGTATAGACACGTATAGTCCACCCCCCGACCTATCAGATCAATTGTTCTCAACCTTCCCAATGCCGCAACCCTTTAATACAGTTCCTCATTTTGTGGTGACCCCCAACCATAAAATTGGTGTCTCGGTTCCTAAGACCATCGAAAATATGTGTTTTCCTATGGTCTTAGGCGACCCCTGTGAAAGGGTCGTTTGACCCCCAAAGGGGTCGCAACCCACAGGTTGATAACCACTATATTAGATCAACTAAGCAGTGATGTGATTCAGCCAGTTCTCACCTATTCAGGAGAACCGGATGTTAACTTTCTAAGCAGTTCAGAGAACTGGTTGTTGCAAGAAATCTCATTTTGGTTTTTTTCCACTTTACAGGGCTAATCCTGTAAGGAAGGCAGGAAGGAAACATTCTGGTGTTGCTTCCAGCCTAATCTTTATTGCCCTGCTTACTGAAACTGCCTCTCCTGTTAACCCTTATTACATTGTAACAGCTAAAGTGAAGCGCCCATCGACATGAGTGACGGTGAGTGGGGCATGCCCACCCAGTCACATGACTACCAAGTCCCACCTACCCAGCTGGTCATGAGGGCAGAGAACCAGTTGTTCCCACTACTGCAACTAAGATGTTGTTTTTCTAGTCTTGCAATGCCGCCATCAACAGTCCCACCTTGCAGACTGGGGGGGGGGGTTAAGTATGTCTGAAATCATGTTTTACCTGAGGTTCCTTGCAGCAATCAAAATAAACATTTGAGTGTCATAATTCCGTTCCTGTCAGCCCAGCTGTTCTGTGCCTATTGGGAAACCTGGGGCCAAGACGGCAAGAGAACAAGTCTAACAATACAAACACCGTTGCATTATGTAACATCTCTATTCAGAGTTGTCACAGATGCTGATCGCTGACAAATAAAACCCAAAACATGCGCGGGGACAATGCTGCTCACTGCCCCATCCTCCTCCTCCCCCTCCCCTGCCTCCATCTCAGCTTTTCCAGAGGCTCCGAACCTTCCTCCCACTTTTTATATCAAAATAGAAACGCAAGGTGTGGGGCAGAGAACAAGTGCAGGAAAACAAATTGCGTTCTTTGAAGGAAAGCGTTCGCACATCATCTGTACTTCCAGCTCAAATTAAAGTAAGGGGGTGGAGATGCTCTAATATTTATGGAACCATCTCAATTAGATGCCATCATTCTTTCTGGACAGGGGCCATTGCTTCTGTTCAACTACAAAACATCGCACTGTTTATGGTTTTGCCTTGCTTAGGCAGGGATGGCTTCCTTGCTCCAAAAATAAATAGCACGCTGAGGGGGGTGGGGAAGCTGAAATAATTAAGCGGAATTGTACACGCGAATTGACTTCTCAGATCAAACAGGAGCTCAATTACTTCAGGGTTTATGTCTCCAGCGGTGACCAGCCTGTGTGTCTTTTGGAAGGCCATAAAAAGGCAGGAAAGCAACAGCCCCCAAGTGTCTGAAAGCTTTAAGGAAGAATGTCTGCAAATATATGCGTGCTTTCTAAAAGCATAGGTAATAAAAACGTAAAGGCCTTCTGCAAAGCTCAGAAGGAAGACAAACTCTGCCTATATAAGGAGATGTTAAAAAGAGACACACCTTAGAGGTCTGGATGCAGGTCAAAAGTTGCAACCTGTGACTTTGCAGGGCAGATGTGGTTCCTCTAGACCTGTTTTATTTTATTTTATTTTGCTTCCATCTGTCGTGCTGCTGAAGCTTGGTGTGAAGAGCGAAATGAAAGCCCTGCAATTTTCCACTGATTTTCAGCAGAAAACAAAAAAGGCACATTAACTCTCTTTTCTTTTTTACAGCTCCTAATGCTTCTTCGGGGTGTTAAAAGCTGATAGCACGATTTCCTGATATTTTCAGATGAAAAACATTGGAATTTGCAGCATTAAGCCTTAAAAGAATTTTTTTTTATTAAAAAAAAAAGGCACAATACAAATTTAAAAATAAAGTTACCCCTATACCTATGCCCAATCTGATCTTTTCTAAAATGTTTTTAGTTATCCATAGGTTGGAAGGAAAATCCATCTGATTCAGTTCCAAGCCAGGAGAAAGGTAAAATGGAGGCTGGAAGTAGGCTGGAGGTAAAATGGAGGCTGGAGGTAAAATGGAGGCTGGAAGCTGATTGTAAAGGAAGGATCTTTTTATTGATGAAGCAGAACCATCAACTACAAAGTTTAGAGTTGGTGGGTTTTATACCTTCAGGATTCCTATGGGGGTCATGTAGGGGTCACAGCTGGCTCTACAGGCAAAAGAGGAAATGCAAGTCGTAGGTGTTTGTCTGAGCTAATTTGGTCAACCTTTTGTTTGTTGCTTATCTGAGTTTCTGTCTTGGATCAGTGCAGTGGTGGGTTCTGGATCCCGTTGCAACCAGTACCACTCTGGGTACTTGGCGTGCCGGGCACTCGGTGGCGAAAAGGTTCGCCATCACTAACCTATAGCCTTCATTTCTTCCATCATGGGCTCAGATATGTCTGGAAATATATATTTCTCAGCTAGATGTCACACACTAATTTATGCTTTTCAGCTGTCTTGTCTCCCAAACCATTATCAAACAATCAATATTATTGGCAAGCTAAAAGGATTGATAGCTGAGTTATAGCTATTGCCAAAATTACATCCAGAAATCTGTCTGAAAGATGATCTCCACTATTGGGAGAATATTTTCCAAAACAGAAATTGGATCCAAGGCAATCTTCTTTATTTCCTCTGCTTTCCCATTATTTTTCCCTTTCCAGTGTATCTATTGGATGCTAAGCAGTACAACGTTTTGTAGCTGTTTTTGAAAATAGGTTAAAATAAAGGGGTGCTAAGCTTCCACTAAATTAAACGTCCCACATTTGTTTTGTCTTATAAGAAAAGAGGTAACATTTTCACTCCACCTCCTTTAATGATATCTCTGTGGCCCTGAAATGCTAAATATCTAGTATGTTGTAGCACTTGACCACAGAAAGACTGCAGAAAAAATCAGCTGGGGTAATTTATGGCTGTGGCTGTCGTTTCAGAGAATATGGGGTGATTGTAAAGGTCATCTAGTCCAGCCCTGTTGACTTGACCTAGGACAGTGGTGGGCAAACTCATAAGTCAACAGAGCCAAATATCAACAATACCACGATTGAAATTTCTTTTGAGAGCCAGAAGGTGTGGCCTGTTTTGTGGGAGTGGCTCAGCGGTCATGTGACTGGGTGGGCGTGGCCAACTTGGAAAATGTGAAACTCACTTAACAATGGTCTTGGTTAGCAACCAAACTTTTAGGCTCAATTGTGGTCATAAGTTCTTTCTTTCTTTCTTTCTTTCTTTCTTTCTTTCTTTCTTTCTTTCTTTCTCTCTTTCTCTCTCTCTTTCTCCATTTCTCTCTCTCCCTCTCTCTCCCTCTCTCTCTTTCTCCATTTCTCTTTCTCTCTCTCTTTCTGTCTTTTTCTTTCTGTCTCTATTTTCCTCTTTCTCTTTTTCTCTTTCTCTCTTTCTTTCTATCTCTCTTTCTCTCTCTCTTTCTTTCCCTCTTTCTCTCTCTCTTTCCCTCTTTTTCCTCTCTCTCTCTTTCCCTCTTTCTCTCTCTTTCTCTCTCTTTCTTTCTTTCCCTCTTTCTCTCTATCCCTTTCTCTCTCTTTCTGTCTCTCTTTCTGTCTCTTTCTCTCTGTCTCTCTTTCTCTCTCTCTCTCTTTCTCTCTCTTTCTTTCCCTCTTTCTCTCTCTTTCTGTGTCTCTGTCTCTTTCTCTCTCTTTCTCTCTCTCTTTCCCTCCTTCTCTCTCTCTTTCTCTGTCTCTCTGTCTCTCTTTCTGTCTCTTTCTCTCTCTCTTTCCCTCTTTCTCTCTCTCTCTCTCTCTCTTTCTTTCTCTATCTATCTGCTTCGTCTGCCCATTTCTGTCACTCTGTGTGTGTGTGTGTGTCTGTCTCTCATTCAAGCACTTAATCACTCATTCTGTGTCTCTATCTTTCCCTCCCTCCCTCCCTCTCCCTGTCTCTCTGTGTGTGTCTGTCACTCTCTGATTCCCCCCTCCCTCCTTGTCTGTGCCTCTCTCTGTCTGTCTGTCTGCCCCCCCCCCCCCCGCGGAGCCTCCTCAGCCCAGCTCGCCGCGGTTACTCACTGGCTCGCCTTAGCCGGGCCTGCCCAGCCGCCCGCCGCGTTCGCTCGCCCGCTCAGGGTATTTCCAGGGCTCGGTGTGGGGTGGGAAGGAACGGCGACCCTCTGGACGCCAGTTCCCTCCAATCCCTTAGACCGATACGCTCCCACAGAGAGGGCCTTCTCAGGGTGCCGTCGGCCGGACAATGCCGACTGGCGACACCCAGGGGAAGAGCCTTCTCTGTGGCGGGCCCTGCCCTTTGGAACGACCTACCCCCTGAACTCCGGACCATCACCGACCTCCGCCTCTTCCGCCAATGTCTAAAGACATACTTTTTTCATCAAGCCGGCCTAGCCTAACCTCCCATGGGGACTTTTAGAAGAGTTTTAAATAGGGTTTTAAATAATTGGTTTTAGCATAGGATTGGGATTATTTAATATATATTTTAAATTATTTATTCATTTTCTATTGTGTGTATCTTTTAAATTTCCTGTGCGCCGCCCTGGGTCCTCTGTGGAGAAGGGCGGGATATAAATGTAATAAAATAAATAAATAAATAAATCCCCCCAATCTCCCTGGAAGTAGCCGGGCTCGCCAGCCCGCACTACTTCCAGGGCTCAGGCTGGGGAGGAACGGCGACCCTCTGGACGCCGGTTCCCTCCAATCTCCCTGGACGTAGCCGGGCTCGCCAGCCCGCGCTATTCCAGGGCTCGGGCTGGGAAGGAACGGCGACCCTCTGGACGCACGTTCCCCCCAATCTCCCTGGAAGTAGCCGGGCTCGCCAGCCCGCGCTACTTCCAGGGCTCGGTGTGGGGTGGGAATGAACGGCGTCCCTCTGGATGCAGATTCCTTCCCCCTGCCCGCGGAGCCTCCGCACCCCGTGGAAGTAGATGAGTGGCTGGCATGCTGCCTGGGGAGGCTCCGCACAGGGAGCGAGGGAGGGAATCGGCGGCCGGTAGGGAGGGTTGCTCCGGCGGGTCGCAGGAGTCCCATCCTCGGCGAGGGTGGAGGAAGAGCCGCACTCAAGGGGCCAAAGAGCCGCATGCGGCTCGCGAGCTGCGGTTTGCCGACCACTGACCTAGGACATCCAACTACAGTATTGAGGATAGACAGATATTCCTAGAAGGAATTGTAAATTGCCGTATGCATTTTCTTCTTCTGCTGTTTAGTTCTGCTTCAAGCCTTTAAGTGGGGCGATAGGACGACTGCACTCACCTAACAAGAGAAATCATAAAAGTTTGTGAATTGCCATGCTGTGATTCACATATACCAGCAGTGGTGGGTTTCCATTTTTTACTACCGATTTGCTCGTGCTCACGTGTGCGGCACTTCTGTGCATACGCAGAAGCGTCTAGGCGGGTGGGTGGACTTTCCTGCCTCTGCTACTACCAGTTCGCCCGATCCGGGCCTAGCTAGGAGCAACTGACCTCTGTACACCAGGGGTGTCAAACTCACTGCATCAGGGTTTTGTTTGACCTCGGAGGGGGGGCATGGCCAGCTTCCCCACTTGTGAACCCGTGGAACAAAATTTGCCATGTTTAGATTTCTGCAGCATCCTAGCTTCAGACATCTTAACAGAATCTCAGGGCAGCCATGATTGCTGTTAGTAGAGACAGTGAACTAGGACGTGGGTGGGAGATTCACCTTCCTTCTAGGGCAGGAGTGTCAAATTCGATTTCATTGAGGGCCACATCAGGGTTGTGTTTTACCTCAGGGGGCCAGGGTAGGTGTGGCCATGGTGCATGTGGGCATGGCCAGCTCAACGTCATTCCTGTCGGGGGCACCTGTGGGGGCTAAGTGCTAAGGCAGGACTTCCTTCAGACCCTTCCTCACTCTCATTATAATTCCTTCCTTCCTTCCTTTCTTTTTCCTTCCTTCCTTCCTCCCTTCTTCTTTCTCCTTTCTTCTTCCTCCCCCTTTCCTTATTTTTCCTTCCTTGCTCTCTTCCCATCTTTCCTTCTTTTTCTTTGTATTTCCTCTTTCCCTTTCTCCTTTTCTGTCTCTTCTTGCTCAAATGCAAAAGGGGAGGGGAATCATTTTCCTTTTGTTTTGTTTTTAGTTTTGTTTTGCTAGCCCTCTGCCAGCAAAAACCGAGCTCGGGGACACACACATACACACAGCCCTCCCGAGCTCCATTTTCGCTGGCAGAGGCACCGCAAGCTGTTCTTTCGCTGTTTCCAGGGCAGCCCCGCAGGCCAGATCTAAGCACCCTGTGAGCCAGATCCAGCCCCTGGGCCTTGAGTTTGACACCCCTGACATACACTAACCTGCAAACAAGCAAACCACATGTCTTGTTTGTGCGAATTGTATGAACTATCCAGAATCATTCCTCAAAAACTTTTCAGCACATTTTAAATGGATGAGCGGGAATGAACATGATAGAATAGCACCCTGATTTATTTCTTATTATTTATTTCAGTTTTTACAATAGAAGAATGGGAACTAAATCTCGGCTACCTCAAAGTTACCCCACAAAAAGACCTGAGCCTTGCCAATCCAGATGTCTCCATGTCTAGTCGTAGTAAGGTTATTACCTCAACCTAGTACTGGGAAAAAAAATTGTTTGTGGAACTTTGGCACAATGCCAGAATCAACTCATTCTGTCTCACAGGGGATACTCAAACGTCAAGGAGGGGATTCTACCAACAGTCCCAGATATTGGTATGTCTTGGCTCACTCTCTGATCAGCATGTGGAATTCAGAGGTATTCAGAGGCAGTTTGGTCTAGGTTACAAAGCAGGAGAAGGTGAGTTCAAATCCCGCCTTAGGCGATAAAAGCCATCTGTGTGACTTTAGGAGAGTCACTCTCAGCTCAGCTCACCTCACAGGGTTGTTGTTGTGATGGTGGGGATATTAGAAGGAGGAAGGTGAGTTGGTTATGTTTGCCTCTTTGAGTTATTTGTAAAGTAATAAAGGTGAGAAATGCATACATACATAGGTATGTACATATGTACGTACATACATACTTACCTACATACATACATAGTGGCTATGGGTATGGAAATTCCATTCTTACCAATTATGGTTCCTAAGAACAGTCCCTGACAGAGGTAGTGTTCAGCAGGTTCTGACCAGTTCTGGAGAACCAGTAGTGGAAATTTTGAGTAGTTCGGAGAACCAGTAAATACCACCTCTGACTGGCCTTGCCTCCATCTATTCTCTGTCTCCCAAGTCACAGCTGATCAGCAGGGAATGGGTATTTTCCTGGAGTGGGGTGGGAATGGAGATTTTACAGTATCCTTCCCCTGCCACACCCACAAATCCACACCACACCCACAAAGCCACCCCCCACAGAACCGATAGTAAGAAATTTTGAATCCCACTACTGGTCCCTGAGGTATCAAATCTAATGCTCATCTGTGTAGCCCTGTCTTTCTCAACTTGGCAACTTTAAGCTGTATGGACTTCAACTCCCAGAATTCCCCAGCCAGCTGGAGAATTCTGAGTTGAAATCCACACAGCTTAATGTTGTCAAGCTTGACAAACACTGGACTAATTTTTTTAAAAAAAAGATTTCATCTGAGACATTCACCAGCTCAGTATAAACCCAGCCATTTTAGCTTTCAACAACATTTAAACCTAGCAACAGATTACATACATCTACCTTTCTGCCAGCATTTGCATATCTTTAAATTAGTATGCCCATTTCCCCTTTCCCTTTAGCAAACATGCTAGAAAGGCACACAAATCCATCTGCTTGCTCTAATGTTTCACCAGTGTTAACAACAAATGTGATGGCAATTGCTCACTCCATCTCCTCTGCCACATATAATCATCTTAGTCTTTAATGCTGTAATTGTCAGATCCATAATCTTTCTTGTATCACATAACATTCATGGCAAATCATTTGGGTTCCCAATTTACAGCATGGCATCATCCTCAAAGAAAAAAATATATAGAGAGGCTGCCAATACTAACTGTTGGAAGAAATGTCCTTCTGGGTTCAGTTCCAAGTGGGGGAAAAGATTGGAAACATGGAAGCTGCTTGGAAAGATGGTTTAATGGTGGAAAGGGCAACAGGGCTTGAACTCCTGAACAGAAAAGGTGATCACATGCTTCCAGATGTTGGGTGAAGAATAAGAAAAAAAAAAAGGGCTGAAAGTTTCTGGCTTTCAGCCCCACCTCTCTGTTTCCTGTGTAAGGAATGCATTCCGATTGGTTGTCAGACTCCCATGGGCCATGCAGGGGCAACTGTCTAGGCCAGGGGTCTGCAAAGTCGGCTCTTTTAAGACTGGTGGACTTCAATTCCCAGAATTCCCCAGTCAGCTATGCTGGCTGGGGAACTCTGGATGTTGAAGTCCACCAGTCTTAAAAGAGCCGACTTTGCAGACCCCTGGCTATGTTTTGAGTCCAGGTTTGGTTGAGCATTGCTTTTTCCGAGGTGCCCTGTGGCGAGATGGGTAAAGAGCTAATACTATCATGCTTTAATCCCATCACCCTGGAGCTGAAGAGGAGGGATCTTTGTTATGTAGAATAGACTGTCCCAGGCTTTTTTAAATGCCCCATTAACAAAGGTGGGGGCTATTAAGGGTGAGTCTGTTTCCTGCCTAAAAACATGTTTCTCCATTTCTTATTCAGGGAAATATAATACTCTGCCTTTTCAACATTTCCCAGGATATTTCATTTTTCTAGGAGAGCGGTGGGTGCTAACTTCCTACATAACAAACAAGCATTCCCAGCACATTGCTATGAAAACATTAACATTATAGAACAGAGGTCTTCAAACTTGGCAACTTTAAGACTTGTGAACTTCAACTCCCGGAATTCTCCAGCCAGTATAGCCTACTGCTTGGGTGACTCCATCCAGCCACCTCATTCTCTGTTCTTTTGCCCTACATCTTTCCCAGCATGAGGCTCTTTTCCAGTGAGTCCTTCCTTCTCATTAGGTGGCCAAAGTATTTGAGTTTCATCTTCAGGATCTGGCCTTCTAAGGATTAATCTCCTCCAGGACTGACCAGTTTCACCTTGCAGTCCAAGGGACTCGTGGGAGTCTCCTCCAGTACTACAGTTCAAAGGCCTCAATTCTTCGGAGCTCAGCCTTTCTTATGATCCAACTTTCACAGCTTTTTTTAAAAGTTAATTTTTAATTAATTAATTTAATTAAGGCTTTTACATAATGCATTTTAGAAAAACAGAGACGTGTAGACTAATATCTCAGATTAATCTGTATATGGGACAAATGGCACATTCCATTCTAACATTAAGCACAGGTCCACTCATTTTTTGGCACAATTTGGCCATAATGCTATATGACGAATTTTTACCCCTGCGGTTTTATTCCATTTTACCTTCAAGTTATCTTCCTTTTTTTATGAACCTTTTACTGTGCTTCTGTTCTAGGCAAGTTACCAATTTCTTGAAATGATAACTATTTTACAAGGCAACACACAATCTCCTGCACCCAAACTGGAAACCACATGTAATGTAGACATATTTGGATACAGAGATGCAGATACACACACATGTCCGCAAAAGAGTTGGCTTTGTCCGGGGGGGGGGGGGGGGAGGCAGGCGTTTGGTTCAGGTCCAAGGGAACAAAACGTGTTGCCTTACCCGAAATTCTCCAGATCGCACCAACGTTACTCTCCATTGCTGCAACGAATGGAGATTCCTTTGCCCCCACCCCCGAAATAAAAGTCCTAGTGGGCGGGCATTATAAACAACCACCCAAAAAGTGATGGTTCAAAAGCAAAACACCTTCCCGGTTCGGTCCGAAAAGAAAAAAGAGAGAGACCATAAACAAATAAGAACTCCCGCTTCGGCCAATGGCAGCAGGGCAGGAAGGTATCAAGGGCGTGACGGAACCAATCAGAAGAAGGCAGGTAGCTTGTGAATGGGGAAGGGCCGGAGAAGGAGTAGCCGCGCGGCGATCCCGCTTCAGCCCCTTTCGGCGGGGGTAATTAATAAATACGCAACGCGTTCCGTCGAAGGCGATCGAGGTTGTTCGATCGAGGCGGGACCGGAGAAGATCTTTGGCGAGCCTGGCGGTGGAAGGCGAGAAGGCAGAGCGGAGCGAAGGGAAGTGGTGGGAGGGGCGCGTTGTCAGGCAGTTCTGCTGCAGCAGCCGAGGAGAAAGTAACTTTGCAAAGGCGAGGGAGGCATGGCCGCAGTCAGAAACCCGGGGATGACCCGTCTCTGCGGCCAGGCGCGCCGGCTTTGAGTCTCTCCCCGGGAGATCGCAGGCGGCTCCCAAAGGAAAGGCGCAGAACAGGCACTGCTGCCCCCACTGCGTCGGCGGATCCGGAGAGAGACAGCGAAGGCGCTCCGCTCGAGCGGCGAAGGGAGCTTCGAGCGCGGGAAGGCGCTGCGCCGTCGAAGAGCTTCGCCCCCGCCGGACTTTCCTTGCAACCTTCGGCCGGGCTGGGACCCCCGAGTCGCTCCGTCTAGCGAGCGCAGAGGCTTCCGCCTCTCGGGAAGGTTCGGTCCGACGACAGCAAGGCAGGGAAGGGAGCGCCGAGGAGCGCTCCAGACGCTCCGGGAGAAAGCATGGAGAGCGCGCACAGCCTGACCGCCGAGGAAGTCCTGCGGCGTTTCGGGGTGCGGGAGAGTTGCGGGCTCAGCGCCGAGCAGGTCCGACGGCACCGGGAGAAGTACGGCGCCAACGGTAAGGAGGCTCCGACCCTGCCTTAGGCGCCCAAGCTCGCCGCCTTGCGCGGAACGGCCAGGGAAGGAGGGTCGCTTCGGACAGTGCCGGCGATGGGGAGGGGGGGGCTAGCCGGGTGCAGGTTGTGGTCTTGGTCGGCTTGCCGGCTCTCTCCGGCTTGCCGGTTGGGTCGGCACGCGTGGTGCATGGAGCTCAACGGGCTTAAAGGCGGAAAAAGGAAATGAATCGCCCCCAAAATAAAAAAAAAGAACAAGAGGCTTGCCGAACCGTGTCGGACAGTCCAGGGTCAGGCAGCATCATTTTTCCCACGGTGGCCGGCCGGCCGGGAGGCAGCAGAAATCCCACGGGCACGCGGGGGGGGGGGGGGACGGCGGCAGACAGGAATGTTGCTCTTTGGCATTCGGAGAGAATTTGACCTTAACTCCGGTTTCTGACCGCAGCCGCATCGCATCGCAACTCCGAGCCCGTTACCTTGTAAGTCTGGCCTCGTGAATTTGGCAGTGGGGCCCGTTTCTAAGTCGCCTTGAGACAGTTCAAGGGCCGTTTAAACAGGATTTAGCAGATCATGGCCATGGTAGCTGGAGGAATGTAATCTGGAAGAAGGCAAAAGGCATAGAAGAATAGAATAGAATAGAATAGAATAGAATAGAATAGAATAGAATAGTTGGAAGGGATCCTGAAGGTCTTCTAGTCCAACCCCCTGCTTAGGCAGGAAACTCTAAACCACTTCAGACAAATGGTTAAATGGATAGTGGTAGTGGTTTCTGCTCAGTCCTGTACCTCATGATACACTGTCTCTGTCCAGGGAAGCTCCCTTTTTAAGTATCGTTCAGTTTCATGGATTTTCATATATTGTGTGAATCCAATCATTGTTCTTTAGAAACCACCCTTTGGGATGGCTATGGAGATTCTCAGTCCTCCAGGTCATGGTTGTCCCAAAGGTGCTTTTTTCAAGAGGCAACGACTTTCTGGGTTTTTTTTTTCTTTGAAGACATTTCACTTCTCATCCCAGAAGATTGAAGATAAATTAAACATCTTCAGAGAAAAAAAAATCAGAAAGTCTAGTTGCCTTTTTCAAACCCAACTCAATGTGGTTTACTCGGGGAAAACATAACAAAGCCAAGAATGGCTTAGTGCAATATGTGAATTGAGAAGACTGAGAGGTCAGGGCTCATGAGAGATTTAGGTAGGGAGCCATTTATTTATTTAATATAAATCTATATTTATAAAGAAGATTTACAGAATTAAGAGAAGAAGAAAGAGGTGAACAGACCTCCTCTAGCGAAGAGTGAGTCAGGACATCTGAATGACAAGAATATGTAGGTAACAAGATGGTTATAATGCTTGCCTTGAAAATAAATAGAAGGTTGCTGACTCAAAACCCAGAAGAAACTTTGAAATGCCATTGTGGTTAAGGAGTTGGTCTAGAAGTGGATCCATCCATGGAAACTCCCTGCATAACTTGGACCAGGCACCTTCTCTTGGCCCATCCTTCCCCACAGGGTTGTTATGGGGAAACATAGATCTTGTGTGGTGTTTAGGTAGATGTACGTACCAAATACTAATATTTAAGAATTATGCAAAAAACAGATAATCCTAGCTCTGACGTTTGAGGTAGCATTTCATAAACGGAAAGATATTTCCCAGCTACGAAACCCTTTTTAACTGGGGATGAATAGAATTGAACCCTCTGGTCTTCTGTAGACAGAATTGCTCCTTAAGCCTTCAGTTATCCTGCCACTGCTACAAGTGCCCATCTCTTCTCTCCTTTTTTGCATGACCTAAGTGCAAACCCATCCAGCAGCTGCTTGCAAGATACTGCAGCATGGACTATGAACTCTGCCAACCCTGCCAATCTACCCGCTTCAAGATGCTGCAGGACTACAGTGCCTAGAGTCCTATATGGGTTGTCTGGGAATTATGGGTATTATAATTCCAACACATCTGAAAAGCTGGGCCGCTAGTTTCGGTGCTGCAAAAATTATCTGCTTATCTCTTCTGAGATCAGTGAAGATGACTTTGTTTTTGGATGAAGTGAACAAGATTGGGGGAGTGACTATATTTTCCTCTTTGGTTAAAAAGTCATGCAGGAAGTTCATTGAAAAGCTGAATGATGTATCTGGAGGATATGAAAATTCAGCGGATATGAAGAAGCTAACTTTTACATGAGTATGCAAAATGGGTTAATGTATAACAGAGAGTTGGAAGGTATCTTGGAGGTCTTTTAGTCCAACCCTCTGCTCAGGCAGAAAGCCCTATACCATTTCAGACAGATTGTTATACAGTCTTAAAAACTTCCAGCATTGGAGCACTAACAACTTCTGGGAGAAAGTTGTTTCACTGATTTAATTGTTCTGTCAAGAAATTCCTCCTTAGTTCTTGGTTGCTTCTCTCCTTGATTAGTTTCCACCCATTGCTTCTTGTTCTACCCTTAGTGCTTTGGAGAATAGGTTGACCCTGTCTTCTTTGCAGCAGCCCCATAGATATTGGAACACTGCTATTTATTTGTTTGTTTGTTTGTTTGTTTGTTTGTTTGTTTATTTTTATTTATTTATTTATTTATTTATTTATTTATTTATTTATTTATTTATTTATTATTTCGATTTATATACCGCCCTATTTTCCCTAAAGGGACTCAGGGCGGTGCACAGAAAGATAAAAACCCAACAATACATACAAAATATAAAAGACAATTAAATTATTAAATATGTGCTAAAATTTGGATAATATAAAAATTAAAACCAATAAATATCAAAATTTAAAATTATACCCTTAGTCTATGTCAGGCTGGCTAGATGAAAGAAATGTGCTTTTAACATCCGACGGAAGAGGCGTAGGTCCATGATGGTACGGATATCGGGGGGCAGGTCGTTCCAGAGTGCTGGACCCGCCACAGAGAAGGCTCTTCCCCTGGGAGTCGCCAGCCGGCATTGACCGGCTGACGGCACCCTGAGGAGGCCCACTCTGTGGGAGCGGACAGGTCGAAGGGAGGTATGTGGTAGGAGGCGGTCTCTCAAGTAACCAGGACCTGTGCCATGGAGCGCTTTAAAGATGGTGACTAACACCTTGAAGCGCACCCGGAAGACCACAGGCAGCCAGTGCAGCTCACGCAGGAGAGGTGTTACATGGGAGTAACGAGAGACTCCCAAAATCCCCCGCGCGGCCGCATTCTGCACTAGCTGGAGTCTCCGGGTGCACCTCAAGGGGAGCCCCATGTAGAGGGCGTTACAGTAGTCCAGGCGGGAAATAACGAGGGCTTGAGTGATCGTGCATAGGGCATCCCGATCTAGAAAGGGGCGCAACTGGTGTATCAGGTGAACTTGATAGAAAGCCCCCCTGGCCACGGCGGTCACATGGTCGTCCAAAGACAGCCGCGAATCCAGGAGGTTGCGAGCCCTTTCCGCGGGGGCCAATGACTCGCCCCCGATAGCCAGCGGTGGAGTTAACTGGCGAGATGCCGGAAACCACAGCCACTCGGTCTTGGACGGGTTGAGTCTGAGTTTGTTCCTCCCCATCCAGACCCGTACGGCCTCCAGACACCGAGACAGCACTTCCACGGCATCGTTGGGGTGGCCAGGGGTAGAAATGTACAGCTGAGTGTCAATGTACTGATGGTATTCTACCCCAAAGCCACGGATGATCTCACCCAGCGGCTATCATGTCACCCTAGTCGTTCTTTTCATTAAACTAGACATACCCAATTCCAACAACCATTCTTTATATGTTTTAGCCTCCAGTCCCCTAAACATCTTTGTTGCTCTTTTCTGTTCTTTTGTACTGTAATGAATTTGCGGGAAGCTTGGTGAGGCTCTTTACAGTGGGGTAAATCTGATCGTCAGCCCATTCTGGTCTCCAATATTATGTACCTTGATGTAACAACAGTCCAGATAGTAGGCTTTCCAACTCTTTCCATGTCAAGGCCTATTTTGCAACATTCCCCTCTGAATTTGCACCCTCCAAACTATGACAGTGTGTTGCCATTTTTCTCCCTACCCATTCTTTTGCCTCTGTGCCCTCGCTCTGCCAAAATAAAGAGTCAGTGCAGAAGATTATGAGAGTCGATCGCCATCTTTCCCACACTTAAACCTGTCGTTAATCATATTCTTCAAAGTGGGCTAAAACTGTATGGCTGACATTTGATTAAATTTTTTGGGTAAACATGTCCGAATGTGGATGCTATAATTTCAGTCCCTTTTTTTTTCTGGAGAGGAATGGAAATGATTTTTCTTCCTGCACTTCCTTGTCTTTAACCTCCACATCCCTCTTGGTTATTCTCTGGAAGTTGAAATGACACATGCACACACACACACAACATGCACACTTCTTGTAACATATAATCCTCTAAAATGGGATTGTTAGGATTAGATTTTGGAGACTTTGAGTTCAAGTCCTGTCTTAGTTACAAAAGGCAGCTGGGTGACCTTGGGCCAATAACTCTCCCTCAGCCCAATTTACCTCATAAAGTTGTTTGCTGTGGGAAAAATAGGAGGAGGAAGGTGTGTTGGATATGTTCTCCTTTTTGAGTTATTTGTAAAAATAATAAATGCTTAATACAAATATAAATGAAAAACTGTCCTTTTTTTCAGGTCTTGCTAATTTGGGCAGCATCTATAAAAGGCAGAATCTATATAAAAAGCTATAAATTCTGTATGATTATCCTCTTCTGTGAGCCACAAAGAGTCCTAGGAAAGCAGTTTCAAAAATCTTTGAAGGAAATTCTTTAATAGACGTGGCACTAACATTTTTCTGTTTTTATAAAACTTTCTTGCATAAAGTTTTCAACAAAAGTTCCCTTTTCCTACCTAAGAAACCTTAGCTTCCTTGTTGGTTCCATGCTTCTTTTAATTTAAGAATGCTTCAATGCGTCTTCGGCCCCTGCTGGATTTCGTTGGCATTTTTCATTGCCACATTTAAACCATCTTATTTCTCTTTTGGCAAGACTTCTCCCAAGCCAACCCTTTTAGGGCAATATTTTATTTCAGCTACATTTTAGCTGGTCAAGAAAACCTCAGTTGCCCTCGCCAGCTATCAGCAAGCATTCAGCTTAAGGAAAGTTGGTTCCTCAGCAACCATCATAATATAATCAGAATATTTATAATGTGTCTAAATAAGCTTCATTAAACCCATGATGGTCCATAGGAGAAAAAAGAAACATAGGTAGGTAATATTTGCACTTCTCAAAACTCTTTCTGTAAAGTTTTGGAAAATTCAGAAACTTGCACACCTGTTTTCTAGAAATCAGCTGTAGTGGATTTCCTCAGGTGTGTGTGTGTGTGGGGAGGAATGGTTCTTATGATGCCTTAAAAATTAGCTAATTTTTAAATTATGTATGGGTGAACCTCGGAATTTATAAAATCCCTGTACAAGTCTGAATCTTGGACCAAACTGGTAATACCTTTTTGAATTTAAAATATAATTTTTCATTATGTAAGTGGCATTCATTCAGAATGCTGGGGATCCAATAACTGTAAAGAAGCAATTTATTTCCCCCCTGCCTTGATCTTCAAGAAAAAAAGGGGAAAAAAAACCTTCTAGTAACATTGGAATTTAATTGAAAAGAAATTCCCCCCATCCCCATTTTCTAACTGATTTTTTTGGGGTAAAAGTTAAACCACAATGAAGCCTTTTCATTGATAAAAATTTTCCCTATTGGATTCGTATATGGCATAAAAATCATACTTTATTTATTTTGTTTATTTATTTATTCAATTTATATCCCGCCCTTCTCCAAGAGGACCCAGGGCGGCGCACAGGAAAATTAAAATAATATACAAAACAATACAAAAATATAAAATTTTAAAAGCCTATTAAATATGAAATCCTGTGCTAAAACCAATTAAAACCCCCCATTTTAAAACTATCTAAACTAGTCAACAGCGGAGGCTATGCAAGGCCGGCTTGATGAAACAAATGTGTTTTTAAACACTGGCGGAAGAGGCGGAGATCAGTAATGGTAAGGAGTTCAGGGGGTAGGTCGTTCCACAGGGCAGGGCCCGCCACTGCATCTGTTTAATGAAGTTCTCATTTAATGTTGAGTCAATTAACATTTTGGGTCAATTAACAAAGGTTTTATGGTGGCGCAGAATTGGTCAAGTGGCTCATCGTAGTGTTAATTGCTGTTTTTTGAGTGCATTCTTGAATATAAATCAGGAATCTTCTGAATACTTTTTTCCCCTGTGTCCTTAAATGTCTGGGTACTTTTATACATTTAATAAATAAATAAGCAACTATTTTTTTTCTGATGTATTTTAAAAAGTTATAGATGTGTAGAGAAACCCTATCCTCATTTCCAAGATATTCCTCTTGAGCAGTCTCCAGCAGGGTTTTTCGAATTATGTTGTGTGAGTGCATCATAGGGTTCCATTAGAACAGTGTTTCTCAACCTTGGCGACTTTAAGTCCCGTGGACTTCAACTCCCAGAATCCCCCAGCCGACACAGCTGGCTGGGGAATTCTGGGAGTTGAAGTCCATAGGACTTAAAGTTGCCAAGGTTGAGAAACACTGCATTAGAGATTAAAGAGAGAGAGAAAAATCACTCAAATGCAGCCATATTTCTACCACTAGAGTTTTGCCTTATGATCAGGGGTTTCCAATTTCCCCCCTTTTAACCAACAGGTTCCATAACCTGAAAAAGTGTGAAACCCCCGGGATCTATAGCAGTGGTACCTCCATAATTCAAAACCAAAAAAAAGTGGGACAGAGCCTTAGTCTGCTATCTAGCATAACATGATCTATATACAGTATTAATTTCCCAGCCTGGCACCTTAAGGTATGTTGAACCTGCATGGACTTCAGTCTCTCAGAATTCTGCAGCTGACTTCTCGCCATTCCCAGATACTAGTGGAAACAGTGAATGTTTCAGCACATTTGCATACAAAATTAGGGACGGCTGGTCCTCACTGACAGGCAGATGTTTTCTGAAGTCTTTCCAAGCAGTATTTCCTAGCAGACTAGGGATGCAACGGATTAGTTCTGCCTCTTTTTGCACACAAAGCAAGTGTTGTATTACGGTGTATCCTTGAGGACTAGAAACTTCTGAGTTTTATTTTATCGATGCTAAACTGCATCTATACAGTTTGGTGTAATAGTTAAGGCTAGAAACTGGGAGACTTGAGTTCTACTCCTTTAGGCACAAAGCCAGCTGGGTGACCTTGGGCTTGTCACTGTCTCTCAGCCCTGAGGAGGAGGCAATGGCAAGTCATTCCTGAAAAACTTACCAAGAAAATTGCAGGGATTTGTCAAGGCAGTCTCTGAGAATTGAACACAGCTGGGGAAAAAACCCAACAACAACAAACCAACTTGCATCTCAGTTCTAAATGTGTGCATTTGATTTTGTTAATGTGCCCAGCCCTGATCAGTATGTGAAGCTATGATTTGTTTCACCATGTTGTGATAAGTGAATCACAAATAGGAGGATTTTACATCATTTTAAGTAAACTGTTGCATGTGCATCTCATAATAAATTATCCCCTCATTAGGTTTTTATATGTGTGTGCTTGACATGTTAGGTGAATGTTAGGGCCAATCCTGACATGGTTGGGGAGTCAATTTGGTATAGTGGTTTGCGTGTGGCCTAAAAATCAGGAGAATGAATTCTAGTCCCACCTTAGATATGGAAGCTGGCTTACTCACTTTGGGCCAATTAGGTTCGCTCAGCCCAGCCTACCTCACACAATTGTTATGGGAAAAATCGGAGGAAGAATGAATATTGTGTATGTTCCCCCACCTTGAGTTATTTGGGGCGGGGGAGGAGAAAGAAAAAAAATGCAAAATAAATAAAGTGGAGTGGGGCTAAGTACTTGAAGGGAGATCACAGGGAAATCTGTTTATGCTAGGCTGAGAAATCAACAAAATGCCTCAGAGGTCAGTGGCCAATCACTTCTGTTTCCTGCCAAAATAAAACAAGGTTGCGTCCTTTTAAGTCATTGGGAGTTCAGCTCAACTTAAAGGATACTTTAAAAGTAAATAGGTGTACATACTATTAAGTTATCCTGTTTGAAGGTAGTATGTTGTGGTGATACAGATATTATTGGAGTATTTACATTTGCCCCCTGTTTGATCTTCCAGGCTTTCTCCTTTATGTGCCAATTTCTCACCCACAGAAAAAAAACAAGTTGGCATTCTTTGCTTCCTCCTAGACCAGTGGTTTTCATTCTTGGTGACTTTAAGATATAGGAACTTCAATTCCTAGAATTCCCCAGCCAGGAATTGTGGGAGTTGAAGTCCACAGATCTTAAAGTTGCTATTGTTGGGAAACACTGTCCTAGATTTTGAGCGTATTGATCCAAATGCAAGTCGGGCTGAGTAATTCCATTGAGAATGGATGGTTGTGGTTTCTTCCTTTCTCTTCCTTTTCTTCCCTCCTCCTCATTTTTCTTTGTTTGTCTTGTGGGCAGGAAATATCTCCCTGCTCATCCTTGCAAGCCACCCTGAATATAGTAATAGCACTTAGACTTATATACTGCTTCATAGTGCTTTTACAGCTCTCTCTAAGCGGTTTACAAAGTTAGCCTATTGCTTCCAACAATCTGGGTCCTCATTTTACCCATCTCAGAATGATGGATGGCTGAGTCAACCTTGAGCCTGGTGAGATTTGAACTGTCAAATTGCAGGCAACAGAAGTAGTCTTCAGTACTGCACTCTAACCACTGTGCCACCGTGGCTCTTAATATAATTTTGGCAAAAGGATATGACGAGTCCTTCTAATAAATCCATTTGTGAAGCATACAGGAGCCAGGGATAAAAGAAAGGATATTTTCATGCTCAGACTAATTCTAAAACTGTAATGATTTAAGCAGGTGTTCAGTGTTTAATGGCTTGCTGATTTTTGATAAACACATTTATTTTTGTGGCCACTGCTATTTTTACTGTTCTGTAGATATTTGTATTGTTTTGAAATGAAACAAAGTCTTATCCAGCTTTCTTTAAAAAAAATTAAAGAAGGGGCATTAAGTAGCATTCTAATTTAAACTTTAAGTGGTTCAGACATACGAATAGAGAGGTAAGACTGTTAGCTCCCAGTTTACTTTCAGGACCCATTATAGTTCACTCTTTTCTAGAGTCCTCTGGAAAGGGAGTGTAGCCCTTCCTGATCTGGTGCTCTCCAGAAGAGTGGATTACAGCTCCCATCATCCTCAGCAAGTATAACCAATGATTTGATAAGCTAGAGAAGATGGAAAATACTACTTTAGCTAACATCTGCTATTCAGGAAAGCTACTCCAAACATAGTCAAGTTTAGAACTTGCTCATGGAGGAGAAAAGTGCAAATTTCCACCTGAGTCAATATTTGTCTCATTTCAAATTTTTTTGGGGAAGGGCCCTTTCCACCCAAGTCATATTTAGCATATGCAAATAGCTTTGATGAAGCCGAAGTAAGATGGGTACCTTAGAAGATGAAAGAAGGGAAGTGGTAGGATGTACTCTGTAACCAAAACAGCACTTTGAAAGCCTTTTTGGGGTGTGCATGATCATCTGTGGATCCTTTTTCTTTTAACATTCCTAATTTGTGTGGGTGTGCTTTGTGTGTTCCTTTTAAAGGAAACAGATTATATATTGTCTGTAGGTAGAAGGGAGGGGCATCTGCCTTGTTGGACTTCCTGGAACTTACAGGATGCCTTCTGCTTTTTGCATAACGTTTGGGAACTCAGAGTTTGTGGAGTCTTGGGAGATATTAAGAAACAATGGTATGATTCCTGCATAGAAAGTGGCTGTAGGTAGAAGGGAGGGGCATCTGCCTTGTTGGACTTCCTGGAACTTACAGGATGCCTTCTGCTTTTTGCATAACGTTTGGGAACTCAGAGTTTGTGGAGTCTTGGGAGATATTAAGAAACAATGGTATGATTCCTGCATAGAAAGTGGCTTTACTTCGGCTGAGGTTGGGTGAATTTAGCACAGCATGACTAGTACGGCAAAAATGATCTATCACAGATAATCAACCATCCCAAGAAGGTCTCCTCTGAATCTCTCTCTCTCTCTCTCCCTCCCCCTCTCATTCTCTCTCTGTTATAAGTTTAAATTTGCACAGTTGCATTTTGTAATGGTAAGAATTGTCTGTCTGTAATTTCTTTTGAGCAAGTCAGGTGCCATCCAAATTAGGCTTTGGATGCTGTTACAATCATGAAATAGAAACAACCTTTCTGTATAGTAATTCCACTGATTGAAGTGGGATTTCATTTGATTACCGGTAATCTTGGATTTGACTGGGAAGAAAGAAAGGAATTGCCACATTTTACATAATATTGTGCTTCAAAGTTTCTCCGGTGGGATAATAAATATACATTTTCATGATACTCATAATGGCTTATTTTGCACAGCTGTGATTGCACCAAGCCATAATTGGTTTAAATGATAAAACCATAAATGGTTATATTTAATTTAATTTAATTTAATTTAATTTAATTTAATTTAATTTAATTATTTAATTTGTATACCGCCCTCTCTCCCGTTTGGGACTCAGGGCGGTGCACAGGGATAATAAAAAGATAAAATACATATAAATACAATCAATTAGATAAATTTAAAATTAAATTAAATAAATTTAACCCGTGCTAAAATATTTAAAAACCCTATTAAAACGGTGGTAAAAACAAACTATGCCAGGCCGGCCGCATGAAAAAAGTAGGTCTTTAATGCTCGACGGAAGAGGCGAAGGTCCGTGATAGTACGAAGGTCGGGGGGCAGGTCGTGGTTGTCATATTATGGATTGAATAAACCCATCCAATATGGCTTATAAATTAAGATTTATATAGTATACTTTAGAGCAGTGTTTCTCAACCTTTGCAATTTTAAGACATGTGGACTTCAACTCCCAGAATTCCCCAGCCATAGTTCTCTTGGTATAATACAGGTAGTCCTTAACCTATGACCACAAATGAGCCCAAAATTTATGTTGCTAAGTGAGATATATTTAAAGGGAATTTAGCCCCATTTTAGGGCTTTTCCTACCACATTTTCTGAGTGAATCACTGCAATTGTTAAATTAGTAAGAGAGTTGTTAAGTGAATCTGGCTTCCCCATTGACTTTGCTTGTCAGAAGGTTGCAAAACCTGATCACATGACCCAGGGATGCTGCAACCGTCATAAATATGAGTCAGTTACCAAGCATTTGAATGTAAATCATGTGGCCCAGTGGTGGGATTCAAAAAATTTTACTACTGTGGGTATGGCATGGCTTTGTGGGTGTGGCATGGCTTTGTGGGTGTGGCAGGGGAAGGATACTGTAAAATCCTCATTTCCTCCCCGATCAACTGAGACTCGGGAGGCAGAGAATAGATGGGGGCAGGGCCAGCCAGAGGTGGTATTAACCAGTTCTCCCAACCAGTCAAATTTTCTGCTACCACTTCTCCAGAACTGGTCAGAACCTACTGAATACCACATCTGATGTACGTTTTTAATAGGTTTTTATAAAATATTTGTTACGGCTAGTCAGTTGACAATTTTTCATTCAGTGACTCTACAAAATTACAGTGGAACTAAACAAATGGTAATTTTGTTGGTTGAGTGCCGAGCTTGGCAATTCGGTGGGTGTGGCATGGCTTGGTGGGCATGGCTTGGTGGGCATGTCAGGGAAAGGTTACCGTAAAATCTCCATTCCCTCCCCACTCCAGGAGAAGGTCACTGGAAAATCCCCATTCCCTCCCGATCAGCTGGGACTCGGGAGGCAGAGAATAGATTGGGGGGGGGGGGCAGTCAGAGGTGGCATTTACCGGTTCTCCGAACTACTCAAAATTTCCGCTACCGGTTCTCCAGAACTGGTCAGAACCTGCTGAATACCACCTCTGGTGTGACCATGGAGGTGCTGCAAAAATTGTCATGTTGCTTTTTTCAGTGGAACTTCAAATAATCATTAAGTGAACTGTTGTAAATCGAGGACCACCTGTACAGCAGTTTTTGGCTCTGCTTTCTGGGTTATTTCTCTATTTGTCAATCTAGTCTGCAGTCCTGGACTTGAATGAAATGCTTCCTATTCAAATACTAACCCTCTTTCTGAGCCAACGTTGCTATGTCACTACCTCCTAACAGGTTGTGCCCTTTCAATAAATCATAGTTAAGTAAACCATAGCCTATATTGCTGTGCACTCCAGTCAGTACGTAATCCCAGCAGCCCAAATGAAAGATGGCTTGTTTATGATGAATGAATGTTGTTAAAGCGGAGCCCTTTTTATAAACTACTGGCAGGCTTGTAAAAATAAAATTGAAAAAAGGTTTCTTTAGCATGGCATGAATTTATAGTGAGTAATTGAAGGCTGCGTTCAGTTACATCTTTGGAAAACTTTCAAAGAGCAAAGGGAGACAACTTAAAATAAATCATTGTTCAGTTAATGCTCTCATAGAGGCTAGATCTTTGCAGAAAGCCCAGTTGGTGGTGATTTTTCACTTTATAGGGGTGGGGGGGGAATAGTTCCAGTTCCTGTCGGGGGTCCGGTTGTAAATAATGGGAACAGTAGCTGTGGAAGCCCTGGCCATTCTCTTCCATTGTCTGCAAGCTCCTGGACCCAACTGTTGCCTGTGTGAGAAACAAAGCTGCTGCCATCCCCACTACACAAAGGACAAAGAACATTGGAGGAAATTTGTTAATTTTGTACAGAGGAAATAACACCGAATAGATCGAAAAGTCAAGATTGTAATGAATGGTTTTCACCTTATTTTACATTTGGAAGAGAAAACAGACTTGTTCAGTAGGTTTGATAAAGCTAATTTTATAGGTAGTCCTCGATTTGCAACCACATTTGGGACAGGAATTTCCGTTGCTAAGCAAAGCGATTCTTAAGTGAGGTGCAGCAATTATTATTATTATTATTGTGTGGTTAATCTTTGGTGAGATTCACAGGCTTTGGGGCTGGTTGGTAGCTCAGCAGCTGGAGTCCTAACCAAGGACCTAGGAACTGTCAAGGTAACGTCGGAGGATATAAGCTGTTCCAAGCAGGGTGGTTTTTTGTAGAGTCAGAAATTTTCAAGTCAGGTAAATTTAGAATTTCCAAATAGCGAAGTAGCCCTTTAGGTATTGCTCCAAGGGCTCCAATTACAATCGAGAAAACACACAATTTCTTTTTCCACAGACACTCAACTTCAATTTACAAGTCCCGATACTTTGCGATTTTTTCTTGCTGCTTATCCTCAATTCGCGCATCACCAGGTATTGCAATGCCAATGAACCAAATTTTTCTTTTCAACTATTGTCATGTCAGATGTGTTGTAGGCCAAGTGCCTGTCAGTCTGAATTCTGAAATCCCACAGGATCTTGACTTATTCTTCTTCTTCTTCTGTGGTTAATCTTTGGTGAGATTCACAGCCTTTGGGGCTGGTTGGTAGCTCAACAGCTCGAGTCCTAACCAAGTACCTAGAACTGTCAAGGTACCGTCGGAGGATATAAGCTGTTCCAAGCAGGGTGGCCCTTTGCAGAGTCAGAATGCTCAAGTCCGGCAAACCTAGAACCTCCACATAGCGAGGCAGTCCCCTAGGTATTGCTCCAAGGGCTCCAATCACAATCGGGACAAGACTCGACTTTCTCTTCCACAGACGCTCAACTTCAATTTGCAAGTCCCGGTATTTTGTGATTTTTTTTCCTTGCTTCTTATTTTCAATTCGTGCATCACCAGATATTGCAGTGTCAACGAACCATACTTTTTTCTTATACATTATTATTATTATTATTATTATTATTATTATTATTATTATTATTATTATTATTATTATTATTATTATTGCCACATTAAGTGAACCACTGCAGTGGTTAAGTGACTCATGTTGTTGTTGATTGAATCTGGCATCTCCCACTGACTTGGCTTGTCGGAAGCCAGCTGGGAAAGTTGCAAATGGTGATCACATGACCCAGGGATGTTGCAGTTGTCATAAGTACATGCCATAACTACCAAGTGCCCGAATTTTGATCATGTGACCATGGGGATAGTGTGACAGTTGTACGTGCCACTTTGAAAACATAAGATAAAGGAGGGCTGCGGAAAGGAAAATCAACACACAGTTATGCGAGAAGCACGTGTTTTCTTCTCGGCAACCGATTTATCACTGCAAAGGCTGGTTTTAAGTTGCTTGTTTCAGTGCCAATGTAATAATTGTCTGTCGTGCCTGCCACCTTGACTTGGTTGCCCATCCTGCCAATTTCAACCCTGAAGCTGACCATTCTGAAGCTTCAGTGTATTACGCTGGGTATATTAGTTGGAACCCTGACAGACAATGCATGTGGAACAGTGGTGGCTTCCTCCCGGTCCATAGTGGTAGTAGCCAGGAGCAGCTGACAGAGTACTGGTACGGTGGCTCGTTTGGCCCATCTGCCCCGCCCCGTGTTCCATACCTGTTTTTAAAGAAATTGTGCCCAGGGTGTGTGCGTAAGCCCCAACAAGCAGCTGGGTGTCGCAGGGGCGGTGGATTGCGCATGCATGCACAGCACACATGCATGAACAGGATGCACGGCCCCTTGAGCAGCGTACTGGTAGCGATGAAAAGAGCGACCCACCACTGATGTAGAAGACAAAGACTGGAAGGCAAGGCTGATGGATGCTTTCAGCTGCAAGTCTGCCTGATTGTCTGCTGACCACTTTAGTGTTTCTCTATCCATCCAAGCAGGAGGGCTCCAGTTTTTCCACTCCACTCTCCCCTAAAAATGTCAGTCTGCCAAAACCGGTATGAATCAAAGGCTCTCCATGTAAAATGGAGCTGAAATGGTCTTTGGGCCCGTCCTTTAATTTGCAGACAGGTGTAAAACGAAGGAAATAAAAAGGCTCTTTATTTGTGAGCTGAAGGCAGGGTGAGAATTCCTCAAAAGAAAAATAATGCAGATGTGATGATAGAGGCGTTTTGATTTATTCCTGAGTTTTGTTCCCTTTTTCATTGCGCTACGGGTTTCTGCTCAGAAAAAAAGGCTCCTTGTGCAGGTAGTCCTCGATGTACGACCACAATTGAGCCCAAAATTTATGTTGCTAAGTGAGGCATTTGTTTGAACCCATTTTATGCCTCAGTTGGTTAAGTGAATCACTTCAGTTGTTAAGTGAGTAATACGATTGTTAAGTGAATCTGGAATCTCCATCGCCTTTGCTCGTCAGAAGCTCGCAAAAGGTGACCCTGGGATAATGCAATCGTCATAAACATGAGTCAGTTGCCAAGAGTCTAAATTTTGATCACGTGTCTATAGGGATGCTGCAATGGCCATGTCAAAAATGGTTGTGAGTCACTTTTTTCAGTGCAGCTGTAACTTTGAATGGTCACTAAATGAACCATTGTAAATTGAGGACTACCTGCAATAGGTTTTGCTGAGATGTGGCCGAGTGGTTCAAGAATTTGACTAGGGGAGAGAAAACTCTGGTTCAAATCCACCCACGGCCTTGGAAGCTCACTTTATATAATTGCTGCTCCATTCTGGTCCAAACTACCTCCAGGATTGTTGTCATAGCAATATCACTTAGACCAGGCATGTCCAAAGTCAGGCCCGGGGGCCATTTGCGGCCCGGGGGTCGGTTTAATACGGCCCTCCAACAGCCCTCCCTGCTCTGTGTAAATGTGGCCCTCCCTTCCTCCCTCTGTCTCTGGGGCTGTGTGGCTGGGAGGGAGGTGGACGGAGGTTACGGACGCCTCCTCCCACAGCGGGCGAGGGAGCAGGCGGGGTGAGCACCCAAGGCTACCGTCATCTTAAGCACCACCGAGGCTGTCGCCCGGCAGGGGCGTCAGTCAGGGAAGCCGGTCGCGCCTCCATCGCTGCACGTTCTGGGGCTGCGAAGCTGGGAGGGAGGTGAACGTGCGGCCCCAGAACGTCCACTTGGCGCGTTCACCTCCCTCCCAGCCACGCAGCCCCAGAATGTGCAGCTCCCGCCGCACAAGGTCGCCCGGCAGGGGCGTCAGGCAGGGAAGACGGACATGCGGCCTCAGAACGTAAGCCGTGGTGCCTGCCGGAGGGAGCCGCGATGGAGATGCGACCGGCTTCCCTGCCTGACGCCCCTGCCGGGCGACAGCCTCGGTGGTGCTTAAGATGACGGTAGTCTTGGGTGCTCACCCCGCCTGCTCCCTCGCCCGCTGCGAGTGGCGAGGGAGTGACTGACAGACACAGAGAGAGACAGAAGGGGAGGGAGGGAAAGACAGAGAGACAGACAGAGACAGAGAGAAAGAGAGGGAGGGAGAGAGACGGAGAGAGACACAGATAGAGAATGAATCGGAATCGGATTTAATCCGAGACAGACGGGGAAAGAGAGAGAGACAGACATACAGAGAGAGGGAGGGAGAGAGAGAATCAGAGAGAGTGACACACACAGAGATAGGGAGAGACAGAGAGAGGGAGGGAGAGACAGATAGATAGAGACTGATTAAGTGAGTGAGAGACAGACAGACAGACACACACACAGAGTGACAGAGAGAAAGAGAGAAAGAGAAAGAGAGAAAGAAAGAGAAAGAGAAGGAAAGAGAAAGAAAGAGAGAGAGAAAGAAAGAGACAGAAAGAAAGAGAAAGAGAGAGAGAGAAATGGAGAGAGAGAGAGAGGAAGAAAGAGAGAGAGAGAGAGAGTGAGAGAGAAAGGGAGATAGAAAGAAAGAGAAAAAGAGAGAGAGAGAGAAAGAAAGAGAGAAAGAGCGAGAGAAATGGAGAGAGAGCGAGAGAGGAAGAAATAGAGAGAAAGAAAGAGAGACAGAAAGAAAGAGAAAAAGAGAGAGACAGAAAGAAAGAAAGAAAGAGAAAGAGCGAGAGAAATGGAGAGAGAGAGAGGAAGAAAGAGAGAAAGAGAGAAAGAGGTAGGTAAGTTTTTTTTAAATTTATTTTCAATACATTGTGAAAACTCAACTGTCAGTTGATCTTAATGTTATGAAATGAAAAGTATGTATTTGCAATTAACTTGGCATAAAATAATTTATTTGCATTTAATTGTAATGGTTCAAAGAATGTTCGGAAAAATGTTCGGCCCTCCACCATGTTCACTTCATCCAATCTGGCCCTCTTTGAAAAAAGTTTGGACACCACTGACTTAGACTTATATACCGCTTCATAGAGCTTTTACAGCTCTCTCTAAGCGGTTTACAGAGTCAGCATATTGTCCCCAACAATCTGGGTCCTCATGGACCCTCATGGACCCAGAGGGAAATTTGGAAATAAAATGAAGGGAGATCCCCATGTAAGATGTCTTGAATTTCCAGAGTGGATGCATTATTAATTTTTAATATTAAATTGCATTCCCTGGATAAGTGGCAATAGGATGAGAAACTTAACTTCTTCTTTTGGCCACAGACGTTGCATTAGTTTGGGAGAGGAGACAGTGCTTCCTTCCAGTTACCTGGGACTTCGTCTCCTCTGTAAGTTTTCCAAGATGTCAGGTTTTCTCTCTTGTGGCTTAACTTTGGTTAACTTCAGTTAAATTGAAATTAAATAATGTTTCTCCTAGTCACCCAAAAATAATTGCCTCCACACTGCCAGCGAGAAAAGGAGTTTAGAAGCTGATCTCATTGCTTTGAAGGAGTTTGGTGACTCGGCAGTTGAACTTTCAAGATATAGATTTATTATTTAAAAGAAGTGATAAAACGGTTGCTAAGAGGAAAGCATGTGCTTCTCACATAACTGTATGTTGATTTTTCTTATGTTTTCTAATGGGCATCTGAGCTAAGCTAGCACAAGATGCATATGGTATACAAACCCGGATTTACCAAGTTTTTGTGTGAAGTTCCCAGGTAATATTTCTCTGAAATATTTTCTGGGCCAGACTGCCCTTAAAGCAGGGATGTCCAAACCTGGGAACTTTAAGACTTGTGGACTTCAACTCCCAGAATTCCCCAGCCAGCTATGCTGGCTGGGGAATTCTGGGAGTTGAAGTCCACAAGTCTTAAAGTTCCCAAGTTTGGACATCCCTGCCCTAAAGCATTGTGACTTGTAGCAGCACAAGAGACTAATCATTGGTGCTGGAGCCCTCAATTGTGGTTTATTAGAGTCTTCTATGATCCCCAACAATGTTGACTGGTTCATTTCGCCAGCTAAGGAAATACTATCCTGCTATGATGTATGATCCATGGCAGTATATCCTGGGCACGTTATGCATTTTTGTGGGAATTATTTTGCTTGATATGGGGTTAATACCATAGCTAAAAGAGCTTCAAAGTGTTTCAGGCAGTGAACTGTAGCTTATGAATGTATCCCATAAGCTGATCAGCCCTTGCAGGGATGTGGAGCATGGGAACAAAAGGCCAACATGTTTAGAGTGTAGGACATTAGCACCCACCCCCTCCTAGGAAAATGAAATATTTTGGGATCCATTAAAAGGACAGAATATTTCCCCTAAAAGTGAGGCAGGAACTCAGCCCCCTCTTCATTTGTCAATGGGCCATTAAGGCCTGAGTCAGTCTATTCTACATAACAAAGATCTACCCCCTTCAGCTCCAGGGTGATGGGACTAAGACATGGCCCTCAGGACATGATAGGATTAGCCCTCTACCCATCTCACCACATGGTACCTGGGAAGATTACATCACCCAGCAAGGCTCAACCAAGCCTAGGACACAAACACAGCCTACAGAGTTTCCTCCGCTTGGCTCCATGGGAGTCTGACAACCAATCAGAATACAAGCTCAAATTCAAAAGCCCAGAGAGGGGATAAAACTCGGGCACTCTCAGCATCTCTTCCCTTTGTTTCTTCACCCACCATCTTCAAGCCATGTGATCCTGTCCACCATTAAAACCATCTTTCCAAACAGCCTCTATGTTTCCAGTGTCTTTCTCCCCACTTGGAAGTGAACCCAGATGGACATTTCTCCCAACAAGAGGACAAAAGACTGCGGGTCTATGATGTTGTGAAATCCTTATTTTCTAGAAGTATTTGAGTGGTGGGGAGAAGAGTGGAGAGGAGAGGAGAGGAAAGGAAAGGACTTCCTGACTCATCTAACTCAGCTCTCTGTTCTTTTGCACATCGCCCACCTGCCAGCCTCCCAATGTACACAGTTAAACTGTCTGATTCATAAACATTCCCTTCTCTGCTCCCTACCTTTCCCCCTCCTTTTCAGTCTCTTTCTTTGGCAAAAGTCTGTTTGTTTCCGTGCTTGGAAGGTTTCTGAATCAGAAAAAAAAGAGGCATGCTGAATTCGTTTGGGGCTGCTTTTTCACGACCCCTGTCTTAGATCATTTCAGGCCCTGGTACATCATGCAAATCGGAGGAGCAGGTGTCAGCCATGGCTAGGAGGGCCTTTGCATACCTGCCCGATGTGCACCATTTGTGGACTAATGTGACTTTCTCACATTTACCCCCACCTTGGTGATGGGTTCCTATCGGTTCGCACCGGTTCAATGGAACCGGTAGTGGAAATGGCGAGTGGGTCTCCGAACTCTTCGCTATTCCTGAAGTGTGTATGTGTGCGCGCGTGCATGCACCACATGTATCAATTTGTTTCTCCCTGCATGGACTCCCCCAAAGTTTTTTACAACCGGGTTTTGAAATTGTGCCGTCAGTCCCCTCTCGCAATCACACGCCCATATTTGGGCACTCGACAATTGGCTTATCTTTATGGCCATTTGCAGTGCCCCATGGTCACGGGACTGCGGTTGATGATGGCTTTGCCCTTTAACAAGTGTTTAATTTCAATTTCTGGCAAAGCCCAGCCCATAGCAAGCTTTACAGCCATGGCATTTGCTTTACAGCGGCCATATTTGCTTAGTGACCATTGCAAAGAAAGTGATAAAATCAGTCACGTGACCCCCATTATAACCATCAGAACTTATGTCTGTAATTTTCAGACTCAAGTATGGTCGTAACCTGAGGATTAATATTTGGTATCATTTTGATTGTACGTTTACATATTGTGTGCTCCTATTAGGGAGACCCCCAAAGATGTATGTAAGAATGTTACCCTAATGGGAACTTCGCTTTTAGACTCTTAAGAATTTGTAATGAAGAATTCACATTTGTCGTTGTTTATTTATAACATAGTTTTATTAAACAGTTTAAAAAAAAAGAAAGTTGACATTTTCCTTCTGTACAACTTTTGTTGTCGTTTATTGTTGTTGCTGTTGTTGAACAAACTCATCCTGGACTGATACATTCCTTGCCAGCTAAGACATCCTTAAAAGATAGGTGGTTTGCAGATTTTTGTGCTAAGATGCACCCATTTGTGCATTCTTACAGTAAACCTAATTTGTTATTTCAAAGCTGTTTCATTAAAGCTCGGATAGATTCTTTTAGAGCTCTTTGTAATCCTTTCTCATGATCTGGAATTGCCAGTGAATTGGGCACTTTTTCTGCCTAATTCTAGGTCATTTAGAAACGAGTTAAAAGCATCAGTCCTTGTATGGCTTCTAAAAGGGAGCTCCATTCTGCGTAGCTCCATTCTGAAAATTACCCATTTTTCCTCCTTTTTGCTTCTTAGGCCTTTATATGAATTGGGTAAGAAAAAGGTATTTTAAAACTTTTTTTTAAAAAAAACTACGCTTTTTGAAACTAAAAACAGGAAGTTGGATCAGGTGGAATATGTCTCCCCTCCCCCTCCATGGCGCTGCAAAACATCATTTAGGAACATACGAAGGGTAATTGTTGCTCATGTCTGGGAGATGGCTGTTGAATTTCACTTTAAAAATAATTTAGAAAACATCTCGCTACACTCTACCAACAGTTTGTATTATTTTAAACATTTCTGTGCTTGTCTTGCAGCAAAGCAATGCCCAAACAGCTTATATAAACAGGTACCGTAGTCTTCAGTTTAACACTGGTAATTGGGACTGGACTATCAGTTGCCAAGTAATGCGGTCATAAAGCATGAAGTCACATGATCACATTGCTTAGCAGTGGAAATAGCATTTAGACTTACATACCGCTTCGCAGTGCTTTACAGCCCCTCTCTAAGCAGTTTATAGAGTCAGCCTATGGCCCCCAACAATCTGGGTCCTCATTTTACCGACCTTGGAAGGATGAGTCAACCTTGAGCCTGGTGAGATTTGAATAGCCGAAATGCGAACTGCCAAATTGCAGGCAGCCAGCAGTCACCAGAATTAGCTTGCAATACCTAGCAGTTCAAAAACATGTAAAAATGCAAGTAGAAAAATAGGGACCACCTTTCGTGGGAAGATAACAGCGTTCCATGCGCCTTCGGCGCTTAGTCATGCTGGCCACATGACCACAGAGACGTCTTCAGACAGCGCTGGCTCTTCATCTTTGAAACGGAGATGAGCCCTGCCCCCTAGAGTCGGGAACGACTAGCACATATGTGCAAGGGGAACCTTCATCTTTACTGCATTTTTACCACTTCGCCACTGCAGCAATCTTGGCACTTCCCAGTTCCCGTTGTTAACTAAATGTCACCTAGACCTTAGCAAGGATTCCTTGATAAGGTAAGAGCCTACCTCCTCACCTGTCCTTGCCATCCTGGCTTCAAGCTTTGTGAGAAGGCTACATGTGATTTGAATAAGTTGGCCTTGGGAAGAAGATTTAGTCTGGCCAGCAGTTGCCTTGCAAGTGGTGAGGCCGGATCAGGAGCAGGCTGACCACCATCTTCTTCCTCCTCATCTGCAGCAGCAGTAAGGAAGATAGCAGTCAGCTGGGGGCTGCAGGGCAGCAGAGTGCAGAAAGGCCAAAAGGACAGTGATGGGTGGGGAGAGAGCAGTGGTATGATTTTTAAAAAAACTACTGGTTTTGTGGGCGTGGCTTGGTGGGTGTGGCAGGTGGAGAATACTGCAAAATCCCCATTCCCTCCCCACCCCACTAACCTGCTTTCCATCTCCATTCTCCTTCTGCAGGGCAATAAAAGAAGACCCAGCCGATCAGCTAGGATGGGATGGTGGGGTGGGCAATAGACCGACCACACTGATCAGCTGGGATGGGATGAGGGTGGGTGGGGCCAGCCAGAGGTAGTATTTGCCGGTTCTCTGAACTATTCAAAATTTCCACTACCAATTTGCCAGAACTGGTCAGAACCGGCTGAATGCCACCTCTGGGAGAGAGAGAGATGGATGCCCCTGGGTCCTTGTGGTTGTAAGTGCAAGTGGGTTGCCATGCCCTGGAATTTTGATCACATGACAACTGGGGCACTGCAATGGCCATAACGTTGGAGTCTGGGCATAACTACCATTTGAAATGTCTTTGAATATTAGTAGTTTGGGTTGGTAGTTATGTTATTGGTTTGAGCTCCGAGCTTGGCAATTCGGTTGCAAATGTTTTGTCCCCATTCGAGGAGGCGTTTTGGATTGTGCTTGTCGGGGAGAACACTGGCCTTTTAAGGTTTTTAAAGATTTTTAAAAGCCAGTCCTCACCCAGACATGCCCAATCCAAAGTGCACTGAAAATGCCTCCTCGAATGGGGATGAAACATTTGCAACTGAATTGCCAAGCTTGGAGCTCAACCAACAAAATTACCCTATGTTCAGTTCCACTGTTGTTGAATTTTGAATTCAACTGTAATTTTGAACAGTCACTGAATGAAAAATTGTCAACTGAGGACTAGCTGTAACAAATATTTTATTAAAAAACGTATTAAGAGCGTATATTAGAGGTGGTATTCAGCAGGTTCTGACCAATTCTGGAGAACCGGTAGCGGAAATTTTGAGTAGTTCAGAGAACCGGTAAATACCACTTCTGACTGGCCCTGCCCCCACCCCCACCCCCCAATCTATTCTCTGCCTCCCGAGTCCCAGCTGATTGGGAGGGAATGGGGATTTTGCAGTATCCTTCCCCTGCCACGCCCACAAATCCATGCCACACCCGCCATGCCACTCTCACGGAACAGGTAGTAAAAGACTACTGTCATTCTCTCAGCCCAACTCACCTCAAAGGGTTATTGTTGTAGGGAAAATAGGAGGAAAAAAAGGAGTATTAGAGATTTTTATCACCTTGAATTATTTATATTTAAAAAGTGTTCTATAAATAAATAAAATAAATATAACTGGAATGATTATCTTCCTTGTGTTGAGCATGTAAGTCCCTTGGGGCAAGGACCTAAGTTTTCATTATCAGCAAAGGCCCCTTTATAGGAGTCTCACTAAAGAAATGGTATAAAATGGTAATAATTCAATAATACCAAGACAGGTCAATAAAGCAGAGCAGATAAAATTCCAGACTTCCTACTCAGTAAATAATAGGCTGAGTTATTAAAGGAGCCAGTGTGTGGGAGAGAGCCAGAGACTTTCTGTATTCCTGAAACAACCAAAATTTGATCTTGGTCTGCAATTATTTTACTTTATTAATACAGATTTATTTTATTTGAATGTAAGCAAAAAAAAAAAAAGCATGGTTAAAGGTAGCACGTATCAACTCAACAAAATAGACACGCGTATATCTAATTGCATGTACTGATTTTGTGTGTGTGAATGTGCATGTGTGCATGCTGTGCAACTTTCTTGGAACAAAATATGAAATTAGTCTACTATTCCCTTCTTCTGAAATGATGGAGGATATAAAGCCAGAAGGTTGAAAGCCCAGATAGGTTGGCTTTCAAGGAAAGGCTACTTGGGAGTAATGGATTATTCCATCCTCTTTGTTGAGCGGAGTTGTTGATGAACACATGAGCAGCTGGTTCTGGGTGACAGTTCCCTGAATGCAGAGCTATAGAAGTCTTCACTTAAAAATTAGCCAGTGTTGGAACAATATTGCTGTTGCATTTAGTTGCTGGGCTCTTCCTGATCTTGGACCTATCCAAGTCTCATCCCTTGAAGTTCAGATGGTGGCTCTGTAGGATTCACTCAACCATTGCACTGATCTAGATATTGAATGTCAGCCTGTACCTATGTGCTTCCCTGCCTTTGGCCAAGGAGTGAACTATACTATCACAGTAGGTAAGTAATGGGAGCTCACTTTGTTATGTGGCACTAGGGATTCGAACCACTGAACTGCCAACCTTTCTGATTGACAAGCTCAGCGTCTTAACCACTAAGCCACTGCGTCCCTCACATATCATTCATTCATTCATTCATATATATTCATACTGCTCTCTTTTTCTGCCTTTCGGCTCATCACCAGAGACCATCTAGACAGAAAGCCATGAGTTCCGTTGTGTAATTTTTTTATATGTGTGTTACGTTTTTGAGCTGATCAATAAATAAGTCAGGGAGACTAGGATAGATCTGGACTATTGTAACTCTCTCTACATGGGGCTCCCCCTGAGGTGCACCCGAAGACTTCAGCTGGCCCAGAATGCAGCCGCGCGAGCAATAATGGGGACCGCTGGGTACACCCATATAACACCTCTCTTGCGCGAGCTGCACTGGCTGCCTGTCGTCTTTCGGGTGCGCTTCAAGGTGCTAGTTGTCATCTTTAAAGCGCTCCATGGGACGGGACCTAGCTATCTGCGGGATCGGATCCTGCCCCATACATCCCTGCGGCCGATTCGCTCCCACAGAGAGGGACTTCTCCGGGTGCCGTCCACTAGACTTTGTCAGCGGGCAACGCCCAGGGGAAGGGCTCTCTCTGTGGCGGGCCCAGCCCTCTGGAACGACCTTCCCCCCGACATTAGAACAACTACGGACCTCCGCTCCTTCCGTCAAAAACTTAAAACATACTTTTTCTGCTTGGCCGGCCTAGGTTAGTCTCTACCTTTAGGGCGTTAGGGAATGTTAGTTTTAATGTGGGGATTTTAGTGCAGGGACAACCAAATTTAATTCATTTTTATTCATTGTATTTATCTTTGTATGTATATTTTATAGTATTTTTAATTTTTCCCTGTACACCGCTCCGAGTCCCCTTGGGGAGAGGATGCGGTATATAAAATAAATTATTATTATTATTGTTATTGTTATTATTATTATTATCTATTTCGAGCTTTTTAGCTCTCATCAGCTAGTCATACCCTTACTGGGATTTGAACCGGGGCTATATTACTTGCTAGGCAGGAGCCTTAGCCATTAGGCCAACCAGTTCTCTTCCTGTTCAGCTGAGACAGGAGGATAAGTATATACTTGTTCCACAACACCCTGTTAGGGCCCCAATTAAGGGAAGAGACACACTGTTTCCTTTTCTGCCTTTCGGCTCATCACCAGAGACCATCAAGGGTGGGCAAACTTTGCAACTTTAAGTCTGAAGGACTTCAGCTCCCAGACTTCTCCAGCCAGCTTTGCTGGCTAGAGAATTATGGGAGCTGAAGTCCTTCAGACTTAAAGTTGCAAAGTTTGCCCACCCCTGATCTAGACAGAAAGCCATGAGTTCCATTGTGTAATTTTTAATTTTTAATTGGGGCCTAACAGGGTGTTGTGGAACAAGTATATACTTATCCTCCTGTCTCAGCTGAACAGGAAGAGAACCGGTTGGCCTAAGGGCTAAGGCTCCTGCCTAGCAAATAATGTAGCCCCGGTTCGCTCGCTCACGCGTGCTCATGCATACGCAGAAGCATCCGGGTGGGAGGGCAGAGCCTTCCGCTGCTGTCACTACTGATTTGCACAATCCAGGAGCAACCCACTTCTGATATGTATGTATGTATGTACTGTATGTATGTACTGTATGTATATATGTATAAGCTATACAATAGTTTGCTTACTGTCCGCTTAGTGGGTTTTGCAAACCCAACTCTGCAAAATAAAAATTAATGGGAACTTGCATGAGCTTTCCCCCCTCTTTTTCTTCATTCTTTCTTGTTTTAAAAATGTCAAACTGATGCTGGTAGGAGAAATCCCTAATGCTGTGCCCACACCACCTTCCTGGGAATGGAAAACTGACATTCTGCAAACCTATTTGCCAATTTCCTTCTACATCTTGATTCAAAGAATAATTCCTCAGAATCCCAACAGGAATTCTGAGAAAATAAAAGCTGAAATATTTGTACCTGCCTCCCCCGAAGGAAATAGGAAAAAGCAAGCTAAAAGATATAGCTGACAAGACTTGCCTTTTTTGTAAATGAGTGCTTTGCATCTGGTTGTGTCATCAATGCAGCCATTTTGTAAGTGTGCCAATGACATATTCTCAGAATTAGAAATGCAGAAACACTTGCATGAAAAAAAATCTTCTAAAAGCAGAGCAGCTTGAAAAGAACCCTCTATTAGAGATGGCTAAACTCTGGAAAAAACAGGTAATTCAGATTTTATTGATTAGATTTCTATTCTATCTTACAGAAGTTCAAAGCAACATGTATAGTATTTCTGTTTTTTGTTTGTAACAAGAACACTGTGAGGTAGAGTGGGCTGAGAAATCATCCAGTCTCAGCCTTACCAAGAAGACAAGACAAGAAACAGGGCCATATGAGTTAATTCTACTTCATTGTAAAGCTACATTAACAGAATCTTTCAAGATGAAAGGACAATTCTCTTACAAATCACCTTTACAGCAGTGATGGGATTCAAAATTTTTTTACTACCGGTTCTGTGGGCATGGCTTGGTGAGCATGGCAGGGGAAGGTTACTGCAAAATCCCCATTCCCTCCCGATCAGCTGGGACTGAGGAGGTGGAGAATAGATACGGGTGGGGACAGTCAGAGGTAGTATTTATGGGTTCTCCAAACTACTCAAAATATCCGCTACCGGTTCTCCAGAACTGGTCAGAACCTGATGAATAACCACCTCTGCTTTACAGCCTGATAACTTAGTGAGGTTCCCTCCTGAGCTTCTTGCTCTGCTTACTATGCAGCTGTGGGCTGTGCTCACTTTTATCTGACTGTTCCCTAGACATTCAAGTCTCCCAAGGTCATTCCTGCATACTGTTACACCTAGTGAGCTTCCATGGATAAAGGTAGTCTAGAACAGGGGTCCCCAACCTTTTTTGAACCAGGGACCGGTTTCATTTTCAAGAAAATTCTGCGGACCGGCTGGCGTAGAGGAGGAGCGGGGGGGGGAGGGGGAACAGGCGGCGCATGCGCACGCGGGGGGGGGGAGTCGGCTCACTCAGCCCTCTAGGACCTCCAACGGCGCTCTCCCGCATTCGGCGCGCGCTCTGCCCAGGGGGGCTGCCCCCTCCTCCTTCCTCTTCCTCTCCAGTCCTGCGGCCCGGTTCCTATCAAGCCACGGACCGGCACCGGTCCGCGGCCCGGAGGTTGGGGACCCCTGGTCTAGAACACAGGTCTCCCCACCTCTAGCCCAACAGCTTAACCCTGTGTTTTTCAACCTTGGCAACTTTTAAGATGTGTGACTTTCAACCCCTAGAACTCTCCAGCAAGGGCTGGCTGGGAAATTCTGGGAGTTGAAGTCCACACATCTTAAAAGGTGCCAAGGTTGAAAAACACTGACTTAAAGACTCAATTTGTCTCTTATAGAGAGGTCCTAGGTGCCTACCTCCAACTCTGGTTCTGAGTGTCATTTTTTAACCATCGCTAATAAAAGCATTGTATTTAAAGTACAGTAAGTGTGTAAGTTCCCCAAGGCTCCAGCAAATTTCTTGACGTGTCTGAATTGAAGTGGTTGTGAATTGTCGTGTTGCTCAGAGCAGCTGAAAGTGCTGTGGTTTCTTGAGTTTTCTTGAGTATTTCCATGACGTACTTGACGTGTGTTAAGATTCATTCTTCCGTAGGATTAAAACTGAAGAAAGAAAGAAAAAAATGCTCGAGCCAAACTGGAAATTTGCCAGTTGTTGCTTATGCCTGGGGATTGCGATGGTAGGGAAAAGAGATTGTCAAGCCACATTCATTGCCCTTTGTTTTGGAATAATCAAGGTAGCTTGGAAAACAAAGGAAGAGTGAGTTTAGTGTAACTTAATGATTGAAACAACAGCAGCTAATGAAAACTTTTAACATTTTCCTATTGTTTTGCACTCACGTTGAAAGTCAGTGGAAAAGAGCAATGGCTTTTGTGATTTCCACCATCTCCCCCTTCCTCCTCTCCCCCCTCCCCTCCCCTACCCCCCCCCCCCCGCCATTGAATTACAGAAATAATCTTTCAGCACAGGATTTTTGATGAAGGATTTCCATTGTTATATTTATATAGCGAGTAAAAACATAAGTCTGCTGAGTTCCCATTTCAAAAGGCAATAATTCTTTCTTTATCCTACCCAAACCCTCTTTTAATCGGCACAATCCATGAATAGAGAAAACAAGTGAATAACACTTAACACTGGCCTAAAGCGAGAAGCGTGCATGGAAATCTGCAGGGAAAGCTCAGATCTTCTTTACTTTCCTGACACCACCTGATGTCTATATTAAGCCAGGATTGTCTAACCGTGGCTTTTGAGCTGAATGATGCTGAATGCTACTGCAATGCTCTCTACATGGGGCTCCCCTTGAAGAGCACCCTGAGGCTTCAACTGGTCCAGAATGCGGCCGCACGGGTAATTATGGGGGCGACGCGACGTTCCCATGTAACACCCCTCCTGCGCGAGCTGCACTGGCTTCCGGTGGTTTTCCGGGTGCGATTCAAGGTGTTGGTTAGCATCTTTAAAGCGCTCCATGGCTTAGGACCTGGGTACCTACGAGATCGCCTTCTGCCACCGAGAGCCTCCCACTGGCCCATACGCTCCCATAGAGAAGGACTCCTCATGGTGCCGTCGGCTACACAATGTCGATTGGCGACACCCAGGGGGAGAGCCTTCTCTGTGGGAGCACCTGCCCTCTGGAACAAATTGCCCCCGGAATTCAGAACTATCCCTGACTTACGCACCTTCCGCCGCGGTCTCAAAACCTTTCTCTTTCAACAAGCCGGGCTGGCATAAAGTATGGTTTTTAAAAATTTAAAATTTTTAAATTTAAATTTCTATTATTTTAATTAGAGTTTTGGGTTAGTTTTGGGTTTTTTTTTACACATTTCGGCCAATATTTTAATTATGTTTATTAAAAGCTTTTTAAAATATATAACTTTTATATATGTGTTTTATATATTTTTATATTTGTTTTTATTTTGGCTGTACACCGCCCTGAGTCCTTCGGGAGTAGGGCGGTATAAAAAAACCAATAAACTCTAACTCTAATCATAAACGGTGATGTTTGAGCCATACTGGCTAAGTTTGGAGAGCACACAATGCTCAAATCAAACTCATTTGCAATGTATATAGCTGTGATGGCGAATTTATGGCACGTGTGCCACAGGTGGCATGCGGCGCCATTTCTGAGGGCATGCGAAGCGTTGCCCTGTCAGCTCCAGCATGCACGTACTGGCCAGCTGAATTTTGGCCTTGATTATTGGCCGTTTTTCGCCCTCCTTGAAGCCTCCAGAGGGAGAAAAAGGGCCCAATGGGCAACCCGGAAGTCCATTCCCAAACTTCTGGTTTTTATGTTAGGCTGTTTTTTGCCCTCCCCAGGCTCCTAGAAAGACTCTGGAGCATGGGGAGGTCGAAAAATGAACCAACAGGGCCCACTGGAAGTTGGAAAACGGGCTGTTTCCAGCCTCTGGGCAGGCAGGGGAAGCTGTTTTCATCCTCCCCAGGCTCCAAGAAAGCCGCATGAGCATGCACGGGGCAAGGGTGGATGGATCACACGCACATGTGCAAGGGGAACAGCACAGGGGGGCATTCAATTATGGAATGGGCGTGCATGAGCAATAGCGCACACATGCGTGGCCTTTTGAGAAAGATCTCTCTCTCTCTCTCTCTCTCTCTCTCTCTCTCTCTCACACACACACACACACACACACACACTTAAACTTCATATAATTTCCTAATGCTTTGCTCTCTCATTTTCCTCTCTCCTCTTTTTCAAAGCTGCCTGTAGCAGTTCACCATTGAAATTCACTTGGCAATCCGTTCATTCACTCTATAGAATAGTCCTTGACCTACAACGCTTCATTTAGTGATCGTTCAAAGTAACAGTCACTGAAAAAAGTGACTTGTGGCCATTTTTCACCCTTAACGATAGTTGCATTGTCACATGATCAAAATCCAGACAGTTGGAAAATGTCCTGCAATATTTTATCCTTTACGTTTCATTTTATTTCATCTCATGTTGGCTAGTTCTCAGACTAAGCTTAAGTCTAACCTTAGGGTGGTCCCAGAATAGCACTGTTCTAGAATGGATGTGAATCCAGGTACCATACGCGTTTTTCATGCGGGCCCCAAACATTTGTGCAAAACGAAGCAAAATTTGACACAAGCTAAACCCTCCCATCTTCCCATCTGTCAGAACTCGCCTCCTCCCCAGCCTGTGTTTGGGGAGAACAGTTGCTGGATGTTTTTCCTGCTGGCTGGTGACACTTGATAGGAGCGCAGACAAAGCTGGGGGAATCCAACAATCCCTTTCCTTTACTTGTCTCACATTGAATTTGCCAAGACTGCATCATTTCCTGGCCTCCTTCTTGGGACAGAATAGGGGTCAGAAATGAGGGCAAGGCAAAGCATGCCAGTGTACTTTCTGTCACCTCAGGGGCAGGAAAAAAGCCCTTTAAGGTGACCTTGAGCCCAAATCATCAGAGGTGAAGGAGCCCTTGATCTCAGTCCTTGTAAAGGCATAGCCTGAAAGGAACACAAAAGAAATGGGAGACATAACATTTAAAAATTGGCATAAGTTCTTATAGTAATTGAGGAGGGACACGGTGGCTCAGTGGCTAAGACGCTGAGCTTGTCGATCAGACAGGTTGGCAGTGTGGCAGTTCGAACCCCTAGTACCGTGTGACGGTGTGTGCTCCCGTTACTTGTCCCAGCTTCTGCCAACCTTGCAGTTCGAAAGCACGTAAAAAATGCAAGTAGAAACATAGGAACCACCTTTGGTGGGAAGGTAATAGTGCTCGGTGTGCCTTCGGCGTTTAGTCATGCCAGCCACATGACCACGGAGACGTCTTCAGACAACGCAGGCTCTTCGGCTTTGAAACAGAGATGGGCACCGCCCCCTAGAGTCAGGAACGACTAGCACCATGATGGCAAACCTATGGCATGCATGCCACATGTGGCACGTGGAGCCATATCCGAAGGCATGTGAGGCGTTGCCCTATGTCACCTCCAATGCATATGCACATGCTGGCCAGCTGATTTTTGGCCTTCCGAAGGGTGGGAGGAGACCGTTTTTTGCCCTCCCCAGGCTTCAGGAAAGCCTCCGGAGCCTGTGGATGGCAAAAAACAGGCTGCTGGAAGTTCAGAAAAGAACTTCCGGTAGGCCCTTTGGGGCGTTTTTTGCCCTCCCCAGGTTTTAGGAGGCTTTCAAGAAGCCTGGGGAGGACAAAAAACAGCCCAACAAGCCTACTGGAAGTCCAGAGGCTTCAGTGAGGCCTGTGCGCATGTGCGCGCAGGGGGACTTGCGCGCACATGTGAGGGAATATGCCATCGCATTATGGGTGTGGGCACGCATGCATGCGCTATCACACACAGGCACGCCGTTTAGGCACGCCATTTTGGCACCCGAGGAGAAAAACGTTCATCATCAGTGGACTACCACATATGTGTGAGGGGAACTTTTACCTTATAGTAATTATCATGGCGAACTGGTATCAAGACTGGCTGTGTCTCTTCACAAATTTTACATTGCAATTTTGTTAGCTGGGTGGGAAAAAAACAGATGGTTTTATATCAGTGTTTTTCAAACTCAGCAACTTTGAGATTGACGGATTTCATCTCCCGGGATTGGGGAAATTATGACAGTTGAAATCCATATGTTTTAAAGTTGTCAGATTTGAAAAACTCAAATTTATACCTTTCTGGAACGTCATTTTGGCGCAATGTAAGAGGGAGGGGAATTTGATCCTGATTCACTTCCCAAAATGGGACATGTCAGATCCATCCATATAGTCTGACCAATCTTCATTCTCATATAAATCTTTTGTGCCAGCTGTGCGCATGAACATGGCATGAAATGGGCAGATCTCAGGAAATACAACTGCAGTAGGCAACAGCAATAGGACCATGGCCAGCCACACGCCTTAATGATAGGGAGCAAAGTCAGCAATTGGCAACATGTAGCAATTGCAATACCACGTAGACTTCTATACCACTTCACAGTGCTTCACAGTCCTCTCTAAGCAGTTTATAGAGTCAGCACATTGTTCCCAACAATCTGGGTCCTAATTATACCGACCTCGGAAGGATGGAAGACTGAGTCAACCTTCAGCCGGTCAGGATCGAACTTCAGGCTGTGGGAATGCAGAGTTAGCCTGCAATACTGCACTTTAAGCACTGTGCCACCATGGCTTTTGTACGTCATGCCATCATTGTGCAAATTTACCTACTTGCGTCAGACATGACATTAACACTAAATTGGTTCCTTTGTGCAGGAATGTGGTGACTCTTTTTGATGTCTTGTTTTAGGCACCACTGGGGCCAGGGACATCTACAAGGTATGATTAGAAAGTGAAGATGACAGTTGTGAGGCATATAAAAAGCAAAACTTCCATCTCTGCTGGCAGCTTCACTTTTTGGATTACCGCCTCCTGGGACAGACTCTTTGATCCCAAATGGACCCTTGCACATTCTTTTTAGAATATGAATAATCTCATATTTCTGTTACATACCAAGCAGAATAAGAAGACGCCTCAGATGCTCTACTGAAAAAGAAATGGAAGTGGGAAAAAAATTCCTGGAGTGGAGAAAAGAAGCATATTCTTTTCTCCACTCCAGGAATTTCTAGATTTTTAACCTCTCTGAGGTAGGGACCAGTGGTGGGACTCATTTTTTTTTACTACCAGTTCTGTGGGCGTGGTATGGCATGGTGGGCGTAACATGGTGGGCGTGGCAGGGAAAGCACTCCAGGGGAAGGATACTGTAAAATCTTCATTCCCTCCCCACTGCAGGGGAAAAAAATCCCCATTTCCTCCAGATCAGTTGGGACTCGGGAGGCAGAGAATACAATACAATACAATAGCAGAGTTGGAAGGGACCTTGGAGGTCTTCTAGTCCAACCCCCTACCTAGGCAGGAAGCCCTATACCGTTTCAGAGAAATGGCTATCCAACATCTTAAAGACTTGCAGTGTTGGGGCCTTCACAACTTCTGGAGGCAAGCTGTTCCACTGATTAATTGTTCTAACTGTCAGGACATTTCTCCTCAGTTCTAAGTTGCTTCTCTCCTTGATTAGTTTCCACTCATTGCTTCTTATTCTACCCTCAGGTGCTTTGGAGAATAGTTTGACTCCCTCTTCTTTGTGGCAACCCCTGAGATATTGGAACACTGCTAGCATGTTTCCCCTAGCCCTTCTTTTCATTAAACTAGACATACCCAGCTCCTGCAACAGAATAAATGGGGTCAGAGGTGGTATTTACTGGTTCTCCGAACTACTCAAAATTTCCACTACCAGTTCAGAACCTGCTGAATACCACATCTGGTGGAAACCAGTGTTTTTCAACCTTGGCATCTTTAAAGATGTGCGGACTTCAACTTCCAGAATTCACTAGCCAGGCTGAGGAACACTGGTGGAGATCATTTCTCCTTACCTTATGGCTGTATTTGTACAGGCTGCTAAGCCGCAGTTTATTTAGCTATGTTTGATTGACTATAAACCATAGTTGCTTGGTATGCCAAAACCAGAAAGAAACTCCCTGCAGCTTTAGCAGGTTGTCCAAACAAGCTGTTAAATCATCCTGCACATTGATTTAAAAAAAAAAACACCAATATTTTTTCTCTCTAAAGAGTGGCAATTTGCAAATGTTTTTGCGGTAACCCAACATATCAGCCCAGATGCTAGATGGCTTTTGAAGGAAGAGCATGGAAAATTATTAGTAGATTATCTTTTTTTCACCTTAATGAATGGTTAAAAATCTTGCTTCCGTAAAATTGTTCCTTGTATTGTACTGGTCCAGACTACCTGGGTGTGAGTTCTGATGTTTTGATTGTTCTGTCGGTGACTTTCAGAACGGAAATCCGTTTTTCTTGCCCTCTTGAGCCTTCTTACTTTTCAGTTTAACTCCCCTGGTTCCTGTCACTGAGTCTAGCTGGCTTATAGTTCCGAGCCTGCTGTTTCCTGGCCATTCACAGTTTTTTATATGTGTATTTTTATGTGTATATTTTTAACCCCATCTAAAGAGGGCAAGATGGGATGAAGGGCATTATTGGAGTGGGAGGAAGGAACTTTTGATGTGTGGCTTTTCGGTTTGTAGTAATGTGCAAAAGGATAAAGTCCTCTTGACAGTTGGTGGTTGGGGTTCCACACTGCACTAAGATTTAATGCCAATAATTTGCAGCCTACCAGCTAGCATTGCGTTTGCAATAATTCTACGGGAAAAGCAACAGGGAAGCTTTTCTCAGCTGGGGCCCCATGTTGGCATTGCAACTTTCAGAATTCACCGCCACACTAAGGAAAGCTATCAGGCATCTTGGGTACCAGTGGGAAAGCAATGGTCCTCAGCCTAAGTTGCTGTGGTCCTTAGATTCAGTTTTCACTTTTTTTGAGAGTTATCTGTTCAGATCTCAAATGAGCTGCATGTGGCAGTAGATTTGGCATCAAGAAAAGGGATGCAATCAGTGGTGGGATTCAGTCAGTTCGCACCTATTTGGGAGAACCGGTTATTACGGTAACTTTCTAAGCAGTTCAGAGAACCGGTTGTTGGAAGAAATATTATTTTGTTTTTTTCCACTTTACAGGGCTAATCCTCTAAGGAAGGCAGGAAGGAAACATTCTGGTGTTGTTTCTAGCCTAATCTTTGTTGCCCTGCTTACAGAAACTGCCTCTTTGATTAACCCTTATTACATTGTAACAGCTAAGGCGAAGCTGCCACCTGAGTGACATTGAGTTGGCCACGCCTACCCAGTCACATGACCACCGAGCCACGCCTACCCAGCTGGTCATTAGGGCAGAGAACCAGTTGTTACATTATTTGAATCCCACCACTGGATGATAATAGTTGGAACCAGACCGTCCATTGCTAAGCAAGTTGGTCATTAAGCACAAGTCATTGTGTGTGATTTTATGATCTCTTTGGCTGTGGTTGTTAAGCAAATCATCACGATTGTTAAGTGAAGCACATAGTCGTTAAGCTGTCTCCATTGACTTTGCTTGTGAAGGTTGTAAACGGAGATCATATGGCCTCAGGATGCTGCAACCATTGTAAATATTTAACGGTTGCCAACTGCCTAAATTTTGATCACGTGTTCATGGAGATGCTACAGTAGTGCAAGGATCAATTGTAAGTCATTATTTTCAGCGCTGTCATAACTTCAAAGTCACTAAACGAATACCTATCAGTTGAGAACTAATATGTGAACTCAGTTAATTATGGCTTGTTAGGTAAATTGGGGTGTAGTACGGTTCATATTGAAGGGTTTCACATATCCGTGTTTGCTGCTTCCAGCTGAAATGCAAGGTAGTTGTAGGGAGGGCAGAGCCTGGGGATGGAGTCCAAAGAGAAATCAGCCTAGAGCAGGGATGTCCAAACTTGGGAACTTTAAGACTTGTGGACTTCAACTCCCAGAATTCCCCAGCCAGCATAGCTGGCTGGGGAATTCTGGGAGTTGAAGTCCACAAGTCTTAAAGTTCCCAAGTTTGGACATCCCTGGCCTAGAGTCTTTAGTTGCCACAAAAGTCCAATCTCTCTTGAATTCCATTAACTCTTATCTAGTGTCAAAATAGTGCTGTTAGTTCAGGAGACTCTAACCTTGGCAACCTTAAGACATGTGTACTTCAGCACCCAGAATTCTCCAGCCATTCTTGTTGGTTGGGGAATTCTGGGAGTTGAAATCCCCAAGTCTTAAAGTTGCCAAAGTTGGAGACCCCTGTGTTAGTTGACTAGATTTCTGTCCATAGGCTTGCGCAATAAGTCAGTTAAACTGGAACTTTACTTGGGGGCCTGGCCTTTTGCACCTGACTGCAGTTGAGCCCATATTGAGCTAGATGTATCTAAGCAGAAATTGGATAGTCATCTGTCATGAAAGCCGTAGTTCATAATTGGCAGCTTATGACTTTTTAAATATTGTTAAACTAGGCTGCCTTGGCGTTTAATGCACTTTCTAGGGATGCTGGATGTGGTACTTCCATGTGATCTGGAGTGCCACAGATTGAATGTCCCATTGCAGCTGAGTCTTGCCCTGAACATTTCCTTAGACTAGACTTGTATGTCATAGCATTAATGATTCAACAAGGCAGTAGGGACAGGAGACTTTTGGTCATCCAGATTAAAGTTCCCAGCAGCTCTTGTTAACATGGCCCCTGCTGAGGGATGCTGGGCATTGTAATTCACCAACATCTGGAAGGCCACGTGTTCTGTACCTCAGAACCACGTGACAAATGGTCTACTTAATTATAAACCACCCTCCTATGTTTTCAGCTTTATAACGAGGGGCAATTACCTGGATCTCCTGATTTACAACTATAATTTTAAAGGATAAATGCAGTGTACTCATTCCTTAGAAAAGGCTGATGCAGAAATTTGTCCACTAGGCTATGTCAATATAGGATGTGGGTGTCTGGCCAGAATGTGAATCTGCTTGACACTTGCCTATATCAGCTAATTGCCTCCACTGAACAATCTGTTGGTTTTTTTTTTTTAATAAGAACTGCTTTTTGTAAAGGAGCAAAATGCCACATTGCCTGAGGGGTAGGCACAGGAATGAAGCAGAGAAGGACTGGGCTTCTGCCATCTGTGAAAAGTTGTGTAGGAGAGAGAATTTTTGCAGGTGTTAGCTTGGTATTATGCCAGCATTGAGAGAAGCTGCAAGCCACAGTGCCTTTGCTTTTGTGGACTTCAACTCCCAGAATTCTGGAGCCCACAGAAATTCTCAACAATATTTGAGAAGCCATTGATTGCCAATCCCTGAACTACAGCTTTCCTGACAGATGGCTATCCAAACTCTCCTTAGATACATCTTGTGAATGCTTCAATACTGGAAGTTTTAAAGAAGATGTTGGATAACCATTTGTCTGAAGTGGTGTAGGGTTTCCTGCCTGAGCAGGGGGTTGGAGTAGAAGACTCCAAGGTCCCTTCCAACTACTCTACTCTACTCTACTCTACTCTACTCTACTCTACTCTACTCTACTCTACTCTACTCTATTCTAGTTCAACATAGGCTCAACTGCTACCAGGGCTACAAGTAAAGTTCCAATTAATTCATTGCTCATGCCTATGCAAAGAAATCAAGTGAACTAACACAGGGGTTTCCAACCTGGCTGGCTCAGGAATTCTGGGAGTTGAAGTCCACAAGTCATAAAAGAGCTATGGTTCCCCATCCCTGCTTTAGAAGATCTTGTTGTGGCCTTCTTTTGTTGCCATTGCTGCATCGGGATTTTCTTCACCAGCTCTTTGGTTGTGGCAGAACTCTAATCCATCCATATGGCAAAACACCTGTGTAAGACTGTAAAAATAAAAATAGAAGGAGGTACCATTGTGTGTGTTTGCACCCTTTATATATATATTGCTCGAGGCGTTCCAGAGTTTTGCTGGAACATGAACACACACACATGCACACACATATATATATAAATGTGTGCATGTGTGTGTGTGTTCATGTTCCAGCATAACTTTGGAATGCCTCGAGCAATTTCAACCAAACCTGGTACACAGATGACTTACTATCTGGAAAAAAATACTGTGGGTGTAAGACACTCCTAACACCCCTCGGAGTGTGTTTGTTCTGTTAAGTTAAAGCCTGTTGTGTCTTAAAATGGCTTCTACTGTACTGCCGTAAAATGATTTCTACTGTGCAGCACAGTGGAGTTGCCATGGTAACAGCTTCACAGTACTCCACAAGAGGGCTCCCTCTGGTAAGCGGGAAAAATCCTACATTAGAAATTACGTTTGGTCCAGACATTTCCCCCCTATAAATAGACACCCCGGATATGCCGGGTTATCAACTAGTTATTTACAAAAATACTTGTAATAAAGGTGGGATTTAAACAAATAAATAATAGAAGGGGGCAGATGTGGCTATATTAGAATAATAATTATAGGTTAAATGGTCTGTTGGTGGGATCTTGTGACAGGATGGCATTCATTTTTACGAAAAACCAACAAAATCTTCCTTTGAGACCTACAGTTGCATTAATACAAGAGGGTCTCTGCACATCTGATGGGCAGTAAGGAATGACGTTCACAAGGTCGACACATTCCATAAACATTGATCCAGTGTCAGAAGGTGATTCTTCTGTGTGCATATAATTTCTTCCTTATCTGCAATAAAGCATTATGATTTTAGCCATATCATGTCTTGGAACGTCTGCTGCAAACAAATCCTATTTGCATAGTTCAGCACTTGGAGAGCCTATATGAAGTCTATCTGATATCATCAGCCAATCTATATCTTTCTTTTCTTGCCAACAGCTGAGCACCAAAAATTGCTTGCTTGCTGGTCAGTCACCAAGTGCTTGGCTTCCTGGGCTCCTACTTTTTTAAAAATTCCTCCTTTATCTTCCTAGAAAAAAAATGGCTAGATTCACTTAACATCCATGTTGTTAATTTAACAGCTGCAGTGATTCACTTAACAAACGTGGGAAGAAAAATCATAAAATGGGGCAAAACTCACTTAACAAATTTCTCACTTAGCAGCATACATTTTGAGCTCAGTTGTTGTTGTAAGTTGAGTACTGCGACCTATACTGTACACTTGAGAAGGGGGAAAAAGTCTGCTCTTTAAGAAACTGTGTGTATGTTAACCAAGAGTCACACTATAGGTCCGTGATGGCGAACCTATGGCATGCGTACCACAGGTGGCACGCGGAGCCATTTCTGAGGGCACGCGAGGCATTGCCCTGTCAGCTCCAGTGCGCATGCGCACACTGGCTTGCTGACTTTTGGGCTTAATTTTCAGCCATTCAGAGAAGCCTCCGGAAGCCTCCGGAGGGGGGGAAATGGGCCAACAGGCAACCTGGAAGCCTATTCCCAAATTTCCAGTTTGCGTGTTGGGCTATTTTTGCCCTTCCCAGTCTCCTAGAAAGCCTCTGGAGTGTGGGGAGGACGAAAAACGAACCTACCAGGCCCACCGGAAGTTGGAAAATGCCTGTTTCCAGTCTCTGGGGGGCAGGGGTGGGGTGGGAACGCCATTTCTGCCCTCCCCAGGCTCCAAGAAAGCCATGTGCGGGGCAGTGGTGGGTGTGTGCCAGTGGTGGGTTTCATCATTTTTTAGAACCTCTTCTGTAGGTGTGGCCTGCTTTGTGGGAGTGGCTTGCTGGCCATGTGACCGGGTGGGAGTGGCTTGGCAGTCATGTAACTGAGTGGGCATGGCCAACTTGTAAAATGTGGTGAAACTCACTTAACAACGCTCTTGCTTGGCAACCAAAATGTTGGCTCAAAAACTCTGGCATTTGAAGCACACAAGTCTTAAAGCTGTCAAGTTACAAGACCCTTGCACCCCTAATCTTTTAGAAAAAAACCCCCAGGGGTGTTCAAACTTGACAGCTTTAAGACTTGTGGACTTCAACTCCCAGAATTCCTCCTCTTGCTCTTCATCTTGATGATGTGGTCATGTGACCGGGGGGGTGCACAGCTATTGGAATTCTGAGTGCCAGTCATAAGTGGCTTTTGTGGAGTCGCTCCTAACTTTGAACTGTTGTTAAGCAACCAGTTTAAGTTGAGGACTTCTTGTAAGAAAAGGCAGCACCTTATCTGGATCAATATCTTACATAATTGCAAAAATGGGAAAATGCCTTATCTGAAAACTTTTAACAGCTTTCTCCAGTCGAAACGGATAATCTGTTGCATAAGGTCACTCCCTCTCTTTAAAGCAGATTTGAGGGAGATTTTGTTACTTGGGATGAACAGAACAGGATTTTCATTTTGCATTGTTAATAATTCTCTTTTTTTAAAGGAGTGCTGCCTCAATCTTGCAGCATCTTCATAAAAAGTGGAAACCTTGAAATAGAATTTTTGTTGTTGTTTGGAAATATGTTTGAATCACAGCTGACTAATTCTCCCCCCCCTCCCCTCCCCCCCAATAACACCTCGCATTTTCTGATTCAATCTCTGTCAAGGCCTACTTAACATCATCATCATTTGAGACAAGGAAAATACTGACTCTGGTTGTGTGGGGGAATAATATGATGGATTGTTCTATTCCCCCGGTCCCCGCACCTCACGTCAAGAGAGATAGAAAACCAGCATGCATTGGGACAAAAGCGTTGGCAAGATTTTTTCTTCTTTTTGATATGTCAAAGGTGCTTTTTCACAGGGCAGCTGGGCTTTCTTTCTCTGTTTTCATTTGAAGACGTTTCACTTGCCATCCAAGAAGCTTCATCAGTTCTGACAGAATAGTGGGGGAGTTGCAGAGGTGGTATTCAGCCGGTTTTCTCCAGTTTGGGCCAACCGGCAGAGGCGGCTGCAGGAGGTTCTGCCCACCCGCCCTGACGTAATGCACTGCGCATGCAGAGAAGGTGGTGCGCATGCACAGATGAGGCCCGTGCGCTCACATTTGCGAACTGGTATGGAAGATAAGTGACTCCCACCTCTGGGGAGATGGAAGGCTTAGTTCTGACAGGATGGGTGGGGAAATGGAAGGATCACGTTTCTTTATTTCTAAGCCTTCCGTTTCTCCCCACTATCTTGCCAAAACTGATGAAGCTTCTTGAATGAGAAGTGAAATGTCTTCAAATAAAAATAAAGAAGAATATCCAGTTTCCTTTTGAAAAAGTACCTTTGAGACAACCATAAATGGGCTGACTGACAAACTCTGTAGATACAGTATCTGATATTTGATATCTGTTTTTGTACGCCTATGGCAGTGATGGCTAACTTTTTTTGGCCCAGGTGCCTAAAGTGTGGGGAGCGCAGGGAGGTCGTGCGTGGGCATGCCACACCCATAATGCTATGTGCGCCACCCCCTGCTTTTGCCGTGCTTTTGTCGCCCTCCCCAGGCTCCAGAGGCTTTCTAGGAGCCTGGGGAGGGTGAAAACAGCCTCCCTCCCCACCTCCAGAGGCTTCAGGAGCTTCCCTGAAGCCTCCGGAGGGCAAAAAACGGCCTCAAAAGAAGGCCTAAATCAGCTGGCCAGCACACACAAGCACGCTGGAGCTGACAGGGCAACGCCTCGTGTGCCCTAAGAAATGGTTCTGCGTGCCACTTGTGGCACCCGTGCCATAGGTTTGCCATCACGGGCCTATGGAATCCTTGCTTGGGAAAATTCAGTCCGCAATCTGCCTATAGTAGTACCTACTATCTACTGGTAGAGTAGAAAGTGGTAGAATCTAGAAACAATTTGTCTTCCTATGTTTATCTATAACAGGCCCAATTTTTAATGTGTGCCCATGAATTCAGCAGAACTGTTGATACTTGAAAACTAGCCGGAGAAAGATCTGTAACGGGAGAAGACCAAGTACAAAACCAGTGCTTAATATGTTTATCTTGGAGACTTTTACTGCTAAATCAATTTTCCTTGATTTAGTTACTGTCAAAAGGAGTGTCATGTAAAAGATGAAGCAGATATGTTCCTCATTGGCCTCAAAGACAAAGCTGGAATTAATTAATGGAAACTGCAAGGAAGCAAATTTAGGCAAGCAGTCAGGAAAACCTCTAAAAGTGAGAACATTTGACAGTGAACTTAAACAGATGATATTGTACATTCCTGGTGCTAAAATTCTAAAATGAGTATGGGAGATGATAACAGAATAACTGAGTTGGAAGAGACCTTGGAGGTCTTCCAGTCCAACCCTCTGCTCAGGCAGAAAACCCTGTTCCCTTTATAGGGAAAATTTTAAATTGTAGAGTTTTATTAGTTTTAGCACAGGGATAGTTTAATAGTTTTTAATAATTAGATATTTTTGTATGGTTTTAATAACTTCTGTGCGCCACCCTGGGTCCTTTTTTTAGGAGAAGGGCGGGGTATAAATTTAAATAAATAAATAAAATAAATACCCAAGATGGCAAACCTATGGCGTGGCATGTGAAGCCCTCTCTACGGGCACACAAGCCATAGCCCCAGCTCAGTTCCATCGCGCATGTGCATGTGCCTGCTGCCGGCACTTGATTTTTGGGTCTCTGCTGCAATGTGTGGGGTAAATGTGGGAGATGTGCACGCATGCGTGGAGGGGTGGGGGAATATGCAATGGGGATGTGGTGCATCCCCCGCGCCCCCCATTTTTGGTCCCAGGAGGGTTCAGGGAGGCCTGCTAGGCCCAAAATGGGGCACGGGGGGATTGTGTGTGCATGCATGGGGGGGGGGGGGGCAGGGAGCGCGGGCATTTATTTCACATGCAGTGCATTATGGGTGTGGACACACACGTGCGTGCTGTTGCACACACACGCTTTCGGCATGCGACAAGAAGGTTAGCCATCATTGCCCTATACTATTTCAGACAAATGGTAGTCCAATCTCTTAAAAACTTCCAGTATTGAAGCACCCACAACTTCTAGAGGCAAGTTGTTCTGCTGATTAATTGTTCTCACTGTCAGGAAATTTCTCCTTATTTTTAAGTTGCTTCTCTCCTCGATTAGTTTCCATCCATTGCTTCTTGTCCCGCGCTCAGTTGCTTTGGAGAATAGGTTGTCCCCCTTTTCTTTGTGGCAGCCACTTAAATATTGCAACATCGTTATCATGCCACCCCTTAGTGCCATGATGGCGAACCTATGGCACGTATGCCACAGGTGACAGGTGGAGCCATATTTGGTGGCACGCCAGCCATCAGATCCATTGGTGCTGTTTTTCGCCCTCTCCAGGCTCCAGAGGCTTTCCTTAACTCCCCCGGCCTTCCCAGAGGCCCTCCGGAAGCCGGAAATGAATCGTTTCCGAACTTCTGGTGGGCTCATTGGGGCCGTTTTTCACCCTCTGGAAGCTTTCCTGAAGCCTGGGGAGGGCAGAAAATGCCCCCAAAGGGCCAACTTCTATTTGTTAGTTGGAAAAGATGCAACAAGATTCCTTCTGATTTTTTTGCTTCCATTTTTTACAAGAGTACTTAACTGCAGTTTTCTTCGCGGCTCTCCCTGCCAGGATGATTTTCCTTAAATGCATTTTAACTGAAAAAGGATAATTGCTTTTAAGATTGTGAAGCAAGAATTATTTATTTATAACAGTCAATCCAGTCATCCTTTTTAACCCAACACTTTAATCCTCATCCCTGTCCTGTGAGCTAACACTCTTGGAAAGATTTTGGTGTTAGTTCTGCATATTTTTCCTCATTGTTCTTTTTCATTCCCAAATTGATCTCCAAGGTATGTATTTTTACATTATTGAAATAGATATTTTCCCTTGCAATCTGGGTCTTGGATTTGGTGGATAAAAATTGTACATCCCTCAATTGGGCAGAACTAAAATGCATTTTTTCTTCTCCTTCAGATATTCTGTAGGGAGGACAAATGTTTTGAGAGAATTCTCCTTTTGCTGCAACCATCAACTTCATCACCACCAAAAGCTCAGAATAATAATAATAATTATTATTATTTAATTTCTTGACCGCTCCTCTCCCCACGGGGACTCGGAGCGGTGCACAGGGAAAACTAAAACCATAAATACAATACAATCAAAACAACATCTTAAAAACAAATTAAACAGTGCCTGTGCTAAAATACCCATTATAACTAAAATTCCCTACACAACTAAAACCCCATAGAGAGAGACTACCCCAGGCCGGCCAAGCAGAAAAAATATGTTTTTAATTTCAGACGGAAGGAGCGGAGGTCCGTGGTTGTTCTAATGTCGGGGGGAAGGTCATTCCAGAGGGCTGGGCCCGCCACAGAGAGAGCCCTTCCCCTGGGCGTCGCCCGCTGACAAAGTCTAGTGGACGGCACCCGGAGAAGTCCCTCTCTGTGGGAGCGAATTGGCCGTGAGGATGTATGAGGCAGGATCCGATCCCGCAAGTAGCTAGGTCCCGAGCCATGGAGCGCTTTAAAGATGATAATTAATACCTTGAAGCGCACCCGGAAGACGACAGGCAGCCAGTGCAGCTCGCGCAGGAGAGGTGTTACATGGGTAAACCTAGAAGTACCCAGGATTGCCCGCGCGGCTGCGTTCTGGACCATCTGCAGTCTCCGGGTGCACCTCAAGGGAAGCCCCATGTAGAGAGAGTTACAATAGTCCAGTCGGGACGTCACAAGAGCATGAGTGACTGTGCGAAGGGCGTCCCGATCCAATAGGGGGCGCAACTGGCGAACCAGGCGGACCTGGTAAAACGCCCTCCTAGCCACGGCTGTCACTTGATCTTCCATGGACAGCCGGGCATCTAGGAGGACACCCAAGTTGCGCGCCCCGTCCACAGGGGCAAGATGTTCGCCCCCTATGGCCAGCGATGGAATCAGCTGGTTGAATCGGGCAGCCGGAAACCACAGCCACTCGGTCTTGGTCGGGTTGAGCTTAAGTCCGTTACTTCCCATCCAGCTCCGCACGGCTTCCAGGCACTGGCACATCACCGCTACGGCATCGTTGGGGTGGTTTGGGGTAGATATATACAACTGAGTATCATCAGCGTATAGATGGTATTCTACCCCAAAACCACGGATGATCTCACCCAGCGGCTTCATGTATGTGTTAAACAGGAGAGGCGAGAGGACCGAACCCTGAGGCACCCCACAAGTGAGTGGTCTCGAGGTCGACCTCTGCCCCCCTGTCAACACAAATCCAGACCCAGAACTAGTGACAGACAAGGATGAAAAAGGGGGCATGAATGGGAAACAGTTTTTGAACCTTATGAAAGTTATCTTGAACTCCTAAGGCTTATAATACAATAGCAATGGATAAATAAACTGCACAAGGACACAGAACCAAGCGTAAGTTAGGCTAAAGTGCTAAAGTACATTGATTTCGAAGCCACACCATTTGTCTGTTACTTCCCATTCTTGGCAGTTGCCAGAGCCAAGAATTTCTTCCCTAAACATCCTAGTTTGAAAGTGGCTCGTTCAGAAAAGTTTCCCTTTGCAACATAATGTGATTCATGTTCTCTTTGGTTACAGATGGGAAGTGTAATAAAATGAACTCCACCCCCCCCCCCCCAAAAATGTGAAGCTTCTTTTTTTGAAGAGCCATTGATTATTTTCCATTGCAAATTCAATTTAAGCAAATATCAGCTAATCTTAAATATCTCTGTGCGTTGTGTACATCACGAGCACTGCTGGATATGCAAATTTTATACATATTTTTATTCATACAACAATACAACTCTGTTTCAGTATATGTCTCCACTTTCCTCTGGTTCTTACATCACGAGCCACCAAATCATAAGAACTGTTCTCCTTCTCATCTTCCTAGACTTCCTGGGTTTCACACCACCTTTCATGACTGATAGTATGGGATAGTAGGAGCAAAGCCAGCTACGCTTGGAGTACCGAATGTTGTGACCTTATTTTTAATTGTTTTGCTTTTGAGTCAGTCTTGACTCCTGGTGACTACATGACAAGTCCTTGCAGTTTTCCTGGCAAGGTTTTTGGAAGTGGTTTTCCATTGCTTCCTTCCTAGGCCTGAGTAGAAGTGACTGACCTAAAGTCACCCAACTGGCTACATGCCTAAGGCAGGACTAGAATTCAGTCTCCCAGTTTCTTGCCTTAGCCATTATGCAAAACTGACTCTTATTCTATAAAATATCTAATATTTAATTCATGTACTTGACACCACACTGACACTCTCTCCACTCCTTCCCATGTCCAATTAGAACTGAACCCAATTTGTCTTTGTAAATAGATATAATTTACTACCTACAGCTGATAAACCACATAAATGATATTTTAATAAATAAGCATTGTTCTTCCCTTTGGATCCCATCTCAGTTAGTATATGCAGCATGTCTATCCCTCCCTCCTTCCTTCCTTCCTTCCTTCCTTCCTTCCTTCCTTCCTTCCTTCCTTCCTTCATTCATTCATTCATTCATTCATTCATTCATTCATTATATAGTTGGTTGCTGCACAGCAAGCCAGATTTTAGTTTGATTTGAAATTTTTATCTAGCTCTTGAGTCCTTCCCATAAGTCTTGCATAGGCGGATGTGGTTATTCAATGGTGTTAAAGGTATCATCACAGGTTGTAAGCTATTTCAAGTAAGGCTACCTTTTGCAATTGACCGATGTGGATTTTGTCAATGCGGATGCTATTCAAGTGGTGCTCCAGATCTTTTGTGTGCCTATTACTATTGGTAGTATTGTCACAGTCATCCTACTTCTATTTTCAGGTCTTGGTATTCATTGTTATCATCATAATTACTTAATAAACAATTATCATTTATCAAAAAAATAAGATTGATGGGTAACATAGCTACTTGCTTCACTTGGAAACAAACTCTGGTTGGGAAAGGGTAGGTGGGTAAGTTGCGACAGACCACAGCACTCAGGCAGCCATTTTGTGAAAGGAATCACGTCTTGATCTCAAAATTCAAATCAAGCTCACTGGACAAAAAGGCTGAAGCCCTTAATCTGTATCTCTGATTGGTTTTATCTCTGTAGGGAAAGTGTTTCTAGTCTAGCATCTGGTCCACTTCTATTGTCTTTATGTTTTCCACAGCATGATGGGGCAAGAAGCCGGTTTATGTTTTCCTCTTTGATTACCGTTATTCCTCTGTGTAATTTGGCATTTTGATTTGGAGTAAGTTATTTTTTTCTATGTCGTCGTGATGCAACAAAGAACTTGGAATTGAGTGAGTTAGGAGAATTCCAGTATTCGGAGAGACAGAGAAAGAGAAATGTGTTTAATTATTCTCTTTTTTCCATGATGGAGGTTTATATGAAGAGGAACCTCATGTCAACAGTTTTGTTCTATTTCTGAGCTTTTCAAACTTTGAGGTTTTGTTTTATTTCCACTTTTAATCTTTGGATTGCTATCAAAGAGTTCTAGGCAGCCTTGAAGCTGAGTTAGATGATGAAGTTCCCTTTTTGGGTTCCGCTTCATTTTCTGGGGATCCTTTTGCCAAATGGAGGGCTGGCTGGCAGCAGAGAGGACCAACCAAGATTGTACCAGGCTGATATTCAAGTCGAGTGGCAGAGGAAGAGGCCAGAGAAGGAAGCAGCTCATAATTTCTCAACTTCTACTCTGGTTGCAAACAAAGGTGAAAGCAGTTCAAAACAAAAGGCCAGGGTGTATGTGTAAACAAGGGCAGGGATGGAAAATACCTCTTAAGGGAGACCTCCCTTTAAGTTCCCCAGCCCAATAGCAGGGGAAGTGCTGTGGTTTCCTGTAAGTAAGTTGAAATGTTTGGTGCCATGTTCCAGTTGTAGGTTTGCTTCTTGGTTTTCAGCTGCAGCTGCAGCTTTTGCTAACATTTATCTTGATCTTATTAAATGAGCACAGCAAACAGGTAGTTTTCTTGTTGGCATGAGAATCAGCAACTGGGACTTTAGAGCACCTGATGGACAGGAAATGGAGCCTTTGGTCTCAATGAACAAAATGCTTCTCGCTCAACCTACATTATTTAGAACCACATCACTGGTTCTTAAGCAGTGCCCTCTCTACACCAGCCAAGCCATCATGGCTTTAGTGTAATGTGCAAAGCCTACCATATACTGTAGATCAGGGGTCTCCAACCTTTGCAACTTTAAGTCTGAATGAGCTGAATTCTGGGAGCTGAAGTCCTTCAGACTTAAAGTTGCAAAGGTTGGAGACCCCTGCTGTAGATTACAGGTAATCTTTGTTTGGTAACCACAGTTAGATAGATAGATAGATAGATAGATAGATAGATAGATAGATAGATAGATAGATAGATAGATAGATAGATAGATAGATAGATAGATAGATAGATAGATAGAATTTTATTTCTATAACCGCGTCCTCTCCCCGAGGGGACTCGGAGCGGTGCACAGGGAGAAATTAAAACCACGTAAAATATATACATACATAAATACAATAAAAACAAATTAAATCTAACTATCCCTGCACTAAAATTCCCATTTTAAAATTAACATTTCCTAACCCCTAAGGTAGAGACTAACCTAGGCCGGCCAAGCAGAAAAAGTGAGTTTTTAATTTCTGACGGAAGGAGCGGAGGTCTGTAGTTAAGACCACCAACTTAGTTGTTAAGCAAAGTGGTTGCTAAGTGAAATCTGGCTTCAGTTTCCCTTTGCTTTTTAGACCTATGAAGGTCTGCAAGGATTGTTTGCAGAGTTACTTTTTTATATCACCACTGTGACTGTGAATGAACACCCAATGAGTTGGTTGTTAAGTGAAACTGCAACTGGACTTGCAATCTGACTTCAGCTTTCCTTTGCTTTACAGACCTGAAAAGATCATACATGCAAGAACTGCTTGCAAAATTATTACTTATTACCGCTGTAACTGCAAATGGTTACAAAATAAGTCAGTTTGTAAATGAGAATTACCTGTATAAAAATAGTTTTATGGATTAGAATCATTTTGCCCAAATCATAGAGTAACAAAATCATGGATTAGCACCTTCTGTGTTATATATGTAACGTTCAGAAGCAGAATAGGAGTTTCAGAGATGTGCCTGGGCAGGCCATAATTAAGTCTAGTAACTATTTTTTTTTGAAAAGTATTTTAATGGTTTTTAAAATTTTTACAAGGGAAAAGGTATAGGGTAAAGGTAACATTTTGGTAGCTTCCCTGCCGTTGGTGGTGGCCCTCCCAAAACTTCATAGATTTACAATTTTAAAAGTAAAGGATAAACATATAAAAAGATTACATTGTATAGTAGTCTATATATTCAATTATCTTTTTCTTTGCTATTTTATCTTGTATCAACAATTACAATAGTATTTCAAATAAAATCATTTTTGCGATCTAAGTCTTTTTGCAATTGACTCCTCTTCCCTGTCCCCGGATGGGGCCGTCGCTCCCTCCCAACTGGGAAGAATGTTTTTTAAGTCTAGTAACTATTGTTGTATTGTGGTTGAAACAAACCACAATCTCAAGTTCAAAATGGGTTGTCGTTACCATTTTGAAAACACCTTTTGTTTGAAATAGCTATTTTGTGTTTGAAGTACTCCCTTTCAAACTTGAAACATTTCCAAAATGATCCAAACATCCTATTGGAAGCAATTCAGATTTATAATGCTTTGTCTATACCAGCTGGTGACCACTGATTAGCATGTCCGCCATGAATTGACCTAACCCCCTTTAATTAATTTAAACTGGAAGAAGGAAGAGAACAAAAATAATAAGGGGCTGTGGTTTGGTTGCCAAAGTTGAAGGAACATAACTTGAAGGCAAATATATAAATTCTGGCTGCTTTTCTGCTTTCTGTCCTTAAAGTTTAATATTTTCCTTCATTTGAGACATATTAGATTTTCATAAACATTGCTAGTAGTTAATCTATTTATTTAATCTATTTATCTATCTTGGGCCAGAGGATGGAGCAGTGTTCAATTGAGTCATACACTCCACTCCACCCAACCCAACCTCAGAGGGTGGAGTTTGAAACTGTCATTTTGAAAACAGTACCTCTACCTCCCTTAAGCTACATAGGGGTAAATAAATTAAATATAAAACGTCCAAAAAAACCCCAAACCTGTGACTTTGCAGGTGGAATGAATGAGCAAACATTGCAACTCCAGAAAAAGCTCACCCTTTGGTGGTAGATGGGGTGGGGATCATAATAATATGTTCAACTTCAGGTTCAATTTATTTTTGTTTTTCCCCAAAACCTGCTGTAATATTCTCATATTCTTTGTCTCCCCCTTTCTCCTTAATTGCAAAATAATTTTATTTATTTTACTTCAATGTAATATATGAAGAACGGTTGCAGGGACTGGGGAGGTCTAGTTTAATGAAAAGAAGGATTAGGAGACCCATGATAGCAGTGTTCCAATATCTCAGGGGTTGCCACAAAGAAGAGGGAGTCAGACTATTCTCCAAAGCACCTGAGGGTAGAACAAGAAGCAATGGGTGGAAACTAATCAAGGAGAGAAGCAACTTAGAACTGAGGAGAAATGTCCTGACAGAACAATTAGTCAGTGGAACAGCTTGCCTCCAGAAGTTGTGAATGCCCCAACACTGCAAATCTTTAAGAAGATGTTGGATAGCCATTTGTCTGAAATGGTATAAGGTTCCTGCCTAGACAGGGGATTGGACTAGAAGACTTCCAAGGTCCCTTCCAACTCTGCTATTGTATTGTATTGTATAGTATTATATTATAATCCCAGGGAGTTGGAAGTTCCTTTTGTTTTTGCTGCTGTGACATGGAGCTAGACAAAACTTGGATCCCAGGATTCAGTTTTGATCACCGCAATATAAAAAAAGATATGGAGACTCTGGAAAGAGTGCAGAGAAGAGCAACAAAGATGAATGGGGGACTGGAGGCGAAAATATTCAGATGCTCTGGGTGCCCCATCACTGGAGGCTTTCAAGAAGAGACCAGGCAGCCATTTGTCTGAAATGGTATAGGCCAGTGATGGTGAACCTTTTCGGCACTGAGTGCCCAAACTGGAACATACACGTGCGCTGGAGTGCCGGAAACCTGTAGACCAGCTTGCCGGTGTGCATGCTGGCCAATGCAACGACCTGCTGGCTAGTGTGCATGCACGCGTCAGCCAGTTGGTCTTTGGGTATCCAGCGCTCACATGCGCACCGGCCAACTGGTATTGGGTTTCTGGCACTTCGGCGTGCACGAAGACAATCTGGCCGGTGCTGATGCCGGAAACCACAAGAGCAGCTTGTGATGGTATGCGTGCCACCTCTGGCATGTGTATCATAGGTTGGCCATTACGGGTATGGGCTCTCCTGCTCAAGTAGAGGATTGGATTAGATGACGTCCAAGGTCCCTTTCAACTTTGGTATTCTGTAAAGTTTTTCCCTCTTTTACAATATTTCTCAATAAGTCTGTGGGCTGAGCTGCTACCATCATGATTTCAGAATTTGCATCTTTGACTTTGTATGATTCTTGGAAGGAGGGAATGGACTGAAGGTGAAACAGCGCAGTCAAATCCTGCATTTGCGTGGACGAGACAAAGTTCAAGGGAAGGCAGACGTTGTTGACTGTGCAATCTCTTTTCCATTCTGGTCCCGCAGCCTCGAGATCTGCGCTGTCGGTTTTGGTTTTCTTATCTTCGATGTCAAATGAGGAGCTGAGGAAATACTGTCTCCTCCATAGGCCTCATCCACTTCCACTCCTGCTGCAGCTTTGCCTGGCTTGAGACCTGTTTGGCTATTTACGGAGCTCCTTGGCTGTAACTTACACGCAGGGAAATCCCGACCTTTTTAGGCGTATCGCTTTTCTGTGGGAAAGAATAAATAGAGAAGGTTCACACCCTGGTTGGCATGCCAACTTTCAAATGCAACAGGAAAAAACAGGGCAGGGAGGTAGTTAGAAAATAAAAAAGCAAGCAGAGGAGATCGAGTACAGCTAGACCTCATTCATTGCTATGGCTTATTGCTTTGAATAAGATATATTATTTTTGCAACTATCTGCAGTATTTTTTTTAATCTCTGCTGTTAGCCCTTATTCTGAATAGTTGATTGCTTCATCTTAATGTCAGTAGATTAATTTGAAATTATACTAATGAAGAATAACCTTTCTATTAATAGGCGAGTGAATAAATTTGGAAGCTCAGAGCTTCCAAATGTGATTATCTCAGAGCTTCCGTGATGTGTTTGTCTTCACATCAGGGCTAACTTGACCCAAAGGAGGGACAGCACTACAACTGATCAGTGGACCAAATGCTCAGGCAGACTTGAACTACAGCCTGAAGGGTGTTCTTGGGGCTTAGAGTTGAGGTTCTTCTATGTTGGCCAAAGAAATACTGCAGATAGTGTTGACATGTCAAGCAACAGCCTAATGTGGTTGTTTGATTAGGATGTTAGATGTTCTGATTCCCTCTCTTCACAAGATGATTAACTAGATGAATTGCTACTTGGCAGCTTGCCTGAACTAACCTGAACTAGACTGAAAGATTACACCACGACACGAACTCTCTGTCTCTGTAGATTCTCTGTTGTTTCCTGCAAACATACTCTTCACAGAGGATTTCTTTTAAAGCCTCTTGGAAGGGGCCAGTCAATTAGGCAGCTGATACTCATTATCTCCTCCGGTTGCGTTGACGTTGCCTCCTCTTGATCCTTCTTAGCCTGACATCAGGGACAAATTGAGTGTCCTCCTCCCCACTACACCAAGCCCCAGGTGCCTCCTGCTGCCCAGCTGGGCTCTCTGCTCTCTCACTCTCAGCCTCCTCCTCCAGAGCAGACCCATAGACCTCCTCACTAGAGGAATCCATCAGCATCTCATCCGGAGCCGGCTGGGCCACAACACTGGTGGATCTGAAATTGATGAGTTTATGAAGGCTAATAAAATTAAAGGGATAAATTTGTTCTTGCTGCAAGTGGCCTGCCTGAAAGAAGGGGAGGACAGCTTTGCCTTGCTTGGTTATCTTGTAGATCTTGTTCCAAACCTGGGGACAGATAAAACTGAAGTCCTGGTGTATTCTTAAACCAGAGGTGGTATTCAGCAGGTTCTGACCAGTTCTTGTGAACCAGTAGCGAAAATTTTGAATAGTTTGGAGAACCGGTAAATACCACCTCTGACTGCCCCCCCCCCCAATCTATTCTCTGCCCCCTGAGTCCCAGCTGATCGGGAGGGAATGGGGATTTTACAGTAACCCTCCTCTGCCACGTCCACCAAGCCATGCCATTGCCTACCAAGCCACACCCACAGAACCGGTAGTAAAAAAAAAATTGAATCCCACCACTGTCTTAAACGCATTACTTGCTTGATGCTGGATAAGAACTAAAAATCCAGAGGAACAATTGTAATACCTGTTATACCTAACAATTGTAAGACAGTCATGTATTGGTTGCCGCAAAATGACAGTTCTTTGCAATGAGGAAGTCGTCTCCTTGGCATCACCAATTTTTTAAAAAAAAGAGAAGAACCTATGAAGGAGCTCTTTTCCACTTTGTTCTGCTTAAAAGTTGCCAAACCTACAATAGTGTGTGTGTGTGTGGTTTCCAAGAAAAGTTTTGAAGTTGTAAGTGTCCCCACCTCTTCATGACGAGCATCAAACCACACAAATATGCCTGAGCATACTCATGCACACACACACACCACCTCCACTTTCTTATAGATGTGCGCATGCGCTATGAGCCATATACCTTATCTTGCACTTCCCACATCACTCCTGCTTTCTTTTATTGTGGCATGATTTCTAATAGTTACTCATAAAGCCTGCTGTAAAAGAAACACAAATTCTTTATCTTGGGATCAATTCAAAAGGCACAAATTGTGGGCCAACTTTTGAAATCTCTTGATCAGGCAGCAAATGGACAGAAATGCAACACGGAGACTATGAAGAGGGGAAAGAGTTTATGTTGAAGTCTGCATGGCCAAGTTCTTAAAAATAAAATATTTTCTTTCACGGTGATCTTGACTCTTGGTAATTACATAGGTAGGTCCTTTTATTTTTCTTGGCAGCACTATGGATATGGATGACCATTGCTGCCTAGTGTTGTTTTTCAACCTCTCAGTCTAGACTAAAATTGTGGGATTTCCTGGGGTTTTCCCATCTAAGTACCAACCTGACTTGGCATGAACGTGTTTAGCTTCTGAGCCCATTCAGGGTTGAGAAAAGGAGGCAGACAAGGCATAAATGAACAGAGCTAATTTACAGCCCATTTTAGAAATATATAACAAGATTCACTGGTTACTTCTGTCATTCTACAAAGCACAATGAAACAACCATTGCTTTTGCTGGAGGAAAACTTAACTTTTGGCTCTTCCCAACTACTAACATCTCTGGTCAGCAACCATTTCCTTAGGCCAGTAGTTCTCAACATTTGTATCTTCTTGTTGTTAGTTGTTGCAAAGTCGTGTCCGACCCATTGCAACCCCATGGACAACATTCCTCCAGGCCTTCCTGTCCTCTACCATCCTCTGGAGTCCATCTAAGTTCACGCTGACTGCTTTGGTGACTCCATCCAGCCACCTCATTCTCTGCTGTTCCCTTCTTCTTCTGCCCTCAATCTTTCCCAGCATCAGGCTCTTCTCCAGTGAGTCCTTCCTTCTCATTAGGTGGCCAAAGTATTTGAGTTCCATCTTCAGGATCTGGCCTTCTAAGTGGCAGTCAGGGTTGATCTCCTCTAGGACTGACCGATTTGATCGCCTTGCAGTGCAAGGGACTCGCAGGAGTCTTCTCCAGCACCATAGTTCAAAGGTCTCAATTATTTGGCATTCAGCCTTTCTTATGGTCCAACTTTCACAGCCATACATTGCAACTGGGAAAACCATAGCCTTGACTATGTGCACTTTTGTTGGCAGATTGATGTCTCTGCTTTTTAGTATGCTGCTTAGATTTGCCATAGCTTTCCTCCCCAGGAGCAATTTGTATCTTAAGACCCAGCAATCCCATGGTCAAAGAGCTTAGCTTCCACCAAAATACAAAAAAAAACCCACTTTTCCTAAGAGAATTACTTATTTCCATGCACAGTTATTAATAGCTTTAGGTTAAAGTAGGGTTGAAGTGCACTCAAAAACTGCGGTAATATGGATGATGATAAATTTCACTGCTGTGACTGTGAAACTCTAAAAGGAGAAATAGTTTTTTTCCCCTCTTAGGAAAGATGTGAAAATGATGTGAGAAGTTGTATTTTACCAGCTAGCATCTCAGCCAAAAGGAATTAGAGTTCTCCTTAGAGTAGAACACCGTTTTTCCAATCTCGTGAACTTTAAAATGTGTGGACGTCAACTCCCAGAATCCTCCAGTCACCTTGGCTGGCTAGAGAATTCTGGAAGTTTATGTCCAGGCATCTTAAAATTTCCCAGGTTGAGAAACAGTGAAATGGACTAAAACAATGCAATGCAGAGTTTCTCTCAGTCAAAAGAACATCTCAGTACAGGTAGTCCTTGAATTACAACCTCAGTTGAGTCCCAAATTTCTGATGTTAAGTGAGACAGTTGTTAGGCCCTGGGTCCTAACAAGGAGAAGGGCGGGGTATAAATTCGAATAAATAAATAAATAAAATAAGTGGATGCTGCCCCATTTTACGACCTTTCTTGCCACAGTTATTAAGTGAATCACTGCAGTTGATAAGTTAGTAACCCAATTGTTCACTGAATGCGGCTTCCCCATTGACTTGGCTTGTCAAAAAGTCGCAAAAGGTGATCACAGGAACTTGGGACACAGTAACGGTCGTAAGTATGAACCCGTTGCCAAACCTCTAGATTTTGATCATGTGATCATGGGGATGCTACCAAGGGCGAAAAATGATCCTAAGTCACTTTTTCCATGCTGTTGTAACTTTGAACGTAAATGAACTGTTGTAAATCGAGAACTACCTACACAGCCCTGACCCATAAGATCCCATTCAGATAGTCCTCAACTTACAACAGTTCATCTAGTGACTGTTCAAAGGTACAACATAACTGAAAACAGTGACGACTGTTTTTCACACTTACGGCCATTGCAGCCTCCCCTTTGTCCTATGATCAAAATTCAGATACTTGTCTACTGGTTCATATTTATGACAGTTGCGGTCTCCCAGGGTCATGCGATCCCCTTTTGCGACCTTCTGACAAGCAGAGTCAATGGGGAAATCAGGTTCGCTGAACAACTGTGTTACTAATTTATCTACTGCAGTGCTTCACTTAACAACTGTGGGAAGAAGAGTCGTAAAAGGGGGTAATAGAAATTTTGGGTTCAATTGTGATCGTAAGTTGAGGACTACCTGTAATCAATTGAGAAGTAACTTCTTCTTCTCTCTTGTATATGGATTTGGGGAGATTTCCCAAAGTGTTTTTTCAAGAGACAACTTGACTTTCTGGTTTTTGTTTGAAGATGTTTCGCTTCTCATCTAAGAAGCTTCTTCAACTCTGACACCATCCAGTCAGGTCTTGCGTTTTTGTAGGCTTCAGCCCATCCAAAGGAATCCTTCCAATTCCCGTCCCTTTGAAAGAGGAAGATTCTTTTAACCAGCAATAGCACTTGGACTTATATACAGCTTCACAGTGCTTTTACAGCCCTCTCTAAGCAGTTTACAGTCAGCCTGTTGCCCCTAACAATCTGGGTCCTCATTTTACTGACCTCGGAAGGATGGAAGGCTGAACCAACCTTGAGCTAGTGAGATTTGAACTGCTGAACTGCAGCTAGCAGTCAGCTGAAGTAGCCTGCAGTACTGCACTCTAACCACTGCACCCATTCTAACCATTGCATCAGCTCTAACCACTGCGCCACCAGGGCTTAAAATGTTCACTTTGTTATTGAATATAACCTGGTAAAAATGGCTTTGACAAATAGGTACATTTTTCCTCTATTTCATTTATCCGAGCTTTATTTATGCTGTGATTTCACATGAGAATCAACAAGTGATTTTTCAAACTCCATCTCTTCAATACATCAAATGGTTAGATTTTGGATGCAAGAAATCCAACTGACCACGAGTTGGCAGTCATGAGAAGCAAACACTCTTTACTGCCACCTAGTGGCTGATTGCTTGTTGATCAAATCACTTTGGAAAAAATAATGTAGCCAGGCTTGAGAGCATCGCACAGGTGAACGTGTCTTTTACACACACTGAAACCCCTTTCTTGACCTCTAGCTTCATGAATCTTTATGCGGTGACTGAATTGGCTGCACAAAATTCTAACTTTTGCCATCTGGTTCCTAAGAGAGAAACAAACTCTTGAATGCCCTCAAGAGTGGTTGGTAGGGGCAGGTCCCTTGGAAGAAATTCAAAATGGATGTAGGGAGTGCTCCAACCTTTCAGGAGCATTCTTAGCACAAATGCTCTGTATGACAATGGGTGGCAGCTTTTTTTTTTCCAGATTTCAGCCAGGAAAAAAAATCATTGGTTGTTGCCTTTTACAGTGTCGCACATGTATTCTAGGTGCTTGTATGCCTTGGTAAGGCCACACTTGGAATAATGCATTCAGTTTTGGTCGCCATGATGTAAAAAAGATGTGGAGGCTCAGACTGCAGAGAAGAACAACAAAGATGATTAGGGGACTGGAGGCTAAAACATATGAATGGTTGCAGGAACTGGGCATGGCTAGTCTAGTGAAGAGAAGGACCAGGGGAGACATGACAGCAGTGTTCCAATATCTCAGGGGTTGCTACAAAGAAGAGGGAGTCAAACTATTCTCCAAGGCACCAGAGGGTAGAACAAGAAGCAATGGGTGGACACTAATTAAGGAAGGAAGCAACCTAGAACTGAGGAGAAATTTCCTGACAGTTAGAACAATTAATCAGTGGAACAGCTGGCCTCCAGAAGTTGTGAAGGCCCCAACACTGGAAGTCTTTAAGAAGACGTTGGATAGCCATGTGTCTGAAATGGTGTAGGGTTTCCTGCCTAAGCAGGGTGTTGGACTAGTAGACCTCCAAGGTCCCTTCCAACTCCGCTATTGTATTACATTGTATTAAGGGCATGTTGGGAGCTCACTGCAATTTATGCTGGTAAGGTTTCTTCCTGGTTTCAGGTTGGGAGGAAAGCACAACAAAATTGCTATGGGGCTGAGTTGCTTACTTACCCATCTGGAGCAAAGGAAATTATTTTTGTCTCTACTGAATTTCACACATGTCCACCTACTTGACTATCTTTTACAGAGATCCGGGCAACTCTTCTGATCTTTTCTTCCAACTGTTGCATCTCTCATTAACATTTAGAAAGGCTGTAAATCCTGGTGCCAGTGAGCTTTTGATCTCTACTTTACATGCTGTAATGGAATGTGGGAAAGGCCTTGGAGAGAGAAAGCAAATTGCACTTCCCGACTTGCAAGGTTCTGTCAATGTAGCATTATTATGCAGGTGGTCCTCGACTTAGCACTGTAATTGGGCCCCCATTTTTGGTTGCTAAGTGAGTTTTGCCCCATTTTATGACTTTTCTTGCCACGGTTGTTAAGTGAATCGTTGCAGCTGTTAAATTAATCACCCAATTGTTAAATGAATCTGGCTTCTCCATTGACTTTGCGGGTCAGAAGATTGCAAAAGGGAATCGCATGAGATGGGGAACACTGCAACCTTCATAAATAAGAACCAGTTTCCAAGCATCCAAATCGTGGTCACTGCAATGGTCATAAGTGTGAAAAATGGTCATGTCACTTTTTCCAGTGATGTAACTTCATTTTAATGTAAAATTTCATTTTAATGTATGCCGATTAGTGTACATTCAAAGTGACAATAAAATTATTGTTCTGTCCTATCCTATCCTCTTCTATTCATGGTCACTTAAAAGAAGTGTTGTAAGTCAAGGACTACCTATAATAACGTAGAATTAACTCACCTGGTTGTGATTTCTATCTGGTTTATCCCACCAGCCCAACATCAACCTTACAATTCTGAAAGTACAATTTCCCCTCTTGTTGCTTTTACTCTGCCCCTTGACAAACTAGGGTGGGTGTCTTCTAATCTACTTGTCCCTCCCAAAGACCAGCTGTGGGCTATGTCTCTTATCTCTTGGCAGCATCTCTTTGTCCAGTCTCCCAAGAGGACATTTAATCAGATTAGCTCAAAATCTCCCAGCTGTATTTGCAAAACATAGTCAAACTTGGTTAATATTAACACTAACATTGGATACATTTTTGAAGGTTAGCATTTGTACAAATCTTGTGCATTTGGTTACTTTATGATGCACTATAGTGTACAAATCCAGAAAATGGATTAATTCACTAATGAGGTATAGGTTGGTCAGGCTAAAAGGTAGGTAAAGGTCCCCCTCGCATATATGTGCTAGTCGTTCCCGACTCTAGGAGGCGGTGCTCATCTCTGTTTCAAAGTCGAAGAGCCAGCGCTGCCTGAAGACGTCTCCATGGTCATGTGGCCAGCATGACTAAATGCCAAAGATGCATGGAACGCTGTTACCTTCCCACCAAGGTGGTCCCTATTTTTCTACTTGCATTTTTACATGCTTTCTAACTGCTAGGTTGGGGGAATCTGGGACAAGTATCGGGAGCTCACTCCATTAAGCGGCACTAGGGATTCGAACTGCCGAACTGTCAACCTTTCTGATTGACAAGCTCAGCATCTTAGCCACTTAGCCACCACATCCCTATCTGGACAGGCTAGCATGCAGCATTAAAGTCGAGAAAAAGCAGAGATCATAATATAGTTAAAGTGATGCATTACAAATAAATATACATTCTGTACTGATATAGCTAGTCTTTGATGTGCAACCACAATGGAGCCCAATATTTCTGTTGCCAAGCTAGACATTAAATGAATTTTGCCTGATTTTAATACCTTTCGTGTCACAATTGTTATGTGAATCACTGCCGTTGTTAAGTTAGTAACACGAATCTGGTGTCTCCATTGACTTTACTTGTCAAAATTTCATAAAACGTGATTATATGATCCTGGGACACGGCAGCGGTCATGGATATGAGTCAGTTGCTAAGCTTCTGAATTTGGATGGTGTGACCATGGGATGCTGCAACAGTTTAAGTGTGAAACACAATACCTTTGTTGTCACTTCAAACGGTCACTAAACGAACTGTTAGGACTTACCTGTATGTACATTACAATTAGATCATTTATTTTGTTAAATTTAAAGAGAAATTTGGAATAAAAAGCAAATGGTTGTTTGAACAGCTGAAAAGGCAAAAAAGAAACAAAGAGCCTTTATTTCTGTATTAGTTACTTGAGTTTTTTTCTTGAATTGTGAACTTAGAGGTCTGCTGATGTCAAAAAATCAGCATCTTTAAGATTTGGAAAGCTTGAGAAGACTGATCTGTGGTAGAAATCATAATATCCATGTCTAAAATATCTAAAATAAAGATTTGTTTGTTGGAATTACTAAAGTTTGGAAACTTTTCTGAGGAATCAGTGCAGTGTTACTGTGTGAGATTGTTAGACTATGAGCTCCAGGATCAAATATCCATTTGATATGGGAGAATTAATGTCCAAATTGGAGTGCATTTCTTTTGTACAGGTGTTTATTCAAAGCTTTCAACTCCTCTTTTTAATTTTAAAAGCATTCCAAAATGCTTAGAAAATGAACTATATTAGAATGGAATGCACATTTCTTCTTCAACTATGTATAAATGAGTGTAGATCTACATGTAATATATATAAAGCAAAATCTACATTAATACAGAAAGGGAACAAAAGGGTTTCAACAATCAACACTTTAGAAATGGATACAGATTTTTAAAAATTCTTTGTCTTCAACCAAATTCTTCAATTCCAAGTGCCCACCTTTAAAATTAAAAATTCAAAGTATAGGGTGTTTTTTTTAATGAGAGGGCTTTAGTGATTTCCCATGGAAAGATGCATTTAGTCTTCTTGATGTTAAATGCATACAGAAATCTTGGCCATGATGAGTTAATTAGTTGTTGATGGTGGCCTGTACCATAACCATGGCGACAGTACAATTTGTTGGCTTGTCGTGACTGAAGAAAAAGGAGAAATATTTGATGGTTTCAAACATTAAAAAAAAATCAATGCATTCAAGTCTAAAATTTCTGATATTTCAATGACAGCAGGAACACAGAGTTTCAATCACAGTTGTTAAAATCCAATCCTAGATCTTTCATATATACAGGTCCAGGTACCCTCTGGATAAGGGACACAGTGCCTCAGTGGCTAAAGACACCGAGCTTGTCAATCAGAAGGTCGGCAGTTCGGCGGTTCGAATCCCTTGCACCGCATAACGGAGTGAGCTCCTGTTATTTGTCCCAACTTCTGCCAACCTAGCAGTTTGAAAGCACGTAAAAATGCAAGTAGAAAAATGAGGACCACCTTTAGTGGGAAGGTAACAGCATTCCATGCACCTTCGCCGTTTAGTCATGACCACGGAGACGTCTTCGGACAGCGCTGGCTCTTCAGCTTTGAAATGGAGATGAGCTTCATGCCTTCAAAAGAAATAACAAGTAAGTCCAGTTGCCTAGATGACCGAGAATCTCTACAGACTAATAGTCACCATCATCCTCTTCTTACCTTACTGGGTGAGAATTCTAAGAGTTACAATCCGAGGCTTCTCAAAATGTATGAGATTGAGAAAGGTGGCTGTAGTGTAGCATTACTACTTTTCTGATGTTGCTCTACACTTACGTTCAGGTGAGGGTGACTGATGTATGGATGGAAAAGCATGATTTACTTAAGAATCCAAAAGCTATAAATAGTAAAGCAGAATGTAAAAAAAAAAAGAAAGAAGAGCAAAACCAAAACAATGGCTTGGAGACAAATTGCAAACCCACCGTCAAAATCTAGATTAAAAAATATTTTCCAACTTGGTATTGGAAGAATGTCAATGAGTGAACCCAGATTTTTATTTGCTGTTTTACAAACTGGGGACTATACAACTAAAATCACTCCCTTCCTCGAAAAATAAGTACTCAGAGCAAGACTTCATAGGTGTTTTTAAATGGACAGGTGTCTGCAGAAATCCTGCCCCTAAATTACAAGGAAGTGTAAACAACTGTGGAGCTGTGTTTCTGATAATAATTAGTTCATACTTCAGCTCCCTTGTTCACATCCTTGTTGGGTGAAAAACATGATGGTTTTAAGATGCATTTGTTAAGATTTAAAATAATAGCTCACCCTCACAATGGAATCAGTGGGTGGAAATTTCAGGGAAAGCAGATTTCCGATAACAGTAGAAAAAAAATACTTCCTGGTTAACTTTAGAACAGTCTGCTTGGAAAACTATTTAAGTAGCTTCATCGTTCAGGAAAGGTGTGGGTCCTGCCCCCATTTACCTGTATATGTGGGCATCTCTCCTCTTGAGACTTTCAACTAAAAAAAAAAATCTTGGTAAAAAAGGGGCTTCAACTCCCCTTCTGTGGTGTAGGAGGGAAAGTGCAGCCTCAACGCCAATAGACCGTACCTCAATTAACGCAGACCTAGGTGTTGATGCTGGACACATAGATTCATACAATCACAGGGCTAGAAGGAACCTTGGAGGCCTTCCGGTCCAACCCCTCTGCCCAAGACAGGAGATATTATAGCATCCTGGGCAAAATGGCTCTCCAATCTTTTCTTGATGACTTCCAGCGATGAAGCACCCACAATGTCGGGAGGCACAAACTTGTAAAATATGCCTTCCAGAATGGTTTAAACAGTTTGTGTAGTTTAAATTAATTAAATTGAATTAAATGTAAACATATAGTTCATAGGGATCTAGTACAGTGGTGGGTTCCGGGTCCCGTCGCAACTGGTATGCTGTGATGGGGCCGGGCGCCCACCATGTGCACACATGCTGTGCACGCATGCGCACCCACCACCCATGATGCTCCAGATGCTCAGCTGAGTGTCGCACAGGTGCTGTACACTGTGTGCGCATGCGCAAATGCAGGTAAGGAACGTGGGTGGGCCGGTGGGCCCTCTGAAGCACCGTATCGGAACGGTGCCTGCTGCTCTCAGCAGGGCCCGGTACACCTGTACTGGGGTGTACCGGCTGGAACCTACCACTCATATAGTAGCTCAGTGGCTAAGTCGCTGATCTTGTCGATCAGAAAGGTTGGCAGTTCGGCAGTTCAAATCCCTAGTGCCATGTAACAGAGTGAGCTCCCTTTACTTGTCCCAGCTTCTCCCAACCTAGCAGTTTGAAAGCATGTAAAAATGCAAGTAGAAAAATAGCTTTGGTGGGAAGGTAACAGCGTTCTATGCGTCTTTGGCAATTAGTCATATTGGCCACATGACCACGGAGAAATCTTCGGACAGCGCTTGCTCTTCAGCTTTGAAAAGGAGACGAGCACCACCCCCTAGAGTCGGGAACGACTAGCACATATGTGCAAGGGGAACCTTTACCTTTTTATGGTTTAAATTCCTAAAAGTTCAGGTTCGGATTCTTTAAACCTTTGAAAACGAGAGCAGTGAGGTGCACATGCACATATAGGATGTGGTACAGTGGGCCTTGCTGAATCGCATGAAGGTGGTTTCTGAATTCTCCACCCACAACCCTGTTCCTAGAAATCTCTGTAAAAACCCAATTTGGTGGATGTGTGATAAGAGACGTTCATTCCCTGGAGTGAATGTCCCTTATTCACCAAGTCTTCATTGTGTTGATCAATCTACAAGAACTAGAAGGAAATTGAAAATCACAGAAGGAGGGAAGTGCTGTTGCTTCTTGAGATACTGATCTCAACTACCTGTTCTCTCAACCAAGATCGCCTGCAACACACCACACTTACAACTAAGTCCTAGCTCAAATTATACTTCCTAAACTACAGTCAATTAAAACCTTTATACATCTAGTTCTACCGGTCTTGAGCTTGCAGTCTGGTTCCCTGATCTCCAACTCAGATTTTTACAGATTGGGGTTTCTTTTCTGAATTATCTTCCAGCCAGCCCAAAATAAGAGCTTTGATGGGAATAAAGGCAAAAGGTATAAGCAACATAGACTTCTTTTTAAAAGCCCTGCCATGAGAAGAAAACTCCCAGCCCCATGCTGTTTTGATAGGCTTCAGTTGTGCAGATTGTTCGTAAAATATGTCCCAACATCACAGGGCCAGGGACGAAGTCTATGAAATCCCACTCAAAATTTCTGTTCTGGATAACATAGAATAAGAGAGTGGTTCTCAACCTGTGGGTCGGGACTCCTTTGGGGGTCGAACAACCCTTTCACAGGGGCCACCTAAGACTATCGGAAAACAGAAATTCCTGTTTCCACCCTCCAGGAGCCTCCAGAGGCCAGGGAAGGAACTCCCCCCCCATGGTGTAGGAGGCCAAGTAGGCCACACCCACTATGGTCACAGCCACCCAGCAACCAGGCAGAGAACCCTTTGCTAAAATTTTTGAAGCCCACCCCGGGAAAACATGTCAACAGTTTGGGGAATGGCGTCAAGCTGGCCACGCCCACCCAGTCAGCCATGCCTGCCCAGCCCCCTGTGGTCAACCACAGCCCCGATTTGGCCCTCAATGAAATTGAGTTTGACACCCCTGATATATATATATCATAGTACCATCTAATCTACATTTACCACATGGATATTGTGAGAAACTTTGTTATTTGTTTCCAGAGACTGAGGCATTCACTTGTTAGGCCAATATGATCATTCCAGTGGTGGGTTTCCGGATCCCAGTGCAACCAGTACGGTGCAACGGGACCCAGCGTCCCATCACATGAATGCGGACAACACGCACGCAAGCACGCGCATGCATCCTTCCCTCCTGCAACGCCTCCGCAACGCTCCAGCTCCAAACCTCAAGGATTGTTCACCTTTTTACATTGCTGGAGCAGCTCATCTCTTCCCCTTTAAAAAAGACACGGCTGTGAAAGAAAAAAAAAGAGAAACAGGGAGAAAGGAAGAGTGCCATCAAGCTCATCCTGATGGAAATTGGGAATGAGGAACCGAAGGAAAAGTTGGCAGTATGAAATCTTGCATTAAGCTGTCAACCGTGGTTGAGAAATGACAGGCATCCCCTCTCCCCTCCCCTCTTCTCCCTTCTACACACACACACACACACACACACACACACTTTAGCATGCATAAGATGCGGTTTCTCAGTGTGTGGGCTCAAATGTAGCTGGTTAAAATAACAGTTTATTTTTTTTTAAAGGTTTTGGCGAGAAGCAGTGTCCCCAAAATGATATCGTCAGGGAGTTACTGTTCTTTGTCTTGCTTATAACTGACAACTGTGGTTCTTCCTGTTCCATTATAAATTTCATTTGAGAGGGAGGGAGGGAGAGAGGAGAGGGGTATCCACCTAGTACAGGGGTGGGCAAACTTTGCAACTTTAAATCTTTGCTGGCTGGAGAAGTCTGGGAGCTGAAGTCCTTCAGACCTAAAGTTGCAAAGTTTGCCCACCCCTGCCTTATCAGCTTGGGGTTACTTTGAGGCCAAAGTACCATTGGCTGGAAGGATAAAAATGTCAGGCCAGCAGCCATCTTTTCTTTTGGATCTCAGGCCTGTCACACTTACTATTATTCTACTATGCATTTTCTATGGTGGGAAAATGGGAGGGGAAATTATACAGAGTTGGATGATATGTAGCCATAACAAAATTCTTTCTAGAAAGCCAAGGTCATCCTTTGTCTCTGCACCTGGATGGAACTGGTTGGGTGGAACTGCCAGCATGGCAGTGGAAGATTGGACCATGTGATGGATTTGTGGGTGTGGGGGCAAGATCTTGAGCTTTCAACTGGGTGGGGCAAACCGGGAAGCTTTCAGATTTGGGTTTTCCCAGATGTGGCTCTTTTAATAAATTGGAACTTTGAGGTCTTCTAGTCCAACCCCTGCTCAAGCAGGAAACAGGGTGCTCAAGCAGGAAACATGATGGCAAAGCTGGCTGGAGAAGTCTGGGAGCTGAAGTCCTTCAGACTTAAAGTTGCAAAGTTTGCCCACCCCTGACCTAGTAGAAAGATATAAATAAACGTCCCTCCTGCTACATTTACTTTTCTTTTTAACATCCCCTTTTGTCCTACCTCTGTTTCCCTTCCTTCTCACTTCCTTTAGGATGGCAATTTACCTTCTACTCACCTTGGAAGAATGTACAGGTAGCCCTCAATTTATAACAGTTCATTTAGTGACTGTTCAAAGTTGAAAACTGACAAAAATTGACATATGACCATTTTTTCACACTTATGACTGTTGCAGCATTCCCATGATCACACGATCAAAATTCAGATGCTTGGCAACTGGCATGTACTTAGGACGGTTGCAGTGTCCCAGGGTCATGTGACCATCTTTTGCGACCATCTGACAAGCAAAGTCAATAGAGAAGCCAGATTCATTTAACAACGGTGTTACTAATTTAACAACTGCAGTGATTCACTTAACTGTGACAAGAAAAATCCTAAAATGGGGGAAAGTCACTTAACAAATTTCTCACTTAGCAACATCAATTCTGGGCTCAATTGTGGTCATAAATCGGGGATTACCTGTACAGTGTCCATAAAGGGCCATATATCTCTCTTAATGGAGCACCGACTTGCTCAGTGAACTAAATTGGACATTGTTTTATGGCAGTTTTGAAGGTAATTTTTAAGGCTACAGCTTAACTCTCTTATCTCTTGGATAATTGGTATGTGCCAGCAATGTGGCTAATACACTCTCTGCACAAAAGATGCATGCAACAAAGGTCTTGCATTCTAGCAAACAGGAAAAGATAACATCGATCTACAAGGAGAAAGCCTCAGAAATGAACATAGCTTAATTTTGCTAAAATTGGGTCACAAACAAATTTGTTGTTTTAGGACTGCTTCCCCCACCCCTCCCCAACTAGGGCATTGGACCCCCAGTTCCCTCCTCCCCAGCCAGTAACACTAATTGTCATTGTTGCAATGCCATCTCCTACTTCAGTTTTTTCCCACCAGCCATCTGCAGCCTGCTTTATCTGCTTTTAAAAGAACAAGGATCTTGCCACATTCTTTCGGTAAATCGACAGAGATGGGTGCTAACATCCAGCTGTTTTCCTGGGCTGTAGCTTCCTTTTGTGGCTACTTGGATATGTTGTGAAACACTTCCATAATGAATTAAGCTACAAGATTCAGTTGGTTTTGAATCTGTCTTCAAGTTTTTGTCTCCAAAAAGTGCTCTTGGTCTTTGTTTTTGTTTTTTAACTTGCAGCTGGAGTTGAAAAAAGCAACATTATTAGTTTTCTTATTCTTATTTACTTCCTCTTCCATTTCCTGAATTTTTCTGGGAATATAAACTTTATTGTCTTATTTTTCTGTTGTAACCAAGTTTCTTTTGTGTCTACACTGAGGGAATCTTGCTTGGTGTACGCTCAAGGAACTGAGATATTTGTAGATTTTAACTGTAGTTTGGTACTCAGGACCATTTTCTGTTATTTCTAATAAAAGAGAATGTCTGTAGCTCCGGATTGATCTGTGGTTTCTGGGTACTCTCTGAACGTGGTTGTTTGTTTGCAGATGTTTTATTACCCAACTAGATAACCTTATCAGTGCAAGAGAGTGTGGGGTTTCCTGCCTGTTTATATGCTTGCTCTGCCAGATTTGGTGGGAGCAAATTCCTCCTTATTGTTTTCTGGATTATTGCTTTTGCCTGATCGTTTGTCTTGTATTGATCCCTGCTTCTCTGAGTGTTAGATGTTAAAGGAACTGTGTTCTAGTCTTCCTGTTTCCTTCCTGAGTTTTGTTTGTTTGTTTGTCTCTTTTAAATGGAATGCACCTGGTTGAGTAATGAAATATCTGCAAGCAAACAACTGATCTCAAAGAGTACTAAGAATGTCGTGATACCTATTTCTGTTCTTACTGTTCTTTAATCATACAGCATTGGAAGAGGAGCTAACCCAAAATTCTATTTGATTGATAATACAGGTTTGAAGACATCATTATATATTCAAGCTACACTGACTTGCCTATGAAGCTCTTTTTTTCTCTGATTCAAGGAAATATTCATGAGTTCTTAGCAGCTGCTGGGAAAAGGATTTGCCCCTCCTGGTAATTTTCAGCACCAGAGATCTTTGTCCTTCAATGCAAAATCTATAGAGCAAAACCAATTATGAGCCTGCATATTTAAAAAAAAAAAAAAAAAAGGAAAGGATTAGGCATTCAATTTCTACTCAGGCCACTGAATTAACACATATTTCCTTGATTCATATATAAACTCAAACAATGGGTTGAATTTACCAAACAGAATAAGACAGAAAAAACTAACCAATATTTAGACATTTCAGAAGTGTATCTGCTAGATTTATGACCCTCCTGGTTAGTTTGTATGATGTGAATACAAGTGTTATTGTTTTCCCAGAAAAGTTTGTCTTTGAAATACTGCATCAGATCACAATCTAAGAAAGTTGTGAGTTGTGCACGATAGTTTCCATTCCAAAAAGCAATTTCACTGGTAGTTAAAGATTCTAGTTCCTGTGATATACAAATAAATACAATAGAGGTCTTATAGTCCACCCCCCTGCCTAGGCAGGAAGCCCTATACCATTTCAGACAAATGGCTATCCAACATCTTAAAGACTTCCAGTGTTGGGGCATTCACAACTTCTGGAGGCAAGCTGTACCACTGGTTAATTGTTCTCACTGTCAGGAAATTTCTCCTCCGTTCTAAGTTGCTTCTCTCCTTCATTAGTTTCCACCCATGATTGCAAGGATGAGTCTGGAGATATCTGTGTACTGGTGCTGTTGATTCAACAGAATGTCCTGTGGTCAGGCTGTAGTTCCTGTTCTTTTTTGTTGTTGTTGACAAAACAGGAATCTATACTTATAGATTAGTTCTATAAACAATTTCTTTTTAAATATTCGCTATTTGTACTGTAGGTAATTGTGCTGTTTGATTTACTAAGAGCGAGTTTTGAAGGATAAACATCCCCGCCCATATTTATCAGTTTCTCTGTCACCTGCCTGCTGTATGTTGTTTGTAAGGGATGCCAGTGCGAGGTTTCCCTTTGCAAAAGGATGTTTGAATTGGCAATAGCCGAAATGTCAGTGCTAGTCAAACAGCAGATGTACTTGGACGTCAAGTTTCCTGGGTGATCGTTTTTTTCCAGATTAATCTCAGACAGACTTGACCTATGCACGGCTCTGGCAGATTCTACCATATTCGTTCAAAGTTAAAATAACATTTATGGAATGCTGATCTAAAATGATGATTAAATAAGCAAAGCAGTTTTTAATGAAAAAAAATACATATTTCCGAAACGATTAAGCAATCTAGGTTTAATTTGGAAAGCATTGACCTTTTCCTGGGTTCATTTATCAGGCTAAGCAAGCGAAGTGAGTTCATTGTGGTTTGTCAGCTACGTTTATGGTAGTTGAGCACAAATTAGAGCTTGCCACAACTGCATGCAGCCTGCAGACCGTGTGAGTGAACTAAATTGTAACTAACAACATAACAAAAGGGGAAATGTAATAAATACATAACTGGAGAATGATTGCCTCATTCACTAGTTTTTGGAGCCTCTTGTTGATATAGCATTTGTAAACAAAGTCGGTTAGTCCAGAAAAAATTTGAGCATCTCTCCTTTATAGCTAAGTACATAATCTGACAAAGTGCTCTAACACACAATCCCCTTACAAATTTCCATGCAACATCACAATGCAAGTACAGAAGAGGCAGAATTAGTATTGCAACACAACACAGCCTGCTTTGCCTCCCCTTATATGCCCACACCCACAAAGGCCCAGGTACCAGGTCACTTACAGGTAATCCTCAAGGTACGACTACAGTTGGGTCCAGAATTTTCATTGCTAAACTAGGCAATTGTTAAGGGAGTCACACCTGACTTTATGACCTTTTTTTGGCCATAGTTCACAATAAGTGAATCATATTGTCATTAAGTGAATTGGTTGCTAAATGAACAGTTGCAAGTTGAGGACAAGTTGCTTCTCTCCTGGATTAGCTTCCATCCATTGCTTCTTGTATTGCCTTCTGGTGCTTTGGAGAATAGGTTCACCTCATCTTCTTTGTGGCAGCCCCTCAAATAATGGAACGCTGCCATCATGTCACCCCTAGTCCTTCTTTTCATTAAACTAGACATACCCAGTTCCAGCAACTGTTCTTACAATAGCAGAGTTGGAAGGGACCTTGTAGGTCTTCTAGTCCAACCCCCTGTGTGGGCAGGAACCCTATACCATTTCAGACAAATGGCTATCTAACATCTTCTTAAAGACTTCCAGGGATGGGGCATTCACAACTGCTGGAGGCAAGCTGTTCCAGAGGTTAATTGTTCTAACTGTCAGGAAATTTCTCCTTAGTTCTGAGTTGCTTCTCTCCTTGATTAGTTTCCACCCATTGCTTCTTGTCCTGCCCCCAGGCGCCTTAGAGAATAGTTTGATTCCCTCTTCTTTGTGGCACCCTCTGAGATATCGGAACACTGCTATCATGTCTCCCCTGGTCCTTCTCTTCATCAAACTAGACATACCCAGCTCCTGCAACCGTTCTTCATATGTTTTAGCCTCCAGTCCCCTAATCATCTTGGTTGCTCTTCTTCACATGTTTTAACCTCCAGTTCCTTATTGTTCTTCTCTGCACACTTTCTAAAGTCTCGACATCTGTTTTATATTGTAGTGACCAAAACTGGGTGCAATATTCCAAGTGTGGTCTTACCAAGGCATTATAAAGTGGTAATAAGACTTCAAGTGATCGTGATTCTAACTAAACATGGCTTTTCTGGTAACAAAAGAGACTATGAAGTCAACCTTATTTTTGGCTCAGAAACAGTAACATTGAGAAGAATCGTGGAGTCCTAGTGGACGATCACTTATACATGAGTCAGCAGAGTGTGGCAGCAGCCAAAAAAGCTAATACAATCCTTCGTTGCATAAACAGAGGCGTAGAATCAAAATCACGTGTAGTCTTAGTCCCACTTTATAAAGCTTTAATAAGGCCGCACCTGGAATACTCCATCCAGTTTTGTTCATCGCCACATTACAAAAAAGATGTTGAAACTTTGGAAAAAGTGCAAAGAAGAGCAACTAAGATGATTAAAGGCTAAAACATATGAAGAATGGTTGCAGGATTTGGGTTTGGCTAGTTTAGAGAAAAAAAGGACTAGGGTGGACACGATAGCAGTATTCCAATATTTGAAAGGCTGCTACAAAGAGGAGAGGCTCAATTTATTTTGCAAAGCACCAGAGGGCAGGACAAAAAACAACGAATGGAAACTAATCAAGGAGAGAAGCAACCTGGAATTAAGGAGAAACTTCCTAACAGTGAGGACAATTAACCAAGTGGAACAGCTTGCCTTCAGACATTGTGGGTGCTTCATCACTGGGAAGAGACTGGACAGTCATCTGTCTGAAATGGTATAGGGTAGCGGATGTCAAACTTGCAGGCTGGATGCGTCACGCGCTGGCCACACCCACCCATTTTAGTGAAGGGGGGAAGTCGCAATATGTCACTTGGCGACAATGTTTGACACCTCTGGTATAGGGTCTCCTGCTTGAGGAGGGAGAGACCAGAAGACCTCCAAAGTCCTTTCCAGTTCTATTCTGATTGATTTAATTTTTTCCCCAGCCCATCAGTTTCCAAGAGGCCACGGCATTGTAAACGAAACTGTTCGAAATGGATTTTCTTAATAGGAGTTGCTAGGAATGTAATCCTAGTGTTTGGTTAGCAATATATATATATAAGCCATGATTGGAATATTGTATCTGTAACTTTAAATGCTACAGTGAGATGTAATTGGACATTTTTATGAATTTTTTTTCTATTTCTAGTAATGCACAGTGATGCTCCACTATCAATTATCCACAAATCATGGTTTACTGGTGCATTGCTAGACACAGCCAAATGAAGATTAGTATTTTTCCTAGCTTTCACTATATTCTGAGGTTTTGCATTCCTACAGAATCTAGCTATATGACCCCTGGTGCCCCAAGCAAAACACCGTTTAACAGTATAGGCAGATGAAGCTAAATCTATGTTATCTGGTTGTTTCTCTCTCAGTTGTTCTCTTTCCGCCCTTCTTTAAATTGTGACTGAGACCTTCTTCCTCCTGCTTGAGAATGGGCGGAAAAGGCCTTTGCTGATATGACATATACAGTTAAAGACATGTGATCCCACAGATATAAACAGTGGTTTTTTTTTTCTGTTAGGGATTTCCCACCCTGAACCCTACCACTTATGCACAGTCTTGTGCGTTCTATTTATTTTGCTTGCATTTCAACCTCACCCTAACAGCACTTAGGATGGCTGCCAACAATAACATCACAGTTCAGTTGATTATGTGGCATCAAGTCATTTTTGACTCTTAGCAACCACACAGATAGAGTTTCTCCATGACGATTTATCCTTCACCTGGTCTTTCAGCTCTTACAATGCTGCACTTAGCGTCACGGTAACTGAGTCCACCCACTTCGTTGGCTGGCGATTACTGGGAGTTGAAGTCCCCAAACATTTTAAAAGTTGCTAAGGTTGAGAAGATCCACCCTATATTAAACAGTGCTCTGCCTTTAAAATACTTCCCTGTTCTGCAAGTCTTCTTGTCTGATGTTTTCCTAATCCAAGCCTAAACGATTTCCTTTCTCTTTTGCTTCTCCCTGTGGACGATCCCTCGACTTTCTATCCCATACTCTGGTCTGAATTCAGCTTTGAACTCCAGCTGTCAGAATCTATACAGAGGGAATACCAGTCAAAGTAGGAAGAGCTGAGCCCGAGCTGAGCTTTCTGGCCCTTTGTGAGTGAGGTAGATATTTTCCCTGTGGTTGAAAGTTTTGATTCCTTCTAACCTCTGCTGGGCAGGACAAAATTAAAATTTCAATAGAAACGAGAAACTGTTTGTTTCTCCCTTGCACAAACCAGGCTTCTCCAGTGAGATTGAAACTCACCTGTCCTAGCACTTTGGGGGCGAGATGGACACCCTCTCCATCATCTTCTCACACTTATCCCAAAGTTGCTTTTCCAAAAGGCAACTGGACTTTCTAGTTTCCCCCCCCCCCCCCTTGAAATCATTTCGCTTCTCATCCAAGAAGCTTCTTCAGTTCTAGCCGAATGTGGGGATTTATATTTTGCAAAGTCATTTGGTCATTAGCTCTCTGCTTTCAAGAACGTCCAGCTGCCTTTTGGGAGCACTTTTGGGACAACCATGACTTGGATGAATCTCCATAAGCTCCTCACGTCTATGTGGCTAGAGAGGATGGGAGTGTATTTCAGTCAGTGGTGGGTTGGAACGGCCCCGGCGTCACCCACATGCATGCGTGCTACATGCGCGTGCATGCATCCTACTTATCAGCGAGGGTTCCACAAGCCTCCGTGACACTCCAGCTGCTCAGCGGAGCGCCGCGCAGGAGCTGTACACGCCATGTGCGTGCGCAGAAGCACAAAAAGCATAAAACACCGGTAAAAAGCTTGGGCAGGCCCTCCGGAGCACCACACCGTACCGGTGCTCTGGACTGGCTCCGTTACACCCGTACCAGGGCATACTGCCTACAACCCACCACTGATTTCAGTGCATATGAAAAGTAGAAACTAGGCAAAGAACTCTAGTTCTCAGCTTGATTACAATAAGGTGACCAGATTTTAAAATTGGTAAAGTGGGACACCATTGCTGGGGAGGGGGGGGGGGCGGGGCTGTCCTGCCAAAAGCAGGACGCCTGGTCACCTTAGCTTACAAGGCTCCTTACTGAGTAATCACACTTAGAGCTATAGAGTCAGTATCTGCCAAGTGTCCCATGAGTTATCAGCTCTGGTGCTCTCACTTCCTCTGCAGAAAATCAAATTGCTCCCTAACCGCAGTGAAATGCTTTATTCTGTAGTTTCTCTGCAGTTGTGAGTCACTTGGGGGCCTGCTATGAAAAGTGAATTCATTTACTGAATGTTAATCAAAATGTGTGTGGCGGGGGGGGGGGGGCTGTCCACGTGGATGTGAATGTTTTAAAAGTGCAAATGAGCAGCTTTGTGGAACCCAGAGTTTTTAATTCCTCCCCTCCTGTTGAATTATATATTTCCAACGCTCTGCATGAAATATTTACTGTCACTTTAGAGGAACATGAGAGTGGGTGAATCTGATGAGTATCATCCCATAAGGCTTCCTGAGCATTCTTATCTATTCGCTTGTGTTTCTGTAGCAATCTAAAGGTTTTCTTGAAAAAAGCTCAAAACACTGTGTTTAAAATGTCAGTTCCTCTCCCCTTTTGCAATCTCCCCTTAAATGTCATATTTAAGAGTTTTATCTCAAATAAAACTCATGCATAATTATGATGCATTTAAATCACTAAGACTTGTGTTGTTGGCATGGTTTTGTAGTTAACAGTGAGAGATCAGGACAGAGAAGAGGGTTCTAGGTTCAAACTGCACTTCAGCCATCAAGCTAAATTTAGATGTTTGGGGATTCATCCATTGTGCTAAGACGTGATGTGGTATGTTTAATTTGAGCTCAGTGTGATGTGTCTATCCAACTGTTACAACATGTAACATGCGAACTGTGTACATATGTTTACTTCTCTTCTGTCACATTCTCATCGTACGCTAAATAATAATAGACCTGTAATCCAATATCAATCAATGGCTTAGGGCCGTGATGGTGAACCTATGGCACGGGTGCTAGAGGTAGGATGCAGAGCCCTCTCTGCTGGCATGCGCACTGTTGCCTGGGTCAGAACTCTGTGGTGTTTCTTTCTGTTTTCCTGCAAATGACGAAACAGGAGCTCACAAAAGAAAACGGTCTTACCTCTTGCTGTGCTGCAGGTGTTGGGATGCCCCACCTCCGCCATTCAACTGGTCTTCGGGTCTCTGGTGCACCTGCATGCATGTCTGTGCATGTGTGTATGTCCGTGCATGCACATATGTCCACACATGCACTCAGTCATGCGTGTCTGTGCATTCATGCACGGATGTCTGCTCATGTGCATGTCTACTCATGCGCACACCTTTCAGTTTGGGCATGCGTGCAGTTTGGGCACTCAGTGTCTAAAAGGTTCACCATCACTGGCTTAGGGTTCTATGAAACCCCCAAATGTATGGCTTAATTTTTTTATTTTAAGCAATGCCGACTGGCGATGCCCAGGGGAAGGGCCTTCTCTGTGGTGGGCCCTGCCCTTTGGAACAATCTACCCCCTGATCTCAGGACCATCACGGACCTCCGCCTCTTCCGCCAACGTCTAAAGACACACTTCTTCCATCTAGCTGGCCTGGCCTAATTTCCGAGACTATTTTATTGACTGTTTTTAAATTAATTTAAAGTTTTAATAAGTGGGTCTTAAATTGATTTTAGCACAGGGTATTGTTTAATTTAATAGGATTTTATATTGATTAATTATGACATATTTATTCTTTTTATATATGTTTGTATCCGTGTTCTTAATCTCCTGTACACAGCCCCGAGTCCCTTATGGGAGAGGGCTGCGGTATATAAGTTAAATAAAACATAAAACATAAACTAGGTTAGGTCACTAATTCATAAGGCTACTATGAGGATTAAAAAATGGGAGAAGAGATATTTTGTAGGCCCTTATTGTTCTATTCATTCATTCATTCATTCATTCTTCAATTTATATAACCATCCAACTCAATCAATGACTCTGGTGTGGCTTACAATTCCAAAACAATAAAAACCATTTAAAGCATTTAAAAGCAATAGCAAAGGACTGACTCTTACAAAAAGCCAGCTTGGGGTAAGTAGATCCCTGACATTTAACATTCACCCTTACCTGTCCAAAATGATACAAAAAATTCCTATAACAAGGATAGAAGCACGTTGAAATTTGAAATAAGGAAACACAATGCTTTCAAAACAATCCTATTACATTACAAGTCAGCCAGATGTAATCTTTGCTTTTGCCAATAAACAACAGAACGAAGCCTTTCATTAGTTTATTTACGAATTCTCTGATGGTTTTCAAGGAAGGGAAAATATGCTTGGGAAAATCCAGGTGAAAAGTTTTTCCATGTCATAGTTATTTCAACTCTGGCTGCAGTTGTTGTGGATTAGATAGGTTAGTTTAGAATTATAAAGTTTGGATAATCTTACGTAACATTTTTAGTAGATGCCAAAAAGAAGAAAAAGAAGATGAAGGGTTTAGGGATTATATTAACACGTCATGTGGGATGGTTTATTGATCCAAACCTGCTTGTATTCACTTGATGGGAAATAGAAAAGTTCTTTCTGGCCTCCAACCAGCTTTCCATCATATATCCAGGGCTCGTGGACATCAAAGATGGCATTTTGAAAAACCTGTGATCATGATGATTGTTATCCATTCAGTTGTGTCCGATTCTTGGCAATACTGTGGGCCAGGTCTCTCCACCTCTTCTAATCCTGCACTAGTTCTTTGAGGTTTTTGTATGCTATTCCGAATGCTGAGAAGCCTATGTGGAGGCCAATTCCATGTCTTTTATTCATGTGGAATAGTGATGGTACAGCATGGGGTTATGGGCATATCATTACAGGTAGTCCTCGACTTATAACAGTTTGTTTAGTGACCGCTCAAAGTTGCAATGGCACTGAAAAATGTAACATGACTGCTTTTCACAGTTATGACCTTTGCACCAGCTCCGTGATCGTACGATCAAAATTCAGATGCTTGGCAACTGGTTCATATTTATGACCGCTGCTGTGTCCCGAGGTCAAGTGGCCACCTTTTGCAACCTTCTGACAAGCAAAGTCAATGGGGAAGCCAGATTCATTTAACAGCCGGGTTACTAACTTATCAACTGCAGTGATTCACTTAACGACTGTGGCAAGAAAGGTCGTAAAATGGGGCAACATTTACAATAAAACTCTCACTTAACAATAGAAATGGTCAGACCCATTTGTTAGTATCTGATGATACTAGATTGAGTTTGGTGAATTTATTTATTAATTAAATTTGTTTGCCGCTTGTCTCACTGCAAGGCAACTCTGGGGGAACGGGGGGGGGGGGGAATGGGTTGTTTTTTCTCAAGTTTAGCATTTGCAAAATCATTGATTATTGGGAGAATAAAACATGGAGCTTCTGAAAGATTGGATAAAGTCCATATCTCTGTAACTCAACAATCTTTTATTCTCTTTCCTTCCCATTGGCTGCGCTTTGTGGATCCCCCACTGGAAACCTGTAGAACTTCCAGCTGAAGAAGGTAAGCTTGATTCCTATTTGCAATCAATTATCTATTTATTTATTTACTAGTAGCTGGACACCCGTGCTTTGCGATGAAACTATGCAGTTGGAGCAGAGTTCTTTTCAGGTGGGGAGAGGGAGTAGAACTCCTTAGCATCAGAGCGTGTTCATTACTGTATAAGAAATACTAATGATCTGATGGTCATTTTGAAAAATCCTTTCTTAGCGAGCACCTAGAAGCCAAGAGGAACATATGTACCAAATTTCAAGTTTGTAGGCTTTACGGTTCTGGAGATTTTATGATGAGTGAGTGGTGCTTGCCTTTTATATATATATGTAGATTTAACTTCTACGTCCCCCATCTTACCGAGGCTACTTGAGGCAGTTTACAGTCATATAATATTTTAATAAGGAGTGGAGGACTCATGGACCATGTGGGAGGCAAAGAAGAGAAAGTTGAGTTCAAATCAGAGGTCATCCATGAGCTTCTTTGGACTGATCTTGGAATCATTGCTATCTTTTAAATAATCTATAATAATTTGCTAGTATAGGTGTACTTTTTTGCCACTCATGGGATGAATAAAGTGATAATATTTAAGATACCCACCAGTGTGATCTGGCTGGGAAATGCTTTACGTAATCAGTCTGAGAGGATGATCATGTTTACCATGAGGAGTCCTTGGTGCTCTCTGACCTTGGTGCTCTCTGACCTTGGTTGTTTTCTTGCAGACGTTCCATAACCAAAACTAGGTAGCACCACCATTGTACATTGTACTGAAGACGTTACCTATAGTAGTTTGGGTAATGAAACATCTGCAAGAAAACAACCAAGCTTAGAGAGCACCAAGGATTCATCATTTTATCCCTCCACTACAAATATTCTCCTTTATCTACCATATTTTTGGAGTATAAGATGCACCTTTACCCTCCAAAAAGAGGGTGAAAATCTTGATGCATCTTATACTCCGAAAAATACGGTATCCTGTTAGGGGTAAAAAACACCCCTGTTGGAAAATAAAGGCGGAATAGTGCAATACACCGGACAGCAACCGATACGTTGCTTTAACCACACACAAACTCTAAAACAGATAGTAGAAAAATAGTCTTTACTTTTGTAGTAACTAAAATACTTCTTCCAAACAGTGATACTAACTCCTCCAACAATAATCAGTCCTTCACCAAAAACACAGTTATCTTACAGTCAAAACAATGATACTTCTTTCGTCTTCAGGTTCAGCTCCTCTTCAGTGGCAATCAGGAAGCATAGGAAAGCAAAAGGGAATGAACTGTGTTTCCAGCTGCCCTTTTATGACTGAGCTGGGAAGCACAGCCAATCAGATTCCACATTGTCCTTAAAGTTACATATACTCTTTAAGAATCCTGGCTTATATATATTGTCAACCCAACATCAGGATAATTATCCTAACATATCCTATTTATAATGAATTTATATGGTGGCATGTTTACCATAAAATGAGTGGTTCTTGCACTAATGTCCCAAGTTGTGACAAAAGGGCCTACTGTAGTCTAGACACCGTTTGTCTAAATGTCCCATTCTTTGTATTTCTCCATTGGTGTTACTCTGCATAAAAAAAGGAGACAACCAGTATTAGTGATTACATTTTAGTTTTCTCTCTGACATGTTACATTTTTGCTGTGCCAGGATTTTTATTGGTGTTCATGTTGGTTTATATACATTTAAAAATACCATCCAAGAACAACTCCTTGCTTTTGAAGATCAAACATAAGACTCCTATTGTCAGAGGAAGATAGAAACATACCTAAGTTTGCATTTTTTTCCTTTCTGACAGACTTAGTTTCATCTGTAGTTTTTTTATGCATCCTACTTTTTAAATACATATGTAAGGGGTATTTCTGGGATAGAAATTTAGAAAAATGATGGCAGAATAAAACCTAATGTTCCATTAAGTCTTCCCTTTGAGTGCATTTGTTCTTATAATGTCTTTTTAATTAATTTTTAAATTATTATTTAAAAAAAATATTAATCTTTTTTTTTTTTGTTTTTTGGTTGGATGGTGGACATGTGTTTGTCCCAAGCATGTTTAAACTCAGTTACTGATGATTGAACCAACAGCTGAAGTTGGTTCCAAGTTTCTACTATTTTCTTTGTGAAGTCATACTTTCTAACAACACTTTTGAACTTCCCACCTCTCAGTTTGAGGTTATGTCCCCATGTTCTTAATTTTTACTTATTTTATGCTGATTTATTATTATTCTAACAAGAGATTTAAATTAACTTTGTAGGAAAATCACTTCTGGAGCTAATATTGGAGCAGTTTGAAGATCTCCTAGTACGCATCCTTCTCTTGGCTGCTTTTGTTTCCTTTGTAAGTATGTTTACCTCCGTTGAGATTTCTTTTATTTGTTTATCAACTTTCTCGATCGCCCATCTCACTTGCGTGCCTCTAGGCGGTTGACAGATTACCGTATTTTTCGGAGTATAAGGCGCACCGGAGTATCAAAACCTCCTCAAGGTTTTGTGGAGGCAAATTACAAAAAAAAGAAGGTAGGTAGGTAGATAGATAGAGGGAGAGAGAGGGAGAGAAAGAAAGAGAAATACGGTAGGTAGGTAGATAAAGGGATAGAGAGAGGGAGAAAAATAGAGAGAAATACAGTAGGGAGGTAGGGAGAGAGAGAGTAGATAGGTAGGTAAAGGGATATAGAGAGAGAGAAATAGAGAGGGAGAGAGAAATACAGTAGGTAGGGAGAGTGTCTGTGTAGGTAGGTAGATAGATAAAGGGGAAGAGAGAGAAATACAGTAGATATGTAGGGGGAGAGGGAGAATGTGTGTGGGTAGGTAGGTAGAAGGATAGAGAGAGAAATAGAAAGAGAGAGAGAAATACAATAGGTATGTAGGGGGAGAGGGAGATGTGTGTGTGTAGGTAGGTAGGTAGAAGGATGAGAGAAATACAGTAGGTAGGATGGAAGAGAGAGAGAGAGAGTGTGTGTAGGTAGGTAGGTAGAAGTATAGATAGATAGATAGATAGATAGAGAGAGAGAGAGAGAGAGAGAGAGAGAGAGAGAGAGAGAGAGAAATACAGTAAGTAGGGAGGGAGGGAGTGTGTGTGTGTAGTTAGGTAGAAGGGTAGAGAGAGAAAGAGAAAGAGAGAAATACAGTAGGTAGGTAAAAAGAGAGAGAGATTAGGTAGGGAGGTTGATGTTTTCAGGTGTATTTATCTATGTCCTGCAGAAGGAAATCGCTGACAAACCTTAAAACTTCGTTTCTGCTTGCTCAGAAACAGTTAAAGAGCCTTCCGAAAGGTTGGGGGGGGGGGGGGGAGGGAGCCTTTGCATGGGACAAACTTCCAAAACAGCCCATTTCTCCGTGAAAACAAGGCCGGTTTTTTTCCCAAATAAAAAGCATAACTAGCCTTGGGAGGGGGGGGGGGCTTGCAAAATGCTCCTGGGGGGGTGAAAAATGAGCAAAAAACCCGCCCCATTTATCGCCCGTTTGAGGCTAATTCCTGCCCTCCCCAGCCCCCAGGAGCTGTCTGGAAGCCTCGGCACAGCCAATTTGGTGAAGGGGGCAGGGTTCCAGAAGGCAAAAAGGGTTTTTTTGTGCTTTGCATACTTCCCCAAACTGCTCTTTCTCCGCGAAAACGGGGCCGGTTTTCTTCAAATAAAAAGCATAACTATCCTTGGGGGGGGGGGGGGGTTGCAGAATGCTCCTGGGGGGGTGGGGGATAAAAAATGAGCAAAAAACCCGTCCCATTTATTGCGAAAACGGACCATTTTTATGTCAAATAAATTGCATGCATAGCCCTATGGAGGCTTATGGAGGCTGTTGGGGGCTGGGGGAGGGGGAAACGGCCCGTTTGAGGCTAATTTCTGCCCTCCCCAGCCCCCAGGAGCACTCTGGAAGCCTCCATAAGACTAGGCACAGCCAGTTTGGTGAAGGGGGTGGGGTTCCAGGAGGCAAAAAATACTGTATTCGATGTATAAGACGCACCCAGATTTTCAGCCTGTTTTTAGAGGGGAAAAGGTGCGTCTTATACTCCGAAAAATACGGTAAATGGTAAAATGATATAAAAGCTATAGTCAAAAGCAAAGTTTTTAAAACTAACAAATGAAGCTCTTCAAATGATTTCCTAGTAACTAAAATGTTCAACTCATAGAATAGGGGTGTCAAACCCGATTTAAATGAGGGCTGAATCAGGACTGTGCTTTACCTTGGGGTTGGGGAGTGGCCAGGGGCATGGCCAGCTCAATGTCACTCATGTCTGGGGCGACTGTAGTGGCTCTAGTGTTCTGCCACAGAAAACAGGCTTTCGACCTCTGTTTTTGGCTGCAACAGCCTCCTGCAACCCTGTGCCAGCAAAAACGGAGGCAACTCTCCTGAACTTCATTCTGGCAGATGCACTGCAGACCGATCCTTCTCTCTTTACAGGGCGGACCCGTGGGTCAGATCTAAGCACCCCAGAGGTGAGATTTGGCCCGTGGGCCTTGAGTTTGACACCCCTGTCATAGAACATGAGTACAAATGCAGATGCTGACCTGGTTCAGCCCTAACCAGGAGACAAGTTGTTAATCTCACAGAAAAAGCTTGTTGGTTTAGGAATGATATATCATAGCAGCACAGAAAATTGCCAGATATCCAGTCAGATCATGATCTTCTAGCTCTGCCCCATTTGTACAGATTTCTAGGGCTGGGCTGAGTGGAAACTTTTATTTTATTTATTTATTTGTATTCTGCCTTTATTATTTTTACAAATAACTCAAGACGGCAAACATATCCAACACACCTTCCTTCTCCTATTTTCCACACAGCAACATCCTTGTGAGAAGGGTTGGGCTGAGAGAGAGTTTAACTGGCCCAAAGTAACCCAGTTGACTCTCATGGTTAAGGTGGGACTTGAACTCACAGACTCCCACTTTCTAGCCTGGTGCCTTAACTACTAGATCAAACTGGTTCTCAGCTTTATACCTTCATCACTTTCAGGAGTTCTTAACATAGATATATTATTTGGGGGGGGGGGGGTAAACTTGGATGGGGAAAAAATACAGTTTTCTTTTCATTTGCAGCTGAAATTTAGCTTCTTGTTCAAAAATGTATCTAGGCAACAATTTAATATGTGGCTGCTAGATTTCAAAAATGCTCTTAAATCTCCCACATTATATCTTTAAATGGTACTATCTTTTTATTTATTAATAAAAGATTTACAAAGAAACACAACTAATAATGTATGTCATTTTTGAATAACGATCTATATTTGAATATGATTACTTTCCTCATAGATATAAAACAATCGATATCTGTGTATTTTATTTTATGTGTTTAAATTTAAAAACATTTTTTCTTAGGAGAGACCCATAGGTTTCACCAAATTCTCAAAGCGGTCCACAATACAAAACATTTGGGAATCCTTGATTTAATTGGATTTGCTGAGCAATAACCAGAATCTTGTTTAGATTAAGATAACCTTGTCTTTTTTTTTTACAGTGGGCACACTGGTCCACATTAAAAATGAAATTCTGTTGCTTGCTCTCAAAATAAAAGTATATTTTACCCATATACATAGGCTGAAAGTTATAGAAAGTACGCGCCTCCAGATTTTTGTTTTAACATTTCATATGTCTCATAATAGCAGCGGGAAATTCTGTTTCCCACACAAGTACATACATAGACCTTATCAAGCAGATCTCACTTAGTGACAAGCAGACAACAGAGGGAAGAGCAGAAATGGAGGCCAGGAAAAGAGAAAATAGGATGTGCTGTATAATTTCAATTATGTATTGTTGTGGGCAAAATGCCTGCTTAAATAAGAAATGAAAGTGTTTGGATAAAGATGCATCAAAGTAGCTTTTACGGACATCTATAGCTGTAGAGGCTCCTTGCCAGAAGGCTGCAGAAGAGCCCCCAAACCTTCAAAGTTGCAAGTTATGTACCCTGTTAGCTGATTCAGAAGACTTAGAAATATAATGTAAATTATAACATGATCTGATGCAAGATCTGAAAACAACATGAGGTGACCTTATTGGGAGCTGACTCACTGCCTCTGCATTCTGCTCCTCTCAAGATAGTCATCTGTTGGTGATGGAGTAACGAATCCTACAGTGTGCAGAGCATTGGTGATCTCGCAGGTCATTAATAACTCTATGATTCTAAAAAAAACCTCCAAGGCTGCCCTTTGGTCTGAACTACCACTTTCTGACATAAAGCAATAACAATACACTTATACACCGCTTCATAGTAGTGCTTTACAGTCCTCTCTAAGTGGTTTTACAGAGTCAGCCCATTTCCCCCAACAATCTGAGTCTTCATTTTACCGACCTTGTAAGGATGGAAGGCTGAGTCAACCTTGAGCTGGTGAGAATCGAACTGCTGGCAGTGGGCAGAGTTAGCCTCCAATTTTGCATTCTAACCACTGCGCCACCACAACTCACATGGTTATTGTACCCATATACTGAGTCCCATCACACCACAGAAGACAACCTGTTTTTTTGTGGTCTGTCGCCTTCTCTTCCATGATCATCTGGCAGCTTCAGGTTGCCTGCATTGATTTCCATGCAGTTTAGCAACATGATGCGTAAGGAGAAAAGTATTTATTCTCCACAATATGCTTCAAGTTGTTTAAATACGGGCATGGAACTAAGGAGTGTGGAAAAGGGATGTAATGTTAGAAATGCAAGATGCACCAGCTGGACTTTAAATTTTTATTAAAAAAACCATAAACAACTTTCAGGAATTTTTCCTCCTAGTTTCTTTAGGCTGAGTGTTACTTGTATGGAATTTTTTAAGGCTGTAGAATGGCCAACAAACCTATTATCCTTAATTACTCCCTCTCCCTAAAAAAAAAACCAACTAAACAATATGCTATCAAATTAAAACAAAGCCACACAGGCTTGGTGAGCTCCAATCGTGCACCAAAAAAAAAAGTATAATCCTGCCTTAAAGCAATATTGCATAAGGAAGGATGCTCCATCCCAGTGGTGGGTTTCTGCAGGCTCGCACCTACTCGCAAGAGCCGGATGGTGAAATTTAGAGAACCGGTGAGAGCGGGTTCCACCGGCATACCTGGAAGTAAATCTGGCCTGCTGCTGCCAGTAACCCAATGAGAAGGAAAGGAAGGCAGAAAGTAAGAAAGGAAAGAAAGGAAAGAAAAGAAAGGAAGGAAGGAAGGAAAGAAAGAAGGAAGGAAGGAAGGAAGGAAAGAAGGAAAGAAGGAAATAATTTATCATCACAATTGAGCCCAAAATTTTGGTTGCTAAGCAAGAGCGTTGTTAAATGAGTTTCACCACATTTTACAAGTTGGCCACTCCCACCCTGTCACATGACTGCCAAGCCACGCCCACAAAATAGGCCACACCTAGAGAGTAGGTTCTAAAAAAATTTGAAACCCACCACTGCTCCATCCCCTTTGTGTTTCAGGAAGCATTTCGCATCTCCTTTAAATATTAAAAAAAGATTCTTTTGCATTTTTGTTTTGTTTGGCAGATTCTTTCAAGAATGCTGCTACTTCCATCTATAGGTAATCCTTGACTTACAGCCATTCGTTTAGGGACCGCTTGAAGTTACAGTGGCACTGAAAAAAATAATTTACAAAAAGGTCCTTACACTCTGGACCTTTGAAGCATTTCCTCCTGTTATGTGATCAGAATTCAGGTGTTTGGCAACTGACATATATTTATGATTTATGGTTGTGTTGCATCCTGGGGTCATGTGTCTGTCATTTGTGACCCTCCCAAATGGTTTCTAACAAGCAAAGTCAATGGAGAAAGCTGGATTCACTTAACAACTGCACGATCCACTTAACAACTGCAGCTTAACAACTATGGCAGAAAAAGGGGATGAAATCTGGCACAACTCACTTAACAGCCATCTTACTTAGCAATGGAAGTTCTGCCCCCCCCCCTTTGTGGTCGTAAGTTGAGGACTGTTTGTATTTCATAAAGGCCATCTTGGGCCTCATCAATCCTCATGCATAGTTTTGTATTAGAGTGAGTGATCTAAAGATCTCTGAAGAGAAGCAGTGGATCAATAAAGGTACTAATTATGAACAGCTAAAGGAGGAAGGATTAAAGATTAATTGCCAATATAATATCTTTATGTCAGCCTGTGGCATTGTGTATCATTGTAGCCATCCTACCTTACAAAGATAATTTAGTAGTATCCTTTTGCTGGTCCTACCAGCTCTTATTCAGCAAGGATATACCAAGAAGTGGACAGCCATGCCATAATCAAGTTTCCAGAAATGGACTCCCTTTTCAAATAATGGGAGAAGGTAAAGGTAAAGGTTCTCCTCAGACATATGTGCTAGTCGTTCCTGACTAGGGGGTGGTGCTCATCTCCATTTTAAAGCTGAAGAGCCAGCGCTGTCCAAAGATGTCTCCGTGGTCATGTGGCCGGCATGACTAAATGGCGAAGGCACACGGAACACTGTTACCTTCCCACCAAAGTGGTCCCTTTTTAAAAAATAGTTTTGATTAAACATTTTTACTTTTAAAAACAGAAAGAAAAACACAAAAAGAAAAAACAAGACATACATAACAATATAAAGTAATTATACAGCCTTCTGTATCGGCATTCATGTTTAGCCTTTGTAGTTCTCCATTCTACATTGCCTTGCTATCAATTTTACTTTTGTCTAATAATATAATAACAGTACTACTAACACTTGTAATAATATTAATTGTTCATATCACCATTATATTTACATTGTAGTCAATACTTTAAGTTTGATAGTAGTTAGTAACTGGTTAATTTTGATTCAATACTCATTTAGAAAAAATAGTCCCTATTTTTCTACTTGCATTTTTACATGCTTTCGAACTGCTAGGTTGGCAGAAGCTGGGACAAGTAATGGGAGCTCACCCCGTTACGCGGAGCTAGGGATTTGAACCGCTGAGCTGCCGATCTTTCTGATCGACAAGCTCAGCGTCTTAGCCACTGAGCCACCATGTCCCAGATAACGGAATGCAAATCTGAAATAATATTTTCCTTTCTATTTTCCTCCCTCCTGTTCTCCAGGATTATAATAAGTTGAATAAGTGTGCATCCTGTTGGGTTTCTTTTCTCTCACCTCAACTTTATTTTCTTATGAACATCAAAGGCTTCATCCAATAGAAAGTGAAAAGCCACAATGTGGATCCAGATCAGTGGGGATTCAACAGCCTGTTTAACTCCTCAGTCTGTTGTGTTTTCAAATGTAGCATTAACTCAATAGGGACCAGCTCCTTTGTCTTTTGAGCTGGTTTTCCATCAGAAGAAGAAAAATTAAACTTTGCAGCTAGGTAACTGAGAAATATTGTCTAGGAATGTTTGGCTGAAAGCAAAAGGGTAAAAAAAATCCACAAATTAATGTTAGAGTATTGAGGAAGTTTCTATTTAGTAACTACTGCTTTGAAGTATTTCTTTTGATGTCAGATGTGTAGCTACAGGAGATCCCAGTCACTTCCCTCCACTTGAAAAAATTAATTGCTGGAAGAAGTTAGTTTATTTTTGCTATCCATCACTTAAAAAAACACAACCAATTTTCAGATTACGTTGTCCAAGCTTTTTCTGTTTCAATGACAGTCAGTAGTAGCTGTAACATGTGGTAGACTACATCTGGACAGGCAATGATCTTGTGGGCACTATATCTCCCAACATGCCTCACTATGCACTCTACTACCGGTAGTTGAGACTGCAAGAAGCCACAAGAAGAATCATTTCCTGATGTAGATCATGGGATGGTGACTGAATGGAAGAATGTTATTTTATTTTGATTTTTTTTCAATGTGGATAGCTACACATCTCACATGCGTAGGAGCCTCACAACAATTAAAACATCTGGGAACTGAAGTCCACCCATTTAACGCTACCAAAGTTGATAAACACTGGCCTAGTTGAAGCCTTAGCTTAAGAGAAATGATTCCTGTACTACTTCTCTTGCCTGAAGTAGATTGTCATTAGACCTCTATAAAGTCGTGGCATCTGCACAAGGATTATGGGGGGGAGGCAAGATGGTGGATGTGGTAATATTGATACTAGTAGTCCTTGACATACAGCCGCAGTTGGGATTTTACAGCCTTTTTTGTTGCTATTTATTATTAAGCAAATCCAGTGGTCTTTTCAGATCCAGCTTCTATTTTGGTACTAGGCAACAATTTGTTCTGAAAAATCAAAACAAGGTGCAGTAGAGCTGCTTACGGAAGGAGAAGGCTGAAAACTTGTTGCAGGAACCAGCTTCCATTAATTTAATTTAGAATCCTAATGCATGGCAGGTCCCATCCATCTGATGTTATTCTTCAGCCCCCTTCCTTCGACATCTAGAGTGGCTTAGGTTTAGGTTTTAGGTTTTATTCGATTTATATACCGCTCCTATCTCTCCATTGGACTCAGGGCGGTGCACAGGAAATTAAAAAATGATACAACAAACAACAATAAATACAGTCGCAACATTAAAATAGCATTAAATTGAAATAACCTGTGCTAAAATATAGACTAAAATGTTAAAATCCACTACCTAATCAATTAAAATTATATCTAATCTAACTCTAAGCTAGGCCGGCTAGGTGGAAGAAGTGCGTTTTGAGTGATTGGTATTTAAGGGATTGAAGGTGTCTTTGAGATTGGGGGAGGAAAAGGGATTGGAAACTTTCCTTCTCTGAAGTTCTTCCGTCTGATTCATATGAAAATTAAAGATGATAGATTTAAAGTCTAAGATAACCTCTGTGTTTCAAAAATAACTATGAGCAAAATCACACCTTTTTTAAAGCAGAACAGCAGGTAAGATCTCTAAAAGTTGCACCTCTTCCACAGGCAACATAAGTTTGTTTTCATACTGCACTGCTCCATATGTATGGATGTCTATATTCAAGCATCCTCCTCTCCATCGTAGGAGGAGATGTTCTATCTTCTCAAACAAACTTGCTAATGACTAACAACAATTTCTGTTTTAAAAAAACACCTGAAATTTGTTTTGGTCAGTTCTCCCTTTGGAGGGAACGAAGCCCTCAACTATGGCTGCCTTTTGTCTTGTTTGTTTTTTGAGATGGTTGTCTAAATGTCCCTTCCTCGTCTCTTCCCTCCTTCTCTTTCCCTTTGCAGATTCTGGCCTGGTTTGAGGAAGGAGAAGAAACCACCACAGCCTTTGTGGAGCCTGTTGTGATAATTATGATCCTCATAGCTAATGCCGTGATAGGAGTCTGGCAGGTATGTTAACGGGCTGGTCACCTACCTGCTTTGATGTGTCTTCAGGTGGGAGGGAGGAAGCAAGTTGTAGCCAATTCACATCAGTTTTAGGACTTATTTGATATAATTGCAAGTCTAAATCCAGTCTGCGTCAGTTTCACGTATTTTTTTCCAATAGTATCTGCCAAGCGGAGGAGAAAAATCTCCCTCACCTCCCATTTTCTGTGAATTGGAGGTATTTATCACAGAAGTTGCTTTTCAAAAGAAATTAACGGTCAATTGGTGGGAACTGCTAAAGACATCTGATGGAAAGTATGGATTCCTTTGAAAATTGGCCAGCTTCCCTCTTAGAGATTTTTTATAATGATTAAACAAGATTGTTTGAATTTCTTTTATTTTTTTACTTTTACTTTGATTAAATTTCTATCCCGCCCTATCTCCCACAAAGGGACTCAGGGCGGCACACAAGAACTTAAAATCCAAAAATACAAATAATAAAAATCTACAAAATTTAAAACTACAATTAAACATGCTAAAAAGAGAAAACAATTAATTTAAAACCCAGCCCTAATAAATATGGTTGTAGCAGCTATGCCAGGATGGCCATATGGAAGAAATAGGTTTTTAAAGTCCGGCGGAAGAGGCGAAGGTCGGTGATAGTCCGGAGGTCTGGGGGGAGGTCATTCCAGAGGGCGAGGCCTGCCACAGAGAAGGCTCTTCCCCTGGGCGTCGCCAGCCTGCATTGTCCAGCAGATGGCACCCTAAGGAGGCCCTCCCTGTAGGAGCGGACAGGTCGAATGGAGGTCAGATGATTCAGATGATTCTCTTTCCTTCCTGGTTAAGAGAGGGGGAAATAAAAGAAATTCAAACAATCTTGTTTAATCATTATAAAAAATCTCTAAGAGGGAAGCTGGCCAATTTTCAAAGGAATCCATACTTCCCCTCAGATGATTCTCTTCCCTTCCCTTCCTTTCCCTTCCCTCTACTCCTTTTACTTATACCATGGATGTCCAAACTTGGGAACTTTAAGACTTGTGGACTTCAACTCCCAGAATTCCCCAGCCAGCATAGCTGGCTGGGGAATTCTGGGAGTTGAAGTCCACAAGTCTTAAAGTTCCCAAGTTTGGACATCCCTGACTTATACAGTCTCCATAATTCCTCCTCCTCTTATTTTCTATTTCTGCTGAAGTGTGTGCACATTCGAGTGGTTTCCATTTATGCAGGTATATGATCCATACATATAAATGAGAATCACTTAATTTCATCAAGGAAGTTCTTTATTTTACAGGCAATTAATTTTAATCCGGAATTATTAATTCCGTTATGTGACTGTTGGGTATCCCCAGAAGCTTTCTGCTTTTATTGGAATGATGGGAGTAGCATCATGTTGTCATGATACGATTTTCACACTATGGGGTATTACTTTCATTAGGAAAACGGGTGGGATTTGCATCACAACGATGCAATGCATTCTCCCCCTGGTCCCTGTAGTTTCCACCGATTAAGGTGTATTGCCTGGATATGTTTATTTGAGGGGAGAAATCTCCAGGTGTCAGCTGGAGACGAGGACCATATGTTGACAAAAGGAAAAAGGTAGACTATTTCATAGAACTTTAGTCCAAATGATTTTTCCTAATTATTCCTCCTATTGGGGAGGGTTGTATTCAATGTAAGGTTAACTTCCTTTTATAAAATACAATATTTATTGGAGCCTTTCATTTATCAGTTGATGGGGGGGGGTTCAATCTGTTTGCCTCTTTTTCCTTTGTAGCTTCATACCTATAACAGAGGGACGTAGTGGCTCAGTGGCTAAGACACTGAGGTTGGGAGCTCAGCGGTTCAAATCCCTAGCTCCACGTAACGGGGTGAGCTCCCGTTACTTGTCCCAACTTCTGCCAACCTAGCAGTTTGAAAGCATGTAAAAATGCAAGTAGAAAAATAGGGACTATCTTTGGTGGGAAGGTAGCAGCGTTCTGTGCACCTTTGGCATTTAGTCATGCTGGCCACATGACCACGGAGACATCTTCAGACAGCACTGGCTCTTTGGCTTTGAAACAGAGATGAGCACCATCCCCTAGAGTCAGGAATGACTAGCACATATGTACGAGGGGAACCTTTACCTTTACCTATAACAGATAAAGAATGGAATACAGAATAACAGAGTTGGAAGGGACCTTGGAGGTTTTCTAAGTACAACCCCTTGCTCAGGCAGGAGACCCTATCATTCCTGACAAATGACTATCCAATCCCTTCTTAAAAACCTCCAGTAATGGAACACCCACAACTTCTGAAGACAACCCGTTCCACTGATTAATTGTTCTCGCTGACAAGAAATTTCTCCTCAGTTCTAAGTTGGATTTCTCCTTAATAAGTTTCCATTTGTTGCTTCTTGTCCTGCCCTCAGGTGATCGGGAGAACAGTTTGACCCAGTCCTATCTCTGACCTTCAAATAAATCATTCATCTTTTCCATTCAGTTCCTGCATAATTCTGAATTTTTAAAAGACACACAGATTTGTATTTATCTTTATGCCGATTTCCTTTGCATCGTTTGTGTATAATATTTAAGCTAAGAGATGCCTCGTACTATTTTGGATGTTGTAGTCTGAAAAATAAATGTTGGTCTAGATATTAATCCAAGTAATTTAACGTAGGGGAGTTAATTTAAAAATAAAGTTAATTTTCAGCTCTAGCCTTGCATACCCTTGTCTCTCCTCACAAATTGATACAAACATAGAAGAGAATGCAATTTTTATTGAACACATGCCAAATTGACATTGGCTGGAAATGTATTTTCGAAAGTAAATGAGGTTACAAAAATAGCTGGGGCAACTTTTTAAAGAAGGCAATTGAGGACAAATTTGTTCCAAATGCACATATGCTAATGTTTCCAAAATAGTCACTTGAAAGAAATAAAAGAATTATCAAAATAATCCAGCATGAAACAATGCAAGCAGAACAGAAGGAACCTGGTTCAACAATCCAACAAACCAAGTGGATATTTTCTATTTGCAGAATAGCATCACAATGCTAGTCCATAGGGTTGCAAAACAAGATATGCAGCAGTGCTCCTGGGCAGTCACCGGAAAGGCCCTGCGTGTGGTAGATACCATCTGTATCTGGATGGGGTAGTTCTTTTATTTTAATCTCAACTGGAAAAATGTTCTCCCCTGAGGACTAAGTTGAAAAAGTTCCAGTTTTAAAAAGCTGTCTTTTTTTTGCAGGAGAGGAATGCTGAGAGTGCAATTGAGGCCCTAAAAGAATATGAACCAGAAATGGGGAAGGTGATCAGAGCAGACAGGAATGGAGTGCAGCGGATCCGAGCCAGAGACATTGTCCCAGGCGATATTGTGGAGGTAGCAGGTACAATCTCAGCCACTGGTTTGCCTTGTGTGTCTAATGTTGACCTATGTACTTATATCCTAAGATCCACACGAAATAGGCCTTCTGCTTGTTTGCCTTCAAATGTCAGACATTGTACTTTACTTGTGCTATAATAAAGGTTTATTAGTTTTTGGGAACTTTTAAGAAGTTTATCCATGCTAGTCTGTGGCAGCAAACATAACATAACAAATCATCTCACAGCATCTGGGATGGCACAGATGGCACTTTGCATCCATACATGGGTGGGCTGCTGGGGGTTCGCAGGGGGTTCGGGAGAACCTCTAGCTAAGATTCTGTGCAGTTCGGAGAACCCCTAAATCCCACTCCTGGCTGGCCCTGCCCACCCCTCCCCTCCCCTCTCAGCAGTTCCCACATGGCCTGTCTTGGATGCAGGTAAGTGCAGGGCATGTGTGAAGACTCAGGGAGGGCAAAAAGCGGGCCTACCGGAAGTTCGGGAAGAGTGCCTCTGTGAAAGCCTGGGGAGGCTTTTTTTGGCCTCCTGGAGACTTGAGGAAACCCTCTGGAGCCTCGGAGAGGTCAAAAACGCCCCCCACCAACCCAATTAAAAATTTAAATATACAGACTGGAGGCAGGAAAGATAGATTAGGCCAGGCCGGCCTGTTGGAAGAAATACGATTTGAGCTTTCGGCGGAAGGAGCAGAGGTCCGGAGTTGTTCTGAGGTCGGGGGGTAGGTCGTTCCATAGGATAGGGCCTGCAACAGAGAAGGCCTTTCCCCTGGGAGTCACCCACTGGCATTGCCTAGTGCAGGGGTCTCCAACCTTTGCAACTTTAAATCTGAAGGACTTCAGCTCCCAGACTTCTCTTTAAATCTGAAGGACTTCAGCTCCCAGACTTCCCATAAAATTCAAATGGTCTTTATTTTTATTTGGGGGAGATATCAGGCTCCAAAATCCACGAACACATTGTAATTCTTCTAAACAGTTTTCTTTATTATTCCTCTCCTGTAGACACAATCTTACCAAACAAAAACCACTGCCCCAGGAAACATATATTCTGATTAGGGAGGAGCCATCTTCGCCCTCTTTCAGTCATAGAAACAGTATTGTCTCTGGCCCCTCTGGAATTCATTCCTTCCCTCTTTGAAATCTGGACAATATTCCGTCACAGAAGATGAAGTGTGTGGATACCTCAGTTAAAATAAAATAAAAGCAAAACATTATTTGAATGAGAAGTGAGCTAAACTTTTCCAGAATACATTTTTCCCTGCCCAAAAAAAAATAAAAAATATGTCTGGGATCTTTTCTTTCTCACCTCATGTTAGAATTTTCTGAATAGTTCTGTCAGAGTTTGTGAAATCCCCATTTTCTACTTCTGGTGCCAAGAAGGAAGAATCTAGAATCTTGCAAGTCTGTTAATACAATTGCTGTTGCAATCATTTGTGGCAATGGTAAAGAAAAAAAAGTCAAAGACCTTAGATCAGGGGTCTCCAACCTTTGCAACTCTAAGTCTGAAGGACTTCAGCCCCCAGACTTCTCCAGCCAGCAAAGCTGGCTGGAGAAGTCTGGGAGTTGAAGTCCTTCAGACTTAAAGTTGCTAAGGTTGGAGACCCCTGTCTTAGATAGAAAAAAGAACTAAAAGAACCCTATATGGCCAATACTACCCCATCACAAAGTAATGAAAAGTATTGCCTCTCTCTTAGAAAAAATGGACGATTTTGAATGGATATGGTAATAGTTTGTGGTGCTATTTTTGACAAAAAATATTTAAAAATGACTGCAGAAATGTTGATCTGGAAAAGAAATGGTGTGCAATGATATGTTTTTTAAAAATAAAGCTTTTGTCCCTATTAGGTCTGTTCCTAATTTGAATTTCCACTGTCCACGTATTTATCTTTAAGGAAAACAAACCTGTTGGAAGATAAATGCTCCATTTTGCAGCAAACATTGGACTGCTTCAAATTCAGAGTGCATGGGAGTGTGATATAGCACCTGTCTGCAGCTCTTTAAAGCAGCTGCATCATTTCTTGGGATTGGAATGGTTGCTATCTCCTGGGAAAAGGAGCAAATGATAACTTAGAGAAGAGCTGTAAACAGGTGTCACATCTCCTCATTCTCTGAAGCATCTTTTTGGAATCAAATTCAAAGCATTGCAAATACCTATTAAACATTGCTTTGTAAATCTCTTGCTGTTTTGTAAATGACTGAAGCTGGATTTCAGACACACATCCTTTTTAATAGCATACTGTCTCATTATTTTCCCATTGTTTAGTTGGTGACAAAGTGCCTGCTGACATTCGAATCATTGAGATCAAGTCCACAACACTGAGGGTAGATCAATCCATTCTTACAGGTAGGCATTCTATTCCATGAGGGGGAAAGTATTTCTGAACATAGTTAGAAGTGAAATATAGAAAGCCCTAAATCAGGGGTGTCAAAAACGATTTCATTGAGGGCTGCATCAGGGTTGTGTTTGACCTCAGGAGGACGGGTGGCCATGGCAGGTTGGGCAGGTTCAGTGTCACTTGTGTCAGGGGTGCCTGTGGCAGCCCAAGTGCTCTGCCAGCAAAAATGGGCTCCCAAGCTCTGTTTTCGGCCACAACAACCTCCTGCAACCCTCTGCCAGCAAAAACGGAGCTCGGGAGGGCCGCACACATCCTAAAAATGTCATCATCATTTGCATGGGATGCTTTTCCACAGGTTAAAGTAAGAAGGAAGGCAAATATACATGTCCCAGGATAATGTTGTAGGATCCAGTCTGGGTCATTGATTTTGGACTCGTGCTGGAGCCCATCCTCAGAGAACTTCTCTCCAACCAGAATGTATCTCTCACATTCTGGTAAGAGAAAAGTTCCCTGAAGAGGGGGTTCTGGCATGAGTTTGAAAGCTCTGGTCTCAATGACTGACTGAGTTTGGGTTCTAAAGTTAGATAGGCCTATTTGTGGCCTCCAGGGCAGTGGTGGGTTCCAGATGGTACCGGTGGCAGCTGGGAGCAGTGGCCAACGTATCAGAACGGTCTTTCGGTGGGCCCACCTGCCTGTCCGCGTTCCTTACCTGTTTTTAAGCCAATTGGGCCATTTGCACACACACGCGCAGCATTCAACACCTGCGTGACCTCCGCCAAGCAGCTGGAGTGTCGCAAGAGAGTGGTGTGCACATGTGTGCACAGTGCACGTGCCTGAGGTGGACGCCGGCCCTGTCGTATTGTACTGGTTGCGACAGGATCCGGAACCCACCACTGCTTGTTGATGTAGGTGGGATTTATGGTCCAAAGCATCTGGTGAACACTAGATACTTTATCCTAGTAAGCAGTAAAAATGAGGAAAACTCTGTCCTTCTTGCGTTTCCCAGTCTTGCCCTGCCTCTTATCCCAGCATTGGGTTGCATACTTGGTTGTACGTGTGATTTGTGACCCAAGTTCATTCCAAACTCGAAACGCCTTATTAGACGTCATTCTTAACTTTTGAAGGAAAACTGAATTTCAATATTCTCTTTTTTTTCTGCAGGCGAATCTGTCTCCATCATTAAACATACTGATCCAATCCCAGACCCAAGGGCTGTTAATCAAGATAAAAAGAACATGCTTTTTTCTGTAAGTGTCCTCAGCTCACCTTATAAGCCTGCCTTGCTTCTGGCATGAAGCTTCTCTGTCCACATGTCCCTGGGGAATCACCATGTATGATTGACAAATGGTAGAAACCTAAGTAGATTTTATTATGTTTGGCTATAAATAGGCAAACTGTTTTTTGAATGCAACCCAATAAAAAAGCAGCACAGCCAAGAATAATTTGTATCTGATGTTCTACATATATTTGTTGGATGTTTGTTTTTGGAGAAATAATACCTCCCTCCCTCTTCCCTGCAAATGCCTTCTAGTGCGTAGCAAATTCTGTGGATATCCCTTCTCATTCCATTAGTACAGGTAGTTCTCAATTTACTTGAAGCTACGGTAAAGGTTCCCCTTGCACATATGTGCTAGTCGTTCCCGATTCTAGGGAGTGGTGCTCATCTCCGTTTCAAAGCTGAAGAGCCAGCGCTGTCTGAAGACATCTCCATGGTCATGTGGCTGGTATGACTAAACACCAAGGGCAACCAGAACACTGTTACCTTCCCACCAAAGCTGGTCCCTATTTTTCTACTTGCATTTTTACATGCTTTCGAACTGCTAGGTTGGCAGAAGCTGGGATAAGTAATGAGAGCTCACTCTGTTATACAGCGCTAGGGATTCGAACTGCCGACTTTTCTGATCGACAAGGTCAGCGTCTTAGCCACTGAGCTGCCATGTCCCTAGAATTTCCAGTGGCCCTCCCAAAAAGTATTTATGAACCAGTTCCAAATTTCTAACTTCCTCCCTCTCCCCCCGCATGCAGGAGGCACATGACTGCATTTTGTTCACTGGTAACTGTCTAAATTTATGACTGCTTGCAGCATCCTGTGTTTTTGTGACTGCAATTTATTTCATTTTTGTTGAAAGCCCGAACACCACAATGAGTTTGGTTAATGACTGTAGCATTTGCTTAATGATCATGGATTTATTTTGTAACCATATTGGTTTGCTTAACGAGTGCCATCAACAAGGTCACAAAATCAGATAGATCATGTGGGTGACCCACTTTATGACTGTCACCATTTAAAACCGTAATGGGCTAACTCCCATTATAGTTGTAAGTCGAGGACTGTCTGTATATGAAGGCCAGCCAACCTTTTTAATGCTGAGAATTGCCTTGCCCTGGAGGGGATCAACAGGAGAGAGGGCAAAAATGAAGGCAGCAATGGGTGATGTCACAGACCAAAAAAAGAACTGAGATAAAATTTAGATATGTAACCCATACACAAATAAATGTGGTTGGGAGGTCAGTAACCCATTTTCTCTCTGATGCTGTCCTTTATTTTCTCCTTCTATTACCTTTTTCCTCTTGTGCAGCCAACTGCATAGAAGGTCTGAACTGTTTTGTAGCTGGATTATGAAGTTAATCTAAGGATTACATATAGCCCTATGGTCATCCTTCTGATAGTCCAATCTTTCTGGTTACATGTACTTTTGGACATTGTCAGATTATGTCAGGGGACCCAAACTGGACCAGAGAGCCACCTGTAACTTCTGAAAAGTTGAAATGTGGGGGCCAGTATCAGAGCTCAACAGAAATTGGGGTAATCTCTTCAGTGGGGGAATGGTAGCAAATATAAATAAGTGTCTCTCATCAGTGGATAAAATGAAGCCTTGAGAGAAGAGGAAAATCAATTATTCTGAGAGATTAGACCTGCAAGAGAATATGAAGAGTTTGAGAGCTGAGTGGATATAAATTGTTGTTCCTTTAGAGCAGTAGTTCTCAACCTTCCCAAGGCTGCGACCTTTTAATTCAGTTCCTCATGTTGTGGTGACCCCCCAACCATAAAATTGGTGTCTAAGTTCCTAAGACCATCGAAAACATGTGTTTTCTGATGGTCTTAGGTGACCTCTGTGAAAGAGTTGTTGTTGTCAGACCCACAGGTTGAGACATGTTCATCCATGACAGTCCAATATCCACAGATCTCTAAAAGTTGTTAACATATTCTAAGAAGTCTCCTTAACTGGAGAGTTATCGCATTAACAATGTTTCATTTTGATGAAATATACATGAAAATGAAATGGTTTAGCTGTTTTCTTGGCCCCCACCTACTTATTTACTATTTTTGTGTGAAACCCTCAAAAGCCACTGTCAGGCCATAGGTAGCCCTGGTCTGTCAGAAGGTGTTGTTCAGAATCTGAATTTAGGCCTCAATGGGAGAACCTCATCTAAAAGGTTATCTGAGGCACTGTCTCTTGAATGGACACATCTACCCAACCCACTAAATTGGGGAGGCAAGGAATGTTGCAGGTCCCATCTCCTAGGAAGACACACCAAGTGGGACCCAGAAGAAGGGCCTTCCACGTGGTGGCTCCCTCCCTCTGGAACATCATTCCCCCAGAGATTAGAATGCCTCCCAATGTAACATGCTGGAAGGCACTGTTTTTATACCCCTGTAAGTCATCTTGAGTTCGGTGGTTCGAATCCCTAGCTCCGCGTAACGGAGTCAGCTCCTGTTACTTGCCCCAGCTTCTGCCAACCTAGCAGTTTGAAAGCACGTAAAAAATGCAAGTAGAAAAATGGGAAGGTAACAGTGTTCCATGCGTCTTCGGCGTTTTGCCGGCCACATGACCACGGAGACATCTTCAGACAGCACTGGCTCTTCAGTTTTGAAACAGAGATGAGCACCGCCTCCTAGAGTCGGGAACGACTAGCACATATGTGCAAGGGGAACCTTTACCTTTAAGCTGCTTTGAATCACCATGTGCAAATGGGAGGCAATATAACTTTTCTAATAATAATACAAGAATAAAAAATATATCTTTTCTCTTCATAAGGGAACCAACATCGCTGCAGGCAAAGCTGTTGGTGTTGTCATTGCCACTGGAGTATACACAGAGATTGGGAAAATCAGGAATCAGATGGTGGCCACGGAGCCTGAGAAGACCCCTCTGCAACAGAAGCTGGATGAGTTCAGCCAGCAGCTTTCCAAGGTCATCTCCCTTGTCTGCATTGCCGTCTGGGTCATCAACATCAGCCACTTCAGCGACCCCGTGCATGGCGGCTCCTGGTTTCGCGGTGCCATTTACTATTTCAAGATTGCCGTGGCTTTGGCAGTGGCTGCCATCCCTGAAGGACTTCCTGCAGTTATCACCACTTGCCTGGCATTGGGCACCCGCCGGATGGCTAAAAAGAATGCCATTGTCAGGAGCCTCCCTTCTGTGGAAACCCTGGGGTGCACTTCAGTCATTTGCTCTGACAAGACAGGCACCCTGACGACCAACCAGATGTCCGTCTGCAGGGTGAGTGCTGAGCATCGAGTCGTGTGGGATAATAGACCTAGGTGCCAAATTAATTTCCCCATTCTCAGTTTGTTGCTGTCAGCGTTCCAAATAGCATCCAAAAGTAAAACAGAGTCCAAGGCAAAGTATTGCTCAAAGTTCCAATTTTATTAAGAGAGCCATGTTGGCTCATCTGGGGAAACCTGAATTTGAAAGCTTCCCGGTTTTCCCCACCCAGTTGAAAGTTCATGATCTTGCCCACCACACCCACAAATCCATCCCATGGTCCAATCTCCCACTGCCGTGCTGGCAGTTCCACCCATCCAATTCTGGTCAGGTGCAGAGACAAAGGATGACCTTGGCTTTCTAGAAAGAATTTTGTTATGGCTACATAGCATCTCACTCCTTGCAATCCCCCCCCCCTCCCATTTTCCCATAATAGAAAATGCATAGTAGAATAATAGAAAGTGTGGCAGGCCAAAGATCCAAAAGAAAAGAAGGCTGCAGGCCTGAGAGTTGCAAGGCTTCTAGTTTGGTTAAGGCGCTTGATTATTTGAAAGTGTTGCTTTTACTTGCTCTGTATTTGTTGGTGTGCTTTGCCAGCAAAACCAAGGAGTTGGAGTAGCCAACTAGGTTTTCCACAGCAACATTTCCGAACATCCGCATTTATAAATCAGATGTAAAAAACGGAGGTAGCATAGCCCCAATAGAAGAGCTGTACCACCACGACAATGCTTGAATTATTGGGGTAGAGGAAGACAAGCCCTATGTCCATAGCATTTATTTATTTATTAGATTTTTATTCTAACCTTATAACTCAAGGCAGTGAACATACATAATACTCCTCCTTCTCCTATTTTCCCCACAATAACCCTGTGAGGTGAGTTGGGCTGAAGAGAGAGTGACTGGCCAAAGTCACTCAGCTAGTTTTTCATGCCTAAAATGGAACTATTTATTTTTTTATTTATTTTATTAAATTTATATCCCGCCCTTCTCCTAACGGACCCAGGGCGGCGCACAGGAATGTTAAAATACATACAAAACATATAAAATTTAAAAAACTTATTCTAGTAAAACCTGTGCTAAAAACCGAATTAAAATCCCAAATTTAAAACTGTCTAATGGTCAATACAGGGGGTTACGCTAGGCCGGCTAGATGGAATAAATGTGTCTTCAGACACTTGCGGAAGAGGCGGAGGTCAGAGATGGTGCGGAGTTCAGGGGGTAGGTCGTTCCAGAGGGCTGGCCCAGCCACAGAGAAGGCTCTTCTCCTGGGTGTCGCCAGTCGGCATTGTCCAGCTGACGGCACCCTGAGGAGGCCCTCTCTGTGGGAGCGTATCGGTCTGAGGGATGTATGGGGCAGGAGGCGGTCTCGCATATAAACTAAAACTTACAATCTCCTGATTTCTTTAACTAGCTCTCTGATATCACAACAGTATTACAGAATTAGAAAGGGGTACTTGCTTCCAAACTCCCACTAAGGGCAGGAATTTAAATCTTTCCCATCCAGGAGAAAGCAGGACTTATTAAATGGATTTATTTGGAAACTTTCGTTCCGCCATTGATCCTCAAATGCTCCAGGAACAGCTTATATTTCAATGTCAAACAATATTGTCCTTGTTCCTGTGTCTTATATACACAAGAAAAAAGAATGGGGAAGAAAACAAAAAGAGAAGGCTTTTCTCAGCCACCAGATTTTAGAACTTCAGAATTCTTATAAGAACCAATTAAGATGAAAAGAAGGAGAAAAGTCTTAAAAAGAGCTTTAAGATTTGGGAGATAGTTTTGGATCCATAAGTCAGGTCTGGAAGCAGCTTTTTGCTCATTAGAATGATCATTTTTGCCATGTAATGGATAATGTACTTGGATTCATTAAACATTATGTGTTTATACTTTTCTCCCTTTCCTTCCAAGCTGGCCAGGAATTTTAAATTGAAATGCTGAATTTTACACCTAAGTCTAAAATGGTTTAACGTTGTGTCTTGAACTGTGTCCAACTATGATCAAGTGCATTGTTTTTATAGAGTGTAAAGGAGAACAAGTTAATTGAGTGTTTGCTATTAAGTTCCATATTCCCCAACTTAAAAGTTTCTAGTTTGGGTGCACATAGTGTAGCCAGCAAAAAAGAACCTTGGTATGTGTTTGGCAAGAGGAGAAAGAAAGTGCAGATCTTAGAGCTACTTACATCACCTGTGTGTCCCTGGTAGCTAATGTGTGAAAATAGAAAGGCCTATGTATTACATATAAAAAAGATGTTGAGACTCTAGAAAAAGTGCAGAGAAGAGCAATGAGGATGATTAGGGTCAATGGTTGGATTCAAAAATTTTTACTACAGGTTCTGTGGGCGTGGCTTTGTGGGTGTGGCAGGGGAAGGATACTGCAAAATCCCCATTCCCTCCCCACTCTCAAAGTTTTTGGTACCGATTCTCCAGAACCTGTCAGAACTGGCTGAATGCCACCTCTGATTAGGGGACTGGAGACTAAAACATACAAAGAACGGTTACAGGAACTGGGCATGGCTAGTCTAGTGAAGAGAAGGACCAGGGGAGACATGATAGCAGTGTTCCAATATTTGAGGGGCTGCCACAGAGAGGAAAGGGTCAAGCTATTTTCCAAGGCACCCGAAGGCCAGACAAGGAACAATGGATGGAAACTGACCAAGGAGAGATTCAACCTAGAAATAAGGAGAAATTTCCTGACAGTGAAAGCAATCAACCGATGGAACAGAAGTTGTCTTCGGAAGTTGTGGGAGCTTCATCACTGGAGGCTTTCAAGGGGACATTGGACTGACATTTGTCGGGGATGGTGCAGGTTTTCCTGCTTGGCCGGGGGGTTGGACTGGATGACCTACAAGGTTTCTTCCAACTCTGTTAATCTATGTTACATATTCTCACAAAGAGCCCTCAAAATTGTTCTCACTTAAATGTCTCAGGGTCTGGCTAGGTTCACTGAAAGGTAAATTGTATGCATGATTAGAGGCACTCTTGATCTGTACTTGTTATCCATCCATTATCCTGGAAAACCACCTTGCACATTGCCAGATACTAAATGTATATATTTTACATTGCTTTCTAAATTAGGGTCTGTGTAACCATGGCTTTATGAATCATGGATACTCATCTGCTTCGCAAATCTCTAAACCTCTGAGCAGGACAAACTATAATATGGTGTAAAACAATGTGCAGCCCAGCCCATTTATTCATCACTGGGCGACAGTTCTCGAGAATGAATTGTGAAACTATCAGAGGCTCCTACTTTTGTGACTCCAGGAGGAAAGATAAACCAGCCAGCCAGCCAATCGCTGCGCACGTTCTGAGAAGGCTAGCTTCCATTTTGCCTGTAATCTTCCAGAAAGTCATAAGCTGCCCAATGCGGTTGCCAAAAGTTTGCCCACAAACAAAACAGCAGGTTGGAGAGTTCCCTTTTAAAGCACACCTTGGTTATCATTCTTTCTAGTTTTGTTTTTGTTCCAGCTGGCAAATGCAATATTTGCATAATGCTTTTTCTCTGGGATCAGGAGGCAAATTAAGGTTTGGACTTGGGGGAAGGGCTCTTGTGGCTCTTCACTGTTTCCTTAGCAATGCAGCCTCGTGAATGGTCTGCAGTAATTTTGTGCATCCAGTGTGGGGGAGGCAGCCAGCCGTTGGATGATAGGCTGATGGGGGTCATACCCAGCAGTGGAAGCATCACTTACTAATGAGGTGGTGGGAGGAACAGCTCATCTCTCGAGGAACCTGTTTTTAGCCCATGCGTGCCTGCTGGGGTGGCATTTTCCTGGGTCTGGTATGACTGGCACGTAGCAAATCAGCACCTTGTCTCCCACCCAAAAACATAGGGATGAGTGTCAGATGCTGCATGTTTGAAAGAATCAAAATCGAGCACATTTTAACACCCTGTTTATTTGCATGTTTCTTGTTTGCTACATTTATAGGATGCAAGTCCCATGGATGATAAATAAAATAGAGAATTCAGAAACAATGTATAAAAGAATAAAAGCATAATTGTATTATTTTAGATTATAGGGTCAAGATGACAAATGTGGCTGATAGAGAAGAAAATGAGGGCAGTATGAGTTTTTAGAAATGTTTATTTATTTATTATACTCAAAGCAGCCTGTTACTTTGTTACTAAATAGGAAATCCCACAAGTGTTTATTCCTTCCAAGGAAGCCACAATGCAATACCAGTACATTAATCACTATTAAGTAGAGCAGAGCAGAGCAGAGCAGAACAGAACAGAACAGAACAGAACAGAATTCTTTATTGGCCAAGTGTGATTAGACGCCAAGGAATTTGTTTTTGTGCGTATGCTCTCAGTGTACATAAAGAAAAATAAAATACATTCATCAAGAACTATTAGATACAACACTTAATGATAGTCATAGGTTACTAATAAGCAATCAAATTGTAGTAGGAAACAAATAAAACAATATAAATTGTAAAGATACAGGCAACATGGTTATAGTCATAAGCGGGAAGAGATAGGTACTAGGGAGGATGAGAAGAATAATAGTCATACAGTCTTAGTAAATAATTTGACAGTGTTGTGGGAATTAGTTTTTTAGCAGAGTGATGGCATTTGGGGGAAAACTGTCCTTGTGTCTTTGTTCTGGTGTGCAGTACTCTACAGTGTAGTTTTGAGGGTAGAAGTTAAACAATTTATGTCCAGGATGTGAGGGGTCTGAAGATATTTACACAGTCCCCCCCGGGAGAGGGGGCGGTCTAGAAATCTAATAAAATTAATTAATTAATTAATTGACTTGTGCAGTATACAGGTCCTCAATGGAAGGCAAGTTGGTAGCAAGTGTTTTTTCTGCAGTTCTAATTATCCGTTGAAGTCTGTGTCTGCCTTGTTGGGTTGCAGAGCCAAACCAGACAGTTATAGAGGTGTAGATGACAGACTCAATAATTCCTCTGTAGAACTGAATCAGCAGTTCCTTGGGCACTTTGAGCTTTCTGAGTTGGTGCAGAAAGAACATTCTTTGCTGTGCTTTTTTGATGGCGTTTTTGATGTTAGGTGTCCATTTTAAGTCTTGAGATATGATAGAACCTAGAAACCTGAAGGTATCTACTATTGAAACTAGTATTATAAGAAGTGGTAGTATAGGAGGGTTTATCCTAAAATCTACCACCATTTTTATTTATTATATATTTTATTATATATTTATTTATTATATTTTTATTATTATATCATGATATTATATCATATCATAATATTACGTATGATATATTAATGTTTATTTATTATGCTCAAAGCAGCCATGATACTTTGGCACTGAAATAGGAAATCGCACAAGTGTTTATTCCTTCCAAGGAGACTACAATGCAGTACCAGTACATTAATCACTATTAAGTATATTACAGTAGAAATAGTAGTAATGAGGAGGTGATAAGCTGCCTGGCAAAGCAAAGGGAAATCATCAAAGCCATTAAAAAGAGAAAGTTAGAATATTTTGGACATGTGATGCGACACCCAGAAAAATACAGCACCCTTCACTTCATCCTCCAGGGAAAAATTGAAGGCAAATGAGGTCCAGGCAGAAGAAGAACATCATGGATTCAAAACCTAAGGGACTGGTTTGGACAAAATTCAGCAGCACTTTTTCATGCGGCTATTGACAAATATAGGATTGTCAACAGGATCGCCACTCCCAATGATGACAAATATGGCACAAGAAGAAGAAAGTAATAATACAGTTGCTGTAACAATTCCGTTTTCAGGACTCTGGTGGTTACCAAACATAATTCTTCCCCCTTCCTAACCACAGACCCCTGTCTGTGAAACTGGCAGCCCGAAAATATGTTTACAATCAACCTAGCAATTGGGTCGTCATTTCACAAATATTTCCTACCTAAACAGAGAAACAAAGTAATCAAGGCCAAAAAAAACCAGTGGGAGCATGAGCGATTTCCAACTTCCTACTGGTCTGACCATAACTGACTGCTCTGCAACTGATGGTGGGACTGGTCTACCAAATCTCTGGAGGGCTAGGGCAGGACCAATCCACTTGATCTCCAGTAGCAGAAAGAGTGGATAGTCTACCTAGTGTCCTGATGGATAGGGCAAGTTTTACTGAACTTCTGAGTGGTGGCATGGCAGCATTGAAGCAGTCATTGCCAATTTTAAATCTCACAGAAGTGATGGGTCCCAGATTTTGGACATATCTGGTAAGGAAGCCCATTTGAAGTACTTTGGTTCAAAAAAATTTGTCCTATGATGCATCATTTCATCCAATTGAAGGAACAGACAATAAGTGTTTCAGTAGTATATACTGTATGTTGATAAGTTCAGGATTCTGAAAACATTACACTTTAAGCATTTTAGACTTCATGTAAGATTAATAGATTGAAAGCCCCACGGGTCCATGGAACTCACTGAGAGATGCTGGGCCAGTCAAAATCTTTCGCTCCAGACCATTTCACAGGGGTACTTGGGGGGGGGGGGGGGAATAAAATAAATTAGACTCTCCTACTAACCATCCTGAGTTTTCATGAAGGAAACTCAATTTTAGCCCATGCGTATTTACTCGATTTATTGATGTAATCTTGCGCACATTGCATTATGGGTTTGGGCACGCAATGACAAAAAGCCATCCCTGGTATAAATTGTAATGAGTTTTATTTCTTTCTTTAAATATTAAGAAACATTATAAATAGCATTGATCTGAACAGCCAGGCAGACTATTTAATAAGGTTTGAATTAGCTGGGATATACAGTAATTCCTTATATAATCTATACATCAGGAAGACATATTTTATGGTTTCATTCCAACAAAGGTAGACAGGTGTTTCTATTTACCGTCTAAGATTGCAGAGGGAAGAGTATTGAAGCATCTTAAGAGAAAACCTGGCCATATTTGGGTCATAGTAATTTGTGTAAGTATTGTGTGGGTTGTCGTTTCCTTCTTTCATTATAAAGTCAGCATAGCCTTGGAGGAGCTACAAGTTTATTCTGGAGCTTCCTATCTTCCAGGCTTTGCTTGATAACCACTTCATCCAATCAGAGGCATTCCCAAATGGAGTCGTTTACTGGCTACAGTTCTGGATCATTTGGACTGCAAGATATTTTGCAGTAAAAAGAACAGTAGCCCTAGAGAAAATTGATTTTGAGCCAGTAAGATGTTATTGCCAATTTCAATGCTGAGTAGTCCAGTCTCCAGTGTAAGTAAAGCATTAAGGAGTTATCTTAGCATAAAAAAACACAGCTCTCAAAAATGTGACTGAATTATTTCATATAAAAGTCTATACAGTATAAGGCTGCAGTTCTACATTCTTAGGTTTCCCACTGTATCTTTGGAAAATGTACCATTTTATTAGACTATATTCATAAAGTATGACTTCTTTATTTAGAGCAAACGTTGTGAAGTCAGTTAATTAATCACATGCAATTTGATTAATAGGCAGACCAGTACTTCTTTAATTGGGTGCTAATGAACTAAAGACCCTGACACCTTGGAAAAGAACCAGTACAATATTCAGAGTCTAGGCCAAAACTAAGAATAACTGACCTGCTAAAATAAAAGAATAGTTGATGGTTGGATTTTAGTGAGTCAAATAATGGCTCTGTTAGCTAAATATTTATTACTCCAGGCACTAAACAATCCTAGGACGAAGAAAAAAATTAATGTTTAACCTTCAGGATTTCCCTTATTAAACAGAGGCAAATATTTAATGGGAAGGAATATAGCTGTTGTTCATAAATTTGCAGGCATAAGAAGGTTAAATATTTGCTTGGGTGCCATGAAACAGTCCCTTCTTCTCCATGTGTGATTATATTTATTGCTAGACATGTTAGCTTCTGCCCTTCCCTCAGCACTGTATAACTTGAGGCGATCTTGGGAAAAAAATGTTTAGTTTAGTCCTGTTCTAGACAAGGTAAGGCAGGGATAGACAACCAGTGTCCCCATTTATTTCATTTCCCCCCCCAATGTCTACCTCAGTGTTTCTCAAAATGTGGTGTGAGAAACTAGGGGGCCCTCCAAGACCTTTTCAGAGGTCCACAAATTATTCATCAGACTCTATTGAAAAATAATACACCGCCAAGCAATTGTGAGAAGTGGCAGTGAATGCATCTCTTTTAATTTTTAATATGGTAAAGATTTTCCCTGTCCAGTAGTATCTGACTCTAGGGGTTGACACTCATCTCCATTTCTTCGCTGAGGGAACCAGTGTTGTCCAAAGACAATTTCTTGATCATGTGGCTAACATAACTATATACTGAAACACACAGAACACTGTTACCTTCCCACCGAAGTGGTATCTATTTTATATGCTTGCATTTGTATGTTTACGAACAGGAGTTGGGGCAAGTAATGGAGTGGTCGGTTCCTAACTGGTTTACTACGGGTTTACTGAGAGAGGGTGTTTTGCGCGTTCACAAAATTTTTGCAGGCATGCTGCTTGTTTCACTCACGTGCGCTGTCACACATTTCTATGTGTGCACAGTTTACTAAAAACTGTAATGCGTATGTGCAGAAACATGCCAGCGACGGGAGAAGAGACCGGTTCGGGGGCATGGGAGGCCTGGGTTGCTGCCAGTTCCAGCAACCCAGGCCGGAAAACACTACGGGTTCCGCCAAACCGGTCCAAACCGGTAGGAGCCCACCTCTGAAGTAATGGGAGATCATTGTGTCATGTAACACTCGGTCGAACCCAGGCTGTCAGCTTTCCAGCTCACAAACTCATTGTCTTAACCACTGAGCCACCTCGCCCTCTTTAATATGGTAAATATAGGCAAATTTAAGCCATACAGACAAATGCTTGTTTGGGGTCTTCCATAATTTTAAATTTTTAAAAGGTCCCAAAAGTAAGAAGGTTAAGAAACACTAATCTAGCCCTTGCTAAGGCATTCGGTTCAGCAACATGTGAATGCCACCAATTTCCCATCGCTGTTGTAAAGCAATGTTGACAAGAACAGCCTGGAAATCTGAGAATCACTCCTGTTCCCCACAGTCCGTGGGTCTCCTTGGCCACAGCAAGAAAAGTCATAGCAATGTTTCTAGGGGTGGGTTCTGGCAGACACTACTGCCAGTTCGCTCATGAGCACGCCGCACAGAAGCAAAAAAACAAGATGGCTGTTCGCAACTCTGGGTTCAGAACCAGTGTTACAACTCTGGTCCCGTAACCAGTGTTAGCAAATAAATGCGGAATAGTGTAATTCACCGGACAGTAAAGAGATACGTTGCTGTAACCACAAACAAACTCTGAAACAGTGATAGTAAGAAAATAAATAGTCTTTACTTTGTAGCAACTAAAATGCTTCTTCCGACCAGTTTCTCAAAATAATAACAGTCCTTCACCAAACAGAGTTATCTTACAGTGATGCAAAACAAATCCTCCTCCTTCTTCTTCAGTCACAACTCCTCAGCACAGGGAATCGAAAAGGGAATGGACTGTGATTCTGAGCTTGCTTTATGGTTGAGCTGAGACTCACAGCCAATCAGAATTCAAACACAGTTCTTAAAGCTACATAACTCCTTCAGAACATAGGCTCATATATATTGTCAACCCAATATAAGGCTGAATATCCTAACAATGGCGGCGCCTATGGGGCCTCCCGGAGAACCAGTTTGGGGACGTGGCAGGCCTGGGTCGTTGCCGGTTCCAGCGATCCACACTGTCAAACCGCAGTGGGTTCAGCCAAACCGGTATGTTTCCATAGTCATATTCCTAGTGATATTCCAAAAGACTGGAGGCCGAAATGGTTCAGGAAACCCCAAGGAGCAACTGTCCGAGATTTTGACAGCAGATTTTGTCCTGAAATCCTACCCTCTTTCTCAGAATAAATGTGGCATGTTAACTGATCCTAACAAGCACTCATGATGGCAGCAAATATTGCTAGAACTATTATTGCCCACAATAGGTTTGAAAAACAAGGGTATTTCAGAAGAGTCTGTAGTAGAACTCAGAAGCAATGGCAAACACAGGTAGTGGTTGCAGTGGGTGCGCAGAGTGGCAGCGGACGTAGATTTATTTATTTTATTTTATTAAATTTATACCCCGCCCTTCTCCTAAAAAAGGACCCAGGGCGGCGCACAGGCATCATTAAAATCATACAAAAATACAAAAATATAAAAGTCCAAAATTGTTAAAAGCTAATTAAATATTCCCTGTGCTAAAATTAATAATACTCTAAAATTTTAAAAATTATCCCTATAAAAGTCAGAAACAGGGGCTATGCTAGGCCGGCTTGTTGGAATAGGTAGGTTTTAAGACGTTGGCGGAAAAGGCGGAGGTCCATGATGGTGCGTAGATCGGCGGGAAGGTCGTTCCAGAGGGCAGGGCTCGCCACAGAGAAGGCTCTCCCCCTGGGCACCGCCAACCGGCATTGCCCGGCCGACGGTACCCTGAGAAGGCCCTCTCTGTGGGAGCGGATCGGTCGAAGGGATGTATGGGGCAGGAGGCGGTCGCGAATATAGCTAGGCCCCGAGCCATGGAGATAGAGGATGGAACTGTCATGGGTCCCAATTAGGGGTGGCTTCTGGCTTCTGTTACTGCCGGTTTGCTCAAGGATGCACTTCAGGCTCAGGCACGCTTGATGCATGCTATGCAGACATGCGCAATAGTAAAAAGCAAATAACAAGATGGCGGCACTGATAGAACCAGTTCAGGGATGTGGCTGGTCGAGTAACTAGCTACTCAGCTGAACTGGGCCAAACCGGTAGGAACCACCTCTGGTCCTAGTGAAGCTGATCCAGCCATTAAGATTTCTTACACTTCAGTTTTTCTGTTTTCAGATTTCTCCATCCTGCTAAGAAGTAATAACTCTGTCCTGATATATCTCTTCTGTCGGTACAGTCTTTTAAAATATCTATGAGGTTCTTGATATTAAAAATAAATGAACAAACACAAAACTGTCTAACAATCTATTGTCAATGATTCAAAATTCAGCCTTGCCAAGCAAGGCAAATTTGCAGGCAGGGCAATGATATAATTCGTTCTAGCATATGCATTTAGAGCAAGTGTGGAACCTGTGATCCCTGCCCTGCATATGATGCAAGATATATTATTATTATTATTTACTTTATTCATAAAACATGAAACTCAGCCAACTGAACATTTAAAAATGCATTGTAAATACTATTGACTGGTGCTAATGGTTGATACAGTTTGCTGCCAGCATCCTAGGTATCAACCAAGTATCTTCTTAGATTGTAAAATGTTCCAAGTAGCACAGTTTTTTGCAGTTCCACTGGTTTTATTGCAGGAAACTGCAATTTGCTGATATTATTATTATTTAATTAAATTTGTACCCTGCCTAACTCTGGGCAGCTAAAAATACTGTCGATACGCCGTGTAAGCAGCCTATGTCTCAAAAATCAGCCAGTTTTTCCTGTAAGGAAGCACTTTACGTGGGTGCTAGAAATGAATCTGTCACTAAAATAAGGGATGTAAAACTAGAATGTATTTATTTATCTTGACATCTGCGTTTTCACTCTATTGTTTTGAAACTATATACTTAAAGGCCTGTATATATTTTATGAGAAACAAGTTCTTCTGAGCTTTAGTAACTCATTCAAAATGGAGGAACGGCATCCTGAGTTTCAGTCCTTCATATTTGCTTCTGCAATTCATATTTTTTTCTAACAGAAACCCAGAAGCATAATAAAAATCAAAATAATAGCATGTTGCTATTGTGGTTTGTGGTTTTGATGATTGTAAGGTTTAAATTATACAACATTCAATAACTGTTGTACGTGACTGGATTTAAAAAAAAAAAATTTGGCCCGGTGGTGAAACTTGTACATATAGTATTGAATAATTTCATTTCTATGAAATCACTGAGTAAAAGCAAAGAGTTACTGAGAATGTTTTTAGCAAAGGTCCATTTTATTTTTCAGGAAATCCTATGTGCTTTTGCCTTCTTGAGGTTTGCCTTTAAGTGTATAGTCTCTGATTTATTAAGCTGAACTTTGCAATCTTAATATTGTCTCAGGTCATTAATAGCATTGAGGTTGATCAATAGGTTGGTCTGTTTTGACCTGAATTTGTCCCTGTATTTATGAATTCTATTTGTCAGAAATATTGACTCAAAGGGCCAGATAATTATTTACAAGAAAATAAAATATAAATCCATCTTCTTTATAGTTTAAATATGACTCCTCCAAAAATTTCAAATTACAGCTTCCGCTATCCCCTTATCCCACTGGTTGATGGGAATTGAAGTCCAAAACATTGGGAGATCTATAAGTAGCATAGTCCAAAATGGGCAACTTGTTAATGCTTTCAGTAAGAGGGGAGGGCCAAAGTGATGTGTTTTGTGTTGATATGGCTCCATTCAAGCAAGTAATTCTCTTTGTTTTCCCCTTAATTTGGGGTGTAATTGTTGAAAACTGATGGCATGATTTCCCAAATATGGGGAATGGTGGGTCTGTGGACCAGTATGGGGAAAAAAACACCTTGCAGTACAGGCTGCCCATCTCTGCATAAAAGTGTATTTGATTGTATGAATCTAATGAACCCAAAATAAGGAAACACTTGGGAACTTTTAATTCCCAAAAGTAAAAATTTATTGGATACACCATTTTGATACTAAAGAATCAAAACCAGCTCTGGTTTTCCCACACAAAGACTTGTCTAGTTAAACATTAGTTCCCTTTCTCCCCACCTCTGGGTGATAGGATTGTCCAATTATGAGTCCCCCTTTTGTTATGGGAACTGTCCATCTCTTTCTCAAGCACCTGCAGTGGTGACCTTGATGGTTGCCAGGCTCGCACGGTCCACACACACATTCTCAGCATTCTATTTTTCCCTTCCATCCTCCCAGTTCATTGGCAAGTTAAAAAGTTTTGAAAGAAGTAAAGCAGTTGAATCTTGACAAGAAATAATAAGAGCACTTAGATTTATATACTATTTCATAGTGCTTTACAATTCCTGATCTGTGGCCCAATGCTGAGCCACAGCCCATTCAGAATCAGACCATGGAAGTGGTGGGTGAACAACTGTGACATGAAGCTGCATTTGTAAAAGCAGTGCATGGAGACAAAACCATCCATCTCCCCACCACCACTGCCACCACCTCTACTAAGCCAGAAAGGTTGGAAAATGCTGCTGTACAGAACTCTCTAAATCAGGGGTGTCAAACTCAAGGCCTGGGGGGCAGATCCAGCCCACGGGGTGCTTAGATCTGAGATGCAGGACCACCCTGGAAACAGCCCATTTTTGCTGGTAGAGCTCTTGGGCCACTACAGGCACCCTGACATGAGTGACATATAGCTGGCCACCCCCAATCCACCTCCCGAGGTCAAACACAATGCTGATGCGGCCCTCAATGAAATCGAGTTTGACACCCCTGCTCTAAATGGTGTAAGAGTCAGCAGATTTCCCTCAACAATAATGTTTAGTTATTAGCAAGCTAATAGTGATTAGATTGGGCAACCCATGAAGACAAGGACTTAATAAGCCACTTATTTGAATGTCTTGTTTTTATTGATCCTGGGCATTTGATGGCAAGAGTAATGCTTGATTAAGATAGAGTTATGCGTAGTGTTTTTCTTCACATCTCCCCAAGACTAGAATCTTAAATGAATATTGAATATTTTGGAGGATGCGGGAGTGTCCATGATGTATGATCAAAAATGTCAAGGAGACGGCCATGATGATGCACATGAAAATAGATGCAGCTTCATCTCCACCTTCTCCATCTTTCTTTTTACCAGATTCTCCAGTCATCCACAGGAAGATGTCTTCAATGTTTTTGACTGCAAAGTCCTGGGTATCCTATATAGCCATGATGGTGAACCTATGGCACGCCTGCCAGAGGTGGCAAACAGAGCCCTCTCTGCTGGCACGCACGCCGTTGCCTCAGGTCAGATCTCCGTGGCGTTTCTTTCATGAGTTTCTGTTTCCCTGCAAGCGATGAAACAGAAGCTCACGAAAGAAAAAGATATTACCTCTTGCTGCGCTGCCAGTGTTAAGACCGCCTCCTGCCATCCATCTGGTCTTCGGGTCTCTGCTGCATATGCGTGCTTGTCCGCGCATGCGCACACATGTTCACACACATTTGAATGTGCACCTTTCAGTTTGGGCATGTGCACACATGCAGTTTGGGCACTCAGTGTCTAAACACACATTAGCGCAGGATGGGGTTTAATATAGTTTTAATAGGTTTTTGTATTTTGTATATTTGTATATCTATGTTTTTAATTTTCCTGTGCGCCGCCCCGGGTCCCTTGGTGGGAGATGGGCGCGGGATACAAATACGAAAATAAATAAATAAATAAATAAATAAAATAAACGTTTCACCATCAATGCTATATACCAGTGATGGCTAACCTTTTTGGCTCGCGTGCCAAAAGCGGGTGGAGCGCAGGGGGGTCGTGCGTGGGTGTGCCACACCCATAATGCTATGTGCGTGTCCCTCTACTTTTGGAACGTTTTTTTCACCCTCCTCAGGCTCCAGAGGCTTTCTAGGACCCTGTGGAGGGTGAAAACAGCTTCCCCTCTCCACCTCCAGAGACTTCAGGAGCTTCCCTGAAGCCTCCGGAAGGCGAAAAACGGCCTCAAGAGAAGACCTAAATCAGCTGGCCAGTGCACACATGCACGCTGGAGCTGACAGGGCAACGCCTCGCGTGCCCTAAGAAATGGTTCCACGTGCCACCTGTGGCACCCATGCCATAGGCTCACCATCACGGCTATATACTGTAGGTTGACCTCAGATATTTTTTTTCATGTGAAACTACACCTTCCTTTTTAATGTAAGACTCTACACCCTTGGATTTAAATAATTAAAAGACTATTTAATGGCACAAACTTGTAGGTCACCTTCCAGGGTGTGCTCTGCCTTTTATCTCAGTTTGATCAATCAATTTAATTCTTCTTCTTTCCAACTTAGCTGCTGCAGGAATGTGTAGGTTGTGGTCAGCAACATGATTCATCTTCCCCCTCCTGCTTCTTCTCTCATTTTATAGGCAGGGCTATTTTTATTTAGTGTTGTTTTGTCAAGGAGACAATCTAAAGGTATGTTGCAAGAAACCACATGGGGCCACATCCCTAGACATACCAACTTTAAGAGTCAAGGGAAGAATTTTTCCCCCCAGTTTCTACCTATTGGGAACTCCTTGTCTCCCGTCTCTGGCAAATGCAAAATGCTTTGTTTACATTCTGTCTGTGCAAGATGTTGGAGATGCTCATCTATCAGTCTTCTTGGATTGATTGACACTGGTAATACTGCATTCAGTTTTGGTCGCCACAATGTAAAAAAGATGTTGAGACTCTAGAAATAGTGCAGAGAAGAGCAACAGAGATGTTCAGGGGACTGGAGACTAAAACATACGAAGAACGGTTGCAGGAACTGGGTATGTCTAGTTTAATGAAAAGAAGGACTAGGGGAGACATGATAGCAGTCTTCCGATATCTCAGGGGTTGCCACAAAGAAGAGGGAGTCAAACTATTCTCCAATACACCAGAGGGTAGAACAAGAAGCAATGGGTAGAGACTAATCAAGGAGAGAAGCAACTTAGAACAGGTGAAATTTCCTGACAGTTGGAACAATTAATAAGTGAAACAACTTGCCTCCAAAAGTTGTGAATGCTTCAACACTGGAAGCTTTTAAGAAGATGTTGGACAACCATTTGTCTGAAGTGGTGTAGGGTTTCCTGTCTAGGCAGGGGGTTGGATTAGAAGACCTCCAAGGTTCCTTCCAACTCTGTCATTCTATTCTAGCTTCAAAGTCTCTCCAATAGGGATGAGTATCCTGAACCCCTAAATTAAAAGCCCTTTGGTACCCCAATTGGTTGAGAACACCAGCTCATCTGCTGTGCTGCCCTAATTCCTGCAGCCTAATTCCTTGACCCATATGACATAAAGGAATTTGAGCGAAAACAACAGCTGAAAAGGTCTTCACCCCTGTTCTATTATAGCATTCTTCATTCCTTTCCCTTAAAAGAAATTACTAAACTTTCCCAAACCCTCTTTTCACAGCACAGCCCTCCTTAGGAATTTCACAGAGATGCCGGTAAAAGTCAGATGAATAATTTACCAGGCACAGCTTCCTAATTAATGAGCAGAAATAAAAACTAAAAAAAAAAAAAAGACTTCAAGAAATCTGTATCTACCTATGGGAGTCAGACATGTTTAAGAAGTCGCCCACATCCTTTTGAAATCAGTGAACATTGCCTTGTTGAAAGAATTTTCTAAGATGTAACCAAAAAAGAAGAAGAAAGAAATCCTGTTTCACTGAATAGTACAGTGCATACTAAATGGTGAGCTTGCTTGAGAATCAGGCCTCTAAAATTGATCTTAAAATTAGAGCAAAGTTACAGTTAGAAACTATGATAATTTAAGCCATTTTTCCTAGTATATATTGGAATTAAAACAGGGCCTGATATTTGATTTTACGATTTTGAAAAGGGCATCAGTAACCACCAGTCCCAATCTAAAAGTAAATGTTTGCTTTAAAAATCCTCACCCATCATATTCCTGCCTAACAACCTGTTCTTCTGTTGACCAGCTCGTACTTCTGAGTCTCTTCTGGATGCCAAGATCCTGCTTCCTGCTCCACCTAAACCTTTATTTGTTTAAGAAAGATGTTTTCGCTTCTTTCTTTTTTTCAAAAATGGAAACTTACCTTAAATGTTTAAATATTATATTTATAAAATTGGCATTTTGCCCTGAAAAGCAGGTTTTTCCAAGGCAGCTCATAACAAGCTAAGATCGTCAAATAAAACGAAGGCTCTTTACTTACACACAGTCATTAGAAATGTAGCACTAAAATTGTGGAGCAATAAAAGCTCGCATGCTGCAAAGAAAAAACATCAGCTTCCAAAATCATCTGTATTTCCAATAATACTTCTGGGCCTAAATAGTCTCCCAAACTATTTTTGGATATCAAAATAATGGACAGCTGTATTCCGGGGCTTTTTTGGGGGGGGAAAGTTCACACATGTCTGGGGAAAAATGGGTCAGTAGGGCACATCCTTGGGGAAAAGTGCTAAACGTATTACAAAGTGAGGCTTTATAACTAGATACATTCTCCATTATACAGGTAGTTCTTGACTTGAGCCCAGAATTTCAGTTGTAAGTCGTGGCAGTTGTTAAGTGGATGGCCACATGACCAGTGGTGAAATTCAAACTTTTTTTTTTTTTTTATTGAAAAAGTTTTAATGGTTTTACATTTTTTCTATAGGGTAGGGTAAGGGATACAAAGAAATTTTGAGAGCATTCACGTCAGAGTCGTCGGCCCTTCCGAGACCTCAAAATACACAATAAAAGGATAACAACAAAAAAAAGCATTTTTCATAACACTACAAGGTAAAAGCAAGTACATATACCTAAATTCTCAATTCCATGCTGTCAGACGTTTACAAAAAATCCAGATACAAATATTATGCAAAATTGTTCAGAAAAATCAAGGCAAAGTTATTTTTTCGATCTAAGTCTCATGGCTATTGTATCTTCTTTTTCTCCTCCCTGGCCCCCAGCGGGCGGGGCCGTGGCCCCCTCCGTCCCCCCTGGATCTTCCCCCAGGGCAGAGGAATGTTTTTTAAGAAAGGCTTCCGCCTCAGCAACTGTTTTATTCCTCACTCTTCCTCCTTCCCAAAACACCAGCATCCCTTCGAGTGTCATCCACTTGAACCAAATCCCATGATCAAATAAAATTTTAGACAAGAAGGAAAATTTCCTCCTTGCTTCTCGAATCTTTCTAGGGATCTGCTTCAAGATAGCAACCTCTTTTTGTTGGTAGATTAATGGACTACCTCTCTGCACTTTCAGGATTTCCTCTCTGGTTGACCTTCTAACAAATTTCACATGTATCTCTCTAGGCACTTCATTTATCCTGGCATATGCTGAGTTAATTCTGTAGGCTAGGTCAATGTCCCCCCTGATCTCATCTTTAGGTTTTTGTAAATAGTCTGCTAAAATTGTGCTCATAAGATCAGGGAGGCATTCACCAGATTCCTCAAGAACGTTCTGAAATCTCAAAAAATATGTCATTCTTTCCATATCAATCCTAGACACATGCCCATTTGTTTCCCCAACCTCTTTAGTAACATTTTTAATCTCTCCCTTAACCCCCACCAACCCCCCTTCCAATTCTTCAGTCTTCTGTGTGTTTTCCAGCACTTGCTTCCGTGTGTCCAATAGCTCCTTCTTGAAATTGATGTTTTCTGCCCTCTGGGCCTGAATTTCTTGTACCAAAGTTTGTATAACAGTTTCAAGAGAAGCCATCCGTTGTTCTAAACTTGTCAGTGCTGTTTCTTGAGCCATGATTAACTGTTAAAGTCAGTGCCACCAAAATGGCGTTTTCAGGGTGGGGTTGGTGAGACTAACCGGGAGCCAAAAGTTCTGATCAAGGTTGAAACGTTGTAAAATTCAGGAACCAAGAGAGAGACAATTTTCCAACTCAACAGGTATAATAGCGAAGGTACTCCAGAAAAGAAATCACAAATCCAGCAAGAAAAAAATTCTTCATTAGTATCCAGAGAGAGTCCCGATTGCAAAGAGACGCTGGGAATTTTCCATAGTTGAAATAGTCAGGCAGGGACAAAGAAAAGCCACCTTCCACCGCCCATCTCAGAGCCCAGAGGAGAGAGTAGAAAAATAATTTTTTTATCCAGCCAGACCTAGAAACAATGTTGCAAATAGCCGCATACCACTTTCCCTTGTTAGAGACAGTCCGGATTGAAGATTTCCGCTTTCTCTTCCAGAGAAGCCATTTTAAAGTGCCGCTTAAGTCCGAGGGGTTTTTTTTGAAAACAAACACCCCCCTCCCAGTCCGTTCAGCCTGGCTGGCAGCAAGGAAAAAAGTTTTTTTTTTAAACTCACTCTCCCTCGCAGCTGAAGCCTCGGCAAGCCTTCCGATCTCTCCGCTCAGCCCTCTGCATTGAAATGAATGGCGCCGACAGCCGTTGGCGAAGGGAAAACCCCCCGCAGCATGTTCCTTCTCACCTAGGTCGCGGAGGGGACCGCTCTCCCCACCGCCGTGAAGAGGAACGTCCCCTCCGAGCCGACCCTACGGGAGACCTCCGGTAACCGGAGTGTCTCGCCCCCGTGGGGGGGCAGAAAAGGCAACAAAGCGGCGAGCGAGCGCTAGGCTCGCCCGTCGCCGCTGGAGCCGGAACCGGAAGCCGAAATTCAAACTTTTTTACTACCGGTTCTGTGGCTTGGTGGGTGTGGCTTGGTGGGGGAAGGATACTGCAAAATCTCCATTCCCTCCCCACTCCAGGGGAAGGATACTGCAAAATCTCCATTCCCTCCCCACTCCAGGGGAAGGATACTGCAAATTCTCCATTCCCTCCCCACTCCAGGGGAAGGATACTGCAAATTCTCCATTCCCTCCCCACTCCAGGGGAAGGATACTGCAAATTCTCCATTCCCTCCCCACTCCAGGGGAAGGATACTGCAAAATCTCCATTCCCTCCCCACTCCAGGGGAAGGATACTGCAAAATCTCCATTCCCTCCCCACTCCAGGGGAAGGATACTGCAAAATCTCCATTCCCTCCCCACTCTTGGGCCAGCCAGTGGTGGCATCTGCTGGCTCTCCAAACTACTCAAAATTTCTGCTACTGGTTTTCCAAAACCTGTTAGAACCTTCTGGATTTCACCCTTGCACATGACTATACCCGATTTTACTTCTGTTTTTACAGCCATTATTAAGCAAACCCATTTTTTCCCAAGAGTGAGTTTTTTTGCTGGAAACTAGAACTAACCACAAAAACCACAGTTACATGACCTCACATCCTACAAACAATCATAAATGCAAGCCAGTTGGCAAAGAACTGAAATGTAATCATGTCACTACAAAGGGAGAGGGTGGCAGATAACTTCGAAAATGGGTTGTAACTAGTTCTGGGGAGGTTCATCAATAACTTTGAATGGCCCCTAAGCGGCCAGTCATTAAACAAGGACTACCTACAAATATCACCTCTGAACTGCCAAAATCTGAATAACCAATAGAAAGCAGTTTAGGAACTCTCTTTCCTGCCATCTAGTGGTCATTTGGATACTTGCAGCCCAGACATGGTGATCCTGTCATGATAGCCATTTGATGAACCGACAAGATTTCATCTCCTAGCACAGTGATGGCAAACCTTTTCAGCACCGAGCATCCAAACCAGAACACGTATGCATGTGCATCCATGCGTGCACACTGGAGCGCCAGAAACCCGAAGGCAAGCTGCTCATGCCTGTTTTCTGGCCGTTTTTCTGACCCTTTTCCAGCACTCCAATACCCACGAAGACCATCTGACATGTATGCCAGAAACCAGAAGAGTGGCTGGTGATGGCGCGCTGCCCACAGAGAAGGCTCTGCATGCCATAGGTTCGCCATCATGGTCCTAAGGTAACTCATGTTATGTGAGTGCAAAGAAATCATTCTCAATTTCCAAATGCAGCAATCTCATGAAATCAAAAGGGAACCTATTTCCATTGATTACATCAGCTTTCTCCTCTCTGTTGGGTGAGATATCAGCTCCCACAATCCCTGACAGCAAGGCTGTAGTGACTAAGATTGTAGAGGCTGAAATCCAATATATATCTACTCAGCCTTTTTCCCTCTGGGGAAGTGGTAGGATGTACTATCAGTTCTGTGGGCGTGGGTTGATGGGCGTGGCATGACTTGGTGGGTGTGGCTTGGTGGGCGTGGCTTGGTGGGCGTGGCAGGGGAAGGATACTGTAAAATCTGCATTCCCTCCCAACTCCAGGGGAAGGTTACTGCAAAATTCCCGTTTCCTCACGATCATCTGGGACTCGGGAGGCAGAGAATAGATGGGACCAGTCAGAGGCGGAATTTAACGGTTCTCCAAACTACCCAAAATTTCCACTACTGGTTCTACAGAACTGGTCAGACCCTGCTGAATACCACCTCTGCTCTGGGGTCAGTACAATGAGGAAGGGACCCAGATTTGGGGGGCCAATATACTGACTCTGTAAACTGCTTAAGAGTGCTGTAAAGCACTATAAAGCAGAATATAAATCTAAGCGCTTTTGTTATTGCGGTTGCTAAATGGCAGTATTTGGAGGAAGACTGGTCTAAATTCTTGGTTGTTGGTTTTGGGCCCTGTTCTTCAACCTTGGCAACTAAAAGATGGACTTGATCTTGATGGACGTAGAATTCCCCAGCCAGCATGCTTTCCATTTTTGCTCAAGAGAATCGGAAACGCTATGTGTTTATAGCCATGTCCCTCACCCTGGGATGGGTGCCACATTCTTAGCCAATATTTCTAGGCATTATTTGTGTTTCTGACCAAGAAACTGGCTTAATCTTCCTCCTCCTTATCTTTTAATCTCTCCTTGGAAAAAAAAGGGGGAGAATAAGGGAGCATTTGTGTCTAGGTGCCTCCTGGCGGCCTTTTCTATTAAGCAAATTGTTTTTATCTTTCTATTTGAATCCTCAGCTAATTAGCAAGATGTTCACCGAAAAGGTGATGGTGCTGAATTGAAGTCAGTTCAACCGCAAAGGAAATAAAAATCAGATAAAGAAGTATAGAAATGGACAAGAATCTTTCCTACTTACTTGCTTCATACTTCCCTACTTCATTAACCTGCTTGCCAATGCCAGTTAAATTCATCTCCCCATAATAAATGAGTACATTTGGCACACTTACACAAGTGTGTTGATACATACTCACACACACACACACACACACATATTTTTCCAAGAAGTTACACTAAAAATAAACCCTAAAGTAGAAAGAATGTATACTAATTGAATTAATGACTCTCAATTAAAATCAATTGCTTGTAAAATAAGCTACCCACTGACAAAATTAATGCATCCTTATCTGTTCGTACTAATTATACTCTTTCATGCCCACAGAAAAATACATGCCAAAGAAGGGGAAGGGATGGTATGAACTGTGGGGAGACAGGATAGCTGTCTTCCAATACTTGAAGGGCTGTCACCGGGAAGAGAAGGGTGCTCTCCATAGCACTTGAGGGCAGGGCAAGAAGCAGTGGGTAGAAGATCCTCAAGAGGGAGATTCAACTTGGAAATTGTTGTGTCCTCGACCTGCGACCGGTCTCGACTTACGACCGGCCGCAGGTCTTCCAGGCTGCCTCTTGGAGCCTTGGTAACAGGCTGTAGCAAGGCAGCCAACTGACAGACGCGCCTGATTGGCTGAGGCGCGCCTGGCCCTTGCTGCAGCCTGATTGGCTCCCCCTTTGACAGCTCCAAATATAAAGAGCTGTCAAAGCGCGGGAGCCCCTGTCTACCGCACCTTTTCTTTAACTGAACTTTCTTTCCTTGTAAGCTGTGCCTAGCTAATAAAAGCTATGTTTCTGAGCAAACCTGATGTGGACCCACTTATTGACCGAAGTCACAATACTGGCGACGAAGGTGGGATCAGGCAGCGCTCATCGAGAAATAGCGAAAAGAATTTTTACCCTCCCTGTTTTGTTGCGGTACGATCCCGCTCGACCCATCGAAGCGGCCACGGAAACCTGGGTCTCCTACGGCCCGCCTCGAGCGCTTCCCTGCCGGCTAGTACGACCGGGCCAGGACGCTCGAAGACCTCTCGAGCTGCGGCGGCCGAGACCTCGAAACCGGTTGCAAACCTGTAGTAAAACCAGCAGCAACCCATCCCTGATGCAGATGTCACCTATATGGAGGGGAGGGCATGATCTTCCAGAGAGCGGGTGCCATGGCAGAAAAGTGCCTTTCCAGGAGAAGTTCTTCGGCTGACGGGGGTCTGCAATATACCTCTTTTTAAGGCATGGGTGGGGCAGTCTTTTCTATGAAGATGGTTAAATAAAACAGAGTTTCTCCCTGTATTAAGCAAGTCTGTTTGCTTGCTTTCACCCTTATTCAGAGAACCTTTGGTGATATAATGAAAGTAACTTTAGATAAAACTACAGTTTCTGGGTGTTTTAAAGTTGCACGAACCATCATCTCTGGATGAGTGGGCAGTTTGGTCTTTGGCCAGTAGAGCTTTGGAGCAGGTGCAGCGTGTACCCATACACCTTTTCAGGTAAATGGGCCCTTGTGTGCATACAAAAGCTGAATGTGGATGGCTAGGCTCCAAATCTCTTTTCAAAGGGCTCTTGGAATCAAATACTTTCCTATCCGGTTTGGGGATTAGCCGTCGGCTATTTCCTCCACTCTGTTTACCTGCTGATGAACAGTGGGAACGAAACCACACGCAAAAGGGCGCAGACAGGAGAGCATGATCAGATCTCTCCATGGTGAACCCTCAGCGTCATCCTCGCTTGCGTTTGCGCTTTGTTGACAGAAGAAATAGCGTGCCAAGCCTGGTTGCTATAGGATACCAAACTCCTTTCCATACTTACCCCTGAACTGGAGTTGACTTTAACACGCCCAGACTGGCGCAGGAGTAACCGCAGCCCAGAAAGCACAGAGAGAGCTACGGGGGGTCAGGAAGGGAGATGGGTTTACAGAAGTGAGAAAGTGAAAAAAAATAATTATTCCAAAATTGTGTGGCGTAGGTTGGAATAAGATACATGGAGAAAGAAAGAAGCACGTGCCTATAAATAATACTGCTGTGTGAGCAGAGTAAATATAACCAAAAAAAAATGTAAATTTCTAAATTCACCCAGTGCCCTGTGTTTGTTTTAAATTATGGAAATGCTTTTGTGACATTCCCGTTTATTTATGACTGATAGGCTCAGCTGTAGCCAGCCAGCCTCAACTGCCTGAGATCATTTGCGAAACCGCCTATTACCTCACACCTCCCTTCGACCTGTCCGCTGCCACAGGGAGGGCCTCCTCAGGGTGCCGGCTGCCGATCAATGCCGGCTGGCGACTCCCAGGGGAAGGGCCTTCTCTGTGGCGGGAACGACCTGCCCCCCGATCTTCACACCATTACTGACCTACGCCTCTTCCATCGGATGCTTAAAACGCACTTTTTTCATCTGGCCGGCCTGGCATAGATTAAGGGTTTAATTTTAAAGTTAATATTTTAGTGGTCTTAACTATTTTTAGCACAGATTTTACTATTTAATTTCTATTTTATATTATACGTATGTGTTGCGGTTTTTACTTTTCCTGTGCACCGCCCTGAGTCCTACCACGGAGAATAGGGTGGTATATAAATTTGAAAAATAAAAATAAATAAATAAATAAATGTAAGTCCTCAGCCTTGCCATTTACTCCACACAACAAAAAACACCCCACGGCATTTGAACATTTGTGGCAACCCTGTTAAAAGCCACACGCACTGACGCAATGAGTTCAGGAACAAATCAACAGGGACGAATGTGCAACATTCAAAAACAGGAACCTTTTTTAAAATACCTAAGAGAACCAGCTGTCTTTAGCCTGGACAGCAGATGAGCTTTTAAGCAGAAGGGACCCCATTTCTGCAAGGCTAAAGAGACCAGAAGATGGTCATAGCATCAATTCATTCAGGAACCAGAGTAGATAACAGGTAACAGATTAACAGAGTTGGAAGCAGTGGTGGGTTCATACGGGTTCGGATCAGTTTGGCCAAACAAGTAGTGGTTTGGCGGTCTGGGTCGCTGGAAACGGCAGCAACCCAGGACTGCCACGCCCCCAAACTGGTTCCCTGGGCGGTACTGTAGGCGTGCCGTCTTGTTTTTTTGCTTCTGCAATTTTTATTGCGCTGCGCATGTATGCACAGTGTGCATCAAGCATCCGTAGCCACGAGCAAACCAGCTGCTGGAACCCATCCCTGGTTTGAAGGGATCTTGTAGGCCATCTAATCCAACCTTCCGCCCAAGCAGGAGACCCTACATCATTTCTGACAAAAGGCATTCCAATCTCTTCTTGAAAGTCTCAAGAGATGAAGCTCCCACAACTTCCAAAGGCAACTTCTGTTCCATTGATTGATGGTTCTCACTGTCAGAAATGTCTTCCTTGTTTCTAGATCGAATCTCTCCTTGGTCACTTTCCATCCATTGTTCATTGTCTGGCCTTCAGGTGCTTTGGACTTGAACCCCTCCTCACTGCTATCATGTCTCCCCTGGTCCTTCTCTTCACTAGACTAGCCATGCCCAGTTTCTGTAACCTTTCTTCATATGTTTTAGTCTCCAGTCCCCCAATCATCCTGGTTGCTCTTCTCTGCACTGTTTCTAGAATCATCTTTTTTATAGTGTGGTGACCAAAACTGGATGCAGCACTCTAGGTGTGGTCTTAAATGTCTTTGTATCTCTTGCACCTTGTAGATTTGATTCTCCTTACGTCCAAGAGGGATAAATATATATACAGGTAGTTCTTGACTTATGACTTAGGGACCATTTGAAGTTATGACAAACCCCGAAAAAAGTACCTACAACCTGGATTCAAAAATCTGACTTGCTGACTCCCCGTTGCAGTCACATTTTGGGGCACTTGGCATTTGACCCACATTTATGGCTATTTGCAAATGTAACTGCCAGAAACTGGTTTCACTTCCAGTTTCCAGCAAAAAAAACAAAAAAAAACCAAATCCATCCCATAGAAAACCATGGATTTGCCTAACTACCACAGTATTTACTTTACAACTGTGCATTTACTTAATGACCACTGCAACAAAAGGTTGTAAAATTAGGCGTAGTGCTGTGGGGAGCCACTGAGCAACCATCATGACTTGCAACCATAATTGCGGGGTCAATTACGGTTGTAAGTCAAGGACTACCTGTTTAATATGATTTTCTGTTAAGTCAGGAACAGATCTACTTTGTCAAGCTAAAACATCTCATTTGGTTAGAAGCAGTGGTGGGTCTACCAGTGCCTGCTGGGAGCACCGAGTACCAGTAGAGTACGGTACGGTGCTCCAGGGGGCCCACCCGCCCACTGTCCTTACGTGTATTTGAGCTCTTTGGGGCGCATGCACACGGAGCATATGGTGCCTGCACAACGCTCCCCTGAGCTGCTGGAGCATTGCAGAAGTGTCGCAGAGCATTGCAGACGGTAAATACTCATGCACGCACTGCACGCGTTCATATGGGGGACACCAAGCCCCATTACACCTACCGGTTGCAACGGGATCCGGAACCCACCACTGGTTAGAAGCTATTATTTTGAGATAGGGAACCTCCACTTAGTTTGCAAGTGGATGGTATACAATCCTCTGAATTTGCTATTAAAAGCCAGGATATTGAGGAGAACAAATAAGGGAGATCAGGAGTGAATCTCTCTGCAGTTAGCTAAACCACAATTTCCAGCAACCCCCAGTCGTAGGTCACAGGTAAAATAGGCTGGAACCAAGCAATTAAGCAATATCAGGTAGGATGTAGGAGATTTTAGAGCAGGAGTTGTGGCTTTCTATGGATTGCCTTGTGTTTCTTTTTTCTCTGACGTGTTTTTAAATATTGCAGTGTTTTTGTTTTTAGCAACTAAGCCCCACGGTGCTTTTCCCCATTCATCATATTCCCATCACTGCTTTCTCATTGTTTGGAAAGTTAGCCAGATTTCAGCAACAGCCCAGTAAACAAAACCTCCATGGGGATCCCAAAAATGTGTGGGATAGGACAGGCAGGATGTGCTATACAAAAATATAAAGTTGTTAAAAATGTGCTTTTAGCTGATGAACTGTCCAGGTCATTTCATTCTCTTCTGGGCCAGATCAACAGAAGTCCAAACTTGCAATTGAAAGATCTTCAGGTCCTGGAACGATCTGGTAGCCGAACGTTTAACCCAGGGGTCTGCAAAGTCGGCTCTTTTAAGACTGGTGGACTTCAACTCCCAGAATTCCCCAGCCAGCTATGCTGGCTGGGGAACTCTGGGAGTTGAAGTCCACCAGTCTTAAAAGAGCTGACTTTGCAGACCCCTGGTTTAACCAAAAGCTTTTTCCTTTCCTTTTCCACATCTCACTTCTGTTTCTGTTTTCTGAGGCAGAAAGTGATTTACTGCTCATCCTCACATTTATGACCATTGCAGCATTCTCATAATCATCTGATCAGACTTTGGCAGTGGTGGGATTCAAATAATTTAACAACCGGTTCTCTGCCCTAATGACCAGCTGGGTGGGCGTGGCCAGGGTGTGTGACAGGCAGCACCTGGCCTCCTGCAGCTCCCTGGGAGCAGAAACGGGAGGGGGGAGCATCATACCTCCCCTGCACCCCATTTTGGGCCTAGTAGGCCTTCCTGCACTAACATGTGAGCATCATACCTCCCCTGCACCCCATTTTGGGCCTAGTAGGCCTTCCTGCACTAACATGGGAGCCTAAACGGGGTGCATGGGGACTCCTGGAAGGGGCGGGGCAAGAAGGGGCAGGGCCAGCCAGAAATTTAACAACCTGTTCGCCTGAACCAGCCCAAACCAGTTGAATACCACCACTGGACTTTGGGCACTTGGCAACCAGCATGTATTTACAACAGTTGCCATGTGATCTCTATTCGTGACCTTCCCAGTCAGCTTCTGACAAGCAAAGTCACTTAATGACAGTTTAATAACTGCAGCGATTTCGTCAACTGTGGCAGTAAAACTCGTAAAATCAAACACAACTCAACAACTGCCTTGATGAGCAATGGAAATTCTGATCCCAATTGTGGTTGTAAATTGAGGACTATCTACAGTCACCAGATTTTGCATTTCCCACAAACCCTGCATCTCAACACTGGACACTGCCCAGTGGGCATCACGTCAACTCATGAATTTAAGATGTTGTATTGGGAGGTTGCAAACATTTTAGAATAGATGATGATTGTAACATTGTTGGACAGCCGAAATTGTTATCGCGGGTACAGTAGCAAAAGCCCTAAATCAGAGCCGAGAAAAATAAAAGAACTGTTCTTTCCTAGTTATTCAAGAAGTTGACAAATGTGGGAACTCAACAGTGAACGTTCCCATGTGCTGGGAATTGCTTAAGACTCTTGATAAAAGCAGAATAAAATTTGACATGAACAGGAATCAGATGGCATTTTGTTGTAATGACATCATCTCTTTTTGCTCCCTTGGTGCAATGTGGGAGCAGGCTGAGGCTTTATTTCCACCCACCCGCTGATTATCCCCTGATAACCTCCCCTTGGGTCTCATCTCTCAGTACCGCAAGCGGAGTTTTAAAGGGCACAGAGGGGCCAGTCCTAAGCCTAGGCAATCTAGACAGTCACCTAGGAACCAATTTTAAGGGGTGCCAAAATGGAAAAGACTTATGAAATATGCCATATAAGTCTAATTGTATGGAGGGAGACTGGGCCCAGAGATATTGCCTAGGGCAGTGATGGCGAACCTATGGCACGGGTGCCACAGGTGGCATGCGGAACTATTTCTTAGGGCACGCGAGGCATTACCCTGTCAGCACTAGCGTGCATGTGTGTGCTAGCCAGATGCCATCTTTTGAGGCCGTTTTTCGCCCTCTGGAGGCTTCAGGGAAGCTCCTGAAGCCTCTGGAGGTGGGAGGCAGGCTGTTTTCACCCTCCTTAGGCTCCTAGAAAGCCTCTAGAGCCTGGGGAGGGCGAAAAAAGCATGCCAAAAGCAGGGGGTCATGCACATAGCATTATGGGTGTGGCACGCCCACGCACGACCCTCCCTGAGGGCCCCCCCCCGCTTTTGGCACACAAGCCAAAAAAAGTTAGCCATCACTGGCCTAGGGAACAGTAGGTTAAGAAACAGCATAGTTTACAGCTGGATAATGGGCAGGACAAGCGATCCAGAAGCGGCCCACCCTAATTTCTTGATGTATAAAGGGAATTAGAGAGGTGTGGTGGTCTAGTGGTGAAGATGCTCACCTCCCACTCAGAAGGTTGAGAGTTCAATCCTTGGTAGTGACAGATGTTTCTCCCTCAGGGTGCAAAGAGAAAAATAACTGCTGCAAACTCCACATAGGCACCAGGAAAGCCCCCTGGCAAGTAAATGCTCAAGGGGAGGGGAGTTTGCAGGAGACAATTACTTCACTTAATTGGTTCTTGACTCTCAGAGACTCCTTGCCAGGTTTTGCAGATATCGGCCTGTCAGCTCTCCAAGCCAGATAAGGTCTGTGACTGTAACTCCTCCCTTGAAAGACTTTGCTGGATGTGAATGAGTAGAATTCACAGTAAATTAATAAAAGGAGGTTTTTGTCGGGACCAGGAGTTTGCTTCATGCTCTTGGGAAGCCTCAGTCAGAACACCCTTCAACAGTGCGGTCTTTTAATTGCTCCTCTCTTTCTTTCTCCCTTTATTGCAGATGTTCATTGTGGAGAAGATTGAGGACAGTCACTGCAGCTTGCACGAGTTCACCATCACTGGGTCTACCTACACCCCCGAGGGACAAATGTGAGTGGTTCTACTGACCACTAGGAGGCTCTGTGCCTTATTGTTGAAACTTGTGAAGCATTGACGTAAAATCTTCCCAATGTTTGATTGTGGTTCTAAGTCAGTATTAACTCCTGGCAACTGCCTGGACAAGTCCTAGTGGTTTTCTTAGCAACATTTTCAGAAGCGATTTGGCATTTCTTCTTTTCTAGAGCTGAGAGGGAGTGGCTGGCCAAAGTCACACAGCTGGCTTTGTACCTAAGGCATGTCTGAAAGTCCCAGTCTTCTGGTCTCTAGCCTAGTGTCTTAGCCCTACACCAAATTGGCACCCTTTGAAATTATATTTAAATATTAATACAAAATTCATCTTTAAAAGGAAAACAATCCTATTGTGCCTGTCAGGTGATATCATTGTTTTCAATTTGCTGTGCTATTTTTCAATCTATTTTCTGAAAGTTTTAAATTGCCAGCTAATTTAGAATGGATGCTAAAGCAGAAGGATATTATCTATCTATCGATCCATCCACCCACCCACCCACCCATTTTAAAATATTAAAACAGATTCCAGGACTAAAATAGAAAGCAACAAAATCATGTTTGTTTAAATTACATTTATTTATGTATGTATATCCGGCGTTTGTAATTTTTACAAATAACTCAGGGCGGTGATTGTCCCCGTTACTTAATGCCTATGGAGATTCTCAGTCATCTAGGCCATGGTTATCCCAAAGGTACTTTTTCAAGAGGCAATTGAACTTTCTGGTTTTCCATTTTTCTTCTCTTTGAAGACGTTTTGCTTCTCATCCAAGAAGCTTTTTCATTTACTTACGTAAATACTTACCAAGGGCTTGTTGCTATCTACAGTGGTGAACCCCAAGGGGTGGGGACAGTCTTGTCAGGCAAGACAAATCACAACCCACCTATTAAGTCTAGTTAAACTGATTTATTGCTCACATCCATACACAGGAATCTAGTCAGCTAATGGCCAGCACTACATTGGCGCTAGATAAAAGTTAATGGGATTCAAGAGAGGTTGGACTTAGACTGTTTGTGGGAACTTATTGACTCCAGGTTGATTCCTCTCTTGACTCCACCTGCAGGCTCTGCCTATTCTTCTCTTGCAGGTCTCCGGAATTTGATTGCTTTTGTTGAACAAGCTTTATAGCCCTGCAACATCTCTTCCCTATCCCCCCATCCCCAGAGTTATTCAGCTTAGGCATCAGCAAAGGTTTTACATTAATGAAGACTCAGTGTCTCGCAGTCATTGGGCACTAGCTACAACAAAAGAGCGATAATCAGAGGTGGTATTCAGCCGATTCTGACTGGTTCTCGCAAACTGGTAGGGGAAATTTTGAGTAGTTTGGAGAACCGGCAAATACCACCTCTGACTGGCCCCATCCCCATCTATTTGTTGCCTCCCGAGTCTCAGATAATCTGCTGGGTCTTCTTTTGTTGCCCTGTACAGGAGAACGGAGCTGGAAAGCAGGTTGGTGGGGTGGATTAGGAATGAAGATTTTGCCTTTCCCTGGAATGGGGAAGGAATGGGGATTTTGCAATATCCTTTCCCTGGAATGGAGAGGGAATGGGGATTTTGCAGTATCCTTCCCCTGGAATGGAGAGGGAATGGGGATTTTGCAGTATCCTTCCCCTGGAATGGAGAGGGAATAGGGATTTTGCAGTATCCTTCCCCTGGAATGGAGAGGGAATGGGGATTTTGCAGTATCCTTCCCCTGGAATGGAGAGGGAATAGGGATTTTGCAGTATCCTTCCCCTGGAATGGAGAGGGAATAGGGATTTTGCAGTATCCTTTCCCTGGAATGGGGAAGGAATGGGGATTTTGCAGTATGCTTCCCCTGGAATGGAGAGGGAATAGGGATTTTGCAGTATCCTTCCCCTGGAATGGAGAGGGAATAGGGATTTTGCAGTATCCTTTCCCTGGAGGAGGTGGGAATGGAGATTTTGCAATGCCCTTCCCCTGGAATGGAGAGGGAATGGGGATTTTGCAGTATCCTTTCCCTGGAGGGGGTGGGAATGGAGATTTTGCAATGCCCTTCCCCTAGGTGTGGGGAGGAAATGGGGATTTTGCAGTATCTTTCCCCTGCCACACCCACCAAGCCACGCCCACAGAACCAGTAGTAAAAAAATGTGAATCCCACCACTGGCGATAATTATCTGATTGGGATTAGAGTTGGAAGTTTGTTATTTCACAGCTCATAAGACTAAATAGAAAGATGTAGCTTGTCTAAGCAACCTCTCTTCCAGGTGTTAATTGAAAAATGCAGGTCAATCACAGGACAACATCGTTATAGAATTTTGTCAGTTCCCCCCCCCCCCCCAACCCTTGCATGCACACACAAGTAAATCTACTAATACAGCAAACTAATGTGATATAGCCAGCTATACTGTTTATTTATGGCCACATTTAGCCTACTTTTTATTAAAGACAAGCTCAAAACAGGGTGCAATAAATGAAGCCAGGAATGGGGATTTTGCAATGATAAAGTGAAAACCATAAAAATTGGAACAGTTAACAATCCCAGGATCATCAGCTCAGCCCAAAGCTTTAAGCAAACACAGGTAGGGCTTTACTGAACCCCAAAAGCAAATTAGTCTCAGCACCAACCAGAAGTGGAAAGGGATGGTGTTAAATAATTGGGATGCAATATACCCTACAAAAATGGACGCATTGGTTCTGAGGCTAAGACGCTGAGCTTGTCGATCAGAAAGGTCAGCAGTTTGGCCGTTTGAATCCCTAGTGTCACATAACAGAGTGAGCTCCTGTTACTTGTCCCAGGTTCCCCCAATCTAGCAGTTCAAAAGCACATAAAAATGCAAGTAGAAAAATAGAGACCGCCTTTGGTGGGAAGGTAACAGCGTTCCGTGCGCCTTCGATGTTTAGTCATGCCGGCCACATGACCATGGAGACGTCTTCAGACAGCGCTGGCTCTTCGGCTTTGAAATGAAGATGAGCACTGCCTCCAAGAGTCGGGAACGACTAGCACGTATGTGCGAGGGGAACCTTTACCTATACCCCACAAAGTATGTGAATCACATTCAAAATAAAATAAAGCAAAGTAGGGTCATCCCCAAGGAATGAATTCAACTAAATAATGGCATGGGGGCACAGAATTAAAACATGTGTTCCATTGTACCCACCGTAAATTTCCACCCATCACACTTGCTTATGTATAAAATAGTTTTGGACGTAACATGCTAATTTAAGAGATTCACTTTTCATCTCTATTTTATTTGTGACACAAAATAGCCCAATGGCATAATTGGGAGAGACAAATGTTTTGAATTCCATGGTGAAATCTCGGCAGCAGTTGGCCGGGTCAAAAATATTTTGCACAGTTCTGAATTATTATTTTGCTGTTATTTAAAATTCATGGGAAACTATAAGCAGAATAAATTTTCACCAGAGGAAGTGTGACAATTTACACACACCCCTCATGTATTATTGAAGAGTTGAACTGAGTATGTTTCTTTTTATCTTCATTCCCTGGATCTGTGGGAATTCACAACTCCTGCCCCAAAGGAATGTAAATAATACAAGTAATTGTAATAGAAAGTTGGATTTACTAGGTCAGTCATAGCTCATTATAGTTGAGAAATAATTCTTTGGACCACGGTCCAGAGAAATTTGAATCTAAGAAACAAGAAACAAGAAACAAATAGCTCTAGAAAACTTCAGTATGCAATAGATGACCTACTTACATTGTGCCTCATCACCAAAAATTATTTAGACTCCTTCTATCCTGCCTTTCCTTTCTCTTAACTGTGAGGCTGGGTAGATCTATACATTTCTCTCAGTCCTTCCTTCCTTCCTTTCCCCTTTCTTTCTTTCTTTCTTTCTTTCTTTCTTTCTTTCTTTCTTTCTTTCTGTTTTAGGTTCAATTTGTCTCATTTTTGCATCTCCTGTTTCAGGGCTTTTAAAAACTATACACATTTTCCTTGTATTTCTTGTTAAATATAATTCTAATTACCATGTATCTGGCTAACAATCATATATCAATGTTATTTCTTCATACTAGTGCATCAGGGGCTTCTATGCACTGAAAACACCTCATACCAGTAGCATTCAGATGCTGCTTTTTCAAAAATACATTATGCATTTTATCAACCTATATGGGTATAAAATGGCAAAACAGAAGACATATTTTAGAGTACCTTAGAAATTGATATCTCTTGGGTTTACTCAGGGGTTAACACATGTTTTTTGATGTATATTCCCAGTTTTCCCCAAATTAATCTTGGCCATAAAAGCAGAAGATAATGGACTATTAACTGCTACTGTTTGGAGCATAGTGCAAATACGTACAGCATTCCTAATTTTCCTATGTTTGTTGTTTGTTTGTTTGCAATGTTCCCATGCTAATGTTTGTTGTGCAATGTGCAAAATAACCCCTGATCTGCTAGTTGGAAGAGTTGGGATGAAATGACCTTCACACACCCAAGGGTGGGATTCAACCAGTTCAGACCGGTTCAGGTAAACCGGTAGTTCTGCTGATCAGTTGCCCCCCCCCCCCCCCGCCTCGGCCCTGTGCTAGACTGTCCTATATTTCCTTTGTTTGAAGCCCAGCTGATAAGTGCAGCAAAGCTGCGCCTCAGCTATTTTACTCACCAGGGCTGCAGTAGAAGGTAAGTTTTAGAGCTGTTTTCAAATGCACTGCTCATGTGCAAAGCGTGCGCTCAGTGAACTAGTTGTTACAGTGGTTGAATCCCACCACTGCACACACCTTTAGTGATGTCCAGGAAAACACATTCATGAGTCCGTTTGGAGAAGGGCGGGGTATAAATTTAATAAAATAAATAAATAAATACATAAACGTGGGCCACGCCCAAGATACTCATACAATATTCTATGTCATCCTTTTTATAGAAGTTCATTGGGATCAATTGGATCCCAGTGGAACCTAAGATCCTCTATTCTGGTACATCCCAGGATGATTAGAAGGGACTAGAGACTAAAACATATGAAGAACGGTTGCAGGAACTGGGTATGTCTAGTTTAATGAAAAGAAGGACCAGGGGAGACATGATAGCAGTGTTCCAATATCTCAGGGGTTGCCACAAAGAAGAGGGTATCAAGCTATTCTCCAAAGCACCTGAGGGCAGAACAAGAAGCAATGGGTGAAAACTAATCAAGGAGAGAAGCAACTTAGAACTGAGGAGAAATTTCCTGACAGTTAGAACAATTAATCAGTGGAACAGCTTGCCACCAGAATTTGTGAATGCCCCAACACTGCAAGTCTTCAAGAAGATGTTGGATAGCCATTTGTCTGAAATGGTATAGGCAGGGAGTTGGACTAGATGACCTCCAAGGTCCCTTCCAATTCTGCTATTGTATTATTGTATGATATCCATTACCTATCCAAGGTAATGTCTGATAGGGGAGTATTTAATGAGAACAGATTTTGATAAATCTCCAGTAAAACTAAACCCCTGAGTTCCTACCAGAGCAAACTAATTGGGTATGAAGTGTCATTTCAACCCCCACATTCCCCACCCCAAACTCCCCAGGGTTCAGAATTACTTCTACAACTCTGCTTTTGATACATGACAACATTGGTGTGATGAAATGAGTCAAATGCTTCAATTGACATCCTTGTGTCAGATATAGGGTGCAGCTATTGATGGCATTTGCATGATGCTCATGTTGTATGATGCTCATGTTGGCATTTTGCTGCTGATGTGGCTTTCCACAAAAAGATTTAAATAAGCTCACTGGAGCCTTACATAAAATTTAGTTGCAATATGCTTTATCCAACTTCCTTTTGAGATGCTAGCAAATAAGGCAAAGCAAAAACTCCTTTACGTCCAGCTTCATTCATGATGATTTCAGAGAGGTCCATGTCATTTTCCTGGGCACAGTGTGACAATAATATCCCATTATCTTCTTTGCACATATTTTTTTTCTTTTTATTCATCTCCAGTTCAGTGATTTTTTGCTGGTCTCCAATCTGGGTATGTGATGGGTCTACAACAACTCGCTATAGCCAACTCACCATAGCCAACTTGCTGTGGGACAACTCACCATAGCAACTCACCACGGGACAAGAGTTTCACTAATATTGAAGAAATAATGGAATAGAATCATTAAATAAAAGATGCCAAAGAAGGAACAAAATGAAATGTGAATGACAAAAATTAAAATAATCTTGAATGGTTTTAAATAGTTAAATTGTTGAATTGCCCTGCAGTGAGTTGTCTTGCGGCAAGTTGGCCATGGTGAATTGGGTTCTGGAGAGTTGGCTATGGAGAGTTGACCATGGAGAGTTGCCCTTGGTAAATTGGCTATGGAAAGTTGGCCTTGGAGATTTGGCCTTGGAGAGTTGGCCGTGGTAAATTGGCTATGGAAAATTGACCATGGAGATTTGGCCTTGGAGAGTTGGCCATGGTGAATTGGCTATGGAGAATTGGCCTTGGAGATTTGGCTGTAACGTATTAACTGACTCCAAATGTTAGATTTTTATGAGATACTTAGGCTTTCTTTTAAATAATCAAAAGGGCTTAAAAATAAGAAAAAACAGGACTGTGATCCCCCGCCCCACTTACCACCCTTACTTCTGCTTCTCTAGAATCATTTCAGCACCAAAAGGTGTTAATTTGCCTCTTCTTTTGGAAATGTAAACTCTTCTTTCCTGTGAAGATTCTTGTGTGCCTTTAATTAGCAAGTTGCTTTTCCATTATAGCTGTACTTTGTCCAAGACATTAAGGGAAAGGGTACAATTTGTCAGTCTCATAGGAGCCACTCACTGACAGATGGCCTTCTTCCGACATTCCTTTAAAAAGGCCCTTTCACAGGAATTTGTCTGGACAAATCTGTGTATGTGTGCATGCACACGTGCTAATTGGAAGCGGGCCTTCCCATAAGAAGTTGTCAAAGGGTAGGCCTTAGCCTACAATATGGGCAAAGCTCTTCTCCTTTTATGAAAGCAATCAGATCACCAAGGTGGAGCATGTCCTTGGCAGAAGAAAAGTCCCAGCAACCTCCAAATGGAAAAGATGAGAAGGACATCCAAAACCTGAGAGAGCTGTGGACCATCAGCAAATGTGCCTGTGAGAAGACCTGTAAACATGAGTAAAGGGCATCGGTGGGGGGAAAAGTTTCAGAATAATTAGAGACTAGGGATTCTTATGAAGGAGATACCAAATTCCGAATCCACCTGGTTTGATTGTCACTTAATACCTGAAGTTTCAGGTGAAGGGATGTCTTTAAACCAACCTTCTCTAATCTGCTGTTCTCTACTTACACCTCAAATCGCAGAATGTCCAACATTATCATCAGCTATGATCATATTGGCTGAAAATCCTGGGAGTTTTAGTTGTTCTGACCTAGGTTTCACTAAATCATGAAGAAGAATCCTTGTCCCGCCAAAACCCCTTTTTATTAAGCTCATGTGAATTCCTCTCATTCACATCTAGCAAAGTCCTAGCAAACAGTCTTTCAAGGGTGAATTTACAACCACAGACCTTATCAGGCTTGGAGAGCTGCCAAGTCAATATCTTACAAACGCAATGCTGTACAAGAAAATACTTGGCAAGGAATCTCTGAGAGTCACGAACAAATCTTCACACTAATTAAGTGAATTAATTGTCTCCTGAAAAGTCCACTCCCCTTTCACCCTTCTTTATTCCCTATGGGGGGGGGGGCATTCACTGTCCACCATTTGCCTTTACTCCTGAGTCAGCCCTTGTTCCTTAACTGATCCCTTCCCCTGGCAGCTCTGCATGTGCGCACATCAAGAACAGGCTCCAGCTGTTCTTCTGCTCCACTGATTCTCGACTCTGAAGGCAGCTGATAACTGTTGGATAGCGCTGGACCCATCTCTGCCTCCAATGCAGAAAACTCATCAGAGCCTTCCCCAGACTGGCTCATGTTCCTTCCCAACCTCCTCACTGTCTGAGTCTGCCACCAGCTCCACTGGCAGGCCACAACATTAGTTCTTACACATTTGGAGGACAGGAAGATGGTACATGTTGCCAGTGGCTTTCAGATCGGATCTTTCTCCCATCTGAAGGTGCTGGTGGCATCTTCTCCTTGCATTGCTTGTACTCCACCATTATGCAATTGTTGCTTTTCTATAAAATTCCTTTCTCTTGAATTGGGATCCATCTAGGTCAGTTCTGTCTGCTCTGACTTTGGCAACAGCTCTTCATATCATCAAAAAATATTCTTCTCACTCTTGCTACCTCACATTCCTTTTGGATCCCTATGCCTTACCTCCCCCTCACTTATGGTTTCACAGTGTCCTAGAGAATCAAATGTTGTAGCGTTAGCCAGTTGGTGGCATTTTAGAATTCAGAAGAGAGACCTGCAAATTGGAATGGTTCCTTGTTTCCCCTGTTAACAAAAAAGCAAATCAATCATAGAAAAGTAGGTATATTTGGAAATAAAGTAATTTCAGAATATATTTTTTTCTAATTCTAGGTGGTCCAGTTATTTTGAGATACTTCTTTTGAAACAGAAGGTAGCATCCCCTATCTCAGGGGTCTGCAAAGTTGGCTCTTTTAAGACTGGTGGACTTCAACTCCCAGAATGCCCCAGCCAGCCATGCTGGCTGGGGCATTCTGGGAGTTGAAGTCCACCAGTCTTAAAAGAGCCAACTTTGTAGACCCCTGCCCTATCTTATCTATAGTTAGAAAAGGTTAAGGTTGCCCCTTTTTAGTCGTGTCTGACTCGTGTCTGATAGTGCACATCTCTGTTTCTTAGCCAAGAGAGCCAGCATTGTCCAAAGGCTCTTCCGTGGTCATGTCGCCAGCATGACTATATGTTAGTTTCCCATCGAAGTGGTCCCTATTTATCTACTTGCATTTGCATGCTTTCAAACTGCTAGGTTGGCAGTTGCTTGGGCAGAAACAGGAATTAATTCCATCACTCGGTGCTTGGGTTTCGAACTGCCGATCTTCTGGTTGGCAACCCCTGTGTCTTAACCACTAGGCCACCTATAAGCATAACAAAAGTTATTTTCAGTTAGACTCCAGGATCTGTGCTGAACTTGGAGAAGCAGCACCCAGCACCCAGCACCCATTGGGAAGAAGATTTCATAGCTCTGTTGAAATAATTGTTCTGGATCTTCATTGCTTCTGCTGCTTCCAGCATCTTCATAAGCCCCACCATTGTGTTAAAGTTTTTTTCTCTTGAATTCAGTTTCGCAGTCAGGGCTAAGGACCTTTAACTGGCTGAGATGGACAAAAGTTTAAAACTGTATTTTGTAGAAATATGTTACTGAATGACTGCTGGAACAGATTACCTGCCCGTTATGGAACATGTCCCAAGTCTCTTTGACAATTTTCTGCTAGGAAAGCTATGGTGAGACATAGTACTATTAATAGATAATCAATGTACTGCCCTGTTATATTGAATGCTGCATCTTGGTTGGAAAGTACATACGTTTCTTCATTGGCAGTGAGATAAAATTGATTTCCCCTCTTCTCCCTTTAAAATGGCAGCTTAAAGAACGATCACCCTGTCAAGTGTGGAGAATTTGATGGCCTAGTTGAACTTGCAACCATTTGTGCCCTTTGCAATGATTCCTCGCTGGATTATAATGAGGTGAGTTTTTTTGTTATTAGTACCATGCTTCCCCGAAAATACAACCTACCCTGAAAGTAAGTCCTAGCTTGATTTTACATGCGCAGCGAATATAAGCCCTACCTCCAAAATAAGCCCTAGTAAAGACTCCGCCCACTCCAGGGTGCAGGGGGTGGGGCGAGTCGCACAGGTAAAAATTAAACCAGGATGGGGGAAGGGTGGAGCTGACCCACTAACCAGGCCTTGCACACCCCAATACCTGCCTTGCCTTGCAGGCCCACTTCTTCTGTCGCCACTTGCCACAGCTCGTGCACATCGCCCCCGGCCTCTGTTTCGCCATCAGAGGCCTCTGCAGACGATAGCAGAGCTCCAGATCGATCCGGAGCTCTGTTATCGGATGCCAAGGCCTTTCCTGAAGGCCTCTGGCAGCAAAACGTAAGCCAGGGATTGTGCGTCTGTCAATCTAGAGCCCGTTCCTCAGCTGCAGAGGCCTTTTCGGAAGGCCTCTGATGGCAAAATGGAGGCCAGAAGCAACATGTGCCAGCGGCAGCAAGCGGCTGCAGAAGAAGTGGGCCAGCAGTGGACTCCTGCTGGGTGGGGCTGTTGGTGCCACCAGAGCGAGGTGAGTCAGTAATTAGACATCTCCCCCCCCCCCCCAAAAGACCTGGTGCCTTTTTTGGTGGCAAAAAATAAATAAAACTGGGTCTTATTTTTAGGGAAACACGGGATTAGCAATAGCTTTAGCAATCTTAGACTTAGATACTACTCCATAGTGCTTTGCAGCATTCTCTGAGTGGTTTACAATGCCAGCACATTGTTCCCAACAATCTGGGTCCTCATTTTACCGTCCTCGGAAGGATGGAAGGCTGAGTCAACCCTGAGCCCCATCAGGATCAAACACCAGACTGTGGGCAGAGTTATCCTGCAATACTGCATTCTAACCATTGCACCACCAGGGCTCATTTATTATATATCAGATCAGGAAGAAAATCATACAGTAGCTCAGCCTGCCGTTCCTAGAAGAGCTTTCTCCGGTTTGAACTGCGAAGTCTGCCTGGAGCGAAAGGAAATTGTGATTCAGATTGAAGAAGGCTTCACTTTTAAAACGTATTTGACATTTCATGTGCAAAAATGAGTATGTTGTCAATCTTAATTTCCCGGGGGGGAAATAGCATGCGGAAAAGTATATATCCTATTTGAATAATTTTCTTAAAGCTTAAAAACAGTAAGATAAAAATCCTACAAATTGAAATAAAAGAAGTGCAAGAAGAAGAAAAAGGGGAAGGGAAAAAATAGCTCAAAGAAAAGAGAAACATACCCTGTTCTATTGTAAAACTCTTTAATTTAATTAATTAATTTTAAAAGGTAATTTAAAGTTTAAAACTTATTTTTTAAAAAAGTTTAGTCTAAAACCTTTTACTTTAAAAGGTTTTTTTTTAAAAAAGAATTTACCAATAAAGTTTACAATCTCTTTCAATGTAAGTTTCAGAACTAGGATAGGGGCACTTCTTACTACTCTAGTCCAGGGGTCTGCAAAGTTGGCTCTTTGAAGACTGGGGGACTTCAACTTCCAGAATTCCCCAGCCAGCCATGCTGGCTGGGGAATTCTGGAAGTTGAAGTCCACCAGTCTTCAAAGAGCCAACTTTGCAGACCCCTGCTCTAGTCTAAAGGAAGCTCTCATATATTCCATACATTTTACAGCATGTAGATCAGTGGTGGGTTCCGGATTACGTTCCAACTGGTACGGTTGGGACGGGCCCGGCGTCACCTACATAGGTGTGTAGCACGCGTGGATACGTGCGCAGCTCGCACATGCATCACACCTACCTGTGACGCTTCCGCAAGCCTCCTCAACGCTCCAGCTACTCGGCGGAGTGTCGCGCAGGTGCTGTACGCGCCATGTGTTTGCACGGAAGTGCCAAAAGCTTAAACCACAGGTAAGGAACGTGGGCGGGCGGGGCGGGACGTACTGTCTGCAACCCACCACTGATGTAGATGAATTCGACTCCTATGGAAATAAGTCACACATTAGTGGGGTTTCAGCCCTTGATCTCCAGTCAAGCAATTCAGAAGTAAGGTTCTACATTTAGGCAAGAAAAACCAAATGTACAGGTACAATATACTGTAAGTGGTACATTGCTCAATAGCAGTAACTGTGAAAGGGATCTTGGAGTCCTAGTGGACAACCATCTAAATATGAGCCAGCAGTGTGCAGCAGCTGCCAAAAAAGCCAACACAGTTCTAGGCTGCATAAACAGAGGGATAGAATCTAGATCACGTGACGTGTTAATACCACTTTATAATGCCTTGGTAAGGCCACACTTGGAATACTGCATTCAGTTTGGTCGCCACAATGTAGAAAAGATGTGAAGACTCTAGAAAGAGTGCAGAGAAGAGCAACTAAGATGATTAGGGGACTGGAGACTAAAACGTATGAAGAACAGTTGCAGGAACTGGATATGTCTAGTTTAATGAAAAGAAGGACCAGGGGAGACATGATAGCAGTGTTCCAATATCTCAGGGGTTGCCACAAAGAAGAGGGAGTTAAACTATTCACCAAGGCACCTGAGGGTAGAACAAAAAGTAATGGGTGGAAACTAATCAAGGAGAGAAGCAACTTAGAACTAAGGAGAAATTTCCTGACAGTTAGAACAATCAGTGGAACACTTGCCTCCAGAAGTTGTGAATGCCCCAACACTGGAAGTCTTTAAGAAGATGTTGGATAGCCATTTGTCTGAAATGGCATAGGGCTTCCTGCCTCGTCAGGGAGTTGGACTAGAAGACCTCCAAGGTCCCTTCCAACTCTGCTATTGTATTGTGTTGTAAATGGTTTTGGTTTTCAAAAAATATCTGACATTAATAGAGTAGAGTAAGAGCCACGGTGGCACAGTGGTTAGAGTGCAGTATTACTTCTGCTGATCACCGGCTACCAGCTGTTTGGCAGATCGAATCTCACTAGGCTCAAGGTTGACTCTGCCTTCCATCCTTCCAATGGAAAATGAGGACCCCGATTGTTGGGGGCAATAGGCTCACTCTGTAAACCGCTTAGGGAGGGCTGTAAAAGCAAGTGGTATATAAGTCTAAGTGCTATTGCTATGATGACTCTGGACACAATATCAGAAGCCTTTTGGAAGCAGTTACTCCAGTGAAAGAGTCCATGGCAAAGACAAGGGGGAACAGGGCATGTCAGATGATGAAACTGTTTTTGTATCTGATTCTATGCAGAGCGGTTGTATAGACCAGGGGTCCCCAACCTTTTTGGCACCAGGGATTTTAAAGAAAAATTCCGCGGACCGGTGGGCATGGCTTGGCTGGCATAGAGGGGGAGCGGGGGGGGAGGTGGAACAGGCAGCGCATGCGCGCATGAGGGGGTGAGTAGGCTCACTCGCCCCTCTCGGCCCCCAATGGCGCGAGCGGCCGTGCCTGCGCTCTCCTGCCCCTGGTGTGCACTCTGCCCAGGGGGCTGCTCCCTCCTCCTCCTCTCCGGCCCTGCAGCCCAGTTCCTATCAAGCCACGGACCGGCACCGTAGATAGATTAATCAGAAATTATTTTTTTCCTACCTATGTGTTAAGCAGACATATTACACCACACTCTTTATTTTACTGGGTGTTTTGTTTTGTTTTTAACATTGAGATTTGAACATTCAACCTCACCAAACTTAACATAATCAGTTCTAACAAACTACCATATTTTTCGGAGTATAAGATGCACCGGAGTATAAGACGCACAAAGGTTCTGAAGAGGCAAATTTTTTAAAAAAATGTTTTTGCACTCTGCAGACCTCCCAAAAATGGCCCATTTTTCGCAAAAATTGGTCCTTTTTTTTTAAGGCATGAATAGCCTTTAGGAGGCTTGCAGGGTGCTCCTGGGAGGCTTGGGGGGTCAAAAATGAGCAAAAAAAATGGCCCACTTTTCGTTAATTTCTGTCCTCCCTAGCCCCCAGGAGCACTCTGAAAGGCTCCCACAGGCTCTGCATGGCCATTTTGAAGGGGGCAGGGTTTCAGGAGGCAAAAGAAATGCTGTATTCAGTGTATAAGACACATCCAGATTTTCAGCCTCTTTTGAGGGAAAAAGGTGCATCTTATACTCCGAAAAATATGGTAGGTTGCAGTGCCTTCCCCTGCAGAAGAAGTATTTTGCTTTTGTTTTAACTGCACTTTCCCTTTCTGTTTCTAGTCCAAGAAAGTTTATGAAAAGGTGGGGGAAGCGACAGAAACAGCCCTGACCTGTCTTGTAGAGAAGATGAATGTTTTCAATACAGACACCACAGGTTTCTCCAAAGTGGAAAGAGCCAGTGCCTGCAACACGGTGAGTAAAGGGTTAATTTCTCCAGGGTAGAAACAGAAGGAGGAACCCGGTGGCTGCTGAATTTGCAGGTCAGAAAAGTCGGTGGTTTGGCGGTTCGAATCCCTAGCACCACGTAACAGAGTGAGCTCCCGTTACTTGTCCCAGCTTCTGCCAACGTAGCAGTTCAAAAGCATGCAAAAGGAAAAAGAAGGACCACTTTGGTGGGAAGGTAAAAGCCTTTGGGGTTTAGTCATGCCAGCCACATGACCACGGAGATGCCTTGGCTCTTCGGCTTTGAAAAGGAGATGAGCACCGCCCCATATGTGCTAGGGCAGTGATGGCGAACCTTTTTGGGCTCTTGTGCCAAAAGCGGAGGGAGCGCAGGGGGGTTGTGCATGGGCGTGCCACATCCATAATGCTATGTGTGTGAGCCCCTGCTTTTGGTGTGCTTTTTTTGCCCTCCCCACGCTCCAGAGGCTTTCTAGGAGCCTGGGGAGGCTGAAAACAGCCTCCCCTCCCCACCTTCAGAGGCTTCAGGAGCTTCCTTGAAGCCTCCAGAGGGCGAAAAACGGCCTCAAAAGAAGGCCTAAGTCAGCTGGCCAGTGCACACATGCGTGCTGGAGCTGACAGGGCAATGCCTCGCGTGCCCTAAGAAATGGTTCTACGTGCCACCTGTGGCACCCGTGCCATAGGTTCACCATCACGGTGCTAGGGGAACCTTTACCTTTACTTTAGAAACAGAAGAAATGTTAGCACAGCATTTGCGATCTTTAAATGGGGACTCGCAGACCATATTTAACCGTGGTTTGCCCAATAAAAGCCTATTCCTAGCCATAAACCATTGTTGCATTTCTCTGCAGGGGAGAAATGGGGAAAAATCCAGAGCACTAAGGCATTGCCAGTCGCTGTGTTAATTGTTGGAAGCAGCCTTGAGGATTTGCATAATGGAAAAGCTGGATGTAAATCCAATAACTCCACAAATAACTAAATATTAAATTTGGTGACTTCTTGACGTCTGTCAGTGACCCACTCGTGTAGTTATCCATACAATTAGCCTTGTAAATGTATCCAGAATTGTTTTTAACTTGCAAACTCTTTATTATCTGTTAGACCAGAGGTAGTCAACCTTTTTATACCTACCACTCACTTTTGTATCTCTGTTAGTAGTAAAATTTTCTACAGCAATGGTGATTTATAAAGTAGGGAAGTCAATTAAATTAAAAAAAGGAAAGTGCTTCAGTATCAGACAAAACCCCTACCGCCCACCATGAAAGCTGGAACGCCCACTAGTGGGCGGTAGGGACCAGGTTGACTACCACTGTGTTAGATAATAAATAAATAGACCTCTGCTGGGTGCAAAATATTCCTAGGCTATGTAACCAAGTCTCTATTTCAATGCCATAATAATTTGGCCTGGCAAGAAAGGTCTGGAATTGGAATTGGCAACCAATGGATCAAATGCAGTTTGTCTGCCCCAGAGGCTTTCCAGAACCTGCCACTAAGCTTTGGTGACCAAGTATCAACCTTCAGATCATGATATTTTCATGCAACAAAAAAGCAGGGGTATTAAATTTTTGAAAGGCTTAATGTAGCTTTAAAAAAAAAAAAGCCCTCTTTTGCCCACTCAAAAGGAGCAGATAAATATAACACTGTTTTTGGCAACGACCAGATTTTCCGTGAGATATCCTTTTGCCCAGGCAGAGAAAACAAAGTGGCCCTTTCATTTGTTTTTCCTTCTGATCTTTTAGGGCTGGGAACAAATATAATACTCCGAAAAGAACATGCATGGCATAGACACCATATTTTGCCTTCCAGTCGCTGCTCTGCTTTTGGGAGCTATGTATCTAGAATGCTTATTTGTATCTGTGCCTTTAAAAATTGCTTCATAAAATTTTGCTGCTCTATATTCAAGGACAATTCCTATGGCCGGAGACTTTGATGGTATCCCACTGTCTTTGCTCTTCCCTACTCCACCCCTTTACAGGTAATCAAAAAGCTGATGAAGAAGGAATGCACCCTTGAATTTTCCCGCGACCGCAAGTCCATGTCTGTATATTGCACACCTGTGGCCTCCAGTCACAATTCCTCGAGCGGCAAGCTCTTTGTCAAGGTAACAGCCAGCACCAGGTTCTGCTGTGGTGAGGGCACAGTTAGAGGTGCTGCTGCTATGGCTTTCTCTATGCACTGGACTTGACAATTGAACTGGCGGTGTGGTTATGGCGGTGCTTCACTTTTCAATGGGACACACACTGGCTTGCCAAAAATTGCTGCTGCTATGGACTTTTTGGAGGCATGGATCTTAGCACAATCTTACAGAGCAACTGCCCTATCCAGGATCTCAGCGCAAAGGCCATGCTTTTTTCTCCATGATGCTCCATAGCTCCATTCTATCTCTTGTGTTTTCCATTCCTCCTCCTCCTCCTCCTCCTCCTCCTCCTCCTCCTCCTCCTCCTCCTCCTCCTCCTCCTCCTCCTCCTCCATCATAGTCATTGCTCAGTCCTCAAGACATGTTCTCGTTTGTCTCTTCCCACACCCATCCTTTATTCCTAAAATACTTAAAATATTTGTAGAATTTAGATTCCCCTCAAATTCCTCAGCTCCACCCCCTAATGCAGTGATGGCAAACCTTTTCGTCATCGAGTGCCGAAAAAGGAGCGCACACATGTGTGCTTCACACACTGCTCTGGGTTGCAACCCAAAAGAGGAGATGCCTGGGGGCATGAGCATGCTGGAAAATGGACTTATGGTTCTGGAGTGTGCATGGGCGCCAGCCAGCTAGTCTTCTGGTTACTGGCGTGCATGTGTGAGCGATGACCAGTTGGCTGCTGTGCATGCTAACGCCAGAAAATGGAAGACCAGCTCTTCCAGTTTCCGGCACTGCCGCACGCACAAGGGCCGGCTGATTGTCGCACGTGCATGCACGACAGAAACCCGGAAGAGGAATGGGCGCTGCATGTGCCAAGTGACATGGCTCTGCATGTCATAGGTTCACCATCACAGCCCTAAAGCATCGATGGGTTTGCTGTGGTGTCCAGAGGAGGGACTCCTTTAGGAACTAGAGCACTGTTTTTCAACTTGGCAACTTTTAGTTTAGTTTTAGTTTTATTCGAATTTATACCCCGCACCTTCTCCAAAAAAGGACCCAGGGCGGCGCACAGGAAATTTAAAAGACATAACAAATATAAACAAGTACAAAATTTAAAAAAACTATTAAATCAATCAATACCCTGTGCTAAAATATATATAAAATCCCCAAATTAAAACTATCTAAAAACAGTCAGAACGGGAGGTTATGCTAGGCCGGCTTGTTGAAAAAGGTGCGTCTTAAGACGCAGGCGGAAGAGGCGGAGGTCTGATGCGTGGACCAACCCTCAGAATTCTCCAGCCAGAATGGGAAGTCCAAGTATCTTAAAGTTGCCAAGTTTGAAAAACACTGCTCTAGAGTGCATGGGGCAGGCAATTACGGCCCCTTGATGACCTGTGGACTTCAACTCCCAGAATTCCTCAGCCAGCCAGTCATGTTAGTTCAGGAATTCTGAGAGTTGAAGTTCACAGCCTATAAAGGAGCCTTGTCCATTTTGCTCTAGAGCAGGGCTGTCAAACTCTCGGCCTGCAAGTTGGATGTGTTACAAGTTGGCCACGCCCATGCCTGGTTTAGCCAAGGGGAGGGGAAGTCCCTATTCGTCATGTGACACCGCCATGACGATGTGAGTTTCACACCCCTGCTGTAGAGGATTGAACTGTGTCTCTTTAGCAGCAAAATGGTGTTGGAAGAAATGTCCATCTAGGTTCAGTTTCAAGGGAGGGAAAACACATTGGAAACATGGAGGCTGTTTAGAAAGATGGTTTAATGGTGGACAGGATCACGTAGCTTGAGTTCCTGAGCAGAGAACCTGAGAGTCCCTGGATTTTATGCCCTCTCTGGGCTTTGAACTTCCTGGGGTACAGGAAGAGTATCCTGATTGGTTGCTGTCAGAGGTCATAGCTAGCTTTGTAGCAGTGGTGGGTTTCAAATTTTTTAGAACCTACTCTGTAGGTTCTGTTTTGTGGGCGTGGATTGGCAGTCATGTGACAGGGTGGGAGTGGCCACCTTTTAAAACGTGGTGAAACTCATTTAACAACACTCTTGCTTAGCAACCAAAATTTTGGACTCAATTGTGATGATAAATTCTTTCTTTCTTTCTTTCTTTCTTTCTTTCTTTCTTTCTTTCTTTCTTTCTTTCTTTCTTTCTTTCTTTCTTTCTTTCTTTCCTTCCTTCCTTCCTTCCTTCCTTCCTTCCTTTCCTTTCCTTTCCTTTCCGTTGGGTCACTGGCAGCGGCAGGCCAGATTTACTTCCAGGTACGCCGGTGGAACCCCCTCTCACCGGTTCCCTAAATTTCATCAAACGGCTCTCGCGAGTAGGTGCGAGCCTGCAGAAACCCACCACTGCTTTGTAGGTTGTTCAACCCGTTTGGTTGAAACTTGGTGGGTGGTGCGATGAAGGACAATGAAATGGGGTAGATTTTTGTTATGTAGAATAGACTGTCCCAGGCCTTAATGGCCCATTAACAAAGGTGAGGGAATGAGTTTCTGCCTCTATGAGTTTCTACTTCTCTTTTTAGGGAAAATATTCTGCCCTTTTATTTTACTCTTAAAATATTTCCTTTTTCTAGGAGAGGGATGGGTGCTAACTTCCTACAATGGTTTTGTTTTAAGTAAGGAAATGATTTGTGACTGTCAGATTTTTTCCCCCACTCTTTCTTCCCTTTCCCTAATAACTTTGACACATCTTGAAAAAGAATGAGTGTTCGCGTTTCAAAATAAATATTGATTTAATCTCCTAGAGATTCTCTTAAAGTCCTGTGTTTCCACTAGGGGGTGCTCTTTGATTAGTTTTCAATGCAGAACTTATTTGGAGAGAGAAAATAGGCATTCTGACCTAATGAATTAACTATCCTTTGCTAGAAGAAACATTTTATTTTTCATACAGCTTAGCAAATTGCCTCCGGCCTTTGATCACATTCTCTAATGACATCACAGCCATAAGTTTAAAATAAAATAAACTTCCAAGTATGTTGAATGCCCTTCATTTCTTTACTTATTTATTATTTATTTTATTATATTATATTTCTATACCGCCCTCTCTCCCCAATGGGACTCAGGGCGGTGCGCAGGAATAATACAACAGAAGTCATAAATACAATCAAACATGGTTAAAAATAAATTAAATCAATTTTAAAGCCCGTGCTAAAAATTCATAATTAAGACCCTGACTAAAAATCAATAATAAAAGACTATGCCAGGCCGGCCACATGAAAAAAGTATGTTTTTAATGCCCGGCGAAAGAGGCTTAGGTCCGTGATTGTTCGAAGGTCGGGGGGGCAGGTCATTCCAGAGGGCGGGGCCTGCAACAGAGAAGGCTCTTCCCCTGGGAGTCGCCAGCCGGCATTGACCGGTCGACAGCACCCTCAGGAGGCTCTCCCTGTGGGAGCAGACAGGTCGGAGGGAGGTATGTGGTAGGAGTCGGTCCCGCAAATAACCAGGACCTATGCCATGGACGCTTTAAAGATGGACACTAATACCTTGAAGCGCACCCGGAAGGCCACAGGCAGCCAGTGCAGCTCGCGCAGGAGAGACTATTCAAGTGTTTACTAATTTCCTCTTTGATTAATCAAATCAATCAATCAATCAAATTTTTATTTCTATACCGCTCCCTCTCCCTGAAGGGAATTATAAAACATACAAACATAAAACAATATAAATATCTAAAATCAGATTAAACTACTATAACCCTGCGCTAAATCCTAAAACACTAAAAAACCCTAAAACCCCAACTAAAAATTTAAATATACAGACTGGAGGCAGGAAAGATAGATTAGGCCAGGCCGGCCTGCTGGAAGAAATAAGTTTTGAGCTTTCGGCGGAAGGAGCGGAGGTCCGGAGTTGTTCTGAGGTCGGGGGGTAGGTCGTTCCATAGGATAGGGCCTACAACAGAGAAGGCCCTTCCCCTGGGAGTCGCCCGCTGGCATTGCCTAGTGGACGGCACCCGGAGAAGTCCCTCTCTGTGCGAGCGAATCGGTCGAAGGGATGTATGGGGCAGGATGCGATCTCGCAGATAGCTAGGTCCCGTGCCATGGAGCGCTTTGAAGATGGTAATCAACACCTTGAAGCGCACCCGAAAGACCACAGGCAGCCAATGCAGCTCGCGCAGGAGCGGTGTTATGTGGGAGTGCCTGGGGGCTCCCAGAATTGCTCACGGGGCCGCATTTTGAACTAGCTGCAGTCCTCGGGTGCACCTCAAGGGAAGCCCCATGTAGAGAGCATCGCAGTAGTCTAGACGGGATGTCACGAGGGCATGAGTGAGCGTGCGAAGGGCATCCCGGTCCAATAGGGGACGCAGCTGGCGTACCAGGCAAACCTGGTAGAACGCCCCCCTGGCCACGGCCGTCACTTGATCTTCCATGGACAGCCGGGTATCCAGGAGGACGCCCAAGTTGTGTGCCCCATCCACAGGGGCTAGATGTTCACCCCCTATGGCCAGTGATGGAGAAAACTAGTTGTACCGGGATTAGATCAGTGTTTCTCAACCTTGGCAACTTGAAGATGTCCGGACTTCAACTCCCAGAATTCCCCAGCCAGCGAATGCTGGCTGGGGAATTCTGGGAGTTGAAGTCCGGACATCTTCAAGTTGCCAAGGTTGAGAAACACTGGATTAGATGAATTAAATGACATTAGGCTAAAACTTTTGGAGACAAGGCCAATCCAAGATTTACAGGGTTTGAAATCACACACACACTTTCCATACGTCTCTTAAGAGCTTAGCTGCTTGAACGTCTGGGTGAGTTCAGAAATTTCTTTTCTTTCTCAAGGGCGCTCCGGAAAGTGTCATTGAGCGCTGCAGTTACATTCGTGTCGGCGTAAACCAAGTCCCTTTGACTTCTTCCATCAAAGAGAAGATCCTCTCCAAGATCCGGGAATGGGGTACCGGCATCGACACTCTACGTTGTCTCGCCTTGGCCACAAGAGACCATCCACCTCGGAAAGAGGACATGCATCTGGATGACGCCAACCAGTTTGTTAACTATGAGGTAAAGTGAGGCTGGCTAGAGCAGGGGTGTCAAACTCGATTTCATTCAGGGGTGTGTTTTACCTTAGGGCCGTGATGGCGAACCTATGGTACACACGCCACAGGTGGCAAGTGGAGCCATCTCTGCAGGCACGTGAGCTGTCATCCAAGTCAACTCCACTGCGCATGCACGCGTGCCTCCCGCCAGCCAGCTGATTTTGGGGTATCTGCTGGGAGACACACGGTCATGCGCGGGGGGTAGGAGAATGCAGCTCCCCATTTTGGTGCTAGCAGTCCTCCCTGAAGCCTCCTGGGACCAAAAACAGAGGGGGGAGGGCACAGGAGGTTTCAAGGAGGCCTGCTAGCAGAAAAACGAGGGTTGCGTGTGCATGCGCGGGGGGGCGCGGGGGGTAGGGCCTGCAGGGGACATTGCATTATGGGTGTGGACACACCTGTGCTTTCGGCACCTGAAGGAAAAAAAAGGTTCACCATCACTGCCTTAGGGGGCCAGGGTGGGCGTGGCTGGGGTAGTGGGGGCCAGCTTGCAACCCTCTGCCAGCGAAACAGGCCCTCCCAAGCTCCATTCTGGCTGACAGAGGGTTGCAGCTGCCATCACAGCCAAAATCAGAGCTTGGGAGCCTGTTTTCACTGGCAGAGGCACCGTGGGCTGGTCCTTCATTGTTTCCAGAGTGGCCCTGTGGGCCAGATCTAAGCATCCCACAGGCTGGATCCGGCCTCGAGGCCTTGAGTTTGACACCCCTCAGCTGAAAGGTAAGAGGGTCTTTATAGGCCCTATAGAGGTGGTCCTCAACTTACAACCCTTCATTTAGTGACCGTTCAAAGTTGCAACACTGAAAAAAGTTACTTAGGACCACTTTTTCACATCCATGCGTCCCCGTGGTTACATGATCAAAATTCTGATGCTTGGCATACAACTGGCACAGTGGTGGGATTCAAATTTTTGTACTACCAGTTCTGTGGGCATGGATTGGTAGATGTGGCATGGCTTGGTGGGCGTGGCAGGGGAAGGAGACTGCAAAATCTCCATTCCCTCCCGATCAGCTGGAACTCGGGAAGCGGAGAATAGATGGGGGCGGGGCCAGCCAGAGGTGGTATTTGCCGGTTCTCCAAACTACTCAAAATTTCCACTACCGGTTATCCAGAACTGGTCAGAACCTGCTGAATACCACCTCTGCTCTGGCACGTATTTAGGATATTTGCAATGTCCTAGAGTGGGCCTTAAGTTAAGGCCTGAAAGGAAGACAGAAACGTATCATCTACCGTATACCAACAATTGCCCAACGGTAGGAGATCCAGAGGTGCACTAGCAAACTAAGGTAGAGCCTTTTCCCTGCAGTGCCCCCTAGTGGCACAAATGCATATTTCTCTTATTGGAGAACTGCATTGAGACGTACAGTGTTACTTGAATTGTATTCCAGGATTAGTTTGTCTTCAGCTGAGAGAATTTGCAATTAGTTAAGACTTTACAAAAAGGCTCAGAAACCTTTCATTAAGGTCTTCATGTTTTTATAGTTTAAATACCATGCCATAGATATATTATTTATCATAGGAAAAGAACATATTCTACACTCCTTTAAAAAAAAAAAAATTCCTAGAAAAAACGGCTTTGGGAAAAACAGGAAAAAACTCCCTCCCCCTTTTAATTTTTCCATTTTTTTCCAGGACTTCCCATCTCTACTGAAGTCATGTAATCATCTTTTGTAACCTGGCAAGCAAAGTCAATGGGGAAGCCAGATTTACTTAACAACGATGTTAATAACTTAACAATTGCAGTGATTCACTTAACAACTGTGGCAAGAAAGTTGTAAAATAGGGTATAACTTATTTAACAACTGTCCTGCTTAGCAACAGAAATTTGGGGCTCAATTGTGGTCCAAGTCAAGGACTACTGTATTAAAAACACGGGCGTCAAACACACCGCGTCATGTTGCCGTCATGACATTTCACGACCTTTTATGCTTTGCGGAGCTAGAGTGGGCGTGGCCTGCACGTGATGCATCCGGCCCACAGGCCACCAGTTTGACACCCCTGCCTTACAGAATCTATCCACCCCTATCAATCTAAACCAGCCGCAAATTACACTGAAAAGTTAAGTCTTTTAAATACTTCGATACAGTAAAATAAGTTTCTCACTTAAAAATAGAGCACAGCAATACATTTCAAGAGAAATTGTGCAGGAGGTTATTGTGAGGTTATTGTGGGGAAGCATGTGGTTTTAAGGTTCTCCTCTTCTAGGTACGGTATGTCAGATTCTAATCAACCTCTCAACAGAGTCGCTACTTTGACTAGCTTGCTCTGAGGAGAAGTGGCACCATTTAAGTCTGGTTTCTGTTTGTTCAACAGCAGTCACCGCCGCACAACATTTTCCCTAGAGCCAAAGTTTAGAAAGCAGAAAATCAAACTTTGGAAAGATGTATTCCCTCACTCTCTTTTGCCTGCAGACGAAGTTGACCTTTGTTGGCTGCGTGGGAATGTTGGACCCTCCTCGGAAGGAAGTGGTGTCATCTATCGAAATGTGCAAGAAAGCGGGCATCCGTGTCATCATGATCACCGGAGACAACAAAGGAACAGCCGTGGCTATCTGCCGGAGGATTGGGATCTTCTCAGAGAGCGAGAAGGTGGCCGACAAAGCCTACACGGGCCGAGAATTTGACGATCTCTCACCAGACGCCCAAAGCAATGCCTGCCGTTCAGCTCGATGCTTTGCCCGGGTAGAGCCTGCGCATAAGTCCAAGATAGTTGAATACTTACAGTCATTCAATGAAATCACAGCGATGGTGAGTTCAGACGATCCCTCTTCATCTTTGGATCCTCCCGATTTACTTACGGGTATTGGAAGATAGCATGGAAATGCAGATTAAAAGCAAGATCTAACTCAAATAACTAAGTAAATAGGGTTGCGTTGTATTCTTCAGGTTTCTTTCTCCTTCCTTGGAGGAGAATCCATCTATAGTCTAGTTCAGTGTTTCTCAACTATGGCAACTTGAAGACTTTAATTTCCCCATGCTGGCTAGGGAATTCTGGGAGTTGAAGTCCACCCAACATCAAACTGCCAAGCTTGAGAAACACTGGTCTAGTCTTTGCATCTGGTGTTATCCAGATACTATGTTGGACTTCAATTCCAAGAATCTTGGGCATGTTGGGTGGAAATTTGGGGAATTACTAATCCATCACATCTGGAGGGGGCTAGGTAAGGAAAAACTAGCATAACCATGCCTAGTTTAACAACACATCAAAAAGATATAGATGGAACTAGTAGAGAATTGTCCATCATTGCTATTTTGACAGTCTAAATGAGCTTTTGAGTTCATTTGGCTTCTGATTTTTCTGGAGGCATCAGGTTGGCCAGTGTTGGACACAGTTCCCAAGCAAGACACTGGATTACGCACATCTTTGGGCAAAATTAACTTTGTTTTCTCTAGACGGGTGACGGAGTGAACGATGCCCCTGCTTTGAAGAAAGCTGAAATTGGTATCGCAATGGGCTCTGGAACAGCGGTGGCCAAATCAGCTGCAGAGATGGTTTTGTCAGACGATAATTTTTCTACCATTGTGGCTGCTGTGGAGGAGGGCAGAGCTATTTACAACAATATGAAGCAGTTCATCCGCTACCTCATTTCTTCTAATGTTGGAGAAGTCGTCTGGTAAGAACATTAAGGCAGCCCTGGTCAGAACAGAAAGTAATGAAGTGTAGAGAAAATAGTTATGGGATTCTAGATTTCATCTATCATAAACATTCTGTGGAGATCTGAATTTGGTGAAGTCATCAAGGACTCCACCATTCAATTCTGGGTACATGTATTCTATTGGTGATGGATGCTTTGGTTGGAGATGGCAGAGCTATATGTCCATCCCTTCCCCCCACATATAGCCAACTGTAACTTAAGAGGCAATTCTCCAGCCCATCGTGGGAAATTCAACAGAAATAATGCAAACTATGTCAAATATTGTTCTTGGGGGGCATTCAGTTCAGATCTGGGAACCTCTGCTTTCATTCAATTTTAAAACCAAAAATGTTCCATTTGAGCTGGTGCAAAGTTCAGTCCTCAGATGTGGGAGGCCAGAAGTGCACTTTATAATCATGAAGAATTTCTCTAGACGCTCTCACCAAATTGCTTTCAAAGTCTACATGTCCATGTACAAAGTTGCTGTTGTGTCCAGCATGATTGATCCCAAAGTCCCTATTTCAGAGGACTCAAACTGGTGAGGCGGAGAACTCCACAACTTGTCCAAAACCTAAGTTACAAGGTAGAGATGGCATCTGGAACCTAGAACATAAAAATGGGCCTTTGCATTTCCAACTGAAAATACTGTTCAAAGAAAGTGACTGAGTTACCCCCCAAATTACATCTGGATTAGTTAATGTTGGCTGAGTGTCTTCGGTCAGATGCTTCTATTGTTGGGTTGCATTGTATAATTTGAAGCAGCTGGCTTGAAAGTACAGTGTGTTCCAACTGTATATTATGCAAACATTGTGCCAAGGTACAATAGAGAAGTCAGTTGTGGAAAGCAGCTTTTCAGGGTGTACCATTGTCAACTCTTTAAGGGCTTCTGTTGGGTGCTGTCTAGCTCTGTGTCACATTATAAAAATTTGCCAGGGATTTAAACATTCTGGTTTAGTCTGAAATAGTTAGTCCTGACCTAATAAAATAAGAGAATAACATGGAATAACAGGGTTGCAAGGCACCTTAGAGGTCTTCTAGACCAATGCCCTGCTCAAGCAGAATGGCAGCGTAGACGCATCCGGTGTTAATATGGCTTCCAAAGCTGACACAGGAGATCCATTATCATAACAGACAAACGATGGTTCAATCTCTTCTTAAAAAATATCCAGTGTTGGAGCACCCTCAATTTCTGGAGGCAAGTTGTTCCACTGATTGATTGTTCTAACTATCAGGAAATTTCTCCTTTGTTCTAGGTTGGTTCTTTCCTTGATTATTTTCCATCCGTTGCCTCTTGTTCTGCCTTCAGGTACTTTGGAGAATACGTTGACTCCCTCTTCCTTGTGGCAGCCCCTGAAATATTGGAATGTTGCTGTCATATCGCCCCAGCCCTTAACTTTGTTAAACTATAGATACCTAGTTCCTGCAACTTCTCATTGTATGGTTTAGCCTCCAGGCTCCTTATCATTTTTGTGCTGAAGGCCACCAATTATGTATGTATTCCATTTTCAGCATCTTCTTGACTGCCATCCTGGGCCTTCCTGAAGCTTTGATCCCTGTCCAGTTGCTTTGGGTGAACTTGGTGACTGATGGGCTGCCAGCTACGGCCCTCGGCTTTAATCCTCCTGATCTTGACATCATGGATAAATTGCCCCGGAACCCTAGAGAACCTCTCATTAGCGGGTGGTTGTTCTTCCGCTACCTTGCAATTGGAGGTGAGAATATTTTTAATGCCTATTTTGGGTGCCTTCCAGATGAGTGGATTTGAAATCCTAGAATCCTCCAGTGGGAGCATCAGAAATCGTCCTCCTTCCTTTCCCTTCCCTTCCCAGAAATCAAGTGAGTGACTGTTGCTGGATGGGGGAGGGTGTTCTATCTCCAGCATGGTAGACCTGCTCGGGGCATGCAGTTAATGCCACGCTTAGGAATCTCATTCAGATCAAGTTTATTATCAGGCATTCTTAATGGCAAAACCTACAGTTCAGTGTTAAGATACTTCTGACTTTCCATAATCTGTCACATCGTGTGGTGTAAAAAGATGATGATTTCACTCCCATGTTGAGTGGAGGCACATGCGTTGCTTCTCTGGTTCACAATACCATTTAAAAAGACTGTCTTGTCCTACATGCAGGCAGAACGCCCCAGTGGCCAATCAGAAACACAGATATGATCACATGCCGTGGAACTATATTTCCCATAAGGCAGTCTCTGCCTACAAGTCCCAGGAGGTAGTTTCTTAAAGGAGACAGCTCTTAATTCCTACACTATCTATATACTGCTGGGGCAGCACAGAGGGAATGAAGGATTGCATGACTAACTGAGAAACTGTCACAGAACGTTGAAAATAAACATTCCAAAATGGCAACAACAGCCTGACAGTTACCAATACCATTGAAGCAGCCACATGTTTCTCAAATTTCTTTCATTCAGGAGTTGTGGGTCCCAAATTTGGATACATTCTTTAAATTAGCCTAATTGAGGTTCCTTGGTTCAAAAATTGTCACTGTACAATGCATCCTTTCATCCAGTTAAAAGTCAATAACAAGAGTTTTAGTGGTATATAGATTAAGGAATGGAACAGGTAATGTTTAAGATGATTAGATTCTTTGCTGAAGCAGGGTATAGACCAAATTTACAATGTCCAATGATTTGGTGCTTTTATTTGAAATGTACCAGGTAGTGATGGTGGTTGGAATGTATTTGAACAGAACAGGTTGGGGTGTCTCCTGATATAAACATCGTATAATGAAGACCAAAAAGCTATTTAACTTAGTCCCATTCCTTTAGTTAATTTTCCTTTTTCTTTGCAGTTTATGTTGGGTTTGCAACTGTAGGTGCAGCTACTTGGTGGTTTTTGTACGATGCTGAAGGACCTCAAGTTACCTTTCACCAACTGGTAAGTTAAAGATTTAAATTGGGAAAAACACAGTTTGCGCCTTTATATCTTGCAGAGATGCGATGCATGTTACACTCAGAGCCAAAAACGTGGCGTCAGAGTAAATATAGACCGTATCAGGGTGAGACTAGGAACAGATGTAGCTCTTTAAGGATGAGCCACACATCCTTACAAACATGTACATATTGTATTTCATCTTATTGCTTCAAGAAAGTGGAGATATCATTCTTAATTTATTTAGACAGGTGATAATTACAACATCATACTTTGATTTTTTTTAAGTTTATTTTATTAAACTCTTCCATAGGAATTCCTTTTCATTTCAAGGGATTCATTCTTCTTTATATCTATTGATTGCCACTGGATTGTGGAAACAGCAGGAATTTCTGTAATGTAGAGATTTTTTTTTTTAAATTAATTGGTTTTCTATTAAATACATTCTTAGTGCTTAATAAACATGTTGTCTGGGTAATTATTGCTTAATCATTATAAACTTACATTCTTAATCTTCACTTCTTTTTTCCAGTCACTGATAAAACAGATTCCATATTTGATAATAATCTGCATTTTGTTTCTGTTTAATTTTCAATGTCAATATGTCCATTTCTGCACAATCTAATATCTTCTTGACTATCTCTTAATCTTGTGGTGTATCTTCATTTTTCCAGTATTGTTTGAATATAATTCTTGCTGCTCTTATCAATTTTTTTCTGATATTATCTATATAAATAAAAATTTAAAATATTTATTTATTTATTTATATTTATATCCCGCCCTTCTCCACAGAGGACCCAGGGCGTAGTTTGTACGAATCCACTAATCTCAAAAACTACTGAGCCTCAAATTTTGACACAATGTAGCCAAGGATTTCCGATAATAGAATAGCTACTCATTTTGTGCCTAGCACACGTGTATCATGTGCAAGGTAAACACAAGTAAAATGTACTCACTGAAAACGTTTTAACCTCCCTGTAACTCCTCCCATCCGGCTGATACGTCATGGACACGTAACGGCAGAAAACGGCCTTGCGAACGTTGCCAGGGGCAACATGGAAAGCAACGCATGCTCCTCCCTATCTGCCTGCAGCTACTCTCTTCCGCACGCGCACGCACATGCACGCGGGGCCACAGGATCAGAAGCGTCCTAGCCCCGTGTGGCCGGCAGCTCTGAAAGTGCGCCGGCTGCCTCCTCTCTCAGCGAACGGGCATGCGTGCAGGCGTGGGCAGCACCTGAGGCTGCGGCTACCTAAGCACCTCCGTGGTCATCCGGGCGCCCGCCTCCCTGCCGGCCCCGTATGGCGGGCGGCTCTGGGGGGTGCGCCTCGGCGGCCTCTGCGGGCGGCTGGTGCTATTGCCCCCGGGCCCTGCGGCACACGGCTCCCGCCGTCCGGGGTCATGTGGCGGGCGGGGCAGCTGGGCACGTCTCCACCGGCTCTGTCCGATGGCCACCGAGGTGCACTTTCTGGAGCCGTTGGAGAGAGCTGGTGGGGGCATGGCCGGCTGTCCTGCCCGGTGCGCCTGCCGGGCGGCCTCGGGTGGCGGGGGCTCGGGGGCGGCGGCGGCAGGGGGGGCGTGCGGCGCCCGGACAGCCACACTCGCTGCGGGAGGAGGCAGCCCTAGCCTCCCCAGCCAACATGCCAGCCTTTTCGCTGCTTGCGGGGGGGGAGGAGAGGGAGGGAGAGACTGACATACACACAGAGACAGAGAGGGAGGGAGAGACAAACAGAGAGATAATGAATGAGAGATCGACAGGCACACACACAGTGACAGAGAGAAAGGGAGGGGAGAGAGACAGACACACAGAGAGAATGAGTGAGAGAAAGATAGACAGGCAATCATACACAAACAGAGTGACAGAGATGGGGGAGGAAGGAGAGAGAGAGATAGACAGACAGAGAGAATGATAGAGAAAGACAGAGAGGGAGGGAGGAACAGAGCGACAAAGAGACTAATGACTTTGCCCACCACTGTGTTAGGCACAAGGGAGGGAGGGAGGGAGGGAGGGAGGGGGGCCTGGAGGAGGTTGACTCGGGGGGGGGGGTTTCTGGGGAGGGATATTTATTTAGGTAGAGGAATAGAGAGAGAGGAAGAAATACAGTAGGTAGTTAGGTAAGTAGAGGGATAAACGAGAGGAATGAATACAGCAGGTAGGTAGATAGGTACAGGTATATAGAGAGAAATACAATAGGTAAGTAGGTAGGTAGGTAGGTAGGTAGGTAGGTAGGTAGGTAGGTAGGTAGGTAGGTAGAGGGAGAGAGGGAAGAATACGGTAGGTAGGTAGGTAGGTCGGTAGGTAGGTAGGTAGGTGGATACAGAGGGGGAAATACGGTAGGTAGATAGGTAAGTACAGGGATAGATAGAGAGGGAGAAAGACGGTAGGTAGGTAGGTAGGTAGGTAGGTAGGTAGGTAGGTAGGTAGGTAGAAGGATAGATAGAGGGAGAAATACAGTAGGTAGATAGATAAATAGAGGAATAGATAGAGAGTAAGAAATACAGTAGGTAGATAGGTTGGGGGTTATACGGTGGTTGTGTGTATGTATGCAGGTGTAGATATACACACAGATTGGTTGGCCATTTAACCAGACTGGGCCACAGCAACGCGTGGCCGGGTATAGCTAGTACCTAATAAAAACAGTTCAGGTTTAAAATCTGCATGCTTCCCCATCATATTTTCTAGCCACCTATGTATCTTGGCCCAATTATTTTTTTTTGCTTTGTCACAAGTCTACCACATATGATAAAATGTGCCCGTCTTTTGGTTACATTTTCAACATTTGCTAGACATATTTTTAAATGTTTTAGCTAACCTAGCAGGTGGTAAATGCCAACTATAAAACATTTTATATAAATTTTCTTTATAAGAAATTGCCATTGTTAATTTATAGTTCCTGTCCCATCCATTTTGCCATTTCTCTAGTTCACACAGCAAGAAAGCATCCCTGCAGGAAGACATGTAGCATCTAAAAATCAAACACTGACCTTTTTTTCTGAGCGTTTGTGTTAATACAGAACAGGGGTTCTTGGTGATGAATTGTGGAAATCTCCAAGAGAATTACATAATTTTTCTTTATTCAGATTTAGAGAGGCTGTTAAACTTGGTTTTTCTGTTCCACAGGTTTTCAGAGTTATTTGAGCTTTGTTAAATCTTTAGATTTACAACCTGACTTTCCTGAAGATGTTGAGTGCAATATAGTAGATGGCAGAACTCCTTACCTTTTGAAAGGATTATCGTATTTTCCTATTGTTTGTAATATTGGCTGCGTGCTGAGGTTTATGTTTTTATTTATTATGCTTTACGGACTTCAACTGGTTTGTAAAAAAAACAAAACATCAAGATCACAACCAATTTCGTTGTATTTAAGTACAATGACAATAAAGATCATTCTAATATAAAATAGCCGAAGTTTTCATTAAAATTATAGCAAAATTCCTTCTGCAATGACGATCCCCAGTGACCTTAGAAATCTTTAGACCAGGGGTCCCCAACCTTTGCAACTTTAAGTCTGAAGGACACAGATATCTCTAGCCAGCTTTGCTGGCTGGAGAATTCTGGGAGCTGAAGTCCTTCAGACTTAAAGTTGCAAAGGTTGGGGACCCCTGCTTTAGACCATTTCAAGCTTTGAAAGACCTTAATCTCTGAGCCACATCCATGCGGCCACTGAGCCTTAGCTTGTGTTTTTCTGCCTACAGAGGAACTTCATGAGATGCACAGAAGACAACCCCATCTTTGAAGGCGTTGATTGTGAAATCTTTGAATCCCGTTATCCAACCACCATGGCACTCTCAGTGCTGGTGACAATTGAGATGTGCAACGCACTCAACAGGTACTGTTTGGTGTGTCTTGAAGAAGAAAAGCAACACACTGAGACTACTTTCATTTTTTTAAAGGGGGTTGATAATATTTACAATACAATACAATACAATAGCAGAGTTGGAAGGGACCTTGGAGGTCTTCTAGTCCAACCCCCTGTCTAGGCAGGAAACCCTATACCATTTCAGACAAATGACTATCCAACATCTTCTTAAAGCGTTGGGGCATTCACACCTTCTGGAGGCAAGCTGTTCCACTGATTAATTGTTCTAACTGTCAGGAAATTACTCCTCAGTTCTAAGTTGCTTCTCTCCTTGATTAGTTTCCACCCATTGCTTCTTGTTCTGCCCTCAGGTACTTTGGAGAATAGTCTGACTCCCTCTTCTTTGGGGCAGCCTTTGATATATTGGAACACTGCTATCATGTCTCCCCTGGTCCTTCTTTTCATTAAACTAGACATACCCAGTTCCTGCAACCATTCTTCATATGTTTTAGCCTGAAGTCCCCTAATCATCTTTGCTGCTCTTCTCTTTACTCTTTCTAGAGTCTCCACATCTTTTTTACATTGTGGCGACCAAAACTGGATGCTGTATTCCAAGTTTTGCCGTATTACCAAGGCATTATAAAGTGGTATTAACACTTCACTTGATCTTGATTCTATCCCTCTGTTTATGCAGCCTAGAACTGTGTTGGCTTTTTTGGCAGCTGCTGCACACTGCTGGCTCATATTAAATGGTTGTCCACTAGGACTCCAAGATCCCTTTCACAGTTACTGCTGTTGAACATATATATTTAATAAGTGCAGGATTTAGAGTGCCGTTCTTCCAAGAAATCTTGAAGCCAACACGTGCTTTGTGGATGCATCTGCAGTATGCGGATGTCTATTGTGAATGAAAACAAGCTTGCCAAGATAATTTTCTTCCACGGCATAAATTCTTGAAATCGCTCCCTGTCCAAATCTCTGGAGAAAGTCATGTCGGCAGCATGTTATGGAGTGCAGTAGAGCTCAAAGGACAACAAACATTTATTTCATTTGTGCTTGTCTCTTGGTTTATCTCTTGGGCATTTTACTGCCAGGGATGCAGTGAGATGCTGTGGTGGGGATTTCTGCCCAGTTACCTTGCCAGGATGTTGAACGTGTCTTGTAGGATCAATGGGATTTGTTTCCCCTTTTAAGGCTGCAACATAGGTTGGATGACTACTGTACCGTTTGTGTGCTTTGTATGGTTGTACAGCTATCAACTTTAGATAGTATACAGATATTATCGGTCCCTTTTTTAAAAATGAAAGTTGTCTCAGTGTGTTGGTTTTCATTTCTGGTTTTCCGGAACTTCCAAGAGGCCCGTTTCCAACTCCCTCCCCGAGCCTCTGCATGGGCCCTGAACTCACTTCCAAAACGGACTGCGTGGAGGCTCCTGGGTGGGGGGGGGCAAGGTGGGGTGAAAGGGGCAGGGAGGGTGGATGGGGAGGGGCCATCCAGGGGTGGGATTTTAGAGGTTCTGCGAACCAGCCATAACATTAGCTACGGATTCTCCCGAACACGGGCGAACCCATAGCAGCCCAGCCCCTGGATCCATGACATAGACGGAAAACCAGGGGAATGTAGAATGTAGATGCCTTCAGAAAGCTTAGGAATTGGGGATGCATGATTACCTTCCCTCTCCTCTACAGTGTGTCTGAAAACCAGTCGCTGCTCAGGATGCCTCCTTGGCTGAACATCTGGCTCCTGGGAGCCATTGTCATGTCTATGGCTCTGCATTTCCTGATTCTGTACGTGAAGCCATTTCCTGTAAGTAGCGTCTCTTGCACCCAAATTGGATTCAGGAGGATCTGACTGAGCCACGCCCTATCTCCATTGCTCTCCTTGGATTCCTGGTGACAATGATGGGCGATGTTGGTTTCAGGATCCCAGGATTTCTGCTCCCAGTTGGGGGAATTCAGAAACTAACATTTCCAAAAATCAGCCGTAGGGTTTCCTCCCTTTTTGAAGCAGCCAACACACAGAAAGGAAACTCTAAAGTACTATTTCTCAACCTTTGCAAATGTAAGATTGTAGACTTCAACAGCTGCCTTGGGGAATTCTGGGAGTGAAGTCTCCCAGTCTTAAAGTTGGTAACTTTGAGAAACATTGGTCTGAAACAACAAGAGAATGTAAATATGCAAATGAAGAGTAGCTGCACCTGGTTTTGGGGGGAGGGCACTCCTCTTCCCCAAAAAGTTGCATATGGTTCCTGATTCCAAAATAATACCCATCCTGAAATTTCTTGGTACTTCAGCAAGTCTGAGTGTCCTTCAGGTTTTTCTCTTTGGAACATTGTAGAAGCAACAACATTCCTAGGCTGAGTTTTGAAGCAATAACTTATATACCGCTTCACAGTGCTTTACAGCCTCTCTAAGCGGTTTACAGACTCAGCCTATTTCCCCCAGCAATCTGACTCCTCATTTTACCCACCTCGGAAAGATGGAAGGCTGAGTCAACCTTGAACTGATGAGCCTTGAACTGCTGGCAGTCTGCAGATTTAGCCTGCAATACTGGATTCTAAGCACTGCACCACCACGGCTTTTGATGTAAGGTAAAGGACCTAATCCGCATTATTTTCTTATCTTGCAGCTGATCTTTCAGGTGATCCCACTTAGCTGGCCTCAATGGGAGACAGTGCTGCAAATCTCTTTGCCAGTTATCCTGCTGGATGAAGGCTTGAAGTATCTCTCCCGTAACCATTTAGATGGTGAGTACCCTTGCAGCGGGATTGCCCGTCAGCTACGTGGCTTGTTAATTGCGTTGATGTAAGGCACAGCTGGGATTGCAAAAGTAGAAGACACAGTATAAAATAAATACCAAAGCTCAAACCTTCCTGATTTAATTAAGATAATATTTTAAATGATGGCCTGCCAGGGTTGTTTTCCAGAGCTGTTGTGAACAAGCAATGAAAGTTACCATATTTTCGGAGTATAATAATAATAATAATAAATTAATAATAATAATAAATTGAGATTTATTAACCGCACCCTCTCCCCACAGGGACCCGGGGCGGTGCACAGGCATAATTAAAAACAATATACAATAATACAAACATTACTTAAAATAGAATTAAATAAAATTACCCGTGCTAAAAATATAAATTAAAAACCCATTAAAATAATTGTAGTTAAAAGACAGAGAGAACTATTCAAGGCCGGCCAGTCGAAAGAGATGGGTCTTCAATTTTACACGGAAGGAGCGGAGGTCGGTGGTCGTTCTAATATCAGGGGGAAGGTCGTTCCAGAGGGCCGGGCCCGCCACAGAGAGCGCCCTTCCCCTGGGCGTCGCCCGCTGACAAAGTCTAGTGGACGGCACCCGGAGAAGCCCCTCTCTGTGGGAGCGAATCGGCCGTGAGGATGTGTGGGGCAGGATCCGATCTCGCAGATAGCTAGGTCCCGAGCCATGGAGCGCTTTGAAGATGATAACTAACACCTTGAAGCGCACCCGGAAGACGACAGGTAGCCAGTGCAGCTCGCGCAGGAGCGGTGTTACGTGGGCAAACCTAGAGGTGCCCATAATTGCTCGCGCGGCCGCATTCTGAACTAACTGAAGCCTCCGGGTGCACCTCAAGGGGAGCCCCATGTAGAGAGAGTTACAATAGTCCAGTCGGGATGTCACGAGGGCATGAGTGACTGTGCGAAGGGCGTCCCGATCCAATAGGGGGCGCAATTGGCGAATCAGGCGAACCTGGTAAAACGCCCTCCTGGCCACGGCTGTCACTTGCTCTTCCATAGACAGCCGGGTATCCAGGAGGACACCCAAATTGCGCGCCCCATCCACAGGGGCAAGATGTTCGCCCCCTATGGCCAGCGTTGGAGAAAGCTGGTTGAATCGGGCAGCCGGAAACCACAGCCACTCGGTCTTGGTCGGGTTGAGTCTAAGTCCGTTACTTCCCATCCAGATCCGCACGGCTTCCAGGCACTGGCACATCACCGCTACGGCATCGTTGGGGTGGTTTGGGGTAGATATGTACAGCTGGGTGTCATCAGCGTACAGATGGTACTCTACCCCAAAACCACGGATGATCTCACCCAGCGGCTTCATATATGCATTAAACAGGAGAGGCGAGAGGACCGACCCCTGAGGCACCCCGCATGTGAGGGGTCTCGGGGTCGACCTCTGCTCTCCTGCCCGCACAAATTGCGATCGGCCAGAGAGGTAGGAGGAGAACCACCGCAAAACGGTGCCTCCCACCCCCAACCCCCCCAGCCGATGCAATAGGATACCATGGTCGATGGTATCGAAAGCCGCTGAGAGGTCTAATAGGACCAGGATGGAGGAACATCCCCCATCTCTGGCCCTCCAGAGATCATCTACCAACGCGACCAATGCCGTCTCCGTGCTATGCCCGGGCCGAAAGCCGGACTGGCGCGGATCTAGATAGTCAACTTCCTCCAGGTGACGGGGAAACTGTTGTGCCACCACACTCTCAACAACCTTCGCCAAGAAGGGAAGGTTGGAGACTGGACGGTAGTTGTTCAAAAGAGCTGGGTCCAAAGAGGGCTTCTTGAGGAGGGGCCTCACCATAGCCTCTTTTAGGGAGGCAGGCAAGGAACCCTCACTCAAGGATGCGTTGATAACCTCTTGGAGCCAGCCTCGTGTCACCTCCCAGGATGCCAGTACAAGCCAGGAGGGGCACGGGTCCAATGAACATGTGGTGGCTCGCAGTCGCCCACGTAACCTGTCCATATCCTCGGAAGTAACGGGGTCAAACTCCTCCCAAACAAGATCTCCCTCGTGGCATCCCACTGGGCCATGAATGGGGGCTAGCTCACTCTGTATCTGGGCGGTTTTCTCCTGCAGAAAAATCACAAATTCCTCTGCCCTACACTGTAACGGGGCTTCCCGCTCCCTCTGTTGAAGGAGGGAACGGGTCACCCTAAACAGGGCGGCAGGGCGGTTTTCTGCGGATGCTATGAGGGTGGCACAATGATGACGTTTGGCCACCCTCAGCGCCACAATGTAAGTCCGTAAATGGGCTCTTACCTGTGTCCGGTCAGATTCAGAGCGGCTAGCCCTCCATCTTCTCTCTAGGCATCTCTTGCGGCGTTTCATCACCCGCAGCCCCTCAGTAAACCAAGGAGCCAGGGTGGTTCGCCGCCGCGAGAGAGGCCGCAAGGGCGCGACCCGATCCAAGGCTCCCACGGCCGCATTATTCCATGCGGCCGTGAGGTCCTCCATCGGGGCGCGGGTCAGGGATACAGGAAATGGCCCAAGCGCTGTCTGGAACCCATCCGGGTCCATCAAGCGCCTGGGGCGGTACCAGATTGGTAACTCTGGTTCCGCCTCCCCGCGGAGGGGAGCAGCGGTCGGAAAGTCGAGTCGGAGAAGTGAGTGGTCTGACCATGACAAGGGTATGATGTCTATGTCCCCTGTACCCAGATCACTCTTCCATTGGCCCGAGACGAAGATGAGGTCCGGCGTATGTCCACCCTCATGGGTGGGGCCTTGAATTACTTGGGTCAGGTCCATGGCCGTCATGGAAGCCATGAACTCCCGAGCTACCACGGATGATTCGCCCAACGATGGCAGGAGTATAAGACACACCGGAATATAAGACACACCCAGGTTTTGAAGAGGCAATTTTTTTTAAAAAGTAGAGGGATAGAGAGGGAGAGAAAGAGAGAGAAATATAGTAGATAGGTAGGGAGAGAGAGAGGGAGTAGGTAGGTAGGTAGATGTTTCCAGGTGTACTTATCCATGTGCTGGAGAAGGAAATTGCTGACAACCTGTGTTTTTGCTGGGACAGCACTTGACCACTGTAATTCTCATCAACCACTCTAATTAAAGAGCTTTCCGAAAGGGGGGAAAAAAGTTTTTGCACTCTGCAAACCTCCCCAAAACAGCCTGTTTTTCGCAAAAACGGGCCCTTTAAAAAAAAGGAATGAATAGCCTTGGGGGGGCTTGCAGAGTGCTCCTGGGGGGTGGGGGGCCAAAAACAAGCAAGAAATGGCCCATTTTTCATGAAAACGGGTCATTTTTGTCAAAGAAATTGCATGCATAGCCTTATGGAGGCTTGCTGGAGTGGTGGTAGAGGGGGGCAAAAAACTGCTCCTTTTTTGCTCATTTCTGCCCTCCCCAGCCCCAAGGAGCTCTCCATAAGGCTCTGCACAACCATTTTTGTGAAGGGGGTGGGGCTTCAGGAGGCAAAAAATGATGTATTCAGTGCATAAGACGCACCCAGATTTTCAACCTCTTTTTAGAGGAAAAAAGGTGCATCTTATACTCAGAAAAATATGGTATTTATTTAGTTACAAAATGTATTTATTTATTTATGACATTCATTTGCCACCCACCTAATGACTTAAAACATTAATTAAATTAAAGTAAATCCTAAAGACTTATGGTACCACCACCTTATGGCAAAAAGCAATGATTGAATCTGTTTAAGATGATAAAAATGTTTCCTGCAAAGAAAATCTTTTCTTTTTTTTTATTAAATTGTGTTCAGTTAAGGAAAGGTCAGCACAAATGCAATTTATTTTAAAAAGAATGTTGTTCCCTGTGTTCCTTTGTGTCCCCAGGCAAAGAGACCAAGAAATGACCAGCACAAAAGAAATTCCGTTTCTCCGCAAAACGAATCGTAAACTCTTACCTGGGACTGAAGAAATTGCATGCTTGAACATTTCCAAAAGACATCAAGGAATATGCATGTTTTTTGAAGTCTCGGACTTAATGCGGGTGAATTGTCAAAAGAAATGAAAAACTGATATTTTTGTTTTTGTTTTTATTTTTACTTTTGTTATGTAGCTGGGTTTTTTTTCTCCCTGTATATAGTTGTGCAAATACTGGACAGTTAAATTATGATTGGGGAGGGAGGGCAAAGTTTGCTCTTTAATGGAGGCAAAACTTTAGAGATCTGCTTCTGAAGATTTAATTTCTTTTCTTTTTTTAATCTTTTTTTTCCGGCACCCTGAGAACTGCATTTTTCTCTTGAAACAAGCCATTGTTTGCGAGATATTCTATGGTTCTTATCAGAAATAGCCCCTGGTGGGATGAATCTATCCTTCACCATCAAGTCCCTCTTTGACACAATCCTATCAGGTTTTATAAGAGACAGAAAATACCACATGAGTTGAGGTAGCCAATTAGATTTTTTTGAGAAATATGTTTGACCACCTGATTGGCTACTGTGTATTCATCATATCTTACTGGAGACTGGCTGCTGAAACCATGCTTGGCTTTGTGTAGATGCCTCAATTCTAGAATTAGATGGCTGCAACGCTTGTGCTTGCAGGCTTGTGAGAAAGAGGGTAGAAAAGTTCAGTATACTCCTAACCATCTACTTCTGCCATGTTGTGTGGGAAACATTTTCTCCCACCATTTTTTCATAGTTTTGTTGTATGGAGGAAGACCTCCAGCTTCTTCTATACCAGAAAGCTGAATTCAGTGTGGAATTAGTGTGGAAAGCTAGTATTTTGAAAAAAATATTTTAGTTTTGCCATTTCTCTCTTATATCAATTCTTTATTCAATTCTTATATACCCCTTGTATATAAGGTATTGTCTGGAGACATATTTATCCGTGTCTGTGTGACTGTAGACCATAAATATAGAGAGAAATGTCTCATTAGAAGTCAACAGGTTTATCCAATCCGCGGCCCATAGGCCACACGCAACCCTGGACAGGTAGTAATACAGCCCAATAAGATCGTAAACCTTTAACATTACTATGTGAGTTTTAGCAATATTGTGTATACATTACATGTTTTGTATGCAGCCCAAGTCCATTCCTCTTCATTCAGCTGCAGTTCAGGCAAGCCAACATTTAGCCTATCTGATTGGTAGCACAATTCTGTGGGCTACCGATTTTTTCTCACTTGCTGCCCAAAATCTTTATAACGGGATAAATTGGAGGCTGAATCCATGCACTCCTACAAAAAAACTGAAATATTTTGCCACTGAACTGAGAAACTACCATATTTTTCAGACTATACGGTACCTATGGGTAAACTATTGATTCATCTTGGCTAATATTAGTTTCTCTATGAACTGTCCAGAGTGGCCTTCAAAGATATAATTGGGGGTGCCATAAGATCAGAATAATTACTTCCTAACTAACCGTGATTTAAGTATCAACCTTCCCTCTGTATAGTTTATTCTTAATAGATCTCTCAGGAAGAGTCTTGCACTAAAAAGGGTCCAGATAAAATTCATGAATGTTATGGTAAAAGACAGAGCAATTCTTTTCTCTCCAAATCCTAAGCCAGAGGTCTCCAACCTTTGCAACTTTAAGTCTGAAGGACTTCAGCTTCCAGACTTCTCCAGCCAGCAAAGCTGGCTAGAGATATCTGTGTCCTTCAGACTTAAAGTTGCAAAGGTTGGGGACCCCTGGTCTAAAGATTTAAAGGTATGTTTGCACAGTGCATTTAAGCCGACTTCAATCTATTCTCACTTTTGATCTAAAAACACCTGGAAAATGAAATATGACAGAGCAGCAGAGGAAGAAATAACCTGCGTGCGACAGAGCTTCTGTTCCCTGCGTTATTTGTCTTTGTGTGGTTGATTTGCTTGCTTGCTTGTTTATTTCTCTGAAGGAGTGACATTGAGTTTACATGAGTTTTGTTCCACTTTAAATGCGCTGTCTGTGTTATGGAATTGGGGAGGGGGGCAGTTAACCGGGAAGCCAGCAAGGCATTGTATGAATCTAGACCAGGGGTGGGCAAACTTTGCAACTTTAAGTCTGAAGGACTTCAGCTCCCAGATTTCTCCAGCCAGCACAGCTGGCTGGAGAAATCTAGGAGCTGAAGTCCTTCAGACTTAAAGTTGCAAAGTTTGCCCACTCCTGGTCTAGACATATTTGCCACGCCAACTCAGGGATCTTTCTCTGGCACTTCCATGTTTCGTATGTGGGTAAAGGTTTGGCTTGAAGTATTTGGAGTTCTATCATAAAGGTCTTTCATAATTAAATTTACATCGTTCCTTTTGAAGGGGAAAAGAAGATGGTGTATGAAGATTCTATCTCCTGGCACTGCTTCTTTTTTTTCTTAATGGTCTCTTGGACCACTGAGACACATTTCAAAATTTTCCTAGAAATGTCTTAAATTGTTTATCCAATCAATCTTCTTACTGACAGCAGTAAAGGTCCAGGAAGTTATTTTAACCAAGGCAGGTGTGTTTGTTGGGGTGCAGGGGGATTAAAAAGAACAATTGAGTTGGTGGGTTATGATTGCCTACCTCTGTTTTATATGTGCCTACAGATATAAAAAGGAGGCAGGGGGTTGGACATGAATGTGTAACCACCATCTTCCTTTTTTCTTTTTCTTTTTCGACTCATTCCCTCTTTCAGAGGTCCCTGGAGCAAAAGGCAGAAGAACTGTGAATTATGCATAAGTGTGAGGGCATTTAATAATAAAATATTTTGGTAGATGAAGTTTCCTAATCCCTCTACCTCTTTGTTAATAACAGCTGTGTTTGATAAGATCTACATCTGTCATGCAGCAGGAAATTAAAATCACGGGCATGTTCTTTTCAAGACATAGGAGCACTGCTTCTTTAAAAGGTGATGCCACCTGTTGAATAGCTTTGTATTTCTGTTCCTGATATCTTTCTTTTGGTAACCTTGTTTATCTTCCAGCTGTTTTAAACCATCTTGTCTGGCGTGGGGATAACATCTGTTCCCAAAGGGCCCATTTCTGTTCAAAATCAGAACTGGAGAATCTTTTCTGCAGTTCTCCTTGTATCTAAAGTTCTCAGCATCTTCTCTAAAAAGAAGAAAACCTACAGTCCCTGATGAAATCCCAAAATATGATACTTAAACCTGTATCCAATATGGGCCAAATGTGATATATTTGTTTATGTTGCCCTACGTCTATATTCCAAGATAATAATGTCTCTTTGTACATAGGCTGAATAGGGATGGATAAACTTGTCGCTTCTGATTTCATTTGGGGTTTTTTTCCTTGTTGTAAAATCATGTTTATTTCATCCCATTTCATCCTGAAGAATATTTAATTAAAATTCCATAAGAACATTTTTGTACACTTTCTCCCAACATGCATGTTTTTGCACATATTTTCTTAAATTGCTGGACTGCATCAAAACTTTGGGGAATGTGCAAATATTGACATTTTTTGACATTATGGTTTTTGTGTCCAGGTGGGGACTTATTATTATATTGTAAATCGATCAGATTTTTCTTCCATTCTTCTTTGAATGCCGCTGTCCATTTGATCTCTGCAAGATTAAATGATCCCCGTTTTCATAATTCAATTTTCCCCCCCAGAAAAACATTCTAGATAAAAGTTTGACAAAATCCTGAAATTGCTGTCCATTGAAAAGAAAAAGAGCTCACGTTTTCAGCTAATTCACCAATATTATTTAAGATGATAATCCTTTAGAAACCACACACCACCTTTCTTCCTTATCACCAGCATTGTATAAAATAAAATATTTCCAAGGTAGGGAACTTTGCTAAGTCTTTGGGAATGTATAGATTTGAATATACTACTGAGCTGGTTGAGCTGTACAGAAAAAAAATATTGCACGAAATGTTGTTCATGTATTTAATATATACTTGTAATCAAGAAGTTTTAATATGAAGCTTTGGGGAAAAGATCACCTTTATAGATACATGTGGTTACAAGAAAGTTTTAAGAAACAGAAAGAAAACATATTCTTCACTTTCTAAATGTGTCATGTTTCTTTTGTTCTATTGGTGAAATCTTTGGCTTTTCCGTAATTTTTTCAGGGTAATTCATTTAGTTTAATAAAACATTTTCTATCCCTACTTTTCAATCCTTTCCCCCATTTGCACACGTACCCATGATGTTCACTTCCAGAAATTCAGCTCCTCTCTAATAAAAGGTTTACCAAACTATCAACAGTGTGAAAAACTGCTAGAAGGATTTTTCTCCTTCTTTATAGTAAAAGCTTTATCCAATGAATAAACGATACAGAAATTCACAATTCCAGTCCATTTTGTGGTGTAATGTTCCCACCTTAAGTGCTGTGTTCAGAAGGATTCAGAAAATAAATTCAAAGAAGGTCAGCGAGATTTATGGGGGGAGGGGTTCAGTAACTAAAGGTGGATATTAAAGATAGAGCCGGATAAGTAAGGTTCTACATTTAGGCCACAAAAATGAAATGCACAGGTACAGTATAGGTGGTACCTTGCTCAATAGTAGTAACTGTGAAAGGGATCTTGGAGTCCTAGTGGACAACCATTTAAATATGAGCCAGCAGTGTGCAGCAGCTGCCAAAAAAGCCAACATGGTTCTAGGCTGCATCAACAGAGGAATAGAATCAAGATCACATGAAGTGTTAATACCACTTTATAATGCCTTGGTAAGGCCACACTTGGAATACTGCATTCAGTTTTGGTCACCACGATGTAAAAAAAGATGTTGAGACTCTAGAACAGGGGTCCCCAACCCCCGGTCCGTGGACCGGTGCCGGTCCGTGACTTGATAGGAACTGGTCCGCAGGGCCGGAGAGGAGGAGGAGGGGGCAGCCTCCTGGGCAGAACGCGCACTGATGCGGGAGAGCGCAGGCGTGGCCGTTCGCACCGTTGGAGGCCCTAGAGGGCCGAGTGAGCCGACTCCCCCCCCCCACGCATGCGCATGCGCCACCTGTTCCCCCTGCCCCCCCGCTCCTCCTCTACGCCAGCCGGTCCGCAGAATTTTCTTTAAAATGAAACCAGTCCCTGGTGCAAAAAAGGTTGGGGACCCCTGTTCTAGAAAGAGTGAAGAGAAGAACAACAAAGATGATTAGGGGACTGGAGGCTAAAATATGAAGAACCGTTGCAGAAACTGAGTATGTCTAGTCTGATGAAAAGAAGGACCAGGGGTGACATGATAGCAGTGTCCCAATATCTCAGGGGTTGCCACAAAGAAGAGGGAGTCAAACTATTCTCCAAAGTACTTGAGGGTAGAACAAGAAGCAATGGGTGGAAACTAATCAAGGAAAGAAGCAACTTAGAGCTAAGGAGAAATTTACTGACAGAACAATTTATCAGTGGAACAACTTGCCTCCAGAAGCTGTGAATGCTCCTACACTGGATGTTTTTAAGAAAATGTTGGATATCCATTTGTCTGGTGTAGGGTTTCCTGCCTTAAATGGGGGGGGTTGGACTAGAAGACCTTCAAGATCCCTTCCAACTCTGTTATTCTATATGTTTAGCCCTGGAAAGAGAAGATGGGTGTTTATATGGAGGATAAATTAACAGTCTTCAGAGAACCAAAAGGGGACCATATAGAAAGAGTTCAGCCTTGTCCTGTGTCTTCAGAACGCAAGATGAACCATGCCAAACAAAGGCAGACTTCAATTGAATTTTAAGAGGGAAAAACCAATTTCATATGAGCAGCTTCACAGAAAATCCAGTCGCCAGAGAGATAGTAGTTTGCTTTAATTGAGCTTGTTCAACCCACTAAATGGGATGCTTTAACTTGGATTTTGACACTGAGGAAGAGGCTGGTATGATAGCCTAAATAGCCTCTTCTGGTTTCTGTTTCCACCTAAGCAGCTGAAGTCAACAGTACGTCTGTTAAAGTCAATTAACACACCTTGGAATGGGGCTAAAGTTCTGGATCCATTGATAATTTTTTCAAACCATAATAACAAACCGTTAGGCATTCAAGTAAATCCCACAACAAGGATTTGTTGACGTGTTAACCAGGATTTTGAGTATGCTAACAAGATGGACATGGAACACAGGAAAATGCAATTTATGTTGAATACATATACAAATATAGGTTGCATAAACATTAATGTCTACCAGTAGGGTTCGAGTAAGCTCGGCAGAGTTACACATTACAGAGCAATTCTTTAGGAAGAGAAATCTGGGTGTGAAAACATGGCCTGATGACACAAATTATTTATGAAAATTAACACACAAAGAGACTGAACAGCTCCCAAGGAATCTCTCCAAATTCTTGTATGAATATTAAAATAGTAAAAGTGGTTAAGCGTTAAAACCTGAGCAAAATGTACCTACTGTATCTATTTAGCAGATCTCCAACAGATTCAAAAATTATACAGTAACAGCTATTATCAATTATAATAATATTAGTAACAAGCGTTTGGGACTTGATTTCTCATCAAATTGGAATGAGTTACCAAATAGCATACCGACAGATTCATTAAAGACTTGAAAATAGAGAAAACTCTTATTGATTTCTGTATAAGACAAATTTGATAAACTAGCTGTTACTAGCTTTGCTGGCTGGAGAAGTCTGGGAGCTGAAGTCCTTCAGACTTAAAGTTGCAAAGATTGGAGACCCCTGATTCAGAGGACTGAAAAAAATGATGAAATTTACTGGAGACAAAACATCAAGCTTTTCATTTAGGAAAAATATATCCAAAGAGCAGAAAACATGGAATGGGGAATATCTGACTTGCCAACCGCATTTGGGAAAAGGAGCTTGGAATTAAATTAATTAATTGGAAATTAGTTACAGTACAGTAGTCAATTGGTTTGGTACAGTACAATTTAAAACCTCCCTATAACATTCAGTAGAAAAAATAATATCGATCTCTGATCTTTTCCAAGATCTTTTCCAAACAGTGTAACTGGGAAGGATTACATTTTGACTCTTATTTACACAGAGGACTAGTTGACGATGAATAATTAAATCAGTGGTGGGTTTCAAATTTTTTAGAACCTACTCTGTAGGTGTGGCCTATTTTGTGGGCGTGGTTTGGCAGTCATGTGACAGGGTGGGAGTGGCCACCTTTTAAAATGTGGTGAAACTCATTTAACAACGCTCTTGCTTAGCAACCAAAATTTTGGACTCAATTGTGATGATAAATTCTTTCTTTCTTTCTTTCTTTCCTTCCTTCCTTCCTTCCTTCCTTCCTTCCTTCCCTTCCCTTCCCTTCCCTTTCCTTTCCTTTCCTTCCCGTTGGGACACTGGCAGCGGCGGGCCAGATTTACTTCCAGGTATGCCGGTGGAACCCCCTCTCACCGGTTCTCTAAATTTCACCAACCGGCTCTCGCGAGTAGGTGCGAGCCTGCAGAAACCCACCACTGAATTAAATACAATAAAGGAGAATATTTATAGCACAGGGTTGAAATGCGGTGTCCTTGGTGCTCTTTGACCTTGGTTGTTCTGCAAACATTTCATTACCCATTAATCTGGGTAGCAGCAGCAGCAGCACTGGGTTTCACATTTTGTTACTACAGGTTCGCCGTGCACATGCACGCCCGCTTTGCACCCCTTCTGCGCATGCACCCGGCCTTCCACACATGCGCTTTGCTCACGCACGTGCCTTCTGTGCATGCGCCCAGCATCAAAAAAGTGCCTAAATAGGACAGCATAGAGCTGGGGGCGGATGGGCATGGCCACTAACGATTTCCGCTACTGTTTCGTTGTCCGAACTGGCTGATCATCAGTTTGTTACCTAGTTTGGGTAATAAAACATCTGCAAGAAAATAATCAAGCTCAAAGAGCACCAAGGACTCCTCAATTAAATACAGAGCGATAAATAAAACTTTGTAATACAATTAATACAGTGCAAACATAATGAAGTAATTCTATATATGCTCTAATTCTAAACACTTCATCAGTAAAACTGCTCCTGGATATTCTATTTCAGAGTAATAAGTCACAAGAGCTACAAGTGTTAATTTATTTTTTAGATGCACTGGTTAGCTCTTGCCTCCTTTTATCTGTCCTTTTATCAGCTTCCCCTCTCTGCTCTTAATTGCTCTTCCTTTCTTCTCTATTTCTTTCAATTTTCTTAGCTTTTCGGGCTGCGCTTTTCTACAAAAGCGCAGGTTACCGTGCCTTCCATCAGCCAAGGGCCCTAGGGAGGGGTGGGGGGGTGGCGATTATCGTAAAGGAAGGTCTTGAACCGAAGGAGACCACAGTCCCACAGACAACCGGATGTGAATCTCTCTGCGTGAGATGGGGCCTAGGGAGGCAGTTGGGCGTGTTAGTTGTATACCTGGCTCCTCGCTATGCAACAACAGCCCTGCCCGAGCTCCTAGAGGTGATAGCCGAGGCGGCAGTTGAGACCCCCAGACTGGTAGTCATGGGGGACTTTAACTTGCCGTCGGCAGGCGAAGCCTCTGGAGCAGCTCGGGAGTTCATGGCCTCCATGACGGCCATGGACCTGACCCAGGTAGTTTTAGGCCCCACTCACGAGGGAGGAAACACACTGGATTTCATCTTTGTCTCGGGACAGTGGAGTTGTGATCTGGGAATAGGGGACTTAGCCATCACTCCCTTGTCATGGACAGATCACGCTCTCCTTCGGCTGGACTTTCCAATTGCTACACCTCACCGCGGGGAGGCGGAACCGGATATTCCTATATGGTTCCGCCCCAGGCTTCTAATGGACCCGGAAAGGTTCCAGAGGGAGCTTGGGCCAATTCCTGTGACCCTGCCCCACGACTCGACTGAGGACCTAGTGGCCGCATGGTTAAGTGCGGCCGCGGGGGCCTTGGACCGAGTCGCGCCCTTGCGGCCTCTCTTGCGGCGGCGAATCACCCAGGCTCCTTGGTTTACCGAGGAGCTTCGGGGGATGAAACGCCACAAGAGATGCCTAGAGAGCAGATGGAGATCCTCTCGCTCCGAAGCCGACCGAACACTAGTGAGAACCCATATTAGGGCTTACTTAGTGGCGATAAGGGTGGCCAAACGTGAGTATTGTGCCACCCTTATTGCATCCGCAGATAACCGCCCTGCCGCCCTGTTTGGGGTGACCCGCTCCCTCCTTCATCAGAGGCCGCGGGAAGCCCCTCTGCAAGGGCGAGCAGAGGAATTGGGGATTTATCTGCAGGAGAAAATCACTCGGATTCGGAATGAGCTACCCTCCATCGACAGTGGTCCTGTGGGACTGTCCGAGACTAGTCTTGAGGTTCCTTCTTGGGAGGAGTTTGACTTTGTTACCACCGAGGATACGGACAGGTTGTCAAGGAAACTTAGGGCGACCACATGTTTATTGGACCCGTGTCCCTCCTGGCTTGTACTGGCATCCTGGGAGACGACACGAGGCTGGCTCCAGGGCATTGTCAACGCATCTTTGAGTGAGGGGTCCTTGCCTGCCGTCTTGAAAGAGGCGGTAGTGAGGCCCCTCCTCAAGAAGCCGTCCCTGGACCCAGCTTTATTAGAGAACTATCGTCCGGTCTCCAACCTTCACTTTTTGGTGAAGGTTGTCGAGAGTGTGGTAACCCAACAGTTTCCGCGACACCTGGAGGAAGTTGATTATCTAGACCCGCGCCAGTCCGGCTTCCGACCCGGTCACAGCACCGAGACGGCATTGGTCGCGTTGGTTGATGATCTCTGGAGGGCGCGGGATAGAGGTTATTCCTCTATCCTAGTCCTATTAGACCTCTCGGCGGCTTTTGATACCATCGACCATGGTATCCTATTGCACCGACTGGGGGGGTTGGGGTTGGGAGGCACCGTTTTGCGGTGGTTCTCATCCTACCTCTCTGGTCGGTCGCAATATGTGTTGACGGGAGGGCAGAGGTCGACCTCGAGGCCTCTCTTATGTGGGGTTCCTCAGGGGTCGGTCCTCTCGCCCCTCCTTTTCAACACATATATGAAGCCGCTGGGTGAGATCATCCGTGGTTTTGGGGTGGAGTACCATCTGTACGCTGATGACACCCAGCTGTACATATCCACCCCAAACCACCCCAACGATGCCGCCGAAGTGCTGTCCCGGTGTTTGGAGGCCGTACGGATCTGGATGGGTGGTAACAAACTCAGGCTCAACCCTGCCAAGACTGAGTGGCTGTGGTTTCCGGCACCCCGGTTCAGCCAGATTACACCTACTCTGGCCATTGGGGGCGAAACACTGGCCCCCGTGGAGAGGGCGCGCAATTTGGGTGTCCTCCTGGATTCCCGGCTGTCCATGGAGGACCATGTGGCGGCCGTGGCCAGGGGGGCGTTTCATCAGGTACGCCTGATGCGCCAATTGCGCCCCTTACTGGACCGGGCTGCCCTTCGCACAGTCACTCAAGCTCTCGTGACGTCCCGACTCGACTACTGTAATGCTCTCTACATGGGGCTTCCCTTGAGGTGCACTCGAAAGCTACAGCTAGTCCAAAACGCAGCCGCGCGGGTGATTATGGGAGCCACTAGATGCTCCCACATAACACCGATCCTGCGCGAGCTGCATTGGCTTCCTGTGGTTTTTCGAGTGCGCTTCAAGGTTCTGACAACTATCTTTAAAGCGCTCCATGGCTCGGGGCCTAGTTATATGCGAGACCGCCTCCTGCCCCATACATCCCTTAGACCGATACGCTCCCACAGAGAGGGCCTTCTCAGGGTGCCGTCGGCCGGACAATGCCGACTGGCGACACCCAGGGGAAGAGCCTTCTCTGTGGCGGGCCCAGCCCTTTGGAATGACCTACCCCCTGAATTACGTACCATCACCGACCTCCGCCTCTTCCGCCAATGTCTTAAGACATATTTGTTTCAACAAGCCGGCCTAGCCTAACCTCCCATGGGGACTTTTAGGTAGTTTTAAATTGGGTTTTTAAAATTTGGTTTTAGCGCAGGATAGGTTATTTAATAGTTTTTTAAATTATATTTATTGTATTTTGTATGTTTTAAATTTTCCTGTGCGCCGCCCTGGGTCCTTCGTGGAGAAGGGCGGGATATAAATTTAAATAAATAAATAAAATAAAAAATACAAGAAAAGTAGCTAGTCTCTTCATTAGAATTATATATATATATATTTAAACCATTTGTAAAATGACCCATCTTACAACAGTAACAGTGACTCTGGGAATCAAACCAAGATCAAAACCACCGTCACAATATAAATCTGCAATGCTCCGGTTAAACAATAACCTCCAAAGCAAAAATCATATTAATAGAGCTTATCTAACTGCCTGACCCAAATGCCTCGGAGAACAGCCAGGTCTTCAGAGCAAAAGTTAACAGGATTGAAGTTCTAGTGAGCACTATTGTTCTGTGACTTCTGCTTACCCAAAATTTGCTATTTTTTGCTATTAAATATACCTGTCAGGCCTGGAAGCCATCTTTTGCATTGGGCCTTCATGCCTGCCACATTCAATGCTGTGGGAAAATGGGAGGGGGGATTGTATGGAGTATGGGAGATATATAGTCAAAATAACATTCCTTTCTCAGAGAGTCAAGGCCCCGAGTCCCTGTGGGGAGAGGGAGCGGTCAATAAATTCAACTATTATTATTATTATTATTATTATTATTATTATTATTATTATTATTATTATTATTATTATTATTATTATTATTATTATTATTATTATTTATCTTGCCCGGCACCTGGAGGGGTATGACTGGGCCATGTGACAGACATGTGGGTGCTGGGCAGGGACTTGGACTTTCATTTGGATGGGGAAAACCTGGAAGTTTTCAGATTCGGGTTTTCCCAGATGTGGCAATATGACATCTCTAATAAAATGGACTTTTGAGGAACTTCAAGCCTCGGAGTTTTCCTTTGTTAGGGGTGTTTCTTGGAACCCTGACACTACCATTCCTCTATTTGCAGACCAAAGCCTTTAGTTCATCTATCACTGCCTCTCATTCCAATGTTCACACCCCTGGCTTAAGCACAGAAGTCATTCAAAGAAGACAGTCAGGTAGTCAAGAAAAGGTGAAAAAAATCTGAACGAACAAGCCTGACAGGATAGGCAGAAAGGTTTAGAATACAGTTCATAATTGATGGTGGTGGTGGCCAGTGGCCACAGATCTCTACAGTATACTGTTCCTCAGTGTCTCCGAGAAGCAAAATAACCATAAAGACATAAATAGTGTGATAGTTCCTGTCTGTCGCTATTTTGAAGGGAAAGGGAAGTGCATTATGCTAAGATAAATTGAAGCAAGAGGAGACAATGCCAGTTTTCTGTGCAGGAGGAAATTTGGTCAATTGAAAACTGGAAGGGAACTGAATGATGGGTGCAAATGGGGTTAGATTAGTCCTTCAAACCTGAAGGCCTTCATTCCAGCCTTTATAATAAATACCATTTGTTTTCATTGTTCCTCAAATAGACATTCTGTTTTTAAGACTGCATACTTTTCATGCAGCCGATCCAATCTGAGACTTCTCCAGATATGGCTGGAAATGACTCTTGCTTAAAATCCTGAAGCTGCCATTCATTTTTGGCTAAATGGACCCAAATTTAGAATTGCTAGTCTAGTCACTCCCATCTTCCTTTTCGCAGTTCTGTGCTTACCCGCGTTTATTTTTCCAATCACTTCTTCCAACTTGCAGCTTGTCAAAAAGAACAGTGGCAATGGAAGACTCCTTTTCTCGCCCCACGAGATACATACCATCTTATATGCACTATTAGAGCAAGCTTGTATTGAAGACACACATAGCATATGTTAGTTTCAACTATTTTATTAGAACACTAGCCATTCCTGGCCACGTGTTGCTGTGGTCCAGTCTGGTTAAATGGCCAACCAATCTGTGTGTTGATCTACACCTGCACACCCAAACACGTACACACAACCACCGTATAACCCCCAACATACCTACCTACTCCCTTTCTCCCTCTCTCCCTCTACCTACCTACTTACTGTATTTCTCCCTCTCCCTCTCTATCCCTCTACATACCTACCTACCTACCTACCTACCTACCTACCGTATTTCTCCCTCTCCCTTTTTATTTACCTACCTACCGTATTTCTCCCTCTCCCTTTTTATCCATCTACCTACCTACCTACCTACCTACCTACCTACCTACCGTATTTCTCCCTCTCCCTCTCTATCCCTCTACCTACCTACCTACCTACCTACCTACCTACCTACCTACCTACCTACCGTATTTGTTTATGTTTATTTATGTTTATGTTTATTTGATTTATATACTGCCCTTCTCCCTCTCGGGACTCAGGGCAGTGAACAGCCACAATAAAAAGAAGAAATACAAAAGTTAAAATAGCAGGTTAATAGTTATTAAATAGTTTGGCCCGACGGAAGAGATGTAGGTCTGTGATCGTGCATAATTCAGGGGGGAGGTCATTCCAGAGGGCAGGAGCTGCCACAGAGAAGGCTCTCCCCCTGGGGGTCGCCAGCCGACATTATCTGGCCGACGGCACCCTGAAGAGGCCCTCTCTGTGGGGGCGGACTGGTTGGTGGGAAGTATTTGGCAGCAGGAGGCAGTCTTGCAGGTAACCAGGTCCCTTGCCATGGAGCGCTTTAAAGATGGTCACTAGAATCTTGAAGCGCACCCGGAAGGCCACAGGCAGCCAGTGCAGCTCACGCAGGACAGGTGTCACATGGGAGCATCTAGATGCTCCCAAAATCCCCCGCGCGGCCACCTTTCTCCCTCTCCCTCTCTATCCACCTACCTACCTACCTACCATATTTCTCCCTCTCCCTTTTTATCCCTCTCCCTCCCTCCCTACCTATCTACCGTATTTCTCCCTCTCTCTATCCCTCTACCTACCTACCTGCCTACTGTATTTCTCCTTCTCTCTGTCTATCCCTCTACCTACCTACCTACCTACTTACCTACCTACCTACCTACCTACCTACCTACGGACAGAGGATTTTATGTCATAAAGGATGACATAATGCCTGTGGCCCACTTCTCTCTCTGTATCCATCTACCTACCTTTTTTGCAATTTTTTACATTTCCATTGCGTGCAGTACTTTCAGAGATTAGCGGTTTTGAACAAACTCTTGTTACTTTTTTATTTATATAGAATACTCAGTGGTGGGTTTCAAAAATTTTTAGAACCTCTTCTGAAAGTGTGGCCTGCTTTGTGGGAATGGCTTGCCGGCCATGTGACCAGGATTAAACACCAGGATTAATATCAGACCAACAGTCAAACAACAGCTTAATCAAGGAACTACCAAGAAGAAAGCAGTTCTCTTACCAACACTGACAGGGCAAGCCACTGTGTATAAACAGAAAGCAAACCCCACCTGCTTCTAGCACTATTTAGATAATGAAATGCTTGCAAGAAAACAACCAAGTTCAAAACGTACCAAGAACTGCACATTTGGGAGATTTTAAAGAGCTCTTTGTAGATAAATCTCAGCTTTCCAGTTTCCATCTCTGAACCTATATGGAACAACCAATCTGTGTTGGTTCTCAACATACATGTCCGTACATGTCATACATCCTCACGGCCGATTCGCTCCCACAGAGAGGGACTTCTCCGGGTGCCGTCCACTAGACTGTGTCAGCGGGCGACGCCCAGGGGAAGGGCTCTCTCTGTGGCGGGCCCAGCCCTCTGGAACGACCTCCCCCCCGACATTAGAACGACTACGGACCTCCGCTCCTTCCGTCTGAAATTAAAAACACACTTTTTCCGCTTGGCCAGCCTAGGCTAGTCTCTCTTTCTATGGGGTTTTAAACTTATTTATAGCTACTGGGTATTTAGTTTAACGGGTTTTAGCACAGGAATAGATTTAATTTGTTTTTATATTATGTATTTATATTTGTATATTTATTGTTTTTACTTTCCCTGTGCACCGCCCCGAGTCCCTGTGGGGAGAGGGAGCGGTCTACAAATTAAATTTGATGATGATGATGACTTTGTTCAAGTCTCACATATTTTCTTCTTGTTTGATGTTTCAGTTCCTTTCCCAGAAAAAATATCATATTTATCAGCACCAGTATGCAGTCCTGACAGATACACATTTTCTTTACTTTGTTTCTGCTTATCAGCTTTACATTTTGCCAGTTGATGGTTTAATCTGTATTCTTCAGCTCCCTTATCTTGTTCTTCCTTTCAGCTAGAAACAGAAGGACAGAGAGCACTGTAGGGTTCATACAGAGATGTTCATGAACACCACAAAATGGTCACAATATTCTAATTTCCACTATTCAAAATGACATTTCTATGGAAAATAGGGTAATTGGATCCAGCTCAATAGAAATAGGCCATGAATTTTTTTAAACATAACTTTTATATATGCATATTCATAAAATATTAAGATTAAAAATCCATTTAAATTTATGGTTAACATAGTCACATATTAGTGTGGAAAGCAAAAGAAAAGCCAAAAAAAATACTACTGTCAGTTCAGGCACTCAAATATTTTGTTCTATTTTAGTGTTGTTATCACATCATTCATGTCATTCAATTAAATCAACTTGTTGCTGTAATGTAATAATGAGTCTGTTTTTTTTAAAACTTGGCTTGCTTACTCTGATGATTGAGGTGGCATGGTGGTTCAGTGGTTAAGATGTTGGGCTTGTCAGCTGAAAAGGTTTGAGACCCGAGCTCCATGTGACAGGGTGAGCTCCCATCCTAGCCTCAGCTCCCACCAATCTAGCAGCTTGAAAGCATGCAAATCCAAGTAGAAAAATAAGTACCACTTCAACAGGAAGGCAACAGCGTTCTGTGATGTCATGATGGCCATATCTCCATGTAAACGTCTTTGGACAGTGCTGACTCAATGGCCTTGAAACAGAGATGAACACTGGCCCTTATACAGGTAATCCTCGACTTACGACCACAATTGAGCCCAAAATTTCTATTAAGTGAGACATTTGTTAGGTGAGTTTTACCCCATTTTACGACCTTTCTTGCCACAGTTGTTAAGTGAATCACTGCAGTTGATATGTTAGTATCACTGAGCCGTGGTGGCGCAGTAGGTAGAGTGCAATACTGCAGGCTACTTCTGCTGCCAAGGTCGTAACTGTGAAAAATGGTCATAAGTCACATATTTCAGTGCTGTTGAAACTTTGAATAGTCACTAAATGAAATGTTGTAAGTCAAGGACTACCTCAACAACTAGCGGAATAAAATCCACAGGGATTCCTTTACCTTTTTTTCCCTCTGATGGAATTTTCCTTTTCTCCATTTTACACACATGAAGATGAGCAGTGTCTAAAACCACAACTGTGTATATGCCAGTCTTCATGTCACATAGGCTAACCTCGCATTAACTTAGTTATGGGACACATGAAATGCAACCTGATATCAATTTAAAAGTTGGACAAAATGAAATATCACATTATTTGAACTCCCACTAATCATAACCTGCCTGTATCAAAATTGCAAGCATACATATACGAGACCGCCTTCTGCCCCATACATCCCTTCGTCCGATCCGCTCCCACAGAGAGGGTCTTCTCCAGGTACCGTCGGCCAGGCAATGCCGGTTGGCGACGCCCAGGGGAAGGGCCTTCTCTGTGGCGGGCCCAGCCCTCTGGAACAACCTACCCCCCGACCTACGCACCACCTCGGACCTCCGCCTCTTCCACCAGCATCTTAAGACGTATTTATTCCAACAAGCCGGCCTAGCATAGCCCCCCGTTTCTGACTTTTATCTATAAATTTTAATTCTCAGGGTTTTAAATGGGTTTTTTAGCACGGGACTTAATTTAATTGTTTTTAATAATGTATTTTGTCATTTTGTTATGGTTTTTTAATAATGCCTGTGCGCCGCCCTGGGTCCTAACGAGAAGGGCGGGGTATAAATTTGGAAAATAAAAAATAAAATAAATAAATAAATTTCATATGTTCATCTTCATCCCCTGAAATCTTCAGATTACATACTTTTTAAGGAATGATTAAAGGTAAAGGTTCCCTTCACACATATGTGTTAGTCATTCCTGACTCTAGGGAGCAGTGATCATCTCCGTTTCAAAGCCGAAGAGCTAGTGCTGTGCGAAGACATCTCCGTGGTCATGTGGCCGGCATGACTAAACACTGAAAGAACACTGTTACCTTCCCACCAAAGATGATTCCTATTTTTCTACTTGCATTTTTATCTGCTTTCGAACTGCTAGGTTGGCAGAAGCTGGGACAACTAACTGGAGCTCATTCTATTACGCGGCATTAGAGATTCAAATTGCTGAACTGCTGACCTTTCCAATCGACCAGCCCAGTGTCCTAGCCACTGAGCCACCGCATCCCTTTAAGGCAGGGGTCTGCAAAGTCGGCTCTTTTAAGATTGGTGGATTTCAAATCCCAGAGTTCCCCAGCCAGCATAGCTGGCTGGGGAATTCTGGGAGTTGAAGTCCACCAGTCTTAAAAGAGCCGACTTTGCAGACCCCTGCTTTAAGGTATGATTAGCCCTCATCTAAATGATGGTTCTACTTTCCCAAATGATCTTCCAACCTCAGGTCTTCACCTGCCCATCCCAAAACACATGCATCTTAATTTTATAAATTTTGATTAGAGGTTTGGTGTAGCATTTACACTGTTGTTCCTTAGTAACATAAATATGTATATTGGTTATAAATGGAAGGTGTGGAGAAGCAAATGAACTAAAAACTGCAATAAAGGAAGAATACTCTCATTCTGGAGCTAATTTCATTAATTCTCCCAGTTTTCATTCTTGTTCAGAAAAGGCTAGAATGAAAACTACTCAGAGAATAAAGGAGAATATTTGCAGTGATGATGCTACCTAGTTTGGATAATGAAACAGCTCAGAGAGCATCAAGAATCCTTCACTCAGAACAATAAATGTCAGAAAGAAGGTGAATCCTAGCATAAAAGGAATATAGTTCAACTAAGACCACATACAGGATACAGGAGTTACGATGACTCTGAAGGAAAGTGATGCAGCTGCCACCAAAAAAAGCCATTGCAAACTTAGGCTGCATTAATAGAGGGATAGAATCAAGATCACATGAGGTATCGCTTTACAAAGACTTAGTGCAGCCACTTGGAATACTTCATCCAGTTTTGGTGACCATGATGTAAAAAAGATGTTGAGACTCTAGAAAAAGTGCAGAGAAGAGCAACCCAGATAATTAGGGGTGTGGATGTAATATAAATGTGAGGCTGAAAAGACGTACATATATGATGTGCATGTGTGTGTGTGAGCGCGTGTGTGAGGCCTAGAGGTGGAGCTCTTGCCTCACAAGCAGGAGTTTGTGCGTTCGATCCTAGGTAGAGGCACATGTATGGTCTCCTGCTTGGGCAGGGGGTTGGACTAGATGACCTGCAAGGTCCCTTCCAACTCTGTTAATCTGTTAATATATGCAAGATAAATGTGAGGCTGAAAAGATCTATATTTCTTTGCCCAAAGCAAACCAGAATTGCCCATATTTGGTGCATTCATTTCAAAGACGTCATATTTGCTTTCAGAATAGGTAACATTTAAAACCCAGCTCGGTAGGTTGTGCATGGTTCTGCTATTTTTATTAGGATAGAGTCACATTCTTAAGTATTAAGTAATTGCCCTTTTCCAAAATTGAATTTGGCTGCATTGAACAATCTTTCTTTTCTTGACAATATTTTGGCGTTATTTGTGAACTATGGCCCTGTTGGTTCATTCCGTTCTGACTTGATCTCACTTCCAATCAATTCCATGTGTCTAGATAGCTCTCTAGTAATGCCAGCGACTGCTCTGTGGCTTCCTTGTTTTGGAAAACATCAGCCTCATAACTACTGAAGAGATATTGATCACATTCTCACTGGCATCTGTTGTCATTGGTAATGTCATCAGATCATGAGCAATGACACAATGTAGATAAACATCTATTCACCATCCAATTTACTATATGCTCCTTAATTGGCTGGGAATCAGAATAACAGAGTTGGAAAGGGCCCCGGAGGGCTTCTAGTCCAACCTCCTGCCCAAGCAAGGGGACTCTATATACCAGTAATGACGAACCTTTTCAGCACCAAGTGCCCAAACCGGAACATGCATGCATGCATGTGTATGTGCATGCACCGGAGTGCCGCAAACCCGAAGATCAGCTGGCCCAGTGTGCATGCTTGTGCTGGCCAGCTTGTGTTTGGGTTTCCAGCATGTGCATGCATGTCAGCTAGCTAGTCTTCTTGCATGCCGGAGCACCAGAAACCCAAAGACCATGCTTGATTTTTGGCTGTTTTTCAGACCATTTTCAGGTGCTCCAGCACCCATGAAGACCAGCTGACTGGGAAACCAGAAAAGCAGGTGGCAACAGCATGTGTGCCCACAGAGAGGGCTCTGAATGCCACCTCTGGCACGTGTGCCATAGGTTCGCCATCACGCCTATATACCATTCTGGACAAATGGCTGCCCAATCTCTTCTTTACAACCTCCACTGGTAGACCACCCACAACTTCTGATTAGCCCATGCGGTCTTAGGCTGCATTAACAGATGGATAGAATCAAGATCACACGAAGTGTTCATACTGCTTTATAATGCCTTGGTGAGGCCACACTTGGAATATTGGTTGAATACTGCATTCAGTTTTGATCGCCAACATTTAAAAAAAAATGTTGAGACTGTGGAAAGAGTGCAGAGAAGAACAACCAAGATGATTAGGGGGCTGGAAGCTAAAATAAATGAAAAACAGTTGCAGGAATTGGGTATGTATAGTCTAGTGACAAGAAGGACCAGGGGAGACATGATAGCAGGGTTCCAATATTTGAGAGGCTGCCTCAATCTATTTTCCAATAGTACCAGAAGGTGGGACAAGAAGCAATGGGTGGAAACTAATCAAGGAGAGAAGCAATCTAGAACTAAGGAGGCATTCCCTGACAGAGAGAATAAATAAGCAGGGGAATGGGTTACCTTGGTAAGGCCACACTTCAAATACTGCATCCAGTTTTGGTCGCCACAATGTAAACAAGATTTTGAGATTAGAGAAGAGCAACAAAGATGATTAGGGGACTGACTGGAGGCTACAACATATAAAGAACGGTTGCTGGAATTTGGTATGTCTAGTTAAATAAAAGAAGGACTAGGGATGACATGATAGCAGCGTTCCAAAATCTCAGAGGCTGCCACAAAGAAGAGGGAGTCAAGCTATTCTCCAAATATAAGTACCTGCACGAGTCAAAAAGAGGGCTGTGAAAATATTTACAGACCCCTCACATCCTGGATATAAATTGTTTCAACTCCTACCCTCAAAACGACACTATATAGAGCACTGCACACCAGAACAACAAGACACAAGAACAGTTTCCCCTGAACACCATCACTCTGCTAAACAAATATTTCCCTCACCACTGTCAAACTATTCACTAAGGCTGCATTACTATTACTATTAATCTTCTCATCGTTCCTATCACCCATCTCCTCCCACTTATGACTGCATGACTGTAACTTTGTTGCTTGTATCCTTAAGATTTATATTGATTGTTTGCTGGTATGATTTGATTGCTTATTTGTACCCTATGACTATCATTAAGTGTTGCACCTTATGATTCATGACAAATGTATCATTTCTTTTATGTATACTGAGAGCATCTGCACCAAAGACAAATTATTTGTGTGTCCAAGCACACTTGGCCAATAAAGAATTCTATTCTGTTCTGTTCTGTTCTATACTCTTCCATCCTATCCTATCCTATCCTATCCTATCCTATCCTATCCTATCCTATCCTATCCTATCCTGGCCTGGCCTGGCCTATCCTATCCTATCCTATCCTATCCTATCCTATCCTGGCCTGGCCTGGCCTGGCCTATCCTATCCTATCCTATCCTATCCTATCCTATCCTATCCTATCCTATCCTATCCTATCCTATCCTATCCTACCCTACCCTACCCTACCCTACCCTATTGACTTTAAAAACCATTTTAATAGACAGGTCATTCTAAGAATTTGGAACAAATATAAAATGATATTATATCCGAAAACGTCTTTATGCCTTCTGCCACCAACCATATTATAGAAAGGAAATGAGTGGGGACAAAAATGTTTAAGATATGCAGATTTATAAATGGAATGGTTTGCGTATTTGCAACTCATGGAGCTGATAAGAAACTGTATGATTCTTGAACATGACAAAACTACTTTTGAAATGGACCTTTACAATAGTTGCGAATATCTGTAGCTCGGGTATAGGATAAGGCTGAGATTTCCTTCTCTGAGTTCCTTAGGACTTTGCTCTTTCATTGTTAAAAAAAATTATCTTAAAACCCAAATATTTGATTACACAGCTTTCTGATACTGCTATTATAACCAGTAAGACTCCTAAATGATTTGTCTTCTTTCTAAACCCTATACGTCAGGGGTCTTCAACCTTTGCAACTTTAAGTCTGAAGGACTTCAGCTCCCAGAATTCTCCAGCCAGCTTTGCTGGCTGGAGAATTCTGGGAGCTGAAGTCCTTCAGACTTAAAGTTGCAAAGGTTGGAGACCCTGCTATACGTCAAAGAATATAACAGCATTGAAACCCCAAGGATCAAAACAGCATTGAAACCCCAAGGATCCCTTTTACCTCAAATTCTCTTACGTTAATTGAAAGCATCTGCCTAGTAAAGCTGTAAACAAAAGACAATGTCTTTATTAATACCTTTAAGCCCAAGAAGAGCACATTGATTAAGGGACAATTGAAGTCCCAGAGCTTTGTTGCTTATTTGGCTCTTCGCATAGCAACAGTTCTGCATTTAAGCATATCCATCTAAATCCGTAAAGGAGCTGAACAAATCCATTTAGACTTTAGATTCCACCCCTGGTCCCCATCCCCTCCGGGCCTCCTGCCCCATGGAATACATTCAGAAGATGCAGGATAGTATGAGAAAGACTAGATATTGAAAATGCATTTCCCAATGATTGGATTGGATTGATCGGGGCCTGAAGGAAAAGTGAGGCGGAAGGACAGATTAAGAGATCAATCAATCTCTCATGACACTGGCTAGGCCACCTAAACTTGAAAGAACATCTGATAACCATCAGATGTTCCCCTACCAAATATAGACTCTGCAGAACCTGATAACCATCATTTATAATCTAGGGATCGAGGCAGGCTTTCTAAAGAAATGTCTAGCCAAGTGAAAACATGAATTGTACAAAATGCAGCCTTCTAAGGAAGGTTGAGTAGACCACCATGCCAAAGGGGTGACAATCAGAAAAAAAGGGCATCTAAATTTAACTGCAAGGCTTATGGTAAAAATGCAGGCTCTTATGTAACTCAATCCATGACCTTATCCAGCTTCTTCTTATTGGGAAACTCATCATCGTCTGGTCACTGATGAACCCTGTGGCCTCAGCATAGTTGGATTAGGTTAATCTAAACATTCATACATATCCCAGCACAGGGTGAAATTCAACTTTTTTTACTACAATGGGTGTGGCTTGGTGGGGCATGGCAGGGGAAGGATACTGCAAATCTCCATTCCCTCCCCACTCTGGGGCCAGCACTACCAGTTCTCTAGAACCTGTCAGAATCTCCTGGATTTCACCCCTGCCCCAGCAGCATCTGCCTTGGGGTTGTTCAACAACTCCAGTGTTCCAATATCTCAGGGGCTGCCACAAAGAAGAGGGAGCCAAACTATTCTCCAAAGCACCTGAGGGCAGAACAAGAAGCAATGGGTGGAAACTAATCAAGGAGAGAAGTAACTTAGAACTGAGGAGAAATTTCCTGACAGTTAGGACAATTAACCAGTGGAACAACTTGCCTCCAGAAGTTGTGAATACCCCAACACTGGAAGTCTTTAAGAAAATGTTGGATAGCCATCTGTCTGAAATGGTGTAGGGTTTCCTGCCTAAGCATGGATCATGACTGCTATCTGTAAGGTGAAAGGCAAAGTGTTATTAAGCCCAAACAGGGAATCACCTTAGGACAGGAGTGTCACACTCAAGGCCTAGGGGCTGGATCCAGTCCACAGGGTAGTTAGATCTGGGCCGCAGGGCTGCCCTGCAAACAGTGAAGGATCAGCCTGCGGTGTTTCTGTCAGTGAAAACAGCCTCCCGAGCTCTGCTTTCGACTGCCACGGCCTCTTGCAAGCTTCTGCCAGTGAAAACAGAGCTCAGGAATGCCGCATGTTTTATGTTTTATTTGATTTATATACCACACCTTCTCCGCAACGGACTCAGGGTGGTGCACAGGGGATTAAAATACCACAATAGACAACAATAAATACAATAATAAAATACTATTAAATTAGATAACCTGTGCTAAAATGTTTAACTAAAAATTTAAAAAAACCCTACCAATCCAATTAGAATTTTGTCTGATCTAAAATCTAAGCTAACATCTAAACTAAAATCAAAGCTAAAATCTAAGCTAGGCCAGCTAGATGGAAAAAATACGTTTTGAGTGATCGGCGGAAGAGGCGAAGGTCCTTGATGATGCGAAGTTCGGGGGGAAGACCGTTCCAGAGGGCTGGACCTGCCACAGAGAAGGCCCTTTCCCTGGGCGTCGCCAGCCGGCACTGACCGGCCGACGGTACCCTGAGAAGGCCCTCCCTGTGGGAACGGATCGGTCGAAGGGAGGTGTGTGGTAGGAGACGGTCCCGCAAATAACTAGACCCCATGCCATGGAGCGATTTAAAGATGATGACTAACACCTTGAAGCGCACCTTGAAGGCCACCGGTAGCCAGTGCAGCTCGCGCAGGAGAGGTGTTACGTGGGAGCTCTGTGAGGCTCCCAAAATCCCCCGCGCGGCCGCATTCTGCACCAACTGGAGCCTCCAGGTGCACCTCAAGGGGAGCCCCATGTAGAGAGCGTTGCAGTAGTCTAGGCGGGACGTAACAAGCGCTTGAGTGACTGTGCGAATGTGCCCATCCTGGACCAGATCTAAGCACCCCCATGGGCCAGATCCAGCCCACAGGTCCTGCTCTAGAAACATACCAGGCAAGCATAGATAATATGTTTGCCCAATATGGCAAAGATAATAAACAAAACAAAAATGAAATAAAAAATAAAATAAATAAAATAAATAAAATAAATAAAATAAATAAAATAAATAAAATAAATAAAATAAATAAAATAAATAAAATAAATAAAATAAATAAAATAAAATAAAATAAAATAAAATAAAATAAAATAAAATAAAATAAAATAAATAAAATAAAATAAAATAAAATAAAATAAAATAATAAAATTAAAAAAATAAAATAAAATAAAATAAAATAAAATAAAATAATAAAATAAAATAAAATAAAATAAAATAAAATAAAATAAAATAAAATAAAATAAAATAAATAAAATAAAATAAAATAAAATAAAATAAAATAAAATAAAATAAAATAATAATGAAATCAGGCCTGAAATCACATCCAGTGGAGCCAAATCCTGAAACTCATTTAAGAAAGATGGGACTTGCCTGCCTTCAATTTTCCCTTTAAATATCTTGCCCAAGAAAAGGATATTACACAACCCATCTAGACTCAGAGAGAAGAGAAAAGATAGCAAAAGAGAAGAAAAAAAGTGGGGTTTTGGATCCTGTTCTCTCTCTCTCTCTCTCTCTCTCTCTCTCTCTCTCTCTCTCTCTCTCTCTCTCTCTCTCCCTCCCTCCCTCCCTCCCTCCCTCCCTCCCTCCCTCCCTCTCTCCCTCTGTCTTAAAAGAGCCAACGTTGCAGACCCCTGGTCTAGGGCATTGTTTCTCAACCTTGGAAATTTTTAGACAGGTGCACCAATTCCCAGAAATCTCCAGTCAGTCATGCTGTTTGGAGAATTCTGGGAGTTGAAGTCTTAAATTTGCCAAAATGTAAATTTTATCTTCTCCCCCCACCCCACCCCAACCGTGTGTGTGTTAAGAATATTCTACAATGTGACCTTTCAATTAAATCTTTTCTCACAAACATGCACTGCCAGATAACAAAGGAATTCAAAGGACCTGCCCTGTGTCAATAGAGACTCTGCCAATCACCTGTCAACCAGGGGTGAAATCCAGCAGGTTTTGACAGATTCTGGAGAACTGGTAGCAGCATTTTTGAGTAGTTCGGAGAAGCAGTAAATGCCACCTCTGGTTGGCCCCAGAGTGGGGTAGGAATGGAGATTTTGCAGTATCCTTCCCCTGCCACGCCCACCAAGCCACTCCCACCAAGCCACACCATGTCCACCAAGCCACGCCCACAGAACCGGTAGTAAAGAAAATGAATTTCACCACTGCTGTCAACTAATATTCTTCTTCTTCTTCTTTAATCTGGCAGCATCGTGGTCTAAAGCTAGACACTTACAGACAAATATACCTTCAGTTTACTTTGAAAGCAAGACTCTAGTCCTTATGTTTTTGAATAAATGGTTGCTTTAAATAAGAAGTGCAGGAAGTTATGTACTTCCTCTGGTCCATTTTATCTGCCTTGATTGCCATTAAATTCTTTCTGTACTTGCTGGGAATTAAATCCGATTGAGAGAGTTAAATTCTATAAGGAATTAAATTCCACATAGACAATTTAGCATATGGCATATCATATATGGCAAAGAAATATAAAACACATAGACAGTATTTTACTGTTAAACTACATTTTGTCCTGTGAAGGCAGAGTCCAGATCTTGCTCCACGTAGATTTCCCATAATAAAACAAACATTTTATAATATTTTTGTTTACTTTTTTTCATTTTTACTGGACCATTCCCCAAAAGATCTTGAGGTAACCTTCCTGATATCTCTTTGCATTTAATCCTCACAACCACCTGGTAAGGTAGACTTTGCTTGCCATCCAATCATTATTGACCGATACGCTCCCACAGAGAGGGCCTCCTCAGGGTGCCGTCGGCCGGGCAATGCCGACTGGTGACACCCAGGGGGAGAGCCTTCTCTGTGGCAGGACCAGCCCTTTGGAACGACTTGCCCCCTGAACTCCATACCATTTCTGACCTCCGCCTCTTCCGCAAGTGTCTGAAGACACATCTATTCCAACTAGCCGGCATTGCGCAGCCTCCAATACCGCCTACAATACCGACTCTTAAATAGTTTTAAAATGGGGATTTTAATTCGGTTTTAGCACAGGCCCTTAGTGGAATAAGTTTTTTAAAAAGAAATAGTTTTATATGTTTTGTATGTTTTGATTTTCCTGTGCGCCGCCCTGAGTCCATTTGGAGAAGGGCGGGGTATAAATTCAATAAATAAATAAATAAATAAATTATCTAAACTTTGTGGATCTGGAAGCCTGATTTTTAAGCCATATTTTTTTGGAAAGCCTAGAGAATTGAACTGCATTTTAACCCCAAAACCCAAACTCCTTCTGAGTTTTTAATCCTGCAAACTAAAGTGTTACCCCCTGAGGTGTAATAGACTTGGGATAACAGAAGCATTTCCTATTTTAATTTGTGAAACACACGGAGGTCGTCAATTATTAAAACATCATTCTAACCTTTGGAATCATCACTCCATTCTATAATTGCCCAGAACAGGATGCAAAAATGAATCTTTCCTGTTCAGCTGTTCTTGTGTGGTTGTTTGCGACAGCCTCCACTCAGTAAACACACCCTGTCCCACCCCCAGACCATCTAAGGAGATGTAAAGTAAACTACTACACCCAGTAAGAGGGGGGGAAAACCCTCTTTGCTGCTGCATACAGGGTGAGATCACGGAGCCTGCTGAGAAATCAAAGAAAATTAGCAGAACGAGAGAAAGACAAACTTTGGGAGAATCAATCAGCAGAAGACTCTGGCCTGTTGCAGCCATCAAAAGAAAACCACATCAGCTATTCCTCATGGGCCATAAATTCACAGAAAAAATATCCTCATTTCTATTTGAATATGACACCCCAAGGATGGTTTTGGTGCACAACAAGAAGGTGGGCTTAACCTTCCGACTGATCCAGCTGGTGGTCCTTTCCTACATCATTGGGTAAGTGTTTAGAACAGAATAACAGAGTTGGGAGGGACCTTGGAGGTCTTCTAGTCCAAACCCCTGCTTAGGCAGGAAGCCCTATACCACCTCAGACAAATGATTATCCAACATCTTCTTAAAAACTTCCAGTGTTGGAGCATTCACAACTTCTGGAGGCAAGCTGTTCCACTAATTAATTGTTCTAACTGTCAGGAAATTTCTCTTTAGTTCTAAGTTGCTTCTCTCCTTGATTAGTTTTCACCCATTGCATCTTCTTGCCCTCAGGTGCTTTGGAAAATAACTTGACTCCCTCTTCTTTGTGGCAGCCTCTGAGATATTGGAACACAGCTATCATGTCACCTCTAGTCCTTCTTTTCATCAGACTAGGCATACCCAGTTCCTGCAACCATTCTTCAGATGTTTTAGTCTCGAGTCCCCTAATCATCTTTGTTGCTCTTCTCTGCACTCTTTCTAGAGTCTCCACATCTTTTTTTACATTGTGGCCACCAAAACTGAATGCAGTATTCCAAGTGTGGCCTTACCAAGGCATTACCAAGTGGCATTAACACTTCACAGGATCTTGATTCTATCCCTTTATTTATGCTGTCTTTACCCAGTTTAGGATCAGGCAAGGGAGCCATTCCATTCTCTCGTTTGTTTCTACCGTGATTGGGTGCCCAATCCATGAATCCCATCTGTTTAATAATTGACTCGGCTTTCATACAGATTAACAGAGTTGGAAGGGATCTTGTAGGTCATCTAGTCCAACCCCCACCGCCCAAGCAGAAGACTTTACCCCAGTTCTGACAAATGATAGTCCAGTCTCTTCTTGAAAGCCTCTAGCGATGAAGCTCCCACAATTTCCAAAGACAAGCTGTTCCATTGTTTGATTGTTCTCACTGTCAGAAAATTCCTCCTTATTTCTAGGTTGAATCTCTTCTTGGTCAGCTTCCATCCATTATTCCTTGTCTGGCCTTCAGGTGCCTTGGAAAATAGCTTGACCCCTTCCTCTCTGTGGCAGCCCCTCAAATATTGGAACACTGCTCTCGTCTCCCCTGGTCCATCTCTTCACTAGACTAGCCATGCCCAATTCCTGTACCCCTTCTTCATATGTTTTAACCTCCAGCCACCTGATCATCCTGGTTGCTCTCCTCTGCACATTATCCAAACCTGATCTGTTTTTTGCCCGTACTTGAACTAAACACACCTCATGAATTGTTTTGTGTGGGTTTGGGACTATCTGCAACCTCAAGCCCCTTTTAACTTCGCACAATGGAGGCATTGATTCATCCAAATGTTATTGATATAGGGTAGGACAAGAAGCAATGGGTGGAAGCTAATCAAGGAGAGAAGCAACTTAGAACTGAGGAGAAATTTCCTGACAGTTAGAACAATTAATCAGTGGAACAGTTTGCCTCCAGAAGTTGTGAATGCCCCAACCCTGGAAGACTTTAAGAAGATGTTGGATAGCCATTTGTCTGAAATGGTATAGGGTTTCCTGCCTAGCCAGGGGGTTGGACTAGAAGACCTCCAAGGTCCCTTCCAACTCTGCTATTGTATGAAGTGTATATGGAAAATATTATTAGATATAAAGACATTTTGAATGAAAAGGGGGAACTTAAAACTAAACAGGAATTGAGTGGTCAAGATAAGATGTTGGTCACAAGTGCAGATACAGATATGAGAAGGATGTTAAAATGTATAGGTTTTATAAAGAATTAACAGAATTAGACCAGATATTAACAGGGACAGATGAACAACTAGTAAAGAAAATATATAGCTATTTGTTAAGTATTAAGCCCATACTATCATTGTCTCTTTTACTTGTTCATCCTTGTGAGGTTGGTAAAATGAGGACCCAGATTACTGGGGCCAATACGCTGATTTTGTAACCACCCAGAGAGTGTTGTAAAGCATTATGGGACAGTATTTAAGTCTAAGTGCTATTACTATTAATGATCTTGATTAACCAGCAGACATTTGGTTGATCAAGATCATCCACTTATGGGTTATGTAAGGAACCAATGAGCGTTTTTTTAGTTTTTGATGGTCTAGAGGACCTGAAAATGCAATTGAGGGCAAAAGTCCTATATAGTCTATGAAAACCCATTTAAAGTTATGGAGTTGCACATGGCATCCTTCTGCTGATCGTCTCTGTATTTATCCCCCTCTTGGCCGATTCTTTGGTTTCCATGTGAAGCAGCTAGTTTAAAAATGTGGCCCTTCTACCCACATCTGGAACAGGAATCAGCTCTTCCAAAGAAGGAGTTGTTGCTTAGCAAGACTTCCAGCTATGCTAAGGTTTCTACTCCCTTTCACTTTAAGCCTCCTTACAAAACCTGGGCAGTTGTCACTCATTTTGGCAATGAGTGTCCCAAAGGTGCTTTTTCAAAAGGACCGAAGAAACTTCTTGGATGACAAGCGAAACATCTTCAAGGAAAAACAAAGGAAGTCCAATTGCCTCTTGAAAAAGCACTTTTGCTTTACTTTTGATCCTGTTTTAAATACATTCTCATCTCTAGGGGCTGCCTGAAAGAGCTGCCTGTCGAAGGATTCAATTCTACCCTATGCATGAAAAACACCCGTCATAACTTCAAATGGTTGTAAAACCACTAGTCCCAATTCAAGGACTACTTGTACTATCCTGGCCTTAGAGACTCAGATACTCCTGTCTAATACAAAGAGAGAAGCCGGCAATCTTTCACTAGAAAGGCCACCGTTTTTTCTCCTATTTTTGTGAGGCGGGTGGACAATCCAAAGTTAAGAATACTGAAGTAGATTGGCACAGATCTTACATGTCCATAATGGCGAGCCTATGACACGCGTGCCAGAAGTGGCATGCAGCACTCTCTCAATGGGCACGGGAGCCGTTGCCCCAGTTCAGCTCCGCCATGCATGCGCACGAGCCTCCCACCCACCAGCTGATCTTTGGGTCTCTGCCGTGCATGCGTGGGGGGCAGAGAGCATGTGGGGGTGCCTGTGTGTGCATGCACAGGGCACGTGCGGCGGCGGGGCTGTGTGCATGCACAGGGGCAGAGCATATATGCGGGGGCTGCACACACATTACATTTTGGGGTTTCGGGCATGCACATGCACATTCACACACGCATGTGCACTTGGAGCACTCCGTCCGGAAATGTTAGCCATCACTGTTATTTTTATTTATTTTTTATTTTATTAAATTTATACCCCGCCCTTCTCCAAACGGACCCAGGGCGGCGCACAGGGATGTTAAAACACATATAAAACATATAAAATTTTAAAAAACTTATTCTAATAGACCCTGCGCTAAAAACCGAATTTAAAAAACCCAAATTTAAAACTATCTAAGAGTCAGTAATGGGGGTTATGCTAGGCCGGCTAGATGGAATAGGTGTGTCTTCAGACACTTGCGGAAGAGGCGGAGGTCAGAGATGGTGCGGAGTTCAGGGGGTAGGTCGTTCCAAAGGGCAGGGCCCGCCACAGAGAAGGCTCTTCCCCTGGGTGTCGCCAGTCGGCATTGTCCAGCCGACGGCACCCTGAGGAGGCCCTCTCTGTGGGAGCGTATCGGTCTGAGGGATGTATGGGGCAGGAGGCGGTCTCGCATATAACTAGGCCCCGAGCCATGGAGCGCTTTAAAGATGGTCGTTAAAACCTTGAAGCGCACCCGAAAGACCACAGGGAGCCAGTGCAGCTCGCGCATATATTGTTATATGCCAATCAGGTGTTAGTAATAATTGGATGGGAAACTAGTTGGAGACTAGACTGGAAAGGTAAGAAAATATCCCAGAAGAAGAAGAAGAAGAAATGGCCAACTCTATGGGTAGACTGTACACTGAATTCAACTTGATACAAAAGGGAAGCTGTAAGACGTAGTTTGCTATGACACTGTGCGTATTGTTGCTTCTGGAATTGACATCCTTTTGTTCTAAGTAAGTGTTCTAAGTCAGGAATTCTGGGAGTTGAAGTCTTAAAGTTTCCAAGGTGGAGAAATACTGTTAAAAGTCATTTTTGTGGGAAGCTGAGGATCTTTAGGATGCTGGGTGGGAGTTTTTTCCAACACTGCCAGGCCTGACTGAAGCAGAATTTCTGTTTCACCATTTAGCAATCATTCCTCCCCCCACCCCCATTAAAAAAAGGAAACCTAAAAATGGTTGCAGCTACCATTTTAGTGGGTATTTCTTGAATTCTGTTTTGCACACTGATTGCCTCCCAAAGCAATTTGTTTCAGCACTAAAAAGGCTTGTCAAAAAAGTCAAGATGGCAGCTATATGATCCAAGTTCTATTGCTTGTTTATATGTGGTATCCTTATGACATATGTCCCAAAGAAGTGGGGCTTTGACTATATCATTGTGGGGAGATATCTATAACTATCTCTATCTCTATCTCTATCTCTATCTCTATCTCTATCTCTATCTCTATCTCTATCTCTATCTCTCTCTCTCTCTCTCTCTCTCTGTCTGTCTGTCTGTCTATCTATATATATATCTATCTATATATCTATCTATCTATATATCTATCTACATCTACATCTACATCTACATCTATGCCGGTCTTGTTGTATTCAGGTGTTTTCCTGTGTAAGAATGAGATTGTCTTTGCAACGTTTCAGCAAGATCTCACTTGCCATCTTCAGGCTTTGGTCTGCCACAGACCAAAGCCTGAAGATGGCAAGTGAGATCTTGCCAAAATGTTGCAAAGACAATCTCATTCTTACATGGGAAAACACCCGAATACAACAAGACCAGCATACCTACACCCGTGAAAATCTACGAAAACAAAAATCTATATCTATATCTATCTATCTATCTATCTATCTATCTATCTATCTATCTATCTATCTATCTATCTATCTATCTATCTATCTATCTATCTATCTTGCTCTGAAAGTGATTATTGTCTATATTTATATATCTCCTGTCTGTAAATCTGTGAAAAACACATTTGCAAATGTAATTTTATTTATGTAGGAACTTTATCATAGCTCTCTCCCTATCTAATATACTATATACACATGGCTGCATTAAAAAAAATACTAACCTTCACCACCAATCTATATTCTTAAATGGCATAATCCAGAATTCTAACTGTTTATTTCCCACTTCATTCAAAGAATGGATAAAACAGCTCTCTGGCTGCTATGTTGGCATTTCATCTTAATTAACCAAGCAATCACCTTGTAATAGATCTACTTAACATTCTAATTTTATTTTTCCTTTGCATATCCACGGATATGAAAAAAATACAGTGAAAGTAAGTAGTGCAGTAAATATCCATAATCCTAATGGTTAAAAATGTGAAAAGCAAGACAGAAATAACTCACTCTTGGGCACTGTGCCACATCAATCACTGGGATGATGGTTAGGTCAAAAGTTAGTCTGGTGGTGATGCTCCCTTGGAACATCTATATCCCAGTGGTGGGTTGCAGGCAGTATGCCCCGGTACAAGTGTACCAGAGCCTGCCCAGAGCACCAGGCACCGTTCTGGTACAGTGCTCCGGAACGCCCACCCACTCACTCTCGCTCCTTACCTGTCCTTTAAGCCTTTGGTGTTTCTGTGCACATGCATGGCATGTACAGCGCCTGCGCAAATGCTCCGCCGAGTTTCCTGGTTTCTAGCCTAATACCTTGGCCACTTGACCAATCATTGGAAGGAGTGACCCACTATAGTGGACATCTTGATGTCAAACAAGAAAGATGTGTAGATCTTCACAATCTAGGAACTGGGTATAAACGAGTAAATTTAGCACCCTCCCTATCTCAACCACACACCTGTTCCCTAGAGCTGGCTAGGGAATTCTGGGAGTTGAATCTTATAATTTTAAAGCTGCTGAGAATGAAACACATGGCTCTGAAGCTCCTTCTTGTTTTCCCTTTGAGTCAAACCTCTTGGAATCCTGTTAAGAGGAAAGAAGGACCTGCTTTCTCCTTAGCACTGTAATAATTCATTGACAAGAATGATTCCAAGGATGAGGGTTGTGTGGATCAATACAAGTTCATTTTATTGTTCCCATAAGCTGGGCAATAATTTAGATCGATTTGGTGTAATAGAGGTGTGTATTTTTTAAAGAGGAACTGACAAATATGTGGTTTTATTCAGAACCTTTCCTAAGGTAAAAGGCACCTCTAAGCAATTAACATTAATGATCACAACTACCGTATTTTTCAGAGTATAAGACGCACCTTTTTCCCTCAAAAAAGAGGGTGAAAATCTGTGTGCGTCTTATACACTGAATACAGCATTTTTGGCCTACTGAAACCCCGCCCCCTTTGCAAAAATGGATGTGCACAGGGTTTGAGAGGCTTGCAAAGTGCTCCTGAGGGCTGGGGAGGGCAAAATGAGCAAAAAATGGGCCATTTTTGCCCCTTCCCAGCCCCCAGGAGCACTCTACAAGCCTCCCATAGCTCTGCATGCCCCCCTTTTTGTGTGTGCAAAAAAGGAGGTTGCAAAGGGTTTGGGAGGCCTGCAGAGTGCAAGAACTTTTTTTAAAATTGATCTCTTCAAAATCTTGTTGTGTCTTATATGTCGGTGTGTCTTATAGTCCAAAAAATACAGTATATACATTTAGCCCCAAATCCTTTTAAAATCCAAATTTCTCTAAAGTCACCTTTTATTATATATAAATTTCCATAAGAAAAACTTTTTAAAAGCTTACATTTCCCTACATTTTTTTTTTAATTACTTACTCTTGTGTAAGATTCCCAAATGGGGTAAGAACTTTTTAAAAAATAAAAGAAACTTATCTTTGTATCTTTCACATTTTTTTTCTATCCCAGAGATTCATGGTGTTATTTGAGCAAGAGTGACATTTGAATTGGGTGAGGGACCTTTAGGTTACTTTTCAATAGTTGTGAATAGTTGCAAAGTCGTGTGTGACCCATCGAGACCCCATGCACAATGTTCCTCCAGGCCTTCCTGTCAGGCATGCCTCCTTCAATATCCAAGAAAGCAAAACCTCAATTCCATTTGAACAGAGATAAAGTACTTTTACTAGCTATGAATTGAAAGCAGCGACACGGAAAGCAAGATCTGAGCCAAAAAGGCGCGAACATGTACATATCAAACGTTTACCCAGCACCCTCCCCCCAATCCAATGTCCAACCTGCAGCTCCCTAAGGCCATGATGGCGAACCTATGGCAGGGGTGCCACAGGTGGCATGCGGAACCATTTCTTAGGGCACATGAGGTTTTGCCCTGTCAGCTCCAGTGCTCTTATGTGTATTGGCCAGTTGATTTAGGCCTTCTTTTGAGGCCTTTTTTCTCCCTCTGGAGGCTTCAGGGAAGCTCCTGAAGCCTCTAGAGGTGGGGAGGGGAGGCTGTTTTCACTCTCCCCAGGCTCCTAGAGAGCCTCTGGAGCCTGGGGATGGCGAAAAAAGCACACCAAAAGCAGGGGTCGCACACATAGCATTATTGGTGTGTGGCACGCCCACGCACAACTCCCCTGCGCTCCCTCCGCTTTTGGCACGCGAGCCAAAAAAGGTTAGCCATCACTGCCCTAAGGTGTCATGTGGGGTGCATCTTCAAAAGGCCTCATCATGTTGCTATGCGAGACGGTTGGCCTTGACCAAGTCCAAACACAGGCCACCAGCATGCGCAGAAGATGAGAACAAAACTCCCTTTTTCATAACTCCTCCAGCATCAGTAATTCCCCCTCCCAAATATCTCAAGCACCCTCCCTCCCCGTTTCTATGGCAACCGATAGCAAGCAAGGAAAGTTGAGGCTGACACTTCCTGTCCTCTTACCATTACAGCATCGGACTTTCCTTTCACATCCACAGCTGAGCGTCCTTTTGGCTTTGGCCCAGCGGCTTCACTCTTTCTGGCGCTACTAGCACTAGCTCTCTGCTCTTCCCCAGTAGCATCTTGAACACCTTCCAACCTGAGGGGCTCATCTTCCAAGGTCATATCTTTTTGCCTTTTGATACTGTCGATGGGGTTTTCATGACAAAGATACTAGAGTGGATTGACACTTCCTTCTCCAGTGGATCATGTTTTGCCACAGCTCTCTGCTATCACCTGTCCATCTTGGGTGGCCCTACACAGCATAGCTCAATGATGGCTAACCTTTTTTGGCTTGCGTGCCAAAAGCGGGGAGAGCGAAGGGGGGCTGTGCGTGGGCGTGCCACACCCATAATGCTATGTGCGTGACCCACTGCTTTTGGCACACTTTTTTTGCCCTCCTCGGGCTCCAGAGGCTTTCTGGGGGCCTGGGGAGGGTGAAAACAGCCTCCCTCCCCCACCTCCAGAGGCTTCAGGAGCTTCCCTGAAGCCTCCAGAGGGCGAAAAACGGCCTCAAAAGAAGGCCTAAATCAGCTGGCCAGCACACATGTGTGCTAGTGCTGACAGGGCAATGCCTCGCATGCCCTAAGCAATGGTTCCGTGTGCCACTTGTGGCACCCCTGCCATAGGTTCGCCATCACTGGCATAGCCCATAGCTTCATTGAGCTACACAAGCCCCTTGGCCACAACAAGGCAGTAATCCATGAAGGGACTTTCAATCATAGACTTGGATAAAGACAAGGAAAAGTAAACACCATTTAATTTAATCCAGACTAGGAACAGTTAAATATTTCATGATATCCATTTAATTGCAATGAAATATTTGTTCTAGGTCTGTATAAAAGTTTTGATAGAAGAGTCTCTTAGGATTTGCTATCCAGATTTTAGGGATACTTTGTAATTTCAAGTTTCACTCTCCGCTTAATTCTTTCTTTCTACTTCTCTCTCGCAATTTGGGACTACCAATCACAGAGCCATTCAAAGGATGTTTCCTTTTTTAAAAGAGCTGTATGCATTTGTCGCCTGGATTCCCCAGAGGAAGAGAAAGGGAGAAGTTAATGGCTTAACCAGACAGCTAGTTCCAAGTGCTGTCTTCACACAATATGCTACACCCCATTAGTGTTAATATTAGCGACTTCTCTGGCTAAAGACATGCTGCGAATTTAGCCTGATATTCATCTGGTTTCCTGTTTGGTGTCTTTAGAAATTCAGTAGTCAAATTAGAAATGTTGTACAAACCTAGTCTGTAATACTGTGGCAGGTCTATTTAGGAATACAAGTAAATATGTTCAAAGGCTTAAAGCCCAGCAGCTGTGTACAACAGTTGGAAGAAATGTCCTTCCGGGTTCAGTTCCAGGTGGGGGAAAAGACACTGGAAACATGGAGGCTGCTGGGAAAGTTGGTTTAATGGTGGACAGGATCACATGGCTTGAGCTCCTGAACAGAAAAGTAGGATCCCATGATTCCAGATGTTGGGTGAAGAAGAAAAGAGGCTGAGATGTTTAAACTCCCTCTCTGGGCTTTGAACCTGAGCTTGTATTCTGATTGGTTGTCAGACTCCCATGGGACCATGCAGGGGCAACTCTGTAGGCTGTGTTTTGAGTCCAGGTTTGGTTGAGCCTTGCTTCTTCCCAGGTGCCCCGTGATGAGATGGGTAAAGGGCTAATACTATGATGCCTTACTCCCATCAACCTGGAGCTGAAGGGGGATCTTTGTTATGTAGAATAGACTGGCTCAGTCCTTTTACTGGCCCATTGACAAAACTGGGGGCTATTAAGAGTGAGTCTGTTTCATGCCTAAAACATGTTTCCCCATTTCTTATCCAGGGAAATATAATATTCTGCCATTTCAATATTTCCCATGATATTTTATTTTTCTAAGAGTGGGGTGGGTTTTAACTTCCTACGCAACGTTGCAAGAATATAAACTAAAGTCAAAATTATGTTATTCAGGGAGGTGCCTCGACAGAAGTCCCTCCCAAACTCAATTAATTCCTTAACTTCCATTCTCACAATACTAGAATTCAAGGCCATCTAATGAGATCAGCAAATTGTAAATGTAGGGCAGGCCAAGGAAAACACTCAAGGATTTTATGGAATTGGCTTTTAAGCTGAATTCCAACTGAAATAGCCCCAAAAGGGATAAATAAATTCATGAAGGAGAAGAATCCTATTACTCACCACAACTAAATGAAACCTCCATGTTTAGAGAGAGTCTACCTGGTAAAAACTCTACTTATTGCTGGAGAGCCAGAGAATGCCTGTTGCTTTAAACCTTAACTTGTGAATTTCTTCCAAAGTACATGCCTGTGACTATTGCTGGAAAATAGAATATTGGATTCACGAGCATTAGCTAACGGCTTGCCTTAATTGAAAAATAAATCAGTGTGTATGTGGGCCCATCAGTAAACTGATTGTTTTACTGGCTGAGAGGTTGACTGTTTGGATGGTTGATTGAAGATTTTCAACCTTAGGATTTGAATTCCAAAGCTGTTATACGTACGTCAATGGGTAAAATTAGGCATTTTACATAATGCCTAGGAAATCTATAGAATACCAGAAACTGGACGTCAAAGTATAAAATGCTTAATATTCCACATATATCATTAAGCATTCTATGCCGTGCGAAAAGGCAAACCAGCAAGGTATAAAACGCTCCCAATAAAATGCCATTTTAGCTTTCCTTGTTGCAACAAGTAGGTATAATATTGTTTTTTCTCCTTGTTGGTTTTTTTTCAGTAAGAAAGTCCTGTACTTTGCTTTGCATTTCTTCTTTCGTTTTCATACACGTCCTTTCAATAAAGGGTTAGGGTTAAAGTTAACGTTAACCCCAACCCAGTGGTGGGTTCCTACCGGTTTGGCGGCCTGGGTCACTGGAACCGGCAATGACCCAGGCTTGCCACGCCCCCAAACCAGTTTTCCTATGGTGCTGCCTTCTTGATTTTCGGTTCAGCGCATGTGCAGAACAATTTCTATTACACAAATGTATTTTTTTTCATTTTTTAATGTTTGGCGCATGCACTAATGTGAGCGAAGCACACCAAACTGGCAACAATGCTGGCAGCAACCCACCCCTGCCCCAACCCTAACCCTAACTCTTTTCATGACTTTCTTTCATAATTTGCCTAAATAGTTATTGTCATTCTGCATAATACCTAGGTATTGTAAATAGTGCCTATGTAACAAATTAAAATAACACAGACATTCCTACCTTGCCTAAAAAAGTCACGCATTCTTTAAATTTCCTAAGCATTCTATACAATGCCAGCTTTTCATGCTTTTTGGGTAACATATATAATACAATTCCAGCTGTTCTGCATAGCTCAAGTTTTGATTGATATCTATGGAAATCTTGGCCTTTAATCATTTTTGTTTGGTTTTTGGCTGCCAGAATAAGTCAAATGTCTCATAATATGGGCATTTTCAGCAGACAGAAAACTTTCCAGACATTTCTTGCTTGTAGCTGACCTGGCCTTTACCCTACTCTTGAAAGCCTGGGAATAAGAATTTGGCATGCTGAGCGATAAGGACGGATTCATTTGAGTCCTGTATCTAAAGTAGGTTTTGACGTCTTGTAGGCCTATGTTTCTTTAGGAAAACCTTGTAAAAAGCACATGGCCAGGCTGGGATGAAAAGGCATTTCAGTAAATGAGAAACACAGATGACAAAACTCCTAACTCCAGGTTGCACTCTCTTAGACACCAAGAAAAGAGCCAAGGGTTTCATGCTATGGCCTTCTTAGTGGCAGCTCCCAGGACGTGGAATCTGTCATGTAATCTGTCCTTATTTGCAGCATGAAAGGTCCATCTTTCTTCTGGGGCAGGGCTGGGGAACTATGGCTCTTTCATGATTAGTGAACTTCAACTCCCAGAATTCTGGGAATTAAAGTTCTTAGATCAGGGGTGTCCAAACTTGGGAACTTTAAAACTTGTGGACTTCAATTCCCAGAATTCCCCAGCCAGCATTCGCTAGCTGGAGAATTCTGAGAGTTGAAGTCCACAAGTCTTAAAGTTCCCAAGTTTGGACACCCCTGTCTTAGATCTTAAAAGGGCCATAGTTCCCCAATCCTGTTTTACGGCCCCAAAGCAGCAGGAAGAAGGTGTCTGACAAAAGGTCCTGGAAGCCCATGAGTTTCATGGCTGATTCTGGATTTGAAACTGGACTTCTGTGATCCTAATCCAGTATCTTTACATTAACAGAGTTGGAAGGGACCTTATAGGTCAGTGGTGGTTAAACCTAGTGGGAACCTTTATCTTTACCTTTTATGGACCAACTGAGATATTTGAGGGCAGAATTTCACAGGTTTTCCAGAAGACCAGTAGAGAAATAGACACTTTTACTTTTCTTCCTGTCACTTGGTCTGGAAATGGAAATTTGCTGAAATCTTGTCAGCTTCATCTTTTACATACCCCACAAATGGAAAAGAGTAAGACGAGTGCCAGGAAGAAGTGACCGCAGTTGGTATTTGGAGCATGCAGAATGACTTTACAGTACGTAAAACCTCTTCCTTCCCCCCCGCCCCCAAAAAAGTAATAAAAGCAGTAGAAAGTTCAGCAGCCATGTAAAAACCCTCGTTGACAAAAGTAATGGAAAAACTTGAATGCATCCATTTAGCACAGAATCAGCAACCTATTTTTCTTCCTGTTAAATCAACCATCAGACTTTAATTTTTTTTAAAGATTAGGCACAGTGGTCTTTTGAAATATTACTGATATGTGTTTAATAAAAGTTATTCTCAAAGAAATGTAACAAGGGGCTAGATGGCACTTTGTGAAGAATGGACCAGGAATTACTCAGGCAGAGTCTAAGGCAAATACCAATATCTGGTTTCTCCCGCAACCCAAGCCAAAATGACCACAAAGGTCAATGACTAGTGACTCAGAAGATTGAGGTATGGCTACCACTATTACCTAGCCTACAGTCTGTACCATAAATTGTTTTAATTGAGTTTTAAGATGGGATTATGTTTTAATATTTTTAAATTTTAGCACAGGGATAATTTATTTAATTTATTTATATTGTGATATTGTCTGTTTTATATTGAAAAAGTTTTATTGGTTTTACAATTTTTCATTGGGGTAGGGTAAGAGATACAAAGAAATTTTGAGAGCTTTCGCATCAAAGTCGTCGGCCCTTCCGGAGCTTCATAATAAATCATTAACAAAAAACATTTTTCATAATACTACAAAGTGAAAACAAGTACATATTTCTAAGATCTCAATTCAATGCTGTCAGTCATTTGCAAAAATCCAGATACACATGTTATACAATATTACTCAAAAAAATCAAGGCAAAGTTATTTTTTAGATCTAAGTCTCTTGGCAATTGTGTCTTCTGTCCCTCCTTCCAGGCCCCCAGCGGGCGGGGCCGCGGCCCCCCCTGCCCCCCCTGGATCTTCCCCCAGGACAGAGGAATGTTTTTTAAGAAAGGCTTCCGCCTCAGCAGCTGTTTTAATCCTCACTCTTCCTCCTTCCCAGAACACCAGCATCCCTTCAGGCATCACCCACTTGAACCAGATCCCGTGATCAAACAATTTTCTAGACAAGAAGGAAAATTTTCTTCTCGCTTCTCTAATCTTTCTTGGAATCTGCTTCAAGATGGCAACCTCCTTTTGTTGGTAAATTAACGGTCCTCCTCTTTGCACCTTCAAGATTTCCTCTCTGGTTGACCTTCTAACAAATTTCACATGTATCTCTCTGGGTACTTCATTTATCCTGGCATATGCAGAGTTTATTCTGTAGGCTAGGTCAATGTCCCCTCTGATCTCATCCTTAGGTTTATGTAAATAATCTGCTAAAATTGTGCTCATGAGTTCAGGGAGACATTCATCAGATTCCTCAGAAACGTTCTGAAATCTCAAAAAATATATCATCCTTTCCATATCAGTCCTAGACACATGCCCATTTATTTCTACAACCTCATTAGTAACATTTTTAATCTCTCCCTTAGCCCCCGCCAGCCCCCCTTCCAGTTCTTCATTCTTCTGTGTATTCTCCAGCACTTGTTTCCGTGTGTCCAATAATTCCTTTTTAAAGTTGATATTTTCTGCCCTCTGTGCCTTGATTTCTTGTACCAAAGTTTGTATAACAGATTCAAGAGAGGCCATCCTTAGTTCTAAGCTTGCCAGTGCTGATTCTTGTGCCATGATTAGCTGTTAAAATCAGTGCCACTAAAATGGCGTTTTTTGGGTGGGGCTGTTGAGGCAAGTCAGGAGCCAAAAGTTCAGTTCAGGGTTGTAAAGTTCAGGAACCAAGAGAGAAACAATTTTCCAAATCAATAAGTATAATAACGAAGGCACTCCAGAAAAGAAATCACAAATCCCCCCCAAAAAAATTCTTCTTTAGTAACCAGAGGGAGTCCAAATCACAAAGAGACGCTGGAAATTTTCCATAAGCAAAATAGTCATTCAGGGACAAAGAGAAGCCATTTTCCACCGCCCAGACTCAGAGCCAGAAGGAGAGAGTGGTAAAAAAAAATGTTTCAAGTCAGCCAGACCTAGATACTTTGTTTCAAAGACAAACCGCAGATCACTTTCCCTTGTTTCAAACAGTCCGGATTAAAGATATCCGCTTCCTCGCAGCGAGGAGCCATTCTTAAGTGCCGCTTTAGTCCGAGGGGGGGGTTTAACAAACAGACACCCCCCTCCAAGTTCTTTCAGCCCAGGCTGACAGCGAAAAAAATGTTTAAAACCACTCACTTTCCCCCTCGCAGCCGAAGCCCCGGGAAGCCTTCCGACTCAGACGGCCAGCTCTCTCCATGTTCTCAAAACGATGCCGCCCGCCATTGGCGAAGGGGAAACCCCCCGCACCATGTCCTACTCCACCTAAGCCAAAGACAGGGGTCGCTTCCCAGCTGCCGCTGGGGGAGGGCGACCCAGGCAAGCCGGCTTTATGGAAGACCCCCAAAAACGGGGCGTCTCGCCCCCGTGGGGGGGCAGGAAAAAGAAACAAAGCAGCGAGCAAGTCCTAGGCTCGCCCGTCGCCGCTGGAGCCGGAACCGGAAGTCATATTGTCTGTTTTAATTTCCTGTGCACCGCCCCGGGTCCCTTCGGCGAGAGGGTGCGGTTATATAAATTCAACAAATAAATAAATAAATAAAATATGAGGAGCACAGTAGATACCAATCGTCATTATTATGAATTATTTGCATTGTCAAGCTTTGTGCTGGGAGAAGATGGAAAACATTACTTTAAAGCTGGGATAGATAAGGAGGAATTCAGGCTGCTTCTGCAATGGATGAGGGATGAAATAAATCCTATGTTATGGGAATTTCTTCTTTAAGAACAGTAAGTAGCTGTCAGCCCTTTCAGGTAGACCAAGTCAGGAAACCATACAAAGGAGTAAAAGAATGCTATTTAATGTAGTAGCATCTGATTGAATAGCAGTAGCACTTAGACTTATATACCATTTCATGGTGCCTTACAGCCCTCTCCAAGCGATTTACAGAGTCAGCATCCAACAATCTGGGTCCTCATTTTACCCACCTCAGAAGGATGGAAGGCTGAGTCTATCTTGATCCAATGAGGATCGAACTCCTGGCAGTCAGCAGAATTAGCCTGCAATACTGAATTTCTAAACATTGCGCCACCACGGCTTTTGAATCTTGAAAGTCTGCCAAGATAGGGCTATTTTGACTTTTTTTTTTCTCACATCTTCTCCAGTTGATTCTGCAAGAGTGATTGGAACTATATTTTATTAAGAAAGGCTAGAGACGTGGTGGCCAACCTATGGCACGCATGGCCGAAGTGGCATGCAGAGCCATGTCGCCTGGCACGCTCAGCATCACCCATTCCTCTTCCGGGTTTCTGGCAGGCAAGCACATGTGAAAATCAGCTGGCCTTCATGCATGTGGCAGTGCCAGAAACTAGAAAAGCTGGCCTTCCATTTTCCGGATTGAGCATGTGCGCTGGCCAGCTGATCCTCGTACGCACATGCATGCCAGGAACCGGAAGACATGATAGCAGTGTTCCAATATCTCAGGGGTTGCCACAAAGAAGAGGGAGTCAAACTATTCTCCAAAGCACCTGAGGGCAGAACAAGAAGCAATGGGTGGAAACTAATCAAGGAGAGAAGCAACTTAGAACTGAGGAGAAATTTCCTGACAGTGAAAACAATTAGTCAGTGGAACAGCTTGCCTCCAGAAATTGTGAAGGCCCCAACACTGGAAGTCTTTAGGAAGATGTTGGATAGCCATTTGTCTGAAATGGTATAGGGTTTCCTGCCTAGGCAGGGAGTTGGACTAGATGACCTCCAAGGTCCCTTCCAACTCTGCTATTGTATTGTATTGACTAGCTGGGTGGCGCACATGTTCACATCGGAAACCGGAAGTTCATTTTCCAGTGCATGCATGGCCATGGGCAGCTCCTCTTCCGGGTTGCATCCCAGATGAGCACACACGCTCCCTTTTCGGCACTTGGTTTGCCATCACTGGGCTAAGAGTAACAGCATCTTGAAAACCTGTTTTTCCTTCCCGCTGTCTTATAACCTGGTGAATGAGGATCGAGCCAGTATTAGCTTTTTTCTAATGCTTCACTGTTTTCTGGGCTAAAAGCATTATATATATATATTATATAATACCCGAATAAACCAAGACCTACACACAGACACACACACATATGTACTGTGTCAACACCCTGGTAAGCCCCAAATAAGGGAGGAAGCAAAGCTGCTTTCCTTTTCTGTCTTTCAGCTCATCACAAACGACCATGGAGACAGAAAGCTATTTGTTTCATTGCCTTTTGTTTACATTTGTGTTGCATTTGTGCTGATAAATAAATAAACAAGGGAGACTAGTGTAGATCTATTTCAAGCTATTTAGCTCTCATCAGCTAGCCATACCCTTACTGGGATTTGAACCTGCGTTGTTTTACATGTAAGGCAGTTGGAATTGCCACTAGGCCACAGGCTCTCATCCTGATCAGCTGAGCCAGGGGAACAAGTATATGTACTCCTCCCTTATTTGGGGCTTACCAGGGTGTTGTGACACAGTACATATACTTGTTCCCCTGGCTCAGCTGATCAGGATGACAGCCTGTGGCCTAGTGGCAATTCCAACTGCCTTACATGTAAAACGACAGGTTCGAATCCCAGTAAAGGTATGGCTAGCTGATGAGAGCTAAATAGCTTGAAATAGATCTATACTAGGAGACCGTTTCCGGCTTCCGGACATGACGGACGTGTTTTGGACACGTCCGCCGCTTGTTTTCTCCAGTGGGCACCTTCGGGGGCAAGGGGGCTCTTGTAGGGAGCCCCCACCATACGGGTGGGTGGTGGCAAAACCCCCACCTCGATGGCGGTTGGGGGGGCATTCCCGCTTCGCCCCAGGAGCTGGAGGACAGAATGCGGGGGGAAGAGTCCTCTCACCGAAGGAGTGCTGGAACAGCAGCAATTTGAACATCGGGCTGAAAAGCCGGAGCTGGAGGAACGTACCGAGGCTCCGCAACAACCGAGTGGCTTGTGAGTCTATTTTACTTAGATGCTTTCAACTTTTTAAAAGGAAGAATAGAGGGGGGAATTTGCAAAAAAATCCCCCCTCGGAAATAAGCGGTGCTCTAAAATGTTCCCCAGGCTCGGGGAGGGAGAGAAAGTAACATCCGACTTTTAACTATTTGAAAATGAAAGTATTACCATATATGGAATTGTGATGGATACATTGTATCTGAATCTTGTAACCACAGAAATGGATTTTTACTAATTCTTCACGACCGCCAAAGAGGCGGAAAAATGGCGCTTCTTTTTTCTCAGCAAGAAACTTTCTCTTTTGAAATGTGAACATTCCTTCAATTTAACAGGACTCTAAAATTTATATGCAAACCAACTCAAGTGACTCTCGGGATTTCTCCCATTGTGTGCCTTCTTTTTTATTGGATTGCTTTGTAGAATTTTTCTCTCTGGACTTTATACAAGTTATATCTTGAATTTGGACATAGACTTTCCCTTTTCTCCGACCTCACGGACTGCTCACCCACCAGACACTATCTTATATACAAAAACTTAAAACTTTTACTATGGCAGCAAGAAAGCCTCCATCTGGCAAATCTTGGTCTGCGCCAGCTTCTACAAAAGCTAGTCTGACTCCACAACAATCAAAAATCACTACAATGCTACAAAAAGAAGCGGCAGGAGAGGACACTCAACAATCATCAATAGAAGAAACTCTTTAAAATATAATGAAAGAAATAAAAGAAATACGCAGAGACATGATAAGTTCAAGATTGGAGCTTCTGGAAACACAGAGAGCATTAGCAGAAAATAAACAAAAAATTGATGGGTTGGAGGGTGGGGCAGCTGAGGTGAGGGAGGAGGTGAGAGAAGCACAAAAATAAATTGTGGATCTTACTGGTTATATGTCTAGAATGGATTTTGAAAGAATGTCTTACTTTTTAAGGTTTCAAAATGTTCCTGAGTCAGAGTCAGAAAATTTAAAAGATTTAATGTGCACAATTTTAGCAGATTATACTAAAAGGAACAAAGACTACATCTGGGGGGACATTGACCTGATTTATAGAATTAATTCAGCATATGCCAGAATAAATGATGTATCCAGAGAGATACATATTCAATTTGTTAGAAGGTCAACAAGAGATGAGATTCTGAGGGCACAGAGAGATGGCCCTTTGTTATACCAGCAGAAAGAAATCGCTGTTTTGAAGCAGATCCCGAAAAAGATTCGAGAGATAAGAAGGAAATATTCCTTCCTATCCAAAAAGCTGTATAAAAAGGGGGTGTGGTTCAAATGGTCAATGTCTGAAGGAATATTGGTGTTCTGGGAGGGGGGAAGAGTAAGAATCAAAACAGTTGAAGAGGCGGAAGCCTTTCTTAAAAAACACTCCTCAATCCTGGAGGATGAAAATGGGGGAATGGGAGGGGCCATGGCTCTGCCCACTGGCGGGAAGGAAGAAGAAGACACAATAGCAAAAAGACTCAGATCACAAAAATGATTTTTTCTTTTATACATTGTAATTCCTAACGGATGCTAATAGAAACAAATGATTGATTGCATGAAATTTATGATATGATATGTATGTACCTCTTTCCACCTTATATTGAAAGAATTTTGTATGAAGTCTCGGAGGTGGCCATCACCTCCGACATGGAAGCCCTAAAATATTTCTATCATATTCTATATACCCTTTTTCCCTTTAAAAATTTGTAAAACCAATAAAATTATTGTTACAAAAAAAAAGAAATTGATCTATACTGTCTCCCTTGTTTATTTATTTATCAGCACAAACGCAACACACACACACATATATATGTGTAATATCTATATCTATATCTCTCTATCTCTATCTATCTATCTATCTATCTATCTCTCTCTCTATATATATATATATATATATTCCATGCTATATACACGGGAAAACACCCGAGGATGACAATACCAGCAATTGATCAGTTTTTGAGCTGATCAATAAATAAGTCAGGGAGACTAGGATAGATCTATTTCGAGCTTTTTAGCTCTCATCAGCTAGCCATACGCTTACTGGGATTCGAACCGGGTCTGTATTACATGCCAGGCGAGAGCCTTGCCATTAAGCCAGCTAGGTTCTCTTCTTGCTGAGACAGGAGGATAGTTATATATAATTGTTTCCACAACACCCTGTTAGGGCCCCAATTAAGGAAGGAAGCATACTGCTTTCCTTTTCTGCCTTTCGGCTCGTCACCAGAGAAAGTCAGACAGAAAGCTATGAGTTCCGTTGTGTAATTTTTTTATATGTGTGTTACGTTTTTGAGCTGATCAATAAAGTTTCCCTGACTTATTTATTGATCAGCTCAAAAACGTAACACACACACACACACACACACACACACATATATGTGCCCTGGGTCCTTTTTTAGGAGAAGGTGCGAGTTAAAAATTCGAAATAAATAAATAAATAAATAAATAAATAAATAAATAAATAAATAAATAAATAAATAAATAAATAAATATATTCTCTAAAGTAATCTCTGGTGCTCTCTATAATACCAACACCAATAGTGTTGTCAAGATTACCTCTGCATTCCTCTACAGTGGGGCATCTTCATGCCATGGTTAATGGGAGTGCAGGTATGAACTGGGTCTAGTTTAAGAATTAAGCATCGTTCAAAGGGAATGCAGTTCTGATTTGAAGTTGCCTATCAACATCTGTATAGTAGACACAGGTATCCAAATGTCTCTCCTACTAGGATTAAATGAATACGACTCTTCAGATTGTACTTTTATCATTATTTCTTCATTTGCATCCATCCATACAAATTAGCACCTAGTAATTTTTTGGGATATAAATATGGCCTTTTTTGGAAGAGTCATGCAGTAAGACACCATAAATAGTAAGTAAGATTCCCTGGCTATTTGTACTGGGTGAATGATCTGAAGTTCTCTAGGGGAGGGATGAGTTTGAAGAATTAAAACTCGAAACTTTACATGAAGATGTAAAAATAGGAGGAAAACGGTGGCACCGATTTAACCAGGGAACAAAAAAACTGCTGCTACTATTTTTAAGAAAGGGAACAGCTGGAACATATTTTGGGTTGAGCACAACCATATCTATTTAATGCAAGACCTGATCTGTGATTTGAAGCAATACACTTCTGCCATTCCAGATTTAATTTTTGAGAGTAGCTGACAATCAATTAAAGAAGTCAGCCTTTTCCAGCCTGATGCTTAGAATATCTTGTCTGAGAATAATAGGAATTGAATACAGTTAGCCCTCAACTTACAACAGTTTGCTTAGTGACTGTTCAACGTTACAACAGCACTGAAATAAGTGACTTATGACCATTGTCACACTTGTGGCCATTGCAGCATGGGGATCATGCAGGGGTGAAATCCTCTTGATTCAGCCCAGTTCAGCCAAACCAGTAGGGACAATTGTTGTTGGTTCTGCGAACCAGTAGTAAAAAAAAAAAGCTTCCAAGGATCGCGCAGCTGAGTGCTGAGCTGTGAGCTCTGCGATCGTCGGAAGCTTTTTTCCACTTTTTAAAGCATTTTTTTGCTGCCATACAATATTCCTGCAAGGTATTATTACTCTGCAGATGAAAGTCGCACATGAGAAAATGATTTGGTGATGTAATGGCTAAGGGCAGCCACTTTCATAGATCACGTTTCAGCAAGATTAGCAAGCATGTCCATAAATAAATATTATTCTAAAACAATTATTTGGCCAGTGCAGTAGTGGCTGACTCATCATCTAAAGTCAATTTTATGTACACTCATCAGGAAGTAGCCACTTCTGAATACAGCAGGATGTATTCTGAGAAAATGTTCATAATGTTCATATTCTCCAAACAAGAGGCATTCCCTTAGTTTGCATTATTTTATGAGGAACAGCCAGAAGATAGATTGAGATCTACTGATTGATCTTTGGATAAACAAAGCAAATTGGCACACCCTGGGTCCTTCTGGAGAAGGGCGGGATACAAATCAAATAAATAAATAAACGTTTCTGACATTATTGCTTAACTGTATAATCAATTTCAAAGTAAAAGACACACATTTTCCCCTCCTAAAAGAGGGTGAAAATTTGGGTGTTTCTTATACATCGAATATATCCCCCACTGCCGGTCTCTGCCTCCCAGCAATCTGCCTCCTTGCAGCAAACAGCGAACAGCCTGCTTCAGCTTCAGCACAGCCTGATTAGCACAAGCAGCTGATTGTCAGTTGGATCGGCCATCCGACCATCAGCTGTTTCAGGCTGCAGGGATTGCCATTGCCTATTGCTACCTCCGCACACCTGTTTTTGGCCTCCGCATGTCCCATTTTCCGTCCATTCTGATCCCCGCCACCCGGGACGGGTGGAAAATGGACTATACAAAGGCCAAAAACAGGATGCGGAGGGGCAGCAATAGGCTATGGCAGTGATGGCGAACCTATGGCACAGGTGCCACAGGTGGCACGCAGAACCATTTCTTAGGGCACGCGAGGCATTGCCCTGTCAGCACTAGGGCGCATGTGTGCGCTGGCCAGCTGATTTAGGCCTTCTTTTGAGGCTGTTTTTCACCCTCTGGAGGCTTTAGGGAAGCTCCTGAAGCCTCTGGAGGTGGGGAGGGGAGGCTGTTTTCACCCTCCCCAGGCTCCTAGAAAGCCTCTGGAGCCTGGGGAGGGCGAAAAAAGCATGCCAAAAGCACATAGCATTATGGGTGTGCCACACCCACACATGACCCCCCTGCACTCTCCCCACTTTTGGCACACGAGCCAAAAAAGGTTAGCCATTACTGGGCTAACCTGAATAATGATAAAACAGCTTCTACTGTATAGCGCAGTGGAGTTGCCATGGTAACAGCTTCACAGTACTCTACAAGGGGGGTCACTCTCATAAGAGGGAAAATCCAACATTAGAAATTACATTTGGTGCTAAGATTTCCCCCCTATAAATAAATACCCAGACAATGACGAGTTATCAGCTAATATAGATAGATATATAAGCATAACATTATAAGCAATATTATCATTGGATTATACTTTATTACAGATTAAATTGTGTAGAGTGACTAGAAGTGAAGATTATATTGTATATCTTATGAGAATAATGGCTATAATTACGATGTATAATATTATGTATATTCAAAAGAGATTTGATACAGACTGTCATTGCCAAAATGGAAACGTGATATGTAACAAAGGAAAATGTATAATAAAAAAATATTTTTTTAGAAAAAGACAAAGACAAAGTCCGCATACAAATGTAAAAGGGAAATTTCTGAAATAAGGAGACTTTCTCACAAAGAAATGGGGTGGGGAATGAAATGTATGGCGCTCTTTTCTGCTGTCTGGTGTTGAGAGGAGTAGAGAGGCGTGAACATAAGAAAATCTCAACAGCTTGAGCTAAACAGAACAGAACAATAGAGTTGGAAGGGACCTTGGAGGTCTTCTAGTCCAAACCCCTGTTTAGGCAGGAAACCCTACACTACTTCAGACAAATGGTTATCCAACATCTTCTTTAAAACTTCCAGTGTTGGAGCATTCACAACTTCCGGAGGCAGGTTGTCCCACTGATTCATTGTTCTAACTGGCAGGAAATTTCTCCTCAGTTCTAAGTTGCTTCTCTCCTTGATTAGTTTCCACCCATTGCTTCTTGTTCTGTCCTCAGGTGCTTTGGAGAATAGTTTGACTCCCTCTTCTTTGTGGCAGCCCCTGAGATATTGGAACACTGCTATCATGTCTCCCCTAGTCCTTCTTTTCATTAAACTAGACATCATAATTCATGCTACTTCGTGTTGGTTTCAGGCAGGGAAAGTCTAAGGCAGAGGTTAGGGTTGGAGAATCCATCTATTGCGTCTTTCTTATGACTTAGGTTATAAGCAGTAAAAAATGTTAAATTTTCAGACTGATATCACTTCAATTAAAAATCTTTGTCACGAATGAAGGCAAATATACTGTACATGTCCCAGAATTACCATCAACTTAATTCTGGGCTTGGCAGCACAAGGAAACAATAGCCAAGCGCCAGCGATCAAAACACAATCAGTCAGTAGGAAGGCACCAAACAGGCCAAAGCATGTATTTCAGTAGAGAGAAATTCCGTGAAGGTGGGCTCCAGCATGAGCCCGAAAATTCAGAAGGGTAAAATCTCTGGTCCCAGTGACTGACCCAAACTCGATTTCGCAAAAATATTTGTTGTTGTAAATGCTGTTGATTTCTTTGTCTGGTTAGTTTTCCTTCTTGCTTTTTACTTTCTAAGCTAATTACCTGTTAATTATATTTTGTTTTGTCAAAAAAATGTCTTTCTTAGGTGGGTATTCCTGTACGAGAAAGGCTACCAGTCTAAGGATGGCATCATAAACTCTGTGTCAGTGAAACTCAAAGGCATCGCAGTTACAAACATTAGTGGCATGGGTCCGTACTTATGGGATGTGGCAGACTATGTGTTCCCTCCTCAGGTAAGACTTTAAGAACAATGGAAGAGTCATGTCCAGAGAATAAATATAGAACTTTGGAACTGAGTCATAAGTGCCTTTTATGGGGGACTGCCATAACTTCAACTGGTTGCTAAGCAACTGGTCAAAAGGAGAAGCTGCGCTTGCGCGAAGATGGCGGGGTAGCTCTGGAGCTCCGTGTGGGCTGCGGAGGCCGTTGGCATTTTTAAGTGCCCCCTGCCCTCGTTTGTGATCCTGGAGGGCATGGGAGGATGAGGGACCCACCCGGACACCTTAGGGTGAGGTTCGCAATATCGGGGGGAGAGCGGACGGAGCGCCGGCGACCGGAACGCCCGGACGGTGAGAGCACCGGGGCGGGAACTGCCGCAACGGAGGCCAGTGCAGAGGCCGCCGCCCGGATGTTTTAACAGGGCGGAGAGAGGCCGGCTGCACCGAAGAGCTCCGGAAAGCTGGAAATTGGTGGCGAGCCGTGGGGTGAAGCGGTGGTGAGAGCACCGGTGGCCAGCGGGAATGGTGAGAGAGGCGTGGAGGAAAGATGGCGGAGGAGGCGGAGATGCTGGTTTGATGGAGCGAAAGGAAAGTGGAGAGAGAGAGTGCGGAGGGGAGAGGTTGCCGCTGGAAGCCGAGCCGACGGCGGTGGGAGCGCCGGGAGGCGAGAGACGAAGCGGCGACAGAGGAGCTGGTTGGAGAAAGGTGGAAGGTGGTGGCTGTGAGAGAGCCATGTGGTGGTTGAGAGTCGAGAGGCGGCTGCTGGAGGCCAGGCTGACGGCGGTGGGAGCGCCGAGAGGCTACTGGCGAAGGCGGTAACGCGGGGATGGCGGCGGTGGGAGCGCCGAGGTGGACGTGGACGGCCGCTGACCAGTTGCAATTTCATTTCCCCCATGGTCACTCTCCCAAGTTTGGGAGAATTACGCCACCAAGGCCTTGATAGGCCCGGAAGAACTGACTGTCCTAAAGAACATGTGACAGTAACCAATTATGGACGCCCCAATGGTCATCATTGCGAACTAATTTAACCTAATGTAATTGAATCTATTTACCAACTGATTTATCCTGGTTTACCCATCTTGCACTTTATTTCACCTTACTTCATTTTACCAACCAAATGAATTGACTTGAGTGAATTGTTTTAATTAACTGCCAACGACTTTTTAACATCTGTATTTTTAACATCTGTATTTATCCCAAAACCCACCCGAATTTTATCTGTATAATTATTGAATTTTAACTATTTATTTAATAATGTATTCCAGAGCAAGCCTGCTATCGCTGCGAGAGTCCCCGCTCTCGCAGGTATGGCCCCCTGATCTATCTAGGGCCCATCTTGATGATGGTATTGTGAATCCGAAGAGATGGGCGAAGCGCGGCCTTAGGGGATTTTTAGTTCTTAATTTATTTAAATTATCTTTTTTAGGGGGTTCAAGGGAGGGGGGTAGATATAGACAGATGGAGATTGAAACAGTGATCAATAGTAAGGGCCAGGATAGCAGTCGACGGCGGGAAGCGGAAGGCGAAAGGAAGGGGGATACTCGAGTCGTTCCACAGGAGGGCATACCAATTCAGAGGGTCGTGGGGAGGGGCAGGACCGAGGGGAGACAATTTTCATCCTCCCGGTTGGTGGCACGTAGCCGTTGGTTGCAAACGGTCGGGTGCCACAACCCTCGCAGGCTAGGTGGCCAGGGAATACAGAGCCAGGGTCTGCGGCTGATGTTTTGCAACGCCAGGTCCGTTGTCAACAAAGCCCCCCTCATTAGTGACCTTGTGTCAGAGGGGGAGCCGGACCTGGTAGGAATTGCGGAAACCTGGTTGGGCCACGAGGGAGGACTTCCCCTCGTTGAAATGTGCCCACCAGGCTACCGCGCATTTCATCAGCCGCGGGCCCTAGGCAGGGGTGGTGGGGTAGCGGTCATTATTAAGGAAGGCCTTGAGCCGAGAGAGACCATTGTGCCTCAGACTACCGGCTGTGAGTCCCTCTGCGTGAAGTGGGGCCTAGGGAGGCAGTTGGACTTGCTGGTTGTATACCTGGCTCCCCGCTATGTAGCAGCAGCCCTGCCCGAGCTCCTGGAGGTGATCGCTACGGTGGCAGTTGAGACCCCCAGACTTATAGTCATGGGGGACTTTAACCTGCCATCGTTGGGCGAATCATCCGAGGTAGCTCGGGAGTTCATGGCTTCCATGACGGCCATGGACCTGACCCAAGTAATTCAGGGCCCCACCCACAAGGGTGGACATACGCCGGATCTCATCTTTGTCTCGGGCCAATGGAAGAGTGATCTGGGTACAGGGGACATAGTCATCACACCCTTGTCATGGTCAGACCACTCACTTCTCCGGCTCGACTTTCCGACCGCTGCTCCCCTCCGCGGGGAGGCGGAACCAGAGTTACCAATCTGGTACCGCCCCAGGCGCTTGATGGACCCGGATGGGTTCCAGACAGCGCTTGGGCCATTTCCTGTATCCCTGACCCGCGCCCCGATGGAGGACCTCACGGCCGCATGGAACAGTGCAGCCGTGGGAGCCTTAGATCGGGTCGCGCCCTTGCGGCCTCTCTTGCGGCGGCGAACCACCCTGGCTCCTTGGTTTACTGAGGAGCTGCGGGTGATGAAACGCCGCAAGAGATGCCTAGAGAGAAGATGGAGGTCTAGCCGCTCTGAATCTGACCGGACACAGGTAAGAGCCCATTTACGGACTTACATTGTGGCGCTGAGGGTGGCCAAACGTCATCATTGTGCCACTCTCATAGCATCCGCAGAAAACCGCCCTGCCGCCCTGTTTAGGGTGACCCGTGCCCTCCTTCAACAGAGGGAACGGGAAGCCCCGCTACAGGGTAGAGCAGAGGAATTTGTGACTTTTCTGCAGGAGAAAACCGCCCAGATACAGAGTGAGCTAGCCCCCATTCATGGCCCAGTGGGATGCCACGAGAGAGATCTTGTTTGGGAGGAGTTTGACCCCGTTACTTCCGAGGATATGGACAGGCTACGTGGGCGACTGCGAGCCACCACATGTTTATTGGACCCGTGCCCCTCCTGGCTTGTACTGGCATCCTGGGAGGTGACACGAGGCTGGCTCCAAGAGGTTGTCAACGCATCCTTGAGTGAGGGTTCCTTGCCTGCCTCCCTAATAGAGGCTATGGTGAGGCCCCTCCTCAAGAAGCCCTCTTTGGACCCAGCTCTTTTAAACAACTACCGTCCAGTCTCCAACCTTCCCTTTTTGGCGAAGGTTGTCGAGAGTGTGGTGGCACAACAGTTTCCCCGTTACCTGGAGGAAGTTGACTATCTAGATCCGCGCCAGTCCGGCTTTCGGCCCGGGCATAGCACCGAGACGGCATTGGTCGCGTTGGTAGATGATCTCTGGAGGGCCAGAGATGGGGGATGTTCCTCCATCCTGGTCCTATTAGACCTCTCGGCGGCTTTCGATACCATCGACCATGGTATCCTATTGCATCGGCTGGGGGGGTTGGGGGTGGGAGGCACCGTTTTACGGTGGTTCTCCTCCTACCTCTCTGGCCGATCGCAATTTGTGCGGGCAGGAGAGCAGAAGTCGACCCCGAGACCCCTCACATGCGGGGTGCCTCAGGGGTCGGTCCTCTCGCCTCTCCTGTTTAATGCATACATGAAGCCGCTGGGTGAGATCATCCGTGGTTTTGGGGTAGAGTACCACCTGTACGCTGATGACACCCAGCTGTACATATCTACCCCAAACCACCCCAACGATGCTGTAGCGGTGATGTGCCAGTGCCTGGAAGCCGTGCGGATCTGGATGGGAAGTAACGGACTTAGGCTCAACCCGACCAAGACCGAGTGGCTGTGGTTTCCGGCTGCCCGATTCAACCAGCTCTCTCCAACGCTGGCCATAGGTGGCGAACATCTTGCCCCTGTGGATGGGGCGCGCAATTTGGGTGTCCTCCTGGATACCCGGCTGTCTATGGAAGAGCAAGTGACAGCCGTGGCCAGGAGGGCGTTTTACCAGGTTCGCCTGGTTCGCCAATTGCGCCCCCTATTGGATCGGGATGCCCTTCGCACAGTCACTCATGCCCTCGTGACATCCCGACTGGACTACTGTAACTCTCTCTACATGGGGCTCCCCTTGAGGTGCACCCGGAGGCTTCAGTTAGTTCAGAACGCAGCCGTGCGAGCAATTATGGGGACCACCAGGTTTACCCACGTTACACCGCTCTTGCGCGAGCTGCACTGGCTACCTGTCGTCTTCCGGGTGCGCTTCAAGGTGCTAATTATCATCTTCAAAGCGCTCCATGGCTCGGGACCTAGCTATCTGCGAGATCGGATCCTGCCCCATACATCCTCACGACCGATTCGCTCCCACAGAGAGGGACTTCTCCGGGTGCCGTCCACTAGACTTTGTCAGCGGGCGACGCCCAGGGGAAGGGCTCTCTCTGTGGCGGGCCCGGCCCTCTGGAACGACCTTCCCCCTGATATCAGAACGACCACTGACCTCTGCTCCTTCCGTACGAAATTGAAGACCTATTTCTTTCGACTGGCCGGCCTTGAATAATTCTCTCTGTCTATTGATTCCAAATGCATTTTAATGGGTTCTTAATCATTTTTAGCACGGGTAACACTGTTTAATTATGTTTTAAAGTATGTATTTTGTATTTATTGTATATTGTTTTTAGTTTCTCCTGTGCACCGCCCCGGGTCCCTGTGGGGAGAGGGTGCGGTTAATAAATCCGAATTTGATTTGATTTGATTTGATTGATAAGTCAAAGACTACCTATATTAATTTAGGAGAACTTTCCCCCTTTACTTGTTACTGCTTGGTCAAAAGTTGACTCCAGGGTTCTGCTGAAAGAAACTCAAAAGAAACTATCAACCTTCTTCTATTTTGGATGAATACTGATCAATCAGATTAATATTACATTAAATATCATATCAATATTTTAAAATCTTCCCCGTTGAACTGGAAATTGCTCAGTTCTAATTTTGAAGCTCCTGGGAGGCTCCAAATAGATTGTCTACATTTTTTTTCTCACCTATTCCTGCCCCTGCTGTGAATAGCGAGAGAGGTTTGTCTTCATTCTGTCTTTAGGCCTCTTGGTCATTCAGCACTCTAAGAGGCACTCAGTGGCTCAGTGATGCTGGAGATGGTCTCTGCTCTGGCAGTTCAAGCCTTAGCACTGCGTGAGAGGTTGAGCTCCTGTCACTCATCTCAGTTTCTATCCATCAACAGTTCGAAAGCATGCTTATGCAAGTAGACAGATAGGCATCACTTTAGTATGGAGACAGCTGGTGCTCTGTGCAGGCAGTCAGATTCCTGATGGCTCTGAACCTTCCTGTTTGCAAGGCAGCTCTGGGAAAGGAGGGGGCCTTCGGTATGATGGTGTAGGAAGAGCCAGCTTATCTTCCTGTGTCACACCTTGGGAAGCACACAAGCGTGGACTATAACAGAAGTGGTACCTTGGCAAGCCAAATTACTACGCTTACTAGCATTGTGGTCTCTTGGCTCCTGTAACATCATGATACAATGATGATGATGATGATGATGATGATGATGTCGAGGACTCCTACAAGTAAAGCAGACTGTGGAAGAAGAAAGACACAGCTTGAATGATTACATGCAGAAAAGTGAAGAACCAATAATTAAGGAAGTAAATAAAGGAGGCCTTTTAAAGACAACTAAATCAAAAGCTGAATATAAGAAAGAGGTAATTGAGAAGCGAGCTGAAAATTGGAAAAGCAAAGCTATGCATGACCAATACTTGGAAAGTATTGAAGGCAAAGCTGAGCAAAAACTAACTTGGAATTGGTTAAGATCAGGAGTACTGAAAAAAGAAACAGAAGGCTTTAATTTGGCAGCTCAAGAACAAGCCTTAGCCACAAACTGCATGAAGGCAAAAATTCAACATGTTACCACCAACAGCAAATGTTGTCTCTATAATGAGAAAGATGAAACAGAACCACCTGATCAGTGGGTGCAGCAAAATTTCACAAACTGATTACCTACAATGCCATGACCGCATTGCTAAGATCATTCACTGAAAATTGTGCCAGAAGTTTGGATTTGAGTACAGCAAAAACTACTGGGAACATCATAAAACTTGAGAAAGTTTTAGAGAATGAGAAAGTCAAGATCTTGTGGGACTTCGGAATTCAGACTGACAGGCACTTGGCCTACATCACACCTGACATAACAGTAGTTGAAAAGAAAAAGGTATGGTTCGTTGACATTGCAATACCTGGTGATGCACGAATTGAAAATAAGCAGCAAGAAAAAATCACAAAGTACCGGAACTTGCAATTGAAGTTGAGCGACTGTGGAAAAAGAAATTGTGTGTTGTCCCAGTTGTAATTGGAGCCCTTGGAGCAAGGACTAAAGGGCTACCTTGCTATTTGGAAATTCTAAATTTACCGGACTTGAACATCCTGACTCTACAAAAACCCACCCTACTTGGAACAGCTTATATCCTCCGACGTTAACCTTAACAGTTCCTAGGTCCTTGGTTAGGACTTGAGCTGTTGAGCTACCAACCAGCCCCAAAGGCTGTGAATGTCACCAAAGATTAACCACATAATAATAATAATAATAATAATAATAATAATAATAATAATAATAATAATAATAATAATAATAATAATAATACAAAAGTCAAGATCTTATAGGACTTCAGAATTCAGACTGACAGGCACTTGTCCTACAACACACCTGATATAACAATAATTGAAAAGGAAAAAGTATGGTTTGTTGGCATTGCAATACCTGGTAATGCATGAATTGAAAATAAACAGCAAGAAAAAATCACAAAATACCAGGACTTGAAAATTGAAGTTGAGCGACTGTGGAAGAGAAAGTCGTGTCTTGTCCCGATTGTGATTGGAGCCCTTGGAGCAATACCTAGGGGACTGCCTCGCTATGTGGAGGTTCTAGGTTTGCCGGACTTGAGCATTCTGATTCTGCAAAGGGCCACCCTGCTTGGAACAGCTTATATCCTCCGACGTTACCTTGACAGTTCCTAGGTCCTTGGTTAGGACTCGAGCTGTTGAGCTACCAACCAGCCCCAAAGGCTGTGAATCTCACCAAAGATTAACCACAGAATAATAATAATAATAATAATAATAATAATAATAATAATAATAATAATAATAATAATAATAATAATAATAATAATAATAATAATCCCCCCATATTTTTTCTTAATTCCTTATCTTATGAACAGAAGAACATTGAGATATATCATCTATTGCTTTCCTCTGGGTTTAAAAAAAATCTTTCCATTTTTGTCTACAGCCCTGGTATTTTTCTGATGGTTTTCCATGGAAGTATTAACCAGGTCAGGCATTGCTTAAGTTTTCCAAGATAAGTCAATGTCAGCTGGCTGCTATCTAAAAGAGAGGGGTTATAAAAATATGAACTCCAGAGCTTGGATTTACCCAACTGCAATCACTACAGATACAAGTACTGATGTGATTTTTTTTTTAACTTTCTCTGCTTAGCCAGGAATCAAGAGGATAATCTGCTAAACTATTAAATGAGTGGTTTCATATTTGTCTTGTTTTCCTCTGCAGGGAGACAGTTCCTTTGTGGTGATGACTAACTTTATTATCACCCATGGGCAGAAACAGGAAACATGTCCAGGGGTATGTAGCCTGATATTGTCATTGTATATCATTTAGTTTATTCGTCTTCTGTAGAATACCATAGAGATAACCTCAGAAAAAGAATGCAAAGTTAGCAAAATATGTATGAAGCCAGAGAAGACAATGTGAGGAAGAAACTGAAGGTTGCCCTGCCTTGACTCTTGTTAGTATAAAAAAGATGGGAAGGAAACGTTATCAGGCTTTTAAGATGCTATTACTGTAGCCTATATCTTTATGGTGGAGTATGCCTTGCAGAGTCTGTTTTCTCATCTAGCTTACCTCAAAGAGTTGATATCAATCTTGAAAGCCTGACATTTCCCCTTCTCCCTCCCTTGCATTGATGAAAGTCAAGCCCATTAAGTTTGTTCTTGCACTATCTGCTGTCCCCAGATTTAATTCACAACTTGCCAATGCTATTTGCATTATTTCTCCAAGGTCATCTGTGCAGTTTTCTACTGCACGTTCTCCCTGGGGAAATGGTAGCAACTTTCCAAAAACACATCTGAGAATTGCAGATGCAAAATATCTGAGGAGATACCAGGGTGGGGAAAGCTGATAAACAACTGAAATTGTCTGAGGAACAGTCCTTCGCCTATTAAAACAGTGCCATCCTAGTATGGAAGTAACAAGAACCTCAGATTTACTCTCATACAAATTGTAGAGTGTTCAAGATTTTCAGGAGTCTCTCTCTCTCTCTGTCGTTCATACCACACTTACACACACACACTTAAATAGGAGGTGGGGGATACTCCAGAGGTGGTATTCAGCAGGTTCTGACCAGTTCTGGAGAACCGATAGCGGAAAGTTTGAGTAGTTTGGAGAACCGATAAATACCACCTCTGACTGGCCCTGCCCCCATCTATTCTCTGCCTCCTGAATCCGAGATGATTGGGAGGAAATGGAGATTTTACAGTATCCTTCCCCTACCACGTCCAGCAACCCAAGCCCACCAAGCCATGCCACGCCCGCCAAGTCACACCCACAGAACCAGTAAAAAAATTTTAATCCCACCACTGGGATAACCCCCCCCTTCCCAAAAAAAAGTTTAATGAAACTAAGCATGCTTTTATGTACCCAAAATACTTGGAAAGCAGAAGGGAGGAAAAGGATGGAAGGAAAAATGTAATTTGTTGGAAAACAGGATTAGTTGATATGAATATTGAACGGAAGAGTTTCACATGTTCTAACAATCCTACTTTTTAATATATCTATTTGAATAGTCTCTCACATATTCCTATGTTTTGACATTTCTGGTTGATATCTAGTTAAATATTAGCTGCCCTGAATAGCAGAAGTACAGTAATCATATTATGGGGATTCGATTCCTTCCTCTTTTCTAAAGAAAGACCTTTAACATGAAGGCTCTACCATGGCATCTGGAAGAAGAATGTCAATGTGCTCATAGAAACCTCTTGATATCCCTCATTTTTCATCATCTCACTCTTTTTTCTGAAAAGAGAAAGTTGGAAAGCTGCAAAACATATTCCCTTCGATATAATTGGTATTTCCAAAATCGTATCTAAATGCATCTGACCTTCACCCCCACCAGCTCCAAAGGTGGGTTTCTGCCAGTTCTAACCCCTTCTATAGAAGAGGTTCCACAAATCTACAGTGCTGTTTAGAACTGGTTCCAGCTCCCTCCCCCCGCCTGTCCGCCCATCATCAAGATGAAGAGTGAGAGGAGGAATTCTGGGAGTTGAAGTCCACAAGTCTTAAAGCTGTCAAGTTTGAACACCCCTGGGGGTTTTTTTCTAAAGGGTTAGGGGTGCAAGAGTCTTGTAACTTGACAGCTTTAAGATTTGTGTGCTTCAAATGCCAGAGTTTCTGAGACAATATTTTGGTTGCTAAGCAAGAGCGTTGTTAAATGAGTTTCACCACATTTTACAAGTTGGCCACGCCTATCCAGTCACATGACTGCCAAGCCACTCCCACTCGGTCACTTGGCTGGCAAGCCACTCCCACCCCATCACATGACCAGCAAGCCACTCCCACAAAGCAGGCCACACTTACAGAAGAGGTTCTAAAATTTGTTGAAACCCACCACTAACCAGCTCCCAACGAGTTCCACAAACTTGCTTAGTAATAACAATGGCAGCTACTGTCCAGCAGTTTGTTTCCAAGACCCATCCAGAAAAAGGACAAGGGTGAATGTATGTGGGAGACAGGGCAGAGACATTGCCAAGGGAAACGTAGACTGTAGCTGGATAGTGGACAAGGCAAGAAGCTCAGAAGAGACCTTCCCTAGTTTCTCAGACTGTAAAAGTGGGGGGAGAATTGTACTTTCAGACTTGTAAGGTTCTATCAATGTAGCTTTACAATAAAGTAGCATTCGTTCAGTAGCATTCTTATTAATCTTATCTGTCTTACCCCGCAGAGCCAACAAGAGCGGAATGCCATAGCATCCTGCAAAATTCCCATTCCCTCCCCATTCCGGGGGAAGGATACTGTAAAATCTCCATTCCCTCCCCGCTCCAGGGGAAGGATACTGTAAAATCCCCCTTCCCTCCAGATCAGCTGGGGGTAGGGCCAGACAGAGCTGGTATGTACCAGTTTCCCAAACTACTCAAAATTTCCACTACCGGTTCTCCAGACCTGGTCAGAACCTGCTGAATGCTACCTCTGCATGGTAGCCATTTTGTGAATGGGCAACTGTCTCCCAAACAGCCATATTTTAAAATTCAGCTTTCTACCATTTGCACAACTGAGTTCCTATAGTCACATATTTTTTTTAAATAGAACGCTAAATGTCATGTTATTGGGGCATGATGCCCAGCAAGAGTGTTAGGAGGCTTGCAATACGTCTCTGCACTGCTTATTGAATTACTTCCATTTTTTTCCTTTTTCCAGCATCCTGAGTCTGAGAACTGTAACAATGACAGTACTTGTCATAAAGGAGAGTTTCTTCGCCGAGGTCAAGGTGAGAAATAGCTTGGTACACAACAAGCTTAATCAGGTCAAATACAGCCCAGTGATTTTCTCCTGGTCTCTTATCTGAGTACGACTTACATTAGGGACCATTCAGTTGCAACAGCATTGAAAAAAGTGACTTATGACTGTTTTTCACACTTACGACCATTGCAGCATCCCCATGGTCACATGATGAAGATTCAAACATCTGGCAACTGACTCATATTTACTGCAATGTCTAGGGGTCATGGGATCACCTTTTATAACCTTCTGACAACCAGAGTCAATAGGGAAGCCAGAGTCACTTAGCAACCATGTTATTAACTTAACAACTGCAGTAATTCACTTAACAATTGTGGCAAGAAAGGTCGTAAGATGGGGCAAAACCCATTTAATAAATGTCTCATTTAGCAACAGAAATTTTGGGCTCAATTATGGCTGTAAGTTTTATCAGTTGCATCACATGATAAAAGCCTGGTTAGTATTAACCTTGGTTTGATTGTTTTTATGACTTAATGCACTGGTCATCAACCAATGGTCTGGTGGTCCGCGAGATAATTTTGATGGTTCGCAGAAAAATTATTTGCATTTTTTATCTTGCACTAAATAATAATTTTAATAATAATAATAATAATAATTTTAATTTATATCCCGCTCTCTCTCCCCAAGGGGACTCGAGGCGGGGCACAGGCAATTAAAAATACAAATAAACCACAAACAAATACAAAATACAGAGTTAAAAATAGATTAAATAAATCCTGCACTAAAACCCATAAACTAAACTAAAAATTACCCCTAAAAAACCCTAACCTAAAAAGAGACTACCCAAGGCCGGCCAGACGAAAAAAGTGCGTCTTTAATTTTAAGCGGAAGGAGTGGAGGTCCGTGGTTGTCCTGATATCGGGGGGAAGGTCATTCCAGAGGGCTGGGCCCGCCACAGAGAAGGCCCTTCCCCTGGGCGTCGCCCGCTGACAAAGTCTAGTGGACGGCACCCGGAGAAGTCCCTCTCTGTGGGAGCGAATCGGCCGTGAGGATGTATGGGGCAGGATCCGATCCCGCAGGTAGCTAGGTCCCGAGCCATGGAGCGCTTTGAAGATGGTAATTAACACCTTGAAGCACACCCGGAAGACGACAGGTAGCCAGTGCAGCTCGCGCAACAGCGGTGTTACATGGGCAAACCTAGAGGTGCCCATAATTGCTCGCGCGGCTGCATTCTGGACCAACTGAAGCCTCCGGGTACACCTCAAGGGGAGCCCCATGTAGAGAGAGTTGCAATAATCCAGTCGGGATGTCACGAGAGCATGAGTGACTGTGCGAAGGGCGTCCCGATCCAATAGGGGGCGCAACTGGCGTACCAGGCGAACCTGGTAAAACGCCCTCCTGGCCACGGCTGTCACTTGATCTTCCATGGACAGCCGGGTATCCAGGAGGACACCCAAGTTGCGCGCCCCATCCACAGGGGCAAGATGTTCGCCCCCTATGGCCAGCGTTGGAGAGAGCTGGTTGAATCGGGCAGCCGGAAACCACAGCCACTCGGTCTTGGTCGGGTTGAGCCTAAGTCCGTTACTTCCCATCCAGATCCGCACGGCTTCCAGGCACTGGCACATCACCGCTACGGCATCGTTGGGGTGGTTTGGGGTAGATATGTACAGCTGGGTGTCATCAGCGTACAGGTGGTACTCTACCCCAAAACCACGGATGATCTCGCCCAGCGGCTTCATGTATGCGTTAAACAGGAGAGGCGAGAGGACCGACCCCTGAGGCACCCCGCATGTGAGGGGTCTCGGGGTCGACCTCTGCTCTCCTGCCCGCACAAATTGCGATCGGCCAGAGAGGTAGGAGGAGAACCACCGTAAAACGGTGCCTCCCACCCCCAACCCCCCCAGCCGATGCAATAGGATACCATGGTCGATGGTATCGAAAGCCGCCGAGAGATCTAATAGGACCAGGATGGAGGAACATCCCCCATCTCTGGCCCTCCAGAGATCATCTACCAACGCGACCAATGCCGTCTCGGTGCTATGCCCGGGCCGAAAGCCGGACTGGCGCGGATCTAGATAGTCAACTTCCTCCAGGTGACGGGGAAACTGTTGTGCCACCACACTCTCAACAACCTTCGCCAAGAAGGGAAGGTTGGAGACTGGACGGTAGTTGTTCAAAAGAGCTGGGTCCAAAGAGGGCTTCTTGAGGAGGGGCCTCACCATGGCCTCTTTTAGGGAGGCAGGCAAGGAACCCTCACTCAAGGATGCGTTGACAACCTCTTGGAGCCAGCCTCGTGTCACCTCCCAGGATGCCAGTACAAGCCAGGAGGGGCACGGGTCCAATAAACATGTGGTGGCTCGCAGTCGCCCACGTAGCCTGTCCATATCCTCGGAAGTAACGGAGTCAAACTCCTCCCAAACAAGATCTCTCTCGTGGCATCCCACTGGGCCATGAATGGGGGTTAGCTCACTCTGTATCTGGGCGGTTTTCTCCTGCAGAAAAATCACAAATTCCTCTGCTCTACCCTGTAGCGGGGCTTCCCGTTCCCTCTGTTGAAGGAGGGAGCGGGTCACCCTAAACAGGGCGGCAGGGCGGTTTTCTGCGGATGCTATGAGAGTGGCACAATGATGACGTTTGGCCACCCTCAGCGCCACAATGTAAGTCCGTAAATGGGCTCTTACCTGTGTCCGGTCAGATTCAGAGCGGCTAGCCCTCCATCTTCTCTCTAGGCATCTCTTGCGGCGTTTCATCACCCGCAGCTCCTCAGTGAACCAAGGAGCCAGGGTGGTTCGCCGCCGCGAGAGAGGCCGCAAGGGCGCGACCCGATCTAAGGCTCCCACGGCCGCACTATTCCATGCGGCCGTGAGGTCCTCCATCGGGGCGCGGGTCAGGGATACAGGAAATGGCCCAAGCGCTGTCTGGAACCCATCCGGGTCCATCAAGCGCCTGGGGCGGTACCAGATTGGTGACTCTGGTTCCGCCTCCCCGCGGAGGGGAGCAGCGGTCGGAAAGTCGAGCCGGAGAAGTGAGTGGTCTGACCATGACAAGGGTGTGATGACTATATCCCCTGTACCCAGATCACTTTTCCATTGGCCCGAGACGAAGATGAGGTCCGGCGTATGTCCACCCTCGTGGGTGGGGCCCTGAATTACTTGGGTCAGGTCCATGGCCGTCATGGAAGCCATGAACTCCCGAGCTACCACGGATGATTCGCCCAACGATGGCAGGTTAAAGTCCCCCATGACTATAAGTCTGGGGGTCTCCACTGCCACCGTAGCGATCACCTCCAGGAGCTCGGGCAGGGCTGCTGCTACATAGCGGGGAGCCAGGTATACAACCAGCAAGCCCAACTACCTCCCTAGGCCCCACTTCACGCAGAGGGACTCACAGCCGGAAGTCTGAGGCACAATGGTCTCTCTCGGCTCAAGGCCTTCCTTAATAATGACCGCTACCCCACCACCCCTGCCTAGGGCCCGCGGCTGATGAAATGCGCGGTAGCCTGGTGGGCACATTTCAACGAGGGGATGTCCTCCCTCGTGGCCAACCAGGTCTCCGCAATTCCTACCAGGTCCGGCTCCCCCTCTGACACAAGGTCACTAATGAGGGGGGCTTTGTTGACAACGGACCTGGCGTTGCAAAACATCAGCCGCAGACCCTGGCTCTGTATTCCCTGGCCACCTAGCCTGCGGGGGTTGTGGCACCCAACCGTTTGTAACCAACGGCTACGTGCCTCCAACCGGGAGGAAGGAACTTGTCTCCCCTCGGCGATAAATACTATTTATCTTTTTAAAAAATTCATATTAATGGTCTGCGGGATTTAAAATTATGAGTTTAATGGTCCCTGAGGTCTGAAAGATTGGGTGACCCCTGACTTAATGTGTCAAATGAACTCATGCGATAGTACTAGTTTATAAATCAATGTATTATGTGAACACAAACAATGCTATTATACTGTATAGTTACTTCCTTGTTTATATTACTTGTCATGTGATTTATTAGACATACTTTAAACAAAAGTTTAAAAGAATTTTCCCGGAATGTTTATAGTCCAATATCCTGTTTTCCATAATGACCGACCAGATTTGATGGGAAGCCCACATGCAGCTATAAATTGAGGGTGAACTGATATGAGCATTTTTCTTTCATTTCTCATTTCTGAAAATATGCTTGTTTTGGCTGTTCCCCTGTTTCATTTTGTGACTAAAGTTTTAAGATTAGTTTTATAGACAGAGTCTTGCAATTTCTTTGCATGCAACATATTTTTCATGAGTATATGTATTATACATACATACATACATACATACATACATACATACATACATACATACATACATACATACATACATATATATATATATATATGAGAATAATTATCACAGCTCCTGTTCAGGGTCTCTTTAAGGGGAGGAGACTTAACGTCATCCCTCTCTGCCCTTCGACTCAACCCAGAGATCATCCAGACAGAGAACCAAATTAGATTACTGCTGTGTGACATTTTTTTAGATATGTGTTAGATTTTTAAGGGCTGAAAATAGCCTGAAATGGATCCATCCTGGTCTCTTTATTTTCAGCCCTTAAAAATCTTATATATATATATATATACACACACATATATATACATACATACATACACACACACACACACACACACACACACACACACACACACACACACACACACACACATATATATATATATATATATATATATATATATATATATATATGAAGTGGATATATTGTTACAGCTTCCTGTTAGGCCTATTCAAGGGAGGAGACAAACTTGTCATCCTTCTCTGTCCTTCGACTCAACCTAGAGACCATCCAGACAGAGACCTATTAAATTGCTGCTGTCTTTTTAGATATGTGTTAAATTTCTTTAAGGGATGATTAATAATAATTAATTAAGAGACCAGGATGGATCCATTTCGGGCTCCTTAGCCCTCGTCAGCTGGCCATACTTCCCTACAGGGATTTGAACTGGTGCTCTCCAGCATTCGAAGCAGGCTTCTCTATGCCTTGAGCTAACCAGTTTCCCTGATTACATCATCCTTTCTACAGGACTTTATTGATGAAGTGGATATATTGTTACAGCTTCCTGTTAGGCCTATTCAAGGGAGGAGACAAACTTGTCATCCTTCTCTGTCCTTCGACTCAACCTAGAGACCATCCAGACAGAGACCTATTAAATTGCTGCTGTCTTTTTAGATATGTGTTAAATTTCTTTAAGGGATGATTAATAATAATTAATTAAGAGACCAGGATGGATCCATTTCGGGCTCCTTAGCCCTCGTCAGCTGGCCATACTTCCCTACAGGGATTTGAACTGGTGCTCTCCAGCATTCGAAGCAGGCTTCTCTATGCCTTGAGCTAACCAGTTTCCCTGATTACATCATCCTTTCTACAGGACTTTATTGATGAAGTGGATATATTGTTACAGCTTCCTGTTAGGCCTATTCAAGGGAGGAGACAAACTTGTCATCCTTCTCTGTCCTTCGACTCAACCTAGAGACCATCCAGACAGAGACCTATTAAATTGCTGCTGTCTTTTTAGATATGTGTTAAATTTCTTTAAGGGATGATTAATAATAATTAATTAAGAGACCAGGATGGATCCATTTCGGGCTCCTTAGCCCTCGTCAGCTGGCCATACTTCCCTACAGGGATTTGAACTGGTGCTCTCCAGCATTCGAAGCAGGCTTCTCTATGCCTTGAGCTAACCAGTTTCCCTGATTACATCATCCTTTCTACAGGACTTTATTGATGAAGTGGATATATTGTTACAGCTTCCTGTTAGGCCTATTCAATATATATATTCATATATATATATGCTTCTGTCACAACACCCTGGTAAGCCCCAATTGTGTGTGTGTGTGTGTGTGTGTGAGAGAGAGAGAGAGAGAGAGAGAGGTTTTTGAGCTGATAAATAAATAAATCAGGGAGACTTGGATAGATCTATTTCGAGCTATTTAGCTCTCATCGGCTAGCCATACCCTTACTGGGATTCGAACCAGGGAAGTATTACATGTGAGGCAGTTGTAATTGCCTCTAGACCAACTGGTTCTATATTCCCTAATTCTGTTTTTTTTTAATTGTTGACACACTGCATTGCCAATTACAGAGAACCGTGAATTTTGAATATACTAAGCTTTCCATTTGTATATTGATTCAAAAATTCTAAATTATCGAACATTTGACATTTAACAGGCATGCCAAAAGAGAGACTAAGAGGTGGGTGGAATAAGGACAGTTAACAATTAATGGCCTTGGCATGTTGACTACTGTATATTCTGCCGTATAAGGCAACTGGGCGTATAAGACGACCCCCTACTTTCAGGTGCCCACGAGCCATCTGAAGGCTTCCGCACTGCCGGGCTTTCATAGTGTAAGCTCAGCGCCTTCCTCCTCCAGTCCTCCAGCAAGACCTTACTAAGCCATCCCAGCGCTCATCCATCCATGCGCCCAGGCAAGGAGCGCTGAGGTTATCGATTGAAAGGCCGGCGTCTGCGCTGGTGGCGGCACGGCTTTTTGTTTGGTGGCATTGCTTTTCCTTTTGTTTTGTTTTGGTTTTTTGGTCTACCTGGCGTGTAAGACGACCCCTGATTTTCAAAATATTTTTTGGGGGTTAAAACGTCGTCTTATACGCTGGAAAATACGGTAATTGTTTTCCAGGAGTTGGGGAGAGGAAGGAAATTGGGGCTAAGGTTTCAAACAGAAGCACTTATATTGCAGCATTTTGAGGCTTTTCCTGAATTATTGTTTCATTGCGTGTTACTCCCAAAGGTGCCTTTTCAAGAGGCAACTGGACTTTCTTGTTTTTCTTCGAAGACGAAAATTGGCCATTTTAAGCTGTGTGGACTTCAACTCCCAGAATTCCCCAGCCATCATGTCCACACAGTTTAAGATTGAGAAAGTTGAGAAACACTGACATAGAAGGGTAAGGAAAGTTAGCAATACAGGTTGTCCTTGACTTACAACCAGTCACTTAAGTCTCCAAAAAAGAGACTTGTGGTATGGATTTAAAGTTCAAACATCAGCCTGTTGGAAGAAATACCCTTCTGGGTTCAGTTCCAAGTAGGGAAAAAGACACTGGATTCATAGAAGTTGCTCGGAAAGAAGGTTTTAATGGTGGACAGGATCAAATGCCTTGAAGATGTTGGGTGAAGAAGAAAAAAGGGAAGAGATGCTGAGGGTGCCTGAGATTTATACCCTCTCTGGCCTTTTGAATTTGAGCTTGTGTTCTGATTGGTTGTCATAGCCCCATGGGGCCATGCAGGGGCAACTCTGTAGGCTGTCTTGAGTCCCAAGCTTGGTTGAGCCTTGCTGGGTGAGGATGAAAGGTAATGAAAGGGCTTTGGGATTCCTATTGTGGCTCTGCCTGAAGGAGGTAGATCTTTGCTATGTAGAAATAGACTGGCTCAGGCCTTAATGGCCCATTGACAAAGGTGGGGGGATGAGTTTCTGCCTCCTTTTTAGGGGAAACATTCTGCCCTTTTAATATTTCCTAAAATATTTCATTTTTCTAGGAGACTCTCACCTCCATCAAAGTCACCGGAGTGGATTTTGGTTGCTCAGCAACCAGTCTGCACTTATAGCTATTTGCAGGGCCCCTGGTCACATGACCACAATTTACAAAATGTCTGCTACAAACAGGTATTTACTTCCTGTTTGCAACAAAACCATCCCAGAGCAAATAATGGGTTCACAACAACCATGGCTTTTTCTGAATGATTCTAACATCTCCTTTACCATTGCCACAAAAATGGCCATAAAACTGAGTCCTATTTTATATCGTAACTCACTTACAACCATCACAACTTATGATCATAACTGCGGAGCTCAGCTACGGTTGTAACTTGAGGACTACCTGTATAAGAATATAATTATGAAGACGCATAGAGGAAGCATTGGATGATGATAAATTAAATTAATAAGTTCCTAAATTCTGCATGAGGACAAACAATAATGTTAACATTCCAAAAGAATTAAGTTTTCATTTTTAAACTGAAAAGGGCAAAAACATATTGCCAAAAATGAAAATAAGAATACTAATCTCCCTGGGGAAAAGTTTTATTAAATGTGATTTTTTTAAAAAGAAAGAAAGAAAGAAAGAAAGAAAGAAAGAAAGAAAGAAAGAAAGAAAGAAAGAAAGAAAGAAAGAAAGAAAGAAAGAAAGAAAGAAAGAAAGAAAAAGGGCCAAAATGACATAAATTAGAAACTGTTTATAATCTGGTATTAATCATCAACTGGAAATCAACTAGGCTCATGCAACATTCTAAACCCTAAACTCTAAACAGTTATGTGTTCCCATAAAATGCAGTAACCAAACAAAAAATAATAATTTCCACAACACAGAATCACTGAGTTGAATGAATGTTAGCTATTTAGTGTCCTGCGTAGTGAAATTAAGTATAGCTAAATCCTTTTTAGCTAACGGGATGCTGTGGCTCAGTGGCTAAGACGCTGAGCTTGTCAATCAGAAAATTGGCAGTTCAATGGTTTGAATCCCTAGTGCCGTGTAACGGAGTGAGCTCCCTGTTGAGTCCTCGACTTGCGACCGGTCCCGACTTATGACCGGCGGCAGGTCTTCCACTCTTCTCCCCAGGGCCATGGTAACAGCAAGTAACTAATCTCTAACTTCCAGCCGCGCCTGATTGGCTCAGACGCGGCTGGCGGGAATTAGGTCCGGGAGAGCCCTGATTGGTTCCCCGTTTGACAGCTCGCGTATAAATAGCTGTCAAACGGGGAAACCCCTGTCTACCGCATTTTGTCCGCCTGTAAATATTCTCCGCTGTTTTACTTCTGCTTGCGAATAAACGCATTGTGTTTGACTAGCCTGTGTCTGGACTCCCTCTCTGCCTCAGAACTTAACACTCCCATTCCTTGCCCCAGCTTCTGCCGATTGAAATTGCATAAAAAATGCAAGTACAAAAATAGGGACCACCTTAGGTGGGAAGGCAACAGCGCTCTGTGCGTCTTCGGCGTTTAGTCATGCCGGCCACATGACCATGGTGACGTCTTCGGACAGCGCTGGCTCCTCTGCTTAGAAATGGAGATGAGCACCTTTCATCTAGAGCAGAGGTAGTCAACCTGGTCCCTACCGCCCACTAGTGGGCATTCCAGCTTCATGGTGGGCGATAGGGGTTTTGTCCGATACTGAAGCACTTTCCTTTTTTTAATTTAATTGACTTCTGTACTTTATAAATCACCATTACTGTGGAACCAGTGGGAGGTTAGAAAATTTTACTACTAACAGAGATACAAAAGTGGGTGGTAGGTATAAAAAGGTTGACTACCCTGATCTAGAGCCAGAAATGACTAGCACACATATGTGGGGGAACCTTTTCTTTTACCATAAATCCTTAATCTGTTCCTTTTGGGATTTGAGCTTTCAGCCATCCTCTGAATTCGTTCCAGCTGGTTACTGTAATTTTATTTTTGACATGTTCCTGAGAACTGGACACATCATCCCAGATGATGTCCAATCAGGACAAAGTAGAAAAAAAGTATTACACCCTGAACCATCGGGAGGCAAAACATCCGAGGCGACTCGGGAGTTCATGGCTTCCATGACGGCTATGGACCTGACCCAATTAGATCAGGGCCCCACTCACGAGGGAGGACACACACTGGATCTGATTTTTGTCTCTGGACATTGGAGAAGTGATCTTGGAACAGGGGGCTTAGCCATCTTACCCTTGTCATGGACAGATCACTCTCTCCTTCGGATTGACTTCCCAACCGTCACACCCCACCGCGGGGAGGCAGAACCAGATACACGTAGGTGGTTCCGCCCCAGGCGCCTGATGGACCCAGAAGGGTTCCAGAGGGAGCTTGGGCCAATACCTGTGTCCTTGCCCCGTGACTCGACTGAGGACCTAGTGGCCGCATGGTATAGTGCGGCCGCGGGGGCCTTGGACCGAGTTGCGCCCTTGCGGCCTCTCACGCGGCGTCGACTCACCCAGGCCCCCTGGTTTACCGAGGGGCTGCGGGAGATGAAACGCCGCAAGAGACGCCTAGAGAGTAGGTGGAGATCTTCTCGATCCGAAGCTGACCGAACACTAGTGAAAGACCATATTAGGGCTTACTTAGTGGCGATAAGAGTGGCCAAACGGGAGTATTGTGCCACCCTGATCGCGTCCGTAGATAACCGCCCTGCCGCCCTGTTTGGGGTGACCCGCTCCCTCCTTCATCAGAGGCCGCGGGAAGCCCCTTTGCAAGGGCGAGCAGAGGAATTTGGAGCTTATCTGCAGGACAAAATCACTCAGATTCGGAACGAGTTGCCCTCCACTGAAAGTGGCCCAGTCGACCTGTCCAATGCCGGTCTTGTGACAACATCTTGGGAGGAGTTTGACTTTGTTGCTACCGAGGATATGGACAGGTGGTTGAGGAACCTTAGGGCTACCACATGTTTAGTGGACCCGTGCCCCTCCTGGCTTGTACTGGCATCCTGGGAGGTGACACGAGGCTGGCTCCAGGGCATTGTCAACGCATCTTTGAGTGAGGGGTCCTTGCCTGCCGTCTTGAAAGAGGCGGTAGTGAGGCCCCTCCTCAAGAAGCTGTACCTGGACCCAGCATTATTAGAAAACTATCGTCCAGTCTCCAACCTTCCTTTTTTAGCAAAGGTTGTTGAGAGTGTGGTGGCCCAACAGTTTCCTCGACACCTGGAGGAAGTTGATTATCTAGACCCACGCCAGTCCGGCTTCCGGCCCGGTCACAGTACCGAGACGGCATTGGTCGCGTTGGTGGATGACCTCTGGAGGGCTCGGGATAGAGGTTGCTCCTCTATCCTAGTCCTATTAGACCTCTCAGCGGCTTTCGATACCATCGACCATGGTATCCTATTGCGCCGACTGGGGGGGTTGGGGCTGGGAAGCACCATTTTGCGGTGGTTCTCGTCCTACCTCTCTGGTCGGTCGCAATGGGTGTTGGCAGGAGGGCAGAGGTCGACCCCGAGGTCCCTCACTTGTGGGGTTCTGCAAGGGTCGGTCCTCTCGCCACTTCTGTTCAACACCTATATGAAGCCGCTGGGCGAGATCATCCGTGGTTTTGGGGTGGAATACCATCTGCACGCTGACAATACTCAGCTGTACATATCCACCCCAAACCACCCCAACGATGCCGTTGAGGTGCTGTCCCGGTGTCTGGAGGCCGTACGGGGCTGGGTAGCAACAAACTCAGACTCAACCCATCCAAGACCGAGTGGCTGTGGTTTCCAGCACCCCGGTACAGCCAGATTAATCCAACACTGGCCATTGTGGGCGTCCAACTAGCCCCCGTGGAGAGGGCGCGCAACTTGGGTGTCCTCCTGGATTCCCGGCTGACCATGGAGGACCATGTGTCGGCCGTGGCCAGGGGGGCGTTTTATCAGGTACGCTTGATACGCCAGTTGCGCCCCTTACTGGACCGGGGAGCTCTTCGCACAGTCACTCAGGCATCTCGGCTGGACTACTGTAACGGTCTCTACATGGGGCTCCCCTTGAGGTGCACTCGAAGGTTACAGCTAGTCCAGAATGCGGCCGCGCGGGTAATTATGGGTGCCGCAAGGCAGGCCCACATAACACCTCTCCTGCGCGAGCTGCACTGGCTGCCTCTGGCCTTTCGGGTGCGCTTCAAGGTGCTGACGACCATCTTCAAAGCGCTCCATGGCTCTGGGCCTAGCTATATCCGCGACCGCCTCTTGCCCCATACATCCCTTCGACCGATCCGCTCCCACAGAGAGGCCTTCTCAGGGTACCGTCGGCCGGGCAATGCCGGATGGCGGTGCCCAGGGGAAGAGCCTTCTCTGTGGCGGGCCCTGCCCTCTGGAATGACCTTCCCCCCAATCTATGCACCATCGTGGACCTCCGCCTCTTCCGCCAACGTCTTAAAACTTACTTATTCCAACAAGCCGGCCTAGCATAATTCTGTTTCTGATTTTATAGGGATAATTTTAAATTTTAGAGTGTTAGTATTTTAGCACAGGGAATTATTTAATTAGTTTTTAAAATTTTGGATTTTTGTACTGTGTATGTTTTTTAATGATGCCTGTGCGCCGCCTTGGGCCCTTTTTTAGGAGAAGGGCGGGGTATAAATTTAATAAAATAAAATAAAATAAATAAACCACAAATTACACAATCGTTAGCTTTGGCTTATCCGTTTGATTGCATCCGGAGTTTGAGAAGCAATAACACAGAGAGAGGAGTAACATGGGGTGTGGTACTTAGTCAACACACTCTGCTTAGTTCATACTGCTGTTTAAGGTGATCTTCATTCACTTTTCGACTATACTTTCCTCAGGAATCATGACTGGGAAGTGCGTGAATTTTAGCCGTACACAGAAGACCTGCGAGATATTTGGCTGGTGCCCAGTTGAAATTGATGACAACATTCCCAAGTAAGAAATGGGGTAGGGGAGGGAGACAGGGTGTCTGTTCTTAATGATGCTAAATCTCAGGAAAGAATAATCAACCTTCTATGGATACCAGCATTTCCATGTATTTTCACACCTACACATCAATATTTATGTCTTACAGTCCACCATTGCTTCTGGAAGCTGGAAAATTTACCTTGTTTATAAAAAACAGCATTACTTTCCCCAGGTTTAGAGTTTCCAGGTAAGCCAAAGATTCTTGTGACTATGAATTATAGCCCTTTTGTGTGGGTGGATTTTATAATATTTGGTCATCCATCCATCCATCCATCCATCCATCCATCCATCCATCCAAGACATTTTACAGGTGTCATTTATTTATTTACTAGCTGATAACCTGGCGTTGCCCGGGTGTTTATTTATAGGGGGGGAATGTCCAGACCAAACATAATTTCTAATGTTGGATTTTCCCCCTTACCAGAGGGAGCCCCCTTGTGGAGTACTGTGAAGCTGTTACCATGGCAATTCCACTGCGCTCTACAGTAGAAGTCATTTTACGGCAGTACAGTAGAAACCATTTTAAGGCACAACAGGCTGTACCTTAACAGAACATACACCCCGAGGGGTTTTAGGGGTGTCTTACCACAACAATATTTTTTTCCAGAGAGTAAGTAATCTGTGTACCAAGTTTGGTTGAAATTGCTTGAGGCGTTCCAGAGTTATGCTGGAACATATATACACATACAAAACCACTTATAGATAGATAGATTACATTTCTATACTGTTCATCACACCTGCATGACTCTGTGAGGTTTACAAATAGAACCATAAAATCATATACAAGCCATAGATAAAAAAAAGTAAAAAATGGAATTAAAACAAAATTTAAAAAGAACAAATGAGAAAGTTAAAAATTGTCAACTCGCCATTCACCTCCAAGGTTGGTTAAACAGACTTTCAGACTGTCGTATATCTTTACAAATTTCTCTTCCTGAACAGTTGAGATGGCTTACCTTTCTGCTTATCATATTTTAATACACCTACCAGTATTATTATAATCAATATTCAGATCTTTATATTTTTTCCTGTCTGGTTCATATTGAGATGCTTAAGAGAATTTAACATAATTTGAAAGCAGTTATACTGCGATCTAAGAACAATGAAACAAACTGAGATAATGGTTTGCTTTCTTCTAACACAGACGTAATCTTGTCGAGCAAGTTAGTGAACGGTACCTGAAGAAATGTGTTTATCACAAAGACAAGGATCCGCTGTGCCCTGTGTTTAAACTTGGATATATGGTGGAAGAATCTGGACAGAATTTTTCTCAAGTTGCTTTTAAGGTGAGAATATTCTGAATTGTCAGAGGAACAAAAGGTTGACAGTCCATAAGCCGAGCCACAGGCATCCAACAGAAGCCACAACAATGCCACACACATCAGAGTGCAAATGGCATAATTATGTTATTTGCACAATGACATAATGTACATAATGACATCACTTTTTTCTTTGCAACCTCCTGCTGAGGAGGCCATCTGATTTGCATAACTTTCACGAATGTAGACAAATATACTTGCTCCAGGATAATGTCACAGGATCCAATCTGGGTCAGACTCAGGACAGTGCCTATGGCGGGATGACTTCCACAGCCCTTGGGCCCGTAATATCCACACCAAACTCATAAAGATAGGAATCTCCCCTATTGAAGCCTTTATACTTGGCCCCGCCGCTGCCAAATCGCTGATATTCCAACAATTGGATGACATCGAAAGGCAACAGAACTTGGCACTTGGTGTAGGAATTTGTTCTCCATTCTCTCTCGGCATTATTCCCCTGATGCACCCCCCTAAATATCCTCCATCAAACACAGGCTGGCATTCTTAAAGGCACGCTTTAACGTGATCCCCTCGAATGCCCTAGATAGCAGCCTTTCCGAGTGTGTAAAGCCCACCCACTGCTCATGTGACGGTTGATCCTTGGAATCGCTAGCTCACATTGTATTCACATGCCCCTACTACCAGGAGAAAAGATTACAACTCATCTCCCCTATTTGCCAAAGATTTCCCGGATTAACCAGAAATCAGAGTCTTCGCCTTCTTCTCCAGGACACTGACTCGAGGACCACATTGAAGGTTTCAAGTTCTTTTGCTGCAGTCTTAGCTTGTAAGAACCGTGGGAAGGGTCAGAGGCCAGTTGTGCTGATTGTTTGCAGCGTACCACTCGGTGGCCGCATCAGGTGCTGACATGTAGATCGCATGTAAATCTTTACATGGTATCTTCCATTTACGCTCAATTCGAATTGATCATACTCCTAAACCATAGATTTAGATCTCTATAATGGTTAGATGGTACGGTTGACAGAATGGTCCTTGCCATCGATTTTGCCTGTTTTCTCCCACCCTTCAGTGGGGCCCGGCTGTACATCCACATGTGATTTGTTTATCTTGTCTTTTGGTCTATGACCGCAATAAAGTTTTATTATTATTACATCTGGGTCGGTCACTGGGACCAGAGCTTTTGGACTCGTGCTGGAACCCATCCTGAGGGACCTTCTCTCTCACTAGAACAGGGGTGGGCAAACTTTGCAACTTTAAGACTGAAGGACTTCAGCTCCCAGACTTCTCCAGCCAGCTTTGCTGGCTGGAGAATTCTGGGAGCTGAAGTCCTTCAGACTTAAAGTTGCAAAGTTTGCCCACCCCTGCACTAGAATGTTTCTGTCTCTCACATTCTGGTGAGAGAGAGTGTTAGATTTTAGGAACAGAGGGAGTTCGAACTCAGGCTAGCAAAGAACAAGACGTTTATTGTCAGAATTGCAGATACGCGATTAACTATGTACAAAACAGAGGAAGTGCGGTAGACAGGGGCTCCCGTGTTTGACAGCTATTTATACGCGAGCTGTCAAACGGGGAGCCAATCAGGCCGCGTCAGGACCTAGTTTCCCGCCAGTCGCGTCTGGGCCACTCAGACGCGACTGGCAGTTACAGACTGGCTACAGCCTGTTACCATGGTTCTTCCAGGCAGAGTGGAAGACTTGCGGCTGGTCGTATGTCGAGACCTCAGGATGGGCTCCAGCATAAGTCCGAAAGCTTGGAAGACTAAACATTTGTTCTGGTGCAGTGGTGGGTTTCAATTTTTTTTAGAACTTACTCTGTAGGTGTGGCCTATTTTGTGGGCGTGGCTTGGCAGTCATGTGACAGGGTGGGAGTGGCCACCTTTTAAAATGTGGTGAAACTCATTTAACAACCCTCTTGCTTAGCAACCAAAATTTTGGACTCAATTGTGATGATAAATTCTTTCTTTCTTTCTTTCTTTCTTTCTTTCTTTCTTTCTTTCTTTCTTTCTTTCTTTCTTTCTTTCTTTCTTTCCTTCCTTCCTTCCTTCCTTCCTTTCCTTTCCTTCCTGTTGGGTCACTGGCAGCGGCGGGCCAGATTTACTTCCAGGTACGCCAGTGGAACCCCCTCTCACCGGTTCTCTAAATTTCACCAACCGGCTCTCGCGAGTAGGTGCGAGCCTGTAGAAACCCACCACTGTTCTGGTGACCGACTCAAATGGAATCCTGCTGCATAACTTTCCTCCATCATATGATCCACGAGACAGTTGTCACCCATAAATGGAGATAAATTTCAGAAACAAAAGAGTGTAATTGAGGTTCTGTGTTTACTTAAAACAAAAGCAAAAGACCTTAGTGCCGTGATGGCGAACCTATGGGACATGTGCCAGAGACGGCACGAAGCGGCCTTTCTGATGGCACACGAGCCATCACCCCAGTTTAGCTCCGCCACGCATGTGCACTCGCCTTCTACCAGTCAGCTGGTCTTCGCATCTCTGCCATGCATGAGTGGGAGATGGGGTGCATGTGCGGGGCCACACACACATTGCATTTGGGGGGTTCGGGCGCACACGCATTTGCTCACACGTTCACGCGCTTTGGGCACTAGGTCCGGAAAAGGTTAGCCATCACTGCTGTAGCCCATTCCCGAAGAATGATTGGATATTTTTACACTGATTAGTTGGTTCATGGACCAACAAATCTAGGGGATCCAGCAATTCCTGCATTAATGTTCTCTGTGCAATGAAAATAAGACAAATGCTACTTGCTAGTATCGTGCCAATGGCAAGGCAGGGATCACCAGAAGGGGCATCACATTTTATGCCAGAGTAAAGTGCAAATAGCACTTTAACTCAGGCATGTGGAATAGCTCTCCTTCTATCCCTATACATCTTCCTACAGCTGAGGTGTCAAACGATATTTTCTCAGCACCTCATTCCAGAAAGTCAGAGGCCATCCCTATATCCTATACTAATAAATTCCACAGGTTAACACAGTGTCAAGTGAAAATATCTCACCACCACTCCACCGCTGGCTGAATTTCCCACTGTCTAGCTCAGGGGTGGGCAAGCTTTGCAACTTTAAGTCTGAAGGACTTCAGCTCCCAGAATTCTCCAGCCAGCAAAGCTGGCTGGAGAAGTCTGGGAGCTGAAGTCCTTCAGACTTAAAGTTGCAAAGTTTGCCCACCCCTGGTCTAGCTTTTATTGCATGACCTCATATTATGAGAGGAGAAAACATCTAGGCACTATTGCAGCATCATGCTTTGCTGTACAGCATTTATTTGCAGACTTAAATGATGTCCATTTTAGTGTGTGATTCTTGAACACATTTTCCTTTTATATTCTTTCTGACATAGCCACATCTTAGCTGCAATGGTAGGTCGGTCCCAACAGGTCGTAGCCATGAATCTTGCTTCTTCTGAGTTTCTGTTCTTTGTTTTCTATATACATTTCTTGAAGGATGGCCATGTCTATGTTACTGTCCAATAAACATTTGGAAACCTATTGGCTCTAGAGTCGATGGAGCTTCTCAGTCATCTAGGTCATGGTTGTCCCAAAGGTGCTTTTTCAGGAGGTAACTGGACTTTTTAAGTTTGAAGACACTTTACTTCTCAATACAATACAATACAATAGCAGAGTTGGAAGGGACCTTGGAGGTCTTCTAGTCCAACCCCCTGCCTAGGCAGGAAGCTCTATACCATTTCAGACAAATGGCTATCCAACATCGTCTTAAAGACTTGTAGTGTTGGTGCATTCACAACTTTTGGAGACAAGCTGTTCCACTGATTAGGACCTGGGTACCTACGAGATCGCCTTCTGCCACCGAGAGCCTCTCACCGGCCCGTACGCTCCCATAGAGAGGGTCTCCTCATGGTGCCATCAGCTAGACAATGTCGACTGGCGACACCCAGGGGGAGAGCCTTCTCCGTGGGAGCCCCTGTTCTCTGGAACGAATTGCCCCCGGAATTAAGAACTATGCACTTAGGCACCTTCCGCTGTGGTCTCAAAACCTTTCTCTTTCAACAAGCCGGGCTGGCATAAAACAGAATTTAAAAATTTTTAAATTTAAATTTTTAAATTTAAATTGTTATTATTTTAATCAGGGTTAGTTTGGGTTTTTTCCACATTTCGGCCAATATTTTAATTATGTCTTTTAAAAGCTTTCTTTTAACTTTTATATATTTGTTTTTATTTTGGCTGAACACCGCCCTGAGTCCTTCGGGAGTAGGGCAGTATAAAAAACCAATAAACTAAACTAAACTAAACTAAACTAAACTAAACTAAACTAAACTAAACTAAACTAAACTAAACTAAACTAAACTAAACTAAACTAATTGTTCTAAACTGTCAGGAAATTTCTCCTCAGTTCTAAGTTGCTTCTCTCCTTGATTAGTTTCCACCCATTGCTTCTTGTTCTACCCTCAGGTGCCTTGGAGAATAGTTTGACTCCCTCTTCTTTGTGCCACCCTCTGAGATATCGGAACACTGCTATCATGTCTCCCCTAGTCCTTCTTTTCATTAAACTAGACATACCCAGCTCCTGCAACCGTTCTTCATATGTTTTAGTCTCCAGTGCCCTAATCATCTTTGTTGCTCTTCTCTGCACTCTTTCTAGAGTCTCCACATCTTTTCTACATCATGGCGACCAAAACTGAATGCAATATTCCAAGTGTGGCCTTACCAAGGCATTCTAAAGTGGTATTAACACTTCATCCAAGAAGCTTCTTCAGCTCTGACAGGATAGTGGGGAATGGAAGGATTTATATTCCTTGCAGACAGCTGGTCATTTGCCTCCTTTTAGGGAGTCATTGAAGCACTTGGAGATTTATCTGTGTCTTTAGGGTCCCCTGAGTAATGCTCTTGGTTCCTGTGCTCTGCAATTTTTTCCCCTCTGGAAATCCATTCCTATTCCCACACCATTCATCCAAAATTGTATAGCTAAAAGTCTACACCAGGGGTCTGCAAAGTTGGCTCTTTGAAGACTGGTGGACTTCAACTCCCAGAATGGGAGTTGAAGTCCACCAGTCTTCAAAGAGCCAACTTTGCAGACCCCTGGTCTACACAATTGCAGACTACAGTGCTACTCAGATGACCCTGAGGACACAGATTAACCTCCAAATGCTTCAATGACCCTCTAAAACAGGGGTTCCCAAACTTGGCAACTTGAAGACTTGTGGACTTCAACTCCCAGAATTCTGTCCAGAGTTCAACTCCCAGCATTCACTGGCTGGAGAATTCTGGGAGTTGAAGTCCACAAGTCTTTAAGTTGCCAAGTTTGGGAACCCCTGCTCTAAAAGGATGCAAATGACCAGCTGTCTGCAAGGAATATAAATCCTTCCATTCCCCACTATCCTGTCAGAGCTGAAGAAACTTCCTGGTTAAGAAGCAAAACGTCTTCAAAGAAAAAACAAGAAAATTCAGTTGCCTCTTGAAAAAGCACCTTTGGGATTGGCTCTTGAGTGTGTTGAGATCCTTGACATTGATTTGGCAGATTCAAATAATATTCCCAATCTCTCTTGTCATTTGGGGCTGAAAATGCCCTAGACATTGGTATTTGAACATAGATATTTTTAGCATTTCTATTTTGTTGTGGTTTTTTAATCTAGGTGAAATGTTGATTATATATTGCTTATCTATGTATGATATGCCATAAATAAATAAACCTCTTTCCCTTTTTTGTGCTCAGATGGAGTACACAAACTAATCACTCTTGGTACAGTTTAAAACTAAGTGGGTTTATACTTCATTAGTATTTGGAATAGACTGCCAGAAAATAACAGGGCTTAAAGTTGGATTGAGAAATTGAAAGAAATGTTCTGAAAATTGCCAAGAAAACTTCATGGGCAAATCCAGGGAATCCCCAGGAATTTAGGCTTTAAGGAGATGAGTTCACCCTAAATAAAATTTCAACTTCACCTAGAGATTCCTTTTTCTCTAAATAGCCTCAAATATTCTAAGCAACTCGTGAACAAAAGCTATTGTGGTCCTTACAAAAAGTGTGGCTTCTTTTTGGACAGGGTGGCGTTGTTGGAATCACCATAAATTGGGACTGTGACCTTGACTGGCCTCTGAAATACTGTGTACCTGTTTACAAATTCCATAGGCTTTACAGTGAAGACAGTAACGTCTCGCCAGGCTATAATTTCAGGTATGGATTGACTTTGGTGGTTGTTTCATTTAGCATACCACATTTCAGCTAGTATGAAAGAGGGGTGCAGTGGCCTAGAGGTGGAGCTCTCACCTCACAGTCAGGAGGCTGTGAGTTCAATCCTAGGTAGAGGCAGATATTTTATCTCTCTGGGCACTGTTGGGAGAAATGTCCTTCTGGGTTCAGTTCCAAGTGGGGGAAAAGTCACTGGAAACAAAGAGGTTGCTTAGAAAGATGGTTTAATGGTGGGCCATGGCTTGAGTTCCTGAGAGTCCCTGGGTTTTATGTCCTCTCTGGGGCCCCACCTCTCTGTTTCCTGTTCCTGTGTAGGAAATGTATTCTGATTGGTTGTCAGACTCCCAGGGGTGGTGTGTGTGTGTGTGTCTTAGCTAACTGTAGGTTGTGTGCTAAGTTTGGTTGAAACTTGATGGGTGGTACAATGAAGGGCAATGAGATGGGGTAGAACTTGGCTCAGGCCTTAATGGCCCATTGACAAATGTGGAAGGCAGAATTTCTGCATCTCTGAGTTTCTACTCTTTTTAGGGGAAATATTCTGCCTTTTTAATATTTCAATACAATAGCAGAGTTGGAAGGGACCTTGGAGGTCATCTAGTCCAACTCCCTGCCTAGGCAGGAAGCCCTATACCATTTCAGACAAATGGCTATACAACATCTTCTTGAAGACTTGCAGTGTTGGGGCATGGGGCATTTCCTAAAATATTTCCTTTTCTAGAAGAGGGGTAGGTTTTAACTTCCTACAGCACGATGAGAATATAATTCTGCATTGGCGACAGGAAGGGCATCTGGCCAGTAAACACCCAGCTCCATTCTGTTGCTCAGACTTCACCCTGCAGGGGTTATGGGATCATTAAACAATGATGATGATTTCAGCTAGTATGAAAACCAATCTGGGCCTTATACAAGTCAGGAGAATGAACAGGGAAAGAAATATCAGGGAATTAAAGTCAAAAGCCAGAAGCCAGGAAGTCCAATGGAAATTTAGGATTTAACCTGGACTGCTATTTCATCCTAGGTGACTTGAGTGACTTATTTGCATAAGGCCTCCTTGGATATAATCTCTATCTGCAATCTCTGGGCATTTGCTTTAAAAAAATATGTATCTTAAGCCTATCTGTATCTTAAGTCTTCTGTATCTTAAGCCTTCTGTATCTTAAGCCTATCTTCTGGAGTGTTGGCTATTCCTGCCAGCTTGGTGTCGTCTGCAAATTTGATGGGGAACTCATCAAATTTGCAGACGACACCAAGCTGGCAGGAATAGCCAACACTCCAGAAGATAGGCTTAAGATACAGAAGGATCTTGACAAACTTGAACATTGGGCACTATCTAATAAAATGAAATTCAATTGTGAAAAAAGTAAGGTTCTACATTTAGGCAAGAAAAACAAAATGCACAGGTACAGTATAGGTGGTACCTTGCTCAATAGTAGCAACTGTGAGAGGGATCTTGGAATCCTAGTGGACAACCATTTAAATATGAGCCAGCAGTGTGCAGCAGCTGCCAAAAAAGCCAACACAGTTCTAGGCTGCATAAACAGAGGGATAGAATCTAGATCACGTGAAGTGTTAATGCCACTGTATAGTGCCTTGGTAAGGCCACACTTGGAATACTGCATACAGTTTTGGTCGCCACAATGTAGAAAAGACGTGGAGACTCTGGAAAGAGTGCAGAGAAGAGCAACCAAGATGATTAGGGGACTGGAGACTAAAACATATGAAGAACTGTTGCAGGAGCTGGGTATGTCTAGTTTGATGAAGAGAAGGACCAGGGGAGACATGATAGCAGCGTTCCGATATCTCAGAGGGTGCCACAAAGAAGAGGGAGTCAAACTATTCTCCAAGGCACCTGGGGGCAGGACAAGAAGCAATGGGTGGAAACTAATCAAGGAGAGAAGCAACTTAGAACTAAGGAGAAATTTCCTGACAGTTAGAACAATTAATCAGTGGAACAGCTTGCCTCCAGAAGTTGTGAATGCCCCAATCCTGGAAGTCTTTAAAAAGATGTTAGATAGCCATTTGTCTGAAATGGTATAAAGTTCCTGCCCACGCAGGGGGTTGGACTAGAAGACCTACAAGGTCCCTTCCAACTCTGCTATTGTATTATTGTAAATAAGTAATTGTAATAATTGTCAGACTATATTCCCCATAGTTTGGAATGATCCTTGCCAATTAGGTTTGGAAGTGGAAATTTTGCTCCAGCTCAATTACAGTAAACTCGCACCATCTTGTGGCTTGCTGAGAACACTGCATGCACATTTGGTTACATTGGGTTTGCTACACATATAAAAAATCCAGTGATTCTCAATATGTTGGTCAGGGGAGCCTTAAGCCCCTTTCACAACCTTGCAGAATTAAATAGTTTCAAAATGACTCAGTTTTACTTAGTAATATAATAAATAGGAATAGAAGAACCCAGATAACCACAGCTTTTAAAGGTCCCTAATCAGAGGTGGGATTCAAATTGTTTTACTACCAGTTCTGTGGGTGTGGCTTGGTGGGCATGGCAGGGGAAGGATACTGCTAAATCCCCATTCTGGGGTCAGCCAAAGGTGGTGTTTGCCGGTTCTCTGAACTACTCAAAATTTCTGCTACTGGTTCTCCAGAACCTGTCAGAAGCTGCTGAATTTCACCCCTGTTCCTGATCATTTTTAATAATGTAAAGAAGTTTTGAGACTGAAATGTTTGAGAATCACTGAGATAGTAAATCCCTTGGGTTTTTGTTGTTCTAGTTAACACATTTTGATTATAAAAAGATTGCTCCAGTCTCCATCTGCGCTCCCACCCAAAATATGAATGGGTTGGGTAAAGCAGAGGTCTCCAACCTTTGCAACTTTAAGTCTGAAGGACTTCAGCTCCCAGACTTCTCCAGCCAGCTTTGGGGGCAATAATGCTGATTTTGTAAACGGAGGGTGCTGTAAAGCAGGGGTCTCCAACCTTTGCAACTTTAAGTCTGAAGGACTTCAGCTCCCAGACTTGTCTGGGAGCTGAAGTCCTTCAGACTTAAAGTTGCAAAGGTTGGAGACCCCTGGGTTAAAGGACAAACCTCCCGCTACAATAATATTGACAACTAGACAACCTATGATCAGTTGGATGATGGTTTATTTACCTAAATAGAATGGCCAATGGCAAAAAAAGCAGTCGGGGCAGAAGTAACTTCCAACTTCCTACCTGCTTGACTTTGGTTGGCCACTCTCTGCCAGCAAATGATGGGACTCGTCTATCCAGCCTCCAGAAGGTTACAGCAGGATCAGTCTATGGATCAGACATGAGGTGGCGCAGTGGTTAGAGTACAGCACTGCAGGCTACTTTGGCTGGCTGCCGGCTGCCTGCAATTGGCAGTTCAAATCTCACCAGGCTCAAGGTTGACTCAGCCTTCCATCCTTCCGAGGTGGGTAAAATGAGGACCCAGATTGTTGGGGGCAATAGGCTGACTCTGTAAACTGCCTAGAGAGGGCTGTAAAAGCACTATGAAGCAGTATATACTGTAAGTCTAAGAGCTATTGCTATTGTTATCAGTCTACCTTATCTCCAGTGACTGAAAAAGGGACCATAACCCTAACTCTAATTTTCAGGCATCTCTTCATGCGAGAATCAAAGGATTCCCAGACTATCTGTTTTCTGTGATTCTGTGATTTTATTATTTGGTTCCATGTCTTCATAGATGATTAGGGGACTGGAGGCTAAAACATATGAAGAACGGTTGCAGGAACTGGGTATGTCTAGTTTAATGAAAAGAAGGACCAGGGGAGACATGATAGCAGTGTTCCGATATCTCAGAGGGTGCCACAAAGAAGAGGGAGCCAAACTATTCTCCAAGGCACCTGGAGGCAGGACAAGAAGCAATGGGTGGAAACTAATCAAGGAGAGAAGCAACTTAGAACTAAGGAGAAATTTCCTGACAGTTAGAACAATTAACCAGTGGAACAGCTTGCCTCCAGAAGTTCTGAATGCCCCAACCCTGGAAGTCTTTAAGAAGATGTTGGATAGCCATTTGTCTGAAATGGTATAAGGTTCCTGCCTATGCAGGGGGTTGGACTAGAAGACCTACAAGGTCCCTTCCAACTCTGCTATTGTATTGTATTATTATAGTTCCCCATGTGATGTATAGTCTATAAAACTCCATTGCTATGTATAATCATCTGTTGCATACATGGTCCAATAATTCAAGGCCGAAATTATGATACAAGTTGAGGTTTTAAAACCACAAAGTATAAAATAAAAAAACCCTTTACTTTTAAAAGAGGAAACCTGAAGTACTGATAAATCCAGGGAATCTGACCAAAATTGGTCAAAGGAATTCACATAATAAATGTTTCAGGCCACAAACTGGAATCCAAAGTATTGGCTTTGGGCCTAAGGTAGAGATCTCCAACCTTGGCAACTTTAACCCTGGTGGACTTCAACACCCAGAATTCCCCAGCCAGCTTTGCTGGGACTTGAAGGTCCTCCAGGCTTAAAGTTGCCAAGGTTAGAGACCCCTGGCCTAAGGTGTTTAGGACCAGTTTATAAGAATGGCCAAATGGCCCTGGCCATTCTTTTGAAGATCAGCACCACAGTCTGATCTTAAGGTAAAGGTTCTCCTTGCACATATATGCTAGTCATTCCCGACTCTAGGGGGCGGTGCTCATCTTCATTTCAAAGCCGAAGAGCCAACGCTGTCCAAAGACATCTCTGTGATCATGTGGCCAGCATGACTAAACACCGAAGGTGCACGGAACACTGTTACCTTCCTACCAAAGGTGGTTCCTATTTTTCTACTTGCATTTTACATGCTTTTGAATTGCTAGGTTGGCAGAAGGTGGGACAAGTAATGTAAGGTGACCAGATTTTAAAATTTGTAAAGCGGGACACCATTGACGGGGGGGGGGGGGCTCAGCGGTCTTTCCCGGCCCTGCAGCCGCTGCTTCCCTCGCTGGCCGTACCTAAGGTTGCGCTATTCCCATAGCGGCCGGGGGGCGGCGGAGCACGGCAGGGCGGCCGGCAGCCACTCTGCATGCGCTCAGTGGCGCGGGCAGGAAGCGACGGCCAGAGCGGGCTGGCGGGCAGGCGGAAGGGGAGGGCCGGTGAGGGAGGAGCGAACGAGAAGCCAGCAGGCGGAGGAGGAGGATAGCTGTGCGTGGTGGGGGTGCAGACCTCAACTTTGCGCCACGGCTGCGATGCACTGACAGCGGCGGGGCATGAGCCCCACCGCCGCCGCCTCCCCTCCCTGCCCAGCTCGTCCAGGACGACTGGCACAAAATTCAGGGCTGCAGCTGGAGCCCGCATGGCCCTGAAGTTTGCGCCGCCGGTGCTGCGATGCGCTGGCTCGGATGGGGAGGCAGCGGTGGTGGTGCTCAGAGCGGCCGGCGCAAAGTTCAGGGCTGCGCCCCTGCCGCGCACAGCTATCCTCTTCCTCCTCCTCCGCCTGCTGGCTTCTCGCTCGCTCCTCCCTTGCCAGCCCTCGCCTGCCCGCCAGCCCGCTCTGGCCACCACTCCCTGCCCACAGTGCTGCCCTGGCCGCAGGCCGCCTCTGAGCGCATGCAGAGCGGCTGCCGCCCAGCCGCCCCCTGCCACCGCTCCAGGCAAAAAGCGGGACATTTTTAAGAGGCGGCGGGACGTGGGACTAATTCTTGAAAAGCGTGATTGTCCCACCGAAAGCAGGACGTCTGGTCACCTTAAAGTAATGGGAGCTCACTCTGTTACACGGCGCTAGGGATTTGAACCACTAAATTGCTGACCTTTCTGATCAACAAGCTCAGAGTCAGCCACTGAGCATCCCATTTCTGATCCTTAGCTGATCTTTATAGCTTAGCAATACAAGCATTTACTTTTTTGTAGAGGCTCTATTTGCATAGAACACTTGCCCAAGGATTGTAAACAGGTCTAGTTTCCTTTAAAAAAGCATTTATTGAACCTTTTAGTACCTGCTTTGAGTAATTGGTGCCTAGAAAGAGAGCTTAAAAATATTTTAAATCAATCGGTATATCATTGATAATAACAATCCTTTGTTCCAGCCCATCTCTTGTTTTCTCTCCTTTGCTTTTGGAAGGTATGCCAGATATTACAGAGAAAATGGGAGAGACATGAGGATTCTGTACAAGGTGTTTGGCATCCGATTTGATATTTTGGTGAACGGGAAGGTAGTGCTTGTTTTTGTAAAAATAATTCTTTCCACTGTCTTAGTCCCCTGGCTTATGTCTAATAGAACTGTCCTTCTCACAAACAAGCCAGTGGTGGGATTCAAATTTTTTTACTACTGGTTCTGTGGGTGTGATGTGCCTTGGTGGGCGTGGCTTGGTGGGCGTGGCAAGGACAAGGATACTGTAAAATGTCCATTTCTACCTCACTCCAAGGCAAGGATACTGTAAAATCGTCATTTCCACCCCACTCCAGGGCAAGGATACCGTAAAATCTCCATTTCCATCACACTCCAGGGCAAGGATACTGTAAAATCCCCATTCTCTGCTCACTCCAGGGCAAGGATACTGTAAAATCCCCACTCCTTGCCCACTCCAGGGCAAGGATACTGTAAAATCCCCACTCCCTCCTAACCCCACTAACCCGCTTTCCAGCTCTGTTCTCCTGTGCAAGGCAACAGAAGAAGACCTAGCCAATCAGCTGGGACCCCAACCACCTGGGACTGAGGAGGCAGACACTAGATGTGGGCGGGGCCAGCCAGAGGTGGTATTCGCCGGTTCTCCGAACTAAAAATTTCTGCTACCGGTTCGCCAGAACCGGTCAGAACTGGCTGAATACCATCTCTGAAACAGGAATTATGTTGTCTTGTAATCTCAGATTACTTTATATGCCATGAACTGTGTCAGGTCTTTATCCAATCTATCATGCTAAGTAGGCTACCTTTCCTCAAAGTTCAAGGTGGCATAAATAGACTTTCTCTCTCTCTCTGTTCTGTTTTATCATGACTACAAGCTAAAATAACTAAGACAACACAGTGATTGACTCTAAGTCACTGTTTACTTTATTACTAGAGGAATAGCTAGACTAATTGCTACTGACTGTGCTTAATTAGTCAACCAAAGCTCAATTGAGGTATTTAATTGGTGACAGCCCTAATAATAGCTACTGTATTCACATCTTCTTTTCCCAGCATCTTTGAACTTTTTTCCCCCCTTTCTTTATCCAGGCAGGAAAATTTGATATTATTCCAACAATGACTACTATAGGTTCTGGGATTGGTATCTTTGGTGTGGTAAGTGCCTAGAATTTTGTCTGTTTCCATATTTTGCTGAGATCTTAAGATTTGACTAACAGTTGGTAAGATCCCTAAAACCTTTGCAAATCTCATAGAAGTCCTGTTAGAAACTTGAACGTGCAGCATTCTTGATATTCTTAGCATGCCTAAGGTTGCCCATGTAACATTGCTACTATGGAAACCGCATTGCCTGCTAATTAACCCTATGGCGTTTTAAAGAGACGAGCACAGCTTTAAAACCTAGGTATCTCCAAGATGGCCTGCTCTGAGTAGAATCTGCCCATCTAGTGAAATGCCATATTATGGGTCTTTAACAGGGGTGGGCTGCTGGGGGTTTGTAAAGTTTTGGGTGATCCTCTAGCTAGGATTCTGCCCAGTTCGGTGAACCCACAAAGGCCACCTCTGGCTAGCCCCTCCCCTCCCAGGTGTCCCCACGTGGCCTGTTGATCATGCCAGGTAAGTGCAGGGCCTGTATAGGCCTGTATAGTTTATAGTATAAATCTTTATAAGACGTCTCCATGGTCATATGGCCAGCATGACTAAGCGTCAAAGGCGCACAGAACGCTGTTACCTTCCCACCAAAGGTGGCTCCTATTGTTCTACTTGCATTTTGACATGCTTTCGAACTGCTAGGTTGGCAGAAGCTGGGACAAGTAATGGGAGCTCACTCTGTTACGCGGCGCTAGGGATTCAAACCGCCGAACTGCCGATCTTTCTGAACAACAAGTTCAGCGTCTTAACCACTGAGCCACCTCAGCAACCCTGTAGACATGGTTATTCAGGGACTTTGAATATCAGAGAACTTGTAGCACAGTTGTATTTTGTGCTTTAGAGTTGGCACAAAATTCTAAAAACGTGAAATTCTAAAAACAAAAAAAGGAGGAATGGGACAGAAACTCACACTGATTTTTTGGAAAAACACACACAGTGGTCACCTACACATTGCCAAAATAAAGCATTACATTGGCAGAAGGAGACACAGCATGAAATGTACTTGATTAACTGAAATATTGAAATACAAATTTAAGAAACGTTACTGTAATTTAAAAAGGAGGAAGCATCATGGAGAAAACTGACTGAAAGGACTTTAACTACAGTATTCAGTCTGCTGCCTAGATACCAACTGATTGTGGACATGCAAGTGAGGGCAAGCAACGTTTATTAAGAAGTGATATTCTCCAATAGAAATCATTTGTGAGCTTTCTGTCTTTATGGAAGAAAGAGAAAGAAGGGATCATGCTAGACAGCCAAAAAAAGCCAATGCAATCCTAAATTGCATTAAACAGAGGGATATAACCAAGATCAAGGGAAGTACTAATACCACTCTATAAAGCTTTAGTAAGACCACACCTAGAATACGGCATCCAATTTTGGTCACCAACTATAAAAAAACTGTTGGGACTCTATAAAGAGTGCATAGAAGAGCAACCAGGATGGTTAGGGGACTGAAACATATGAAGAACAGTTATAGGAAGTGGACATGCCTACTCTAGTGAAAAGAAGGACCAGGGGAGACATTACAGCAGTCTTCCAATATTTGAGGGGCTGCCACAGAGAGGAGGGGGTCAAGCTATTTTCCAAAGCACCCAAAGGCCAGACAAGGAATAATGGATAGAAAATGATCAAGGAGAGATTCAACCTAGAAATAAGGAGGAATTTTCTGACAATGAGAACAAGAAAACCGATGAAACAGCTTGCCTTCGAAAACTGTGGGGGCTTCATTACTTGAGACTTTGAAGAAGAGATTGGACTGCCATCTGTCAGAAATGGTGTAGGTAGGGTCTCCTGCTTGGGCGAGGGAAGGAGTTGGACTAGAATGATCTACAAGGTTCCTTTCAACTCTGTTAATCTGTAAAAATTGAGAAGTGAACTTTTAAAATATCATGCTTGTAATTGAAGGGAACAGACCAAAAAGGGAAAAATCAGGCATCTCTTCATTGTTTTTTATGTTCCATATTTCCTAGTGGTCAGTGGTCTAAAGGGACCAAGAGTCAGTGTTTCTACAATTTAGATCCAACAGGGGTCAACAAGTCAAGGTTCTTATCAAAGGTTTCAAAATTTGATAAATAAAAATGTAGTCCCATAACATTTCCAAGAGACAGAGAAAAAATGAGTAAAGTCGGCAGTAGTTTACAAGATTATTCCTTCTGTAAATTATCATGGATGCCCATCTCACTTGTATTAAAAAGCAAGGATGATACCTGCCAGCCAACCAACCATTAGAGATCTCTATGAAAATGTTGGTGGTGTCCAGTTTTACCTCAGCATATCGTTTAGGCTATTTCAAAACGTTAACTATATTGGTTTGCAGGTTTCCAATATGTTTTGTTTCTGGTAGGCCTCTGTACTTTGTGATCTGCTTCTGTTAAATTTCCTATCTGACCGGGATTACTATAAGCAGAAGAAGTTCAAGTATGTGGAGCGGAATTTTATCACTTCTGTGAGTAGACATCCATCTTATTCAGCTATGAATGCACTGAAATATTGTCCTTTTCTTTTCGAAAAGGATGCTAAGCACATTTTTAAATGAAAATCAGTACTGGTAAGATTCTCCTGTCCAGTGACATCCTGCCTCATGTTCTGGATTTCTTCTGCCTAATCAAATCGACCATTGAATCCTCCTGGGAAGGAACTGTTGTAGAAACTTTTCTTTTGTGGGATAATATGTTTACCGAGTGCCAGTAATTTTTATGATTCTGGTATATTTCCGTACATTCTTCTTCTGCCTTGCTTATCTGGTTTTAACTTTTAGGTTTGATTCCCTATCAATACACAAATCCTGGGCCCTTGACTCCTTCTAGAAAACTTAGTAGTAAACACCATTTATCTCCCCATACATACAATTTCAACGATTCTGCCCAAACGTTTTGTCCATGGCAAAGTAGACATTTATCTTATCAAATTGGATTAATCAACTACAGATACACCTTGACTTATGACCGTAGTGGAGCCCAAACCTTTGGCTGCTAAGCGAGACAGTTCAGTGAGTTTTGCCCCATTTTATGACTTTTCTTGCCACAGTTGCTAAGTGAATCACTGCAATTAAGTAAGCAACTCAGTTGTTAAGTGAATCTGGCTTCCCCACTGACTTTGCTTGTCAGAAGGTCGCAAAAGGGAATTGTGACTTCGGAACAGTGCAATTGTCGTAAATATGAGTCAGTTGCCAAGGGTCTGGATTTTGATCACATGACCATGGGGATGCTGCAACGGTCATAAGTGTGAAAAATGGTCATCAGTCACTCTTTTCAGTGCTGTTGTAACTTTGAATGGTCAATAAATGAATGATAGTGAGTTGAGGACTACCTGTATACCAGAAGGCAAAATAAAAGACCCATCAAAACATAGAGAAGTAAGCAGGGTGCAGGAAGACTAGGATGCTACTGTAAGGGCTAATTAGAACAAGAATCTTTATTGAAGTCATACCTGCTCCAGATTCAATGGCGAGCTATAAGACTTGCCCATGTAGAGTACAAGGTAGTGTCCCATCTAGACGTCAATCAGATCCAGATCAGCTTAGCTTCCAACAAATTGGGATATTTGGATAAAAGGATATTCTGTGGGATGGAATCTTTGCATCCAGAAGACAAATATTCCTGAATTATGCATCTTTTATCCAGATCTAAATCCTGAAAGCGTTTTAGCCTTTTGCATCAGTCATGTAATGTTAGATAAAGAAATATGCCTCTCGTTTTATTGAATAACATTTATATCTTATAATCTTTTAATATAATATTCTTAGGAAAAAGAAGACATTGACATCAGCAACTCACAAGGGAAGGAAAAGAGTTCTCCATGAGATTGTAAGTGAAAATGAAAAATAATGTTCATTCCTCAGAAATGACATAGCTTCTCTGACATACAGAAAGCAGAATCTAATAAAAGATTGAACAAATGGGTGGAAACTAATCAAGGAGGGAAGCAACTTAGAACTGAGGAGAAATTTCCTGACAGAACAATTAATTAGTGGAACAACTTGCTTCCAGAAGTTGTGAATGATCCAACTGGAAGTTTTTAAGAAGATGTTGGATAACCATTTGTCTGAAGTGGTGTAGGGTTTCCTACCTAGGCAGGGGGTTGGACTAGAAGACCTCCAAGGCAGAAGTAGATTGCAAATCCCAGTGGTACTGGTTCGCTTGTGCTCTCGTGTGCGCTCGCACACAACACTTTTGTGCATATGCAGAAGCTTATGTGCATACCCAGAAGTGTCTGGGCGGGTGGGTGAAGCCTCCCACCATCACCACTACCAGTTTGCCCGAACCGGCTCGAACTGGGAGCAAACCACCTCTGCTCCAAGGTCCCTTCCAACTCTGTTATTCTATTCTATTCTATCATGGCCATCAAATTCCATGCCCTGGCTTTATCCATGCTTAGTAAAATCAAGACGTTTCTATTACAATTTGCTATTGATTTCCTATTACAATTTTATCCAAATAGCAAGTTTTTACATGGTGTTTTTTTTTTAACTTGAAAATTCTATGTCTGATTGTTTCAGGTGTCAAGATTTCCAACTTTGTATCATCTTCCTTTCTTTCTGATTTGTGCCAAAGGTGGGATTTGATCAACCTTGTTCCCTTACACCCTGGACTTACTTCCCAAGATCCTGTTTTAAAGAATCATTCAATGCTTTCAGCACAGAAACACTGGACCCACACAAGGAATGTGGATTTAAAGTCACTTGGTCTGGAACACTTCACACTTCAGTTATGTTTTTACCACAAGGTGGAAGGTGTTGCAATTGTGTCAGTTTGTAGGATTCCGAGGATGCAGGAAACCGAAGCTGTATATAATGGTTTGCTATCTTGTAGATCGAAACAAAGTACAATGCCATTGTCAGGCCTGGAAGCAAGCCTCGGAGTCTTCTTTCATTAGGGGTGTTACTTGGAACCCTGACCAGGTTTGTATCAGGTATGTGTGAGCTGCTACTAGACTGCTGTGGTTACTTGAAACTAGGCAGCCCTATAGGAGGACTTTTCTCAGATGAAAATGCTAATACAACCTTTCTCACCCAGTTTCCTTTCACATTCACTGGGACTACAACTACCAGAATTCCCCAGGGAGCTACCATTGAAGAGTCTTGCCACATGGCCTATATACTTTAGCTGGCAAGATTGAATTACTTGATACGATAGAAAAATGTGGGTTAGACAGCATCACCACCAGATGGATTCCTAACTGGCTGACCAACCACACGCAATGGAACTGCGTCTACATGGAGGGAAGTATGCACTGGGGTACCCCAAGGCTCTGTCTTAGACCCATTACTCTTCAACATGTTCATCAATGATTTGGATGAGGGGATAGATGGGGACTCATCAAATTTGCAGACGACACCAAGCTGACAGGAATAGCCAACACTCCGGAAGATAGGCTTCAGATACAGAAGGATCTTGACAAACTTGAACATTGGGCACTATCTAATAAAATGAAATGAAATTTTGAAAAAAGTAAGTCTCTACATTTAGGCAAGAAAAATGAAATGCACAGATGGTACCTTGCTCAATAGTAGTAACTGTGAAAGGGATCTTGGAATCCTAGTGGACAACCATCTAAATATGAGCCAGCAGTGTGCAGCAGCTGCTAAAAACGCCAACACAGTTCTAGGCTGTAAAAACAGGGATAGAGTCAAGATCGCGTGAAATGTTAGTACCACTTTATAATGCCTTGGTAAGGCCACACTTGGAATACTGCATCTAGTTTTGGTCACCACAATGTAAAAAAAGATGTTGAGTCTCTAGAAAGAGTGCAGAGAAGAGCAACAAAGATGATTAGGGGATTGGAGACTAAAACATGAAGAACGGTTGCAGGAACTGGGTATGTCTAGTTTAATGAAAAGAAGGACCAGGGGAGACACGGTAGCAGTGTTCCAATATCTCAGGGGCTGCCACAAAGAAGAGGGAGTCAAACTATTCTCCAAGGCACCTGAGGGTACAACAAGAATCAATGGGTGGAAGCTAATCAAGGAGAGAAGCAACTTAGAACTGAGGAGAAATTTCCTGACAGAACAATCAACCTCTGGAACAGCTTGCCTCCAGAAGTTGTGAATGCCCCAACCCTGGAAGTCTTTAAGAAGATGTTAGATAAACATTTGTCTGAAATGGTATAAGGTTTCCTGCCAAAGCAGGGGGGTTGGACTAGAAAACCTCCAAGGTTCCTTCCAACTCTGTTATTCTAAATTTTAAAAGATAGTTTGTGAGCTTAAGGGCACAACTGAAGGCCTGTATTATGCGCGCACACATATATACACTCTGTTTCTACAGCCACAACCTCCCCTCCCTCCATTCTTTTCAATCAGTGGCATCCACTCCTGTTCATATTCCATGAATCGGGAAAATAGAGCTGCAGAGATTTATTTTGAAAGAAATATTGTATTTTGTTGAAAATAGAGGAAATGAGAGAAAGAGCGCAATAAAACTAGTTTTGATACTACCTCAGTTTTACTTGGTGATTCCCCTTGTGATTGTGCACATCAGTGGTAGTCAACCTGGTCCCTACCGCCCACTAGTGGGCGTTCCAGCTTTCATGGTGGGTGGTAGGGGTTTTGTCTGATAGTGGATGGTTAGAAAATTTTTCTTCTAACAGAGATACAAAAGTAGGCGGTAGATATAAAAAGGTCGACTACCCCTGGTTTACATATTAACTTAAACTTCTGCAAGCCTCTCTCTCTCTCTCTCTCTCTCTCTCTCTCTCTCTCTCTCTCTCTCTCTCTCTCTCTCCCTCCCTCCCTCCCTCCCTCCCTCCCTCCTTCTCTCCCTCTCTCTCTCTCTGCAATATATCTGGAAATAATATGGACGAAAATGAAAATATAGATAAATCTGAATCTAGATCTGAAAAAAAACCTGCACATAACAATGTGAAGATTTCCTTCTGATTTCAACAAATTTTCAGAGCAATACAAACCTTTGACATAAATAGCAACAGGTTAGGCAAAGACCCAATGTAGTTGGCTCTATGCTGCTGAATCAAAACAACTACAACGTATTATTCACGTGTTTCTCATTCTTACATATTAGTATACCAATCAAGATCACTTTCAACAGTTTGCAATAGTATGTAAAGACAAAACACTAGGTGCATTTCAAATAATTAAAATAAACTATTAAAAGCCAGGTTTCATAAGGTGCATGGACTGACACTGGGGAATGTCCTCAAGAAACAAGTCCAAGAAAAATATAGGGGAACTTAATCAGTAAGTAGGATGAGCCATGCTCTCAAGCCATGTGGAGCTTTAGCAGAACTTTGATTTCCAACCAGAAATAATTTTAAGGTCATTTTCTTCCAGGAAGGGGAAAAGTTAAAATAGCAACCAAAGCTAATAAAAAAAAATACTTAGGCTATTTTTTTGGTTGGTTGACAGAAAACTATAAGAAAAGTTTTGTTTCCATTACTAATTTGTATCCTGCTTTCTTTCAAGTCACCACCAGCCACTTGGCTTGCCTCCAAAGCAACGTTAGTTGAATACCACTTCAGGCTCCCTTGGATAAGGCAGAAAACCTGAGGGAAATATTTCAATAGCCATACAGCTAAGGACAATCTAAACCAGTCATCTCAAGGCATGGGGTTAAGCTGAACACAGTATCCTGGGGATATTGTGTTCAGAAAAATGATCTGGCCAAGATGTGAAAATAGGTGAAGGCCTTTAAATCTACAGAATAACATCTTCAAATCCATCAGCAACCAAAAAATGCTTGAAACTGTAATCTTATTCAGAATAGGAAAGCCAACTCCTTGCCTGGAATTGGGGCCCATCACAAGGACTATTTCCATCTTGTCATTCATTCTCTCTCTCTCTCTCAAACACACACACACACACACACACACAGAGAGAGAGAGAGAGAGAATGGTTCCTACTTCATAAAAAGCGTCCATGAAAGCGACCTAAAACAAGATGGATTGATGACATCAGCAAGTATTGCGGGCCCAATTGGCAAAAGAAAGCTCAGGACCATACAGGTTGGAAACAAGTGGAAGAGGCCTTCATCCTTCAGTGGATAGACAATGGCTTAAAATAATGATGGTGGTGGTGGTGATGATGATCATGGTGATGGTGATAAATATACATACATACATACATACATACATACATACATACATACATACATACATACATACATACATACATACATAGAAAAGAATACAATAGAACAGAACAGAATAGAATAGAATACCAGGTTTTCCCCAAAAAAAGACAGGGTCTTATTTTCTTTTGAACCCCCCCCCCCCCAAATAAGCGCTTGGCCTTATTTGCCGGAAAGTTTTTATTATTTTTGAGGTGCAGGAGGCGGCAAGCTTGGTCACCTCATGGCTGCTGCTATGCTGCAATATTTTCAGGGAAGGCTTATTTTTGGGGGAGGGCTTATTTTAGCGCATGCGCTCAAAAGCCCAATTGGGCTTATTATCCAGGTAGGTCTTATTTTGGGGAAAACAAAGTACAATAGAATACATAATAGAATACATAATAAATATATGTACTGTATATAGATGCATGAGTGTGTATGTGTGTGTATGAGTAGGCATAACATCCAAGAGATACAAGGAAAAAAGAAAAAAAAACTATAACAATGAAATATAAGGACTTCCAACATTTTCTTCAACAAATAATTACAATCTTACAATCTCTTCTCCCTCTTGGATGTTATGCAAATCTCTTCAGGCCCATACTTAATTCACCTTTTTAAATCTTCAAACCCATAAATCATCATATAAGGATTTCCATCTTTTCAAAACTGAGCTTTATTTTATTAAACCTGATCTAGCCCATTCCCAATAGAAGGAAGACACTCGAGGAAACAGCGCTTCAACCTGGAAAAGTTTCAGATGTGAGCGTCATCAGCAAACTGATGGAACACAGCTCCAATTCTTCTCATAAAGTTTTCTAGCAGTGTCATGCAAATACTGAAAAACTATGGAAACACAATAGAGCTCTGAAGACACCAGATACTAGTCCCCCTGCCTCCAGGCCTCCTATTTCCAAATATTTCAGTAGATATAAAATATCAAAACCCACTGAGGGTTAACTCAATCGCATGCATGCATTTATAACAATTCTTCCCGATCTCAATCGCATGCATGCATTTATAACAATTCTTCCCATATAGTCCCAAAGATGTATGGGGCTTGTATAATTGTATACAAGCAGTGGTGGGATGCAACCGGTTTAATAACTGGTTTGGTGAGTGCGCACATGCACATGCTTAACGCTTTGCGCACGCGTGCAGTGTTAAAAAACCACCTATTTTAAGTTTAAAAACTTACCTTCTATGTCAGTGCCAGTGAGTAAGACAGCTAACGCACGGCAATCCGCTGTGGTGGGCGAATCAGCTGATTTAAAAAGGAGGAAGCATCATGGAGAAAACTGGCTGAAAGGACTTTAACTACAGTATTCAGTCTGCTGCCTAGATACCAACTGATTGTGGACATGCAAGTGACGGCAAGCAACGTTTATTAAGAAGTGATATTCTCCAATAGAAATCATTTGTGAGCTTTCTGTCTTTATGGTGGAAGAAAGAGAAAGAAGGGATCATGCTAGACAGCCAAAAATGCCAATGCAGTCCTAAATTGCATTAACAGAGGGATATAACCAAGATCAAGGGAGGTACTAATACCACTCTATAAAGCCTTAGTAAGACCACACCTAGAATACTGCATCCAGTTTTGGTCACCAAATATAAAAAAACTGTTGAGACTCTATAAAGAGTGCAGAGAAGAGCAACCAGGATGATTAGGGGACTAAAACATAGGAGTAAAACAGCTGATGCACGGCAATACGCTGTGGTGGGCGAATCAGCTGAACTACAAACCAGGGAAATATAGGACAGGGAAGAGCAGGGGTGGATGGGCAGGCCAACTGCTCACCGGAACTACCGGTTCACCCAAACTGGTCTGAACCGGCTGAATCATACCCCTGTATACAAGTTGTATACAATTATACAAGTTGTATATTTGAATAAGATGTATGGGATGTATAATTTCATGGGAGTTACAGGCTATCATGAAATTAAAATATGCTTGCTTCTTTGGAGGAAAGCTGTGGCAAACCTACACAGAATACTAAAAAGCAGAGACATCACCTTGCCAACAAAGGTCTATATAATCAAAGCTACAGTATGGGTTTCCCAGCAGTCATGTATGGCTGTGAGAGTTGGGCCATAAGGAAGGCTGAGCACCGAAGAATTGATGCTTTCAAAATATAGTGTTGGGGAAGACTTTTGAGGGTCCCTTGGACTGCAAGGCGATCAAATTAGTCAATCCTAAAGGAAATCAACCCTGACAGTTCTTTGGAAGGACAGATACTGAAGCTGAAGTTCAGGTATTTTTGCCATCAAATGAGAAAGGAGGACTCATTGGAAAAGACCATGATGTTGGGTAAGATTGAAGGCAAAAGTAGAATGGGATGGCAGAAGATGAGATGGTTAGAGAGTGTCATCAACACAGTGGGCATGAGTTTAGGCAAACTCCAGGGGAGAATGGAGAAGGGGCCTGGTATGCTATGGTCTGTAACAGGGGTCAGCAACCTGCTCTCTGGAGCCACATGTGGCTCTTTCATCTCTCTGCTGTGGCTCCCTGTTGCCAGTCGGCACCACAATTTTGAGGGGACTTTCCGGTTTGGGGGCAGGGGGGAAGCAGGGTGCACCAGGAGGAGACTCTATGATAAGGGGCAGGTTTTCCGTTCAACTCCACAATTGATAGGGCTTTCAGTTAGGACAGGTAGAGGGAAAAGGACGCCATGCTAGGAGGAGACTCTATGATGAGGAAACCAGACTTCTGGTTGGCTCCAGAATTGAACGGGGGTCTTCTGGTAAGGACCTATGAGACTCTTTGAGTGTTTAAGGTTACCAAACCCTGGTCTATGGGATCATAAAGAGTAGGACATGACTTAACAGCTGAACCATTTTGTCATTATCAAACAGTCCCGAAAATCTGGCACTATCCAGATGTATTGATTGCAATTTCCATCATACTCAGGCAGCCTTGATGGATTCTGTGCCATCAAATAATTATAAACTCCTAGGGACCACATATTTAGATTGTCTCCATTAACAACACATCCTTAACCTGTTTTTTTCCAGTATCCTGAAGGTGCACTCATCAACACCATAAGTGAATCCCTTCACCTTGCTGCGGGTCCTCCTCTTCTTCTCTTTCCTTCCACCTTTTCCAGCATGAGAAAATCCCTTTTCATGAGATCAAGCAGCCTAGACAAGCTGAATGACTGTTCCAGGAATGCCAGACTCTAATTTCAGTTCCCTCAGTCAGCCCAGAAGCTTTGCTAGATGACCTTCAGCTGTCAAATCTTAGGATAATATATCTTGCAGGGTTGTTCTGAAGAAAGAATGCAAGGGACATCCAAGCAATATTTCTTTCCTGAGACTCTGTGACCAGTGACTTAGATGGATTTGGGGGAAGGTTCATTCTACCAGGAGTCTCCTAGTTTAATCACTTCAGTTTCTAAGCAATTTGATAATCCCATAATTAAGCCTATGGAGAATAATTAGCACAGAATTACACATGGCCAGCAGGGGGAAGAAGAGCACTTGCTGAAGGCTGCTGATGGTTCATAAAAAGGTTTTTTTATAGGAACCGCCGTTTCATTTAGAAAAATGATTTAAAAAAAAGATTTCTGAAGACTTTGGCATCTCAATAATATGCTGTGATGGCTAAATATGTGGTATCAGTGCACACCAGGGAGCAATCGGCGAGCACAGGTTCCATTCCTGTAGTAAACTGCTTCTTCGGGGATTGGAAGGAAGATCCCCATCCAAAATCAATAAATCAATAAGGACCAAATGTGCTTAGTGGTCATAAAATGCTAAATGTTGGCAGACATCCACCTAGTAGTGCTTCTGGTTCCTGTAGTCAGTTCCTGTAATCAGTTTCTCCAGAGGAAAAAACTGCAGACTACAGGAACCAGGAGGGCTACTCAGGTCACCCCGAGGACACAGATAAACCTCCAAGAGCTTCAATGACCCTCCAAAAGGGTGCAAAATGCCTGTCAGGATTCCAAATGGCATCCCAAAGTAAATCAGAGTCCAAGACAAAATATTGCTCAAAGTTCCAATTTATTAAGAGAGCCATGTTGGTACATCTGCGAAAACCCAAATCTGAAAGCTTCCCGGTTTTCCTCATCTAGTTACAATATACAATAGCAGAGTTGGAAGGGACCTTGTAGGTCTTCTAGTCCAACCCCCTGCATGGGCAGGAACCTTATACCATTTCAGACAAATGGCTATCTAACATCTTTTTAAAGACTTCCAGGGTTGGGGCATTCACAACTTCTGGAGGCAAGCTGTTCCAGAGGTTAATTGTTCTAACTGTCAGGAAATTTCTCCTCTAAGTTGCTTCTCTCCTTGATTAGTTTCCACCCATTGCTTCTTGTCCTGCCCCCAGGTGCCTTGGAGAATAGCTTGACTCCCTCTTCTTTGTGGCACCCTCTGAGATATCGGAACACTGCTATCATGTCTCCCCTGGTCCTTGACAGTGGTTGAAAGTTCGAGTTCTTGCCCCCCACACCCACACGTCCATCACACGGTCCAATCTGCCACTGCTATGCTGGCAGTTCCACCCGTCCAGTTCCGGTCAGGTGCAAAGGTGCAGAGACAAAGGATGACCTTGGCTTTCTAGAAAGAATGTTGTTGTTGCTACACAGTATGTGACTCTTTACAATCCCCCCTCCCATTTTGCCACAATAGAAATTGCATAGCAGAATAATAGAAAGTGTGACAGGCCAAAGTCCCAGAAGAAAAGATGGGTGCAGGCCTGACATTGCCAGCTGTCTGCATGTAATATAAATCCTTCCATTCCCCACTATCCTGTCAGAGCTGAAGAAGCTTTTTGGATGAGAAGCAAAACGTCTTCAAAGAAAAAACAAGAAAGTCCTGTTGCCTCCTGAAAAAGCACCTTTGGGACTAATTCGGAAGTGGTTTGCCACTGCTTTCTTCTTTATTTTCTGGTCTACCTACATCACTGGAATGCTCATGTGGTTCCCAACCAACAAAGGTCAATTTTGCTTATTTTCTGAGATTCGCCGAGATGAAGCTTGATGTCCCTGTAGGTTTCTCTATGTATCCACAAGAAAACGTGGATACATAGACAGCTATTGCTAACATGGAGTTTAGAAACACAGAGCAAATATCAGGCACAATAAAGAACGAAGTGGATGAAATCTGCAAATATCTGCAGGATGCATAAAGCCTCTCTTGGAGCCGTTGAAGGCTCATGCCACCTCAATGGAAAACCGACACTTCTCCCAAAAGAACAAGCAGAAAAAATAGATAAACCCAGATGAAAATCAGTGGAATGCACAGCCTCCCCTCTTTGGGAATCTAAGGTTGCCGATTTCAGCTAAAATGTTTCCATGCATGCATCACACATGGGTGTCTCTCATATCCATCGGAAGCCATATTTAAATAATAAATAAAGCAGGGCTGAAGTTTTGTACTGAAAACAAAATTCATTTAAATTGAATTCCAAATTGCAGATTGAAATTTACATTTTCCTTTAAATTATAGAACTCCATTACATTAATTTCTTTTTCCCATTGGATACAGAGAATACGCAGCAAAAATGAGCTGCAAACTGTGGGATTCAAAGGCTAAGAAAGAAGAAAGGTTGGTACAAAAACTTTGATTCCTTCTCTAGGTGAAATCTGTGCACAAGACTTCGCTCCTAATGTGAATTTTAAATGACCTTGACGGTAATTAAAATTTCTAAGACTTAACTGGCACCACTTCACAAGCTAACATTGCAAAACTTAGACTGACTTGTAATTCACTTGCCATACTGGGAAGCTAGATAGAGTTCAGATCTTACGATTTAGTGTTTTCCTTATTTATTGATATGTAAATACACGCTTGAGAGCCAATTTGGAATAGAGGTTAAGGCACCAGGCTAGAAATAAGCTATTGGTTAAGAACCGGTTTAACTAGAAATAAACAAGTAGTTAAGAAATAAACAGGAAGTTTTAAAGAAGAGATTGGATAACCATTTGTCTGAAGTAGGGTGTAGGGTTTCCTGCCTAAACAGGAGGTTGGACTAGAAGACCTCCAGGTTCCTTTTCAATTCTCTATTCTATTCTGTTCTATTCTATTCTATTCTATTCTATTCTATTCTTCTCCTCTCCTATTCATTATGGAATCAGGTTAGAGATAAACTAAATATTGTGAATTCTAGTTTCTGCCTTAAACACAAAGCCAGTCACTTTTGATCAGTTCTAGGAAGGAGACAAGGGCAAATGACTTCTGAAACTATGTCAAGAAAACGTAGGAACTGGTCTAGGCAGTTGCCAGGAGTCTAAACTAACTTCAGTGTGTGCGAGCACAAACACAGAACCAAGGAAACATAGAATTTATGGAATTGCCTGTGAGCTAAAATTGTACCAATAAAAAATTAAACTGCACCAAATAAAAAACTTAAGAGGAAATACAAGGACAGCTAAACCTAAAATCTCAAAAACAGCACATTTTTAAAAGGATTCATATTATCCTCAGAGATTTTTAAAAAAAATCTAAACCATATTAACAAGTTAAAAGGCCTATTTTCTTAGCAGAACATATTTGCATGCCATTTGAGGCAAGGTCAAATGTAAATAAGGTTCACTCATAATGATTTACTTTTTATCTCTACATGGGGCTCCCCTTGAGGTGCACCCGAAGGCTTCAGCTAGTCCAAAATGCAGCCGCGCGGGTAGTTATGGGAGCCTCTAGGTTCTCCCATGTAACACCGCTCCTGCGCGAGCTGCATTGGCTGCCTGTCGTCTTTCGGGTGTGCTTCAAGGTGTTAGTTACCATCTTTAAAGCGCTCCATGGCAAGGGGCCTAGCTATCTGCGGGATCGCATTCTGCCCCATACATCCCTTCGACCGATTCGCTCCCACAGAGAGGGACTTCTCCGGGTGCCGTCCACTAGGCTGTGCCAGCGGGCGACGCCCAGGGGAAGGGCCTTCTTTGTGGCGGGCCCGACCCTCTGGAAAGACCTTCCCCCCGAAATCAGAACAACCACGGACCTTCGCTCCTTCCGACAGCTATTAAAAACACATTTCTTCCGTTTGGCTGGCCTAGGGTAATTCAAATTTTAAATTGTTAAGGGGTTTTTAGGTATAGTTTTAATTTTATAGAAGTTTTTAGCGCAGGGTAAGTTTAATTCGATTTTAATTTTGTACTTTGTCTGTTTTAATTGTTTTTTAATTCCATGTGCCCCGCTTCGAGTCCCTTCGGGGAGAGAGAGCGGTTTATAAATAAAATTTATTATCATTATTATTATTATTATTATTATTATTATTATTATTATTATTATTATTATTATTTTAAAGTACAGTTAGGAATAGAAGTTGTATTAATGCAGATACTACAGCAGATCTGCCTTTGCACTATTTTCATCATAAGCAAAGTAAAAGAAGCAAAAGGTTGGGATTTTTCCACATCTGAAATATCCTTTGAGGATTCTTTCCATAGTGGGACATGAGGGAGAGAGAAAGCAATGATCATTTCCACCTGAGTCATGTTCCATAGAAAGTGTGGGTGTATTGCCTCTCACCACCTGGGGAAAAAAGTCCCTATGTAGCTGTGATCACAACACTGTTGGCTTACCAAAAAGTGGTGATTGATAAACATGCTGGTTTTATATATTAATGGGGCTGTGATTTGAAAAAATACATTCCCGATTTTCTGCTTCTGTGTGCCAAGCAGGGGTGGGTTCCTAAGGGTTCGCACGGGCTCCCGCGAGCCCTTTCGTCAAATTTCCCGATCCCGAGCGATCCGCTTGGACCGGGGGACCTCGCGGATGGCATCGCCGGCAGCGTAGAGTCGCCGCTGCTTCACGCGGTATTCTGTGGACACAGTGACCGGCAGACAGAGAGAGGCAGAGAGAGAGAGGGAGGGAGGGTGGAAGGGAATCAGAATCTGACAGACACAGAGAGAATGACAGAGAGAGACAGGAAGGGAGGGGAGAGACACAGAGATAAGAGGGAGGGAGGAAAGAAAGGCAGGCACAGAGAGAGAATGATAGAAAGAGACAGAGAGGGAGGGAGGGAGAGAGAGATAAAGAGCCACAGTGAGAGACAGACAGACTCAGAGAGAGAGACAGAGAGAGACAGAGAGAAAGAGAAAGAAGGGAAGAAAGAAAAGAAAGAAAAAGAAAGTGGGACAGAGATGAAAGAGAACTTATGACCACAATTGAGGCCAAAATTTTGGTTGCTAAGCAAGAGCGTTGTTAAGTGAATTTCACCACATTTTCCTAGTTGGCCACGCCCACCCGGTCACATGACTGCCGAGCCACTCCCACAAAGCAGGCCACACCCACAGAACCTGTTCCAAAAATTTTGAAACCCACCCCTGGTGCCAAGCCTGAATGTCTTCATCAGTAGTGGGATTCAAATAAACAACTGGTTCGCCCAGGGTCTGTTTGACTGTCGTGAGAGAAATGGCCCAACCTGACCCTGCGCGAACCAGTTGTTAAATTACCCACCCACCCTGTTATCAAAGTGGATCCTGGGCGCTGCGCTGCAATGGAGAAACGGCAGTGGTTCAATTCAGCCGGTTCTATCTGGTTTGGACGAACTGGTAGTGGTGGTCGCAGGAGGCCCTGCCCACCTGCCCAAACATCATCACATCCCATTTTTGACACTCTGCACCTGCACAGAAAATACTGTGCGTGCTCACATTTGTGAACTGGTAGCGAAGGTAAGTTGATTTCACCCCTGAGAAATGGGCAATGGAGCGGCCAGCATAAGGGAAAGAGGAAGAGCAGAGAGAAGAAAGAGGGAAAGTGGCCTTCTAATTTCCTTGTGCCAGCTGCTCTGTTGCCCGTTTCTCCATTGCAGTTCAGCACAATGCCCACGATCTACTTTGATAGCAGGGGGGAAATTTAACAACCAGTTCGCTTGAACTGGTGCAAACTGGCTGAATCCCACCACTGGTCTTTATTCCAGCAGAAGGGGCATGGTGTGGAGAGCCCATTGGCTAAGAAATTCCAGCTGGTGGGGACCAGTAGAAGAGATTTTTCTGCCATGGCTCCTGCCCTTTGGAACATTGGTCCCATTGATATGAGATCCACCACTACCCTACTACTAGCACTGATTATTGTTAAATCCTCAGACTTACGACCGTGCCAGTAAGTCTGGTGAACTTTAAGCTACCGCATTCCTGAATGGAGCAAACAGCCACGTCTGATTGGCTAAGACGCGGCTGGCCGGATTCTGTCTAGTTAACTGAAACCATGTTGCAGTTGCCTTGCTGAAGGTTTCCCGCCTGAAAGCTGTATATAAACTGCTGTCAGGCGGGAGAGTTTTTGCCTGTAATGATTCTTGTGTACTTGTAGATAGTTGTTTAATAAATGTTGCTGTTTGGCTATGCCTGAGTCGGAATCCTTCTTCAAACTTAACAATTATGATACCTAATTTGGGCAATGAAACATCTGCAAGAAACAACCAAGCTCTGAGACCACCAAGGACCCCTCATTTCAACCCTGATCTGCACATATTCTCCTTTATTGGTACCCTTATTCTCTTGGCCTTCTAAAAGGACCTGAAAATCTGGCTTTGGCAACTGGCTTGGGGCCTCAATGGGGGCCTCCCTCTCTGGAGGTAATCAGTAGATTAGGAGAAGATCCAGTGGTGGGATTCAAATAATTTAATAAACGGTTCTCTGCCCTAATGATTTCTTCCAACAACCAGTTCACCAAACTGTTCAGAAAGTTAAGGCTGAATCCCACCACTGAGAAGATAACATCTCTAGCCTGTTCACATGTTGTTCACTTTTATGCGGTGTCTTCTTAATGTTACTATTTTAATTTAGTGCTTAATGTTTTTAATGCTCTGCATGTTTTATGTTTTATAACATTGTAAGCCATCCGGAGTTGCTAGACAGAGAGATGGGAGGCATATATGTTTAATAAATAAAATGAATACCCATATTTTTCGGACTATAAGACGCATCGGAGTATAAGACGCACCGTGATTTTGAAGAGGTAAATTTTTTAAAAAAGGTTTTGCACTCTGCAGGCCTCACAAACCCTCTGCATGCCTCATTTTTTGCAAAAAAAAAAAAGGGGGGGGAGGCCATGCAGAGGCTTTGGGAGGCTTGTGGAATGCTCCTTGGGGCTGGGGGGGGGCACAAATGAGCAAAAACTGTCTGTTTTTTGCTCGTTTTTGCCCTCCCCAACCCCCAAGAGCACTTTGCACGCCTCCCAAACTCTCTGCACATCCATTTTTCCAAAGAGGGCAGGGTTTTGGTAGGCCAAAAATTCTGTATTCAGTGTATAAGACGCACCCAGATTTCCACCCTCTTTTTGGGGGGGGGGGAAGGTGCGTCTTATACTCTGAAAAATACGGTACATAAAATGTGCAATTGTCCTTGCTGTGGACGCTCCCCATTTGATCAAAGGCCAGGTCTTTGCTCTCGGGTACTGAGTACTCCGTACCTCGTACTCCTATTGTATCTGCTTTCCTACTTTGCATACTTTCTTCTTTTTAAAGAGCTCGAGAGGCTCTCCCTGATTCACATTCTCCATCCAGATGGAATCTTGTCGCTTTCCAGATATGCCATCAGCCAGAAATGAAAGGGAGCTCACGGTGAGTCACAGGCTGAAGAGACAAGCTGGGAGGGATATGGAAAAAATGAATGAAGCATGTGTGAGAAAGACAACAGCAGCTGGGCTGTGTTCCATTTATGCCCGGGGGGAAATTGAGCAGGGGGAGTTACAAATGAAGCTGAGATTTTTGGGGAGACATCTTGCAAATGCTTAATCATGCCCTATTTACTAAAAACAACCTTGATTCGATGCAGGGGAAAGCTGAGAAGGTTACAGTGGGGGGAGAAATGCTTATAATACGATAGAAACACCCAGCCCACTAGTTAAGGTGAGTTTGCAAAATAAATAAAAGAGGGAGGTCAGAAAATGAATAGGGGGTGGGTGGGGTGAATCCAGTGGTGGGTTCTGGGTCCCATTGCAACTGGTACACTGCAATGAGGCCGGGTGTCCACTACATGCACGTGCCCAGCACGCGCATGCGTACCCACTGCCTGCGACACTCCAGCTGCTCAGCGGAGCATCGTGCAGGCGCCGTACCCTCCATGCACATGTGCAGATGGCCCAGTTGGGTCAAATACAGGTAAGGAGAGCGGGCGGGCGGGTGCGCTCTCTGGAGCACCGCACCGAAACGGGACCTGGTGCTCCTAGCAGGGACCAGTATGCCCGTACCAGGGTATAGCGGTCGTAACCCACCACTGGGTGAATCCACTAGTTTCCCACAATTATGAAGCCAATTCTCCATGTATAGATGCCTGGAGCAGTGGTGGGTTTCTGCAGGCTCGCACCTACTCGCGAGAGCCGGTTGGTGAAATTTAGAGAACCGGTGAGAGGGGGTTCCACTGGTGTACCTGGAAGTAAATCTGGCCCGCCACTGCCAGTGACCCAACGGGAAGGAAAGGAAAGGAAGGAAGGAAGGAAGGAAAGAAAGAAAGAAAGAAAGAAAGAAAGAAAGAAAGAAAGAAAGAAAGAAAGAAAGAAAGAATTAATTTATCATCACAATTTAGTCCAAACTTTTGGTTGCTAAGCAAGAGCGTTGTTAAATGAGTTTCACCACATTTTAAAAGGTGGCCACTCCCACCCTGTCACATGACTGCCAAGCCACGCCCACAAAATAGGCCATACCTACAGAGTAGGTTCTAAAAAATTTGAAACCCACCACTGGCCTGGAGCTATGTCCCCGTGTCTCTGAATCTCAATTGCTAGTGGTGAAACAATAGGGGGGAAACTCTTTTAAGTGGCGTGGGACTTCTAGCTGAGAAATGTACAGACTTACGACTACAACTGAGCCCAACAATTTATGCTGAGACATTTGTTAAGTAAGTCTCCATTTTACGACCTTTCTTGCCCCACAGTCGTAGAGTGAATCATTGCAGTTGGTAAGTTGGCAACACGATTGTTAAGTGAATCTGGCTTCCCCCTTGACTTTGCTCAGGAGAAGGTCCCAAAAGGAGATCATGTGACCCTGGGGCACTGCAACCCTCTTAAATAGGGAACCAGTTGCCAAGCATTCAAATTTTGATCATGTGACCAAGGGGACACTGCAACAGTTGTAAATGTGAAAAACGGTCACAAGGTTTTCAGTGCTATTGTAACTTTGAATAGTCACTAAATGAACTGTTGTATGTCAAGGACTACCTCTATACGTTTCTCAGCTAGATGCTGAATTTATTTTTTTGTTTGTTTGCTTGTTTGGAAATTTATATTGCCACCTATTCACACATTCCTGTTGTGGGCTGCCAGCGGCCAGCACAACTGGCAGCAGAGTCAGACAGTGAGGAGGTTGGGGAGGAGCATGGGCCAGTCCTGGAGGTGGGGAAGGCTCGGACGAGGGCTCTGTGTTAGAGACAGAGACCGGGCCGAGACTGTCTGGCAGTGATCAGGTGCCTACGGAGCTAGACAGCAGTGAGGCAGAGGAACAGCTGGAGCCTGTTCCCAGTATGTGCATGTGCATAGCTGCTAGAAGAAAAGAACAACTCAAAAATCAGGGTCGACTTGGGAGTAAAGTCACAAGGGGAAGGTGATTGGCCCCTCCCATAGGAAATAAAAGAGGAGCGAAAAGGGAGTGGGCTTTTGCAGGAAACAATTGGTTCGTTTATTCATTTCAGGAGTGTGAAGATCTGTCCGTGAATCTCAGAGACTCTGTGCCAAGTCTTTCCTTGCACAGCACCTCATTGGGAAAAGATTTACATGGCAGCTTTCCATGCTAGATAAGGTCTGTGGTCATACCGGCCTTTTGCTGAATGTGAATGAGAGGAATTCACAGTCATTAGATAAAAGGGGTTTTGCCGAGACCAGGAATCTGCTTTATGCTTTTTGGGGAAGCCTCGGTCAGAACAGTTGTACCTTTGAAAGGTCGCTAAGTGAACTGTTCAGTCAAGGACCACTTAAGAACATAAGAACAGCCTTGCTGGAACAGGCCACAGCCCATCCGGTCCAGCATTCTGTCTCACACAGTGGCTCCCCATTTGCTTCAGGGTCTTCCCAAGCAGATGTCTTCACCTGCTTATGATTCCCTGCAAATGGCATTGAGAGATATCCTGCCTATCTCTCCAACCCGGAGGGTGTCCTTAGGCATCCATAATGATAGCCATGGATACCCTTGTTCTCCATGAACTCGTCTAATCCTTTCTTAAAGGTGTCGAGGCTGACAGCTGTCACCACTTCTTCTGGCAGGGAGTTCCATAGACCAGTGATCCTCTGGGTGAAAACGTACTTCCTCTTATTTGTTTGAGGTCTAGCTTCCAAAAGTTTCATGGAGTGCCCCCTAGTTCTAGTGTTGTGCGATAGGGAAAACAGTTTTTCCTTTTCTACTTTGTCCACACGGTGCATGATTTTATAGACTTCAATCAGGTCACCTCTCAGGCGCTGTCGTTCAAGAGTGAAGAGGCCCAGCCGTTGCAGCCTCAGATGGTAAGGAAGGTGTTCCAGCCCCCTAATCATTCTGGTTGCCCTCCTCTGCACCTTTTCCATTTCCATAATATCCTTCTGAAGGTATGGTGACCAGAACTGTACACAATACTCCAGATGGGGCCTCACCATAGATTTATAAAGAGGCATAATGACACTTGTAGTATACATTTGGCAGCTAGAGGCTAGATGAGGTCGTTTGTTGGCTATCTCCAAAATGTACGTGATTTGATAAAGAGCAAGGCAATCAGCCTAACCATTTATTAGCTGAGACCCATGCAGTGAGTAGCCTTTGGTTGAAGATAAGCCACTCATTATATGAGGGAGACAATTTCTCTGTCTTTGCACCTTTTCCCCTTGCATGTAGGCCTGAGGTCCAAACACCTCATTACTGGTAGTCCTCGACTTACAACTATTCCTTTAGTGACCACTGAAAGATACAACAGCACTGAAAAAAGTGACTTACAGCCAGCCCTTGCTCTTACAACTGCATCAGCACCCTCATAGTCACATGATCGGAATTCAGGCCCTTGGCAACTAGCATGTATTTATAATGGTCGCAGCTTCCTTGGGTCACATGACTTCCATTTACAATCTTCCCAGGCAGCCTCCGACAAGCAAGGTCAATGAGAGAAGTACACTGAGAGCTTATGAACCGGAGACAAACTCCTTGGGTGGCCAATCACATTTGACCAATAAAGAATTCTATTCTGTTGTGTTTCAGCCCAGTCTAGTCCATTCCCTTATCAACCATGTAATTCACTTAACAACTGTAGTGAACGACCTACCTCCCGACCTTCGCACTACCTCGGACCTCCGCCTCTTCCGCCAACGTCTTAAGACGCACTTATTCCAACAAGCCGGCCTGGGATAGCTCCCGTTTCTGACTTTTTATACTTAAATTATAATTTGATAGGGTTTTTAAATGGGTTTTAGCACGGATTGAATAATTTAACAATATTTTAATGATGTATATTGTATTTATTGTGGTTTTAAATCATGCCTGTGCACCGCCCTGGGTCCTAACAAGGAGAAGGGCGGGGTATAAATTCGAATAAAGTAAAGTAAAGTAAATTTGCTTACTGTGACAAAATGATGTAAAATTGGGTGCGACTCACTTAACAACCATCTTGCTTAGCAACAGAAATTCTACTCTCAAACGCTACCATTAGTCAAGGACTACCTAAAGGCTTTCGAAATTGGAAGGCTGACACCTTTCAAGTCCTCTAAAAATATTCAATTCACACCTTCAGGCAGGCTTTGGGTTACTAGATCAGGAATGGAAAAATCCAGATGATCCCTAGATGGCAGCGAAGAGTTTGGTTTTTTGCCACGTAGAATTGGTACCACTAGGAAGGACCTCAGAAGAGGATGAAGAAAAGAGAGGGAGGGCAAGCCAGGCCCATCCACTTTTATCATTAACTCCAACTACTGGTAGCATGTGATCCAACACCCAAGAAATTAAAGGCTTAGCCCAGGGGTCTGCAAAGTTGGCTCTTTTAAGACTGGTGGACTTCAACTCCCAGAGTTCCCCAGCCAGCATAGCTGGCTGGGGAACTCTGGGAGTTGAAGTCCACCAGTCTTAAAAGAGCCAACTTTGCAGACCCCTGAAGCCCTTGACCATTTCTCTCCCCCCCCAAAAAAACCTTCTACCTTCTACATTCCTAACTGACCACTCCTGCCCATGCTTTTTCCTTTTTTGACCTTTTTCCTTTTTTTATTAGTCTAAGGGCTATTGCTATTCGTTCACAATATAACATGCAATCCTACAAAAGCAAATTCATAGGAAAAGTAGGGGAAGGAAAAAGGAAGGGGAAAAGTGTAGAAAAGAAGGGGAAAAGAAAGAAAAGGCACGGACTTCCGATTCCCTTCGATGCAGTAGAATAAGAAAGTAACATCAAACGTCAACTTTTCACTTTCATGTAATCGTATAAAACGAGCCATTTCTAATACAACAGATTATCTCAGCGGTAAAACCCAAAATCAAAGTTTCATTCTCCCCCTCCCCACTTCAAACAGAAACTCCAGAAGTAGAAACGAAAGCAATTGTGTTTTTCTCTTTTATCAAAGCAATCAATTTAGCCATTTCTGCTAACTCCATCAACCTTTGCAGCTATTCATCCATTGTGGGAATTGAAGCCCATACTTTTCCCTGAAATGTTCATGCAACACAATTCTCTTACTGAATAAACCCAATATTGCGTAGGAGATGACCAGGCTGAGCCCAAGGGAGGAGTCAAGCACATCATCAGTCTCACGTCCTTTGGGGGTGCAGATCAGTGGTGGCATTCTTTTTTTTAATTATTACTGGTTCTGTGGGTATGGCTTGATGGGCGTGGCATGGGTGGGTGGGTGTGGCTTGTGGGCATGGCAGGGGAAGGATACTGCAAAATCCCCATTCCAGTGGTGGGTTTCAAATTTTTTTAGAACCTCTTTTGTAGGTGTGGCCTGCTTTGTGGGAGTGGCTTGCCAGCCATATGACCGGGTAGGAGTGGCTTGCCAGCCATGTGACTGAGTGGGAGTGGTTTGGCAATCATGTGACTGGGTGGGCGTGGCCAACTTGTAAAATGTGATGAAACTCACAACTCTCTTGCTTAGCAACCAAAATGTTGGCTCAGAAACTCTAGCATTTGTTTAAGCAAGTCTTAAAGCTGTCAAATTACAAGACCCTTGCACCTTTTAGGGGGAAAAAACCCCAGGGGTGTTCAAACCTGACAGCTTTAGGACTTGTGGACTTCAACTCCCAGAATTCCTCCTCTCGCTCTTCATCTGGATGATGTGCAGATGGGCGGGGGGAGGGAGCTGGAACAGGTTCTAAACGGCACTGTAGATTTGTGGAACCTCTTCTATAGAAGAAATTACAACTGGCAGGAACCCGGCCTAGGATAGTCTCTCTGTCTTTGGGTTTTTTTAATGGGGTAGCATATTTTTAGCGAATTTTTAGCACAGGGTTGGTTTAATCGTTTTTTATGAAATGTATGTATTTTTTGACTGTTTTTATTCTGCCTGTGCACCGCCCCGGGTCCCTGTGGGGAGAGGGTGCGGTTTAAAAATAAAATTATTATTATTATTATTATTATTATTAACCCACCCCTGCCCCATTCCTTCCCCACCCCACTAACCTGCTTTCCAGCTCCATTCTCCTGCACAAGGCAACAAAGAACATCAGCTGGGAGGCAGCGGGGGCGGGTCCAGCCTATTTGTTGGTTCCCCAAACTACTCAAAATTTCTGTTACTGGTTCTTCAGAACTGTCAGAACTGGCTGAATACCACCTCTGGTGCAGATAGCTAACAATCTGAATTGGTCTTTCCACACATCATCCTTAATGAAGCGTGCAAATCAGAATCTGCATTTTTTTGCATCAGATGAGGAGAGCACATCTTTCTCCTTCTGTCCTGGCCACTTTTTACAGAAGCACGACTGAAAGCATTTTAACAAACTGCATCATGGTCTGGTTTGGTGGCAGCAGTGCCTCAGATAGAAAGTCCATACAGAGAGTGGTAAGGACAGCCGAGAAGATTATAGGAAGTTGGCTTCCTTTTTATTCAGGCTGCTGCTTATAAGCGCTATGTGCTTAGAGCTCAAGGCATTGTTAGAGACCCCACACACCCACTTTACGACCTGCTTCTGTTGCTCCCCTCTGGGAGGAGGTTTTGAAGTATTTCTAACAGGACTATCAGATTCTGTAACAGCTTCGTTCTCTATGCCACCCGCCTGGTAATCTTGCAATACATCCAAACTAGACTATGTTGTTTCTCTGTGTCATATGATATATGTGGCTATATGCATACTTTTGTATTTATTTATTTTGTCATGTTGCTGTAGCGTATATTGGAGGTGGAGACCCTTGGAGAACTGTATGCAATGAAATTACATTGTAATGTATGCTGATTAGTGTATATTCAAGTGACAATAAAGTTATTCTAAGTCTAAGACTTGAATTCTGTTGACTCTTATCTACTGCCAATTTGCTTTGCCCATTAGTAGTTCATTCTCTTGTAAAGTGTTAACATGTCATAAACCTATATTCATTTGAACGGCCTTGACAATTTTGGAACTGCACAATTAACTGGCTCAAAAACACACTGAGCCATTAAAAGTTTGTTGAGCAAATACAGCCCTTCTATTTGTAACTAAGCACATGTTCTGGGAATAGGAACACCTGCAGAGCACATGTAAAGACTAATGTGGTTCATATATTCTGATAAGAGGTAACAGAATTTGTTCAGTTTTGGGTTTAGCATTTAGGTGAATTCAGCCACTGTGGGTTAGCCTCCTTGATTCATGGTAGCCTTGCCCTATTTGGCACTTTCTAATAATAGAACAACAGAGTTGGGAGGGATCTTGGAGCAGTGATGGGATTAAATTTTTTTTTACTACCAGTTCTGTGAGCATGGCTTTTTGGGCATGGTGTGGCTTTTTGAGCATGGCTTTGCGGGCAGAAGGATACTGCAAAATCCCCATTCCCTCTCCACCCCACTCTGCTTTCCACCTCCATTCTCCTGTTCAGGGCAACAAAAGAAGATCGGCTGGGAGGCTGCAGGGGTAGGTCCAGCCTATTTGCTGGTTCTCTGAACTATTCAAAATTTCTGCTACTGGTTCTCCAGAAGCTGTCAAAACTGGCTAAATACCACCTCTGCCTTGGAGGTCATTTAATCCAATCCCCTACTCAGACAGGAAACCCGATTACTATTTCAGACAAATGGTTATCCAACGACTTCTTAAAAACTTCCAGGGTTGGAGCACAACTTCTAGTGACAAGTCATTCCACTGATTAATTGTTCTAACTGTCAGGAAATTTCTCCTTAGTTCTAAATTGCTTCTCTCCTTGATTAGTTTCCACCCATTGCTTCTTGTCCTACCCTCAGGTGCCTTGGATGCCTAGAAAGATGCTGTTTCTAGATGCCATTGTTGGGGCTGTCTCATTTTAAAATTGGAAGTCATCAGATTGGAGGAGGTTGATTCATTGCTCAGTATATTACATGAGCCCAGTTAACTATGTTTTATTCCTTAAAATCTGATTAAACTAGCCATAGGTTAGCATGATGTATGATCAATTAGATTACATCTTGTTTCTGCAGGAGCTCATTAGGCAGTGACAGGGAGCTCCCCATGTGAAACAAGATATGAGGATAACAATTCCTGTTTCTATTCTAGTGTGATCTATTGTTCAACAATAGATCACACAATTAATCTATTTTTCATTTTCAGCATTAATCTATTTATTAATTAATGTGATTGCTTCTTTTTGTTTACTTGGGAATGTTCTAAGGGGGAGAGAGAGAGAGAGAGAGAGAGAGAGAGAGAGAGGGAGGGAGAGAGAGAGAGCGCCTTTAAAGGATCTTGAATCAAGTTTATATCGCTACCAAGCGGCCCCAAAACTGAGGGAAACAAGGAAGCAGTGGTGGGATTCAGCTAGTTCGCACCTATTCAGAAGAACCGGTTGTTAACTTTCTAAGCAGTTGGGAGAACTGGTTGTTGGAAGAAAGCTCCTTTTGTTTTTTTTCCCACTTTACAGAGCTAATCCTGTAAGGAAGGCAGGAAGGAAACATTCTGGTGTTGTTTCTAGCCTAATCTTGATTGCCCTGCTTACAGAAACTGCCTCTCTGGTTAACCCTTATTACATTGTAACAGCTAAGACGAAGTGCCCATCGACCTGAGTGACGTTGAGTTGGCCACCCCCACCCAGTCACATGACCACCGAGCCACACCTACCCAGCTCGAAGGAGAAGCGAGAAGCAAAATCAGAGAAAAAAGAGAACGTTATGGATATTAGTTGCCTAGGTTGGTTGATGATATGCAGCGTTTGGTTTCTGAAAGGTGCAACACGAAATGAAAGCTTTAGAAATGAGTTGGAAGATGACTCCTACAATTCCACGCATGACCTGACTTTAAACAAAAAGACAGAGAAACGAAGTGTTTAAAAAAAATGCAAGGCAACAAAAAAAGGGCAAAATGAGTATTTGTGGCTCATTTTTGCTTTTGCTAGAAAAAAAAGACCCAACTCCCCAGGGATCTGCTGAATGAAGCTACCAATCACAGCTACATTAAAACAGATAGGGTGGCTTTAACAGCTCCCTCCTTCTTGTTGGTAGTGATGCCTTAATTGGGCCATGATGAACCTAATTACAAATGCCAGTTTCCTCCAGCAGAGGTTCTTGGGTGTTTCATTGCTTTTTTTAATTTTTATTTTTTTACAGGTACTATGAGAGTACTGCAACACTAAATCCAGGGTAGGTGTCACCTTTGGCTCTCTTAGTGATTTGCAATGTATTTATTTCATTCAATTTAGCTGCTGTCGAAACTCCAAAGTTACTCCAGGCAGCTGACAATACAATAAGCAATACAAGCATGATACGGAACATAACAAGACAAGAACCCAGACACTTGATACAAAAAAAGACCACACCTAGAGTATTACATCCAGTTTTGGTCACCACACTATAAAAAAGATGTTGAGACTCTAGAAAGAGTGCAGAGAAGAGCAACCAGGATGATTAGAGGACTGGAGGCTAAAACATACGATGGACAGTTGCAGGAACTGGGCATGGCTAGTCTAGTGAAAAGAAGGACCAGGGGAGACAGGATAGCAGTCTTCCAATATTTGAGGGGCTGCCACAGAGAGGAAGGGGCCAAGCTGTTTCCAAAACCACCTGAAGACCAGAAAAGGAAGAATGGATGGAAACTGAACAAGGAGAAATTCAACCTGAAAATAAGGATAATTTTTCTGACAGTGAGAGCAATCAACCAATGGAACAGAAGTTGCCTTCGGAAGTTGTGGGAGCTTCATCACTGGAAGCTTTCAAGAACAGATTGGACTGCCATCTGTCAGAAACAGTGTAGGGTCTCCTGCTTGGGTGGGAGGTTGGACTAGATCACTTTCCAACTCTGTTAACCTGTTAAAAACATAGACATAAACCACATCCACCCTGGGGGTCCAGCTATCTTAACACAAAGCCTGGGAGAAGAACAAAACACCAGCAGGATGGGATCCCCATGGATTTGAGAAGGAATCTCATTCCAGAGGGCAGGCGCTACAAAAAGAAACTGGGTCCTGCTCCCTGGGTCAAGATAGATGACCATGTTTAATCAAAGAGATCCAGACCACAGCAGGCCTGCCAGGCTGTATCAGCCAGATAGAAGCCATGGGAGGTAGATGCATAACTCTGTGGGGGATTCCTCCTCTTTGATTGGAGGCAACCCTTTTGCTGTTGCATATCATTAAAGGAATTTCGCTCAAGGAGCTTCTCATCTCCAATGGACTTAATTGGGCATCCTCTCCTGGAACCACAGTCCAATCACCTGAGTTACAAATCTGACTCTTCAAATAACCTGGCCCTATGCCAGGGGTCTGCAAAGTTGGCTCTTTGAAGACTGGTGGACTTCAACTCCCAGAATTCCCCAGCCACCCTAGCTGGCTGGGGAATTCTGGGAGTTGAAGTCCATCAGTCTTCAAAGAGCCAACTTTGCAGACCCCTGTCCTATGCCATGGAGGGGCTGCACCAGTGGTGGGTTTCAAATTTTTTAGAACCTACTCTCTAGGTGTGGCCTATTTTGTGGGCGTGGCTTGGCAGTCATGTGACAGGGTGGGAGTGGCCACCTTTTAAAATGTGGTGAAACTCATTTAACAACGCTCTTGCTTAGCAACCAAAATTTTGGACTCAATTGTGATGATAAATTCTTTCTTTCTTTCTTTCTTTCTTTCTTTCTTTCTTTCTTTCTTTCTTTCTTTCCTTCCTTCCTTCCCTTTCCTTTCCTTCCCGTTGGGTCACTGGCAGCAGCGGGCCAGATTTACTTCCAGGTACGCCAGTGGAACCCCCTCTCACCGGTTCTCTAAATTTCACCAACCGGCTGTCGCGAGTAGGTGCGAGCCTGCAGAAACTCACCACTGGGCTGCACCTCAAAACATGAATTAATCAGATTCGTAGCCTTTAGGGCTTTATATAGTATCATCTCCTTCACTATCAGTATAACAAGGACCAACAACCTGATCATTATCACACTAGGGCCATGATGGCGAACCAGTGGTGGGTTGCAGGCGGTACGCCCCGGTATGGGCTTACTGGAGCCTGCCCGGAGCACCGGATACTGTTCCAGTATTGTGCTCTGTAGGGCCCGTGCGCCCGCCGGAGATCCTTACCGGTCTTTTAAGTCTTTGGCACTTACGCGCTTGCACACAGCATATGCAGCGCCTGCGTGACACTCCACTGAGTAGCTGGAGCATTGCAGAGGCTCGTGGAGGCGCTAAGAAGCATGCGTGCGCAGCGCCCGTCCTCGTGGATGCTGCTGGGCCAGTTCCAAACGTACCGGAACAGAATCCGGAACCCACCACTGTGACGAATCTATGGCACCCGTGCCAGAGGTGGCACACAGAACCCCCTCTGTGAGCACCTATGCCATCGCAGGCTGCTCTTCTGGTTTCCAGCCAGCTGCTCTTTGCGGGCACCAAAGCACCAAAAAAGCCCTGAAAATAGTCTGAAATGGCCTGAAAAACGGCCCAAAAATAGACTGTTTTCTAGCCATTTTTCGGGCCAATTTTTGAGCCGAAAACAGCCCAGAAAACAGCCAAAAAACAGGCATGCTAGTCCTTGGATTCCCAGTGCACGCACATGCACGCATACACATACATGCATGTGCATTCCGGTTTGGGCACTCGGTGCCGAAAAAATTCGCCATCACTGCACTAGAGCCTTGTCAAAAAAAAAAAATGTAAAAACTCAACATGGGCTCTACTCTTGCAAGACTTTGCAATCTTATCTCAGATTCCACCTGTTCTTGGTGTCCTTGCTGAAATCTCTTGCAATCTCCTAAAATACTAGAAGGGGCAAGATTTGGCAATCTCTCCCAATTTCCGAGAGGCTTATTTTCTAAAAACAAAACCAAACCAAAACTAACATGTTTAATTCTGCTTTTTTGTAGACATCTAGATGAGCTGCTGTGGGTATGTTGCAATCTATTGCGTGGCATCACACAAGCTGCTGTGGAACAGAAACCCCCTGCTGGTGCTTTTTCTGCTGGGAAGCCAGCTTGGAGTCACAAGGCTGGCAGGAAATTCCTTCCTAATCAGATTCTTTCTCTGTATCATTGCGGATGATGTGAATTTAAGCCTAAATGACAAGGTGTGAGAAGATAAGAGAACACAGATCAAGGAAGCCTTTATGGGCAATTTACTACTACACATCAATTTAAAACAGTTGCGAGAAAAATAATTGCAGTTGACAAATTCAGCAAGTAGTATGTGGAAGAAAAAAATTGCATTGCTTTGACCTAAGGGGGGAAAAATTATGAACATGCCAACAACTTCTTGCTGTAAAATGTGGGAGGATATACAACATTTGTTCCTTTTGCCTCCACCCTCTAAGGATTGGAAGGAATGTAATTAATTTTTCAGACCATCTTTCCTTAATATAGCACACTGTAACTGCGATGGATTAAAGCTCCCATCCTCCCCAGCTAGCATGACCATTGTGTGTGTGTGTGGGGGGGTTGCATTGCAACACTGTGGGAGAATACCAGATGGAGGAAAGCTGCTTCAGACTACATATCTTTAACTAGCTGGATAACTGTGCTTGGTGATGAAACTATGTGATCGGGCAATGCAGGACAAATATGGTTCACTCCAATTCAACCCGTTGGCTCAGTGGTGGTCGGTGATTGCAACACATAAGTGTTGTGGCCCAGCCGGCTCCGGATGAGCTGCTGACGGACTCTTCTAGCGAAGAGCCCTATGAGTCTGCTCTGGAGGAGGAGGGAGGCCTGGAGGAGGGCTCAGCATCAGAGCAGGACCCAGAGAGGCTAGTTGGCCACCAGGAGGCGTCTGGGTCATGGAGCAGTGTGGAGGATCAAAGGCAGTTTGTCCATGATGCCAGATTGAGCAGGGCTGAGAGGCAGAGGCAACAATTACATCCGAGGCAGGCTCACAGACAATGATTAAGAGCCAGGTGGTTGCTGAGTGGCCCCTCCCAAGAGAGCTTATAGGTGAGACGTTGGGAGGGGACATTTGCAGGAAGCAACCGATTGAACTTCAGTATTTCAGAAAGCCTGAGCCTTTTAGTCGTGTTTGGGATTATGTGAGTTATCTGGGCTCTTAGCCAAAGTATTCGCTTATCTCGTAATTAAGCAGTAGCAAGCAGTCAAGCCTGTGTGCGGGGTGATTCAACCCGTGGGACAGAACATATAAGGGAATATTACTCCCGCGGCCTTGAGTCCGGGAGTAGTTCCATAGGTAGAAGGCATAGACGTTTTGATGAGGTACCCACATTTAGTGCTGTAAGGAGCCCTAGCCCACTCTTGAGTGAAGGAATGGAACGTCTGCCAGTTTGAACTGAGGTAGCGGAATGTGAGGCAACTGGCAGTTGGAACAGAGCTCTTTTCAAGTGGGGAGGGGGAGTAGAACTCCTTAGCATCAGAGTGTGTTAATTACTGTATAAGAAATACTAATGATCTGGTGGTCATTTCAAAAAACCCTTTCTTAGCCAGCACCTAGAAGCCAAGAGGAACGTACATGCCAACTTTCAAGTTTGTAGGCTTTACGATTCTGGAGATTTTGCGATGAGTGAGTGGTATTTGGCTTTTATATAGATAGATAGATAATGCTGTAATGTGATATAAAAGTTCAATGTGTAAAACAACTCTCACCAGCCTGATGCTGTTTTGGAACATTATTTGCTTGTTTGCTTACATTTTGAAATCATTTTGATCAGTGTTTCTCAAACTTGGCAACTTCTGCTTTAACAAAGCAGAATTAGATTTGAGGAAACAAAACAACCACTTCACAAATGCGTGGCACAACACAGGAGAACAAACCCATCAGGACAAAACTCAGCAGTCTATCTGCATCTGAAAAACAAAGCTCACCGTTTTTAAAACAGCAAAGTTCACATTCAGGACAGAGAAGACCACTGCTCTGAAAGAGGGGTCAAAGAGGCCATCTACATTAAGTAGAGTAGCCCTCTCTCAACAGGGGGGGGGGAATAAAACACCACCTATCTCCTGTCTACACCACTGTCCTTTCAGCAGTCTCAAGAAGGTTCCACACCCATTTGCCCTCTGATTCAGGTGACTCTGAAGCAGTGGTGGGTTTCTGCAGGCTCGCACCTACTCGCGAGAGCCGGTTGGTGAAATTTAGAGAAGCGGTGAGAGGGGATTCCACCGGCGTATCTGGAAGTAAATCTGGCCCGCCGCTGCCAGTGACCCAATGGGAAGGAAAGGAAAGGAAAGAAGAAAGGAAAGGAAAGGAAAGGAAAGGAAAGGAAAGAAAGAAAGAAAGAAAGAAAGAAAGAAAGAAAGAATTTATCATCACAATTGAGTCCAAAATTTTGGTTGCTAAGCAAGAGGGTTGTTAAATGAGTTTCACCACATTTTAAAAGGTGGCCACTCCCACCCTGTCACACGACTGCCAAGCCACGCCCACAAAATAGGCCACACCTACAGAGTAGGTTCTAAAAAATTTGAAACCCACCACTGCCCTGAAGTTACAGATAAACCTCCTCAATCACCGCAACCAGATGACTGCAAATAATATACCGTGTTTTTCAGACTATAAAACGCACCGGAGTATAAGACACACCTTAGTTTTTGGGGAAGAAAATAGGGGGGGAAATTCTGCCTACCAAGGAATTCATCTGGCTAGCACCCTTAGTCTAGTCAGCTTCAGCACATATGTTTGCTGGTTTTGAGCACGCACACTTTTTATCCCCTGATTGGGGATAAAAAAACAGCTTCTAAAGCACAGCTGATCCTCGGAGAGAAGCAATGAAGCACAGCTGATCTTCGGAGGGAGCAGCCATGAGAAGAGTAGGCAAAGCATGGAAGATCCCTTCACTCATTAGCGCCTCATTAGGGCTGAAAAAAAGCTTTGAAAAAGCTACATTCGGGATATAAGACGCACTCAAATTTTCAGCTTCTTTTAGGGGGGGAAAGTGTGTCTTATACTCCAAAAAGACAGTAAATCCTTCCATTCCCCACCACTCAGTCAGAACTGAAGAAGCTTCTTGGATGAGAAGTGAAACGTTTTCAAAGGGGGGGAAAAACCAAGGAAGTCTCGTTGCATTTTAAAAACTACCTTTGGAACAATCATGACCTAGATGGTTGAGAATCTCCATAAACATTTCTTCTCCTCCTTCCCCAAGGTCATTCACACATTCCATTACATCATCAAATAACCCATATAAAAAATTCTCAAGTTTAACCCCTCTCCAGTGTGCAGGAAAAAACATGTATGTAACACATACTAGAATTCAGTTATGATATAGAACAACTATATAGGATTCATATGATATAATCAGAAAGTTTAGACTGTGAAACTGTACATAACTCTTGTTTTAAATAAGTGCGAGTAAACCCTAGATAGATGATAGATGGATGAATGGATGGATGGAAGGCCTTCTCTGTGGTGGGCCCAACCCTCTGGAACAACCTACCCCCCGATCTCAGAATAACTACGGACCTCCGCACCTTCCATCAGGCTGGTCTGGCCTAATTTATTTTACCTAGCCTATAGTCTGTACCTTAAATTGTTTTAATTGGTTTTAAATGGGGTAGAGTTTTAATGATTCTAAATTTTAGCGCAGGAATAATTTATTTAATTTGGTTTTAATTATTTATAATTGTGATATTCATATATTTTAATTTCCTGTGCACCGCCCCGAGTCCCTTTGGGGAGAGGGAGCGGTTATATAAGTCTAAATAATAAATAAATAAATGGATGGATGCTCAGTTATTATGACTTACAGTGTTCTGGGGACATGTGATCCTCTTTCCTGACCTTATGACAAGCAAAGTCAGTGGGGAAGCCAGATTCATTTAACAACCGTATTACTACTTTAACAACTGCAGTGATTTACTTAACAACTGAAGCAAGTCAGGGCTTAATGGGGCAAAACTCGCTTCACATCGTCTCACTTAGCAACAGAAATTTTGGACTCAATTGTGATTGTAAGTCGAGGACTATCAGTAATATCTTCTCTCTTACATAAATTCTATCCCGCAAGTCACAGCGGTTGTCACAGATGCAAAATCCATCAGGTTTTATCCTCCAATAATAAATTCATGGGATAATGCCTGCAATGAGTGAAACCTAGATGAATTCCATGATGATGGTAGCGTTCTGATAATTCAAGAATGGCTAGAGAACATCCTAACTAGGTGTGTGGAAAGGGCATAGCCCAGAACTTGCAAATAAAAATGCATTCAAATAAATATAAAAACAACTCTTTTCGCACTATGATTCTTTACAGAAAATCTAAGACTGTGTTTACACAACATGCATATTTATTCATAGTTACCATGGTTTATCAAATTAACCTAATTTAAACAACCGCGTGGGCTGGGGCAAAATGTATTCAGTGCAGAGAGGTAGTATGTTAAGCAAGGGTGGTGAGTTCTGCTATATTTAGTTTGTAGGCTTGACACAACCTGCTAAGTCACAAACAAGAAAACTACATTGTGTCTTAGCATGTAATGAAAACACATCCAGTGTTCAGCTGAAAAAAGAAGGCAGTACACCACCATTCCTGTAGAAGCCTGGCCTGATCACTCAATTATTCCCATTTTGCTTTGTTTTATGAACCTGTCAAGGTTACTGCCAGGCTTGAATTCATTTAAAAATAATAATAAAGGTGGAATGTAAATAGATAGATATATAGTTGTTGTAGTAGTAAAGTCATGTCTGACCCATTGCAAGCCCATGGACAACGTTCTTCCAGGCCTTCCTGTCCTCTACCATCCTCTGGAGTCCATTTAAGCTCACACTGACTGCTTTGGTGACTCCATCCAGCCACCTCATTCTCTGTTGCCCCCTTCTTCTTTTGCCCTCAATAGTCCCAGCATCAGGCTCTTCTCCAGGGAGTCCTTCCTTCTCATTAGGTGACCAAAGTATTTGAGTTTCATCTTCAGAATCTGGCCTTCATAGGTAGGTAGGTAGGTGGGTGGGTGGGTGGGTGGGTGGGTGGGTAGGTAGGTAGGTAGGTAGGTAGGTAGATAGATAGATAGATAGATAGATAGATAGATAGATAGATAGATAGATAGATAGATAGATAGATAGATAGATAGATAGATAGATAGATAGATAGATAGATAGATAGATAGATAGATAGATAGATAGATAGATAGATAGATAATACAATACAATACAATAGCAGAGTTGGAAGGGACCTTGTAGGTCTTCTAGTCCAACCCCCTGCATGGGCAGGAACCTTATACCATTTCAGACAAATGGCTATCTAACATCTTTTTAAAGACTTCCAGGGTTGGGGCATTCACAACTTCTGGAGGCAAGCTGTTCCAGAGGTTAATTGTTCTAACTGTCAGGAAATTTCTCCTTAGTTCTAAGTTGCTTCTCTCCTTGATTAGTTTCCACCCATTGCTTCTTGTCCTGCCCCCAGGTGCCTTGGAGAATAGTTTGGCTCCCTCTTCTTTGTGGCACCCTCTGAGATATTGGAACACTGCTATCATGTCTCCCCTGGTCCTTCTCTTCATCAAACTAGACATACCCTGTTCCTGCAACCGTTCTTCATATGTTTTAGTCTCCAGTCCCCTAATCATCTTGGTTGCTCTTCTCTCCACGTCTTTTCTACATCGTGGCGACCAAAGATAGATAGATATGATGAGATAGATTGATTGGAGATAGATGGATGGATACGTGAAAATCACCCACGTGCACGCCCGTAAAATCTAACCCAGATTAACTGTAACTGTAACAAAGGTGAGCTCAGCCCCAAAGGGAAAAAGCTGTGATTTGAGGGGTGTGTGTGTTTCCCCCTCACCTCTCCCCCCCCGCCCCCAAAAAAGCGTCCGCTCAGCCGCTTCTCCCGGCCGGCAAGCACGGGCACGCGAGACAGTCCCTCGGCAACTTTTCTCTGCTTGGCAGGCAGGCGGGAGGGCAGGAGCGCAGCGATTCAGCGGCGGCGGCAGAGGCAGCATTTCCAAAGCCCGTCCAATGGCGATCCGAGCCCGGGCGGGCAATTGTCCAGTCCAATGAGAATCCGAGGAGCCGCTGCACCGTCTGCCAATCGGGCCGCCTGTCACAGGAGCTCTCCCTGGAAGAGGTGGCGGCGGCGGAGGAGGAGGAGGAGTGGGGGGAAAGCGCGCGCGAGAGAGGGAGCCCGGTTCAGTCGCCCTGGGCTGCGGATTGGAGGCTGGTGGCAGCGCTCTGCCCGCGTCTGTTGCAGGCAGGAGCCCGTTGGGAAAGCGGCGGGGCGAAGGCGGCTTTGGCTTCAGCCTGGGAGGGGCGGTGGGGACTGGGTAGGTGCCGCCGCCTCTTGCTTCAGCCCGGGAGGCTGACAGGTGAGCTGCGGCAACCACCGCCGAGGTGAACCGCGGCGATCGCTCCTCTGGAAACCGGCTTTGCGGAGCGGACCGTCTGCTGGGAAAAAAGGTAGGTTCTTTGTTCGGGTGGCTTTAACCCACAGCGCCGGGTTCCAGAGTCCAGACACCCAGCGCCGACCGTTCTGGATCCAGGGAGAACTCGGGCTCTGCCTCCCCTTCCTTGACTTCCGAGGCTGGAAAAAGGGATGCGGAATTCCGGGGTTCTTTCTTGCTGAGGGGTGGTCGCTAGGAGGAAAGAGCTTGAGGGGGAAAAAACGAAACCAGAGGACGGAGAGATGGGAGTGCGGGAAGGAAAAAGTTGCCTCTGAGCGAGTGCAGAGCGCTCCACCGTCCCGCTCAGCTTTTCTTAGCCAGGGGGCGATTTTGGGAACAAGGTGGGGCGAGGCGGGGAGGGTTTTTCCGCAGCCGGAGATTCATTCTCCATGCGGGGAAAGTCGGGAGTAGCTCGGGTCTCGGCTCCCCAGCAGCCCCACGTGCAAGGTGTGTATCCTGGGCGGCTGTACACCAAGTTCATTTGTGCCATTGCATCTTGACGCGTCCCTTCAGCTTCTGTTTTGAAGCCCATCTCTTCCAATGTCCCGCTTAATGCATGGAATAAAAATACCAATAAATAAAATACGTTGTAAAAACCAACCTTCCTTCACTGGAGCAGATGATTCTATAATGCCAGTTCACACCTGCTCCTTTGAAATCAGGGTTTCTCCCCCCTTTTTTCTTCCTTTCCGACCTTGTTCTTTTTTCCCCTCTGCCCCTCCATCCAGATCCCAGTGCCAAATGCAGACATGGGACAGTAACCAGTGCATTTTTTGACATCTCCCAGGCACCGTTTGCTTTTTTGGTGACACCCCCCCCCCCACTTGGACGTGCACCTGCTAATTTTTCATCTGTGGCCCCCTTGAAATATCCCCAGGCTCCAGGGGCCCCATATGGTCCCAGTTGTAAACCCCTCTTTCAAATTACATTTCATGTGCAGTGAGATTGAGTGCATTTTCATCAGGCTCCACTTCTTTTATCTAGCCTGCCTCGCAGGGTTGTTGTAAGCTTCCTTGAAGCCGTTGGGAACGAGAAAGGCATATCAGCAATAGTAACTAAAATTCAGGTCTGCCTTTAAACCTTCTCAACTCTCATAACTTACCCCATTTCTTTTCATATTCTGCACCAAGATGCTCCCTTAAAAGGGCTGTTCAAGTTCTTTTTTTTCCCTTTCCTTTTCGAGACAGAGGGAGGGAGAAGATTACCATGGTACGATGACCTTTCTGGTCAGATAGCTTTCATGGTTTACTGATGAGCTGCCTTCCACCAATGTTTAATCTTTAATTAAACATGATCCTTCCAGACCCTTTGATTCTTGCCCTCTCACCAGCATGTTCTATCCAGAGAGAGAGATAATTCATTTTCTTTCCTATTTGAATGTTGACTAGAATAACTAATATGCTGAAACATTTTTATGGCTGGACTTAAAGTCTTAATAAAACATCTGCTGTTTTGCATTGCATCAGTTGCATGAAGCTTTGCCCCCAATTAGCCGTCATATAGCAGAACCCAAAGAGAGAAATAGATGAAAGTAAAGAAACGGGGACCTCTGTGTCCATCCAGATGTGGTGGGTAGGACAACACGCAAGTCTGGGTGGAGATGTGGGACTGAATCTGAAGGTAGTGCAGCCTTGAAAAACCAGAGGTGTATTTTGAGATTCTCCTATTCATGGAGATGCTGTTACCTGTAGAAGGGCAGCTAGAAAAACGGGAATCCTTTGCCACTGGCATTCCCTTTTGGAGAAATCTGCACTAATTGGTTGTTGTTGTTTTTTTTTGCTTTCGTTATGGTCAGATTAAACTACTTTGTGCATATTCCATCCAATGCTGCCTTTTAAGATGGTGCAGATGCTTCAGCCAATGAAGAATGCAGCCCATCTGGTTGCTGGCTAGAGATTGGCAATGGGCCAGCATCAGCTAGTAGCCTGAACATCTAGAGGTCCAGTTTAAAAGTCTGCTGACCAGCCTCTAAAAGCCAAAGTGAGTGGCAGCCAATTTATTTTAAGGATTGCTTGTCACTGTAAAATCAGTGCAGGCCTTGCTTGAGGTGTTCCATGGAGTCCTTCTAGTTATCACTCAATTACAAGGGATGTGGCCTTTTCTATGGTCGTTGCATCTCTATTGAATGCTGGAAATATGCCTGCCTTCCTTTCTAACTATTTCCACCTGGATTTTAGAGAGCTGGATAATCTTTCCTGCTTTTAACTGCACAATGATATTAGATGGCTTTTAATGGTCACATGTATTTATGCCTTTAAAATTGTTCTGAGCTTTTAAAATATTTAAGTGCTGTAAGCAAAAATGCAAACATGGAGCCCAAAGGAAATGTGAGACCATCTATAAAAGGTTCAAATGCAAAAAGACCGTCGATCACCTGTAGGAGCTGAGATTTCAATTTTTTAAAAGAAAACATCACTATGCTATTTAAACATTACAATGGGACAAAGAATAGCAGCCTTGGTTGAATCATCCCAAGAATCACATTTGTTAGTTAATGCCTGTGTGATGTCCTTGTGCAGTCAATTTCCTGAGTGATGTACTTTATCTGGCTCATACTTTATAGCATACTCTACATAACAATAAATCTAGACAAAACACTAAAAAGCAGAGACATCACCCTGCCAACAATATAGTCAAGGCTATGGTTTTCCCAGTTGCAATGTATGGTTATGAAAGTTGGACCATAAGGAAGGCTAAGCGCCAAAGAATTGAGGCCTTTGAATTATATGGCACTGGAGAAGATTCCTGTGAGTCCCTTGGACTGCAAGGTAATCAAACTCATCAGTCCTAGAGGAGATCAACCCTGACTGCTCTTTAGAAGGCCGGATCCTGAAGATGAAACTCAAATACTTTGGCCACCTAATGAGAAGGAAGGACTCACTGGAGAAGAGCCTGATGCTGGGAAAGATTGAGGGCAAAAGAAGAAAGGGACGACAGAGAATGAGGTGACTGGATGGAGTCACTGAAGCAGTCAGTGTGATCTTAAATGGACTCCAGAGGACGATAGAGGACAGAAAGGCCTGGAGGAATGTTGTCCATGGGGTTGCGATGGGTTGGACATGACTTTGCACTAACAACAACGACAACATAACAATGATTTATTAAACAACTCATAATTGACTGGATTTGCCCAGCTTGCTAACTATAAAGCATGGCTATATACGGCATCAATGTTTTGACACAATAGGCTGACCAAATCCATGTTAATGGCTTCTTATGAAGGGTCAATCCAGTCATAATCTTTTAGCCAAGCATACTTCAAATTGCTTTTATAAGGAGAAAAATGAGGACAGGATAACAAACTAGTTCAACTGTTCATAATTCTTTTTCCTTTACTCATCCTGTCTGACTGAGGCTAACAACACCTCAGAGAAGTAACAGAGTCAGCTCAAATTCACAAAAGCTTATAATCAAATCATAATATAATATAATCAGTCTTATTCTGCCTGATCCAGGAGAGACTCTTGTGTAAGATAGAAGTCCAAATCCATTCATTTTTAAGATCGCAATTCTTCTTCCCGTGTTTTAGGCAAAGTGATTTTCATAAAATTCAATCCCTTCTAAAGACTTGAAAGATTGAAGCATAAATAGTTCATTTAAGTTTGCCACAGCCTTACATTTTTTTGTTGTAGCTCCATTTTTTCTCCACTGGTTCTTGTTCACAGAAGACAGTAGCCCAGCAAATAGGCTAAAACCCCAAATACTGAAATAACTCTTGAGTTAAGGAGTTGGCTCAGTGCTAAGATGGTGGCTAATACGCTGAGCTTGTCGAACAGAAAGGTCAGCGGTTTGAAACTGAGATGAGCACCGCCTCCTAGAGTCAACTAGCACATTATGAGCGAGGAGGACCTTTACCTTTCTATGAGTTATTAATTAATTCAATTCAATTGATTTATTTGATCATTGCAAACTTTGAATCACATTTTACATGGTGAACCAATTCTGTGTTGATTTGTTTGTTTGTTTGTTTGATTAATTACGTGCCATCAAGTTGCTTTCAAATCCTAGCAACTACATAGATATTCTCCATGGCAATCGATCCCTAACATATTACATGTTGAGCCTAGGACAATTCCTGCTTTCTCAAATAAGATGTCCTATCTTATCTTCAGTGTCACTATCTTTTTCCTTCCATCTACCGTAGACTTTCATTTAAGCTGCTCAGAGTCACCTTGGACCATGAGATAGGGGGCACATAAATTTGATAATAATACTGCAATAACTGACAATTCCATTTGCTAAAATTCTAAGCATGTATGTAGAAGCAGAATGCTCATTTTAAAAATAGAACTGAATAGAATAACAGAGTTGGAAGGCGCCTTGGAGGTCTTTTAATCCAATCCCCTGCTAAGGCAGGAAGCCCTCCCAGGGGTCTGCAAAGTCGGCTCTTTTAAGACTGGTGGACTTCAACTCCTAGAATTCCCCAGCCAGCCATGCTGGCTAGGGAATTCTGGGAGTTGAAGTCCACCAGTCTTAAAAGAGCCGACTTTGCAGACCCCTACCCTATACCATTTCAGGCAAATGTCTATCCAACATCTTCTTAAAGATTTCCAGTGTTGGGGCATTCACAACTTTTGGAGGCAAGTTGTTCCACTGATTAATTGTTCTAGCTGTCAGGAAAATTCTTCTTAGTTCTAAGTTGCTTCTCTCCTTGATTAGTTTCCACCCATTGCTTCTTGTCGTACCCTCAGGTGCTTTGGAGAATAGCTTGACTCACTTTTCTTTGTGGCAACCCCTGAGGTATTGGAACAATGCTAAATATTCTTGATAAACATACCTATTTCTGACTTGCCATTGTCCAGAAAATCAAATTTTATCCCTTTCACTTTTGAACAGTGCAGTTTCACATCACCCTAGTATAGTCTTTTTCAATCTTGGCAACTTAAAGTTGCAGTCCACAGGTCTTAAAATTGTTGAAAAACACTGCACTAGGAGTATGTGTGTGTGTGTGTGTGTATCTGTGCACATCTTTAAAAGTAATCATCTGGCAGATCTAGTAATGAGTTGACACTTCTTCCCCCATGGCTCAAAAAACTGGTTAATCCACAATTAACTTCTTTTCCCTCTAGTGATGTTCTTGGGAGTAAAATCATTTATTTATGGATTGCAAAAAAAATATATCTCAAATTTCTATCCACTTCTTTTTTGGTTTTGCTAATTGATGTTTTATGTTGTGATTTGTCATCCAATTGTGTTGACACAAGTTCCTGCAGTTATGGCTCTCCGCCCAATAAATGGGAGAGGCTATTTTATTTCCAGTAATTTTTTTCCTTGTGTCTCAGATTTTACTTTTTGGTATGAATCAGTGTGATGGGTGGGTCCCTAAACTGTGCTGATTCAAGCCCACAGTGATGATTCATGCAAGAGGTAAATCTCTATAGTAGCTACTATAATAGTCACTAGTAGGAGCATGAGACTTTTTCAGGATTAAGATTTGGTCACATTTCCAAACCTAGAATAAGAATGTATGATTTTACTGCATTTTACTGAAATGTAAATTGCATGAATGGTAAAATTAAATATTAATATAATCATTTCCAAAATATTGAATTATTTCCTATACTGGAAGAATTTTAACAGCCATGTCAAGGCTATGAGAAGTTAGAAGGAGGCTCAATTATATATCTTTACTAGCGGGATACCCGTGCTTCACTAGAAAACTATATGATCAGGCTTGATACTTAAAGCTTGAAACTTAATGTAGAATGTATAACTCCTTAGCAACAGAGCATGTTAATATAAGGCAACTGGCAGTTGAAACCGAGTTCTTTTCAGGTGGGGAGGGCAAGTAGAATGTCTAACTCCTAAGCATGAGAGCGTGTTAATATAATACTGCATACTAATGATGGTCATTTTGAAAAATCCTTTCTTAGCAAGCACTTAGAAGTCAAGAGAAACATACATACCAAACTTCAAGTTTGTAGGCTTTATGGTTCTGGAGATTTCATGAATGAGTGGTATTTGGCTTTTATGTAGATAAAATGTGGGTTATGTGTGCAAATTTTATTCCTCCCCTCCCCTCCTCACCACCACCATCAAGTTATTTGTACAGCATCTCCTTAACTGTAGTCAGTTTTAGACAAGAAAGCTGAATTTATACTTTATGCCTTTAAAATGGAAATAGGAATATCTGCAGAAATGTTCTTGACTGTTTACGATACAATTTAGCTGATACAAAAGGCGAGCAGGATGAGATTTCATTACTACAGATAGTCCTCAATTTACAACAGCTCGCTTAACGATTGTTCAGAGTTACAACGGCAATGAAAAAAAGTGACACAACTGCTTTTCACACTTATAACTGATGCAGCATTCCCGTGGTCACGTGATCAAAATTCAGATTCTTGGCAACTGGTTCATATTCCTTTTTTTTTTTTATGTGTGAGATTAATCCTGTGGGTCAGTTCTGTTTTTATTATGCTGGGGAAAAAATAAATTATGGTTTGAATCAGGCCATTGATTAGGTAATGTGGTGCCTTTTTGGTCATACCACTCAGCCCTTTTACACTAAGATACGTGATCCAGTGGTGGGTTTCTGCAGGCTCGCACCTACTCGCAAGAGCCGGATGGTGAAATTTAGAGAGCCAGTGAGAGGGGGTTCCACCGGCAGAGCCAGAAGTAGGTCTGGCCTGCCACTGCCAGTAACCCAATGGGAAGGAAAGGAAAGGAAGGCAGAAAGGAAAGAAAGGAAAGAAAGGAAAGAAAGAAAGAATTTATCATCACAATTGAGATCAAAATTTTGGTTGCTAAGCAAGAGCGTTGTTAAATGAGTTTCACCACATTTTACAAGTTGGCCACTCCCACCCTGTCACGACTGCCAAGCCACGCCCACAAAATAGGTCACACCTAGAGAGTAGGTTCTAAAAAAATGTGAAACCCACCACTGATGTGATCATACCAAGACACTGGCTAAGACACCGAGCTTGTTGATCAGAAAGGTCTGCAATTCAGCAGATCGAATCCCTAGCACCGCGTAACAGAGTGAGCTCCCGTTACTTGTCCCAGGTTCTGCCAACCTAGCAGTTCAAAAGCATGTAAAAATGCAAGTGGAAAAATAGGGACCACCTTTGGTGAGAAAATAACAGCGTCCAGTGCGCTTTCGGCGTTTAGTCATGCCAGCCGCATGACCACGGTGACATCTCCGGACAGCGCTGGCTCTTCGGCTTTGTAATAGAGATGAGGATTGCCCCTAGAGTCAGGAACAACTAGCACATATGTGGGAGGGGAACGTTTACCTTTACCTTTTATATGTAATACAGAAAAATGGTCATCTTTTTTTGAAGTGTTGACAGCTAGAAGATACAATTGAATTGATTGATGGCATGCCATCATCAGTTATGGACTTCAGGCATTTGTCTGCCAGCTCTTAACAACCACCATAAATTTTTCTCCATGATGATCTGTCCCCCAACCTGGGCCTTCAGGTCTCCCGTCAGTGCACTCACTGCCACTGTAAACTGAACCTATTTATCTTGTGCTGATTGTGGTCTTTTGTTTCCTTCTACCTTTCCTAGCATTAAAGCCTTCTACAGAAATCTAAGCTTTCACATAGTGGGTCCAAAGCAAAATAACAGAATAACAGAATTGGAAGGGACCTTGGAGGTCTTCTAGTCCAACCCCCTGCTCAGGCAAGAAACCCTCTACCATTCCAGACAAATGGCTTCCTAGTTTCTTCTTAAAAGCCTCCAGTGATGGACGGTCCACAAGCTGTTCCACTGGTTAATTGTTCTCACTGTTAGGAAATTTCACCTTAGTTTTATTTATTTATTTATTTATTTGTTTGTTTGTTTGTTTGTTTATTTAATTAAATGTCTAAACTGCCCCCTCTCCCCAAAGGGACTCGGGGCGGTGTACAGGAAAATTAAAAACATCTAAAAACAATACAATACATACATAATTAAAACCAATTAAATCATACACCCTGTACTAAAATTTATAAAACATTAAAACTATATCCCAATTAAAACCTGATTAAACAATTTAAAACTACAGACTGGGGCGAGGAACATAAATTAGGCCAGGCTGGCCTGATGGATTGCTTCTCTCCTTGATTGGTTTCCATCCATTGTTTCTTGTCTTGCTTCTGGTGCTTTGGAAAATAGGTTGACTCCCTCTTCTTTGTGGCCACCCCTCAAATATTGGAACACTTCTATCATGTCACCCCTAGTCCTTCTTTGTGAAACCTACCTATTATGATACCTAGGGGTTTCATGATAATTTGAGCCTGGTCGTTTGTACTTTGAGTGAGAATTCTGTGTTAATTTGTTCAGTAGACCATTTGTTTGTTTTCTTGGTTGTTCACTGTGTTCTTGGGAGTCTTCTCCAAGTTCAAAAGCATCAATACTCTTCCCAGCTTGCTTCTTCAAAGTCCAGTTTTCACTTCCATAAATGTCACAAAACATGTCATGGCTTGTACAATCCTGATCTTTGTAGGTAAAGACATGTAGGAAGTTAGCACTCACCCCTCGCCTAGAAAAATGAAATATTCTAGGAAATATTAAAAAAGGCAGAATATTATATTTCCCTGGATGAGAAATGGAGAAACATGTTTTTAGGCAGGAAACAGACTCACTCTTAATAGCCCACAACAGATGTCAACACTTGAGAGATAAAGAGATAACTTGGTCTATTCATAGGCAAATGCCCTCACCCAAGATCCAACAAAGGTGAGATTAGCCCTCTACCCATCTCACCACATGGCACCTGGGAAGATTACATCACCCAGCAAAGCTCAACCAAGCCTGGGACTCAGGACAGCCTACAGAGTTGCTCCTGCATGGCCCCATGGGAGTCTGACAACCAATCAGAATACAAGCTCAAATTCAAAAGCCCAGAGAGGGTATAAAACCCAGGCCTTCTCAGCATCTCTGCCTTTCACCCAACATCTTCAAGGCATGTGGAGGTCCACCATTAAAACCTTCTTTCCAAGCAACTTCCACGAATCCAGTGTCTTTTCCCCCCACTTGGAACTGAAGCCAGGTGGACATTTCTTCCAACAGACATATCGTGGTATTTGAGTGAAAATAGCTTTTTTTTTAGTGCATCATTAAAAGCATATTGGAGGCAAATGCTGAAGAAATGCTTTCCTAGTGATTTCATACTGATAGCAGATGATCTGGGAAGAAGCAAGATACCCTCAATCCATCCTAGCTCAGTTTGCATAATAGAACCTAAGTACCTTTCATGAACCTTGTTCATACAGCAGTTAGTCTCAAGAAAGAAAGGGGAAAATGGATTTTCTCCCAGAAATGAACTCTCTTGGGGGAAATGCTGTTTTATCTTTCACCCAAAACCTTCCCAAGATGTCAAACAGAAAGTGAGGGGACTGATGCACCCTCTTAAGTAGAGTTTTTTCCCCTTAATCTTAGATCCCATATTCAGACTGCCAGCAAGAGATTCTGTTTTGTGAGTGCATTTCTACATCTACAAATTAAAGGTGTGCACATAGTGATATTTCATCATATTATATTTAATATGTTAACTTGTGTAGTTTCCGTGCAGATCAATAGAACTCTTTGGCCCAATTTCCCTTCCTCTTCCTTGATAAAAAACAACAACAGAATCCTCTGCAAATGAATTCAGAGTTAGATGCATTTAATTTTTCCTGTGTCAAAGATTAATAATCATTTTCAGGGCTCCGGGGTTGATACTATAGAAGGGGGGGAAATGCTGAGAAAGACTGTGAATACATTCTGTTTAATTATCTGCTCAATATCAGGTCCAAATAATTTTTGCATGCTATGCCAACATATATACTGCAGTCTTTTTATTCTTATTGTTATTGCCCCTGACATTAGCCAATTGGACTTTATCCCTCTTGCAAAGAAAGCTGGGCTTGAGGCTCAAACTCTTTTCAAAACTGCGTTGCTTAAAATTTTGCATTAAGTATATTTTCACTTCTCCCTCTCCCTTTTTCATAAATTGGAATTTTAAAAAAGCACAGTTCCCAGCATGATCTTCATTTATAAGCCCAGGATGGTGCTTGCCTTGTACAGCAGTCAAAAGGCACCTGGTCAAGCATGCTTGGCATACAGAATGACAGATGGCATTATAACACTGGGAAGGTTTCATAATCAGCCTGATGACTGGGCTAACCAAATGGTATCTATATAAAGCGGCATGAGTAGCCGCTTGCATTAGCTCAACAACTTATTAGCAATCTCTTGATTTCAGCAGAATTGGCCCAAATAATTAGAATAACAGTTGGAAGGGACCTTGGAGGTCTTCTAGTTAAACCCCCCTGGCTAGGCAGGAAACCCTATCAGACAAATAGTTATCCAACATCTTAAAAACTTCCAGTGTTGGAGCATTCATAACTTCTGGAAGCAAGTTGTTCCATTGATTAATTGTTCTCACTGTCAGGAAATTTCTCCTTAGTTCTAGGTTGCTTCTTTCCTTGATTAGTTTCCACCCATTGCTTCCTGTTCTGCCCTCAGGTGCTTTGGAGAATAGCTTGACTCCCTCTTCTTTGTGGCAACCCCTGAGATATTGGAACACTGCTATCATGTCTCCCCTAATCCTTCTTTTCATTAAAGTAGACATGCACAGTTCCTGCAACCTTTCATCATATGTTTTAGCCTCCAGTCCCCTAATCATCTTTATTGCTCTTCTCTGCACTCTTTCTAGAGTCTCCACATCTTTTCTACATCATAGCGACCAAAACTGAATGCAGTATTCCAAGTGTGGCCTTACCAAGGCAGTATAAAGTGGTATTAACACTTCCTATTGGTTAGCATTGTGAATGCATCATCTCCAAACTGTTTTTGTCACAAAATCATAGGTCTTTTTTTCCCCCATTTCAAAAATATACATTTTGGAGGTACAAAGCCGAGAGGATACTCTCTGACATTCATTCATTTTTATCTATACTGTTTATTTTCTGCCTGTCTGCTAAAGCATTTTATATTATCTAGTGTCAAATGGTGACAAGCAGCAATTCATTAGAGACAACAAAGGAAAAAGAATGAGAGAAAAATAATTTTTAAAAAGTTCTTGTACATCTGAATTTCTGAGTACAAAATGGCAGTATCTATGGGCAGGGACCATATGGAACTGTTGGTGACAGGAATTGATACTTTGGGAGGAAAAATACTCAAGAAATAACAAAGAAGAATGGAGTCCAAATAGGGAATAAAAAAGGTTGCTTATTTGCATTTATTAATATTGTAAATTTCAAATGTAAACAGGTCAGTCTTGTTAGAGAAAGATCTTCAGAGCTGGGGGAAAACAGGTATCTCAAAACATCGTTAAACACAAGCAGATGGAAATTGTATTTCAGCGTCGGGTTTATCTGGAAAACGGACAGTTAGTCCTTTGGTTTTGCATTCTGGGGGGGAAAGAAGTTCAAATGACTTTGAAACTCAAGATTAAAATTCTGCTTTAGTAACCTATAACAATAATGTAGAATTTCAGTATTTCTTGTGAAGCTTGTTTTTTTGACCTGACCTATTTTAAAAAATTGACATTAACAACCATGTTATTTGACAAACTACTTGGCAAAATATGTCCTTGGTTTTGGTGGGTAAGGAGAGAAGGAGATACAAATGATGATTTTGAGTCAAGAGTTTCATCAGAGGCAGTGGTGGGTTCCTACCGGTTCGGACCGGTTCCTGGGTCACTGGAACCGGGAGCAACCCAAGCCTGCCACGCCCCCGAACTGGTTCTCCAGTCTCTTCTGCTGTCGCCGGCATATTTCTGTGCATGCGCAGAACAGTTTTCAGTCAACTGCGCATGTGCAGCACTGTGCAGTGCATGCACACGAGCAAAGCAAGCAGTGCATGTGCAAAACGCCTTCTCAGCGAACTAGTAGTAAACCGGTTAGGAACCCACCACTGATCAAATATATAGTACATTTGACAAGGGGAGCAACTGGGCTGCTCTTCATGTATGTTAACTTCAATCAATTAACTCAGTTGATCATCACTAAGTCAGAGTTGAGACTGCTTGTCTTTCTTCAGCCATCACCAAGCTGTCTTCAAGGATTGAACCATCACAGAGTTGTTGTTTTTTCAGAATCGGATGGGCGGCTATAAAAATGTTTTCCATAAATAAATAAATATTGTGATTTTAACAGGCATGTGTATTGTGCTCTTTTTTACTGACATTGTCTTAATTGTTGATTGGGGGCTATCCAGAATTTTATATGAGACAGACAGCTATATAAATGTTTTAAATAAATTAATCAAATACATGAATGAAGAACCATTTTGGTCTAGGCCAGTGATGGTTAACCTTTTCATCGCTGAGGGCCAAAAGCGTGCGTGTGCGCCCATAATGCAATGTGTGTGTGACTCACCCATCCCATGTGTATGCACACACAACACCCACATGTGCGTCCTGCCCCCACACTTGCACACGCGCACCCCCGCACATACAAGGCAAAGACCCAAAAACCAGCTGGCCGACAAGAGACATGCACACATGCATGGTGAAGCTGAGCTGGGATGAGGGCTTTGTGTGCCGTCTGTGGCACATGTGAAAACCAGGAGACTGTGGATTGTAGTCCTGCTTTGGATATTAGGACTTTGGACTAGTCCTAATAATATATATTATTGTTTTTATTACTATTATTATTTTTCAAAACTAGCTACTCAAACAACACGCTGTTGATCGCTTCCGGCTCCTGGAGGCAACGGACGGGTCTTTGACTCGTCCGCCGCTTGTCTCCCCAGTGGTGCCCTCGGGCGCTTGGGGGCTTTGCGAAAGAGCCCCTTAACCGGACGGACGGCTTGCGGGAGACCCCCACCCCACAGTTGCCGGGGGGGTGTCGCACCCGCCTCGTCCCAAGAGTTGGAGAGCAAAATGCGGGGGGGGAAAATCCCCTTTGCCAATGGAGCGCCGGAACAACAGACAATGAAGAAGCAGGCTGAAATCCGGGGCTGCAGGAAGCACCGAGGCTTTGCGGTCGGCTGTTTGGTTTGTGAGTTGATTCTGAGATTTTGATGCATTCAGTTCTTTTAAGGAAAGAAGAATGGAGGGGGGGGGGGTTGGGAAAAAAAAACCCTCGGAGATCAAGCGGCATCTTAAAACACCCCCGGGGCTCGGGGAGAGAGAGAAAGTAACATCCGATTCTGAATAACTGAGACTGGAAGCTTACTAAATGTGGATTAGCCGTTGTTACTTTGTATCCGAGTTTTGTCGCAACAGAAATGACTTTAACTAGTTCCCATGACCACCAAGGGTGGGGAAACATGGCACTTCTTTGTTTTTGTTCCCGGTGAGAACTTTCTCTTTTCAACATGTAAACAGTCCTTCATTGTTACAAGCTTGGAAAATTTATTGCAAAATCAACGCAAGTGACTTTTGGGGTTTCTCCCAACATGTGCCTTCTTTTATATGAGAATTGATTACAAGAAACTTTTTCTCTCTGGAATTTAAGCGCTGTTTTTAACTTTGGACATTGACTTTTCCTTTTCTTTGACCTCACGAGCTTCTCGCCCTGCGGACGCCATATTAGTGTCAAGAACTTAAAACCCTCATTACTGTTTCAAAAAGAAGCCTCCATAATGGGGGGGGGGGGGGGAATTATGGAAACACTACAATCAATAGAGGAAATTCTCCAAAGCATAATGGAAGAAATAACAGAGATTCGGAAGGACAGGTTAAGATCAAAACTTGAGCTTTTGGAGACGCAAAAGACACTAATGGGAAATAAACAAAAAACGGAAGAGGAGAAGGGGGGGTAGCGGTGATGGGGGGAAAGATAAAGGAGTCACAAAAAGAATCAACAGATTTTGATGGTTGTATGTTTAGAATTAATCTTGAAAGAATGCCTTACAACTCAGTATATGCCAGAACAAATGATGTATCCAGAGAGACATATATTAAATTTGTAAGAGGGCTGACAAGGGATGAGATCCCGAAAGCACAGCATAATAGTTTATTGAAATATGAGCCAAAAGATTTTGCCGTTCTGAAACAGGTTCCGGAAAAAATACCAGACGTAGGAGGGTATTATTCCCTCTTATTGGAAAAAAAAATTATTATATAAAAATGGGATCTGCGACAGATGGTTCATGTCTAAGGAATGTTAGTGCTCTGGGAGGGGGGGGGGAGAGTAACAATTAAAACAATGGAAGAGGCGCAAGCCTTTTTTAAAAAAGAAAAATAATATGCCTCAATCCTGGAGGAAGAAAATGGGGGAACGGGAGGGGCCATGGCACCGCCCACTGGTGGGAGGGAGGATGAGGATACAATATCTAAACGACTCGGTTTACAAAAATGATTTCCTTTAATATACTGTAACTTTTTCATTTGGATGCTTTGTAGAAACAATGTATTGAATGCATGAACTTTGTGAAATGACATATATGTAACTCCTGCCACCTTAAATGGAAAAATAATTAATCTTTGTATGAAGCCTTGGGGGCGGCCTGCACCCCCGATATGGATGCCTCCAAAATGTTTCTCTTATACCCTATATACCCTTTCCTTGCTAAAAAATTGTAAAAACCAATAAAACTTTTTTTTGTAAAAAACAAAACAAAACAACAACACGCTGTTCATGTAGATATTGAGTTTATATGTTTACTAAAGAAAAATGTATAAATAAAATCTTTTAAAAAATCATTTTAGCTGATAGTAGAAAATAATATTGTAAAAGAATAATAATGCTCTATGATAAATTTGTTCTCAAAGAGTAAAAAAACAACCTCCAGAGATGCAGAGAGATAGGGAGTTAAAACAGAGATGAGTGTGGCAAGACATGAAGCATCATGCGTTCACTGTGAAACAGTGTGGTCCTTGCCTAACAGTCCCAGTTAGGTTTGTTAGGCTGAGGCTACTTGCAGTGGTGGGATAGAAATAATTTAACAACCAGTTCTCTGCCCTAATGACCAGCTGGGTAGGCGTGGCTCAGTGGTCATGTGCCTGGCTGGGCGTGGCCAACTCAACATCACTCACGCCTTAGCTGTTACAATGTAATAAGGGTTAACCGGAGAGGCAGTTTCTGTAAGCAGGGCGATAAATATTAGGCTAGAAACAACACCAGAATGTTTCCTTCCTGCCTTCCTTACAGGATTAGCCCTGTAAAGTGGAAAAAACTGAAATGAGATTTCTTCCAACAAGCGGTTCTCTGAACTGCTTAGAAAGTTAACAACCGGTTCTCCCGAATAGGTGCGAACTGGCTAAATCCCACCACTGGCTACTTGTATATGTAAGCTTTCCACATGGCTTCTAGGAAGTCTTGTGCTCAGATGGAAAAATAAAAAAGTTAATTTTCTGCAGAGGAAAAAGAAAATTCTCTTAGAAAAACCAAGAGTTGGAAGCCTGTACGAAAACAGCTTAGAGATTGGCTGTCAGCCGCAAGAGGGAAAATGTAATTTTCCTGCTTGGTTTCTTGTTTGGAATAATTCAGTTCCAAGTGTGGACATTAATAGGCCTGCTTTGCTTTGGAGATGCTTTTTTTTTTTTAGAAAGAGAAAGAGAAATTGTAGTGGTTATATTCGGATTTAGGTTGCTTATAGAATGGAACAACGAGAGAGAGAGAGAGAGAGATTGGTTGGAGCTGTTTACTCAAGGCTTAATCAAGGGTCCTCAAAATTGTTAAATATGTGTCAAAATATAGCAGGTGGGAAAAACAGGGTACAAGTAGTCCTCAACTTTCGTAATCATCAACCAAACGTCATTACTTATGACCATTTATCACATTTACGACCATGGCAGCATCCCCATGGTCATGTGATCAAAATTCAGATTGTCAAAGTGTGACTACTACCTTGAGACAACCCAGGAGCAATATACAGTACACAGTGGTTTTGTCTTTCAAACAGTCATTTATATACAAGACTTACATATATGTACATACACGAGAGGCAAATACCAAGCAATTAATCAATCTTCAAATTTACATGGAGAACTACAATGGAGATAGAACATGAGGAGAGAGATGCACAAGGGGAGAGAGAGAGAGAGAGAGAGAGAGAGAGAGAGAGAGAGAGGAGGCCTCACTTGGCCTCCCTTATATATACAGCTTCTTAAAGTGGCAGTAGCCCTGCTGACTCATTCTCATGTCATTATCTTGGTTTATAGCCTTACAGCAGCTGATCAGCTATTAAATCATCATTACCCTGACACGGATGCTTGGCAGTTAGCCTGAATTTATGACAATTATGGTGTCCTGGGTCATTCTTTTCACTCTTCTGATAAGTAAACTAAGTGGGGAAGCCAGATTCACTTAACATACTAACTTAACAACTGCAATGATTAACTTAACAATTGCAGCAAGAATAGGGCAAAATCCATGTAACAACTATCTTCATTAGCATTGGAAATTTGGGGGAGGATCAATTGTGGTCATAAAACAAGGACTGCCTTTTCTTCAGAGGAGAAAAGATGTCTTTCTAAAGGGCACGCTTCAAAACCTGTATAAATGGTTTAGATGAATAAATAATAAATAGGATGCAGTGTTCATCTTCGTATCTTAGCCAAGTGGACCAGCTTTGTTCGAAGAAATTTTCTCTGGTCATGTGGCCAGCATGGCTATACCTCATAGACACACAGAATGCAGCTACATTTCCACCAAAGTGGTATCTATTTATCTACTTGCATTTGCATGCTTTCAAACTGCTAAGTGGGCAGGAGTTTGGGCAAGGAATGGGAGCTTGCCCCATTGTGTGGCGCTTGGGTCTCAAACCCTCGCTGTCACCTTTCCAGCTGACAAGTTCAGCGTGTTTAACAACTGAGCCATCACACCCCTACTGGAAAATCCCCACAAATTCTAGCCAAATTTCTCATATATTTGCTTTACTACATGTTTTTTCCTTTCCATGTCAGCCCTGATTCATATGTCTCCATATCCAGCCATGGTGGCGCCATGGTTAGAATGCAGTACTGCAGGCTAACTCTGCCCACTGCAGCAGTTCGATTCTCACCGTCTCAAGGTTGACTCATCCTTCCATCCTTCCGAAGTTGATAAAATGAGGACCCAGATTGTTGGGGAAAATATGCTGACTCTTTAAACCACTTAGAGAATGCTGTAAAGCACTATGAAGTGGTATATAAGTCTAAGTGCTATTGCTATATTTCTGGAGATAGTGTAAAACCATTATCTCATGGCAAGGCCTTTATAATGAGAGGTTTTGACTGCTTTTTGCTGTATGGGGGTCACTGTAAGAAGTTGAGAAAGGGCCTCTCCTTCGTTTAATCACACCAAATGGTTCTTTGGCAAGATTGTTTTGTTAGATTGTTTTGAAAAACCAGCTTCTGGGAAGAGAACTCATGTTTGCACATTTAGAAAATCTGCTGCTGGTGTGTGTATAAAATAATACCTACTACCAATCCCCCGATCTCCTGCTTTAATTTCAGTGTTGCTGTCAAATCCACAAGCTAACAAAACACCAACCCACTACATTTGGCTATGCTGCATCTACTGTTTTTCCATTTTGACAATCTGGTATAGAGAGATGAAATTGGCATGCATGTTGAAGGGAGGTGAATCTACATTAAAGCCATGTGCTCCAATCCCTTCCGGATAAGGGAGATTGCAATACAGGTAGTCCTCGACTTACGACCACCATTGAGCCCCAAATTTCTGTTGCTAAGTGAAACATTTTGTTAAGTGAATTTTGCCCCATGTTACGACCTTTAATAATAATAATAATAATAATAATAATAATTTATTAAATTTATAGACCGCCCCCTCTCCCCGAAGGGACTCCCCGAAGGGACTTTCTCCCCACATTTGTTAAAGGAATTAATCACTGTGGTTGTTATGTTAGTTACACTGTTATGTTATGTGAATCTGGCTTCCCCATTGACTTTGCTTGTCAGAAGATCGTAAAAGGGGATCACATTGCCCTGGGACACTGCAACTGTCATAAATATGAATCAGTTGCCAAGTGTCTGAATGCTGATTGTGTGACCATGTTGCAACGGCCCTAAGTGTGAACAACAGTCAGAAGTTTTTTTTTATTTTATTTTTTATCTTTTATCATATTTGTATACCGTCCTATCTCCCTGAAGGGACTCAGGGCGGTGCACAGAAATATAAAAACAGTACATATAAAAACAGTTAAAATAAATTAAATTTAGAGTCTGTGCTAAAATTTAGTTAAAAACCATTAAAATCAATTAAAACTATACCAATTAAAACTATACCAGTTAAAACTGTACCAGGCCGGCTGCATGAAATAGATGTGTTTTTAGTGCCCGGCGGAAGAGGCGTAGGTCCGTGATGATCCGAAGGTCGGAGGGTAGGTCGTTCCGGAGGGCAGGCCCTGCCACAGAGAAGGCTCTCCCCCTGGGGGCCACCTGCCGGCATTGTCCGGCAGATGGTACCCTGAGGAGGCCCACTCTGTGGGAGCGGACAGATCTAAGGGAGGTATGTGATAGGAGGCGGTCCCGCAAGTAACCAGGTCCCATGCCATGGAGCGCTTTGAAAATGGTTACTAGCACCTTGAAGCGCACCCGGGAGGCCACAGGCAGCCAGTGCAGCTCGCGCAGGAGAGGTGTTACATGGGAGTATCGTGAAACTCCCAAAATCCCCTGCGCGGCCGCATTCTGGACTAGCTGGAGCCTCCGGGTGCACCTCAAGGGGAGCCCCACGTAGAGAGCGTTACAGTAGTCCAGGCGGGAGATGACGAGCGCTTGAGTGACTGTGCGTAAGGCGTCACGATCTAGATAGGGGCGCAACTGGCGTATCAGGTAAACCTGATAAAAAGCCCCCCTGGTCACGGCTGTCACATGGTCGTCCAGAGACAGCCGAGAATCCAGGTGGATGCCCAAATTGTGAGCCCTATCCGCGGGGGCTAATGACTTGCCCCCGATAGCCAGAGATGGAACCAACTGGCTATATCGTGATGCCGGAAACCACAGCCACTCGGTCTTTGACGGGTTGAGTCGGAGCTTGTTCCTCCCCATCCAGACCCGCATGGCCTCCAGACACTGGGACATCACTTCGACGGCATCGTTGGGGTGGTCAAGGGGAGAAATGTACAGCTGAGTATCATCAGCGTACTGATGGAACTCTACCCCAAAACCACGGATGATCTCACCCAGCGGCTTAATGTAGATGTTGAACAGGAGGGGTGAGAGGACCGACCCCTGAGGCACCCCACACGTGAGGGGCCTAGACGTCGACCTCTGCCCTCCTGCAAACAAAAATTGCAACCGGTCGGAGAGGAAGGAGGAGAACCACCGCAAAACGGTGCCTCTCAACCCCAACCCCTCCAGCCGGTGCAATAGGATACCATGGTCGATGGTATCGAAAGCCACCGAGAGATCTAATAGGACCAGGATAGAGGAATGACCTCTATCCCGAGCCCTCCAGAGATCATCTGCCAAGTCACTTTTCTTCAGTGCTGTTGCAACTTTGAACAATCACTAAACGAACTGTTATAAGTCAAGGACTAACTGTATAGGATCAAAGAAAGGTTAGGTATGATGTTGATACACACTTCCTACTTCTCCCAAGTTATTAAATGTTTTAGGAGCAGTACCACCACACCGTAATATATCTGATACCACCTGATTCCTAATCAGGGGTGGGCTGATCTGGGTTCAGCCAATCCTCTAGCGAAGATTCTGCGTGGTTCAGCGAACCCCCAAATTCCACTCCTGGCTGGCCCCGCCCACCCTGCCCCTTCCCTCCCAGGAGTCTCCACGCAGCCCGTTTTGGATGCCATGTAAGGGCAGGGCCCGCGTGGAGGCTCAGGGAGGGCAACCGACCTCCCGGAAGCTTCGGAAGGCTAGAAATGGGCCAGTTTCCAGATTCCAGAGAGCTGGGGAGGATGAAAACGGTTCCTCACCGTGGTGCAGAAGGCTAACTAGGCCACACCCACCATGGCCACGCCCACCCAGTCACTGGGCAGAGAACCTGTTGGTAAAACTTTTGAAGCCTACCCGTGTTCCTAAAGATATATCATACACATCCAACATATTTTATTTACATTCAGATTAAAAATGTCTCAGTGCTTGGATTCAGTTGCTCTTCTTGTTTCTTGTTATTCATAGACCTGAATTGAACCCCGAAGGGAAATTCTCCAGTAACAAAAGTGCATCTCCACACTTTCAATGAACTGTCAATCAAACATTCTGGATATTAAATAGCAATCCTCTTAAAACAAATGACTGACAGGAATGTTATTTATACCATAAGCAAATATTGAATCACAGATTCAGGTTTCAAAACTTAAGCTTCTGTAAACACGGTAAACATTGCACACAATACTTCCATATCTGAAGCCATCAACTTCCTCAAACAATGTTTTGCTTTCCCTTTCTTCAGAGCAATGTTGTTGAATGTTGTCACCCTTTCTGTTCAGTAGGCTACAGTTGTATTTCAGCAGATCAGCCCATTTGACATATTTTGGTGAAACATGGCTTATTTTGGAAGAATCATGTTAATATTTGCAGCCTGGTTGATACTGCTTAGCTAACTTAACCCAAGTTCATTGCTTGAGCTTGGAGAAGAAGGTACCAGAAAGATGAGGTGGCACAGGAACTGATTTGTCTTCATCTATATATATAAAAGCCAAATACCACTCGCTCATCACAAAATTTCCAGAACTGTAAAGCCTACAAATTGAAAATTTGGCACATATGTTCCTCTTAGCTTCTAGGTGCTCACTAAGAAAGGATTTTTCAAAATGACTATCAGATCATTAGTATTCTGATACAGTAATTAACACGTTCTGATGCTAAGGAGTTCTACTCCCCCTCCCCACTTGAAAAGAACTCTATTCCAACTGCCATTGCCTTATATTAACATGCTCTAATGCTAAGGAGTTAGACATTCTACTCCCCCTCCCTACTTCAAAAGAACTCTGTTCCAACTGCCAGTTGCCTCACATTCCATTACCTCAGTTCAAATTGGCAGACATTCCACTCCTTCACTCAGGAGTTGTTCGGGGCTCCTGACTAAACATCAGTATCTCACCAAAATGTCTACGCCTTCCACCTATGGAACTGCTTCCAGACTCAAGGCAGTGGGAGCAATATTCCCTTATGTGTTTCAATCATGGACCACTACTGAGCCAACAGATTGTGAACTAAATTTCTCCTGCATAGTCTAGTCACATAGTTTGTCGTGAAGCACAGGTATCCAACTACTAGTTATATATAAACTTAGGGAGAGGGAGTTCTAATTTGAAAGGCTCTGATTCCAACCCTAACTTCATGCTTTTTAGCATAATTCAAATTATAGAAGTTCACCATGAAATCTACAAGGTACCTCAGGAGAATTTACTGTCACAAATTATAATTTATCAGTCTCTAACTTTGAGGGATTCATTTTTTTACTACTCTCATAGTTCTGAACTGGAACTGTGGCCCACACATATATTTATTGTTATAAATAACTGAATACCGATACACCAGCATGTCAAGCACATTTAGATGGTGGTTATTGTCAGTGATTTAGGCACTGAGATTCAGGAAAGATGACAAAGGGCCATTGGATGAACTTTGACCTTTCAGTCAGAGGTGTGTAATTTCAGAGTAACCTGTATTTTCCTCCCTAGCCCTAGTCCAGTTTTACAACTTTTGTGGATTTTGCTGTAAATTATAATGGCAAATGGGGCATGATGGCTCAGTGGTTAAAGATGCTGAGCTTGTCAGTTGGCATCCCAAGTTCAAGACCTGAACACCACACGATGGGGTGAGCGCTTATTACTTACCCCAGCTTCTGCCCACCTAGCAATTCAAAAGCATGCAAATCAGAAGTGGTATTCAGTCGGCTCGGACTGGTTCAACAGTGGAAATTTTGAGTAGTTCAGAAAACCAGCAAATGCCACTTCTGGTTGGCCCCACCCTCCCGCCCCTGTTGTTCCATCCTATATTCCCTTATTTTTTAGTTCAGCTGATTCACGTGGCAGAGCAGATTGCCGCACCTTAGTTGAGCTAAAAAAAAAAAAAAGCTCACCTCACCAGCGCTGACACCAAGGGCGGTCTTTGAATGCTGCGTGTGTGCGAAGCGCACATTAGGCACGCGTGTGCGCCAACGCTCTCTCATAGAACTGGTAGGAAAAGATTTGGAATCGTACCACTGATGCAAATGCGAGCAGATAAGATACTGTACCACTTAGGTGGGAAGGTAACAACATTCTGTGTGCCTTGGCATACAGTCATGCTGGCTACATGACACTGGAAATTTCTTCAGATAATGCTGCTTCCTTCCTTCAGCTAAGAAATGGAGATGAGCACCACCCTCTACAATTGGATATGACTGGATAGAGAAAACCTTTATTATTATTTTTTATACTGGCAAAATGCAAAATATGTTGCCCTTTTGTAAAAAAATCAGGACCAATTAGAAATAGATATATAGAGTCGCTGCAGGGCTGAACATACATTTCACCTTTTAAAAATAATAGATCTTTACAAAGCAAAAACAAAAACTGAAAATCATAGCTCCACTGTCCTTTGATAGGATGTCACATTCAATGTCAATTTTTTCTATTGAAAAAGGGTTCCCACCTTGTCCTAAATTATGCAAAAATATTATTATTTTTATTTCTGGCGCAACCAGATTCTCTGTAGTAATTTGTAAAAATTGTGAGAGGGTCCAGACATATGGAACGATGTCACATTCTTGGTGTTTCAGTGACTGATTTTAGCTTTTGCTGAAGACCAGTTGAGGCATTTCCAGTTTCAAAATCTGACTTCCAACTTAATGGGAAGCAGTAATAGCCTGAGAACTGTTCTTAAAAGGAAATGTGAAGAAACTGCACAGGAAATGCACACTAAACAAAGCAGAACCTACTTTGGAGCAATTTCAAGCTAATTGGATGTATGCTCATTCAAAAAATAGATGCTCTCAAAATCAAAAAAGAACTTTATTTGGGGAAGAAAGACTAGAATTTGTTTCTTAATTGCCTTTTTTAATGGTTATGACTGCACAGTTGGAAATTAACCAATTCCAATTTCGAATTATTGTCAAGTCACAAATGAGTCAATCAGTTGTCCTACTGATGCATGTTGTCTTTGATTTGTTCACTTATTAACACTGAACATTGAAATAGGGCAGTGATTTACAGTAAAAGCAATATAAAGTATTTAGGAAATAATGCTAATTTGCGCCTCATAGCCAATTGTTATGACTTCAATCAATAAGACAGTTTCTCTGGACACACTAAATTTAAAATTGGCTTCAAAAGCAAAACAAATATTGGATAAAAATGCATACGTGGTTGGAAAAAATGACAAAACAACATCTTGATTTAAAACCAGAAATACTTCTATTTTTTATTTTAAGATCAGCGATTAGAGCAACAGAAATTATCAACGGTATTATTGCGCTTTTTAATTTCTTAAAGCTTTCTATAACCCTGTTTATTTATAATAATGAAATCCTGAAAACATCTACCTATCCTTCTGTGAACTAAAATAGAAACCTATTATTACTAAATTGATGGGGCATAGGGCCTTAAAAGGTCATTCATGGGATCTACCATGTGAAAGGTTAAGAGCCTTAAAATAACTGACAAGTTCAAATCAACTACATAATCTAACTCCCAAATTGGCAAAAGGGGAGGGAGGGAAAGGTGAAAAGGGAATCCTGGGGATAAGGAATGGGCTATAAGAGGGCCAAATGCAATCTTGATCACCAGGCTGCGTTTTTGTAGCACTATTTTAAAGGAACAGGTATATGCCCTAGATCAGTGAGGGCTAATCTTTTTGTTGTTGCAAGCGTGTGCGCACAATAGCACATGTGCGTGTCAGCATCCATAATGCAAAGCAGCCCCCTGCATGTGCATGCACGCCCCACATGCACGCACAACCCCCACGCCACGCTTCCCTCCCCCCCCCCCCCCCCACGTGCAGCACACTGCTCACCTCCAAGCTGAGCTTCGCATTTCTTCCAGGGGACTGGGGAAAGCTGTTTTCATCCTCCCCAGGCTTCAGGAAAGCCTCCGGAGCCTGAGGAGGGCGAAAGACGGGCCCAACGGACCTACCGGAAGTTCGACCTGATTTCCACCCTCCCCAGGCTCCGGAGGCTTTCCTGGAGCCTGGGGAGGGCAAAAATGGCCTCCCACGGCCCTCTAGAAGGCCGAAAATCAGCTGGCTAGTGCACGTGCCAGCAGATATGGCTCTGCATGCCACCTGTGGCACACGTGCCATAGGCCCTAGATAGAATCCTGGAAACCCTGAGAATAAAGCAGACATTTTATTTTTTTTAGCATCTGTGTGATGGCATTACAATAATAAAAAGATATATCTCTCTCATTACAACTTCACAGAGGAAAAACATTGCACTTAGTTGAATTGTTTTCCCCTTGTGATACAATTAATGTTACAGAAAAAAACTGGCTATGAATAACCTTTTTTCCTATTAATAATTTGTAAACAGTATGTGTGTTCTGCAGATATATTTATGCTTTTGGGCTAATTGACACCTATACCCTTTCACTTACACACAAACACACCCTCCTTGAGGAGGAAGTGCTAATGCATTTGAAAGAGAAAATCCCATTGCATAAATGTCTTAACCTACAACAATAAATCTCCTTTGGCCAGGGCTGCAGGAGTAATAATAAGGTGACGTAGTATTAGAAATGGCCGGGCATTTTCGGTGAGTGTGCAGATAGGAACTTTATTGAATGACTTGGCATTGAAATATACCATTATCTACACATTGTGATTGGGTGGTATATAAACCCAGGAAATAAACAAAGAAAATCTCTCAGCACAATTAGCAGACCTCATGCCTTTGTTTTTCTGCATTTGGCAGGAAATCTTGGTACTTATGCTAAATAATTCTCCATCAAATTTTGGCAAGAAAATATCTGTTACTCTCTATAAAGCCTAATTGTGCATCATTTCGTGGATATGAACAACTGTGATATGGAAAGCAACTCATTTAAGATGCATGGCACATTGTCTTGGCTACCTGTTTGTTGATCAGAGGCTATTGCATGAATTTGCTTGGGGTTGCTACTCTAATGCATGAATTCTATTATTTTAATGAGATTGCTCTGAGATATTCTTAGTGGTTTGTAGGAAAGTGGTGTGTGTGTGTGTGTGTGTATGGATGTCTGCCTTTCCATCTACCATACCTCTGTCTGGCAGGTTGATCTTTAGTTGAACCTCATCTGGCACAAGTTTCAGGCTAGAGCAAGCTTAGACGAGGTGAATTAGCATTTTGATAGCTCTCTTTGCGCTGGCAAGGTGACTCCCCAAGCGGCTGGTCTGGGCGTTCTGCCCAACGGAGCCCCCAGACACAGCACTGATGAACAGGACTAAGATAAACTCTTTAGTGAACTAAATGCGGCAACAGCTAATCTTGGCTGGCCACCTGGGTCCTGCAAGATGAAAGGAGCTTTGCTGCTTTTGATGTAACCGCTACTGGCAAAACACATGTACATCCATACTCAGTGTGTGCATTTCTCTCTCTCCTTAATGCAAAGCATTGGCGTTAGAGAAACCAACTATAAAAAGGAATAGGATGGGATGGGATCAGAGGTGGGTTGCTCCAATTTGGCCCGGTAGTGTTTTTTTGGCCTGGGATGCAGAACTGGCAGGGATCCAGGCTGACAACTCCCCCAAACCAGTTCCATGGTTCCTGCTGCCATTACCGGTATGTTGTTTTGTAGTGCGTGTGTGTGCGCAGTTTACTCTAAATTGTTCTGTGCATGCACGAAGAACAGTTTACATTGAACTGTATACTCGCATGCAGCTAGTATACCATTTCAGACAAATGGTTATCCAACCTCTTCTTAAAATCTTCCAGTGTTGGAGCATTTACAACTTCTGGAGGCAAGCTGTTTCACTGATTCATTGTTCTAACTGTCAGGAAATTTCTTCTTAGTTCTAAGTTGCTTCTCTCCTTGATTAGTTTCCACCCATTGCTTCTTGTCCTACCCTCAGGTGCTTTGGAAAATACTTTTGACTCCCTCTTCTTGAGGGAGCAACCCCTGAGATATTGGAACACTGCTATCATGTCTCCTGTTGACCTTCTTTTCATCAGACAAGACATACCCAGTTCCTGCAACCGTTCTTCATATGTTTTAGTCTCCAGTCCCCTAATCATCTTTGTTGCTCTTCTCTGCACTCTTTCTAGAGTCTCAAAATCTTTTCTACATTGGGCGACCAAAACTGGATGCAGTATTCCTTACAAGGCATTATAGAGTGGTATTAACACTTCATGTGATCTTGATTCTACCCTTCTGTTTTATGCAGCTTAGAACTCTGATGGCTTTTTTGGCAGCTGCAGCACATGAATAGCTCATATTTAAATGATTATCCACTAGGACTCCAAGATCCCTCTCACAGTTGCTACTGTTGAGCAAGGTACCACCTATACTGTACCTGTGCATTTTGTTTTTCTTGCCTAAATGTAGAACCTTATTTTTTTCACCATTGAATTTCATTTTGTTAGATAGCACCCAGTGTTCTAATGTTCTTAAGGCAAGAAGCTCATCAAACAATGCAGGTGCAAACTTACGACTACAATTTGAGCCCAACATTTTTGTTGATAAGTGAGAGAGTTGTTAAGTGAGTTTTGCCTGATTTTGCTATCTTTCTTGCCACAGTTATTATGTGAATCGCTGCAGTTGCTAAGTTAGTAACACAGCTGTTAGGTAAATCTGTCTTCCCCATTGACTTTGCTTTGTCAGAAGGTTAAAACGGGATCATGTGACCCAGGGACACTGCAACCGTCATAAATATGAATCAATTGCCAAGTGTCTGAACTTCGATCGGGGATGCTCCTATGGTCGTAAGTGTGAAAAATGGTCATAGGTCACTTTTTACAATGCTTTGATCACTAAATGAACTGTTGTAAGTTAAGGGCTACCTGTATTGGGTTTCCATATCCATCCTAAAACTCATCTACATTTCCTTAGGAGTTCTGGAAAATCTTGAAGGAAAATTGTGGGTATTTCCACATTATAGGGAGTATTTTAAGAATATTTTTTTACTTGAATCTAAATCATTTGTGTCATTTGTCTTCAGTTAATACAATTTGATCTACAGGGGGCTGGCACATAGGAGGGACCTTCTTTGGAAGTGGCATTAAGATTAGATACCTCTTAAATCTCTTCTGTGTCCCCCTAAATTTCCAAAGGAGCGGGAATAAACATTTCATGTTTCTGCATTAAAAGAAAGGTCTGAGCCAGTAAAAGCCAACTATCCTTTGGCTTTACCTTGATTTGTAGCCATATTTTCACTTAAGATATTAAGTCATATAAATGCAATTTCAAGGGATGTGATGGCTCAGTGGCTAACATGCTGAGCTTGTCGATCAGAAGGTCGGCAGTTTGGCAGTTTGAATCCCTAGCGCCGTGTAACGGAGTGAGCTCCCATTACTTGTCCCAGATTCTGCCAACCTAGCAGTTCAAAAGCACGTAAAAATGCAAGTAGGTAGCAGCATTCCGTGTGCCTTCGGCATTTAGTCATACCAGTCACATGACCACAGAGACATCTTTGGACAGCGCTGGCTCTTCGGCTTTGAAACAGTGATGAGCACTGCCCCTAGAGTCGGGAATGACTAGCACATATGTGCGAGGGGAACCTTTACGTTTAAATGCAATTTAGACCACCCGTCTGGAAACAATATAATTAGTATCATATATAAACTAGTTGTGAGCATGTATACTTGTACCACTGATGGAATGTGTGAACCACAAATGGATTGTAACTATTACCATTATATTAATTCTGGAAAGCATTTTGATTTTAACAAGCCATTTTCCTTGCATTCTTGCAGAGATAAGTCTCTGCATGGTTGATGTCATGTTGAATCAAATATCGGGAAAGATTTGGTTGAAGTTTTAAGAGATATGCTTGAAAAGAAACTCAACAGAAGTTAAATGGCAGGGCCACTTTTTGGGGCAATGGGTGGACTTTAAGAAGTGGTGGGCAGGTATCTATTGGAGGAACTCTGCCTTAGAATTTGTGACACAGAAAAAAGTTGCGATTAAAATAGCCTTCATATTCCCTCTATAGTTCCTTGATCATTTTTAATCCAGACTTAGTTATATTAGACCAGTCTTGTTATGGTAGGTGTGGGTTTGATAGTTTGTTTGCAAAAATACATTCCAGTTGATTTATTTACATTAAGCTAATACTTCCCAAACCTGAGTACATTACTCAAAATTGAGTAAAATTGTTTTTCTTTGGATGATGACACCTGAATCCATTTTCCAATCACAACAGGAACATTTAAATAAGAACTTTCTGAAAAGTGATTTTGGGTAATGAACGAAAAAGTTTGGGAAGCACTGCATTAATCCAAATATATTTCTGCAGTGTTTGATAGTGATAGATTTCAAGAAACTTAATTTTTAAAAAATCTGGCTTTTTAGAACTATATAAATCCAGTGTGGGAGGTAAATGTAGCACTTGAGTGCTTTTCTTTCCAAAATTGAGATATGTTTGTCTTCCTGTTCCAAAGTCTCATGGAGAAAGTGAATTAGTTTCAAGAAAGCTATTTCCTAATGCTTGAAAAACAATAAATCTCCCCAAAGAAACAGTAAATGTTTATATTGTCCGAGGAATAAAAGCTCTGGCGAGTGCTGGTGAAATTAAACTAAGTGAGGAAACTATAAAAATAAAGGGTGGACAAGCAGATGGGGAGTAGGACTTCCCTTGGCAATGAAAGCTGAATATGCTGAGGATCTGCCGGAACGAACGCATTTATATGCAGCAGAAATGGGTTAAGAAATGTAATTAAAAGTTTATAATTAGGGGGAAGTCTGCAATTAGTAGATTATATAGAGAAGGAAAAGGATAGTTCCAATCTATTAGCCTAACTTCCTTCCCTTCCTTCCTTCCTTTCCTGCCTTCATTATTTTTACAAATAACTCAAGCCAGTAAACATATCCAAGACATCTTCCTCCTCCTCTTTCCCCCACGACAATAACCCTATTAGGTTGGTTGGGCTAAGAGAGAGTGACTGGCCCAAAGTCATCCACTTAACTTTCATAACTAAGGTGGGACTAGAACTCACAGTCTCCTGCTTTTAAGCCTGGTGCCCTCACCACTAGTCCTGGTTCCAAGGTTTTTATTTATTTATTTTATTCAATTTATATCCTGCCCTTCTCCAAAAGGACCCAGGGCGGCGGTTTAGTTAGACCCTTCCTCAAACTTTTAATTTTCCCATACATATCCTCCACCACTGATCATGTTTGCTCATGTTTATGGATTGGCTTGAAGTTTCATGCTCTTCAAAAGTTTTTAAAGTGTTAATATCAAGGCTGGCCAGCTATTAAGTCCTTTCTCTCTGGTCTCTCAGGGGCAGCTCTTATTCCTTGTGAAGTTCCATCAGGTTTTGCCCAATCTCATCGAATTGAGGGTGGGTGGGTACAAGAGTGAGCTTGGGAATTCTTTCTCCTTCTACTAGTGCAGGGGTCTGCAAAGTCGGCTCTTTTAAGACTGGTGGACTGCAACTCCCAGAGTTCCCCAGCCAGCATAGCTGGCTGGGGAACTCTGGGAGTTGAAGTCCACCAGTCTTAAAAGAGCCGACTTTGCAGACCCCTGTACTAGTGGATCTCTTCCTCTGCAGTCTCCAATTTTGCCAGATTAGGTTCTGAGCCGTTAGTGAGATGGCAGGGTTTCCTTCAAAAACTGCACATAAGTGTGGGTGTCATCTAGATTCTTAGGCAAGAGTGGGAAACCTGAAATCTATGTATACGTCATGTGGTTGTCTCCAGAACAGGCCAGATTGGAAACAAGTAACAACATGACTGTTTTAGTGGCGCAACCTCATTCTGCACTGGATAAACTTTCCAAGTTGCTTTTCAAGGTAGTCCGGCATTTAGTATTACACCAATCCTGTGCAGTAGGTATGACTGAGAGAGATGGGGCCACCTACTGAACTTTGTGGTTGAGAAGAGGATATGGTTCTGGTTTTAGGTCGACATTGAGTCTGAAATGGAATCCAGTGAGAGGTTTTAAGAAATGCAATCCATAATTGGGGGACCCACTTAATAGCCTGGTTACTGTTATCTGAATCAGTTGCATCTATGATTTCCAAATCTTTTGATTAATAGACCAGCCAACAAGGGCATAGAAAGCCTTTACCAGACATACCGTCTTAGATTCTGCCTGCAGATGATAATTGTCTGCAGAGTTTAGGTTATATTCTATTAGAGGACCACTAGCTTTTCCTATGAAATCAATTCTTCCTTGGTGGATCACCCATATCCCAGCCTCAATGCTTAATGCAGAGCTACATGTCAGTCACTTCTCCCTAATGCATGATTGCCTAACTGTAATATTGAATGTGACAGACGAGAGAAATTCTAGAAAGCAAAGCTGAATTTCTTAAATTATCAACTTAGCTTCCCGTTTTCTACCCTATGGGTAGAACACAAACAGAACAGGCTGAGTAAGAAATTTCTCCCCGAGGTGCGTTGGATTTTAAAGTTTAACCTTCAGGTGTCACGTTATTAGCATGTGTACATTAGGCCACAACGGCATTACAAGAGGTAGCAACCAAATCAAACATCACAGTATTTTTTTATTGGAAGCCACCCAGAGTTGATTGTAAGATATAAACATAAATGTATATACCGTATTTTTCAGAGTATAAGACACACCTTTTTCTCCCCAAAAAGAGGGTGAAAATCTGGGTGCGTCTTATACACTGAATACAGCATTTCTGGCCTCTGAAACACCGCCTCCTTTGCAAAAATGGACATGCAGAGAGTTTGGGAGGTTTGCAAAGTGCTCCTGGGGGCTGGGGAGAGCAAAATCGAGCAAAAAATGACCCGTTTTTGCTTGTTTTTTGCGCCCCCCCAGCCACCAGGAGCACTCTTCAAGCCTTTCAAAGGTCTGCATGCCCTTTTTCTTTTTCTTGGAAAAAATGGGCTGTTTTTACGAAAAACTGGCCATTTTTTGCTCATTTTGCCCCCCGCCGTCCCCAGGAGCACTCTACAAGCCTCCTAAAGCTCTGCATACCCACCCACCCCTTTTTATTTTGCAAAAAAACAAGGTGTGCAGAGGGTTTGGGAGGCAGAGTGCCTCTTCAAAATCATAGTCCGTCTTATACTCTAGTGCGTCTTATAGTCTGAAAAATATGGTAAATGTTAGGAAGGAAGGAAGGAAGGAAGGAAGGAAGGAAGGAAGGAAGGAAGGAGGCTTAGATTGCCAGATTGCAAAGGAATCGATGCAACAAACAAATACAATTATTGCCCTCAGGAAAACAGCCTATTTTAGCCTATTTGTTTTCTCCCACACAAGACCAATATTTACTAAGTATGGTGGTAAAAGTACTCTGCATATACACATGAGTTGCATTCATTACCAAGAGCTGCTCCTCTCCACACACGTGAAGAGCTTAAAGTGCCCCTTTAAGAATACATTCCCAGCAAGATAAATTGGCCCTGACTGAATCAGTCTGGAACCTCTGGCCTAAATTTTTTATATTCCCTGGATATAATTCAGAAGAGAAGAGTGCAGATGACCTGCCAATCAAGCAGTAAGGGAGAAATAATAAGAAGGTCACCCAGGTGGGCTTACCAGAAACATTCCAACATCATAACTATAATTTACACTCTGCCTGCCTTTTCCTTTGTCTCGCCTTTGCAATATAGCTGGCCAAAGGTGTATATACTGTAAGCTGCGGCTCTGCTTTTGCTCAGAGCTGCCCAGCAAGTTGCCAGTGCTTTACTAGGAGCCCAGTGCTCATTTTGTTGTATGGGGGGGTCCTTGGTGGTCTCTGAGCTTGCTTGTTTTCTTGCAGATGTTTCACTACCCAAACTAGGTAACATCATCAGTGCTAGTGCTGTTACCTAATTTTGGGTATTGAGCAAGTTTAGAGAGCACCAAGGATCCCTCATTTCAATCCTGGACTACGAATATTCCCCTTTATTGATTCTGTAGTGTGCATGCTAATATTGTTTATTATTTATTGTACTTATATGCTGCCCTTCTCCCGAAGGACTCAGGGTGGCGTACAACATAAAAATGCATAATACAAAAGTTTAAAAAAAAAAGATTAAATAGAGAATCCAATAACAATAATATATATTTATGTTGTATCTTCAAAGTGATCTGGTAGCATTAGTGAATCAGGTTTTTGGTCGCAACAGTTTGGTGCAATGACTTGAATCAGAAGGATGAGAAGAGGAGGTAGTCAGTCATTGGCATTTATGTCTCTATACATACCTTAGTTTCCATAGTTGCAACCTTTCATTAAACTTCATTTTGTTTTTGTTTTTCTCTCTCCAGAGTTTAGGGAAGTATTCCTTTATCTGTTGGAAAACCAGCCTTGTAGAGGTGTTCCAAATTGAATTAGTGCATTTGTCTCAAAGTCACCAACGGAATCTATGGGGAAAATGAGGTTTTGATCATGCTTGAAACCATCCATTTATGGTCACCAGTGGTTCTTAACATTCAAAGCAGAGAGATAGAGATACAGTATATTATCACCTCTTCTGTATAGCTAAAAGCCAGTAAAAAATAGTTGAATATCTGAGCAGAAATGTACTGTATCACAGTGCCTCCCTTCTCCCTCACTCCCCCATAGCAAATAAAATAGAAGCAAAAAACCCACATATTTTCTAATACTAGAAACCTAGAACTAAGTTTGCTTAGAACGAATATTTTCCAAATACACATGGAGGCTTTATTATTTTATTTTATTTATTTGTTTGTCAAACATGTACAAAATAACAAGTATAGGTATGAACAGAGGTAGTCAACCTTTTTATACTCACCGCCCACTTTTATATCTCTGTTAGTAGTAAAATTTTCTAACCGCCCACTCGTTCCACAGTAATGGTGATTTATAAAGTAGGGAAGTCAATTAAATTGTTTTAGTTTTTAAATTGTTTTACTAAGGGTTTTTTGACAGGATTTAGATCAGGCCAATCTATTTAATATATTTTTAATTGTATTTTTAATTGTATTTTATGCTCTATATTATTGATCTTATTATTGCCTGTACACTGCCCTGAGTCCCGCAAGGGAGAAGGGTGGTCTAAAAATTTAATAAATCCTAATCCTAAATTTAAAAAAGGAAAGTGCTTCAGTATCGGACAAAACCCCTACTGCCCACCATGAAAACTGGAACACCCACTAGTGGGCGGTAGGGACCAGGTTGACTACCACTGGGTATGAACATAAACATGAATAAAGGAAGTAAATACAGATAAATGGGGACAGTAGGACAGGAACGGTAGGCACACTGGTGCGCTTATGCACACCCTCTTAGGAATGGGATGAGGTCCACGGTAGACAGTTGAAGGTTGAAGCTGTGGGGGTTTGAGGAAGTAACAACGGAGTTGGGTAGAGCATTCCAGGCGTTGACCACTCTGTTGCTCAAGTCGTATTTTCTGCAATCGAGTTTAAAGCGATTTATCTGCAGTTTGTATCAATTGTTTGCTGGCGTATTATTATGCCATGCTAAATCACGGAAAAAGATTAGGAAACAGCCGTGTTTTCTCTATGCATTTCTGCAGGCATGAGGACTTGAGGGCAAGTGATGTCACACGCACCATGAGATAATTGTGCAAACAACGTCGTAAGATAAAGATGCCCATGACATCACAGTGGCTTCTGCCTGATGCTTACAGATTTGCTGTCTTGTCTCCATTTGTGCCTGATTGTTTAACTAATAGAGTTGTGCGATCTAAACCTGAAAAAATTGCATCTGATTTCTGGAAACCAAAATTTAAAGATCATAAGTGTTAGCATGTTTCAAATTCTGATTTATCCAAACCAACAGTAGTGGCTACTTTAGGCTTAAATAGTATATTAAATCACAGGCTCTTGTTAATGAACCGTCGGTGATGGGGCAGTGGAGGGTGAGATGGCAGCGCACACCTTCTTATTAAACCTTTTCTGAGAGTGGGAGATGAAGTGTAAGCACCATATTTGGCCTTTTCCTTCTCAATTAATCAGCTGATCAGCTAATCTCATCACATTGATCGTTATGTTTTATGCATCAAGATTTAATGAGCAACAATGGCCGCCAGGAAGAAGCAAGCCATTTTTACCCTCTGGAGTATTTTGAGGCACACAAACAGATCAATACCTCACATGTAAGACCTACCACAGTGATGGCATTATTGTTGCAGGAAATCTGCTCAACAGAGGAGCTATAGGTAAATGAAGTGGCCCCATCTGTTTGCTAAAGGTCATCTCATTTATGACTCAAGCTTTAACTGAGATGGATAGTACTTTAAACTAGAATGAGGTAAATCTTTAGAGCAGTGGCGAACCTTTTTTCCCTTGGGTGTCAAAAGTGCGGGTGTGCTGACACCAGTGGTGGGTTGCAGGCGGTATGCCCTGATATGGGCGTACCGGAGCCTGCCCGGAACACCAGATACCGCTCTGGTACGGTGCTCTGGAGGGCCCACCCACCCGCCCTCACTCCTTATCTGTCCTTTATGCCTTTGGCGCTTCCGCGCACGTGTTTGGTGCATACGGCGCCTGCGGGACGCTCCGCCAAGCAGCTGGAGTGTTGCAGAGGCGTGCGGAAGCATCGCAGGCAAGTATGATGCATGTGCGTGCCACAAGAGCATGGATGACACCAGGGCCGTTCCAACCGTACCATTTGGAACAGAATCCAGAACCCACTACTGGTTGACACCCATAATCCTATGCCACCCCGCAGACCCCATGAATGTGACCCTCCTGTGCTTTCCCTGCACTCCATGCATGCATGCATGACCCCCACTTTGGTGCTCGCAGGTTTCCATGAAGCCTCCTGGAACCAGAAATGGGGAGGCACCGTGCCATCTCCCATTCCCACGCATGCACGCACAGCAGAGACCCAAAAATCAGCTGGCCAACAGGAGGCGCAGACACATGTACAGTGGAATTGACCTGGACGAAGGCTTGCGTTCCTGCAAAGATGGCTCGCCATGCCCCCTGTGGCATGCGTGCCATAGGTTCACCATCACGGCTTTAAAGACTATGGAAGTATAATAGTTAAACAAGTCAAGGGAACAAAACTGTGAGTTACTTTGTAGAGCAGTATTTCTCAACCTCAGTGATTTTAAACAGGGGGTCAAACTAGTGGCCCGCAAGCCGGATGCATCACCAGCAGCCCATGCCTATCCCAGTTCCATGAAAGGAAAAAACCGTTGCGAAATATGACGTGGCGGCAACATGACGTGGTGAGTTTGACACCCGTGCTTTAAGATGGGTAAATTTCAGCTTCCAGAATTCCTCAGCCAGCCTTCCTGACTGGGGAATTCTGGGAATTGAAGTCCAAACTTCTTAAAGTTGCTGAAGTTGACAAACATTGCTGAAAACATTGCTAATTAAATAATAGGGGTTGAATTTGGAAGCTTCTGTAGTAAGGTCTTTTTCAAACCATCAGAAGGAGATTTACAGGAAGGATTGTTTTTGTACACCTGCTTTAAAATGGCTATTTGTCCACATATTTTTGGTTACATTTAATCCTTTGTATACTGAAAGCACTGATGGCAACTAGTGGCATAAAGAAAGAGTGCAGAGCAGAGGTGGTATTCAGCAGGTTCTGACCAGTTCTGAAGAACCGATAGTGGAAATTTTGAGTAGTTCGGAGAACCGGTAAATACCACCTCTGGCTGGCCCCGCCCCCATCTATTCTCTTCCTTCCCAAATCCCAGCTGAACGGGAGGGAATGGGGATTTTGCAGTAACCTTCCCCTGGAGTGGGGAGGGAATGGAGATTTTACAGTATCCTTCCCCTGCCACACCCACCAAGCCATGCCCACAGAACCAGTAGTAAAAAAATTTCAATCCCACCACTGGTGCGGAGGAGAGGATAAATGAGTCTCTGACTAGATAGGTTTTAGGTCATTATATTTTATTTCTTTTCTACCACTATCCCACATGCCCATCGTAATTTTTAAATTAATTCATGGTCATAGATAGGAAGAGAAAATGGGGCGTGAGAGGTTGTTCACTTGTGTTATGTAGATATATTAAAATAAATATTTTGTTCTTTATCAGTAGGGCAGCAGAAGGCTCAAATGACCCTGCAGATAACTTAATTTTTTAAAAATCTTTCATTTAAACCACTTGGCAATTTGAAGATGTGTGGACTTCAATTCCCAGAACGCCTAAGTTGGGAGTTGAAGTCCAGGTTGCCAAACTTGAAAAGCACTGATTTATCCCAATGTATGTAATACAATTAAACAGAGTTGGGGTGAGGTTGTCTTTCTGTTCCTCTTTCCATTAATTTCTTAAGTGTTCTTCTTCTTTCTCTTTTAGCCAGATTTAATTAACAACTGCAATGCTTCACTTAACAAACTGTGGCAAAAAAGCTCATAAAATGGGGCAAAACTCACTTTAACAACTGCTTTGCTTAGCACTAGAAATTTGGGGCTCTATTGTGGTCGTACCTCAAGGACAACCTGTACTCTTATATATAGGATATTACCAAAATAGCTTTGTTTCTGGTGCCTGCATCCTTAATTTTTTAATAGCAAGGAATATTAAGACCAGGTCTAACAAAGATTTAAAGCAGCTTTCTGCAGCCTGACACAATCCCAACATGTTGGAAAACAATTCTTAAGATTCTAAATTACTATATTTTTCAGAATATAAGACGCTCTAGAGTATAAGACGCACCTTAGTTTTTTGGGAGGAAAATAAGAAAAAAAATATTCTGCTTCTGCCTACCAGCATCCATGGTATTCATCTGGCTAGCATCCTGTTAGTGTGTGAGAAAGTTGAGGGCTGTTTGGAAACAAATAGTATTTGCTGTGTGAGCAACAAGGAAGGAGACAGCAAGGAGTCAGGGCGTGGCTTGTTCTGTACTAAAGCTGCATGCTGTGCTGATATCTGAAACTAAAACTGAAAGTGAAATTTCTCTACTGAACTACCACGTTGGAAAACCTGCTTTTGGTATTGTAGATTTACTTAACGTGTTATGTTGTATGCTAGCCGTTCCCGGCCACGGGTTGCTGTGGCCCAGTCTGCTTAAATGGCCAACCAATTTGTGTTTAGATCTACACCTACACACACAAACACGTACACACAACCACCGTATAACCCCCAACCTACCTACTTACTCCCTTTCTCCCTCTCTCCCTCTACCTACCTACTGTATTTCTGCCTCTCCCTCTCTATCACTCTACCTACCTACCTACCTACCTACCTACCTACCTACCTACCTACCTATGGACAGAGTATTTTATGACATAAAGGCTGACATAATACCTGTGGCCCACTGCTCTCTGTATCCATCTACCTACCTTTTTTACAATTTTTTACATTTCCGTTGCGTGTACCTGGCATAGGTGTGACATCTATACAATATGTGTGTGTGTGTGTGTGTGTGTGTGTGTGTGTTAGTTTTATGAGCCGATCAATAAATTTATATATATATAGGGGAGGCAAGTTCCATCCTCCCGGTTGGGGACACGTAGCCGTTGGTTACAAACGGTCAAGTGTCACAACCCCCGCAGGCTAGGTGGTCAGGGAATACAGAGCCAGGGCTTGAGGCTGATGTTTTGCAATGCCAGGTCCGTTGTCAACAAAGCCCCCCTCATCCATGACCTTGTGTCAGAGGGGGAGCCGGACCTGGCAGGAATTGCGGAGACCTGGTTGGGCCACGAGGGTGGACTTCCACTCGTTGAAATGTGCCCACCAGGTTACCGCGCCTTTCATCAGCCACGGGCCCTAGGCAGGGGTGGTGGGGTAGCGGTCATTGTTAAGGAAGGTCTTGAGCCGAGAGAGACCACTGTGCCACAGACCACCGGTTGTGAGTCCCTCTGCGTGAAGTGGGGCCTAGGGAGGCAGTTGGGCGTGCTGGTTGTATACCTGGCTCCCCACTATGTAGCAGCAGCCCTGCCCGAGCTCCTGGAGGTGATCACTATGGTGGCAGTTGAGACCCCCAGACTTTTAGTCATGGGGGACTTTAACCTGCCATCGGTGGGCGAATCATCCGTGGTAGCTCGGGAGTTCATGACTTCCATGACGGCCATGGACCTGACCCAATTAATTCAAGGCCCCACCCACGAGGGTGGACATACACCGGATCTCATCTTTGTCTCTGGCCAATGGAAGAGTGATCTGGGTATAGGGGATATAGTCATCACGCCCTTGTCATGGTCAGACCACTCACTTCTCCGGCTCGACTTTCCAACCGCTATTCCCCTCCGCGGGGAGGCGGAACCTGCGTCATCAATTTGGTTCCGCCCCAGGCGCCTGATGGACCCTGATGGGTTCCAGGCGGCGCTTGGGCCACTTCCTGTACCCCTGACCCGCGCCCCGATGGAGGACCTCGTGGCCGCATGGAACACTGCGACCACGGGAGCCTTGGATCGGGTCGCGCCCTTGCGGCCTCTCTTGCGGCGGCGAGCTACCCTGGCTCCTTGGTTTACCGAGGAGCTGAGGGTGATGAAACGCCACAAGAGATGCCTAGAGAGAAGATGGAGGTCTACCCGATCTGAATCTGACCGGACACAGGTAAGAGCCCATTTACGGACTTACATTGTGGCGCTGAGAGTGGCCAAACGTCATCATTGTGCCACTCTCATAGCATCCGCAGATAACCGCCCTGCCGCCCTGTTTAGGGTGACCCGCTCCCTCCTTCAACAGAGGGTGCGGGAAGCCCCATTACAGGGTAGAGCAGAGGAATTTGTGACTTATCTGCAGGAGAAAATCGCTCAGATACAGAACGAGCTAGCCCCCATTGATGGTCCAGTGGGATTGCACGAGACAGATCTTGTTTGGGAGGAGTTTGACTCCGTTACTTCCGAGGATATGGACAGGTTACGTAGGCGACTGGGAGCCACCACATGTTTATTGGACCCGTGTCCCTCCTGGCTTGTACTGGCATCCTGGGAGGTGACACGAGGCTGGCTCCAAGAGGTTGTCAATGCTTCTTTAAGTGAGGGATCCTTACCTGCCTCCCTTAAAGAGGCCATGGTGAGGCCCCTCCTGAAGAAGCCCTCTTTGGACCCAGCTTTATTAACCAACTATCGTCCCGTCTCCAACCTTCCCTTTTTGGCGAAGGTTGTTGAGAGTGTGGTGGCACAACAGTTTCCCCGTCACCTGGAGGAAGTTGATTATCTAGACCTGCGCCAGTCCGGCTTTCGGCCCGGGCATAGCACCGAGACGGCATTGGTCGCGTTGGTCGATGATCTCTGGAGGGCCAGAGATGGGGGTTGTTCCTCCATCCTGGTCCTATTAGACCTCTCAGCGGCTTTCGATACCATCGACCATGGTACCCTATTGCATCGGCTGGGGGGGTTGGGGGTGGGAGGCACCGTTTTACGGTGGTTCTCCTCCTACCTCTCTGGCCGATCGCAATTTGTGTTGACAGGAGAGCAGAGGTCGACCTCGAGACCCCTCACATGTGGGGTGCCTCAGGGGTCGGTCCTCTCGCCTCTCCTGTTCAACACATATATGAAGCCGCTGGGCGAGATCATCCGTGGCTTTGGGGTAGAGTATCATCTCTACGCTGATGATACTCAGCTGTATATATCTACCCCAAACCACCCCAACGATGCCGTAGCGGTGATGTGCCAGTGCCTGGAAGCCGTGCGGATCTGGATGGGAAGTAACGGACTCAGGCTCAACCCGACGAAGACCGAGTGGCTGTGGTTTCCGGCTGCCCGATTCAACCAGCTGACTCCATCGCTGGCCATAGGGGGCGAACATCTTGCCCCTGTGGATGGGGCGCGCAACTTGGGTGTCCTCCTGGATACCCGGCTGTCCATGGAAGATCAAGTGACAGCCGTGGCCAGGAGGGCGTTTTACCAGGTTCGCCTGGTACGCCAGTTGCGCCTCCTATTGGATCGGGACGCCCTTCGCACAGTCACTCATGCTCTCGTGACATCCCGACTAGACTATTGTAACTCTCTCTACATGGGGCTCCCCTTGAGGTGCACCCGGAGACTTCAGTTGGTCCAGAACGCAGCCGCGCGAGCAATAATGGGAACCTCAAGGTTTACCCATGTAACACCGCTCTTGCGCGAGCTGCACTGGCTGCCTGTCGTCTTTCGGGTGCGCTTCAAGGTGTTAGTTGTCATCTTTAAAGCGCTCCATGGCTCGGGACCTAGCTATCTGCGGGATCGGATCCTGCCCCATACATCCTCACGGTCAATTCGCTCCCACAGAGAGGGACTTCTCCGGGTGCCGTCCACTAGACTATGTCAGCGGGTGACGCCCAGGGGAAGGGCCTTCTCTGTGGCGGGCCCAGCCCTCTGGAACGACCTTCCCCCCGATATCAGGACAACTACGGACCTCCGCTCCTTCCGTCTAAAACTAAAAACACATCTTTTTCGCTTGGCCGGCCTAGGGTAGTCTCTTTTATGGTTAGGGATTTTATTAACTAATTGGGGGGTTTTAGCGCAGGGAGTACTGTTTAATTTACCTTTTACTTAATTATTTATTTATATTTATTGCTTTTAACTTTGTACTTGTTTTTAATTTCCCTGTGCCCCACCTCGAGTCCCCTCGGGGAGAGAGAGCGGGTTAGAAATAAAATTATTATTATTATTATTATTATTATTATTATTATTATTATTATTATTATTATTATTATTATTATTATTATTATTATTATATATCATTGGTGCCGTACTTGAAAGGAACGTTGTGTGAAAATTTGGAAGCGATCGGTGCAGTACTTTAGGAGATTAGCAGTTTTGAACAAACTCTTGTTACATTTTGATTTATATAGATAAAAAGAAGTTATCGAATCCTTCTGAATCAGTTACTTGTGTGTGCTTTCTGAATGTGATTGCTGCTGCAAACTCTGACACGTCCTTGCATCAAATAGCGAACAGCCAGATCAGCTTCAGCACATTATTGCAGCCTGATTCAGCATGAGCAGCTGATTGGTGGCTGGATCGGCCTCTCGGAATACCCCCAATCAGCTGTTCCAGGCTGCAGGGATTGCCACAGACGATCACCTCTTCTGTGCCTCATGTTTTTGGCTACATTCGATATATAAGACGCACCCAAATTTTCACCCTCTTTTGTGGGGGGAGGAGTGTGTCTTATACTCTGAAAAATACGGAAGCTTACTTTTCATACATGATGAGGATTTTCTAGGCTTATTCTCTGTCAGTTTACAGTCTTAAGTTTGGGAACTATCGTCTGCTACTTTCTATTTTGGCTAAGAGGCCTAACAAAAACCCAGCCAATTAAATCAGCTTGAGATGGGTGACATACTGGTGTCCCCTTTTCTGACTTTTATGGAAAATGACCTCTGGCACAAAGCCGGTATATTTTTCTCCCAACCACACATCTCCCATTCTCTGCACCACATTCTTATTATTTTTATTTTTTTAACCTTCCCAAGAATGAATGTAAGCAATCTGTTGCCATAGCAATGGCAACTATACCATTACCCAGAAGCACATAAATACTTCAAATGCTTGGATTCTGTCAGTAGCAACCATTGTCAGTTTCCCCACATTATTGCTCTCCTCACTGTCAGCTCTTCTATTCCTTCCTACTCCTCAGTGGGTTTTTAGAACCATTAAATGAAATGAGGTGAAAAATCTTATTTATCAGGCTTCAAGAAAATTTTAAAATGCCGTATGGTTGCAGCTCATCGGTAACGTTGTCCTGTAAGGCTGCAACAATAGGGCATTCAATTTCCCACAATGCCTTGGAATGAAGCTTTTGGGGGGATTTAGGGGAAATTAAAATAATGGGTCACAGAGTCATTTACTTAACTCTGGGGAGAATCTGGGGTCAGAACAGAGGTTGCTCAGGGGCTCCGAGACCCTGAAAAATGGTTGCTTTTTGATACCAGCTATTTCATTTCTAAGAGGACATGGTGGCTCAGTGGCCAAGATGCTGAGCTTGTCAATCAGAAAGTTATGCGGTTCGAATCCCTAGCGCCATGTAGCGGAGTGAGCTCCCATTACTTGCTCCAGCTTCTGCCAACCTAGCAGTTTGAAAGTACGTAAAAATGCAAGTAGAAAAATAGGGACACCTTTGGTGGGAAGGTAACAGCATTCCATGCGCCTTTGGCGTTTAGTCATGCCGGCCACATGATCATGGAATTGTCATCAAACAGCAATGGCTCTTCAGCTTAGAAATGGAGATGAGCACCGCCTCCTAGAGTCGGGAATGACTAGCACGTATGTGTGAGGGAAATTTTTACCTTTATTTCACTCCTTATATTTCACCCTATATCCTGCTTTGTTTTCAATTGGTAGAGCTCTTGGCCCGCAAAATCTAGCTTCCATGCCAAGATCTAGACTAGAGGTTCAAACAGCAGACTAGAGAATGGGTAATTGTTACATCTGGTGCTGTTTGCCCAAACAAATATAGCTACCAATGTATATTTAAACTATAAATATTGGGAGATGAGTGTCAAAATTTGCAAGATGATGGCACAAAGCCTACTTCTTTATGTGTTTAATAATAATAATAATAATAATACATTTTATTTATATCCCGCTCTCTCTCCCCGAAGGGACTCGAGGCGGGGCACAGGGAAATTAAAAACAAAAACAAACAAAATACAAAGCTAAAATCAAATTAAACGTACCCTGCGCTAAAAACTTCTATAAAAATATAACTATCCCTAAAAACCCCTTAATAATATAAAATTAAAATTAAAATTACCCTAGGCCAGCCAAACGGAAGAAGTGAGTTTTTAATAGCTGTCGGAAGGAGCGAAGGTCCGTGGTTGTTCTGATTTCGGGGGGAAGGTCGTTCTAGAGGGTCGGGCCCGCCACAGAGAAGGCCCTTCCCCTGGGCGTCGCCCGCTGGCACAGCCTAGTGGACAACACCCGGAGAAGTCCCTCTCTGTGGGAGCGAATCGGCCGCAGGGATGTATGAAGCAGAATGCGATCCCACAGATAGCTAGGCCCCATGCCATGGAGCGCTTTAAAGATGGTAACTAACACCTTGAAGCGCACCCGAAAGACGACAGGCAGCCAGTGCAGCTCGCTCAGGAGTGGTGTTACATGGGAGAACCTAGAGGCTCCCATAACTGCCCGTGCGGCTGCATTCTGGACTAGCTGAAGCCTTCGGGTGCACCTCAAGGGGAGCCCCATGTAGAGAGCATTGCAGTAGTTTGTGTGCTGCACATACAAAAAGTTTAAGGCTCTGATTATGATATCACACTGGCCACTTCACAGATTTTGACAACCTCCCCCTGACGCCCTCCCCCCTGCCCTGACCATGTCACTAGTGTGGACAGTTGTAATCTAGTTTCACTTATTCTGCTCCATCTTTATCTTTTCTTTGACTTGTGAGAAAGGCAGTGACTTGTTTCACACATTGTACTAAGCCATAATATAATTGCAAGCAACCTTGGCATACCACAGCATGTGAATCCAAACATCGCACTTTCTAAGCCACAGTTTCTATCTTGGTGCAATATGCAAATTTATACACTTGTAGAAGTGTATTTAATTCAAGGAAATTCAGCTCTTTTCTTTGAAAGGCATTAGGGTTTGTTTGTTTTAGATTTGGCTTCATTTGGTCAAAAGGCGTTGAGTCCTGATGTTTGAAGACTGGAATTAGCTACCGTATTTTTGGGAGTATAAGGAACACCTTTTTTCCTCTAAAAAGAGGCTGAAAATCTGGTTGCATCTTACACATCGAATACAGCATTTTTTGCCTCCTGAAATCTCATCCCTTCACCAAAATGGCCGCGTGCATACCCTTATGGAAGTTTCCAGAGAGCTCCTGGGGGCTGGGGAGGGCAGAAATGAGCAAAAACCAGGGTGTTTTTGCCCCCCCCCCAGTCGCCAGCAGCACTCTATAAGCCTCCATAAGGCTATGCATGCTATTTTTGACCAAAAAAATGGCCCGTTGTCACGAAAAAAATGGGACATTTTTCCTCATTTTGCCCCCTCCCCCGGAGCACTCTGCAAGTCCCCCCAAGGCTATTCATGCCTTTTATTTGAAAAAAAAATGGGCCCATTTTTGCGAAAAATGGGCCGTTTGGGGGAGGTTTGCACAGTGCAAAAAGGGTTTTTTTCCCCCTTTCGGAAAGCTGTTTAATTAGAGTGATTGATGAGAATTACGTTGGTCAAGTACTGTGCCTGCAGAAACAAAGATTTGTTCCAAAGGTGGTCAGTGATTTCCTTCTCTAGCACATGGGTAAATACACCTGGAAGCATCTACCTACCTACCTACCTACCTACGTACTCTCTCTCTCTCTCTCTCCCTACCTATCTACTGTATTTCTCTCTCTCTTTTTCTCCTCTATCCCTCTATCTACCTACCTATCTACACACTCTCTCTCCCTACCTACCTACTGTCTTTCTCTCTCTCTTTATTTCTCTCTCTCTATCCCTGTGACCTAATCTTTGCAAGTAAGTTATTTAGCTATTAAGGTTCAAAATAACCATTAAAAACGTGGCCCAATCAAGTTGCCTCAATTATTGAAGATCATTTGCCATCAGCAAACAACAATGCATGTTTGATAGTCCGCCATGGAATGAATATCTTTAATAATGCAACAGCTCCGTAAAATGTTTGCAGATGTTTTTCATCAAAGGGTGTTTCCCCAAGTGCAACTATGACATAAACATTCGCTTTTTTAAATTTGCTCTAACCTCAGACATTTGCAAGCCAGCCAAAAGCAAGGTGAGCTAGAAGTGACATAATCATGTAAATTGTGTGTGTGTGCCCTTGCATCAGACATGCTGGCATCAATACAGAATTCTGGCAAATTTGTCTCATTATGTCATCAAGTATACTGTCATCTTAGCATCATCACAGTTTGCGTCAGATGCTGCTGTTTGTTTCTGTGATATTGTCTCCAGCCTGTGAGTGAGATGCTCTTAGCTTCAATTGCTCTTAACTCTATAGGTGTTCAGTAGCATTTCTACCCTTGCTGGGACCATGCCTTAATGTGTGCAAAATCCCTATTACTAGGGACGGGCTTCAAAAATTTTAGCAAGGGGTTCTCTGCCTGGTTGCTGGGTGGGCATGGCCATAGTGGGCATGGCCATGGTGGGCATGGCCTAGTCAGCCTCCTGCACCACAACAGGGGGGTGTTTTTACCCTTTCCGGGCTCTGGAGGCTTTTTTGAGCCTCTGGGAGGGCGAAAACAGCCTCCCCTAGCTCTGGAGGCCCTTCCCAAACTTCCGGTAGGCCTGTTGTTTGCCCTCCCCAAGCCTATGTGTGTGCCCTGCACTTACCTGCATCCAAAACAGGCCGCATAGGGACTCCTGGGAGGGGAGGGGCAGAGTGGGCAGGGCCAGCCAGGTGTGGTATTTGGGGGTTCTCTGAACTGCATATAATCTTAGTTAGAGGTTCTTCCGAACCCCAGTGAACCCCCAGCAGCCCACCCCTATTACCCTTTACTTTGGAAGGAGGTCAGGTGATGGTAGTGACTGTGAAGAGAAGCAATAGAGGTGGGATAACACTTGCCATTGAGGAATAGAGCTATCCTATCCCATCATACCTGTAAAAAACACCTTAGACAGCAGTAGAATATTATGAACAGTGCTTGGTGCTTTCTGAACTTGGTTGTTTGCTTACAGACATTTCATTACTCCACTACCCTAGGTAGCATCCTCAGTGCTACTGAAGATGGGGTTTGCTATTTATATATAGTAGCTTGCTCTGCCAGTATTGACGTGAGTGTGGCTTTTCTCCTTGATAGATTATTGATTGGAGTATTATGTTCTAATTGATTCTCTGCTCTATTGTTTTCCTCTTTAATAGTCCCTTGATTAGGAAAGTTGAAAAGAGATAATAAAAATATTAAGAAAGAAACAAAAGAAATCTTCAATATAAAGCACCCAGATAAACAGGAATTAACACCAGACAAAGAAGCAAGCAAGCAGAAAACAATACCTGCAATACTATTTGACTAGAGAAGAAATTAAGACTGTTTGAGATCAAGGTACTCAGAAGCTGCTCACAAGAATGTTTGATACTATAGCAGAGGATTTAGAAGAACAGCATATTGCATTGGATAAAAGAGAGACTGAGATTGATTTGAGGGGAATCAATTTGGAGGGGGAAAAATCTCAACTACAAAAGTGATATGGAAAAAAATGGTGTGAATCTGAAAATGGATTTTAAAATGTGAAAATATAAGAATAATAAGGAAAAAGATGCTAAAAATTGACAGATGAAACACCTGATGTCTTAATAATTTGAGGGGATATTCAAACAATAGAAGAATGACTTGAAAACCTTCATATCTCAGATACACAAAAGAAATGCGTGAAAACAAGGAATCTGTTTTGAGAATTGATGAAACTGATCCTGAAAGGAGACAAAGAGACAATGATGAGAAACCAATTTGTGAGACGAAGGTCAAAAATTAAGCTTTTTAAAAGGAAACAGAAAGTTCATAAAGAGAATCCTTTTGATCAGGGTCAAACTATACATATTGTGGCTTGAGGTAGCAGTTAATGAGATTTCTTTTTTGATCAGGACTGAATAACAAGGCTTTAAACATCCATTTATGAAAAGAGAATAGTTTATTTTGCTTTATTTCATAGAGAAAGTTATAAGTCTGGATTACAAAATAATTTTTTATTAAGATTATAGTATGTGTTAATATTTTCGATAGCTCTTGATCATCTTTTGTTGACTAGGACTGAATAATCTAATAATTTGATTATTAATGAAAAAAAGATATAAGAAGAAAAGATTTTTCTTTTTTTTCTGAAGAACTAGAAAAGTCAAATGATTTTTATATTTGTCTGGAGTAAAGGGATAATTATTTTTCATATATATTGTTTTGTCTTTTTCTCTCTCCTTTTTTGATATTTCTCTGATTTTGTAGTAGTTTTTACTATTACAAGGGCAGTGTGTCATTAACTTTTAAAGTAAACTTTAAACTTAAAAAAATCATTGAAGATCTATTGGCAAACTCAGTTGATCCACCAAATTTGCTCTTTTGTAGCTTTTTTGTAATGGCAGAAACAAAGAGACTCTTAAATTTGTCTGCTGAGTTGGAACAAAGTTTGGGAGATGATTAAACTATGAGGTCAGTTTTGGTTCTTAAGAATTTTGGGGCCGTGCTGGTTAAATCCTACTTTTTATTCTCAGTTGTGTCCTGATCCAATGAGTGTTTCAGACCTGCCCCAGTCTGATCTCCTAGGAAAATAAAACTCTCGACTCCACTGAGTTGAAGTGAAAAGGTACTTTTGCTAAGGGATGCTGAATGCAGTGAAGAGGAATCTAAAGTTCCCATGCACCAATACAGAACTAACTCCCTGGTTTCCCTAGCCTTCCCTCCAGGGTCCGCCCTTGTGTAGCCAATCAGGCACCACCAAGATGTTTTGAGAAACCCGGAGGTGTTTGGACTGGAAATTCCACTCTCAGGGAAAGTGGCCTTGAAGATGCCAGTGTGTCGGTATGAATCGGATTCCAAAACATTCTGTCCTTCCTCAACTCTGGGTCCTCTATGGAGAAGGGCGGGATATAAATGTAATAAAATAAATAAATAACTGTCAATCCCCCTTCCCAATTTCCCATCATAAAGGTATATAGCTTTGTTGCCCATTTGTTCCTCCCCTCTTCCCTGATTGATGGCAGACCCTAGCAAGGCGCCAAGCCGAAGGTGATGGATCTGACATGGTGCCCCCCTCCCCTTACAAGGACGTGAATCCTGGAAAACAAACGGAAAGACATAACAAAGAGAGAGAGAAACAAAGTAGATATGCAATAGGATAAGGAGTTATTTTGGTTTATCAGGATATTGGTTATTGAAGCATTTGAGGAGTTCGGCTGCTTTAGTCCACCCGTTCGGTTTCGGAGGGAGGAAAGTCCACACAACTAAATAGCGGAGCTTTCCTCGGTGTTTACAAGAATCTAAAATGTTCTTAATTTCAAAATCATGAATGGCTCAGACCTCCTGTTTTTTCATTGTTTGCCCCCTATAATTTTGATATCTACATAGTTTGCTTACCATTGTCTTGCCTGCTCACTTCTGCTCAGTGCTTTTGAAGGGGTAGATTTTGTTTAGTCCTTATCAATGAGGACTATCACCATCTTAACTCTTATTCTTATTGTAGCAGAGAACTGGTGTTGTTAGTATATGGTGGTCTTATTTTTGTCACATCCACTAGTGAAACACACCATCATTTTAACTTTGCTGGAATGCGTTTGATTTTGATTAGCATCCTAGTTTATCTCCATCCCCTGCTTTTCCCGAGTAATTCTTGGTTGATTACTACTTATACATGCAATTAGAATAATTACATCTGATTATGCAAAGCAGTATCATTGTGTAATTAGAACACAGAATGATAAAGAATAATGCACTGCCGTTTCGTCTCTTTATTTCTCGTTTTACTTCCTAAGCCAGCTGCATAAGAGCATAAAATAGTTGGTTATTTCTGCTGTTGGCCTTTAAGTAAGAGAGCTCATTCAGAACCACACTTTGGAACAGATCTTTTAATGAAAAGTTCGCCATTTGAATAATTTATATTTGACTAGACCAACTGCATATTTTAGTCATTTTGTAATTAACGGAGAACACAGATGTAGCGCCACAAAAGGAAGGGCCTTTGTGCTGGAATAGAAAGGTTCTGCTTTCAGGTCTTGATCAAATTGTGTCTCCCTCTCTCCCCTCTCATACTTTTACTTTCCAGAACACTGGGAAGGACCCCTTCTGAGATGCTCCCTACACCCCTTTTCTTTCTGCAGGCTTTCCCTCTCCCCCATAATGGTTGTCTAGGCTGCAGCTCTTCCTCCTCTGGTCTCCCAAGGCTATTCTCACAGACCATTACAGGTCTATTGAGAGTGATTTAAAGTCACCTAGCTGGCTTCATGTCTTAAGGGAGGACCATAAATCACCACCTCGTGGTTTTTAGCCCCCTCCCATCTCAGCTACTGTATTCAACTGCATGAAATCGAATTTAAAATACCAGCGTGAAATCAAATCCCAAATCATCAGTGCTTGGCAAACCTATTTCATGTATAGATATGTTCAGACTGTGAGTTCTGGGTGAAAATCGACTGATAGTCCCAAATAGAGGATATTACACTTTTTACAGTCACTGACTTTTGATATTAAAATAAACTATTCCCCTTGATTGCATCACAGGGAGGAAGCTACTGAGATCTTCTTTCTCGGAAATGTATCACTGGCTGCTTTCTCACCAATTAATCTGACAGCAAGAAAGCAAAGATCTCTCCATCAGCTTTAATTGACCACCTGACATTTCATAAGCTGTTATGAGGTTGCTTTCAGAACTTCTTCTTTCTTTGTCCTTTTCCTGTGTTACATAAAAGTGTATCGCCTTCCATTAATCGCCAATAATATCTCCAGGAAAGCAATTGGCTGCAACTGACTTAATAAAGTGAGTGGAAATGCAGATGGTGAGGCTGATTGTGCCTGCCTGCCTGCCTATCTATCCTTTCTATCTATCTATCTATCTATCTATCTATCTATCTATCTATCTATCTATCTATCTATCTATCTATCTATCTATCTATCTATCTATCATCTATCTATCTATCTATCTATCTATCTATCTATCTATCTACCTACCTACCTACCTACCTACCTATCACCTATCTATCTATCTACCAACCTACCTACCTATCTATCTTCTATTTATTAAATGTGTATGCCCCTCATCTCTTTACCAAGCAACTCAAAGCTTCATTGATATAGGCATTTGCTCATTAAGAGGAAGGAGGGGTCAAACTTTAAAAAATGACTTACCGAAAATTGAGAACTAAAGAGAATCCAGCTGAAATTAATGGCATGTTAGCTGTTATATTGGGACGTGGTGGCTCAGTGGCTAAGACGCTGAGCTTGTTGATCAGAAGGTTGGCAGTTCAGTGGTTCAAATCCCTAGTGCCGCGTAATGGAGTGAACTCCCATTACTTGTCCCAGCTTCTGCCAACCTAGCAGTTCGAAAGCATGTGAAAATGCAAGTAGAAAAATAGGGACCACCTTTGGTGGGAAGGTAACAGCGTTCTGTGCGCCTTTGGCATTTAGTCATGCCAGCCACATTGCCTTCCTTAATATTGCTATTTCTCTTCTCCAATTTTAGTGCTATATGCATTGTGTCACAGTACTATACAGAGCCACACAGAGCAACTAAGATGTTTGACTGGAATTTAGCATTAAAAACAAGAAAGTAGTTGGGTTCACTGAAAATTCCCCCGAGTGTTTATTACAGTAACCATAGTTATGAAGGACAGTCCTTTTTTTTTTTTTTTAGAAAGTTGTCCTTTAGATTTATGTAATTTAATATTTGTTTTCTTGGTTTTGCTCTTGAATGTTCCATTGTAAAGCAGAATTATCAACATTAAAAAATTATATTTTTAACCTTACAAACCTCTTTCAGATTTGCTCCCTTTTCAGGTTTGTCCTTTATTCCCCCAACCAAGCAAACAGGTTCACTGTAAGTGCATATACAATACAATACAATACAATACAATACAATACAATACAATACAATACAATACAATACAATACAATACAATAGCAGAGTTGGAAGGGACCTTGTAGGTCTTCTAGTCCAACCCCCTGCGTGGGCAGGAACCTTATACCATTTCAGACAAATGGCTGTCTAACATCTTTTTAAAGACTTCCAGGGTTGGGGCATTCACAACTGCTGGAGGCAAGCTGTTCCAGAGGTTAATTGCTCTAACTGTCAGGAAATTTCTCCTTAGTTCTAAGTTGCTTCTCTCCTTGATTAGTTTCCACCCATTGCTTCTTGCCCCTCCCCCAGAGGGGGCCTTGGAGAATAGTTTGGCTCCCTCTTCTTTGTGGCACCCTCTAAGATATCGGAACACTGCTATCATGTCTCCCCTGGTCCTTCTCTTCATCAAACTAGACATACCCAGCTCCTGCAACCGTTCTTCATATGTTTTAGTCTCCAGTTCCCTAATCATCTTGGTTGCTCTTCTCTATGTTAAACCAGGGGTCTCCAACCTTTGCAACTTTAAGTCTGAAGGACTTCAGCTTCCAGAATTCTCCAGCCAGCTTTGCTGTGTAAACCCCTGTGTTAAACCACCAGCAAGCAAGCTGTTCTGCATAAGCATCTATCAAAACTGCTATAGTTACGTTGTGCTTGATAAATCCTACATTGAAAAGAACATTGGGAATAGATTACTTCCAAGGTCTCTTCCTACATTGTAACCATGTTTGCACAACACATTCAGATAAGCTAGTGAACTCCTGTTGTTCAACATGCTAACTTTAGAAAATAAATCTCACCCAAAAAAATGGAGGCTGCACTCTTTCATTTAGATGTGAGTGGGATCAAACCTAATTAATCTCTTTGCTTAATCTCTGAAATTGATCCTCCCTGAGCCCAGACGAAACCCCTTGTAATCCCAATTAAATCAAAGAGTAGAGCCTCCTTACAGCTCACAATACAACCTAACAAGGGAATTGCAACATAGTAACAAAGGGAGAAACTCGAAGTTCCATCTTCAATCAGGGACAAGCCCCCAATTATCTCAATATTCCACCTCCTTATCAAGGGACTTCCCCAGCTCTGCTGTCACCTTTGAAAAGGCCCTTTTGTCTACCAATAGAACTAACCTCAGATACCTAGGTACAGGTAAACGTTCCCCTCACACATATGTGCTAGTCATTCCTGACTCCAGGGGGTGGTGCTTATCTCAGTTTCAAAGCTGAAGAGCCAGCGGTGTCCAAAGATGTCATGTGCCTGGCATGACTAAATGCCGAAGGCGCACTGAACACTGTTACTTTCCCACCTAAGGTGGTTCCTATTTTCCTACTTGTATTTTCACTTTTGAACTGCTAGGTTGGCAGAAGCTGGGACAAGTAACAGGAGCTTCGAACCCACTGAACTGCTGACCTTTCTGATTGACAAGCTCAGCGTCTTAGCCACTGAGCCACCACGTCCCTCAGATACCTAGACAAGGACCTAACTAGCTTCTTCCCAAACTTTTCTCAGCCAATCAGATCCCTAGGATTTTTGGCCTTGTAACTTTCAAATTGTATTTATTTATTTATTTATTTATTTAATTAATTAATTAATTATTCGATTTATATACCGCCCTATTTCACCTAAAAGGGACTCAGGGAGGTGCATAGAAGATAAAAACCCAACAATATACAAAGTATAAAAAATAATTAAATTAATTAAATCTGTGCTAAAATTTGGATAAATAGAATTAAAACCAATAAACATCAAATTTAAAATTAAATAAATTTTATTTAATTAATTAAAATTAAATAAAATCTTTCATTTTCCATTGTTCAGAATCCCTCTTTGTAAAGCCAGCACCCAATATCAATGCTGCAATAAACATGGTTGTTTCTTTATCAGTGTTGGGTTCTGTAAAACTCTGATTTTTCCATGGTAAACCTTTTTCCCCTTGGTTTTTTCCCCCTTTTTAAGGTTGCTGTACAAATCTGATACTTTTGGCCAATTTATTATTCTAATTCTCCAAATAGGCTAATGATGTGACCAGCTAAAATACACTGTGCAAAATGCAGACCACGATTCTATAGTGGTACATTTCTCTCCCTGGCCAATCATATTAGCTTTCTAGTATCTGCTTTTTTAAAAAAAATGCAGTTCAGGGAAGGAGTTGTCTTCCAGCCCACCATCCTTAGGTGTTCCAAACTGTGCTTTTCCCCTTCTGTTTCTCTTCTAATAATAGCACTGCTTGTTGATTCCAATTTGAGAAGTATATTTTTTGCCAAGTTTGTAGAAATGCTGTGTTTCGTTTTCCTAAGGGTTAGCTTTAGGCAATAATTCCACTGACCCTTTTGGCTGTCCATTACATCTCTTGATAAAGCCTAGCATATCACAAAAGGACTTAAATTGGATTGAAACATTGTCATATAGTTCTTCATTTTTCCATGTTTCTTTTGAAAAATAGTAGGAAATATGCCAATGTGTTACCTCCACATTTGGAAAGAGAAGAAAATGACCAATATTTAAAGACCAATGAAATGACCATTATATTGACTACCAGTAGCTCTCAACATACAACTACAATTTTTCCCCTTAGATGCCCGTTTTCATATTTAATAATATACTTTGGAAATATTAGTTAGCACTGCCTGATGGAACAGCAGTGATATATATCGATCATTCTTCTACTGTAGTAGTTGATTTCTGATGCTGTGGGCTTCACTTTGGAAAGGTATTTTAATGGCACAAACGTGGAGATAAAGGTGACGCAACGAAAATTTCAAAAGCATCATTATTTGTTTGCAGCTTAATTTCTCCATCATTATGATCTATGTAATGGTATGTGGGAATGACCTCGGGAGATGGAATAGGGCGGAAGAGATGGTACCAAGGGGACGGTCAGATAAGAGAGGGCATAGCCTGAGGCTGGGTATTGGGTGGCGCAAGAGGCTTAGAAGGGACATTCCTTAGTTTCTTTGAGCTGTAAAGGAGAGGTGCGGGATATGTACATTCAGATATGCAAGATTCAGCTAATGTAGCCGTACAATAAAGTAAAAATAACTCATCTGGTTATGTTTCCTGTCTGGTCTGTTTGGGAAGGAGACAGAGAATTAAGAGAGGCTACCCTAAGAGTAAATAAACAAATCGCATTCATGCAAACTACACCCTCCTGTGTGTTATAATCTTGCTGATGCAGATATACATGTAAATTGTGGGAGAACATTATTTGCATATATACATATAGGTAAAGGTAAAGGTTCCCCTCGCACATATGTGCTAGTTGTTCCTGACTCTAGGGGGCAGTGCTCATCTCCGTTTCAAAGCTGAACAGCCAGTGCTGTCCGAAGACATCTCTGTAGTCATGTGGCCGGCATGACTAAATGCCGAATGCACACGGAACGCTGTTAACTTCTCACCAAAGTGGCCCCTATTTTTCTACTTGCATTTTTACATGCTTTCGAACTGTTAGGTTGGCAGACGCTGAGACAAGTAACGGGCACTCACTCCATTATGCGGCTCTAGGGATTTGAACCGCCAAACTGCCGACCTTTCTGATCGATAAGCTCAGTGTCTTAGCCACTGAGCCACTACATCCTTGTTTATATCTGTATGAACTGTTGCATTTTAGTTTGCTGGGGGCAAGCAGATATAATTATAGTAATTAAGTAATTAGAATTTGTAACTTGCTTTAGGTGGTGCAGTAAAATAGTGTCTGACACAAACTGAATGCACAAAATATCAAGGTTTGCAATGCCAAGATGTAAAACAAGTACAATATGTGGAGTCTGCAACATAATATTAATGTTCTTCCAGTCAGTCTGAAACACCTTTTAATGGTGTCTCCAGTTACAGAATATAGCAGAAGTGCAAGTAGTTCCTCAACATATAACCACAAATGAGACTAGAACATTCATTGCTAAAAGAAATTGTCATTAAGTGAATCGTGCCTAATTTTATAATTTTTTTGTTATGGTCATTAAGCAGATCACATGGTCATTAAGCAAATCCAGCTTTGCCTACTGACTTTGCTTGTGAAACCAGCTGGGAAGGTTGCAGGTGGGGTTTGTGTGATCTCAGGTTGCTGCAACTATCGTATATACATGCCATTTGCAAAGTGCTTGGATTTTGATTGCATGATTGCAGGGATGCTGCAACAGTTGTAAGTGTAGCGTTTTTTCCCCCAGCATTGTTGTAACATTGAATTAAACAAGTGATTGTACATCAAGGATTACCTGTAGGCAACTTTGGGGGCTCGATATGCAGCTTTCAAATGTTGGCATCATGGATATATTCATGAAATAATTGCTGGTGAAAAGGAGATTGCCTCTTCCAAAAATGGATTCCATAGTGAGCAGGACAGAATAACAGAAAAACAGAGTTTGAAGGGACCTTGAAAATCTTCTATCTAATCCAACCCTCTGCTCAAGCAGGGAGCCCTATACCAGTGATGGCGAACCTTTTTGGCACCAAGTGCCAAAAAGGGAGTGTGTACGCTCGTCTGGGTCACATTCCTATATCATTTCAGACATATGGCTGTCCAATCTCTTCTTAAAAACCTCCAGTGCTGGAGCACCCACAACTTCTGGAGGCAAGTCATTCCACTGATTAATCGTTCTGTTAGGAAATTTCTCCTTGGTTCTAGGTTGGAACTCTCCTTTATTAGTTTCCATCCATTGCTTCTTGTCCTGCTTTCTGGTGCTTTGGAGAATAGGTTGACCTCCTCTTCTTTGTGGCAGCCCCTTATCAGGGACGTCAAACTGGCGGGCTGTAGGGCGGATGCGTCACATGCAGGCCACGCCCAATCCAGCTCCGTGAAGGGAAAAGACATCGCAAAGTGTCACGCGACAGGAACCTGACACCACAAGTTTGATACCCGTGCCTTAGATATTGGAACACTGCTATCACTGCTATTACCATTAACATGACATCAGAAGTTGACAAACTGTTCTCTTGTACCTCTGTTCTATCCTTAGACACAGCTTAAAGTATTTTTTGCCAATGAAGGTGATGATTTGCAGCAAACCAGCTGCTGTGTTGCCTTGTCCTATGACAGTACTGGCTTCCTCTCCTGCTTTATAGGAGTAGATTAGAAAGTTTCCATTACCAGTGGTGTAGAGAATTGTATTGGGGTTTTTCTTCTAGGGAAATAGAGAGCTTGCTAGAGATGCTGTTTTAACCTTCCATCTCATTAGGCTACTTACTACAAAGTGTGAACCAATAAATTCACTCTTATTCATCTGTTCTTCATTTTTGTTTGTGCCTTCTGTTTTCAGCAGCTACCCTGATTTGCTGCCTAACATCCCATCCTACTTTAAGAAGCATTTTCAAATAGTGCCATTTCAATTCCAAATGAATAGGCAACCAGCTAGTGGAGTTTGTTGTTGACTTGATAGGGAACCACCTCCTCCCCCCCCCCCCAAACACACACACACACACACACACACACACACACACACACACATCTTGCATATACTTCAGGCTTAGCTATTTCTTGTGCAGTTTCAGCAGACCAGCACTGGAACATCTGTTGTATCTGGGGCCACCATCCTCTCTGGCCAGAATGAAAGACCAGCCATAGAATGGCCTAGGATGCAGGACAAGATGGTGCCTCATCCCAGTTCTTGTAACTCTTATTTCTACATGTTCAGGTGGGTAAGCTTGGGAAGCTACAACCATTTAGTGTCTGCTATATGAAACAAGGACTCCTTGGTCCTCTCTAAGCTTAATTGTTTTCTTGCATGGTCAGCACGGATGATGTTAGCTAGCTTGGTAATGAGAGGGCTGCAAGAAAACAACCAAGCTCAGAGAGCACCAAGGGCCCGTCATTTCAACCCTGAGGTACAAATATTCTCCTTTATTGGAATATGAAGCCGCCTGCTTCATTTCAACTGCTGATAGAACAGTTCCTGGCACGGTTCCTATGAAGAAGAAGGAAAGATGGGAGCAATGCAACTAACTCCTGAGGCATAGCCAATGATTTGGTATTTACGAAAGAGGAGAAAAGGGGAAACAGTCTTCTGCCCTTGAAAGCCTTCTCCTTCTAAAAACCATTTCAGGTGAAGAGCCTCAGACCTTAAAGCAGGGATGTCCAAACTTGGGAACTTTAAGACTTGTGGACTTCAACTCCCAGAATTCCCCAGCCAGCTATGCTGGCTGGGGAATTCTGGGAGTTGAAGTCCACAAGTCTTAAAGTTCCCAAGTTTGGACATCCCTGCCTTAAAGCAAACCAATTCATTCACCTCCCACCAATTGTCATTTTAAGCCCCTCTTTTTCAAAGCCGCCTTACTTACTTGCTGCTGAAGGTTAACTCAACCTGCATATGTTCTATTCAGAGGTGGTTTTTTTTCTTTCTTTCCAGCATTTCTATGGCTTCATACAGCTTTTAAGAGCTATCTGTTCTCCTTCTGGCAAAACATGTCCTCAGCAACCGCATTACCTGAACAGATGATTGTACCTGAATCTTAGCATCTGCGGTATGTAAAATGGCTGCACAGCGTCTGGTGCCTTAATGATTGGTGCGGGCAGGCAGCCAAGTTGATTATGGGGATATCACAGCTCCTGTAGGAAAAAAGCTACAGCACTTGTGGCTTTTTAAGATACCCCAGAGAGCAGACTTTTCTGTCCCATTCTGGGAGTCCTCCAAATGGTGTGATCCTCAACTTGTTGCTGGGAATCTTGAGGTTCAGTCCATACATGGATAGTGGACAGACTAGTGGAAGCTATGAAGTACATGGAATCTTAGCCTGCATTTCTTAAATATAGGTCCTAGTGTTATGATATTCATGACTGGGAGAGACATGGGGAAAAGGTCAGCCAATGGAAGCTTAAACAGATCTGAGTCTGTGCAGAGAGTTGAAACAGAAACGTAAGCAGTCTGCTGCTCTGAGAAGTAAACTAGCTGGGCTTGTCTGCTGAAATGAAGCTAGCTGCTTGTGTTTGCCAGTAACTCTCCTCCCTTGTGTTTACTTGGAAGAACCACCTGTTGGTATTGTACATTTATTCATCTATTCTTATGTATATAAAGAAGTTAATGAATCCTGTTGCATGAGTTATCTGTGTGTGCTTCTGGATTTGAATTTATGCAATAAACTCTGACACCTAGGGAAGTGGAAGTGAATATTTGTGCTCCAGTCCTTGTTTGTGAGTTTTCTGTAAGCATCTGGTAAGCAGAGAATGATGAACCACATTGGTTTATGGTCTTCCTTTTGGGATTCGTCTTATATTCTTACATGTGGATAAGCAAGCGTGTAACAGAAGTGGGATCTTTCCCTTCCCAATCTGTGATTTAATTTATAAAGTAGCCTTCTCCATCTGGTGAGCTCAAAATATATTGCATTTCAACATCTGAAGATGATTGGATTGCAGAAAAAAGTTCTAGAGTTATATGTTAGCATCTCACAAAGACAAAAGCCGGGTTAGTAATGTACTCATGAGACAGATTACAAGTAGATCAAGATGGTTGGGGGTGAGGGATTGAAAATGAAGAAGTGCAATATACTGTTACGGCAATGGATAACTTAGCCTCCTCCAAATGTTTGGGACTTCATCTCCCCCATGAATTTTAGACAGAATAACTGGAGACAAAAGTTTATGAAAGTTGTGGTCCAAAATATCTGGAAGGCACCAATTTGCTATCCTGGCTTTTTAAGTAATGGCTTCCTCTGTTCTTTATTACAGTTCTTTCCAGAAATCCATGTGGCCAAGATCACCACCTTGGACTCTTTAGAAGAATTGTTCCGTCCTGATGGCTTATACTATCATCTAATAACGTAAAAAGCCAAGATTCGACTATGGGTGATTCTACAGCTGAGATTGTTGGCCAAGCCACAGACATGGATTGCAAAGATGCTCAGATGGAGCTTGCCGAGAGAGTAGCTGCCATCAGTGTTGGTCCCAATGGAATTAAACCAAACAGTCAGGAAGCAATAGAAGAAAGTGTTGTTCTGTTATCTAATTGCACAGCTGAAAACAACCAAAGGAACGGGGTTAGTGTTGATTCAGGCACCTCCGAAGAACTGGATGACACCAATGAGTTGCATGAGCCAAAGAAGATCCCCAAAAGGCCCATTTTGACTGGGAGGAAGTATTCCCTTCAAGAAAAGACTACTGGGAATTACTTGAGTTCCTCTGACCTTCCAGACTTTGGTCCATATGCCACGGGACCCTCCACGCATATTTCACCACGAACAGGGAGGAGGCCCACAATAGAGTCCCACCGAGTCTCCATCTCGGACGCTGCGGTAAGTTTGTTCTTTGTCCTCTCTGATAACTAGTTATTATGTCCTCTGGGAATGTCTATGGAGATTCTCAATCATCCAGGTCATGGTTGTCCCAATGATGCTTTTTCAAAAGGCAACTGGCCTATCTTTGGTTTTTCTCTTGAAGACATTTCGCTTCTTATCCAAGAAGCTTCTTCAGTTCTGTCTGTCTGGAGAAGCTTTTTGGATGAGAAGCAAAATAACTTCAAGGAGAAAACACAAAGACCTTCCTTTTGGGATTCGTCTTATATTCTTACGTGTGGATAAGCAAGCGTGTAATAGAAATAGGATCCTTCCCTTCCCAAACTGTGATTTAATTTATAAAGTAGCCTTCTCCATCTGGTGAGCTTAAAATATATTGCATTTCAACATCTGAAGATGATTGGATTGCAGAAAAATGTTCGAGAGTTATATGTTAGCATCTCACGAAGACGAAAGCCTTTTGAAAAAGCCCCTTTGGGACATGTCTGTTGGAAATGATGTTAGTTCCACAATGCAAAAGAGTCCACCCAGCCTATTCCTAATAATTAATACAAGCATTTCTCCCAGTTACCAGCCTATCTGAATCATTATTTTTCCACCTGTCCCTTCCATTTCTTTCTACCATCATTTTTGTGTGCATCGGCTTTGGCACGTATCTACAGAGGTTTTCTCTGCTGTGGTAGCTTGCTGATTATTATTTTATTGGCTGACGTGTGTATCGTTTCCCAGGGGACTCACATAAGACCGGAAAATAAGCAATTTAAAATTTTAATGCAGGCAAAGAATGTGTAGCTGCTACACTATTGGTAACTGCTAAAATCCACATAACACTCTCAGTGGCTGATGTATTGTGGCATCAACTTTCATTAAGTCAAGTCTTCTTTGTCTGTTGCTCTTAGTTGGCAGATATATTTATATTTGTGTCTCAGAAGAAAAAATACTTTTAATGTAAATTGTCAAGGCAAAACGACCACGAAATGCAAGAGGTTCATAATCAGGCCTGTGACGTCCCTTTCCAAACGCTAGTTGTACATTGACTAATTCATTTGTAATAATAGTAGCTGTTTTTATATTGCTTTGTACATTTATCAGCAAGGGAAAAAACCCAGTTGTTTAAGACAGGCTTTGGTGAAAGCCAATGAAATTAAGTAAATAAAAAACGGATCCCTGATTTTGGGGGCAGGGACCAGAAATTTGCAATTTTGAAAATAAGGAAGCTTAGGATTTAGTGCTTTCTTCCTCATTCAGCCATTAGGTATCTCCAGTGCTCCTACACACAGAGCTGTTGTAAAGACAAGCTACTCTAGCTTCCCTTTAGAATAAACATACTATTGGGTTTCCCCGAAAATACAACCTACCTCAAAAGTAAATCCTAGTTTGATTTTTACATGTGTGTCCAATATAAGCCCTATCCCCCCAAATAAGCCCTAATTAAGACCCTGCCCATTCCAGGGTGTACGGGTAAAAATTAGGGTGGGGGTGGTGGAGCTGCCCTTCTACTTATCGTCCAATTGTTGCAGCTAGGCCTCGCACACCTCGGCCCGTTTCTTCTGCAGCCAGCAAGGGTTTCCTGAAGGCCTGTGTAGCCGATAACAACTCCTGACCGGAGCTGTTGTTGGCTACAGAGGCCTTCAGGAAAGCCTTGTCGGCTGCAGAAGAAATGGGCCGAGGTGTGTGAGGCCTAGCTGCAACTATCTGAAGCCGAAGAAGTTCCTGAAGGCTTCTGACAGAGAAAAGGAGGCTGGGGGCAATGTACCCAAGTGTGGTGAGTCAGTGGATGTGTTGAGGTCCTCGACTTACGACCGGTCCTCGACTTACGACTGGCCGCAAGTCTTCGACCTCACCCTTGTAGGCTTGGCAACATCCAGTCGTGTCTGATTGGCTCAGACGCGACTGGCTGGAATTGGGTTACCAGGGTTCCTGATTGGTTCCCCGCTTGACAGCTCTTGTTTAAATAGCTGTCAAGCGGGGAAGCCCCTGTCTACCACACCTTTTGACTATTGCTTACGGTTGTATTTTTCTACGGTTAATCTTGCCAATAAACGGCTAGTTTTGAACCTACCTGTGTCGGACTCCTTTCCTCCTTCAGACGACAACACTGGCGACGAGTTCTGGGGACCAGGTCTGGTTGTTGTCCTAGTTCTTCCACCTGCAAAGACCCCAAATTTTGTTTTCTCATTTTGTTTTCTTTGCGGTACTATCATGATGGCAACAATGCCCCCATTCGCACTCCTTGATGCGGCCAAAGAACCGTGGGCATCGTTTCTAGCGCGCTTCGAATGTTTTCTTATAGCAAATGACTTTGGCGAGCTCTCCCAGGTGCGGAAGCTGAGTTATTTTCTCGGTTGCGGCAGGCCAGAACTTTTCGCGGCTGCGAGGAACATCGCTGCCCCGGCAGCTGTCTACAAGGTGCCATGGGACACCCTCCTTGCACGGCTCCAAAGCCAATAAACGGCTAGTTTTGAACCTGCCTGTGTAAGACTCCTTTCCTCCTTCAGTCTACAACAGGATGACACCCCCCCGAAAATAAGACCTGTTGCCTTTTTAGGTGGCAAAAAAAAAATGAGAGAGGGCCAGGGGTGGGTTCTGGATGCTGCTACTGCCAGTTTGCTTAGGGATGGGCTGCATGCACTTGCTGTACATGTGCAGTGTTAAGGATATCTCCATTAGGAGATCGAAAGTGTGTAGCGGAATGTAGCAAGGTATATGTTGCTAAATATCCACACTATCAGTCACAGACACTGAAGGTAAAACAAGTAGACTTTTACTTGCGTTGGAAAAATAAAGTAAGAGAAACTTATTCACAAACAAGTGATAAGTAGTCCTGAATCATATACATAGTCTATTACTCAAACTTTGGCTTACGGTTGCTCAACTCACAATTCTTCTCGCTGATCAATAACTGACATACAGAGCAGCCATCATCCAAGGATCAGCCTCTAACAGTGATTCTGGCTCCCTCTTATGGCTGCTTGAGGAAACAGCAGCCAATCACATCTCACTGTAGCAGTTAAAGTTACAGATACAATATTCCAATTATGGTATATTGCCAACCCAACACTAGGATTACATTCCTAACATGCAGTACTAAAAAAATGCTTCTCCACATGCACAGAAGCAAAAAACAAGATGTCGGTGCCATAGAACTGGTTCTGGGATGTGGCAGGCCGAGTTACTACCTACTCGGCCGAACCAGTCCAAACTGGTAGGAATCCACCTCTGGACGGGGCCTTATTTTTGAGGAAACACAGGTAGTAAATTCCTCTACCCTCTATTTCTGACTGAATCTGTGGTTATCGTCTTCTGCGAGTATCCTTATCTTTTTCTCTGATCTCTGCCTGTGTTTGCTTCTATTTTTCCAACATTGTCAAAGGTCCCTTGAGAAGGCCAAAGAATGAGTCTCTTTAAGGACACCAGAAGACATTGTTTTTGTGACCTGCCACATTTCTTTTTAAACAGAAAGCTGTCGCTGGAAGTGGAGTTTGGTGAGACATTGATGGAGGCTGACAGCAAAATGACTGACTTTGTTTCTAAGACAGAGCTATTTATTCTGGGTTTCTGGGCCTGCTCTTTTCCTTTCATCTTTAATTCATCTTTTCCATAACTACTGACTGCAGACTTAATATAGATGTGGCATGTTTCATTTTCAGTGCTTACAGGTAGTCCTCAACTTATGACTGTAAACGGAGCCCATCATTTCTATTTTAAGTCATGATCGTAGGTCGTAAATCAAGGCACCCACATGACCCAATTTTATGACTTTTTTGTGGCAGTTGTTAAGCAAAGGCAGCAGTTATTAAGTGACCCCTGTAATCCTTAAATGAATCAATATATTTCTATGGGCAAGCTTAGCTAAAAACCATCTGGAAAGACTAGAAACTACCAAAAGACGTTGTAAATCATGAGCGCACGAGCGCTGTAAAAATGAACCAGTTGCCAAGCACCTGAAATGCAGTCATGTGACCATAGGGGTATGTGCAGACACCAGACCAGTCTTAAGTCAAGGATTACCTGTATGCAGCACAAAGCATACATAGGTGTTTTATGTGCTTTGTTTCTAATATTGATGTAGTCCAAGCCCATTTATAATTGGGATGGGGGAGAAGGATCTTTGTTGTTGTTAGTTGCAAAGTCGTGTCCGACCCATCGCAACCCCATGGACAATGTTTCTCCAGGTCTTCCTGTCCTCCATCATCCTCAGGAGTCCATTTAAGTTCACGCTGACTGCTTCGGTGACTCCATCCAGCCACCTCATTCTCTGTCGCCCCCTTCTTCTTTTGCCCTCAATCTTTCCCAGCATGAGGCTCTTCTTCTCCAGTGAGTCCTTCCTTCTCATTAGGTGGCCAAAATATTTAAGTTTCATCTTCAGGATCTGGCCTTCTAAAGAGCAGTCAGGGTTGATCTCCTCTAGGACTGACCGGTTTGATCGCCTTGCAGTGCAAGGGACTCGCGGGAGTCTTCTCCAGCACCATAGTTCAAAGGCCTCAATTCTTTGATACTCAGCCTTTCTTATGGTCCAACTTTCACAGCTATCCATTGCAACAGGGAAAACCATAGCCTTGACGATACGCACTTTTGTTGGCAGGGTGATGTCTCTGCTTTTTAGTATGCTGTCTAGATTTGCGATAGCTTTCCTCTCCAGGAGCAAGCATCTTTTAATTTCTTGGCTGCAGTCCCCATCTGTGGTGATCTTGGAGCCCAGGAAAATAAAATCTGTCCCTACCTCCAGGAAGGATCTTGGGGTCTATACATTTCTTTTTAAAAGTTTTCAGAAAGACTTATAGGGGAGAGATGAAACAGAATGCTGAATGGCAAGAAATAGGGCTGGATGGGCAGGAATCTCCACATTGCTGTATTTTTTATTTTATTTTTTGCCACAGGCCCTAATTGTAAAATATTGCTGTACAGCAGGCTACTGTTAATTCTTTCCAAATGTGTTGGAATTCAGCTGACAAATTTCCTAACCAATACAGTGCCATAGGGTGTCTTGAGTAAAGATTGAGCACATTTGCTCTGATCAGGGGAGATTTAAAAAGCCCCCCACACACAGGCACCATATAAATACCACACACACAATAGCCCAAAGCACACACTTGGCTAGAGATGTCTATGGAGATTCTCAGTCCTCCAGGTCATGGTTGTCCCAAAGATGCTTCCCCCCCCCCCCAAGAGGCAACTGGACTTTCTGGTTTTCTTTGAAGACTTTTCACTTCTCATCCAAGAAGCTTCTTCAGCTCTGACTGGATGATGGGAATGAAAGGATTTATACTTCTTACAAACAGATGGTCATTTGCATTCTTTTAGCAGGTCATTAAGGACACCTGGAAGTTTCATCAGGGTGATCTGAGTGGTGCATATTGGTGTGGAGCCTTCTTGGAACTTTGTTGTAGATTAGAGATAGATGATTGTGTTGTAGATTTGTAATGTCCTCGACTTGCGAACGGTCTTAAGTCCTCGATTTACGACCGACCGCAAGTCCTCGACATATGACTGACAGCACGGCAACCAAAGGCTCGCGCCTATTGGCTAAGATGCGCCGAGCTGGAAGCGGGCTTTTTGCTTTGATCCTATTGGCTGCTCTGCTTGACAGCTCCCGTATAAATAGCTGTCAAGGGTGCTGAATTGTACATAGTTGACTCCTGCTTGTGTTCTTTTTAAAATAAACGCTGTTTACGTTACCTCAGTGGTCTGTCGCCTCATCTGTCGGTCCAGTCTTCTTCAGGATTGGAGGTAGATGACGTGGTATCCCTCCCCCTCTGTTGAGAGAGGGGCTTCTTTAGTTTTGACACAGATGGTCTCTTTGACCCCTCTTTCAACCAGCAGTCCTCTCTGTCCAAAATATTGAAAAAAGAACCTCTGGGACTCTGCTGGAGAGAAGTTCTCTGAGGATGGGCTCCAAAGTTCAGAAGACAAAACTTCTGGTTCTGGTGACTGACCCAGATTGGATCCTACAGCATTTCCCAGGACATGTCCAGCGGTGGCTTTCACTTATTTTTGTCACTGGTTCACCCCGTGTACGCTCGCTTTGCACATGCGCGCACTTTTTACCCATGCGCCCGGCATGTGCTTTGCTCATGCATGTGCCTTCCACACATGCGCCCGGCCTCAAAAACGTGGCTAAATGGGGGAGGGGGGACGGTGGCCCACCCATGATCTCCGCTACCGGTTCACCCAAACCGGTCCGAACCGGCTGAATACAACCTCTGGACATGTATATTCGCCATCATTCGTGAGGGAAGATTAACTAAAACATTTCCTTTATCTAAGAGCTGGCTGGTTTGCAATTCCTTAACTCTCCTGGCCCCCACATAAATAAGTCTTTGACAGGCACATTATGTATGTACAATACATTATGTATGTATTGGAGGTTGTCTGCTTTCCTGGACAATTTCCCCCCCCCCAATCTTCCCAGAACCTTCAGATGCCTAAGAATGCCTTCAAAAGCAACACCTCCTAGTCATTTGTCATTGTCAGTCCCCAGAGGCGGTATATCCATACTGCTATGGTTACAATCATTATGCAGCCTAATTTATTCATCTTGGCAAAAATCAAAATGAAATCGATCAATGCCATGCGCTGCCGGCTTCACCAGTTGAAGGTGAAGATGGATGACTGTTTCCCCGCTGCATGATGCAAACAAGGAACAGCAAAAGTGGGTGCCACTTGAAGCCACTGCATATCCAGCCAGTGACACATTTTTTGGCAAGAAAGGGATGACAGATTTTCTGTGATAATAGAGCTAGAGAGCCAGTTGCATCAGCTGAAAGCGGCTAGATTTTGATGTGCTGTTTCTTGTGATTTAACTCTCCTTTTCAAAGCTGCCAGAAGAAAACGTAAAAACATTAAGATGAGAGGTTGGAATCAGAGACTAAGATAATTTGCTTTTTTTTTTTTTTAAAGAAATGTTTATTAAAAGAAAATTTTACTTCTTTTACGATGTTACTTCTAAGATAGGCTTAAAAACTTACATAAAAGAAACATATTAAAAGAAAGAAAATATACAGGAGGAGATCTTCTAGTCCAACCTCCTGCCTAGACAGGAAACCCTATACAATTTCAGACAAATGGTTATCCAACATCTTAAAAACATCCAGTATTGGGGCATTCACAACTTGTGGAGGCAAGTGGGTTTGGTTTTAGTTTGGTTTTATTGAACTTATATGCTGCTCTTCTCCCAAAGGACTCAGGGTGGCATACAACATAAAAACACATATTACAGAAGTTAAAAAAAGATTAAATAGGAAATCCAATATCCCAATTGACAATTTATGATAAAATTTAAAATTAAATTAAAAATTAAAAATTAAAATTAATAATTTATTTTATTCAGGCTAGGCCGACTTGCTGAAAAAAGTTGTTGCAGGAAATTTCTCCTCAGTTCTAAGTTGCTTCTCTCCTTGATTAGTTTCCATCCATTGCTTCCTGTTCTACTCTCAGGTGCTTTGGAGAATAATTTGACTCCCCTGAGATATTGAAACACTGCTATCTTGTCTCCCCTAGTCCTTATTTTCACTAAACTAGACATACCCAGTTCCTGCAACCATTCTTCATATGTTTTATTCTCCAGTCCCCTACTCATCTTTGTTGCTCTTCTCTGCACTCTTTCTAGAGTCTCCACATCTTTTTTACATCGGGGTGACCAAAACTGGAGGCAATATTGGCCTTACCAAGGCATTATAAAGTGGTATTAACACTTCACGTGATCTAGATTCTATCCCTCTGTTTATGCAGCGTAGAAGTGTGTTGGCTTTTTTGGCAGAGGGACTCCAAGATCCCTCTCACAGTTACTACTATTGAGCAAGGTACCACCTATACTGTACCTGTGCATGTTTTATTACTCAAACTAGATACTGTAACATCAGCTGATGATGTTACCTAGTTAGGGTAATGAAACATCTGCAAGACAACAAGCAAGCTCACCACCAAAGGCCCTTCAATCTTATATTTAATTCTTGAGGCTAGGACAATTTCTACAAGTTGTCTTGAGGCCTCACTTTTTCCTCCAAAGAGCCATATAACATCAGCCCCCACTGTGCAGTTGAAAGTGCAATGAATTGCTGGATTTATATGTCACTTGTCCCCTCTCTAGTCTATATGGCAAGCCAGGTAGGCTCTTGGGGAATTACCTTCTGATCTTGGAGTGAGTCCAGCTAGCCAGCTTCTTACTGGATCCTCCTAATCAGGCATTACTACAAGATCTGTTTTTTTCTCAGATTCCTTTTGTGGTGGAGCTCTCGCCTAACAATCAGGAGGTTGTGAGTTCGATCCTAGGTAGGGGCACATGTAGGATCTCCTGCTTGAGCAGGGGATTGGACTAGATGACCAGCAAGGTCCCTTCCAACTCTTGTTAAACCTGTAAGCTGCTGAACTGCGGAGTTTAGTTTCTCTGCAGTTATGCTGAAACCCGGGGACTGCATACCACTCAATGAGGGGATTAGGGTCTCCTGGATAGGGAAGGCCTTTCAGTATCATCTTGTTTGAGTGGACAGATGTTTATATACCCTGCAGTATGTTCTTCTATCCACGGTGGTTTCTGCCTCCTAGTGTAGCGTCTTGTATTACTGAGCCACGGTGGTGCAGTGATTAGAGTGCAGAACTGCAGGCTACTTCTGCTGGATGCCTGCAGTTTGGCAGTTCAAATCTCACCAGGCTCAAGGTTGACCCATCCTTCTAAAGTGGGTAAAATGAAGACCCAGATTGTTGGGGACAATATGCTGACTCTGTAAACCACTTAGAGAGGGCTATAAAAGCGCTGTAAAGCTGTATATACCGTATTTTTCGGAGTATAAGGCGCACTGGAGTATAAGACGCACCAAGATTTTAAAGAAGCAAATTTTAAAAAAAGTTTCTGCACTCTGCAGATCTCCCCAAACCAACCCATTTTTCATGAAAATGGGCCTGTTTTTTTGTCAAAAAAGGGCATGAATAGCCTTTAGGAGGCTTCTAAAGCGCTCCTGGGAGCTGCCTCCCCCCAAAAATGAGCAAAAAATCTAGCCCATTTTTTGCTCATTTTTGCCCTCCCCAGCTCTCAGGAGCACTTTGGAAGCCTCCTAATGGCTATGCATCGTCATTTTTGCAAAGGGGGTGGAACTTTGTGAGGCCAAAAATGCTCTATTCAGTGTATAAGACGCACCCAGATTTCCACCCTCTTTTTTGAAGGAAAAAGGTGCGTCTTATACTCTGAAAAATACGGATATTTTTGCTATTGCTACTGTAGTGGTACTTTTCTCTGCTTATCTTCTACTTTTACTTTAATTATTGGCTTTCCCTACAGTTCCCTTCTGACTCCTGGCTTGTTTCAAGCTGTTGGTCCAGATCTAGCCTTGATCTCAGATGCTGTCTCTATGCATCTGGCTCCAATCCTGTGTTCTGTCAAGCAACCTTCCTTACCCTGATGTTTGATCCAGCAATCCTTGGTTGAGTCTGTAGATTAGCTTCTGCATTACATAGGGCTGCAGCAAAAGCCTCTTTAGTTCCTTCTCTCTATTGTGAATGGCTGTCAGAGGAACAGGCTTCCCCCCCCTTCCTTATAACCATACTCCATTGACTTTTTTAGGAAGCTAGCACCCACCCCTCTCCTAGGAAAATGAGATATTTTAGGAAATATTAAAAGGGCAGAATATTTCCCCTAAAAGGGAGGCAGAAACACACACACACACACACACACACTTTTGTCAAAGGGCCATTAAGGCCTGGGCCAGTCTATTCTACCTAAAAAAGATCTACCACCTTCAGGCAGAGCCATAGTAGGAATTGCCCAAAGCCCTTTCATTACATCATCACCCAGCAAGTCTCAACCAAGCTTGGGACTCAGGACAGCCTACAGAGTTGCCCCTGCATGGCCCCATGGGCGTCTGACAACCAATCGGAATACAAGCTCAAATTCAAATCCCAATGGAGAGTATAAATTTATCTCTCTCTCTCTCACCCATTTGCCTTTTTTGCCCAGGATCTCAAACCATCTGGTCCCATTAATACCATCCTTCCAAACAGTTTCCATGAATCCTGTGGTTTTTTTCCCCCACTTGGAGCTGAGTCCAGATGGATATATCTTCCAACATTTTTATTAGCTGGTTGACAAAGGGGAATATCTGTAAAAATAAATAAATCTCATGTTAAGCAAGTATTACCACGTCAATGGTAGAAATGAAGCAAGAGTTAGTTTGGTAACTGGGAGCTGGATTAGCAACCATAAGCAGAGCCATTTGACTCTGATTTGGCCTTGAGTGCTTTTCCCTTAGAGCAGGGGTCCCCATACCCCAGTGTGTGAACTGGCACCAGGCCATGGCATGCCAGAAACTGGGCCATGCTAACAAGTGAAGTCTCAGCCAAGAGATGCAGCCAGCATGTGAAAGCACATCTCCTCCGGTATGCAGAAAAACCTCTCTCAAGTCCCTGGTGCCTAAAAAGTTGGGAGCCACTGCTTTAGAGTAGGGGTGGGGAACTATGGCCCTTTTGTCAAGCCTGCAGCCATCTTCCTCTTCAATTTTTGGCCTGCCACACTTTCTATTATTCGACTATGCCTTTTCTGTTGTGGGAAAATGGGGGGGGGGGGGATTGTACGGAGTTAGTTTCCTGTGCCATGTTTCCATACTTGTGGTGGGATTCAAATTTTTTTTACTACCAGTTCTGTGGGCGTGGCTGGTGGGCATGGCAGGGGAAGGATACTGTAAAATCTCCATTCCCTCCCCACTCCAAGGGAAGGATACCTGCAAGACCGCCTCCTGCTACCAAACACCTCCTACCGACCAGTTAGCTCCCACAGAGAGGGCCTCCTCAGGGTGCCGTCAGCCAGGCAATGTCGGCTGGCGACCCCTAGGGGGAGAGCCTTCTCTGTGGCAGCTCCTGCCCTCTGGAATGACCTACCCCCTGACCTACGGACGACCACGGACCTGCGCCTTTTCTGTTGGGCCTTGAAGACCTATTTATTTCGTGCGGCCGGCCTGGCGTAGTTTTAATTGTTTTTAGTAGGGGTTTTAGTAGGGGTTTAGGACAGGCTAATATTTAATATATTTTTAACGTATTTTATGTTTTATACCATTTATTTTTATCGTTGCCTGTACACCGCCCTGAGTCCCAAAAGGGAGAAGGCTGGTATAAAAATCTATTAAATAATAATAATAATAATAAATTCCTATTTCCTTCTGATCGCTGGGACTCGGGAGGCAGAGAATAGATGGGGGAGGAGCAGTCAGAGGTAGTATTTACTGGTTCTCCGAACTACTCAAAATTTCCGCTACCCATTCTCCAGAACTGGTCAGAACCTGTTGAATACCACCACTGATCCATGCTGTACGTATGACTTGCACATTAAAATATGAATTGCAAATGCAATACAGAGAAAAAATCCTACTTTATTTTATTTTATTTATTTATTTATTTTCTTAAATTTATACCCCGCCCTTCTCCTAAAAAAGGACCCAGGGCGGCGCACAGGCGTTATTAAAACCATACAAAAATACAAAAATACATAATTATTAAAAACTATTAAACTTTCCCTGTGCTAAAACTAATAAAACTCTAAAATTTAAAATTATCCCTATAAAAGTCAGAAACGGGGGTTATGCTAGGCCGGCTTGTTGGACTAAATGAGTTTTAAGACGGCGGAAAAGGCGGAGGTCCCCGATGATGCGTAGATCGGGGGGCAGGTCGTTCCAGAGGGCTGGGCCTGCCACAGAGAAGGCTCTTCCATTGGGCGTCGCCAACCGGCATTGCCCAGCCGACGGTACCCGGAGAAGACCCTCTCTGTGGGAGCGGATCGGTCCAAGGGATGTATGGGGCAGGAGGCGGTCGCGTATATAGCTAGGCCCCGAGCCATGGAGCGCTTTGAAGATGGTCGTCAGCACCTTGAAGCGCACCCGAAAGGCCACAGGTAGCCAGTGCAGCTCGCGCAGGAGAGGTGTTATGTGGGATTGCCTTGAGGCACCCATAATCACCCGCGCGGCCGCATTCTGGACTAACTGCAACCTTCGAGTGCACCTCAAGGGGAGCCCCATGTAGAGAGCGTTTACATTGTGGATAACGTTTTGTATGAATACCTTGGCCATAGTAAATATCATCCATGGTCTTGGTCTCACACAAGAGCATTTTGAAATCAAATAAATCAGAACTTTCAATGAATTGTTTGTCTGCACTTTAATTCTTTGTATTGCAACATCATCAACCTAATACCAGCATGTTGCATATTGTGTTCAATTCCAACCATTGTTGCAACTGCTAAATACATCAAAGAATAGAACTTTAGGCCCAAAGCCCAAACTGGCAAATGTTATTCCCAATTCAACTCCAGATCTTTAGATAGCAACCTAATAAAGACATAATAAGGACAGGTGCAGACCAATGGGAACATTCAACCTAGAGCTGTTTTATTGCTGCCTTAAGCTATAACTATCTTTCTTCTGTTTATGAGTATCAGTCTCTGAACTTTATAAAGTCAAGTTGATAGCAATTGTTGATAGCAATTTTCAGTGTCATCTTGTTGCCACACTTTGTGAAAACATCCCTGTTGATTAAAAAAGAGAGAAAACAGAAAGATTCAGAGATAAACGAGAACATAAAGTTCATGTTGGAAAGTCCCTCAGTTGGTCATAAAATATGACTTTAAGAGGTGGCTGTGAGGTTGGAAATCTCTGTTTTGCCAAGCCTTTGCCATGGTAACCCAAGGCATGCCAGACTACTATATTTTCCTTGTCAGTCAACATTATATGAATAGGCAATATTGTTACATGATGATGATGATGATGATGATGATGATGATAGAATAGAATAGAATAGAATAGAATAGAATAGAATAGAATAGAATAGAATAATAGAGTTGGAGGTCTTCTAATCCAACCCCCTGTTTAGGTCAGAAACCCTATACTACTTCTGACAAATTATTATCCAACATCTTCTTAAAAACTTCCAGAGTTGGAGCATTCACAATTTCTGGAGACAAGCTGTTCCACTGATTAATTGTTCTAACTGTCAGGAAATTTCTTCTTAATTCTAGGTTGCTTCTCTCCTTCATTAGTTTCCACCCATTGCTTCTTGTCCTACCCTCAGGTGCTTTGGAGCAGGGGTCTCCAACCTTTGCGACTTTATGTCTGAAGGACTTCAGCTCCCAGACTTCTCCAGCCAGCAAAGCTCCAGCCAGCAGACTTGAAGTCCTTCAGACTTAAAGTCACAAAGGTTGGAGACCCCTGCTTTGGAGAATAGCTTGACTCCCACTTCTTCGGGGCAGCCCTTGAAATATTGGAACACTGCTATCATGTCTCTTTCTAACTGGAAAGCAAATGAGAACGGCATTTCCTGTTATAAAGGATAGAAGGCAAGGAAGAATGCCTTTTCTACAATAAGGTACATTGTTCCACATGAGTGTAACTTGAATTAAATTGAATTTGAATTGAATTTGAATTAAAAGTGTTCCTTTGAACCTTCTTTTCCAGAGAGCACATGGCTGTTTTCTTGGAAATGAGTGCTATTTTATTTAAGGGGTTATACTTCCTGATTAGTATGGGTAGTCCTTAATTTATTACTGAAATGGAGCCTGCTCATTAGTCACAAGTCATGGTGGTCATAAAGCAGGCCATCAACAGCATGGATCCATTCTGTGATCTTTTTTGCGTCAGTCATTAAGCAAACACAACAGTTCTTAAACCTGTGCACTATGAGCCGTATTTGCTGAAAACCAGAAGTAAATGTAGGTTTTCAGCAAAAACATTGAAAATTGTGGCCACATGACTGTGGGACATTGCTGTGGGGCTGTGGGTATGTCTAGTTTAATGAAAAGAAGGACTAGGGGTAACATGATAACAGTGTTCTGATATCTCAGGGGCTGCCACAAAGAAGAGGGAGTCAAGCTATTCTCCAAAGCACCTGAGGGTAGAACAAGAAGCAATGGGTGGAAACTAATCAAGGAGAGAAGCAACCTAGAACTAAGGAGAAATTTCCTGACAGTTGAACAATTAGTCAGTGGAACAACTTACCTCCAAAAGTTGTGAATGCTCCAACACTGGACATTTTTAAGAAGATGTTGGATATCCATTTGTCTGAAGTGGTGCAGGGTTTCCTGCCTAAGCAGGGGGGTTGGACTAGAAGACCTCCAAGGTCCCTTCAAACACTGTTATTCTATTCTATACTAAAATGGCTGTAAATGTGGGGTGATTGCCAAGCACCCAAAATGCAGTCACATGGCAATGGGAGGAGATGCCTACACACGCGTAACTTTGGAAGTAGGTTGTAAATACTTTTTGAGTGATTCCTCCTAACTTCAAATGGTCACTAAGCAAAGAGTTGTAAGTTAATGACTGCCCTGCATGTCGATGATTGCAATGTTAATTGCGGCTGTGATCATTGCTTGATACAGTCATAACGAGCTACCAAAATTTTCTTTACTTCTGTATCGTCCATTATGAGTCATCATAACCCAAATTGTATTATTTGACACCTGACGATGTTGGCATTTGCCTAAGGCAGCAGAAAACTGGAAATGCTGTTTATGGAACGTTTTCATATTTAATATTCTTGGCCCACTGCAGTCTTCACGTACCTCTGTAAAGTAGGACTCAGTTTTATGTGAAGAGAACTTCAACAGTGCTCCTAGAAAGGAGCAAAATGTAGCCAAAGAATTCATTTTCTCCTCAATAGAAATAGAAAACCCTCCATTTGCACCCTCACTGGGCTGTTGGGCCCTAGGTGTGATACACCTTCGAATGAAGTTTATGGAATACCCATTGCGCAATGGGTAGTGGAGGGTGCTCCCATATATATGGGGGGCATCCGAAGCTGCTGCACGCATCCTCTCCACACTTGGGATCAAGGTGGTGCATAAACCGGATCAAACACTGAGGATGAGGGTGATGCACCCAAAAGAAGCATTACCTAAAAAGGAGGCATCCTCAGTGGTCTACCGCATCAACTGTAATAATTGTGCAAGTAATTACATAGGGGAAACAGCTAAGCGGCTACAGACCAGAGTGCATGAGCATGAATTGGCTGTCCGCCGTAAGGAATAGCGCGTTCAAATCTGGGCACAAATGAAAGAACACGGTCATGCATTCGACTTTCAAGAGGCAGAACTTGTGGCCCATGATGCAACAAAAGGGGGCCGCCTACTCAAAGAAGCCTGGTTCTCTGACAATAATTCCATCAACAGACACATTGACCTGCTACCTGCCTACCAAGCGTTGGGGCACCAAGAAAGATCTAGCAGGGGAAGCAGAGACCAACTTCTATCTAGGAGTGGGGATTGACAACACACACCTTTGGACATGCAGATATGGACATGGCCAGCTCAGGTCGAATGCAGGGGAGCTCGGCGGAATCACCTCAAGCTGTAATGGAGGTAAACAATGAAGAACGAGCCGGGCCAATTACAAGATCAAAGGCGAAACCACAAATGAAGCTGGCTAGGATATCAGCTAGGCCTGTGAGACAGAAGAAAAGGGAGGGGGAGGGGGAGGAAGCCAGAGAAAATGCCTTTGATTCAACATCGGACAGCTCAGCATTATTTTCTGGGGAAGAACAGCCCAAGCTAGGTTTGATAAGGGAGAAAGGAATACAAACATCGATTAACATGCCTGATGCAAGAAAAACAACAGGGCTAATCACAGGTGGGAGGCGGGTGGATGGACCTATCATGCATGCAATGGCTAAATTGATTAAAATTGTATAAAGGCAAGTATCCTTTTATGGCTTTTACACTCTGGCGATGTTAGCAGTTGCTAACGAAAGCTCAGTGAGCAATATATTTTAAATATATTTTAAAGTTCCAGAGATCGTTATGTCAGTTTCTTTTATATATCTCTCTCTCCCTCCCTCCCTCCCTCCCTCCCTCTCTCTCTCTCTCTCTCCACACACACACACACTCCATTTGCCTTTTTGCCCGGGACCTCAAGCCATGTGGTCCTGTCCACCATTAAAACCATCTTTCCAAACAGCCTCCATATTTCCAGTGTCTTTCTCCCCACTTGGAACTGAACCCAGATGGACATTTCTTCCAATAGGTCAATTAGGAAAGAAAGACTCTCAACCTCATAGCTAGTGAAAATACATTTTACTAAAGCCAAGTGTCTACAATGGAGCAAAGCCGGATCTAGAATTTCACGCACAAAGCATCTGGTGAACTTTTCCCCTGGCTTCCTACCACCACCATCCCCCTATGGTTATCAATTAGTGTCTAGTGGTATACATTGTTTTGCTAACAGTCTCTGGCTGCATGGGCTGAATGGTGCTGCATTCCATCAAGTCACCTTGGAGCAGTCGTCGGCTCTCACAGGATGGCACGAAGAGTGGTTTTGTTTCCCCATCTTCTGCCCTCCCTCCCCCTTTTCTGCCTTCCCCACAGTCCCTTCCTGCTGGTTGCAATATGGCAGATTGGCATCTAGCGAAGCATTGCAGGCATAACAGCATGGCAGTCCTGACACAGACATAGTCACCTTCCGGAACAGTGTTTTCAATTTCCCAATCTAGTCAACGGCCTTGAGAATTCATAGATAACCTCCTGTCCAGTAATAAAACTCCATCTGGCTTTTGATTTTGAACTTAATCAAAGATGCCCAGGTTCTAAAGCCCCCAAAAGCTGAAATGAAGCACAAAATAATGGGGGATTTTAATTCTCCTTTGGGAACACACTTGGACAACTTCTTTCATGCAAAGCTGTCTCTTCTGTCTGTTGCTATAATTTTTTTTAATAGAAGCCGGTTGGAAGCATTGCTGCTCAAAAAAAATATTTATATCTTATCTTCCCTAGTGAGTGAGGTCCCAAAATATATTTGTCACTTCTCATTATTTTGAGGAGCTTAGAGAGAAGTGAAGCTACATCTCAGACTTTCTATTTTTTGTTTCCCTCTCCGTGCTAACTTGTTTTTTCTTTTTTTTAACTCCACAGGATTGTGTGCAGCTGAATCAATACAAACTGAAAAGTGAAATAGGAAAGGTAAGGTTTATATCACCTTATTCTCTACCCCAGGGATGGACAGTTAAAAGAATCTAACATAAAGCTTAGGTGTGTTTGGAGCTTGCTAGATATCTATGGACACATTCGGGGTGGTATTCAGCCGGTTCGGACTGGTTCGGTTGAACCGGTAGTGGAGATTTTGAATAGTTCAGAGAACCTGCAAATACCACCTCTGGTTGACTCTGACCTCCCACCCCCATCATTTCCTGTCCTATATTTCCTCAGCTCACCAGCGCTGACACCGAGGGCGATCTTGGAGTGCTGCACACGCGTGCAGTGAGAGAGAACACATGAAGCCCTTTCTCATAGAACCAGTAGGAAAAGATTTGGAATCCACCACTTGACACATTGGCCCTATACGCATTATACTTGCGACCCAAGGAAGGAGGACTAAGGGATGGGTTCTTGAGTGCAAGGATGAGCAGGTTTGTTCTAATACTGAACATATATTTTGAATTACGACCTCAATGAAGCCCAAAATTTCAGTTGTTAAGTGAGACATTTGTTAAGCGAGTTTTGCCCCATTTTATGATTTCCTTGCCACCATTCTTAAGTGAATCAATACAGTTGATAAGTTACTTATCCAGTTGTGAAGGGAATCTGATTTCCCCACTGACTTTGCTTTGTCAGAAGGTCAGAAAAGGTAATCGTGATCTTAGGGCAGTGGTGGGATTCAAAAATTTTTACTACTGGTTCTGTGGGCGTGGTTTGGTGGGAGTGGCAGGGGAAGGATACTGTAAAATTTCCATTCCCACCCCACTCCAGGGGAAGGTTACTGTAAAATCCCCATTTTCTCCTGATCAGCTGGGACTCGGGAGGCAGAGAATAGATGGGAGCAGGGCCAGTCAGAGGTGGTATTTACTGGTTCTGCGAACTACTCAAAATTTCTGCTTTCGGTGCTCCAGAACTGGTCAGAACCTGCTGAATACCACCTGTGCCTTAGGGGACACAGCAATCGTCATAATATGAACCAGTTGCCAAGCATCTGAATTTTGATCACATGAACAGCTTGCCTCCAGAAGTTGTGAATGCCCCAACACTGCAAGTCTTTAAAAAGATGTTGGATAGCCATTTGTCTGAAACGGTATAGGGCTTCCTGCCTAGGCAGGGAGTTGGACTAGATGACCTCCAAGGTCCCTTCCAACTCTGCTATTGTATTGTATTGTATTGTATTGACTATGGGGACGCTGCAAAAGTTGTAACTCTGTAAAATGGTCATAAGTCACTTTTTTCAGTGCCGTTTTAACTTTGAATGGTGCCTAAATGAACTGCTGTAAATCGAGGATTACCTTTATGTGATCAGAAGCCAAACAGACATATTTTTTCTTCCCAAAATAGCTCAGTAAATATCTAGTAAAAGATAAAGTGGAATAAAGTCATCTCTACAAGTCATCTCTCTCCAGTTCTCCTTCTATCAAAACAGCACCTGTCTGTTTGATTGGTCTGTCATCTGATGAAGCCTTTCCTTCCATAAGAGAACTGGCACTTTTAATCTCTTGGGATTTCCAATCTTAACATGTATTCTTTTATCAGCCATAAAGTATTGGTTTTCCCCTGATGCAAAGTAGACTTTTTGCAAGTCCAGAGTTCTTTTGTAGTTATCAGAACCCTCCCAAATGCACCTCATGCAGCAAACTGATATTTATAAACTGAAGAGCTCATTCAGACGTGTAGAGGTGGCCAACAGTAGTAAGCATCTGGGGGATGCAGATAACTAACAACCTGAACTTGTCTCTCCGCACGCCATCCTTAGTGAAGCATGCAAACCAGCTTCTGCCTTTCCTGCATCAGATGAGAAAGAGCACATCTTTCTCCTTCTGTCCTGGCCATTTTTTTTACATAGGCACAATTGAGAACAAACTGCATCACTGTTTGGTTTGGTGGCAGCAGTGCCTCAGATAGAAAGTCCATACAGAGAGTGATGAGGACAGCCGAGAAGATCATAGGAAGCTCACTTCCTGTCATTCAGGATACTTTATTTTTATTTTATTTTAATCACATTTATATCCCGCCCTTCTCCACAAAGGACCCACTGCTTATAAGCACTATGTGCTTAGAGCTCAAAGCATTGTTAGAGCCCCACACATCCACTTTATGGTCTATTTCTGTTGCTGCTCTCTGGGAGGAGGTTTCATAGTATTTCTAATAGGACTACCAGCTTCGGTAACTGCTTTGTTCCCTATGCCATCCGTCTGGTAAACTCACAAGATTTATTTTTCTTGCCATATACATGTATACATTTGAACTAGACTGTGTTGTTTCTGTGTCATATAATATATGTGGCTATATGCATACTTTTGTATTTATTTATTTATTTAGTCATGTTTATGTAGTTTATATTGGAGATGGTGACCTTTTGAGAACTGTATGCGACAAAATTTCATTTTAATATATGCCGATTAGTATACATTCAAAATAACAATAAAGTTATTTTGTTTTTCTAAAACTTTAACGATTTACTTTCTGGTCTGGTTATGATTTATCTATTATATTTCTTTAGATGTACCCAATGCCCTCCAAGTATTATACCATCCAATACTTTATCACTGTATTTATCTAGATAGTGTTAATATTCAAAACAATGACCTTGACAGCTACCTATAGTTTATTTATTTTATTTATTTATTTATTTTATTTTATTAAATTTATACCCCGCCCTTCTCCAAACGGACCCAGGGCGACGCACAGGAACACTAAAATATATACAAAATACATTAAAAATTTAAAAAACTTATTTGATAAAAACCCTGTGCTAAAACCAATTAAAATTCCCGAAATTAAAAACTATCTAAAAGTCATTTTGGGGTTACGCTAGGCCGGCCAGATGGAATAGATGTGTCTTCAGACACTTGCGGAAGAGGAGGAGGTCGGAGATGGTGCGAAGTTCAGGGGGTAAGTCATTCCAAAGGGCTGGGCCCGCCACAGAGAAGGCTCTCCCCCTGGGTGTCGCCAGTCGGCATTGTCCGGCCGACGGTACCCTGAGAAGGCCCTCTCTGTGGGAGCGTATCGGTCTTAGGGATGTATGGGGCAGGAGACGGTCTCGCATGTAACTAGGTCCCAAGCCATGGAGCGCTTTGAAGATGGTCGTCAAAACCTTGAAAGACCACAGGAAGCCAGTGCAACTCGCGCAGGATCGGTGTTATATGGGAGCATCTAGGGGCTCCCGTAAACACCCGCGCGGCTGCATTCTGGACTAACTGTAGCTTTCGAATGCACCTCAAGGGAAGCCCCATGTAGAGAGCATTTGGTATTTCCCTTTGGTGTTCTAGCTGGAACCAAGATATTTTTATACTTGTATTGCTAAATGTCAGGCAATGGCCAGATGCCAGGCAATTGGTTCTTTGAGGATCCAGAGACCATAAACACACCAGGAATTAAGAAGATTTGAAGTTTTAATATTAACTTTAGCAGGTGGATTTAAACAGAAACGCAAAAGCATGACATACCAAGCAAAATGATGACAAATGTCCATTCAGCATTATCAGTGGACTTGTATAATTGTAGAGCCAAAAGTCTTCAGTACTTGACACACAAAAACAGGCAGATAATCATAGCATTTCTGTATAAGTACCATATTAGTGCCAATAATACCAAAAATACATTGTTGATTGTATTATTAATTAATTTCAGAACTATTTGTCTGCAACTTTAGGCTTGTATTATATAAAGTAAAGTTTCCAGGTTGAGTTTGGTGTGTGTGTGTGTGTGTGTGTGTGTGTGTGTTTCTCTTTCTTTGTCTGTGTGTGTGAACTTACAGACACATCCAAAAAGCTTAGCTGCAAAATATCACTGGTTTGCCATTGGTCTTTCAATTTTTAAAAAATAATTTCTAGGTTACAGTCGTGGTAATCCCTGGAAATCTTCCACTCAAGGCCAGGCTTAGCTTCCGGGGTAATTCTCCATCAAGGGACAAGCATTTTTATAAACACTTCCACCCTCAAAAATGCAAATAATAATTTTGGAAAGAAAATAGTAGTATTAAGCACCCCCGTTTTTCATGAGGAAAGCGCTCAGGTAAGGGAATGATAATTATGGGTTGGCATTATCATTATAATTATACCTGGATTTGTAATTATTACCGTTCCACTTTCCTTTTCATTTAGGAGGATTTTCCCTGGCTGTCTGCCTGGAGTGTTGAAACGTGATATAAAGACTTTTAATCACCTTTAATGCAGCCAATTGTTGGAACTTCAAAAGGCCAACCTTTTTCAACCACGCCAATGGGCCTGGTTTTTTTTCCATTCAGATGCAGCGTGTAGTTTAACTGTTTCCTCAGTTCAGAAGTGTCCCAGAGCTGGAAGGCATCTTAGAGTGAATAAGATGAATCATTTCCCTACCCGGAGGTTGGTAATAAAAGCAGAGTTACAGGTGGTAGCCTAAATGGAGGTGGGGTGTGTGAGATACATCTCATTTACCAGAGGAGAATGATAAGCTCAGTGAGGTGCACTTATCTTTTTGTAGGCTGTTGGGGATATCTCTGTTGGGAGACAGAAAGTTGTGCAGCGGAATGTGCAGCTAGAGAAACGTTGCTAGTAAACACACAAATAGTATCTCAGACACTGCTAGTAAAAACAAGTAGCTTTACTGGTGTTGTAAAACTAAGCTACTGCTTCTCAAGCAGTGATAGTAGATAGTGAGTCAAACAAAGTCCTTAACAAATAAACAATTGCTTACAGTCGCAATTCATGATTCTTCCTTCTTCAAACAGTCCGTCACGGTCGATCAATCAGAGAGTAATGAAGTATAGAGCAATCAGCAGAGAGAGAGAATGCGCTCTCCTGACTTCCTCTTATTGCGGAGATAATTACAGCTTCTAATTGCATTCAAACATCTTAAAGCAACAAAGACCATTTGTCATCATGGTATTATATATTACCTACCCAATACTAGGAGTCTACACCTAACATAGGCTTTAAGAGCTGCCCCCCAAAGGTGGAATAATCAGAATCCAAAATAGACTTCTCTGAGGGAGGTGGTTTTTTTTTTTAAAGAGATAGAAAAGGTGCTTTAAGTCTTTAAGTCACTGCCCCCCCCATTCCCAAACTCAATGCCTCAGTGCACTGTGGGAACCACAGGATTCCCTGTGGTTCACAGCGACACCACAGGATATTTAATATCAGCTAACATTGCATTTGTATGAAGTACAGCACAACTTGCAACTGGTTGTGTAATTTATTTTTATTTTAGTTTGTCGAACATGTGCACGATAACAGGTGTAAGTATAAACATGGACATGAGCACATGCAATGAGTACAAGTAAATGTGGACAGTAGAACAGGGACGGTAAGAAGGGCTGGTGTGCTTATATATGCCCCATTTACAGACCTCTTAGGAATGGGATTAGGTCCACGGGAGACAGTTTAAGGTTGAAGCTGTGGGGGTTTGAGGATGTAGCAACCGAGTCAGGTAGAGCATTCCAGGCATTGACCACTCTGTTGCTGAAGTCATATTTTCTGCAATCGAGCTTGGAGCGGTTTACCTTGAGTTTGAATCTATTGTTTGCCCGTGTATTATTGAGGTTGAAGCTGAAGTAGTTGTTGACAGGTAGGATGTTGTAGCAGACAATTTTGTGTACTAAGCTTAGGTCAGACCATAGGCGGCGTAGTTCCAGGTTGTCCAAGCCTAAAATTTTGAGCTTGATGGCAAAAGGGATTCTGTTGTGAGCAGAGGAGTGGAGTTCTCTTCTCGTGAAATACTTCTGGAGTCCCACTCAATTGTGTTAATGTCCAATATACAGAAAAAGGGGACATACAACTTGGATTCAAAGTTCCAACAGTCAGGCCCCCTCCATAATCATGTGACTGAACTTCAGATGCTCAGCAATAAAGCCACATTTATGGCTGTTTGCAATATCCCACAGTCATGTGACCGCATTTTATAAGGGTTTTGTCAAAAAGCAGCTTTTCTGAGGTTTTGGCAAAACTGTGCCCACAGCAAACTATTGGTTTGCTTAACAACCGTAGCATTCACTTAATGACTGTGGTGTTCCTTTTATGACTACCTCAAAAAAAGTTGTAAAATCAGGTCAGTCATGTGACTGTCCTGTTTTACGAGCATTATGACATATGACAAGTAATGGGTCAATTCGACTATAAGGAATACCTGTAATAAAATATCCTGCAACAGCCCTGTGAGTTCATTGTGGCATTCCATGGGGCTGTGGTATATACAGGTAGTACTCAACTTACAACAGTTCACTTAGTGGCCATTCAAAGCTGCAACAGCACTGAAAAAAGTGACATGACCATTTTTCACACTTAAGACCGTTGTGGCATTCCCATGGTCACATGATTTACATTCAGATGCTTGACAACTAACTCATATTTATGTGGTTACAGTGTACCAGATTCATGTGATCCAATTTTGGACCTTCTGACAAGCAAAATCAAAGGGAAACCCAGATTCACTTAACAACCATGTTACAACAGCAGTGACTCACTTAACAAATGTGGCAAGAAAAACTCACTTAACAAATTTCTCACTTAGCAGCCTAAATTTGAGGCTCAATTGTGGTCATAAGTCGAGCACTATTGTAGTTTGGAAACTTCAGGGTTCTATGAAACAGAGAAATTTGGGGACTTCTGCATTAAGGGCTTCCATTTTGTCCCTTAACTTCCCCTACACTTTCATTTTTTTAAGTTAGTCCTGCTGACTCCTGGCAACTGCAAAAGATGGATAGGAATGTGCCTACTTTGGCACCCACTTGAATCCATGTCTATGACCACCTTCGGCCAAAACTTACACACTGTATGTTTTGAGGAAAATGAATTGGAAGCTGGCTTGTCCAGTTCAAATTGTCAAAGGCTTTTTCTGCATTCAGAAAAACCAACACTGCTTATTTTTCATGATGTTGTTCTAAGTACAGTATTCCAAAATGTCCAATACATTTTTAAAATTGTCCCTCATCTATCTAGAGAACATAATTTTCTTGTGTAAAACCCCCATGTCAAATGTTCAGTAGGTGTAGAATTGGGTTGCTGCAAAAATATAAAATGCTGGACCAGTTTAGGATAATTTAATCTGGAGCTGATTGGGCTGCTCAATTCCATTTTATGGCCTGCATTTTTACTTTTTTTCCCCTGATACTAAATAATACTGTAGGTGACATATAGCTTTAAAAGATGGGGGAAAGAAAGACAAAACACAGACTCCCCCTGACTGGAAAAGAATAATAGGTCTGACCATCTTGCATTATTACCCTTCCATACAATGAGAATAATAAACAGCAGGCATCAGGAACTGAAGGGTATAACCATCAGAGAGAGAAATTATCTTCTTTAATAGCACTACATTTTTAGAGCAAAGCTGCCAACAACATCTAAGCACTAAGTAGTTCTTGGCAGCCTAAAAAGTTGGCAGAGATAAAAAACAGATCCCCAGCCTTGTTCTGCTGGATGACAGCATCCAAACACCCTGCTTTATTTCAGTTCAGTTCCTTACCCAAGCAGAAAGCAATGTCCATCTGAAGTGGACCAGTGGACCAGATTATTTTTACAGTGATTAGAAGCTGCCGGAAATTTGCAGGGGGAGGGAGGAGTTCGAGGCAAGATTGGGGGTGCATAGATGCAAAATGCATTGCGGGAAAATGACTTTTTGATTTTAGGTTTTACCGATTAGATATATTTGTTGTTATAGAAGTGGTTAGTTTATATTATTATGAAAAAGTAAAAAGTTGAGGGTAGATGTTAATGCCTTATTTTACAGCACCAATGGAGTCACATGTCAATGCTTTTTTTCTTCCTTTTTCCCTTGCTTTCCCCCACTATCCACTTCCCTTTTCCTTCCCCTAATTTCCCTTCGCACAGTCACTCAAGCTCTCGTGACATCCCACTCGACTATTGTAATGCTCTCTACATGGGGCTTCCCTTGAGGTGCACTCGAAAGCTACAGTTAGTCCAGAATGCAGCCGCGCGGGTGATTACGGGAGCCTCTAGATGCTCCCATATAACACCGATCCTGCGCGAGCTGCACTGGCTTCCTGTGGTCTTTCGGGTGCGCTTCAAAGTTCTGACGACCATCTTTAAAGCGCTCCATGGCTCGGGGCCTAGTTATATGCGAGACCGCCTCCTGCCCCATACATCCCTTCGACCGATACGCTCCCACAGAGAGGGCCTTCTCACGGTGCCGTCGGCTGGGCAATGCCGTCTGGCGACACCCAGGGGAAGAGCCTTCTCTGTGGCGGGCCCTGCCCTTTGGAACGACCTACCCCCTAAATTGTGTACCATCACGGACCTCCGCCACTTCCGCCAGTGTCTAAAGACACATCTTTTTCAGCAAGCTGGCCTAGCCTAACCTCCCGTTGGGACTATTTTAGATAGTTTTAAATTGGGGGTTTTAATTTGGATTTTAGCATAGGATTATAATTTAATATGTTTTTAAATTCTGTATTTATTGTTTTGTATGTTTTTTAAATTCCTGTGCGCCACCCTGGGTCCTTTGTGGAGAAGGGTGGGATATAAATGTGATTAAAATAAAATAAATATTTACTTTTATATTCTCTTTGTATATCATATTATAAATTAATTAAAAAAAACCTATATAACTAGGAGAGTGATGTGGTGGCTCAGTGGTTAAGATGCTGAGCTTGTCGATCAGAAAGGTTGACAATTCAACATTTCGAATCCCTAGTGCCACATAACGGAGTGAGCTCCCGTTCCTTGTCCCAGCTTCTGCCAACCTAGCAGTTCCAAAGCATGTAAAAAATGCAAGTAGAAAAAAAAAAGGAACACCTTTTGTGGGAAGGTAACAGTGTTCCATGCTCCTCTGGCATTTAGTCATGCCAGCCACATGACCAAGGAAACGTCTCTGGACAGCACTGGCTCTTTGGCTTTGAGGTGGAGATGAGCATCACCCCCTAGAATCGGGAACGACTAGCACATGTGTGTGAGGGGAACCTTTACCTTTATATAACTAGGAAACTGCAGAAAATTTGTGGGGAGGGGGAAGTCCAAGGGATGATTGGGGATGCATACATGAAAAATGCATTGCGGGAAAAATGACTTTTCTGAGTTTTGAATGAGAAATGATCATGGTTTTTCTTTTCTTTCTGTTTTTCTAAATAAATACATGAAGTCTAATTTTGGAAGTTTTATAGTAGGAAAAAAATGTTCCCCCCATATTTCAGATCACCACCAAAGAAGGCTACAAAACAATTCAAAATCTGCTTGCCCACCCTCTTCCATAAGCTGTCCTCAAAGCAAGGAGTGGGGGAATGAACAAATGCCAGATGGAAGGGAGAAGCAGTGGGGAATGGGTTTTATAAGGACAATCTCCATCTTGAAACAGAGTTTTAGACTGAATCTTTCCCTGGAGCAGGTCAATGAAACCAACCCAGTGATTTTGATTGTGTGTTTATTTCTAGGGTTCTTACGGAGTTGTGAAGCTGGCCTACAATGAAAACGATGATCAATATTATGTAAGTTGCAAGTGCCTTTCCTGATCCATTACTGCATGCATGAGACTGAAATGGGACAATAATGGGACATTTTATGGTTTATCAATACTTACTTTACTTTACTTTTATTTGATTTCTATACCGCCCTTCTCCCTTTCGGGACTCAGGGCGGTGTACAGCCAGCATAAAAATGATGATACAGAGTTTAAAAACAGTATTAAAAAGAAATATTAAATAATTGGCCAATATTTAAAATCCCAAACTAAAATCACTATTAAAAAATCCCTTTAAAATTATGATAGCCCGGCAGTGCAAAATAAATGGGTCTTTAGGGCCCGACGGAAGAGATGTAGATCCGAGATTGTCCTTATAAATAAATAATAAATAAATAATTTAATATATAACCCGCTCTCTGTCCCCGAAGGGACTCGAGGTGGGGCACAGGGAAATTAAAAGTACATATAAAACCACAAACAATACAATATTAAAAAAGAATTAAACTAAACCCTGCGCTAAAATCCCATGTTAAAACTAAGACAAGCCCCTAAAAAACCCTAAAAACAGTTAAGGAAGTCCAGGGGGTAGGTCATTCCATAGGGCGGGAGCTGCCACAGAGAAGGCTCTCCCCCTGGGGGTCGCCAGCCGACATTGTTTAGCCGACGGCACCCTGAGGAGGCCCTCTCTGTGGGAGCGAACTGGACGGTGGGAGGTATTTGATACCTTTGAATTTCTACACAGTTAGAGGTAACAGCTTGGAAAAGTTGGCTACCTTAGAGTTTTAATAGCTGAAAACATTCCCCATTTCCATTTTGAGCTGGAATAACAATAATCTCCCACACAAAATGGCTTTCCAGATTTGTTGAGTCATTGAGTAATTGAAAAGTAAAAGAATAATTACTCAATAGAAAGAAGGACAAAATTATGTTCTTTCTTTTTTTCTTTCTTCCTTACTTATTTTCCATCTTTGTTTTGGTTGGTTTTATTTGTGCCTGTTTATTTCCACTCCTGAAGACTGTCTGAAAAAGTTCCTTCCTCGCCAGTGGTTTGCCATTGCTCCTTCCCAGGACTCAGAGAGAGTGACTGGCTCAAGGTTACCCAGTTTGCTTTCTGTCAAAGATGGGACTAGAACTCAGGTTCCTGGTTTCTAACCTGATGTCTTAACCACCAGACAATACACCAAACTGGTTCTCCTTTGGTATATTTTTATATTGAATAGAGTAGATTGCTGCGGCCTAGAGGTGGAGCTCTTGCCTCCCAATCAGGAGGTTGTGAGTTCAATCCTAGGTAGAGGCAGATGTAAGGTCTCCTGCTTGGGCAGGGGGTTGGACTAGATGAGCTGCAAGGTCCCTTCCAACTCTGTTCATCTGTTATGACATACATATTTACATATGCTATAGGAAAGGAAAAATATATAATTGAATTTTATGGTTGCATACAGTATTACCTAATTATTTAATGGCTGTTGAATTATTCCATGCTTTTCCAATTGTCAAGGCACTTTTCACATTGACACAAATTCCATGTTCTCTTTATTGCCACTTTGCAGTAATCCTATAATTATCACATACGTATCATTTGTTAGAGTTTCTTACCCTTTTTGGAACCATTATGATTTTGACAACTAGGAATGAGTTAAATTTCAGTCTCCCCCTGGTTTTTCCACACCCCTTATTGCATACTTTTGCAATTATTGATATGCACGCAAAATCTTTTTGGACTTGGTACCAAGGAGCCGAGAAGAAGTTACATTCTTCTAAAACACTCTCAACTATGGCAACTTTAGGATGTGTAGACTTCAAATCCCAGAATTCCCCAACCAACATGCTGGGGAAGATGGGAAAATCACATGTCTTATATTTGCCAAGGTTGAAGAACGCTATTCTGAAATATCATTAGTGTAAAAGCTTAAGGGTGATGAAGAGGGAGTAATCCTTCTTCCATGCATGATGGTGATTCTTACTTGATAGGGGTGCATGACCATTTTTTTCTTGCTTGAAAAAGAAAAATCCCAAGGAGGGACTTTCAGCCCAGGATGCAAGCATCAGTGGCTTCTTGCTACCTGCTTCCTTAAGTACCTCAGTTCCGATTATTTTTTAAAAATGACTCCCAATTGACAGCATGCCTTTATTGTAGATATCCTGCCAGGGACATCTATAGAACCCTGGATGACCAACTTCTACCACCAACATTTGGTGTTCTTATCAGGAGCATCAAACAAATTTGTCAGGAGCATCAAACAAACCCTGGAAGTCTTTAAGAAGATGTTAGATAGCCATTTGTCTGAAATGGTATAAGGTTCCTGCCCATGCAGGGGGTTGGACTAGAAGACCTACAAGGTCCCTTCCAACTCTGCTATTGTATTGTATTGTATTGTATTGTATTGTAATTTCTCCTCCTCCAGGATCTCCTATAGTTTTTATAATATTATTATCTTTCTCTTGCCTGCAGGCCATGAAGGTCCTCTCAAAGAAGAAGTTGTTAAAACAGTACGGATTTCCACGTAGGTATCTGAGCCCTATTAATGCATAAAGACACAGCAAACTCTTCCATTTAAATCAGATTTTGTTTTATCCCAGTGTGGTATACTCTGAGTGGCAGTGGTTCACTAAATTTGGTTGTATGCATAGACATAGACATAGACACGGTGTGTATATAATAATAATAATAATAATAATAATTTTAATTTCTTGACCGCTCCCTCTCCCCATAGGGACTCGGAGCGGTGCACAGGGAAACTAAAACAATAAATATACAATAAATATACAGACATATTAAACACAAATTAAACGATACCTGTGCTAAAATACCCATTTACATACTAAAATTCCCACTTAAACAGCTAAAACCCCATAGAGAGAGACTAACCTAGGCCGGCCAAGCAGAAAAGATATGTTTTTAATTTCAGACGGAAGGAGCGGAGGTCCGTGGTCGTTCTAATGTCGGGGGGAAGGTCATTCCAGAGGGCTGGGCCTGCCACAGAGAGAGCCCTTCCCCTGGGCGTCGCCCGCTGACAAAGTCTAGTGGACGGCACCCGGAGAAGTCCCTCTCTGTGGGAGCGGATCGGCCGTGAGGATGTGTGAGGCAGGATCCGATCCCGCAGATAGCTAGGTCCCGAGCCATGGAGCGCTTTAAAGATGATAACTAACACCTTGAAGTGCACCCGGAAGACGACAGGCAGCCAGTGCAGCTCGCGCAGGAGCGGTGTTATATGGGTAAACCTGGAGGTTCCCAGAATTGCCCGCGCGGCTGCGTTCTGGACCATCTGAAGTCTCCGGGTGCACCTCAAGGGGAGCCCCATGTAGAGAGAGTTGCAATAGTCCAGTCGGGATGTCACGAGAGCATGAGTGACTGTGCGAAGGGCGTCCCGATCCAATAGGGGGCGCAACTGGCGAACCAGGCGAACCTGGTAAAACGCCCTCCTAGCCACGGCTGTCACTTGATCTTCCATGGACAGCCGGGCATCTAGGAGGACACCCAAGTTGCGCGCCCCATCCACAGGGGCAAGATGTTCGCCCCCTATGGCCAGCGATGGAATCAGCTGGTTGAATCGGGCAGCCGGAAACCACAGCCACTCGGTCTTGGTCGGGTTGAGCTTGAGTCCGTTTCTTCCCATCCAGATCCGTACGGCTTCCAGGCACTGGCACATCACCGCTACACCGTTGGGGTAGTTTGGGGTAGATATATACAGCTGAGTATCATCAGCGTATATGTATATCGCCTTTGAGTTAGTACAATCCTTGGCAACTGGCTAGACTAAAGATTTTGGAAGTGATTTTACCCTTGCTTTCTTCCTAAAGCTGAGAGAGGTTGACTGGCTCAAAGTCACCCAGTTGGCTTTGTGGCTAAGACAGAGATAGAATAGAACTCTCAGTCTCCTGGTTTGTAGCCTGGTGCCTTAACCACTACACCAAACTACCTCCCAATAAGGAAATAAAATAAATGGATGGATGGATGGATGGATGTCCACCCAAAAAGACCATACCTCATAAATTCTTTGCATTCATTTCTTCTTGAAATGAAACTTTGTCCTGCTACATGCCAAGAATATATGAGGTATAAACTCTTCAGGTGATTTGCCTTTATTCAACCCACACTTAGTAAATGAGAGCGTGGGGGTGAATGAGAGAGAAGGAATTATAGCATTATGTCTATGTGTTCATATGTAAAAAAAAAAAAGGCATATCCTCATCTATATTCATTATGTCAGTCCTCAGAGCTGGGTGCGTCCCTCAAATCTTTGGCTCTGCCCCCCTTTTCCAAAAACTGCTACCAAACTGTTATTTGGGGGGATAAAAGAGAATCCTAATTCATTCAGTAGATGACTGAATGATATCACCTACATTTCTTTGGAAACATACTAATTATTTCTTTTTCCCTTTTCTGGCACACCACTCATTAAACGTTATGCACTCCTGATATTTTCCAGCTTAACCTGGCAAGCTATGTGGCACTTAAGGCTGAAAAAATTGCCTGCCTGGGCAATTTGGGATTGGATTAATTAAGTTTAATTTTAAGGCACAGCTCAGTAGTTAATAGGCACTGCAGTTTTCCATTTCACATTTACTTGTTAAATCTGTACCCTGTACTTTCACTGGAAAGCTGAACTCCAGCTAGATAATATGAACAAAATGAATAGAGGGGGGGAAAAGAATAAAAATGTATTACAAAAAAAAAATAGACTTTTTAAAAAGCACATTGGTGAAACAGATCACATCCAATACAAATGTATTATAGTAAGCTTCAAGCTCATATTTTCATTCTTCTTTTGTATGCCATAGGAGATGACATCTTCTTTTAAATTAACCAAAGCTCACTTGGTAACTAAATTCTTAGGCTGGTTTGAAAGTATGGTCTGATAATGTTGGAGCACTTTATATTTTCTTCCTGGAAATGTAATTTATTGAAATGCTGAGGAGAGAGATGGCTGTTTTCTAGTGGACTGTAAATGCATCATTGTACTCATCTTTTTTTCCATGACTACAATGAGTCACATGGGTGGAGTTGATTTGCATGGATATCTACTATGCAGCATTTCATTTTTTACAAGCCAGGAAAGGTTTAGCAAATCCAACTGTCTGACAGTGGCATTGTGTATTATTTTTTAAAATGTGCTTTAGTCAGATGTCACTGAAAATGCCAAAGAAACTTGTCGATATACAATACCTGACAGCACCTGGAGAAGATGTTTGTGTTGAAGGTTGTGTTTTCAGAAGAACACTTAAACTAGGGATGGACAATATATGACTCTCCAAATGTTGTTGGCTACAAGGTCCCATCAGCTTTCATAGATCAATCAATCAGAATAGAGTTGGAAGGGAGCTTGAAGGTCTTCTAGTCCAACCCCCTGCTCAAGCAGAAGACCCTGTACCAGAGGTGGTATTCAGCCAGTTCTGACAGGTTCTGGAGAACCAGTAGCAGAAATTTTGAGAGAAGGGATTTTGCAGTATCCTTCCCTGCCATGCCCACAATACCACACCCACAGAACCGGTCATAAAGATTTTTGAATCCCACTACTGCCCTGTACCATTTCAGATAGATGGCTATCGGTATTTTCTTGAAAACCTCCAGTGGTGAAGCCTCTACATCTTCTGAAGGCAAGCTGTTCCACTGATTAATTGCCCTCGTTGTTAGGAGGTTTCTCCCCTATTCCAGGTTGCTTCTCTCCTTGATGAGTTTCCATCCATTGTTTCTTGTCCTGTCCTCTGGTGCTTCAGAAAATAGGTTGACCCCCCCCCCTCTTCTTTGGCAGCCCCTCAAATACTGGAATACTGCTATCATGTCACCCCTAGTCCTTCTTTTCTCTAGACTGACCCTACCCAATCCCTGCTATCATTCTTTTTTTTTTTTATCTCCAGGCCTTCAATCATCTTACTTGCTCTTCGCACTGTTTTCAAAGTCTCAACATCTTTGTTGTAATGTGGTGATCAAAACTGAATGCAGCATACTTCTAAGGCTTTATAAAGTGGTACTAGTACTTCATATGATTTTGATTCTATGCCTCTGTTTATACAACCAAGGATTATACAGTCTTAGCTTTTTTTTGGCTGCTGCCACATATTGCTGGCTCATGTTTAAGTGATCGTCCACTAGGACTCCAAAATCCCTCTCACAGTTAGTGTTTTTGAGCCAGGTTTCCATGTTGATGTAAATTGGGGATTCAACAGTATTTGGAGAGTCACAATATCACTTATATTCTTTATTTCGCATCACATGTGTAGTACCATAGCGTCATGTTTATGTAGTGTTATGTAGTGTATATTAGAGATGGTGACCCTTTGAGAGCTGTATGCAACAAAATTTCATTTTAACTTTCATATATTGTATGCTGTTTAATACAATACAATACAATACAATACAATACAATACAATACAATACAATACAATACAATACAATAGCAGAGTTGGAAGGGTCCTTGGAGGTCATCTAGTCCAACCCCCTGCCTAGGCAGGAAACCCTATACGATTTCAGACAAATGGCTATCCAACATCTTCTTGAAGACTTGCAGTGTTGAGGCATTCACAACTTCTGGAGGCAAGCTGTTCCACTGATTAATTGTCCTAACTGTCAGGAAATTTCTCCTCAGTTCTAAGTTGATTCTCTCCTTGATTAGCTTCCACCCATTGCTTCTTGTTCTGCCCTCAGGTGCTTTGGAGAATAGTTTGACTCCCTCTTCTTTGTGGCAGCCCCTGAGATATTGGAACACTGCTATCATGTCTCCCCTAATCCTTCTTTTTATTAAACTAGACATACCCAGTTCCTGCAACCGTTCTTCATATGTTTTAGTCTCCAGTCCCCTAATCATCTTGGTTGCTCTTCTCTGCACTCTTTCTAGAGTCTCCACATCTTTTCTACATTGTGGTGACCAAAACTGAATGCAGTATTCGAAGTGTGGCCTTACCAAGGCATTATAAAGTGGTATTAACACTTCACGTGATCTTGATTCTATCCCTCTGTTTATGCAGCCTAGAACTGTGTTGGCTTTTTTGGCAGCTGCTGCACACTGCTAGCTCATATTTAAATGCTTGTCTCCTAGGACTCCAAGATCCCTTTCATAGTTACTGCTATTGAGCAAGGTACCACCTATACTGTACCTGTGCATTTCATTTTTGTTGCCTAAATGTAGAACCTTACTCTTTTTGCCATTGAATTTCATTTTATTAGATAGTGCCCAGTGTTCAAGTTTGTCAAGATCCTTCTGTATCTTAAGCCTATCTTCTGGAGTGTTGGCTATTCCTGCCAGCTTGGTTTTGTCTGCAAATTTGATGAGTTCCCCATTTATTCCCTCGTCCAAATCATTGATGAAGATGTTGAAGAGTACTGGGCCTAAAACAGAGCCTTGGGGGACTCCACTGCATACTTCCTTCCATGTAGATGCAGTTCCATTGAGGACTACACGTTGAGTGCGGTTGGTCAGCCAGTTACGAATCCATCTGGTGATGATGCTGTCTAACCCACATTCTTCTATTTTATCTAGTAGTAGGTTATGGTCTACCTTGTCAAATGCCTTACTGAAGTCCAAGTAAACTATATCGATGGCATTCCTCTGGTCCACTAATTTTGTCACATTATCAAAGAATGCAATAAGATTAGTCTGGCATGCAATAAGATTAGCATACATTCAAAATGACAATAAAGTTATCCTAAGTCTAAAGTTATTTTATGTCTGGTTTTGTATTAACTTGCTTTTTGGGTATGCACAATTACCTGAATCATAAATTTTACAAAATGAATTGGACTTGCACAACGTGCTAAGGAAATAAAATAAGTGAAAATTAAGACTAATCAGGCTTAGTGTCTTGTACATGTGCAGCCACAAAGTCTTAAGTGTGTTACGCAAACATAGCCAGTGCGTTCATAATTAAATTGTACTTGATGTAGTCTGTTGAAATTAAAAAGGCTTCAGAAACTCATGACTGTTGTTTCTTGATTTCAAGGGGCTTACTCAAAGAATGATTAAACTAGAGACTAGTCCACTGGATTTACTGTTTTTTTTTAAAGTGGAAAGGGTTGAATGAAGTGCAACTGCTATTTTTGGCTTTACTTCCTGGATTTATTGCTGTCAGAGTGATGTGAACAGATTTGGCTTCTTTTCTCAGCGAAAGAACATTTGTATGAATGATTAAGTAGCTCTGCACTGTATCTTAGTTTGTTGTCGCAAGTTCCGTAATCTCTGATGCAAAAATCTAGATCAATGAGGGCTAACCTTTTTGTTGGTGCGTGCTGAAAATGCATGTGGGCGCATGTGACAGTGCGTGTGCGTGCCAACACCCATAATACAATGCGCATGCAACCTCCCTGCATGGCCCACCCTCTGCTCATGCACAAGCGACTTCCATGCTCCACCCACCCTTCCACACATGCGTACATGACACCCCCTCTGCGCTCCACCTCCCCCCTTCAGGCATACTCGCGCGACATCACCACTACCCCACGCCCCATTTTGGGCCTAGTAGGCCTCCCTGCAGCCTCCTGGGAGCAAAAACAGGCTGTGGGGAGGCATTGCAACCCTCTGCGCTCCCTCTGCCCCCATGCATGCATGCATGTCCCCCACACATGTGCACACATCTTCTGCATGCGCCCCCCACACCCTGCACATATGCAGCAGAGATCCAAAAATCAGCTGACTGACAGAAGGCACGCATGCATGCACGGTGGAGCTGACCTGGGGTGATGGCTTGCGTGCCTGCAGAGAGGGCTGTATGTGCCACCTGTGGTACGTGTGCCATAGGTTCGCCATCACAGATCTAGATCATCTGAGAAGTAAAATAATTGAACTGAATTTATTGGGTATATTTCTCAGTTCTCGTAGATATCCCTGAAAACTAGAGAGGGGTGGGAATCAACCTCAAAGCAACATGAAAGCTAGTTCTCACTACAACGTGTCTTTTAATTTCATTACCAAAGGCCGGCCTCCACCTCGGGGATCAAAACCCAATGCAAGTGGACAGATGAAGCCCATGGCCCCTCTAGATCGGATATATCAAGAGATAGCCATTTTGAAGAAGTTGGACCATATCAACATTGTCAAGTTGATTGAGGTTTGTTTGCTTGTGTTCTGTGCATGAGGTAGGTTGGGATTTTCCAAAACCTCCCTTTAATTGAATTTCTTCCTGGATTTTAAAACTCTGGATTTTCTTAATTTTGGATTCCAAGTGAGCATGATAGAGGAAGTCTTCTTCATTTTTATTTTTATTTTTGCTCTTGCTTTTTCTTTTGAATTTTGTATGGAAGATTATGAGTGAACGGTTTGCCCCGATTTCAGCATCTTGTGACCTCCTCATAGTTCCCATCTGGTCATCACAAAACTTGAGTAAAGTCTGGGAAAATAAACAAGAATCTTGGAACAAAGTTGAGTGCTGCTAGCAGTGGTTGTTTGAAAAAACAACCTTTCTAAAGGAGGTTTTTTCTTTTCACTTTTTAAAATAGTCACCACTTACAGATGTCTGGCTTGTTTTTCTAAAGGGAAAAGTGAAGAAGCTTGTTCCTGGCTATGCCTTTTCTGGCTGTTATACTATTTTGGGCCCTTTTACAAGTAATCCTTGCTTACCAACTGTTTCATTCAGCAACCATTCAAAATTACAATGGTGCTGAATAAATAATATTGCGATGAATGCCTCCATTTACAACCTTTGCAACATCAGATATATGATTGCTATTATAGTGAGGACATGCTGTTCTTTGCCTGACCTGTTGTTTTTCTTTGCCCCCCCCCCCGCCCCCATAGTGTGCCTCCATCAATAACCAAGAAAGACAACTCCAAACTCCATTGTTCGTGGAGTTAAGAATACTTTTACTGGTTATGAAAAGATGGCAGCGAAAGAAAAGCAAGATCTGAGCCAAAAAGGCACGAACAAGTATATATCAAATGATTACCCAGCACACACACCCCCAGTTACCCCAACCCAATGTCCAATCTGTAACTCCCTAAGATGTCACGTGGGGTGCATCTTCAAAAAGCCTCATCACGTTGGTTTGCGAGACGGTTGGCCTTGACCAAGTCCAAACATAGGCCACCAGCATGCACAGAAGATGGTGAGAACAAAACTCCCTTCTACGTAACTCCTCCAGGACCATAAGATAATAATAATAATAATAATAATAATAATAATAATAATAATAATAATAATAATAATTTTTATTTATAACCCGCTCTCTCTCCCCGAAGGGACTCGAGGCGGGGAAGATTCCCTTCCCAAATACCATCAGCCTGAACCCTCCCGTTTCTATGGCAGCCGATAGCAAGCAAGCGAAGCAGAGGCTGACAGGTAGTAACTTGGCTTGCCAGGCCACCGAACTGGTTCTCTTGGTGGCGTCTATGGCGGCGCCATCATGTTTTTTGCTTCTGAGCATGCACAAAAGCGATTGTTTCCATACTGCTCGTGCACACGCTCAGCAGACTAGCTGTTAAACCAGTAGGATCCCACCCCTGCTGCCAGCCCTGATTGTACTTGGAATTGCCAGCACTACTTTTGAGGTTTATTCCTCATTTGTGCATTTGCTTACTCTCTTGAAATCCCTTACTCTGCAATTAATGCAAATACAAAACTTTATTTCCCTTCTTACTAATTATCCAGTATTGGAGTGAGCGTTCCAAAGGGCAGAGGAATGAGGAGTGGGAGACATATGATTTCCAACTTGGTGACCTCTTTGGTTAACAACAGATTTACTGGTCCCAACCGCCATTGCCAAACAAGGACTATCTGTTTGCCCAGTAATTTTGAAAAAGCTTTGAATGCCACTGGGTTCACATCTTTAGGAAATAAATAACAGAAAGGTAGCAGGAAAGGTAAGCCAGAGACTAGAGCGACCTACCCCCCGAACTCCGAGTCATCTCTGACCTCCGCCTGTTCCGCCAGTGCCTAAAAACGCACTTTTTTCATCTAGCCGGCCTGGCATGATCTACCCGACTCTGAACTGGCTTTTAGTGATAAATGTTTTAATTTGGGGTTTTTTAATGAGGTTTTAGCGCAGGATGGGGTTTAATAGAGTTTTAATAGGTTTTGTATTTTGTATATTTGTATATTTATGTTTTTAAATTTCCTGTGCGCCGCCCTGGGTCCCTTGGTGGGAGATGGGCACGGGATACAAATACGAAAATAATAAAAATAAAAATAATAATAATAATAATAGAGCAATGATGGCTAACCTTTTTTCCAAAGTGGGGAGAGCACAGGGGGGTCGTGCACGGGCTTGCCCACACCCATAATGCTATGTGCATGACCCTCGCCCTCCCCCGCCACTTTTGGACCCATTTTTTGCCCTCCCCAGACTCCAGAGGCTTTCTTGGATCCCTGGCAGCCTCCCCTGCCCCTCCCCCCCCCGATGCCATCCTGACCCTTCAGGAGATTTCCCTAAAGCCTCCGGAGGGCGAAAAATGGTCCTACGGGCAACCCAGAAGTCACTTGCTGTTTGTGCATAGGGCTGTTTTTCGCCCTCCAGAGCCTCAGAAGGCTTCCCGGAAGCCTCCGGAGCATGAAAAACAGCCCAACGCCCAAACTAGAAGTATGTTCACGAATTTCCAGTTTGCGCGTTGGATTGTTTTTTGCCCTCTGGAGGCAGAAAACGGCCGAAAGAGAAAGGCGAAATCAGCTGGCCAGTGTGTGCATGCGTGCTGGAGCTGACAGGGCAACACCTCGTGTGCCCTAACAAATGTCTTCGCATACCACCTGTGGCACATGTGCCATAGATTCACTACCACAGGACTAGAGGGTGTGTGCATGCCCACTTTAGCCTAATACACCCCCAATAAGTGCCTCCCTCAATACTCTCACTACTGGTCACCTGACCAAAATAATGGGTGGTAAAGTAAAATGCATTTCATGCCTTTTGAGGCTGCTACTGGATGGTTTCAAGAATAAGGAGGAAAACACAACTTTCGTACTTGTGCAGTTTAGTGGTTAAAGCTGTCCCATTCATGAGATTAGAACAAGGTGAAGTGGCATGAGGACAAGCAGGAAATTGTTGATATCAAAAAATGTTTGCATCATAGTTAAGTATCTGTTGTTTTTTCTGTTGCTACTTTGACAATGTTCAAAGGGACACGTGTTCTTCAATGAAGGACTCTCCTCTGAAAGAAGAAAGGAAATATAAAACAAATCAGGCATTGCAATACAAACAAAGTCACTTTTTCTGTAAGGTGTCATCCATGCTTATATGTGTATCAACAACAAAGAATTGGCAGGAGCAAGTTTGCAGAAGTTGCTGAGGGAGTTGAAAGCATTTTGCAACTGTGTGTATTTAAGTTCCAGTTCTTATTTTCTTCTGTTCAGTCCTGTCTGATTTTTGGAGACTGTCTAGACATGTCCTTGCAATTTTCTCAGAAAAGGTTTTTTTTCCCAGAAGTGGTGTGTCATTGCCTTCTTTCTAGGGCTGAGAGAAAGTGACTGGCTCAAGGACACTCTCCAGCTACTCTCTTTCAAGCAGTGGTGGGTTTCAAATTTTTTAGAACCTACTCTATAGGTGTGGCCTATTTTGTGGACGTGGCTTGGCAGTCATGTGACAGGGTGGGAGTGGCCACCTTTTAAAATGTGGTGAAACTCATTTAACAACGCTCTTGCTTAGCAACCAAAATTTTGGACTCAATTGTGATGATAAATTCTTTCTTTCTTTCTTTCTTTCTTTCTTTCTTTCTTTCTTTCTTTCTTTCTTTCTTTCTTTCTTTCTTTCTTTCTTTCTTTCTTTCCTTTCTTCCTTCCTTTCCTTTCCTTTCCTTCCCGTTGGGTCACTGGTAGCGGCGGGCCAGATTTACTTCCAGGTACGCCAGTGGAACCCCCTCTCACCGGTTCTCTAAATTTCACCAACCGGTTCTCGCGAGTAGGTGCGAGCCTGCAGAAACCCACCACTGCTTTCAAGGCAGTTGTTTCTCAGAAAACAGCTGTAATCATTGGGCTTGGTTTCCTGAAAGTTTGATGAAATTTGTTTGCCTTGTAATGTTCACAAATCTATTTTAATTTTTCCCTCTGGAACCAAAGGAAAAACATCAGATCCATTGTCTGCATAACGGGATCTGTTCATTTCTAGATTCCCCCCAAATTAGCATCTTTTCATGCCCCCTTTGATGACAAATTGAATCTTTTTTCCAAGCTGTATCCATGGAATTTATTTTATTGTACCTTGAGTTGGTATAAAAGTAAAAAGTTGATAGCTTACCTCAGGGGTGAAATCAATGTACCTTCGCTACTGGTTCGCTAATGAGAGTGCACACTTTCTAGATTATCTAGAAAGCAGGAAATCTGACGATTCTAGCTAATATAAATTGCGTGTCACAGCTGATCATCGGATATACCAGTTCGCATGAACTGGTAGCATTTTTTTTCTATGGTTCGGGCAAACTGGTAGCATTTTTACTACCAGTTCGGGCAAACCAGCCAAAACCAGTAGCATTTCACCACTGGTTTACCTGGTTCCTTCGAAATGTGTTGGACTACAGTTCCCATTGTCCCAATCAGGATAGCTTAGATCACCCTTTCCCTATCAGGTACAACCTAAGTGTGTAGGGAGGATAATTTCTAGCCAACATAGCTAATTTTGAGAGTAGCAGTTTTAGGTTGGGGAGAATTACATTAACAGTGCTGCCATATAGGGCATCATAACTGCCTGTAGTAAGAGATAAAAATGAATGATGGTTCAGAAGTTGAAGTAGATATATTCTTCTTTTCAGGTACTGGATGATCCTGCAGAGGACAATCTATACATGGGTGAGTAATGTAGAAGAATATAAGAAATGGCTACACTGGAGCAGAGTGACACTGTCTGCTTCATACAGCACCCCATCTGCTTGGGAAACTCAGAAAGAGGACATGAATATAGTTTTACTTATGTTTACTAGCACCTTCCACTGATTCAGGGCCATATTCAGATGTGGTATTCAGCTGGTTTGTACTGATTCACCCGAACTGGTGAATCCGAACGAGTGCCGAACTGCAGGTGGGCCTGCCCACCCATCCAAGCTTCAAAACGTCCTATGTAGCTTCATTTTTGACGCTGCACATGCATACAGGCCACGTGGGTGATGAAAGTGCATATGCGGAAGGTTGCATGCATGCGCGGAAGGGGCGTGCGTGTTCACAGTTGCGAACTGGTGGTAAACTTAAGTGAATCCCACCACTGGCCATATTTCTATTTATCTTGAAGCAGGGCAATCATTTGCAGTGGGAGGCTGGTATCACCATCAAGACTATGATGATATATCAAGACCAGTAGATAAATCAGACCAAGACCTCCACTGTGCAGGAAGGCTAAGGTTACTTCTGTTGAGATAGGTTATAACAACACGCCTTGCAGATCTGATTGTGCTCTACCTCCTCTCCTTTTTATACACCAGTGAATTGGAGAGATACAGCTAGTCCTCGACTTACAACAGTTCATTTAGTGACTGTTCAAAATTACAACGGCACTGAAAAAAAGTGACTTTTTCACACTTACAACCGTTGCAGCATCCCCGTTGTCCTCAAAATTTGGATGCTTGGCAACTGGCTCATATTTATGACGGTTGCAGTGTCCTGAGATCCTGTGATCCCCGTTTGCAATGTTCTAACAAGCAAAGTTCAGTGGGAAAGCCAGATTCACTTAACAGCTGTGTTATTCACTTAACAACTACCATGATTCACTTAACAATTATGACAAGAAAGATTGTAACATGGGGCAAACCTCACTTAACATATATGTCACTTAGCAATCTAAATTTACCTGTATCTGAATATTATCTTGTTCTAGACTTAAATGTTTCCTGCCCCTTTCCCCTAGTTCAGGGATGTCCAAACTTGGGAACTTTAAGACTTGTGGACTTCAACTCTGGGGAATTCTGGGAGTTGAAGTCCACAAGTCTTAAAGTTCCCAAGTTTGGACATCCCTGCCCTAGTTAATGGCCCCTTAATATTTCTACCTCCTTTATCTCCTTTAGCTGCTAACTGTAGTGGATGAGGTTGATTCTTATCTGCTTATTTTGCAGTGGATTTTTTCACCCTTTTATACAGCTTGTCCTCTTCTTTTCTCTTTCCTTTGTAAACAGAATTCAGCTCAGCAAACCTGGTTTCTTTTGTCTTGTTTTTATTTTTCAAGAGTACTCTTAATGCACCACAATGTGATACTCTGGTTTAGCGATCAATATTTCCCCTGCAGAATTCTCTAGAGTGGCGTCAGGAAATAGTGCTGTCACTTTTAATGGCTTCAGAATGGCGCTGTGTGGTCACTCAGTATCTATCTAAAACCACAGAGGAGGTCAGTGTGCTCTAGAGTGGGAGTGGCCAGCTTCAATCCCTGATCCTCATACAGGACTCTCTTCTAATTTACGGTCCCTGAGAACTCAGGGGCAGAGTTAGCAGAAAGCATATGCAATTTTTCACTACATAATTTTCAGCTTTTTAAATCAAATATTATTTATTTATTAATAATAATAATAATAAATTAATAAATTTAATTTGTTGACCGCTCCCTCTCCCCGAAGGGACTCGGAGCGGTGCACAGGGCAAATAAAACAATAAATATACACACATAATAAAAACAAATTAAATGATATCCCTGCGCTAAAAATTCCCAGTTAAAAATTACTAAAATCCCCATCTAAAATTATTAACAACCCCATAGAAGGGAGACTACCCTAGGCCGGCCAAGCAGAACAGATATGTTTTTAGTTTTAGATGGAAGGAGCGGAGGTCCGTGGTTGTTCTAATGTCTAATTAAACAAAGTTATATAGCTGACCAACTCACACATAGTGAATGCAGGTGCCGTATGACATTCAAAACCCAGTTAAAAATTCATGATTCAAACCCCACCTCACACCTCACCCCATGGCATGACAACAGAATCAAGGAAGCCACTTGATTGGCTCTGAATGGGGTCATCTGACCCATTGACAGGACCATGTCTTCAAGGCTTTGTGGAAAAGCAACAAGATGGGGGCCAATCTTATCTCTGGAGAAATGATTTCCAAAGGGAGGGAGCTACCACAGAGAAGGCCCTTTCCCCAGGTCTCACTAGATGCACTTCCTGGATAGTTGAGATCAGCAGCATTTCGTGCCTTCCTGGTGGAGCGTGTAGATTAAGGTGACCAGTCCTGCATATTAATAATTAGTCCCGCGTCCCTTTAAAAATGTCTCAATTTTTTGAATATTCCAAATCTTCCTCCTTCTCCTCCTCCTCTTCCTCCTCTCCACCCACCACTCCTCTCCTCCTCCTGCGGTCTGACTTGCCTGCCTCGGCGGAAGATCCGGGTCATGAGGCGGGAGCAGGAAGTCGGGACGTAGCCGCCCAGCTAAGCTGCAGGGGGTGAGGCAGGCGATGGTGGCCGCGGTGGCGGGTCGCTGAATCTGGAGCGGTAGAGGAGCCGTAGCCTCCCCAGCCAGCATGCCGGCCACTCGTCTGCTTCCCAGGGTCTGAAGGGGCTCCGCGGGGGGAGGAAGGGAACTGGCTGCCGGAGCCAGCAGGCGGGGTGGGGTGGGCGGGCAGGGCGCTGCGGCGGCACCCAGCAACATTCGCTACCCGCCTACCCCGCTGGCTCACCCACCACCAGCCAGTTCCTTTCCTCCCCCCGTGGAGCCCGGTGGGTGAGCCAGTGGGGCAGGTGGGTAGCAAATGTTGCTGGGCGCTGCCGCAGCGCCCTGCCCACCCACTGGCTCCAGCAGCCAGTTCCCTTCCTTCCCCCACGGAGCCCCTTCAGCCCCTGGGAAGCAGAAGAGTGGCTGACATGCTGGCTGGGGAAGCTACCGGAGTGCTTCCCAGGGTCTGAAAGGGCTCCCGGGGAGGGGGGGGGGAGAATCAGACAGACAGAGAGAAACAGGGGGGGAGGGAATCAGAAAGAGACTGATAGACACACAGTACAGAGAGAGAGAGAGAGAGAGAGAGAGAGAGACAGAGAGAGAGACAGAGAGAGAGACAGAGAGAGAGATGGTGAGGGAGGGAGAGAGAGAGACAGAGAGAGGCACAGAGAGAGAATGACAGAGGGAGGGATTGAATTGGAGAGAGAGGGAGGGAGGGAATCAGAGTGACAGACACAGGGAGAGACAGAGAGAGGGAGGGAGAGAAAGATAGACAGAGACACAGAATGAGTGATTAAGTGAGTGAATGACAGAGACAGACAGACAGACAGACACACAGTGACAGATGGGCGGAGGGAGGAGAGAGAGACAGATGCAGAGAGAGAGAGAGATAGACAGAGAGAGAGAGAGAGAAAGAAAGAGAAAGAAAGAAAGAAAGAAAGAAAGAAAGAAAGAAAGAACTTATGACCACAATTGAGCCCAACATTTTGGTTGCTAAGCAAGACCGTTGTTTCACCACATTTTCCAAGTTGGCCACGCCCACCCGGTCACATGACCGCTGAGCCACTCCCACAAAATAGGCCCATTTGTTGCCCCAGCCCATTCGCTACCACTACAGCCTGTTCCCCACGGTCCATTTGCCATGGCCTGTTCACTGCCGCCTGTTCACTACAGCCATGGCCCGTTTGCCATAGTCTGTTCGCTGCAGCCTATTGGCGAACAGGCAACGGTAAAGTTAGGGGTGTAAATGCTAAAATCATTGTTGATTTTTTTCCTACAAACACATTCTCCCAATCAATTTCAAGCTCAGCCGTTTAAGTTTATGGACTTTTTCTATAACACCTTAGGAAGATTGCCTTGTGTTGGAAATTAGATGGAAATTAATTCAGGGAGCTTTGCTTTTCTAAAAGTGCATTGGTTGAGAGCTGTCTTTTCTTTTCAGCATTCGATCTCCTTCCAAAGGGGTAAGTAATCTATAATAAACAAAGATTGTGTGAATGCCACACTATTGGGGATTAAAGCCTAACAATTTTGGGTGTTAAAAATGTAGTATCGGAAGCAGACTTTGCCCACAGCCTGAATTTCGATTCTTACAGCCCTCAAGTTTGACTCAGCCTTCTATCGCAAACTGCCCAGAGAATGCTGTAAGGTTCTATGGGGCAGTACATAGGCCTAAATGCTATTGCTATCAAGATTTCATTACATGACTGCTAGTAGACCTTAGGTTATGGCAGCATCTGCTGGGTGATCTATATCAGCACCATTAGAGTAATGGCATCATTAAACAAGACTTTGAAAAAATAGGCATGGCTGCCATTTTGGCTGTTTTGACTCTTACGCCATGTATACCTTTCAAGTCCTTGAGAACCCAGATGAATCCATCACTTGAAAAGCTGTCCCAAGGAAGACCATGTAGGTTTATTCTCCCTATTGCCTGAGGGTAGGACACGAATCCGTAGATAAAGCTTTCCAGGGAAGCGTCATCACTGGAGGCTTTCAAGAAGATATTGGGCTGCCATTTGTCAGAAATGGGATAGGGTCTCCTGCTTGGGCAGGTGGAGTGTTGGACTAGACAGAATGGGACCGTTCCCCTCCGCCCCCAGGTTTCCGCCCCCCAGCCATTAACCTCTGAGGATGGGTGTGGGACTAAAGAGGGAGGGTCCCATTGGCCGGCATGAACAGCTAGGGTCCTAACAGCGGAGAGGAGATGGCATAAAAACATACAGAAGAAAATGCTCTGAAGTCTGCGCCCGCTGGGGGCGGAAACCTGGGTTCGAAATGGGCATGGAGAAGGGGCGGAGGAGAACCCTGGACTAGATGACCTACAAGGTCCCTTCCAACTCTGTTAATCTAATCTAATCCCATCCTGATTGTTGTGGGAATAAAATGAAGGGAAGTCCCTGGTTAAGTACCTTCAGCATTTTAGGTGAGAGGTGGATATAACTTGAATAAAGAAATGGGTGAAATGAAGAGATATTAAGAAATAAGGTGGAACAGCCACTGCTTCTTGAGGTCCAATGCAGGGGTGAAATGCTCTGAAGTCTGCTACCGGCTTGCTTTGCGCACACATGCATGCTTTGCACACATTAGCACCGGATTAAGAAGTATTTTTTGAGTCTGCAAAGATAAATAGAACTGCAAGGGGGGGGGGGACGACAGCTGTGCCGCATGATTTAGATTCACCAGAAAGCCCCATTTCCTGCTTTCTAGCGAATATAAATCACGCAGCAGAGTTGATTGTTGCACAGCTGATCGTCCCGAACCAGTAGTTAAAAAAAATGCTTTAAAAAGGTTTTTAAAGAGTTCCAATGATCAGCTGGGCGACAATAATAATAATAATAATAATAATAATAATAATAATAACAATAATAGTAATAATAATAGTAATAATAATAATAATAATAATAATAATAATAATTATTATTATTATTATTATTATTATTATTATTATTATTATTGTTATTATTATTATTATTGTTATTATTTACATTTATAAACTGCCCCCTCTCCCCAAAGGGACTCAGGGCGGTGTACAGGAAAATTAAAAACCATCTAAAATCAGCTGTGGCACGCGATTTTTAGTATTTTTTTTAACTACCGATTTAAGTGAACCGGCCCAAACCGGTAGCATTTCACCCCTGGTCCAATGTTTATCCAATGTTTCTTGGAGTCATGGGCTCCGTCCGTGCAGGTTTTCAAGCAAACAGGTGGCCAGCCATTTGTCTGAGATGGTTGAGGATTTCTGCCTTGGGCAGAGGGCCAGGGAGAGATTAAAAGACCTCCGCTCCCCACTGTGTTTCTATGAATCCCTGTTCTCCACTTTTTTGGACTATTAACTGGAAGGGGGTGGCCTGTGTTGCTGTGCTTTGATTGGTTCCCTCACCTTATCATCCCATAAGCTACAGTACATCATTCTACAATTTGGCATTCATAAAACCAGTCAGCACCAAAAATAAAAATGAAATCCTAATGCAGTGTTTCTCAACCTTGGCAACTTGAAGACGTCCGGACTTCAACTCCCAGAATTCCCCAGCCAGCAAATGCTGGCTGGGGAATTCTGGGAGTTGAAGTCCGGACGTCTTCAAGTTGCCGAGGTTGAGAAACACTGTCCTAATGAAACATTGCAAAATGAATTTGTTGAACAACTCTCGGGAGCTTACCTCAGGGATCTGCAAAGTTGGCTCTTTTAAGCCGGGTGGACTTCAACTCCCAGAATTCCCCAGCCAGCCATGGCTGGCTGGGGAATTCTGGGAGTTGAAGTCCACCCGGCTTAAAAGAGCCAACTTTGCAGACCCCTGGCTTACCTCATCGGAATAATTAAAAATACAGAAAAAAATGGCTGTTACAGACTGGTAAAGTATTTGTCTTGCTCTTTGTACCCTTATTTTTTTTAGGCCTGTCATGGAGGTGCCATGTGACAATCCTTTTTCTGAAGAACAAGCTTGGCTCTATTTCAGAGACATTGTCTTGGGCATTGAGTACTGTGAGTATAAAGCAACAGAGTTGTTATTGTCCTTGATGGATTCCCCCCCCCCCCTTGATGTCCCTCTTTCCTTAATACATAAAACGATCCTCCAGCAAAGGAACCATAATCCATGCATACATTTCGGCACACTTTCAAAAACATGTTCAGAGCAGGCTCAGATCTAATCAATTCCTCAACTTTGGGGAGGGGAAGTACTCTTTGCTGTGCCAAACCCACCAGTCTACACAATCCTTATTAAATGGTATAATATCACTTTCTGAGCAGGTTGGTTTATAATAACTTAAGCCAAAGTTGCTCCTAGGGAGGAACGCTATGGCAAATCTAGACAGCATACTAAAAAGCAGAGACGTCACCTTGCCAACAAAAGTGCAAATACCATATTTTTGGGAATATAAGACACACCGGAGTATAAGATGCACCAAGGTTTTGAAGAGGCAATTATTTTTTTTTAAGGTTTTTGCGCTCTGCAAACCTCCCCAAAATGGCCCGTTTTTTGTCAAAAAAAAGGGCATGGATAGCCTTTAGGAGGCTTATAGAGTGCTTCCTAGGGGATGGGGGTGGGGCAAAATTGAGCAAAAAACTAGTCTATTTTTTGCTTATTTCTGCTCTCTCCAGTCCCCAGGAGCTCTCTGAAAGCCTCCTAAAAGCTATGCATAGCCATTTTGGTGAAGGGGGTGGGGTTTTAGGAGGCAAAAGATGCTGTATTCGGTGTATAAGATGCACCCAGATTTTCAACTTCTTTTTGGAGGGAAAAAGGGGTGTCTTATACTCCGAAAAATACAATAGTCAAGTTCTGGTTTTCCGAGCTGCAATGTATTGCTGTGAAGGTTGGGCCATAAGGAAGGCTGAGCACCAAAGAATTGAGGCTTTTGAACCAGGTGCTATAGAAGACTCCTGTGAGTCCCTTGGGCTGCAAGGCAATCAATCACCGAAGCAGTTGGATTGAGCTTAAATGGGCTTAAATGGCGATGGTAGCGGATAGGAAGGCCTGGAGGAATGTTGTCCATGGGGTTGCGACGAGACGGACACAATTTCACAACTAACAACAAAGCCAAGGACACCTACAACATCATGTAAATTTCTAAAATGACACTAACGCTGAATGAAGTGATGAGACCATACAGTAAGTTGAATTCCATTCAATCATTCTAGGTAAATTCCTAGATAAATTTATTTATCTAAGAAATCTAAGTAGTGATTGAGGTGACTTAAGACACTTCAGTCATTACTAGGCAAAATATAGTTATATGAGGAATGAAATTCAAAGCAGTCATGAAGAAATATATCACTGGAAAAAGAATGAAGAATTCACACCAGGGAAATTGCATAATTGATTTTACTTGACTTGACTGGACTTACAGTATATAGCTGTCCATCTCATATATGTGGCTCTTGGCAGCTGATAACAAAACTAGTTAAAACACATACAATATAAAAACTAAAAAAACCAAAGTAGCTGAGCATCAAACAAATATTACTTGTAGTGTTTAGCTTTTTTAATTGGTTATAATTTTGTGATTGCTAGTTTGTGCTTTAATTGAGTACACCTCCCAGAATCGCATGGAAATGGGATGAGCCGACATATTAATTGAAATGAAATGAATTAATGAACTACTATTAACAAAGCCAACAGGTGGGTTCTGTCCCACATCCAAGGGCTGAGGCACAATCTTTGCAAATTGACTGATCATAATCAAATCAATATCGAAGCTGAATATTCCTTCCCATGACAGTGACTTCCAGTCCCTATCTGTTAATTCTCCCAATATATAGTCTATTTAGGCTTTTCCATTGCAAACATTTCTGCACATGACTGCTATTGCCTAATTTGTTCCCCAAGCCAGTGGTTGGATTCAAAAATTTTTACTACCTGTTCTGTGGGTGTGGCTTGGTGGGCATGGCAGGGGAAGGATAGTGTAAAATCTCCATTCCCTACCCACTCCAGGGGAAGGATACTGTATGATCGCCATTCCTACCCTACTCTAGGGGAAGGATACTGCAAAATTCCCATTCCCTCCCGATCAGTTGGGACTCGGGAGGCAGAGAATAGATGGGGGGCAGGGCCAGCCAGAGGTGGTTTTTGCCAGTTCTCCGAACTATTCAAAATTTCCGCTACCGGTTCTCCAGAACTGGTCAGAACCTGCTGAATACCACTTCTTCTCCAAGCCCTAAAAGTGACACAGAATATGTCAGTGTGTCTAGAAATCTTGCATTCTTTAAAACCAAAACAAGCAGCAAAAACTCTGTGAGGTTGAAATGGTTCCGGCTGATGTGACAAGAATGGAAAATCAATGTTTTACCATCTCCAACTTCTTCCCTTCTATGAATTGTAACACCTATTGATTATATCTTGGAAACACAGCATGGTTAATATGAGGGCAGTTGCCACAAACTTCCCTAGGGAACCATTTGTATCCTGACTGGGACAAACAAGCTTAGAAAGAGAGGAAATACAATACCTGTGGCTTAAACCACAAGTAACCAAACACTGTTGTTGATCCCCGGCTGTGTTTCCTGGAATCACAGACCAATTCTATTGCAGTTTTCTAGAGTCTCTCTCTCAAGGCATTGAATTCAGTACGAATTGAAAAGATCTTGTTTACAGTAGTTTAATTTGAAGGTTTAAGTAAGCAGTTTCTGAGCCTGTTTATTACACACTGGGACGTTCATACTATAATTATTTGTTATTACCATAGTACTACTAATATTTATATTTCACCTGGCATACAGTGTGTCTGGACATAGTATAGTTTAAAGGCAAAAACTATCCAGAATAAAACTATCCAGAATAAAAAATACAGCAATACAAACCACACTAAATTTAATATACTTATTCATATAAGTGTATTAAAATCAGTGTGGTTTGTACTGCTGTATTTTGTTTATACAAAATGGCTTTAAATTTGCCGGTTTATATTTATATTGAATTTTATTTTGTATCATACATTTTATTTATTTATTTATTCAATTTATATACCGCCCTTCTCCCTCTCAGGGCGGTGAACAGCCAAAATAAAAAGAAGAAATACAAAAGTTAAAATAGCAAATTAGTAAATATTAAATACTTTGGCCCATTATTATAAAACCCAATACTAAAACCCAATTAAAAGCTATGACAGGCCGGCTGCATGAAATAGATGTGTCTTCAGGGCCCGACAGAAGAGGCGTAGGTCTGAGGTCGTACGTAGTTCAGTGGGTAGGTCATTCCAGAGGGCAGGAGCTGCCACAGAGAAGGCTCTCCCCCTGGGGGTCGCCAGCCGACATTGAATGGCCGACGGCACCCTGAGGAGGCCCTCTCTGTGGGAGCGGACTGGTCGGTGGGAGGTATTTGGCAGCAGGAGGCGTCTTGCAGATAACCAGGTCCATTGCCATGGAGCGCTTTAAAGGTGGTCACTAGTATCTTGAAGCGCACCCAGAAAGCCACAGGCAGCCAGTGCAGCTCACGCAGGAGAGGTGTCACATGGGAGCGTCTAGATGCTCCCAAAATCTACCGTGCGGCCATATTCTGAACTAACTGGAGCTTCCGGGTACATCTCAAGGGAAGCCCCATGTAGAGAGTGTTACAGTAGTTTTAAAATATACAGTAGTTTTAAAATATAGTTTTAAAAACAAGACACCTGCGGGAATGAAGCCAAGCCTGTAAATGGTTCAGCCATACCATTGTGTTTAAAGGGTCCTGAACAAAACATTTTCAGTGTATGCCTACATTGCAGTGAAGTCAGAAAAAGCTTATTGTCTGAAGAGGATATTCCCAAGATGGATGGCCACAAGGAAAGGAGGCCACTGTCAGCATGGTGCCTTTTTTTCAAAACCCAGTACACATTTTCTCTAGAAATGTGTCAAGCTAACACTAGATTTGATGTCCAGCACTGACCACAGACTTCTGAGCTGCATACCCTGTTTCCCCGAAATAAGCCCTTGGCCTTATTTTCGGGGAGGTCTTATTATTTTTGAGGTGCAGGAGGCAGTTAGTGTGGTCACCTTATGGCTGCTGCTGTGTTGCAATATTTTTGGAGAGGGTTTATTTTCGGGGTAGGGCTTATTTTAGCACATGCGCTCAAAAGCCTGATTGGGCTTATTATCTGGGGAGGTCTTATTTTTGGGGAAACGGGGTAGTTAACAAGCCCTCGTCTTCCTTGGAATTCTACTTTTAGATTCATATACCTGAGGGAGAAGGCTCAGCGGTTAAAGATGCTAAGCTTATCAGCCCGGGTTCAAGACCTGAGCAAACTCCTGTTACTTGCCCCAGCATTGCCCATCTAGCAGTTCAAAAGCTTGCAAATGCGAGTAGATAAATAAGTACCATTTTGGTGGGAAGGTAACGTCGTTCTGTGTGCCTTTGCTATGCTGGTCACATGACTACTGAAGCGTCTTTGGACAACACTGACTCCCTCGGGTAAGAAATGGAGATGAACACCTCCCCCCCCTAGAGTTGGACACAACTGGACAGAGGAAAAAATTACCTTGACCTATCTGAGGGTCAATTTGAACTGTGGTGCTGGAGAAGACTCCTGCGAATCCCTTGGACTGCAAGGCGATCCAACCGGTCAGTCCCAGAGGAGATCAACCCTGTCTGCTCTTTAGAAGGCCAGATCCTGAAGATGAAACTCAAATACTTTGGCCACCTAGTGAGAAGGAAGGACTCACTGGAGAAGAGCCTCATGCTGGGAAAGATTGAGGGCAAAAGAAGAACAGGATGACAGAGAATGAGGTGGCTGGATGGAGTCACTGAAGCAGTCGGTGTGAGCTTAAATAGACTCCAGAGGATGGTAGAGGACAAGAAGGCCTGGAGGAATGTTGTCCATGGGGTCGCAAATGGTCGGACATGACTTCGCAACTAACAACAACATGTGAGGGAGATTGTTTCAGAACCAAGAGGCAACCATCAAAAAGGAATGCTTCCCAGGTACCATAAAGATGCTTGTTCACGGTTTAAAGAGAGAACATGTGCTTCCCATGCAAAAGGTTTCAGGTTCAGGCTCCAAATTGGGCTGATAAAGATTTTTCCTTGCTGGGCCTATGTCAGGAGGTCATCATCCCTTTGCCAGCATTGAAGTTGTCCATGCTTATTGGTGACGAGGCAGGTTGCAGTGCAACGGAACGTGAGGGCCACCACACCAGGGTTAAGCCTGGTGGGCAGCACTGAACTAGAGAGAAGCAATAGCCTGATTATATAGCCCAGTACAGCGTCCTCAATTCATGGTCCCTTTTCTTTATATTTCTATGGATCGAACACAAATTGGCCTTGGTGTCTTTCTGAGAAAAAGAACCTCTCCCAAGATACTATCCCCCAACTCACCTCAGTTGCTTTTCTCTGCAGATTTCTTTTGACAGGTGCTAAATCATTTCTCTGCTCTAGGACATGAAGCTGATAGTAAAGTGGAGGAGCAGCCCTTTCAGGTTGCATTTTGTCCTTGAACTGCAGGAGATTTCTCCATTAATCCAATTTAATGCAGTTAGCGGCAGCTTCGGCAGGCAGTGCAATGTGCTAATATAATTGAAACACATTCTCCTCTATTGGTAACACATTTCTCTCTCCCTCCCCCCCCCTTCTCCAAATGGTAGGGAGTTTGTTATGAGGCAAAAGCATGCTGATACAAAAAACCATGTTGTGGCGTGTCACATCCATCTGCCGAGTCTTGTCTTTCTCTGTCTGCCTGCCTGTCTGTCTATCATGCCAATAATCCAGGGATGTAGATTTCCAAGGTTCACAAACTTGATATGATTAGAAGCTGATCTCCAAAGTGGGCAGGGCCCAGACCTATTTGGAGACAAGGTTTCACAAGTTACAATATATGAAATGAATGTTATTGGGGTGTGTGGGGGTGTGAGGTGAACTGCATAAACCGTGGTGATTATGGCTGGTCATATGCAGTCACCTGGTTGCATTTTTGCACCCTAGAGTAGCCTATACTTGTTTTAAACACATGCAAGTGTCAGTGGTGGGATTCAAAATTTTTTACTACCAGTTCTGTGGGTGATGGCTTGGTGGGCCTAGCTTGGTGGCCGTGGCAGGGGGAGGATACTGCAAAATCCCCATTCCCTCTTCACTCCAGGGGAAGGATACTGTATGATCCCCATTTCCTCACCACTCCAGGTGAAGGATACTGTATGATCCCCATTCCCTCTCCACTCCAGGGAAATGATACTGCAAAATCCCCATTCCCTCTCCACTCCAGGGGAAGGATACTGTATGATCCCCATTTCCTCACCACTCCAGGGGAAGGATACTGTATGATCCCCATTCCCTCTCCACTCCAGGGAAATGATACTGCAAAATCCCCATTCCCTCTCCACTCCAGGGGAAGGATACTGTATGATCCCCATTTCCTCACCACTCCAGGGGAAGGATACTGTATGATCCCCATTCCCTCTCCACTCCAGGGAAATGATACTGCAAAATCCCCATTCCCTCTCCACTCCAGGGGAAGGATACTGCAAAATCCCCATTTCCTCTCCACTCCAGGGGAAGGATACTGTATGATCCCCATTCCCTCTCCACTCCAGGGGAAGGATACTGTATGATCCCCTTTCCCTCTCCACTCCAGGGAAATGATACTGCAAAATCCCCATTCCCTCTCCACTCCAGGGGAAGGATACTGTATGATCCCCATTCCCTCACCACTCCAGGGGAAGGATACTGCAAAATCCCCATTCCCTCTTCACTCCAGGGGAAGGATACTGTATGATCCCCATTTCCTCACCACTCCAGGGGAAGGATACTGCAAAATCCCCATTCCCTCTTCACTCCAGGGGAAGGATACTGTATGATCCCCATTTCCTCACCACTCCAGGGGAAGGATACTGTATGATCCCCATTCCCTCTCCACTCCAGGGAAATGATACTGCAAAATCCCCATTCCCTCTCCACTCCAGGGGAAGGATACTGTATGATCCCCATTCCCTCACCACTCCAGGGGAAGGATACTGTATGATCCCCATTCCCTCTCCACTCTAGGGAAATGATACTGCAAAATCCCCATTCCCTCTCCACTCCAGGGGAAGGATACTGTATGATCCCCATTTCCTCACCACTCCAGGGGAAGGATACTGCAAAATCCCCATTTCCTCTCCACTCCAGGGGAAGGATACTGTATGATCCCCATTCCCTCTCCACTCCAGGGGAAGGATACTGTATGATCCCCATTCCCTCTCCACTCCAGGGAAATGATACTGCAAAATCCCCATTCCCTCTCCACTCCAGGGGAAGGATACTGTATGATCCCCATTTCCTCACCACTCCAGGGGAAGGATACTGCAAAATCCCCATTCCCTCTTCACTCCAGGGGAAGGATACTGTATGATCCCCATTTCCTCACCACTCCAGGGGAAGGATACTGTATGATCCCCATTCCCTCTCCACTCCAGGGAAATGATACTGCAAAATCCCCATTCCCTCTCCACTCCAGGGGAAGGATACTGTATGATCCCCATTTCCTCACCACTCCAGGGGAAGGATACTGCAAAATCCCCATTTCCTCTCCACTCCAGGGGAAGGATACTGTATGATCCCCATTCCCTCTCCACTCCAGGGGAAGGATACTGCAAAATCCCCATTCCCTCTCCACTCCAGGGGAAGGATACTGTATGATCCCCATTTCCTCACCACTCCAGGGGAAGGATACTGCAAAATCCCCATTCCCTCTTCACTCCAGGGGAAGGATACTGTATGATCCCCATTTCCTCACCACTCCAGGGGAAGGATACTGCCAAATCTCCATTCCCTCTCCACTCCAGGGGAAGGATACTGTATGATCCCCATTTCCTCACCACTCCAGGGGAAGGATACTGCAAAATCCCCATTTTCTCCCAATCAGCTGGGACTCGGGAAGCAGAGAATAGATAGAGGTGGGGCCAGTCAGAAGTGGTATTTACCGGTTCTCCAAAGTACTCAAAATTTCCACTACCGGTTCTCCAGAACTGGTCGGAACCTGCTGAATACCACCTCTGGGAAGTGTCCCCTGGAAGCCACTGAGCACAGTTGTTTTTTCCTCCTGGATGTCAACACTCTAAATCAGGGGTGTCCAAACTTGGGAACTTTAAGACTTGTGGACATCAACTCCCAGAATTCCCCAGCCAGCTGGCTGGGGAATTCTGGGAGTTGATGTCCACAAGTCTTAAAGTTCCCAAGTTTGGACACCCCTGCTCTAAATGTTGAAAAGTGAAAAGGAAAAGATGGCCACAGTGGGACACTCCATGGTTTCTTTGAAAAATTGTGAGTCCAGAGAGTGAATACCTTGCCTTCTCCAGTGATCTAGTGCTACTGGCAGTATTTTGATGAGAAGATTTGAGATCACCGAGGAAGCATTCAAGTGCATCTGGCCAAGCCAGTGTGAAGATTTATTTTGAATCAATATTTCACCTCCTTCACACTATGTTCTAGGACAACTCCCTGTTAAGAGCACAGAACTTTAAGCAGTCTCTCCTCCTTGGACTATTACAAGAAACTTAAATAGTTGTTTTTCATGTGGATATTTCATATGTTTATTTTGTGTAACAATATTTACCCTCCAGCAATTTTTATATAGCAATTAAATTGTTTTATGTTTACCCTGCAGGTAGGAAAGAGTATCCTGTGTCTGATTCTTTATTTAAAAAAAATCTTTGGTATTTGTGCCCTCCCTGGAGTGGGCATAGATTGATTTCTTCCTGTTGATTTTCAATGGAAAAAAAATTGGGTTAGAAAAGAAAGATGATCAGGGAAGACAATCACTGTTCTTCATTTCTGTCTTACTTTTCAAAATCCAGCAGGGCCTTGATTAAAGCACAAACTCCAATATAAGCCCTTTCTGCAATAAATAATAGAATTGCTCTCCTCTGGGGAATAGAGAAGTTCAAAGAGAAACAAGTTTGGAGACATTTTTTTAAAATTTCTATTTCAACATCTCTGTGGATGGAAGATGGAGAATGGAGATTTTGTGCTATAGCTCTTCTTAAATAATTAAAAAAATCTCATCCATCTTCTACAGATCAGCCCATGACCTTTCAGTAGACGTTCATTTATCTTCTATTTTGCCCCTTTTAGCAAGTCTAATTTCATGTCTTTGCTCAAACAGAAAGACAGGCACAGTAGTTGTCAGGCTTCACATCAAGCGCAGCAGTACATCTTGACATTGGAGATGGGTAGTTTTAAGTACTCCAGCTGGCTGGCTCTCACTCCAAAGTGTGAAGATGTCTCCCCCAACCCCCAGGAAACACACAGCTAGATAGTCAGATATTCCCTATGATGAAGCTTTCATTCCCAAGGAAAGAAAGAGTGAGATTGGGGGATCATCTGTCCAAGCCAGAGGTGGGTTCCTGCCAGTTCTAATCTCTCCTAAAGAAGAGGTTCCACAAATCTACAGTGCCGTTTAGAACCGGTTCCAGCTCCCTCCCCTCCCCCCCCCCCCCACTGTCTGCACATCATCAAGATGAAGAGCGAGAGGAGGAATTCTGGGAGTTGAAGTCCACAAGTCATAAAGCTGTCAAGTTTGAACACCCCTGGGGGGTTTTTCCTAAAGGGTTAGGGGTGCAAGGGTCTTGTAACTTGACAGCTTTAAGACTTGCCTGCTTCAAATGTCAGTTTCTGAGCCAACATTTTGGTTGCTAAGCAAGAGCTTTGTTAAGTGAGTTTCGCCACATTTAACAAGTTGGCCACACCCAGCCAGTCACATGACTGCCAAGCCTCTCCCACTCAGTCACATGGCCGGCAAGCCACTCCCACAAAGCAGGCCACACCTACGGAAGAGGTTCTAAAAAAATTTGAAACCCACCACTGGTCCAAGCCCACATTCTTGGTTCCTATTTTTGCTGATTATGGATTTTATTTAATAGGTGAGACCCCATGAGTCTCACAAGCTAAGCCAGATGTTGGTGTGGGCAGTTTTCTGTGTGCAGAATGGAGGTAAGAGTAGGCTCATAGATACAGTGAGCAGAATTCTGGGTTCTGCAACAAAACATCTGCCTGATCATTTTGTGAGTTAGGAATCTAAGAGATTTAAAAGTGAAAATGAGACTCACACCCATCTTGCCTGGTATTGTCTGAATCTATGAGAAATTTGTAAGTGCAAGTGTTCTTGTGGTCAGTTCTAATTTCCATAGGGCAGTGTTGGCAAACCATTTTGGGACTCAGTGCCGAAATGGGAGCATGTGCATGCAAACGGGAGAACCAGAAACCGTAAGAGCAGCTCCCTGATGCACACACATGGGAGCGCCACAAACCAGAAGAGCAGTTTGCCAGCACATGCATGCATGCCCCCTGCGTGTGAAGACCAGCTGCGTGTGAAGACTAGCATGCATGCGCATGGCGGGACCCAGAAGAGCAATGGTCGATGGCTGGCATGCCGGGAGAGATGGCTCTGTGTGCCACTTCCAGCACATGTGCCATAGGTTCCCCATCACAGCCATAGGGTGTTCAACTCTTGGTGACACTAATGATAAATAGCTTTTTTGATTATGTACAATTTTTTAGCTTCAAACATAGACATCCATTTGGATAGGAGTTATCTAAAAAGGAATTTGCAGACAACCATCCCATCCTCAAAAAGTCCTAGTCACTGCAGTCCAGCTACTGCAGCAATATTTCTGGTTATTAGAGATGCAGATCACATACCGATTCTGAACGTTTTGCTGCAAGGAGAAAGAATCTCAGATCCTTTTGCATCTGTGGTGCCAAAAGCCACAGAGTTACGATCTTCTAAAGCAAATGCTGCGTTAGTTTCCACGCTGTACAAAATGAAACTTTCCCTCACCAGAAGGAGATCATTAGCAATTCATGAACCTGAATAGCTATTTGAGAAATAGATTAATCGAATCGGCCACCTCTCTCAATCCTCTTCCCCTGCTTCAATTTGGGACATTCTCAATTGAAAGATTGTTATATCAAATTTAACAAATTAAACATATATGAGGAATGCGGTGGCTCAGTGGCTAAGATGCTGAGCTTGTCGATCAGAAAGGTCGGCAGTTCGGTGGTTCGAATCCCTAGCGCCATGTAATGGAGTGAGCTCCTGTTACTTGTCCCAGCTTCTGCCAACCTAGCAGTTCGAAAGCAGGTAAAAATGCAAATAGAAAAATAGGAACCACCTTTGGTGGGAAGGTAACAGTGTTCCATGCACCTTCGGCGTTTAGTTATGTTGGCACATGACCACAGAGACGTCTTCAGACAGTGCTGGCTCTTCGGCTTTGAAATGGAGATGAGCACCGCCTCCTAGAGTCTGGAACGACTAGCACATATGTGTGAGGGAACCTTTACCTTTACCTTTACCTTAGACATATATGAAATGTATGGTGCAGAAAGCCTTTGAGTCTCTTTTGTGATAAAGCGTCTTTATGTTTTCCCAAGGTAATATTGTCTTGCCTTTTCTTCATTCTTGGCTGAATTCCAGAAACATATTGAACCATTGTGGAAAGAGGATGAACCTTTAATCTAAGCAAACCTCCTATTTAAATTTGTATCAAAATTTCAGTCAATAAGTCAATGATAGTATAATTCAGTAGGCTGAGTAGCAAGGATTCAATAAATAAAACATTTCATTGCAGCAAACAACAATAATTTAATTGCTCACAGTTGTTGTAAGAGTGATTGAAAATAGATTAAAACAAATCCATCTCCCCTGTGCTCAACAAAAAGGCCTAGGTATTTGAAGTAGAATTGCAGAAAATGATGTAGAATGGATACAATAAAATATTCCTTTTATAGACTCATAAATGCAATAGATAAAATTTCAATCTGAATTTTTGCTACCCTCTCCCTCATAATAGGCAAATATGCTGAATCTGGAAAAGACTATTAAATTTAGTTTGATTTTTACAACATATATGACAATGCTTAAATATTTTTTTTCAGCATCATTGCCACTTTGAATCAGGGGTGAAATCCAGCAGGTTCTGATAGGTTCTGGAGAACCAGCGGTGGGAATTTTGAGTAGTTCAGAGAACCAGCAAATGCTACCTCTGGCTGCCCCAGAATGAGGTGGGAATCGTGATTTTGCAGTATTCTTCTCCTGCCATGCCCACCAGGCCACACCCATCAATCCACACCATGCCTGCCAAGCCACGCCCACAGAACCAGGAGTAAAAAAAATTGAATTTCACCACTGCTTTGAACTGTTGCTAAATGAATAGTTGAAAGTTAAGGACTACCTGCATAGTTTTACAATCTTATCAAAGGTGCTAGAATCTATATAAATAAAAATGTAACAAGAGTTTGTTCAAAACTGCTAATCTCCTAAAGTACTGCACCGATCACTTCCAAATTTTCACACAACGTTCCTTTCAAGTACGGCACTAATGATATATATATAGATTGTGTAGATGTCACACCTGTGCCAGGTACACACAACAGAAATGTAAAAAATTGTTAAAAAGGTAGGTAGATGGATACAGAGAGAGCAGTGGGCCACAGGTATTAGGTCATCCTTTATGGCATAAAATACTCTGTCTGTAGGTAGGTAGGTAGGTAGGTAGGTAGGTAGGTAGGTAGGTAGGTAGAGGGATAGAGAAAGAGAGGGAGAAATACAGTAGGCAGGTAGGTAGGTAGGTAGGTAGAGGGATAGAGAGATAGAGGGAGAAATACAGTAGGTAGATAGGTAAAGGGATAGAGAGAGAGAGGGAGAAATACAGTAGGCAGGCAAGCAGGGAGGGAGATAGAGAGAGAGGGAGAAATATAGTAGGTAGGTAAGTAGGTAGGTAGAGGGATATATATATAGAGAGAAATACAGTAGGTAGGTAGGTAGGCAGCTATAGGGATAGAGAGGGAAGGAGAAATGCAGCAGGTAGGTAGGTAGAGGGATAGAGAGAGGATAGAGAGGGAAAAATACAGTAGGTAGGGAGGGAGAGGGAGAGGGAGTAGGTTGGTAGGTTGGGGTACATGTGTACGTGTAGATCTACAGATTGGTTGGCCATTTAACCAGACTAGGCCACAGCAATGCTTGGCCGGGAACAGCTAGTGACAGATAAACAGAATGACAGAGTTGGAAGGGTGTTCCTGGAGCTGTTGTAATCAAACCCCTGTTCAAACAAGAAACACTATACCATTTCAGACAAATAGTTGCCCAATTTTTTAGTATCTATGATACGATGATTCACTTTCAGATTAGATGGATAATCCAGAATAATAGACAACCTTCCTCCAATTGGCCCATTAAATTGAGCTTACTCTATTGTCTAATGTTTCCCCATCTTAGTCATTTTAAGATGTGTGGACTTCAACTCCCAGAATGCTGAGAGTTGAATGCTGGCTGGGGTGTTCTGGACAATGAGGTCCACACATCTTAACCTGGCCAAGACTGGGAAACACTGTTCTAATTGATCAGAATCTGAAAGCTTCCAAAAGACAGCATCGGAACTGTTGTTATAATTAAGAGTGGAACTTTATTTAAATATAGCTGTAGTTGACCTCAAGGGGTCATCAATGAATAGTATCGTGGGTATTTAAACAATGCACCAAAACTTCATGTTCTTTATAAATAACATCTCCAGTCACAGAAATCTCTTCCTGTCTCTGGACCTTTATCTGGATCACAGACAGATCCTATTGTCTCTGTTATAGATTGTGAATTTTCACGGATATTATGGAGACAGCAATCCAATTAAATAACTTCCCCTTGTTTGCCAGGGCTTAGTGTTGACATGTTAAGACAACTTTTTATGCTGGTCTTTTTCAGCCTTTGTCTTCCAATGCCATTGGAAAACAAAGGCTGAACATTTTTAGATTTTTATAATGCCAAAAAGTTACTGTTCCTAGAATGGAACATTTTTCTTCTGGATCTCACCAGTCTGATTGTTCTTAAGAGGATTTTGTGGTCTTCCAGCAGAGGCAGTATTCAGCAGGTTCTCACCAGTTCTGGAGAACTGGTAGCAGAAATTTTAAGTAGTTCAGAGAACTGGTAAATACTCCCGCTGGCTGGCCCCGCCCCTATCTATTTTCTGCCTCCCAAGTCCCAGCTGATGGGGAGAGAATGGGGATTTTTCAGTAACCTTCCCCTGGAGTGTGGAGGGAATGAAAATTTTACAGTATCCTTCCCCTGCCATGCCCACCAAGCCACACCCACAGAACCGGTAGTAAAAAATTTGAATCCCACCACTGTCTTACAGGATTTAACATTTCAAATTGAAAGTGGTTTGCAATGTTCTGGATGAAGTGGGAGTTTTGCACATCTCTAATTTTAAACAAAGTCTATTCCCTTGGGATCTACGCTTAGACCAGGGTCTGCAAAGTTGGCTCTTTGAAGACCGGTGGACTTCAACTCCCAGAATTCCCCAGCCATAGCTGGCTGGGGAATTCTGGGAGTTGAAGTCCACCGGTCTTCAAAGAGCCAACTTTGCAGACCCCTGGCTTAGACTTTCACTCTGTCTGCATTTACAAGAACAATTAGGGCTTATCTCTCCTCAGTTAGGTTTTTAAATGTCAATGGTTTTGATATTTGCAAAGTTTAAGTTGATTTAAATTGCCTTGTTTCTAACTTATTAAAAATATCTTTGCATTTTTGTGATGTTCTACCAAGGGAATGGAAAGATATAAATTGGATAAATAATTAATTTTAACATATTCCCTCCTATGGAGTGCCTCAAAGGATATCTTGTTTTGGCAAGTTGATGGCTTAGAAAAGATTGTTTTTATATTATTATTAAAAAAATAAAAAGACACGCATAAATTATTTTTGAATGATTGTAAGCAGAAACAACAGTGGGAAGAATGTGGCCAGACTGAAACCAATTTTGAGAGAATTTTGTTCATTTTCAGAATAAGTTGCCCAGGAACCAAGTGGTGAACCCATAACATTGGATACTGAATCTAATACTAATTTAATTATTGGAAGCCCCTTCCATAAAACTGTAATTGAAAAACAGGCTATCTTGCCCTATACCTTCCCCATTGAAGACTCAATGGCAGTCCCCAACTAACCTTAGTTTATTTATTTTTTTAAGCTAAATAGGTTGAGAAACCCTCAGGAAATCTCAGAACTGTAGGATAAATAGACATAAGGACAGTTTTTCCTGAATGCCATCACTCTGCTTAACAACTAATTCCCACAACACTGTCAATAATTTACCAAGAATGTTATAGAATTAATTCAGCATATGCCAGAATAAATAATGTACCCAGAGAGATACATATTAAATTTGTAAGAAGGTCAACAAGGGATGAGATTCTGAGAGCACAGCGAAGAGGGCCTTTGATATACCAACAAAAAGAGATCTCCATTTTGAAGCAGATCCCAAAAAAGATTTGAGAGATAAGAAGGAAATATTCCTTCTTGTCCAAAAAAAGTGTACAAAAAAGGGGTGTGGTTCAAATGGTTAATGCCTGAAGGAATGTTGGTGTTCTTGGAGGGAGGTAGAGCAAGAATTAAAACAGTAGAAGAGGCGGAAGCCTTTCTTAAAAAACATTCATCAATCCTGGAGGACGAAGATATGGGAGCAGGAGGGGCCGTGGCTCTGCCCACCGGCGGGAAGGAAGAAGAAGAAACAATAGCAAAGAGACTCAGATCACAAAAATGATCCTTTTTTTATATCGTAATTCCTATACGGATGTTAATAGAAACAAATGATTGAATGCATGAAATTTATGACATGATATGGATGTACCTCTTTCCACCTTTTATTGAAATTGATTTTGTATGAAGTCTCGGAGGCGGTTACCACCCCCGGCATGGAAGCTCTAAAATATTTCTATGATACCCTACGTACCCTTTTCCTTTATAAAATTGCAAAACCAATAAAATTGCTTTTAAAAATAATAATAATAATTTACCAAGAATGTATTACTATTATTCTTCTTTTCCTTCCTAGTATCTATCTCTCCCCACTTATAAGTATAACCATGTTGCTTGTATCTGTCAATTTATATTGTTTTATTTGTTTCCTAGTATGATTTGATAGCTTATTAGTAACCTTGACTATCACTAAGTGTTGCATCTTTTTATTCTTGATGAATGTATTTTTATTCTCCTTATGTACACTGAGAGCATCTGCACCAAAGACAAATTCTTTGTGTGTCCAATCACACTTCGCCAATAAAGAATTCAGTTCAATTCTGTTCTATTCTATTCTATTCTATTCTATTCTATTCCATTCCATTCCATTCCATAAATTGAGAAATTACTGTTTAAAAAAGTTTGCATTTTGCCAAGAAAACATCATGAATAATGATGTATGCAACAGATTAACAAGAGATGAAAGGGACCTTGCCGGTCATTTACTAGAAGTTGCCCTTGAATTGAGGGAGTCTTAGAAATGGAAAGATCTGGAGGTGTAAAAAATATATTTGTTACCACTAAGCTTGTGGTACCTGAGCTAATTTAATATGTACCGTATTTTTCGGAGTATAAGACGTACCTTTTTCCCTCAAAAAAGGGGCTGAAAATCTGGGTGCATCTTATACACTGAATACAGCATTTTTTGCCTCCTGAAACTCCGCCCCCTTCACCAAAATGACCGGGCATAGCCTTTAGGAGCCGTGCAGAGTGCTCTTGGGGGCTTGGGAGGACAGAAATGAGCGAAAAACGGACCTTTTTTTGCTCAATTTTGCCCATCCCCCAAGCCTCCAGGAGTACTCTATAAGCCTCCTAAAAGCTATGCATGCCCTTTTTGGACAAAAAATGAGCCCATTGTTTGCTCAATTTGGGGGGGCCCACCCCCCAGGAGCACTCTACAAGCCTCCTAAAGGCTATTCATGCTCTTTATTTTAAAAAAAACGGGCCCATTTTTTGGGGGGGGAAGCGGGGGAGGGGCATTTTGGGGAGGTCTGCAGAGTGCAAAAACTTTTTTTTAATTTGCCTCTTCAAAACTTTGGTGCGTCTTATACTCTGAAAATATGGTATGTTGTCCTAGAACAGTTTTGACTTTTCTTAGAGCCTATAGGGCTATCTTTGTTGCTAGAAAGTTTAGAAAACCAAGGTCAAGAGAGACAGACAATCAACAAAGAAGAGTTTAGACAGCAACCATCTTATTTGGAATTCTTATAAGATAATATCGAAGTAGTTAGTCCGTTAGCCACCATTGGACATCATTGGAATGGAAGTAGTTACTCCTTTAGCCACCAGTGGACATTATGTTTTCTCTTTTGTCTTTCCAGTGCATTATCAGAAGATCATTCACCGAGACATCAAACCATCAAATTTGCTCTTGGGGGATGATGGACATGTCAAAATTGCTGATTTTGGAGTGAGCAATCAGTTCGAAGGCAGTGATGCCCAGCTCTCCAGCACTGCTGGGACCCCAGCCTTCATGGCCCCTGAAACTATTTCAGATTCTGGAAAGAGCTTCAGTGGAAAGGTAGAATCCTTGTTTTTCTATATTGCTTTAGCATGCACACTCAATTGGAGAGTTGTGTGATTGTTGTTGTGTGTGTTATTAATTACATTTATTTGTTGGAGATCTCATTTCAAGGCGAAGCTGGGCAACTTACAGCATAAAAACATTAAAATCATCAGAAATAAGTATTCCAAACTCAGTGACAATATATTCTTCACTCTCCTGTTCGCCCTACATCAGAGGTGTCCAACCTTAGCAACTTTAAGACTTGTGGACTTCAACTCTGAGAATTCTCCCCCAGGACAGCATGTCTAGCTGGGGAATTCTGGGAGTTGAAGTCCACAGGTCTTAAAGTTACCAAGGTTGGACACCCCTACCCTACACTATTAGGGGCTTCCCTTGAGGTGCACTCGAAAGCTACAGTTAGTGCAGAACGCAGCCGTGCGGGTGATTACGGGAGCTCCTAAATGCTCCCACATAACACCTCTCCTGCGTGAGCTGCACTGGCTTCCAGTGGTCTTTCGGGTGCGCTTCAAGGTTTTGACGACCATCTTCAAAGCGCTCCATGGCTCGGGACTTAGTTATATGCGAGACCGTCTTCTGCCCCATACATCCCTTAGACCGATACGCTCCCACAGAGAGGGCCTTCTCAGGGTGCCGTCGGCCGGACAGTGCCGGCTGGCGACACCCAGGGGAAGGGCCTTCTCTGTGGCAGGTCCTACCCTGTGGAACGACCTACCCCCTGAACTCCGCACCATCACCGACCTCCGCCTCTTCCGCCAGTGTTTAAAAACACACTTATTTCACCAAGCCGGCTTAAGATAGCCTCTACTGTGACGAATTTTAGATAGTTTTAATTGGGGGATTTTAATTGGTTTTAGCGCAGGTTACCATTTAATAGATTTTTAAATTTATATGTTTTGTATTATCTTTGTATGCTGTTTTTAAATTCCTGTGCGCCGCCCTGGGTCCTTTTGGAGAAGGGCGGGATATAAATTGGATTTTTTAAAAAAAACATTATTTATATAAGACCTCATTTCTCTTGATTTTTATGGGGAAGTCATGAGCATTTCAGAAGCTGTATGAACATACCCATTTTCTACGTTATGTTCAGTATGAGACCTGCAAATCATTACCTTTACTCAGGGGTAGGCTTCAAAAATTGCAGCAATGCTCCCCCCTTGCTGGGTGGGTGTGGCCTAGTCAGCCTCCTACACCATGGCTGGGGTGGGGAGTTTTTTGCCCGCCCCAGGCTCCGGAGACTTTCCTTGAGCCTCTGGGAGGGCAAAAACTGCTTACTCCAGGGGCAGGCCCATTTCCGGACTTCTGAAACCTCCAGTAGGCCCATTTCCCCCCTTCCCCAAGCCTCTGCACGGGCCCTGCACTTACCTGGCGTGATGAACGGGCCACGTGGAGACTCCAGGGAGGGGTGGGGAGGGTGGGCATGGCCAGCCAGGGGTGTCATTTTGGGGTTTGCCGAACTGGACAGAATCCTAGCTAGAGGATCGCCCAAACCCATGTGAACCCTCAGCAGCCCACCCCTGCCTTTACTTCTGACGTTCAGCTTATGAGGACCAGTAGTTATCCAGCCAAAAATGACATGTAAGAAGGTGTTACCATCACCTCTCAGGGAGACTCCAAGGTTAGCAGAAGTACAAACAAACAAACAAACAAAAACCTTTAGAAAAAACATACCCAAGAGAGGGAAAATCCTCAAACCAGCATACAGTCCCAGACCATGAAAAATATTGAGAAGTAAAAAATGTAAAAACATTGGATAAAAATGAATACATTAATTAAATGTTTTTTTTCTTTCTTTCAGGCTCTAGATGTCTGGGCGATGGGTATCACTCTCTTTTGCTTTGTATATGGGAAGGTAAGGAGTCTGTAAATGGGGGCTACTTTTTTGTAGGGGGGTTGTACTTCCCCTTTCACCCAATAAGGCGTACTAAAATTTGTATCAATATATTGGAGTGAAGCACCTTGTTAAGCATTGCTTAGCCTTCTCGAGACGATATCTGGAAACTAGCTTTTTTATAAAGGTTAAGCACTCCCATAAGATAGATAATTGCACGCATTAAAGTTTTGTTTTACATTATATTGTAATGCAGATTATTTTCTACAGTATAGCAAGAAATTAACTGTAGCACAGGAGGGGAGGGAAGGGAAGGGAAATTTCCGATGGTCCCTGCCAGAGTCCTTGCCAGTTTCATTGGGGAAGATGGCAGGTAATTGGAAGATGTTTCTGCTCCCACTGCTTTTTACCTACCCTTGGTCATTCTGCTTCTCTGTTTAAGTAAGAAAATATCTCTGAAACAATGACTCGGTGAGGCATGGATTGTTCAGAAATGCAATGGAATATGTGTGTGTGTGTGTATCACAGATCATTAGCTATTTTAAATGAAATGCAAGTAGCTTCCCTTACAGTATAAGTGAAAAACAAAAATAATATACTGTATTTTTTGGAGTATAAGACACAAGATTTTGAAGAGATAAATTTTTTAAAAAAGTTTTTGCACTCTGCAGGCCTCTCAAACCCTCTGCACGCCTCATGTTTTGTGAAAAACTGGGCATGCAGAGAGTTTGAGAGGCTTGCAAACTGCTCCTTGAGGGGGGGGGGCAAAAATGAGCAAAAAACAGCCTGTTTTTGGCAAAAAAAAACCAGGGCATGCATAGCCTTTAGGAAGATTGTAGAGTGCTCCTGTGGGCTGGAAGGGGCAAAAACAAGCAAAAAAACCAGACTGTTTTTTGCTCGTTTTTGCACTCCCCAGCCTCCAGGAGCACTTTGCAGGCCTCCCAAACCCTCGGCACACCCAATATACGGGGTTTTGGGAGGCCAAAAATGCTGGTTTTCAGTGTATAAGATGCACTCAGATTTTCACCCTCTTTTGGGGGGAAAAGGTTTGTCTTATACTCCGAAATATACGGTAACTTACCACACCCATCAATATGACTATGAGTCCATAAGAATATTGATATGTTCAAATAGCACAACAATCAGTCCTAAAAACAAAAGATGCTTAGGGCCTAAGCCTTAAGTGTTCCTGTCCGTGTGGGGTTTTCTATGGGCCAAAAAGAATGGAAAAGTGGTTTGTTTTTCAGTGTCCCTTCATCGATGAATTCATCCTGACACTTCACAACAAGATCAAAAACAAGTCCGTGGAATTTCCAGAAGAGTAAGTAGACTTGTGGAGTTGACTATTGTAATCGGAATTCCTCAACAGGAGTCATTTGAATGTCTAGTCTTGCCCATTCCAAACAGGTGGTAATCATGCCAATAAACTAGTATGCCTGTCTTTTTGCACCTGGAGCAGTGGTGGGTTCCTACCGGTTCGGCCAAACTGCTAGTAGTTTGACGGCCTGGGTTGCTGGAATTGGCAGTGACCCAGCCTGCCACGCGCCCAAATCGGCTCCCTGGGCGGTGCTATAGGCGCCACCATCTTGTTTTTCAGTTTTACGCATGCACAGAACAATTTTAATTGTACTGTGCATGCGCGCACTGCACGCACATGAGTAAACCAACAGTAGTGCCTGCCGGAACCCGGCCCTGATCTGGAGCAGCAGTGAATGAAAGCAGGCATTGAACCCATGGAACATGGGCTGAAGGGGTATCCCACAGGTAGATGCTGAAGATCTGGAAAGTTGTAATCCTATCAGATAGAGGAACATCGCCCTAGTAGTCTTCAGTTAGTAGCTCCATTAACAGAGATTTACTCTAATTACTGCTGTGCAACCTTCTTTCCTTTGTTTTCTTATCTCACTTTCTCCAGCTATTTTATAAATTATGAGTGCCTCATGTTCCCACATTGTAATGGACACTGTATGCTGAATAATTTGTTAAACTGGTATTTTAGGAGTATTTTCCTGGTTATTCCTCTATTGTTCAATGACAGCGTGGAAAGGATGTCTCATAAAATTCTCTTTTTTTTGAGGACGAAATCATTTTCAGTTAAAATTGTATTTCTCCTTTTCTTTTGTCCCTTCTGTTATATATTGGTTTTCAGATTTTGAGATTATTTCTCTCACACACCAAATCATCTCAATTATTCTCTCAACCTTTGTATTTATTGACATTCATTTAGTACCCATTCTCTCTTGACCTTGCCTATTTTCATTTTGCTCCACTTTTAAACAGTCCAGGGCAATTGCGTTCCACTTTCTTTACGATAGATAAAACTCTGACATCCATATAATGAAGTAAGGAAAGGCAGTTATTCTACAAAGCCTTTTTCACTTTTATGAATGAATGAATGAATGAACGAACAGTACATTTCTACCTGCATTTGCATGTCTTAACATTTCTCCATCCATTTTCCATTTTTAATAAGCTCTCTGCCTAGATACAGAAATGTATCTACTTCAGTAATGGCATTCGATTTTCTTCACTACCGGTTTGGTAGCAGAAGCACGTGCTTCCTGCACGTCTGGGCATGTGCAGAACCTTCTGTGCATGCGCAGAAGGTCCATGACGCCGCTGGGTGTGTGGGCGGAGCCTCGCACCACTGCCACTACCGGTTTGCCCGAACCGGTGCAAAATGATAGAATACCACCTCTGATCTATTTGTTTTACTAAGTATATTTATGTATAATTTGAATTCATTAACTCAAATCTTCCCAGTCATACACAACTACCTTGGTCTTAGATGCATTAATTTTCAGCACTGTAACCAAAATAGAATAGAATGGAATGGAATAGAATAGAATAGAATAGAATAGAATAGAATAATAGAGTTGGAAGGGACCTTAGAGGTTTTCTAGTCCAACCCCCTCCTTAGGCAGAAAACCTTATACCATTTCAGACAACATCTTCTTAAAAACTTCCAGTGTTGGAGATAGTCCTCAACTTACGACCAGTATTGATCCCAAAATTTCCATTGCTAAGTAAGGCAGTTATTAAGTGAGTTTTGCCCCACTTTGAAACTTTTTTTTGCCACGGCTGTTAACCAAATCACTGCAACTGTTAAGTGAATCATGCGGTCATTAAGCAATTCCAATAACTCAGGGGCTGCCACAAAGAAGAGGGAGTCAAGCTATTCTCCAAAGCACCTGAGGGTAGGACAAGAAGAAATGGGTGGAAACTAATCAAGGAGAGAAGCAACCTAGAATTAAGGAGAAATTTCTTGACAGTTAGAACAATTAGTGGAACAATTTGCCTCCAGAGGTTGTCAATTCTCCAACACTGGACATTTTTAAGAAGAGATTAGACAACCATTTATATGAAGTGGTATAGGGTTTCTTGCCTAAGCAAGGGGTTGGACTAGAAGACCTCCAAGGTTTCTTCCAACTCTGTTATTCTAAATCTGGCTTCCCCCATTGACTTTGCTTTGCCATCAGGAAAGGTTACATGTGATCCCAGGACATACCAATTGTCAAAAAACACATGCCAGCAGCCAAATTTTGACCATGGGGATGTTGCTATGGTCGTAAGTGTGAAAACTGCTTGTAAGTCACGCTTTCCAGTGTGCTTCAAACAGCTACTAAAAGAATGCTTGTAAATTGAGGATTAGCTGTATAAGCCAACCATGTTAATATTTTCTCCAATGACAACATCTACATCTGAAAGCTTAACACTTTTCAACATTTTTCACAGCATTATGACTTTCATTTCATCACTTTTTTCTTGAGCGCTAACATGGATAATACAGTCCTTGCTCCAGTTCTGTCCTTTGATGTATCACTGTCATTCCCATACAATTCGGTAAGACACTCTTTCAGCATTCTGTCACTTCAATTTCACACAAAATTATTTCATCACTTTTATTTTTAATTCCACTCACTCTGCTGAAGAGACCTTGTTTAGCCCTCTTCACTCGCTTCCTCGGCTTCCTAAATCTTACTTCGAAATTGTGGTGCATTTTAATTAATTTAATTTAATTTAACTTTATCCTGCTCTTTGATTACATTCTTTGAAGTTGCCATTTTTTCTGTGTACACATTATACAGTTTATTTCTCTCATCCCCATTTTGCAATAGGCCTGTATGTATTTTTTCATCACTAACTGCAGGACTTTTTTTGTCATCGTTCCACCAAACATTATTTTTCCTATTTGTCATTATGTCAGGGTTCCAAATAGCATACTCTAATACTCTAAAAGTAAATTAGAATCCAAGGCAAAATATTGCTCAAAGTTCCAATGTATTAAGAGAGCTATGTAGGCACATCTGGGAAAACCCGAATCTGAAAGCTTCCCTAGGGGGAGAGCCTTCTCCGTGGCAGCTCCTGCCCTCTAGAACGACCTGCCCCCTGACCTCCGCACAGCTACGGACCTGCATCTGTTCCGCCGAGCCCTGAAGACCCATCTTTTTCGTATGACCGGCCTGGTGTAGCTTTTAATCTGGTTTTATTGGGGTTTTTATTGTGCATTTTAGAGCAGGCTTAGTATTTAATTTATTTTTAGCATAGGTATTTATATTGATGTTTTTATTATTGTTTTTTATCATTGCCTGTTCACCGCCCTGAGTCCTGTAAGGGAGAAAGGGCGGTATACAAATTCGAATACAATTACAAAATTACAATTCCCGGTTTTCCCCACCCAGTTGAAAGTTCAAGATCTTGCCCCCACACCCACAAATCCATCACATGGTCCAATCTCCATGCTGGCAGTTCCACCCATCCAATTCCGGTCAGGTGCAGAGGTGCAGAGACAAAGGATGACCTTGACTTTCTAGAAAGAATTTTGTTATGGCTACATCGCATCTCACTCCTTATAATCCCCCCTCCCATTTTTCCACAATAGAAAATGCATAGTAGAATAATAGAAAGTGTGGCAGGCCAAAGATCGAAAAGAAAAGATGGTTGCAGGCCTGGCACATTATTCCACACAGTTCTATTATACTCGATTACGGCATTTTTCCTACTGTTCAATGCAGGTTCCATATTCTCTTTTCTTTCATTCACTTTTGATTCTTTCTGTTAGAAGATGACTGTATCTTTTACTATTGCTATAAAATAACTTATTAATTTTAATTCCAAATTTAATTTATTTTATATCATAATGTGTAAATTGTTAATTAATTTATTGCTTATTGCAGGGATGTCCAAACTTGGGAACTTTAAGACTTGTGGACTTCAACTCCCAGAATTCCCCAGCTGCCATGTCTGGCTGGGGAATTCTGGGAGTTGAAGTCCACAACTCTTAAAGTTCCAAGTTTGGACACCCCTGGCTTATTGGATTCTTCATCTAATTTCTTTTTAACGTTTGTATTATGTGTTTCTTATGTTGTACACCGCCCTGAGTCCTTTGGGAGAAGGGCGGCATATAAATCCAATAAACCAACAACAACAAGAGTTTTACTTCCTCTTCCTACAATTACACTACTTTCAATCTAGCTTATTTAACTTCTTTTTTATGTCGGTTTCCCCCTCAGTATCCATTCTTGAAATTTCTAGATAATAGCCTGTCTTATCCGTGATGAATATTCCCCAATCTTTCATCGCCCTCAGTCATGGTTTTATATTTATGTTTATCCGTTTGCCCTGTGGGTATGGGCATATGTCTATGCTTAAACAATTTATTTGAAATGGATTTTTTCCCAAAAATTTTGCACATTTTCTGCCAACTTTCTGAAGTACATTTATGTACCTTTAACCCTTTCATTAATAATTAAAGCTGCATCATCGTTTGCATCAACTCATTAGCTATATTCAGCAAAATCAAACCACATTCATTCAGAACTCCATTCTTTCTGTTAGCAACTCTGGGTTCAGAACCAGTGTTACAACTCTGGTCCTGTAACCAGTGTTAGCTGTAACAAACACCCCCGTTTGAAAATAAATGTGGAATAGTGTAATACACCGGACAGTAAAGAGATACGTTGCTTTAACCACACACAAACTCTAAAACTCTGATAGTAAGAAAATAAATAGTCTTTACTTTGTAGCAACTAAAATACTTCTTCCGACCAGTGATACTAACTTCTCAAAACAATAACAGTCCTTCACCAAACACAGTTATCTTACAGTGATGCAAAACAAATACTTCTTCAGTCTTCAATCTCCAATATTCAGCTACTCAGCGGCAAACAGTAAACACAGGAATCAAAGGGAATCGAAAAGGGAATGAACTGTGTTTCTGAGCTTGCTTATACGGTAGAGCTGAGAAGCAAAGCTACTTAGAATTCAACATAGTTCTTAAAGCTACATATACTCTTTAAGAATACTGGCTTATATATATTGTCAACCCAACATAAGGATAAATATCCTAATACTTTCTTTTATTTGTTGATTCAATTCTTCATCATTTACTCCTCTTGTATTCCCAGTAGCAGGTTTCCATATACTATGGTGGTCATCAAATGGGATACATAGAATTAATCTCCACAATCCATTTTGGATTTGTTCAGTCAAAGCTTCCATGTAACAGTTATTTATATAATAAACTATGGACTAGATCAGTGTTTTTTGTAGGAGAAGGAGTGGCAGAGCCTAAAAGAGGAATCCACCTGGAATCTCTACATTCTCACAAATAGTCTAAGTTCAACCCCCTTTAATTACAATAACTCTCATCTAGCGCCAAAATACTGCTGACCATTAGTTAATTAGATTCCTGTATACAATCAGGAGCAGTACATCAGTTTCATTGGAATTTAATACTAATACCACTCTATAAAGTCCTAGTAAGACCACACTTGGAATGCTGCATCCAGTTTTGATCACCACACTATACAAAAGATGTTGAGACTCTAGGAAAAGTGCAGAGAAGAGCAACCAGGGTGATTAGGGAACTGGAGACTAAAACATATGAAGAACAGTTGCAGGAATGGCTAGTCTAGTGAAGAGAAGGATCAGGGGAGACATGATAGCAGTGTTCCAATATTTGAGGGGCTGCCACAGAGAGGTCAACCTGTTTTCCAAAGCCCCTGAAGGCCAGACAAGGAATAATGGATGGAAACTGACCAAGGAGAGATTCAACCTAGAAATAAAGGAGAACTTTCTGACAGTGAGAACAATCAACCAATGGAACAGAAGTTGCCTTCAGAAGTTGTGGGGGCTTCATCACTTGAGACTTTCAAGAAGAGATTGGACTGCCATTTGTCAGAAATGGTGTAGGGTCTCCTGCTTGAGCAGGGGTTGGACTAGATGACCTATAAGGTCCCTTCCAACTCTGTTAATCGGCTAAATAATTTAACTTGTGGCACTTATCTTTCACGCCTGACAGTTGGCGACTTCAAGACCTGTGGAAAGTTGAAGTCTATGCATCTTAAAATTGTCAAGTTTGAAAAAGACTTATTCATAAATCATAATTGCAGCTCTAGCACATACAGCATCTTTTGCTAGTGGTAGAAACAGCTCTGGTTAGCACATTTCAGCCAATATGTCAGAAAGTACAACCAAAGGCATTTTAAATCCAAGCAAGTTTATTTTAAGTCACTCTAGAATCTTTCATTAAAGACTACCTTGCAAGCAAAGTACGGCAGCTTCCCACCCACTAGGAGATTCATACATTGTGCTGACACGCACTTAGGTTACAGCCATGAACGTGTATAACCTTTTTAATTATCAAAGAAGGCAGTGAGTGTTACCCTGCGTGGTGTCTGATAGAAAGCTCTTTGATTCAACAAAGACATTCATTAGCGCAATGGCAAGATATACAATTTTAGTTGATGTTCCTCTCTCACCCCCAGTAATTCCTTTGCCAAATCTATTGTCTAGGATTGGGGGGTCCTTTCAGAACAGTTGGGAGAACATTGTTGAATACAACATTATCTATACTTGTTGAATGCCAGTTGCATTTTCATTATCTATGAATAAACTCACATCATTCAGGTAATCCTTGATGCATGTCCATTTGTTTAACAATAAGCCAAAGTTAAAAAATAACATGGCCCCTCCTCAAAGTTACAACGGTTGCACCATCCCAACAGTCACATGATTGCAATGCAGGCTCCTAGCACCTGGTTTGCACTTACAATGATTGCAGCATGCTACAATCCGGTACACATGGTTTGCAACCTTCCCAGCCATCTTCCAAAGAGCAATGTCAATTGGGAAGCTGGATTCCCTTAACGACCATGTGCATCACTCAGTGACCCCAATAAAAATGGTTGTATAATCGGGTCCAATCATGTGATGACTCAATTAATGACCATATTGCATGTTGTTAGTTGTGAAGTCATATCTGACCCATCATGACCCCATGGACAACATTCCTCCAGGCCTTCCTGTCCTCTACCATCCTCAGGAGTCCACTTAAGCTCATGCCTACTGCTTCAGTGACACCATCCAGCCACCTTATTTTCTGTCTTCCCATTCTTCTTTTGCACTCCATTGTTCCCAGCATTAGGCTCTTCTCCAGGGAGTCCTTCCTTCTCATTAGATGGCCAAAGTATTTAAGTTTCATCTTCAGGATTTGGCTTTCTAAAGTTGATCTCCTCTAGGACTGACCGGTTTGATCTCCTTGCAGTCCAAGGGACTCTCAGGGGTCTTCTCCAGCACCATAGTTCAAAGGCCTCAATTCTTTGGCGCTCAGCCTTTCTTATGGTCCTACTTTCACAGCCATACATTGCAACTGGGAAAACCATAGTCTTGACTATACACACTTTTGTTGGCAGGATGATGTCTCTGCTTTTTAGTATACTGTCTAGATTTGCTGTAGCTTTCCTCCCCAGGAGGAAGCGTCTTTTAACTTCTTGGCTGCAGTCCCCATCTGCGGTGGTCTTGGAGCCCAGGAAAATAAAATATGTCACTACCTCCATTTCTTCCCTATCTATTTGCCAGGAATTGAGAGGGCCATATTGCATAGCAATTGAAATTCTGCTCCTAATGGTAAAACCCTAAATTTACCTGCGCACCTTATCATGCACCTTATCTAAAAGCTTTTGCAGGAAGTTTCCACTCCACAAATTTGTGCTTTGGATGAGATGCCAAAAGCTACGTCTCTTCCCATTTGGCCCTGCGCCACAGGAGCAAAGGATTTCTGACCTACTTCCATTAATTAAACCCTTTATTTCTAATTGAAATGTAAAAATGATATCATACCATTTTAAGGAGGATGGGTGGGGGGAAGGAGGGTGGGGGGGATGGGGAGTATACTGAGTGAAAGAATGTTCCCATGAAAAGCCATGAATGCTAAACAAAAAAAAAACAACCCAAGAATCTCTTTATCCTTTGAGCTTATCAATTCAACATTATAAACCATTTAAAGTTAAGGGTGCTCTGCCATCCTCCCCCACAACCCCTATTAGCAATCTTAACCGCCTGTGTGGGAGATCATTATAATACAGTAGGCTGGAAAGCCATCGTTAAGATTCGTGCATATTATGAAGCAGTGGGAGGTTTGGCGGGTTTCAGGGCATCCAGGCAGAAACGTGGGGAAAGTGCTACAATCCTTCCAAAAGGAATAATTAGATTTCTAGAACACCTTCTCTCTCTGCTTTCTTGCAAAATCCAACGTGGACAGTGGTGGGACTCTAATTTTTTTCACTACCGGTTCGGTGGGCGTGGCTTTGGGGCGTGGTGTGGCTTTGTGGGCGTGGCTTTGGGCGTGGCAGGAGAAGGTTACCGCAAAATCCCCATTCCCTCCCCACCCCACTAACCTGCTTTCCAGATCCGTTCTCCTGTTCAGGGCAATAAAAGAAGATCAGCTGGGAGGCAGCGGGGGTGCGGCCAGCCTATTTTCCGGTTCTCCGAACAACTCAAAATCTCCGCTATCGGTTCTCCAGTACCTGTCAGAACTAGCTGAATACCACCTCTGAAAGTTGGGCAACAAGCATTGCCTTCATTCTAATATAGGAGTGTTAAACTCAAGAGCTGGATCCAGCCCGTGGGGGGCTTAGATCTTGCCTGCGGGGCCACCCTGGAAACAGCGAATGACTGGCCCGCAGTGCCTCTGCCAGTGAAAATGGAGCTTGGGAGGGAAGTGCGCGGCCCTCCCAAGCTCTGTTTTCGCTCACAGAGGGTTGCAGGATGCTGTTGGAGCTGAAAATCGGGAACCTTTTTTTCACTGCTAGAGCACTTGGGCAGCTACAGGCACCCCCCCGATACGATTGATATCGAGCTAGCCACCCCCACCCTGGTCCCCCAAGGTCAAACACAACCCTGATGCAGCCCTCAATGAAATCGAGTTTGACACCCCTGTTAATAAGTTCATCATCTCATAGCATCACCAAGAAGTCAATTCAGAGTGAGAGGGATGCTTTCTGTATTTGCCATAGCTCCTGGTGTTTTTTCCCCCAAAGGCAGTGTAAAACCTTGGCTCCCCTATCATTTGTCTGAATTATATTTTTTGTTTGTATGACCATTCTTAAAAATAGGAATAATTACGTATAGTATGAATTGCAGCCCCATAAGACTTGTTTTCCTTTTTTAAAAAAACCATGTATTTCAATACTGATCTTTATTGTTATTCTGATGTTTTAACTGTGTTCACTGCCCAGAGCTTTAAAAAGATGGGCATCAATATAAATGAAATAAATAAATGGGGAATATATGAATTCAGAAGTAGAGAATTTTTAAAACCTCAGAGATATATATGGAAAATAATTACTTGATTGGTTGTAGTGGGGTGGGCAATGAGGGACAGTTACAATACAATACAATACAATACAATACAATACAATACAATACAATACAATACAATACAATACAATACAATACAATACAATAGCAGGGTTGGAAGGGACCTTAGAGGTCTTCTAGTCTAACTGCCTAGGCAGGAAACCCTATACCATTTCAGGCAAATGGCTATCCAACATCTTCTTAAAGACTTCCAGTGTTGGGGCATTCACAACTTCTGGAGACAAGCTGTTCCACTGATTAATTGTTCTAACTGTCAGGAAATTTCTCCTCAGTTCTAAGTTGCTTCTCTCCTTGATTAGTTGCCACCCATTGCTTCTTGTTCTACCCTCAGGTGCTTTGGAGAATAGTTAAGAGGGGGGAATAGAATTTAGGGATTTTGGCATACAATTCTCAGTTTTGCAATACTACAATACACTTGAATTCTAATAAAGTTATATCTTTCTCAACAAACAGGGCCAAGGATCATTTCTGTTTAGAAGTTTAGGCCGTGGCCAGTCTGACAATAAGGAAAAAGTGAAGAATCTGAGATGTTACATTCACAAAATGCTTTTAACTAGGCCAGCTAGAGCTCCAGTTGTTGACCATTTTATTAATGCAGTTAAATATTTAGTTCTTATTTTAACTTTTACGATTTATGTGTACTTAAATAATTTATATGGCCACCCATCTTGCAACAGTGGATCTGGGTGACATAAAAAGATTAAAATCCAGCAATTAAAACAATAATCCATGAATAAATGATACCTACCAGTCATAAAAAAAACCCTAAAAAGCCTAACCTCCTATCCTAATAGCATGGGCAGCTGTTATGACACAAATGTTCAACAGAACAACAGAGTTGGAAGGGACCTTGGAGGTTTTCTAGTCCAACCCCCACCCCCTCAGGCAGGAAACCCTATACCATTTCTTTAAAACCTCCAGTGTTGTAGACCCACAACTTCTGGAGGCAAGTTGTTCCACTAATTAATTGTTTTCACTGTCATGAAATTTCTCCTTAGTTCTAGGTTGCTTCTCTCCTTGATTAGTTTCTACCCATTGCGTCTTGTTCTGCCCTCAGGTGCTTTGGAGAATAGCTTGGCTCTCTCTTCTTGGTGGTAACCCCTGAGAGATGGAACACTGCTATCATATTATCTATATTATTTCATATAGGCTTTACCTAGAGCAGAGATGGCGAACCTATGGCACGGGTGCCACAGGTGGCATGCGGAATCATTTCTTAGAGCACGCGAGGCGTTGCCCTGTCAGCACTAGCACACGTGTGTGCTGGCCAGCTGATTTAGGTCTTCTTTTGAGGCTGTTTTTCGCCCTCTGGAGGCTTCAAGGAACCTCCTGAAGCCTCTGGAGGTGGGGAGTGGAGGCTGTTTTCATCTTCCCCTGGCTCCTAGAAAGCCTCTGGAGCCTGGGGAGGGAGAAAAAAGCACGCCAAAAGCAGGGGGTCACGCACATGGGTGTGGCATGTCCACGCACAACTCCCCTGCGCTCCCTCCCCTTTTGGCACACGAGCCAAAAAAGGTTAGCCATCACTGACCTAGAGTCTCTTTAATATAATTTTAATACAACATTTGCAGCACAATGATGAACCTATACAGAAGTCTATTTTCATTGTGTCAACTGGCCAGCCATGTCCTCCTCCAAGAGACTCCACTTTATTCCTCTCAATCCTTTGCTACATTTTCTAGCCAGGGAGCATACTTAAGTTTTATCAACTGTTTGGAAGTTTCCTTTCCTGTTGTTTTTAATTTTAAGATGGTACTCCTATAAGGTTGAAGCTTGCCTGCTGCCACTATGGATGACTGATTATGATTATATACCATCACGTCCACGTTGTTCCTTAGCAATGAATGAGCTAGAACTTCTCCAGGACCTCTCTCCAATCTGACATAGTGTACCTATTGATGCATAGGTGACTGAATCCACCCATTTGTTACTCTTTTTCTCTTTCCATCCAACTTTCTCAGCATTGTAGACTTCTCCAGAGAACTAATACGTCCATACTGTGTGTAGGTAGAATTCCATAAATAAAAGAACCTAAGCCTGGACAATTAAGGAGTTCTGTTATGTAGGGGGGAAATAATACGTAGGTTCCTCCAGCATCAAGTTTGCTATTTGCCAGATTATGGGCATTTTGCCCACCTTCTCCCCACTATCATATATTTGGGTTTATTAGTCAGCTGGTGAGTGCCACTTCTTATCTGCCTCCTTAGCAAGGGATTAACATTTAATGAGCTGACGAACCTTGTCCTTCTCTTCATATCTCCTGCAGCATGAACTCTTGCTGTGTGACATACCTACCACCCTGTGATCTAGTCTTTCCTACTTAAAAGGCTTTGCTACTCATTAGTGTGCTAGGAAGACGAAGGAGATGGATTCGGTATTTAAATGAAGCCAATTAAGTCAGTAAGAAAGAGGGGGGAAATTAGGGGGGAAAGACAGCCTTAAATTAGAGGCCACAGAGATGGTTTCACCTCAGATTTGGTGCTGTTTGGAAGTTGAAAATGTTTTGCCATGGTGACAAAGCATATCACTTTCTACTGCAAAATATAACAAAGTGTGTTGGAAAGCTAAGCATTTCTGCTCTTTTATATCATCTGAATTCTATGCAACTGCATAGATCAGCCTGTCTTAACACACTCCTCTCTCTGTGTGCTTTAGCTCAGCGGCAGAGAATGTGGTTCGCCTAGAGAAGATCAGAGGAAACCTTGGAGAAACATTTTAATGATCTGGCAGTAGATGAACCAACGATTGGATTGGTGGCTTAATTGGATCAAGGGGTGTGGGTGGTTATCCTGTCATGAGGCAGAGTTCAAATTAATTCTCCCACGTCACGGATGTCTTCTAGGCTGGCCAAGATAATTGGTGGAAGCATATTATTCCTACCTAGTGAGTGGAACAGAGATAAAGTCCTAGGCTAGCCTCAAAAAACTGAGTTTTCCACATGCTCATAACATACTAAGTCACAAATCAATGAGTCAATAAATAGCCAGCCAAACCAAATTAAAACCAACAAGCTTAGCATGCTATGTGGATGCAGCTATTAGGCCCTTAATGGATTGGGTTAAGTGTTTATTAATTTATTATACTGTATATCTCATCTTTATTATTTTTACAAATAACTCAATCTTCAATATATACAAAAAACTTCCTCCTACTGTAGCAATAATCTTGTGAGGTGGGTTGGGCTAAAAGAGAATGACTGAGTAGTCCAAAATTACCCAGATGGCTCTCGTGGCTAAAGCGGAACTTGAACTCATGGCCTCCTGCTTTCTAACCTGGTGCCTTAACCACTAGATTAAACTAACTCTGGTTTTGTGCAAATATAGTTAGCCAGTTCTATCACTATAGCAATAACTCTTAGCACCTGAGGGAAGAACAAGAAGCAATGGGTGGCAACTAATCAAGGAGAGAAGCAACTTAGAACTGAGGAGAAATTTCCTGATAGTTAGGACAATTAATCAGTGGAACAACTTGCCTCCAGAAGTTGTGGATGCTCCAACACTGCAAATCTTTAAGAAGATGTTGGAAAGCCATTTGTCTGAAATGATGTAGGGTTTCCTGCCTAGGCAGGGGGTTGGACTAGAAGACTCCAAGGTCCAACTCTACTATTGTATTGTACTGTACAGCAATAGCACTTAGATTTATATACCGCTTCATGGGTCTTTTACAGCCCTCTCTAAGCAGTTTACAGAATCAGCCTATTGCCCCCAACAATTTGGGTCCTCATTTTACCCACCTAGGAAGGTTGGAAGGCTGAGTCAACCTTCAGCCGATGAGATTTGAATTGCTGAACTGCAACTAGCAGTCAGCTGAAGTAGCCTGCAGTACTACACTCTAGCCACTGTTCCACCTATAAGTAAGCAATCTGATGGTTCTGATAGCACACAATAACCCTAATTGAATTACAAAAATCACCATTGGGGGATATTTTTGAACCAAAATAAAACTCTAGTTTGGCACTGCTAATATCTAAGACTTGTCATTAGAAGTCCAATTGAACCTAGTAAGTTCTATCTTCACCCTGTTTCTAGGTGCTCCAACCCTTCAGATCAACAACTGCAACCCCCAAAGTCAAAAAGTTTACTTAGCTCAGTGCAAGCCATGATGTCTTTGCACAAGCCAGCTCAAACAGAAACTACCAGTGGCAGAATTCAGTAGCTTTGGATTCCTGGTTTATAGGCAAATCACCCCCAAATAGGGTCATATTCTCCATTCTTCCATCACCATCACCCCCTTCCTTCCCTCTGCCCAGTTATCTCTGATAAACAACAGAACACTAGAGGAACTTGTGCATGTTTATGCTTAGATTTATGGGCTGGGGTTTGGTTTTTTTTTACTGTAACAGCAGCTTTCAAAGTGCTTATGATGAAATCATAAAAGAATGACAACATCACAAGCAGTTACTAGGGACCTAATGAATCTGGCAAAATTTCTGAGCCTAATTTTGGGAGGGGAAAAGACACGGGAGTCTTGGTTTCCAGGGAAAAATAGAGAAACCCCTAAATAGTAACAGATTCTGTCTAGTGAATCTGCGAAATGTGGGAGAAGATTCCATTCCTGACATCCGTTTGGCCTTTACTGGCAGAGATGGAGCTATTGGAAGATCTTTGACCAGCTGTTACATCTCTGCTTAGCTACTGTCCTCTGGCTGGCTCACTTCCTGGATTTCTACATTGTATTATTGGTTAATTGAAGCAGCCTTCCGCAGCCTAGTGTTGCTGACCAGAAAGGTTGGACTACAACTTTCATAATTCCCAGCTGCTTTGGGGTGGGGGGTGGGGGGTGTAGCTGAAAACAGTTTGGGAGAGTAGTTTCTTAAATGAGCACTTAGCACTTAAACTTATATGCTGCTTCACAGTGCTTTTATAACCCTCTCTAAACAGTTTACAGAGTCAGCCTATTTGCCCCCAACAATTTGAGTCCTCATTTTACCCACCTCGGAAGGATGGAAGGATGAGTCAACCTTGAGCCTGGTGGGATTTGAACTGCCAATTGCAAGCAGCTGGCAGGCAGCTGAAGTAGCCTGCAGTACTGCACTCTAACCTGTATTCTATCCACTGCTCCTCTTGAGGGGATACCCTCCACCCATTTTTGTCTTTTTTTTAAGGAAGAATACTCCCATACAGGTAGTCTTCAACTTACAATAGTTCATTTAGTGACCGTTCAAGTTATAGCAGAACTGAAACAAGTGACTTACGGCCATTTTTCACACATACATGGTCACGTGATCAAAATTCAGATGCTTGTTAACTGCCATAATGGGTTGCACTGTCCCAGGGTCATCTGTTTATGTTTTATGTTTTATTTGTTTTATTTGATTTATATATCGCACCTTCTCCGCAATGGACTCAGGGCGGTGCACAGGGGATTAAAATACCACAATAGACAACAATAAATACAATACAATAATGAAATACAATTAAATTAGGTAACCTGTGCTAAAATGTTTAACTAAAAATTTTAAAAACTCCTACCAATCCAATTAGAATTTTATCTGATCTAAAATCTGATCACCTTGTGTGACCTTCTGACCAGCAAGTCAATGGGGAACCCCAATTCACTTAACAACTAAGATGCTAACTTAAGAACTGCAATGATTCACTTAATAACTGTGGCCAGAAAGGCTGTAAAATGGGGCAAAATTCACTTAACAACTGTCAGGCTTAGCAATGGAAATTTTGGGCTCATGTGGTTTTAAGTTGAGGACAGTGGTGGGATACGACTGGTACGCCCCGGTATGGGCATACCGGTGCTTGCTGGGCGCACGAGGTACCATTCTGGCATGGTGCTCCAGAGGGCCCACCAGCCCGCCCATCTACCCACCCATCCTCCTTACTGGTATTTGAGCTGTTTGGGGCTTCCACGCAAGCACACAGAGCATATGACACCTGCGTGACGCTCCACCAAGCAGCTGGAGCATCGTGGAGCATTGTGGCTGGTAAGTACGCATGCATGCGCTGCGTGTCTGCACGCACATGCTGCGCGCATTCATGTGCTGGATGCCCAGCCTCATTGTACTGGGATCCAGAACCCACCACTGGTTGAGGACTAACTGTATTAGAATCCTGCACCTGTTGGAAAGCAAGCTGATTGATTCTCCATTCAGTTTCACTCTAGTTGAAATGACTAGATGTGGGGAGGGGAAAGGTTTACATCAGAGGTGGGTTTCTACTAGTTCAGACCGGTTCATTTTTTTTAGTACTGTGCATGCATGGCAGCACACATCAAGCCGCGCGCGCTGTGCAACCATGAGCAAAACGGCAGGAGCGGCTGCCGGAAACCCCCTCCCCCTGGTTTACATGCACAATTTTATCTATTTTGAAATTGAAATCGTGGTGCTTGGAAACAAGGTGTAAGGTTTGGTAAGCTATAGTTTATATCTGGGCATTGAAGCCCACATATTTTAAAGATGCCAAGGTTAAGAAACATTGTCCTAACCAAATATTTTATATTTGCTACCACAAGGATCAAGATCAGTGAAGAACTAAAGGATCTGATTCTGAAGATGCTGGAAAAGAACCCTGAATTGAGGATAACTGTTCCTGAAATTAAAGTAAGCAATTATGAACTTTAATGGATTGTTGAAAATGTTGTTTCCTCTAAGCTATTGCATACCACAGTAATTGAATAGATAAGTTAGGTGCTATTTAGTATACTTATCAGTTATGTGCTACTAAGCTTTTCCCAACTTCAAGATATGCTAGACTAAAATTTCGAAGGTTAGAGTAACTCCAAGAATTTCCAACCCCTGAGAATTTTAGGAACTGTAGTTCAGCATATCTAGAGACTATTAGAGCAGGGGTCTCCAACCTTTGCAACTTTAAGTCTGAAGGACTTCAGCTCCCAGAATTCTCCAGCCAGCAAAGCTGGCTGGAGAAGTCTGGGAGCTGAAGTCCTTCAGACTTAAAGTTGCAAAGGTTGGGGACCCCTGTATTAGAGGACAGCATGTTAAACTTTGAAATGTAACAGTTTAGTAATAACTCTACTGTCAGGGTTCCAAGTAAGACATCCATAGCAAACAGAACTCCAAGGCAGGTAGATTCCTCAAAGAATAATTTTATTGGATATATCACATTGGCACAGGCTTGGTGGAAAACCAACTCTGAATGTTCTCGCAGTTTTCACCTAATTCAATGTAAAAGTTTTCTCCCACCCCGATCAATCAGTCACATGGTCCAATCAAGGTGTTGTCCGGTTGCTTGGTAATTTCACTCCATCTCTCTCCAACCACTTGTGGGAATGTCCTTAGTTCTCAGGAGAAAGTATTTTGGTTTGGCTACAAACTCGAACTATCTCTATTCCTTCCTCCGATCCCTCAGCTCCAGTGTGTGGCAACACTGAAGCCCAAAAAATGCCCTCGGTCAGGTCAGCTTCAGGGTTGACATCTACATTTGTATGTGCTACAAAAAGCCATGGCATATAACATCCAAATACAGGTAATCCTCGTCCTACGACCACAATTGAGCCCAACATTTCTGTGGCTAAGCAAGACAGTTAAGTGAGCTTTTGCCCCATTTTATGACCTTTCTTGCCACAGTTGTTAAATGAATTTCTACAGTTGTAAAGTGAATCTGGCTTCCCCATTGATTTTGCTTGTCAGAAGGTTGCAAAAAGTAATCGCATGATGTAGGTTTCAGAAATCCATCACAGCAGTTTGTGTCCAAAATGTCTCTCTGCTACGCAGAGTTTATTTGGCTTTTATACAGTTTCAAAAAGTAGAATCCCGTACAGATAGCAACAGCATTGCTCTTTGTTTTTCTCCCTCCCAAAGTAGCTTTATAGAAACTATTCCGGCCAAGGATGAATCCCACATAACTCTCCCATACGCCTGTCCTTACAGGGTGAGATAATGGGCTGAAAGATAAAGGGCTACTGAGAACTTGGCAGTTCTGTACATAACCTTTTCCTCTCTTCCCACATCTGGTTCTGCTAATTAGGTGAGCTCATAGGTATTCAAGGCAGAAAGCTACTGAGATACTACACATGTCTTTTCGTAGCTTTTACCTCTATACCCTCAACATGACCCTGCAACCATCATAAATTTGAACTGATTACCATCGGAATTTTGATCATGTGACCATGGGGATGCTGCAATGGTCGTAGGTTTGAAAAACTGCCATACGTCACTTTTTTCAGTGCTGCTGTAATTTCGAACAGTCACTAAATGAATGGTTATAAGTTGAGGACTACCTGTATTGCAGATCAGAACAATTCATTCCTAGAAACTAAACCATGCTCTCTTCTGATTGCTTAAGATCAGCTTTCAAAATGGATTGAGCATTAAGAAAAGATCATTTGTGGCACGGAAATGCAGACAAACTAGCTAAAAGTAATTGTTACTGAACTGCTAACATGAAATAATCATCCCATCAAATAAAAAAAAAGAAGGAGGATCAGGATTCTACTTGATAATTCTCTTCATAATTTGGCCTCTTAGAGACTAATAATGTCTTAAAACCTGAAAGCTTTGCTATCTAAGCCATTTGCTAGAACAAGAAGAATGACAATTACCACCTTATATTAACAGGGGATTTTATGGTTCCTTTGGGGGGGGTGTGTTGGAGTTTTTTTTTAAATCTAAGAATTGCCCTCTCTTATTTCTTTTTCCACTCTGCCCTTTCTAATAAGCATTCAGTTCAGGGGTGAAATGCTACGGGTTTGGGCCGGTTCACCCAAACCTGTAGTAAAAAATGCTACCAGTTTGCCCGAACTGGTAGTAAAAAAATGCTACTGGTTCGGGCAAACCAGTAGTTCCGAAAATCAGCTGCGCGACAGTCTGCGGCACAGCTGATTGTTGCACATCTAATTATCAGAACTACCGGTTTGGGTGAACCAGTAGCATTTTTTTTACTACCGGTTTGGCGGCATGCTTCGTTCGCCCAAAGCAAACCGGTAGCAAAGCGAACTGGTAGCAGACTTCAGAGCATTTCACCCCTGATCCAGTTAAATGGACTAACATAACCAAGCTCAGCCATGAATTTATTGCATGCTTTTTGACAAGCCTGTCTTTTGTAGATTCAGATGTGCCCCTCTTGGAGGTCATATTTCTGGTTTGTTTAAAAGCAGCTTTTTCAAAGAATGGGCTATGATCCCAGAGCAACAAATGGAAGTTTGCAAGAGATGCGTCCCTGGCTGGTTCTTTCCGAGGCTGATGCAAAAGTATGCATTAAAAAAGTATTTTTAAAAAAGCGTGACAATTCCAGAAGTCTTCATGAAGTTTTGTTTTGATGTAGGCTTTCATAGCCAGTTTCTGTTGGGAAGTCTTGGGCTTCAGGGTTTAGATGACATCAGATTTCCTGAAATTTCACAGACAACTGTGGCTGACATCTCGGTCTGCTTTTTCGGTTTTATTTGTAACATGTTGCCTTCGCTTTCAAAGGATGGATAACCTTGCCTGGAAGGTTTTATATTCTTTTTAACTGCCGCGGTTCTTTCCAAACACAAGCTGGCTCCTTTCATTAATTCTACACAAGGAAAGAGTCGCCCAAAGGAGAGCTGATAAGGCATCATGTGCTCTGGTTATGTTTCTGTGCAGGAGCATCCATGGGTCACAATGTATGGCAAGCACCCTCTTCCTTTAGAGGAGGACCACTGCACCATAGTAGAAGTGACTGAAGAGGAAGTGAAGAACTCAGTCAAAACAATTCCTAGCTTACCTGCTGTGGTAAGTATTAATCCTAAGTAGCCATTAGAAATCAGTACCCTTCCCATATCCGTTGTGCAGAGGCTTTCATTCAAACCACAAAAGACCAAGTGATGTACCGAGGCAGTGGTAGATAGCAGTGACATTCCAAAGCAGTGACGTTTTCTCTGCAAATATCTTCAGACAGAGAGCAGACAAGTCACTCTTCAGCTGAATGAGACAACCCTGAAATGTTGGTGATCTAGAAAGCTGCCTTGTTTGCCTTTATATAGGAGTCAGGGTTCCAAATAGCATCCAAAAGTAAATCAGAGTCCAAGGCAAAGTATTGCTCAAAGTTCCAATTTTATTAAGAGAGCCATCTTGGCACATCTGCGAAAACCCAAGTCTGAAAGCTTCCCAGTTTTCCCCACCCAATTGAAAGTTCAAGATCTTGCCCCCACACCCACCAATCCATCACATGGTCAATTTTCCACTGCCATGCTGGCAGTTCCACCCATGCAGTTCTAGTCAAGTGCAGAGGTGCAGAGACAAAAGATGATCTTGGCTTTCTAGAAAGAATGTTGTTATGGCTACATAGCATCTAGGTCCATACAATCCCCACTCCCATTTCCCCACAATAGATAATGCATAGTAGAATAATAGAAAGTGTGGCAGGCCAAAGATCCAAAAGAAAAGATGGCTGCAGGCCTGACGATAGGTAGTCCTCGACGTACAACCAAAATTGAGCTCAAAATTTCTGTGGTTAAGTGAGATATTGGTTAAGTGAATTTTGCCCCATTTTATGAAATTTCTCACCACCACAGTTGTTAAGTGAATCACTGCAGTTGATAAGTTAATAACCTGGTTGTTAAGTGAATCTGGCTTCCCCATTGCTTGTCAGAAGGTCGCAAAAAAGGGGATCACATGACTCCAGGACGCTGCAAAGTTCCTAACTATGAACCTGTTGCCCAGCATCTGAATTTTGATCACATGATCATGGGGATCCTGCAAAGGTTGCAACTTGAAAAACAGTCGCAAGTCACTTTTTTCACTGCCGTTGCAACTTTGTACAGTCACTAAATGAACTCTTGTTAAGTCGAGGGCTACCTGTAATGTAACTGGTTCTCCCTGATAGCCATTGTTTTTGGATAGACTAGGTTTAAAGCAAGCCTTATTTTTAACGTGAAGTCGAAGGAGCAATTACGATTTTCATTTTGAGTAATTTGAAGCAGTTTCATCCATTTTGAAGTAATTTGCAGTAGTAAAAGTCTAGGCCAGTGATGGCTAAACTTTTTGGCTTGTGTGCCAAAAGTGGGGGGAGCGCAGGGGGGGTAGTACGTGGGCGTGCCACACCCATAAACCCCCTGCTTTTGGCGCATTTTTTCACCCTCCCCAGGCTTCAGAGGCTTTCTAGGAGCCTTGGGAGGGTAAAAATAGCCTCCCCTTCCCACCACCAGAGGCTTCAGGAGCTTCCCTGAAGCCTCCAGAGGGCGGAAAACTGCCTCAAGAGAAGGCCTAAATCAGCTGGCCAGCACACACAAGCACGCTGGAGCTGACAGGGCAATGCCTCGCGTGCCCTGAGAAATGGTTCCACATGCCACCTGTGGCACCCGTGCCATAGGTTCGCCATCACGCGTCTAGGCTAAAATGATTTGAGTGTGACACCATTTTTTCAGCTGCATCACTTCTGATTCTTCTCTTTCTCCATACCTTCAAGATTTTAGTGAAGGCCATGTTGAGGAAACGGTCATTTGCCAACCCATATGAGACCCAAACGAGGCGAGAGGAACGATCTATGTCGGCTCCGGGGGAATTACTAATGTATGTGATTTTATACCCATTCTTAATACTTGCATTTTCAAGTCAGATATGTCAATCTCTTGTGTGTTCATAACACGATTTATTAGCACTTGCAAGTTAGACACGGTAAAGGAAGAAGAACCGAAGCTAAATTTGGTGCTGAAACCAAGCCCCAAATGATCGGAAATTGCATAACTAGCACTGATGGTGTTGCCTAATTTGGTAATGAAACGTCTGTAAGAAAACAACCAAGCTCAGAGAGCACCAAGACCCCATAGTTGAACTCCGAGCTACAAATATTCTCTTCTATCAGAACTGCATGTTAATATCATAGAAAATAGTAATCTCCTCTTTAAAATAATGACTCATACTTCTAGGAAAGCAGACAGCCATAGCATTAATATAACATTCTTTAGAAATTAAAAAAGGAAATAAAACCAGTATTAGAGTTTGCTGCCATTTAAAACAAATCATGTCCATTTGCCCTACCAACTTTTAATTTATTTTGTTAAACACCTTTCACTTAAAAAAAAAAAGGTAAAGACGCAGCCTGTCAATTTAATTTATGGTAACTATATTCGGATGCATGCTGGAAATAGAGCCATGATAAAAGCCATCTTGGCATTGTTTAGCAATCTGTTCAAGGGTAAAAACAAAACACAAGCCCTCCAACTTCATCCTATATTCAGGAATTTATTTATTGTATTTATTTTAAAAAAAAAGGTTGAAATGAAAGAGACCTTCATGTAGTAAAATGACTGTTATGTGGAGGAAGCCCAGATGGTTTTTCTGTTGCTCTAGGACAGAGTTTTTCAAACTTGGCATTTTTAAGACATGTGGACTTCAACTCCCAGAATTTCTCAGCCAATATTGCATAGATCCACATGTCTTACCAAACACTTCTATGCAGAACAGGGTAAGAAGAAGCTTGGCTAAAGGAGCTAAGCATCCAGGAACAGTCTAAAAAGGAAGATTTGTTTGAAAGTGGAAGAGATTTTTTTCAAAGAATAGTTGCCATTATTGTATTATACAGTTACTTACACAACACTATCAACATATGCACTGGCATTGCCATCTTTCAGTCTCAAACGACTATGGTATCGTGCTCTGGAAAGAGGTCAAAACTGGAGTGTCCTCTCCAGAGCACGAGACCTGGGTAGATTAATACTGTATGGAGGATAGACTGATACCCAAGCAGCAGATCCCCCCCCTCTCCACTTCGCTGAAATAGTCCGATGGAACGGCAGGGCCGATATGATTGGTTCCAGCTGCATCGCAGGAGTTACCAGAACATGGTTGTACACAGTCACGAATTGCTTCCAGGACTCCAGTTCCGGATTTTGCCTCGAGGTTAACTCCTGAAGCCTTTTCCAGTAGTGGATATAGCCACAAGACAGTGGAAGTTTGCGATCAGAGTTTCCCTTCTCCTAGAAGATGGTTCTGCCGCTTCATCTGCCGTTGGGGCGTAGAGCCCTCTTCTGCCTTCGAAACCGTTGACCACCTTCTCCTGGAACCCTGGAAAGGGGTTCTTATGAGGTGCTACCAGCCACCAGCTGGACCAAGATTTTTTAAGGAGATGGTACTCCTCCATCGCTTACCCTTTGTCCTGGCTTGTGACAAGCAGAGCCTGGCTTCCCAAACGTTGGGTCAAGGATGGCGGGTTCAACATATGAGGTCTGAAATAATAAACCAAGTGGTGGAATTCAAGTAATTTAACAACTGGTTCTCTGCCTTAATGATTTCTTCCAATAACCAGTTTGCCAAACTGCTCAGAAAGTTAACAACCAGTTCTCCCGAAGTGGTGCGAACTGGCTGAATCCCACCACTAGAGACCTGTTTCTGCTGCTCCATGTTTATAATTTGAACTTTGGTGATGCTTAAGAAAAGCAAGTGAAGAAAACCAAGAATAATAAAAGGATAAAAACAAATAGCCCAGTTAATTTAATCAGATTTCATTCTGGCAGCAAACAAGGGATTAAACCAGAGGTTCTTGTGCCTTCTGGTTTGACAAAAGAGCAAAATATTGGAAGTGTGATGTGGATTTCCAAGCAGTATTAAGAGCTAAGTGAAAAAGTCCCGAAGAATAAAGAGAAAATGGGCAAGTATTTTTTCTTGGAGGGAGTTATAAATAGTGTCCAAGAAACACTACCACCCTCCAAAAAATATGTGTTTTAAAGATACATCGCCCCACATTTTATGGTAAGAGGGAAGCAATATAAATAACATCCATGGATTCAGTAATGGCAGAATTATTAAAATGAGTGGATCTGTGGCATTCTGGGAAAGTATTAAAGGCCTCCAAAGTAGTCAAGAAGAAAGAAAAACGTTCTTGGGACTACAATGGGAGGTCTGCAGAGGGATGATGGCTTTGAGGAACCATTAGATTTTATTTTATTTTATTTTATTAGATTTCTAGACCGCCCCCTCTCCCCGAGGGGACTCGGGGGGGTGTACAGGTAAAAAATTAAAAAGAAACATCAACATTACAGATAAACTAAAATCCAATTAAATAATCCCCTGTACAAATTATAAAAATTAAAAACTTGACCTTAAAACCTAATCACATAATTTAAAATTACAAACTGAGGCGGGAAGCATGGAATTAGCCCAGGCCGGCTAGTTGAAACAGGTGGGTTTTGAGTTTCTGGCGGAAGGAGCGGAGGTCCGTGGTCATTCTAATGTCAGGGGGAAGGTCATTCCAGAGGGTCGGGCCCATCACAGAGAAGGCCCTTCCCCTGGGCGTCGCCCGCTGGCATTGCCTAGTGGATGGCACCCGGAGAAGTCCCTCTCTGTGAGAGCGAATTGGCCGAAGGGATGTATGGGGCAGGATACGATCCCGCAAATAACTAGGTCCATTAGAGTGATGGTTACAACTGTATTGTTCTGCCCAAACATTCAAAGCAGACCCAGCTACAATTGCCTTGAGTTTCCCATGAATAGGTAGAATTCTAATAATGTGAATACTATGAACTAAGTTTATTTGTTTTCAAATCCCCAGTTGAACTTCCCTTCCTCCCCCTCTCCAATCCAGTTTGGGTTGAAGGGGCTTTGAAATATGTGAAAATTAACATTTGTTGCTAGTTGGAAGATGGATGATAGCTTTCATGTTCCTCTTACAGGAAATGAGGAGGAGAAGTAATTAGAAAAGCTTTCCAATTTTCACAATTTGTTTAATTAGACAGCATAAAAAAGCACTCCTTTCTCCTCTCCTTGGAATTGCTTAAAGCAGCCTTTCCAGATGCATTGGATTTTAATTCACACAATTCCCTGTCAGAATTACCACTGACATGAAAAGACTGTGCCTCTTAGGCTTATCGCTATTTTAAATTTTGCATTAAGAGTTTAGACAACTGAGGTCACATTCTTTGATGCAAGTGAGAAATCAGAATTTCCTGAAAACCAATACCTTGTTTCCAAGATATAAAAGCAGTTTAAAATCATATTCCTTGGAGAAGAAATCCAAGAGGAGATAAGTTTTCTGTTCTGATTTATGCACTTAGCCGACTTCATCTACGATTCGGTTTCCTCACAAGCTGGTTCTGTGGTATTCAAAAGGGTTCTAGCACATCTAGGATCCACATATTTTATGAAGACTAATCTCCATTATAAGTAAGATTTCCCTTTTAGATTCCCAGCCCTGCCAAATTAATTATGAATGGAATTTGCATCCCTGTGATGTTGTTAAACTATAGTTCCATGCAGACTCATCCAGCATTATCAATGGGGAAGAGTGCTGGGAATCGTAGTTTAGCAACAGCTGGAGTTTTATATATTTCCTACCCACTTGGCTTGATATTTTGTAATAACCAGCCTAATTGGTGCTTCTTCAGTAAATTATGGTTTAAATAATCCTGCCTTATTTTATAAGAAATTCAGCTACAGCTGCTAATCCTGGAAACTTCATTTACCCATCATTAGTATTAGTATTTATTGAATTTCTAAACCGCCCCCTCTCCCCGAAGGGACTCGGGGCGGTGTACAGGAAATTAAGAACATCTAAAACATAACAATACATACATATTTAAAACCAAATTAAATAGTTAAGCCTGTACTAAAATTTTGTAAAAAACATTAAAACTATTTCCCATTAAAACTTGATTAAAACAATTTAAACTTCAGACTGGGGAGAGGAGCATGAATTAGTCCAGGCCGGCCTGATGGAAAAAATGGGTCTTTAATTTTTGGCGGAAGGAGCGGAGGTCCGTGGTAGTTCTAATTTCGGGGGGTAGGTCGTTCCAAAGGGTTGGGCCCACCACAGAGAAGGCCCTTCACCTGGGCGTCGCTCGCTGGCATTGCCTAGTGGACGGTACCCGGAGAAGCCCCTCTCTGTGGGAGCGAATCGGCCGAAGGGATGTATGGGGCAGGATACGATCCCGCAAATAACTAGGTCCTGTGCCTTGGAGCGCTTTAAAGATGGCAATCAGCACCTTGAAGTGCATCCGAAAGGTCACAGGCAGCCAGTGCAGCTCACGCAGGAGCGGTGTTACGTGGGAGTATCTAGGAGCTCCCAAAATTGCCGACGCGGCCGCATTCTGGACTAGCTGTAGTCTTCGGGTGCACCTCAAGGGGAGCCCCATGTAGAGAGCGTTACAGTAGTCTAGACAGGATGTCACAAGCGCATGAGTGACTGTGCGATTATAATGAATAAGCCCTCCAAAACTCACAGGGTTCTAAGTAATAGTTAAGGTCTTAGCCTAGAACAGGAGTGTCAAACTTGTGGCGTCATGTTGATGTCACGTGACATTTTGCGACTTTTCCCCATTTGCGGAGCTGGGGTGGGTGTGGCCTGCATGTGACGCATCTGGCCTGCGGGTCACCAGTTTGACACCCATGGTCTAGAACAGTGATGGTGAACCTTTTTTGGATCCGTTGCCAAAAGCAGGGGGAGTGCAGGGGGGTTGTGCACAGGCATGCCACACCCATAATACTATGTGCATGACCACAGCGTGCATGAACGCACAACCAGCGCTCTCCCCCATTTTTGGCATGCTTTTTTTGCTCTCCCCAGGCTCCAGAGGCTTTATAGGAGCCTGGGGAGGGCGAAAACAGCATTCCCTGCCTGGTGGCCCTCTGGAGGCTTCAAAGCCTCTGGAGCGCAAAAAACCAGCCCTACGGGCAAACCGGAAGTTCAGGAACGGACTTCCGGTTTTCTCGTAGGGTTGTTTTTTGCCCCCTTTTGCTGAAGGCTCCAGAGGGCTAAAACCAGCCCTACAAGCAAACCAGAAGTCTGTTCCTGAAGTTCCAGTTTGCCCATAGGGCCGATTTTTCACACTCTGGAGGCTTCAGGAAAGCTCCTGAAGCCTCCGGAGGGCGAAAAATGGCTTCAAAAGAAGGCAGAAATCAGTAAGCCTCATACGCCCTGACAAAGCGCTCCGCATGCCACCTGTGGCACTTGTGCCATAGTTTAGTTTAGTTTTAGTTTTATTTGATTTATTTGATCCAAAAGGACCCAGGGCGGCTCACAGGAATTTAAAATAACATACAAAATAATACAAAAATACAAAAAAATTAAAAAACCTATTAAATACCAAGTCCTGAGCTAAGGTTCGCCATCATGGGTCTAGACCAGGGGTCTGCAAAGTTGGCTCTTTTAAGACTGGTGGACTTCAACTCCCAGAATTCCCCAGCCAGCTACGCTGGCTGGGTAATTCTGGGAGTTGAAGTCCACCAGTCTTAAAAGAGCCAACTTTGCAGACCCCTGGTCTAGAAGAATGAAAAGCCAGGTTCTAATCCACTTTCAGCCATGAAAGCTTTGGGGCCTCCACTTTCAACCTAGCCTACCTTAAAATGTGATTGTTGTGGAAAAATAGGAGTAATAGACATGGTGTTGAGTGTCTGAAAGAAAGAGGGACTATAAGGGAGTCAAGCCAGTGAATAAAATAAATCGACCTCAGCCAGTGGAAAGCAGCAAGTTTCATGAATTCATTTTGCCTCTTTTGAAGGAAGGATCTTTTGGTCTTCCCAATTATTCCAAAGTGCTACCTAAATTCTAAAAGTGCTTTTTCAAAAAAGGCAACTGGGCTTTGTTTTTCCTTGAAGACGTTTTGCTTCTCATCCAAGAAGCTTCCTCCATTCTGAGCGAATCGTGGGGAATGGGAGGATTTATAATCAATTCTCTTCAAGGAAAAACAAAGTCCAGCTGCCTTTTGAAAAAGCACCTTTAGGACAACTATGACCTGAATGACTGAGAATCTCCATAGACATTGATCTAAAAACATCTAGACTCCGTCCCTCATTCCCATGGAAATTGTTTTGTTTTGCTTTGTTTGGCTCTGCTGCATTTTGACATCCAAGTTCCTTGCATGCAGTCTCATTATTTGATTGTTTTGTCCCCTTCTCTTTCGTTTTGGTCTTTGCTTCCAGGCACGGTTTTCAGTTAAGCCCCTCTGTGTATTTGCATCCAGCTTTAAGGTAACTTCATATCTGTGTTCCCCCCACTTGTGCCATGAAATCCTTTATTCCCCACCCTCCATCCCTTCAGTGATTTGTGGTGCTGTATGTGCTATAACATGTTTCTTACTTCTACAGCTGAGTGAGCATGTGCCTCCCCATGTGGCCTTTCATGGGTGTTCACAAGAGCCCATTGTCATTTTCTGTTGTGTACTCGTGAGGAAATAATGACTGAGGCACTGTCTGCGAAACAACCTTGTCTTTATTAAACATCAACTAGAAGCAACAGAACAGAACAGTACCCATTTGACAGCTGTTTATATGATAGCTGTCAAACAGGCAGCCAATCAAACCGCTTAGAGAGGGCCCTCTGGAGCGGTATATAAATCTAAGTGCTATTGCTATCAGGACTGTAACAGCCACTATGTAGGATAGTGTTCTGACTCCCTCCTTAACACGACTAAACACTAAACCGACTGATACTTGGCAATTTGCCCAGACTGACCTCGACTAGGCCTGAAGATTCTTAAGGAAAAAACTTGACACACACGAAAGCTTTGACTCTCCAGATGATACATTGTTTCCTGCAAACCTACTCTTCACAGAGGATTTCTTTTAAAGCCTCTTGGGAGGGGCTGGTCAATTAGGCAGCTGATACTCATTATCTCCTCCGGTTGCGTCTCTCTTCTAATTGACGCTGCCTTCTCTCGATCCTTCTAAGCCTGACATTAGGGACAAACTGGGTTTCCTCCTCCCCACTACACCAAGCCCCAGGTGCCTCCTGATGCCTAGCCGGGCTCTCTGCTCTCTCACTCTCGGCCTCCTCCTCTAGAGCAGACTCATAGGACTCCTCACTAGAGGAATCCATCAGCAGCTCATGCGAAGCCGACTGGGCCACAACAGATAGCTAGGTAAGGCTAGCAGAGCACACCCATGAACATCAACCAGCAGTCAGAAGACAGGATGAAAACTCCTTAATCTCATAACACATGAAAGCCACCATTAGCCCTAAAACCCATTTTGAGCCTACTAAAACTAGCAAGCTGAAGAGGTGATAGAGAGGGCAGTCCATCCTGGAATTGTGAGCGGCCAGCCAGCACAGTTGGACAGTGAGGAAATTGGGGAGGGACATAGGCCAGTCCTGGAGGCTGGGGAAGGCTTGGACGAGGGCTCTGCGTCGGAGGCAGAGATGGGGCCAAGGTCGCCTGGCAATTCTCAGCTGCCTTCAGAGCTAAGCAGCAGTGAGGCAGAGGAAGAGCTGGAGCCTGTTCCCAGTGTACGCATGCACAGAGCTGCCAGAAGACAAGAACAACTAAGAAATCAGGGTCAAACTTGGGAGTAAGGCCACAGGTGGACAGTGAACGGCCCCTTCCATAGGAAATAAAAGAGGAGCAAAAGGGTAGTGGGCTTTTGCAGGAAACCATTCATTTGTTCGTTTCAGGAGCGTGAAGATCTATCCGTGAATCTCAGAGACTCTGTGCCAAGTCTTTCCTTGCACAGCACTGCGTTTAGAAAATATTTACATGGCAGCTTTCCAAGCTAGATAAGGTCTGTGATCATAACTTCACCTTTGAAGGACTGTTAGCCAGGCCTTTGCTGAATGCGAATGAGAGGAATTCACATTTGTTTAATAAAAGGGTTTTGTCAAGACCAGGAATCTGCTTCATGCTTTTTGGGGAAGCCGAGGTCAGAATAGTCTGACAGGTTGTTTGGCTGAAATGCCGTTAGGTAGCACTTTTCTGATCTTTCTGTCTGAGTCTCTAAATCATGTAGAGAAGCTGGTGATCCCTGCATTTACTGTATCAGCCACTGTTTCACCATTCTCTAAATACATGTGGACACCTTCCGAGCTTGTCAGTTATCTGGTGCAAAGGCTGGGTTTATCACTCTGGCTGGAGAGAGTGTTGAATAGAAATCAGATATTTCCTAGAAATGTAATGAAGAGCTATGCAAGAAGGAAAGGCCCAGTTAAGCCAACAAACTTGAAAGCCCAGAAAAATTAAAATAAAAACTCTTACATACCATGGTTTCTTCCAGGTAGACTCCTTCTGCAAATGGAGGTTCTCATTATAGCTGACCCGTTAAACAATTGTTAATGGATTACTTGCCATACGTATTTTACATTCTCTTTTTAAAAAAACCATTGATGGCATCGAGGTGTTTCCATACCAACAAGTCTATCAAGCTCACTATTTTAATTCTGGGTATGTTTTCACACAACAACTTGACTTGGCCTGATAAAAAATTGAGCAGCTGTATTTTCACAGTATGTTGCTGAACATACTTGGCATTTGTCATTATTAATTTTGTTTGCGTGTGTATGTGGCTTGCTGTGGTGTTTGAATCCAAGTCAGTTGACAACTTTATGGTTCAGCACATTATGCGAGTCCAAAAAAATTAATTATTTTGGTAACTGAATTAAATGTGTTATGTAAATACAGCCGGTAGCTGACTGAACTCCTCAGGTATTTTTGGCACAGCTGTTTCTCCTATGTGCAGAGAGGTCTGAGACTGAACGTTAAGGCCACTGGATCCAAAATATAGGTGCCGCTGTTAAGCATATCAATAAAGGAAGATTCTAGTCCTCTTGATTTCAGATAACCATCTTTTCTGCACTTGTCAACACCTGCTTCTCCAAATGTAATTTTTGTTTGTTTGTGGAACCAGACAGCTGTTCTCAACTTTAACATGTGTTTGTTTTCAACTCCCATAATTCCTCAGCCAGCAATACAGGTAGTCCTCGACTTACGACCACAATTGAGCCCAGAATTTATGTTGCTGAGAAATTTGTTAAGTAAGTTTTGCCCCATTTTACGGCTTTTCTTACCGCATTTGTTAAGTGAATCGCTGCAGGTGTTCCAGTTAGTAACACGTTTGTGAAGTGAATCTGGCTTCCCCGTTGATTTTGCTCATCACAAAAAGGGATCACGTGACCTGGGGATACTGCAGCCGTCATAAATATGAGTCAGTTGCCAAGCTTCTGAATTTCGATCACCCAACCATGGGGCTGCTGCAACGGTCATACGTGTGAAAAACGGTCATAAGTCACTTTTCTCAGTGCCCTTGTACCTTTGAACAGTCATTAAATGAACTGTTGTAAGTCGAGGACTACCCATAACGTATGTGCTTCTGCAATTAACCTCTTGGACGAAGCAAATAGCTTGCAACAGGGACGGCTTCTGGATCTTGTGATGACATGTTCTTCCTCTTGATGATGTGTAGAAACCAAGGAAGCCGGGAAGGGCTGAAAGACCCAGAATTGCCCGACGTGAATGAAGATGAGACAACCTCCTGAAACCCCTCGAATCACACTGACTGATCATCCAGCTACTGCTGTAACTATTGTCACCGGTGGTGTTGTCTTGCACGCCATGCTGTTCTCATCAACCGGGCTTCGTGATCTGTGGGAGAGAAAGAAGGCAACGCTAAGAACTAACGCAGCAAACCCCCAACTCAAGAAACGGTACCCCGAATAGCTAATCCTTCATACAACCTGCTGCCTGCATTATTATTTTTTTCCACACGATCTAAAGACATTTTGATGTTGTAAACTTGAGATGTGCCTCGTCCTGCTGTGTTTCATGTTGTGGTAATGTGTTTTTTGGTCAATTTTGCTGAATGTCCCTTGCTAGGAGTTGTTCGGTTAAAAGTCCCATTCCAGCTCTAATTTAGGGCATGAGCTATTCAAGCAATCGGATTGCAAGCCCAGGTTGTTACTCAACACATGAGAAACCTTTTCACCTCTCTTAACTGCTGGCTCACGGGGCACCAGTAACTTTGGCTTGTTTTGAAATGCAACACCAATACAGTAGCCGTGTGGTAAGTATTCAGCTCGTTTTGCTTTGGCATGTTTCCTGCATGGCTGTATAGGTTGGGACATGCCCAGTGAGGTTGCTAAAAACTAGAAAGGCTTCTGGGTTTCTCCTCCTTTACATATTTCCCCCAATTCTGAATTGTCTGCTCATTTCCAGACATTCCAAATTAAGAGAGTTAAGATGGCTGTTTCCCCTTGTCTTCTGCCTTCCTTCCTTTTTCCCCATGGAAAAGGGCTACGGCTCAGTGGGAGCGTATCGTTTTCTGCATGCTTTTGGTTCCAATTCCTGGATCCATCTTCTTATGGAACTGAGAAGGCCTCTTCTGTGAGATGCTGGCCAGAACTGACAATACTCTGCCAGGTGATTCATGGTTTAAGTTAGCATCATATGTTCCTTCCAAATGATAGCCAAAAAAGCAAACCTGACATTATGTAAGAAGTGGCTAATCCTATGCCATGTGAGAATTATGCCCCTAGGCGACAGCTCTTTATTCCATGTTCCCATAGAACTGGGTATGTTTGGATTATTGAGCTAACTTATTTCTGCGTCAGCCACTGCAAAGGAAAAACTGCAAGATTTCAATGCTTAAGTAGGAAATAATTTGGAGCTCTGGGGATTGAGGAAAGGGTTGGGTTTCCCCCCATTTATTCCTGATTCTTCTTACCTCCCTCCATCCCAACTCAAAGCTCTTATGATAGATTTCACTGGCTGTCCTGTCAGTAAACTTCGCCTTCATCTTTCTAGTCTAAATATTTAGAAGAAATTGCAGAGGGGAAAATAGTGCATGGGCCGTAAGTTTATTTTGCGGAATTGTTTATCAGCATTACAGGAGCCTCATCATAACATCATGCAAAAAGAATCTTGATTCAGTCATCCACGTAATGAGAATCAAACTTAAGGGGATGTAGAAGGAGCTTTTCCAACTGTACCACTGCACCAGTAGATCTGCTCTAGTGGCATAATTAATTGTAGAAATGCTCATTAAACCAAATCCGTACATTCCTGTGGGTTGAAATAAACACACACAGGATATACACTACCTATAGCACACCATTGCAAAACGTCAAATTTAATAACTGGAATGCATTTCTCAAACGTTTGTCTACAGCTATGAATCTCGAGTAGAAAACATTTCCAAGGCCATTTTCATGTCATAGGGCCTGTCCCTTCAGCAGATAGCTGCCTGCCTGCCTTGATTTGTGTAGTCTCAAAGAATCTGTCACTGATTTTAGATCTGCCAATAGACACAATGAGAGCCAAATGTTGGAGGAATATCCCTTCCCACATCCAGGATACATTTAGAATATAGCAAACCCTTTTAGTTCCCATCAGCATTTTATTTCTGAATAACAGAATAACAGAGTTGGAAGGGACCTTGGAGCTCTTCTAGTCCAACTCCCTACTCAGGCAGGAAACCCTATACACCTATGATGGCGAACCTATGGCATGTGTGTGGGAAGTGGCACACAGAGCCATCTCTCCGGGAACGTGAGCCGTCACCCATTGCTCTTCCAGGTTCTGGCATGGAAGCCAGCTGGTCTTCACACACGTGGGAGTGCCATAAACCAGAAGAGCAGCCAGCCGGTGCACATGCGTGTGACAGGAAGATGATCTTCTGATTTCTGGCACGTACATGTGCACCAGCCAGCTTATCTTTGCATGCACATGCATGCTAGAAACCAGAAGACAAGTGGGTGGCGTGCATGCACGTGCCGGAAACCAGAAGATCATCTTCCCGGGGCACACCAGAACCGTAAGACCAGGTGGGCGTGCTGGAACCTGGAACATCATCTTCCCAGTGCACGCATGCTCACTGGGTGGCTGCTCTTCCAGTTTCCGGCATGCACACGCATACTCCTGCTTCAGCACTCAGTGCCGAAAAGGTTCGCCAGCACTGCTATATACCGTTTCAGATAAATGGTTGTCCAACCATTGTTCCTCCAACAATTTTAGTCCATCATTTATGTTAGGACTATATTGATTAAGAGCAAACTTTTGCATACTGCATTGTAAGTCTATAAAGACGCTTATTCCGAATTGGACGCATTAGGACTATAAAGAATCCAGGGAAGTAAGTGGTGAGGAATTTCATTCTCTCCTGGTTATCAGGATGTTGTACTTGGGTTCTACCACAGGGATGAGCAATCTGCAGTGGTGTTGAAGTTCTCATTCTCACCAGAATAATCTGGGCTGCATTCATACCAAGTTGATTGAGATAAAGGGGGCCTTGTTGGGATAGAATTAAAAATTATGATGCCACCAATTCTTTCCCTTTTTCACATCTCCACCCCCCAATCTCTTGTTTTACACCCAATTTTCTCACTCTTCCTCCATATACTGAAATGGGGAGGAATTTATTACCCTAACCAGCATCCAAATTGTTTACAAAGAGAATTTGAACTTCTAAACAAGGGCTTTATGAAACTATGACAAAGACTACATGCGACATAAGGGCTATTGGCTGCCCAGAGTATTCTGTGAAGTTTGGGATTGTTTTCTCAGATGTGTTTAACCTGGTAACCAAGTTAATCCGTTTGGAGGTTTGCACAGCTCATGAGCTATGATCTAACAGAACAGACTGGGTCCTATTAAAAAATAAATAAACCTTAGCCTATTGTGTCAATGCACCATTAGGTTTAATTAACTAGGTTACATGTACATGTGAACACAGCTCGGCATTTTTTATTACGTTTTCCTGTACAAAGCAAAAAACATTGAAGACCTGCCAAACCACTTCGGTTGCTTCTTTATAACTCTGCTAATCTAATATCTCCCTGAGATTTACACTCAACATATCACAGCTTTTACAATGGTAAACCTAAAGCTTGAGTATATTTAGAATTGGCCTCCAAATGGTAAGAGAATGATGGCAGGGACTTACAAAAAGGAGAGCAGATTCTCACCGTTTCTGGGGCATGTGCTTCAATGTGTAGAAATCCAGGTCATTTTGAGATAATCCTATTTTTATATGTATGACTGATGCTTAAATTAAGGCATGGAAAGATGGCCTTTGTGTGACTTGTCTTCATTGATAAATCCGTCTCATAGTCTCATCAGCAAATTCAGAATCATTGTTTTTTTCATTATGTTCAATATTTTAAGGCATTATGATAGGCATTTGGGTCTGTGTACTTAGCTATGAAACGCATGACAAAATTTGGAGATGTTCAGAAACCGAGTCTTTCTATAATACCACATATTTGTCTAGCAACTATGGCTAATTTGGTTTAAAAAAATCATAATTCCCACACTATGTCTTAAGGTACCTCTGTAAAAAAAATATCACCTGTTCCCAAAAATGTATTTCATTTTTATGTAAATTTTATGAAGCAGTTGCTGTCCTTTTCCTTCCCCTCCCACATTAAAGTTGATTTTAACAGTTATTCAAACGCATAGCAAATCATTTGATTTTCAGGATCATGGGACACACATATTCGCAAATCATTTGATTTTCCTCTGATTCTCATTTGCAAGCTACCCAAACATTGACTTTGAATTCTATTCAACTTTCTATTTCTGCAGAAATAGAACAGCCATCCTCTTTTTGTTGTCTTCTGAATGGGGTACACTTCAACTTTCTAGAAAACCAGAGAGAAGAAATGTTCCCATCTTTGTAAAAGAATATTTAGGAAACCACAAAACTGTCATTTGGGGGGGCGTTATGCACAAAGATCTTCAGCTGGTTATTAAATGGCATTTTTGTGAGCACTTGGATAAGAATGCCACAATTAACAGGATCTGGCTTCCTTTGTAACCAATCAATTCTCCCAAACTAAGCTTACCTCTTTCTTTTTGACAGAACTACTAGTTAAGTAGATCAGAATACCGTAAACCTGTCTTGCATCTTCAGCAACTTTAAAATGTGTGGACTTCAACTCCCAGAATTCTCCACCAAGTACATCCTGGCTGGAGACTTCTAGGAATTGAAATCTATATATATTCTAAAATAAGAGAGGTTGAAAAATGTTGTTGTAGATACATGATACCTGGAGCTCAGCTCCACAGAGTCTATCATGATAATCTCCATAAAAAAATGGTAACATACTGGCTGGATGATACCACTGTTAAATGTACTCCCAGTTGACTGAATGACCACATCCAAACACTGCTCATTAATAGCTCCACTTCAGCCTAGAAAGAAGTATTGTGTCAAATGCCACAGACAGAGGTGGTAGCGGAAATTTTGAGTAGTTCGCTGAACCGGCAAATACCACCTCTGGCTAGCTCTGCACCAGTGGTGGGTTTCAAATTATTTAACAACAGGTTCTCTGCCCTCATGATTTCTTCCAACAATCAATTTGCCAAACTACTCCGAACGTTAACAACCAGTTCTCCCAAAGTGGTACGAACTGGCTGAATCCCACCACTGCTCTGCACCCATCTATTCACTGCCTCCCAAGTCCCAGCTGATCAGTTGGGTCTTCTTCTGTTGCCCTGCACAGGAGGAGGAGCTGAAAAGCAGGTTAGTGGAATGACGAGGGAATGGGGATTTTGCAGCATCCTTGCCCTGCCATGCCCACCAAGCCACGCCACACCCATAGGGCTGTGTCTGGGTCATGGGTTCAGCACAGTTACCACAACATGATTGAAAGACTTGGAGGAGGGACATATTAAGTTTGCAAATGACACATTGATGGGAGGGGAAGTTGTTACTTTACAGGTATTCCTCACTTAACAACAGAGGTGGGTTGCTGCCAGTTCGGCCGAACCGGTAGTGGAATTCAGGACCTGGGTCGCAGAAGCGGCAGCGACCCAGGCCTGACATGCCCCCAAACTAGTTCTCCGGTGTCTTCTGCCATTACCGGCATGGTTCTGCGCATGCACAGAGCAATTTTTAGTCAAATGCGTATGCGCAAGCAACACACGGCTGGTAAAGCACATGCACAGCGAACCGGTACTAACCGGTTCAGGAACCCACCCCTGCGTAGCAACCATAATTGGGACTGGCAGTTGCATTGCTAAGCATTACAGTCAGTAAGCAGACGATCATGTGACTGCAATGGACTTACGATGTCACTTCCCAATTTGTCACTACGCCAGTCACCTCAGTCGTTTATCAAACTATCACTGCCATATCCAATTTTATCTTCACATCCTCCACTAATTCTGTGTCGCAAGCCAGTCGCAAAGCAGACAAATGGTGAGCACATGACCCCAGGAACTGTGACAGTCCAAATGTGAGGATTGGTCACAAAGCTGTTTTCCCCCCTCAATATTAATTTTGAACGGTTACTAAACAAGGCAGTTGGTAACCAAGGACTAGCTCTGAAACAGAAAGAAGATTCAAAAAGAACTAGACGGGCTTGAAGAGTGAGCTGAAATAAATAGGATGGAACTTAATAGGGAGAAGCGCAAAATACTGCATCTGGACAGGAAAAAGTAGGGCAAAATATAGCTTGGAGAAAACCTGGCTTAGCAATAGTACATGTGAACAAGATCTAGGAGTTCTTGTTGACCCGAAGTTAAATGTGAGTCAGGAGTGTAATGGAGCTGTAAAAGTCAAATGCTATGTTGGGGTACTTTCACAGGAACACAGAGTCTAGTTAATAGGAAATAATACCTCCATTTATCTGCCATGGTCACATTCCATTTGGCATATTATGCCCATTTGTGGGCATCACAATTCAAAAGAGACAGTGACAAATGAAGTTCAGCGGAGGGCTGCCAATATGATGAAGGATTTAGAACCAAGCCCTCAGAGGAACAGCTGAAGAATCTCTCTGTTTAGCTTGCAAAAGAGACAACTGAAGGAAGATTTGCAGAAGCAGTCTTCAAATATTTGAAAGGTTGACACATAAGAGGAAGTGGATTTATTCCTTACAGACTTGAGGGAGCAGGACTAGAACTAACAGTTGTCAGAAGGAACATCCTGGCTAGACTAGCTGTCAGCCAAGGAGGAAGCTCCCACATGATGGAGTTTTCCTATGGAGATCTTTCAAACAGGGGCTAAATGATTATCTATGGACCACTCGCTAGATTGGGCTAGATGACCCCTCAAGTCCCTTCCAGACTAACATTTCCGAAATTCCGAAATTTGTGGACATCATAGCCAATGTTGAAGTCTATATACTGTAATTTGGAAGGCTGCTTACCGTGAGATACTTACTTATAAAAATGTGTGTCACCTGTCCATGGAGATTGGCAATCATCCAGGTTATGGTTGTCCCAAAGGTGCTTTTTCAAAGTGTGTGCAGAGTTGGGTTCCTGCCAGTTGTAACCTCTTTTATGGAAGAGGTTCCACAAATCTACAGTGCCATTTAGAACCGGTTCCAGCTCCCCCCCCCCCCCGCCCGTCTGCACGTCATCAAGATGAAGAGTGAGAGGAGGAATTCTGGGAGCTGAAGTCCACAAGTTTTAAAGCTGTCAAGTTTGAACACTCCTGGGTTTTTTTTTTCTAAAGGGTTAGGTGTGTGAGGGTCTTGTAACTTGACAGCTTTAAGACTTCAAATGTCAGAGTTTCTGAGCCAACATTGTGGTTGCTAAGCAAGAGCTTTGTTAAGTGAGTTTCACCACATTTTACAAGTTGACCATGCCCACCCAATCATGTGACTGCCAAGCCACTCCCACTCGGTCACATGGCTGGCAAGCCACTCCCACAAAGCAGGCCACACCTACAGAAGAGGTTCTAAAAAATTTTGAAACCCACCACTGAGTGTGTCACCTATTCATTGGATTCTAGCATTCTCTCTCTCTCCCTCCCCCCCTCTCCCTCCTTCCCTCTGTACCTTCAAATTAGTCTTAGCTGTTGCTGACTACATTAACAAGTCTGGGCATTTTTCATTGTTTTCAGAAATGGTTTGCCATTGTTTTTTTCCCAAGAGTGAGAAAGAGAATGACTGGTCCAAGTCATCTAGTTGACTTTATGCCTAAAGCAGGACTAGAACACCTAGTCTTTCAATTTCTCCCAATTTGATCCATTAATCACTACGCCTAAAATCTAGAAAATCTAATAAAAGGCCACATTTCTACTCTCTGCTGTTCATAACTATTTCCCATTCTGAAGACCTCATGAAAGATTGATGTTGGATAGGGTAGAATACTCCAAAGCAATGGTGCTGCTGTTGAGAAGGCCATTCGGGGGAGGGGTGCCTTCTTGATTTTTATTTATTTAGTCAAGTGTGAATTAGATAACAGATATAAGTATGGACATGAATATGAATACATGAAATGAATATGAATACAATGGAATATTAGGACGGGCGGTAGGCACGCCGGTGTGCTTATGCACACCCCTTAATTTCTCAAAGGGAGGGTACCTGTAGCTCCCCCTTTCAACTAGGCTATATCTGGGATGGGATAGATCAGTGATGGCTAACCTTTTTTGGCTCATGTGCCAAAAACGGGGTGAGCGCTGGGGGATCGTACGTGGGCGTGCCACACCCATAATGCTATGTGCCGACCCCCTGCTTTTGGAACGCTTTTTCCACCCTCCCCAGGCTCCAGAGGCTTTCTAGGAGCCTGGGGAGGGTGAAAACAGCCTCCCCACCCCCTCCAGATGCTTCAGGAGCTTCCATGAAGCCTCCAAAGGGCGAAAAACGGCCTCAAAAGCAGGCCTAAATCAGCTGGCCAGCGCACACATGCGCACTGGAGCTGACAGGACAATGCCTCGCGTGTCCTAAGAAATGGGTCCGCGTGCCACCTTTGGCACCCGTGCCATAGGTTTGCCATCACTGGGATAGATCATCCCATCCCAGATATAGTCTAGTTGAATGGGATTCTACCTGGTACAGGTGGTCCTGAAGGTAATAGCCACATAAGTGATTCATCCACACTTTGAACTGGGCCCAGAAGCAGATTAGCAAGCAATGTTTTCCCTTCAACCCAGGGTTTTTGTTCTGTTACCCTGGTTAGTATCAATCTGTTGGTGGGCAGCTTCTGAGTTATATTTAAAGGTGACTTTTTGAAGAGTGAATTTCAACAGTTTTGAGTGTGAGATGATACAGATGTGGCTTATTGTTTTCAGTACCAGGTAAAGTCCCAATTAGCAGAACAGACAAACTTACCAAAGGCCAACCTGGCCAATGCCTCTAGTTTCTGCTGTAGCAGGAGCCACAAGCTTAAGAATTCCTAAATTGTGTGTCTGTTCTTTGAAGAACAATTAATGGAGCATCCATGGATTCTAAAGCCCTTGTAACAACAGTAACTCTACTTTGCTAGGGTTGTATATGATTCTGTTCCCCCTCATTTAAGCCACATAGAATACTGGATCCGGAGGGATTACCTTGCCCACCCAATTCAAAGTTACTGTGAGTAATCTAGATAGAATCTAGATCACGTGAAGTGTTAATGCCACTGTATAGTGCCTTGGTAAGGCCACACTTGGAATACTGCATACAGTTTTGGTCGCCACGATGTAGAAAAGACGTGGAGACTCTGGAAAGAGTGCAGAGAAGAGCAACCAAGATGATTAGGGAACTGGAGACTAAAACATATGAAGAACGGCTGCAGGAGCTGGGTATGTCTAGTTTGATGAAGAGAAGGACCAGGGGAGACATGATAGCAGTGTTCCGATATCTCAGAGGGTGCCACAAAGAAGAGGGAGTCAAACTATTCTCCAAGGCACCTGGGGGCAGGACAAGAAGCAATGGGTGGAAACTAATCAAGGAGAGAAGCAACTTAGAACTAAGGAGAAATTTCCTGACAGTTAGAACAATTAACCTCTGGAACAGCTTGCCTCCAGAAGTTGTGAATGCCCCATGGAAGTCTTTAAGAAGATGTTAGATAGCCATTTGTCTGAAATGGTATAAGGCTCCTGCCCACGCAGGGGGTTGGACTAGAAGACCTACAAGGTCCCTTCCAACTCTGCTATTGTATTGTATTGTATTGTATTGTATTGTATTGTATTGTATTGTATTGTATTGTATTGTATTGTAATTTTGCCTGCAAAATTGTCAGGCAATCTGCCCACAATAGCTGGTGGGAGGGCTTTCAAGGCCCACAGCCCCTAAAGAAAGTGAGTTATGCTAAACAATGCTGGCGCTACACAGTACATGGAAATAGCATTTGCTTTACCATGGTTACCAATACAAACAACCTCAAACAAGAGCTCATACTTGCATTCAGGTCATCCTCATTTCTTGTCTCTCACTAGCATCTCTTGATACAACTGTATCCCCCTAATGCACTTCATTTTTCACTGCTTCTCATGGAGAGCTCATGAGCACCCCTAGACTGATAATTTGGCAGAAAATACTTTGGAGCAGTCTATCAAACCTCTTTGTGGTCTCAACATTCTTGAGCTCAACTAGGCAGACAAACACCCCAATGCCTGTCAATCTCTGGGACACCCACATACCCTCAGTCAGTTATATCTATAAGGTATTTAGGACAGCCCATCTTAAGAGATCATTTGCATTAAGAGAAGGAGAGCAGAGCCTCCTCTTGGGGACAGAGTCAAGACAGGAATCAGTCTGGAGATGTTATGTTCCCATATGTCCAGCTCCTGGGGAGGAAAACTATGGCAAATCTAGAGAGCATACTAAAAAGCAGAGATATTATCTTGCCAACAAAAGTGCATATAGTCAAGGACCGGTAGTAAAAAAAATTGAAATCCACCACTGATTCAATTATTCCATTATTTTGAGCTGTCTTCATCAATATCCCGTTCTGAGACTCTGCTTTATCAATATGTTTCATCTCCAACGTTTGTTCATTCCAATCCTCCACTGTCCTCCTCTCTAACCTCTCCAGTCAGCTCCATCCAGGGGTGGGCTCCTGGGGGTTTGTAGGGGTTTGGGAGAATCTCTAGCTAAGATTCTGTGAGTGCCGAGAACCCCCAAATCCCACTCCTGGATGGCCCTGCCCACCCCACCCCTCCCCTCCCAGGAGTCCACACACGGCAAGTTTTGGATGTAGGTAAGGGCAAGGCATGCATGGAGGTTTGGGGAGGGCGAAAAATGGGCCTACTGGATGTTCAAGCCCTCCAGACAGCCTCCAGAGCCTAGGGAGGCTGTTTTCACCCTCCCAGAGACTCGAAGAAAGTCTCCGGACCCCGGGGAGGGCAAACACCCCCCTCCCCCACCATGGTGGAGGCCGACTGGGCCATGCCCACCCAGCAACCGGGCAGAACCCTAACCCCTTGCTAAAATTTTTGAAGCCCATCCCAGGCTCCATCCCAAATGAGCCATCTTCATATGCACCAGTTGTTCCTAGATATACAATACAATACAATAGCATCTTTCACCATGCCATGGAACTGGGTTCCTATCCCACCATCTCCTGCACGTGAAGAGAGTTGGGACCCACTGCCAGCCATGGCTGATGAACCACTGTTAACCTCTCAGGATTCCTGAACTGCACACTTGCTTCTACCACTCACTCTCATCTGGTTGAAAAAAAGGTTGACTTTAAAAGAGGAAAGGCTTTCAAAAGAACTTCAGCGGTTTCCAATATAGTATTATAATATCAAGCCCCAGGAATGCTCAGTGTCTGTCCTGTATTTTTGCTGCCATGTTTATTTCAATATTTTGAACTATAACAGCATGGAGTGGAATAATAGCAAAAATAAAGTTCACGGATGTGTCATAGAAACTGAGTAATTTTTAATATTTATTTAGTGTGCTAACCATTCCGCCAATATTATCTTGGCAATGTTTCCAATATCTTTGGTAGCACTATTCTCATTTTTTTTCTTTAATTGTGAGACTGAAAGTGGCCTACAGTGACTTCCCAGCTGAGCAGAGCTTGGCCTCTTGTGCATAAAACTAATACCAAATTGATGTAGTGTTGATAAACTGCTGTTCGTACCAAGTAAATGGCAAATGCATCCTGTCAATCTCTACACAAAAGCACCTTTACTGCACGTGCAACATTTTCTTTGATAATGATTTTGGCACACCTTCATTCACCATTCCGCCATGAGTGTGAAGGACAGGGTTACTAAACTGGCAGAAGACTGCAATGCACTTTATTTATTGTATTTTTATCCCACTTTTATTACTTTATAAGTAATTCAAAGGTAAAGCTATGGTTTCCCCAGTTGCAATGTATGGCTGTGGAAGTTGGACCATAAGAAAGGCTGAGCACCAAAGAATGGAGGCCTTTGAACTATGACAGCCGTAGCCAGGGGGGCCTTTTGTCAGGTTTACCTGATACGCCAGTTGCGCCCCTTTCTGGATCGTGACGCCCTGCACAGTCACACAAGCTCTTGTCATTTCCCGCCTAGACTACTGCAATGCTCTCTACATGGGGCTTCCCTTGAGGTGCACTCGGAGGCTCCAGTTAGTGCAGAATGCGGCCGCGCAGGGGATCTTGGGAGCACCAAGACAGTCCCATATAACACCTGTCCTGCGCGAGCTGCATTGGCTGCCTGTGGCTTTCCACAGTGCGCTTCAAGGTTTTGGTAACCATCTTCAAAGAGCTCCATGGCATGGGTCCTGGTTATTTGCAGAACCGCCTCCTGCCTCATACCTCCATCCGACCTGTCCGCTCCCAGGGGTAGGGCCTCCTCAGGGTGCCGTCTGCTGGACAATGCCGACTAGCGGCTCCCAGGGGAAGGGCCTTCTCTGTGGCGGGTCCAGCCCTCTGAAACGACCTGCCCCCCGACCTTCGCACTACCACGGACCTTCGCCTCTTCCGTAAAGCATTGAAGACTTACTTTTTTCATGCGGCCGGCCTGGCATAGTTTGTTTTTACTATCATTTTAATAGAGTTTCTTAAGTTTATTCTAACTCAGGTTAAATATATTTAATTTAACTTTAAATTTATCTATTGACTGTATTTAAATGTACCTTTTATTTTCCCTGTGCACCGCCCTGAGTCCCTATGGGAGAAAGGGCAGTATACAAATCAAATTAAATAAATAAATAAATAAATATGGTGCTGGAGAAGAATCCTATGAGTCCCTTGGACTGCAAAGTGATCAAACCAGTCAGCCCTAGAGGAGATCAACCCTGACTGCTCTTTAGAAGGCCACATCCTGCAGATGAAACTTAAATACTTTGGCCACCTAATGAGAAGGAAGGACTCACAGGAAAAGAGCCTAATGCTGGGAAAGACTGAGGGCAAAAGAAGAATGGGACAACAGAGAATGAGGTGGCTGGTATGGAGTCACTGAAGCAATCGGCATGAGCTCAAATGGACTCCAGAGGATGATAGAGGACAGGAAGGCCTGGAGGAACATTGTCCATGGGGTCACAATGGGTCAGACACAACTTCGCAACTAACAACAAGTAATTCAAGGCGGCGAACATACATAATACTTCTTTCCCTTCCTATCTTCCCTTGTGAGCTGAGACAGAGTGACTGGCCCAAGATCACCCAGCTTTTATGCCTAAGGCGCGACTAGAACTCACAGTCACCTGGTTTCTAACCTGATGCCTTAACCACTAGACTTTCTAGTTACAGAGAATATAAAACTGCATTCCTTAATCTGGATCAGTTTTTAGATTATGAACTTTGCAGTTATGTTAGCCCAGTGTTTCTCAACCTTGGCAATGTGAAGATGTCTGGACCACAACTCCCAGAATTCCCCAGCCAGCATTCGCTGGCTGGGGAATTCTGGGAGTTGAGGTCCAGACATCTTCACGTTGCCAAGGTTGAGAAACACTGTATTAGCCAGAGCTTCAACTGGATTCTGTTTTCCTGGCACAAGTGACCAATAAGTCATGCTGGAAATGAGAAAGGCAACTTTCAGTTGTTTATTTCTGCAGAAGTAAAGAGTCTCAGACTTGGGAGCCCTAAATAAAAATTAGCTTAGACCTTCCTGCAAAATGTTACTTCGTTGTTTACATGCCAATCTTGTGCAATTTCTTTCACGAGGTTAGTCTTGACATTTGGTTGATCACGTCTGTCTTTTTTGGTACTGTACAAGATTACATTTGCTGTAATTTAGAAGAAGATAGCAAAATCTTCCTAATCCTATCATTGTCAGGAGTTTCCTGCTGCGTTTCTATAGCTTGTCAGTTTCATACAGAAGCTTAGACAGTCAGTGGATAATTTAATCAGTTCTGACTATTGGTGGCTTGTTTCTACATAATTTAATCAATTCCTGGATGATTTGGTGTGGAAAGTATGATTTGACACTTTTTCTTATGAATGGGATTCCCTTTCCTAGAGAAGTTATAGGTTTTGCTGCTGTTCTCATTAGATTTTTAACAACATCCTATTTGAAGGATTCCATTATTCCTCTCAATTCCTGGCAAATAAAGGGGAAGAAATGGAGGTAGTGACAGATTTTATTTTCCTGGGCTCCAAGACCACCGCAGATGGGGACTGCAGCCAAGAAATTAAAAGACGCTTCCTCCGGGGGAGGAAAGTTATGGCAAATCTAGGCAGCATACTAAAAAGCAGAGACATCACCCTGCCAACAAAAGTGCGTATAGTCACGGCTATGGTTTTCCCAGTTGCAATGTATGGCTGTAAAAGGTGGACCATAAGAAAGGCTGAATGCCAAAGAATTGTGACCTTTGAACTCTGGTGCTGGAGGAGACTCCTGCGAGTCCCTTGGACTGCAAGGCGGTCAAACCGGTCAGTCCTAGAGGAGATCAACCCTGATTGCTCTTTAGAAGGCCAGATCCTGAAGATGAAACTTAAATATTTTGGCTACCTCATGGGAAGGAAGGACTCACTGGAGAAGAGTCTGATGCTGGGAAATACAATACAATACAATACAATACAATAGCAGAGTTGGAAGGGACCTTGTAGGTCTTCTAGTCCAACCCCCTGCGTGGGCAGGAACCTTATACCATTTCAGACAAATGGCTATCTAACATCTTCTTAAAGACTTCCAGGGTTGGGGCATTTACAACTTCTGGAGGCAAGCTGTTCCAGAGGTTAATTGTTCTAACTGTCAGGAAATTTCTCCTTAGTTCTAAGTTGCTTCTCTCCTTGATTAGTTTCCACCCATTGCTTCTTGTCCTGCCCCCAGGTGCCTTGGAGAATAGTTTGACTCCCTCTTCTTTGTGGCACCCTCTGAGATATCGGAACACTGCTATCATGTCTCCCCTGGTCCTTCTCTTCATCAAACTAGACATACCCAGCTCCTGCAACCGTTCTTCATATGTTTTAGCCTCCAGTCCCCTAATCATCTTGGTTGCTCTTCTCTGCACTCTTTCCAGAGTCTCCACGTCTTTTCTACATCGTGACGACCAAAACGGTATGCAGTATTCCAAGTGTGGCCTTACCAAGGCACTGTACAGTGGCATTAACACTTCACGTGATCTAGATCAGGGGTCCCCAACCCCCGGGCCGCGGACCGGTGCCGGTCCGTGGCTTGGTAGGCACCGGGCCGCAGGGCCGGAGAGGAGAAGGAGGGAGGAGGGGTCAGCCCCCTGGGCAGAGCGTGCAGGAGAGCTGTTCGCGCCGTTGGAGTGTGGCTCTTCCACCCTTCTCGATGGTTGGACTCCTGGGCGCTGCCGATTCCCTTCCTCCCTCCCCCTCCCTCCCTCCACAGCCGGCATGCTGGCCACTCGTCGTCTTCCAGGGGCTGCCGTTCCTCTCTCTCTCTCTCTTTCTCACACACACACACACACACACACACACACACACACACACGGAGGCTTCTCAGCTCCTGGAAGGAGCCTGAGAGAGCGAACGAGCGACCAAGCACGGCGGGCGGCCAGGCGGCGGGGGCAGGCTAAGGCGAGTGAGCCGGGCTGAGGAGGCTCCGCGGGGGGTGGGGGCGGGGCGGGGACGACGACAGACAGACAGAGAGAGGCACAGACACAGAGAGAGACAGGGAGGGAGGGGGGAATCAGAGAGTGACAGATACACACAGAGAGACAGAGAGAGGGAGGGAGAGAAAGAGAGACACAGAATGAGTGATTAAGTGCGTGAATACGAGACAGACAGACAGACACACACACACATAGTGATAGATGGGCAGACGAAGGAGAGAGAGACAGAGAGACAGAGAGAAAGAAAAAGAAAGAAAGAAAAAAGTGGAAGAGAGAGAGAAAGAGAGAGAAAGAAAGACAGACAGAGAGAAAGAGAAAGAAAGAGAGACAGAAAGGAAAGAGAAAAAAGAGAGAGAAAGAGAAAAAGAGAGAGAGAAAGAGAAAGAAAAAGAGAAAGAGAAAGAAAGAGAGAAAGAGAGAAAGAAAGAAAGAAAGAAAGAAAGAAAGAAAGAAAGAAAGAAAGAAAGAAAGAAAGAAAGAAAGAACTTATGACCACAATTGAGTCCAAAAGTTTGGTTGTTAACCAAGACCATTGTTAAGTGAGTTTCACATTTTCCAAGTTGACCACGCCCACCCAGTCACATGACTGCTGAGCCACTCAGCCGGTCCGCAAAACTTTCTTTAAAATGAAACCGGTCCCTGGTGCAAAAAAGGTTGGGGACCCCTGATCTAGATTCTATCCCTCTGTTTATGCAGCCTAAGATTGAGGGCAAAGAAGAAGGGGACGACAGAGAATGAGGTGGCTGGCTGGAGCCACTGAAGCAGTAGGCGTGAGCTTAAATGCACTCCAGAGGATGGTAGAGGACAGGAAGGCGTGGAGGAATGTTGTCCATAGGCTCACGATGGGTCAGACATGACTTCGCAACTAACATCAACAATAACAACTATTATTTCATATTCTTCATTTTATATTCTTAGGCTGTCATCAAACTTAGTGAGGTTGTGGAACCTTAATTATGGTAAGAGTTTAAAAGACCCCACAGTGCTAAGAATTTCCTTGCTACTTTGTACTCAAATCCCTGTTTCTCCTGTGTTGGTATTTTGTGTTATGTTCAATATGAAACTGATAACTGCCAACTCCACCACAGAAACTAAAAGCATAACAATATAAGCCAACTCTGTCCATCAGACATGTTGGGGCCATGCTTTCAGAATTCCCAGGAAAGCAAAGAGTAAACTATCCAGCCACCCAAGGGCCATTCCATTGTAAATGTCTATCATGAATAGGTTGAGGTTATGATTGCTTGCATCTGGAGGTTGGGGTTTCATGTTTTTGTGCTCCAAAGAATGGAATAGGAAGGGGGACAGAGGTGGAAAGGTTAATAAAGTACTCAGAATTAAGCTGCTGGTTGAGTTGTGATTGAAATGGAGGAACAGGCATTGCTCCTGACATCTATGTCATCAGTGAATAATTCACTCATTTCTGGACACTAAAGATTCACCACTGCAATGTTTTCACTTTTAAAAAATTAGAATGAAACACAATAATACTATTGTTAGTTAAATAACGTCCCAAACTTGAAAGCATCCATGCACGCACTCACGCACACAAACCCACAAAAACATAGAGAACCTGTAGGCCAGGGATGTCCAAACTTGGGAACTTTAAGACTTGTGGACTATGCTGGCTGGGGAATTCTGGGAGTTGAAGTCCACAAGTCTTGGACATCCCTGCTGTAGGCTTTTGTAAAATATTTTGAAATTAGGAAAAGTAGTTTACATGAATTGCCACCGCATAGGAGGCTGAAATTTGACTGGCTAGTTTGAGGCTCAGTAATGTGGATTTTTAAAATCTTTTATAGGAGGAGAAAAAAAATCTGCTTCAGGTTTATGGAAACCTGAATACCGCATTATATCGAAGAATCCCCATGGTAAATTTTCATCAGTTATTCAAACAACAGCATTGTCCAATCAATAGAGCAGTTGTTGCATGAATTAGAAAAGCTGTTTTGTCCAGCCTGTCCATTTTAAATAGGTTGCTACAGTTTTATAACCTTTTTATGTTTTTCTAATTGGTCCTTACATAAAGTTTTATGCTTTTGATTTATTTATTTAAAATATTTATATAGCTGCCCATGTTCTAACCAACTCTGGGTGGCACCCAAACATAAGTCAAAACAACATGTGAAATCCTATTAAAACTATAAAGGTAAACATTTCATAAAATGTATATACAATTTCATAACTAGATGGATGGTAGGTAGGCAAAAATTAAAAATTTGTTACATTCCTTTGGTGCCCCCTACTGGATTCAGAACTAAGATTTATGTTATGAATATTTCATCCAACTCATGAGCCCATGAAAGCTTACATGGGGCTTCCCTTGAGGTGCACTCGAAAGCTACAGCTAGTCCAGAATGCAGCTGCGCGGGTGATTATGGGAGTCTCTAGGTTCTCCCACATAACACCTCTCCTGCGTGAGCTGCACTGGCTGCCTGTGGTCTTTCGAGTGCGCTTCAAGGTTTTGACGACCATCTTCAAAGCGCTGCATGGCTCGGGGCCTAGTTATATGCGAGACCGTCTTCTGCCCCATACATCCCTTCATCCGATCCGCTCCCACAGAGAGAGCCTTCTCAGGGTACCGTCGGCCGGGCAATGCCGGTTGGCGACACCCAGGGGAAGGGCCTTCTCTGTGGCGGGCCCTGCCCTCTGGAACGACCTGTCCCCCGAACTACGTACCATCTCAGACCTCCGCCTCTTCCGCCAGCGTCTTAAGACGCACCTTTTCCAACAAGCCGGCCTAGCATAACCTCCCGTTTTGACCATTTTTAGATAGTTTTAATTTGGGGGATTTTATACAATTTTAGCACAGGGTATATTTAATATTTAATAGTTTTATAAAATTTTGTACCTTTGTTATATTTGTTGTGTTTTTTTTAATTTCCTGTGCGCCGCCCTGGGTCCTTTTTGGAGAAGGTGCGGGGTATAAATCTGAATAAATCAATAAATCAAATCAAATCGAAACATGTATTTTATTTAATATTCTTCCTTTTTAATACTCAAAAATGATAATCAATGAATGAAAGTTTATGTGCTCTGAGAAAATGGTGTAGGTTTTAAACTGTAACAGAGATACAGGGTAAAATTCCCCAGAAGGCAAACCCTTTTCTGAAAGTCAAACACCTTCAGGTCAGTTTTGTCTCCTGGTAGGGTTTTTTTGGCAAGATTTTCAGAGGTAGTTTGCTCTTGCTTTCTCCCTAGGACTGTGAGAGAGGGCCGCTTCAAAGTCGTCTAACTGGCTTGGTGCCTAAGAGTCAGGATTCGAACTCGTCTCTTCATTTATAAGTTCTTAAGCTTCAGACCAAAGTGACCCTCAGAATGAAAATAGGTCATAAAATATAGAATTGGAAGGAGTCACTCAAACTCTAGTCTAAAGTTTTTAACTTTAATTTCCCGCTCAACATTAATATAAACCTTAGACCTGCAATGGTCGACCTGACGTGTGTTAAAAGTGACACACCACATTTTGGGTGGAATGCCAAGGTTCCCCAATACCCAACTATTCTCGAGATCACGCCTGGTTCTCATGTGACTTTTGGAGGTTGTAGAAGTCATAGAAGAATGGGACGTGCCCACTATAAATGGATATGAAGAATGGGAAAAATAGACTTTGAATGACTGTACTACTAAATATGTATAAAAATATGAGTAACAGTAGAATTTATGGGGTGATTAGGGGAATATATATTAATCTAAACATGTGTATTAATATTAGAAACATATGGATTGAAGAACTGGAAAGAACATGAATAGAAATATTTTAAATATATAAATGATTGTGATTGATACTAAACCTGTATAAGGAGATATTGAAAAATGAAAGAATGAAGGATGGAACGTTGATTTAATTATGGAAATATGAACAACAAAATAGACAGAAGACACGTCTTTGAATATTATAATGATATGAAAGGGAGGGGGGAAGTTAAAATAGGGATAGAAAAGGAGTGGGGGGAAATAATAATGATATATGAATATGTTAAGATATACAAAAGGACAGAAAGATGGTCCAGAAAGGAAGGGTGATAATAAAAGACATGTATAAATAATACGAAACAATGGAAATGAAATGTAATGTTTAGGAATAATAAGACTATGTTTATGTGTATTGAAATGAACGTTACCCAGTGACCACACCATTCACACACTGATATGTATAAAGAATATAAAAAATAAAAATTTGATTGAAAAAAAAATACAGAATGGGTCGTGCCCTTGCAAGTTCTGCAAAGCTTCCAGCACCTCTAAAAATTGTGTAAGGACAGGGCATGCTTATGTGTGGATTTCGGAAGCTGCAGAGGCAATGGAAAAACATTCTCCAAGGCTCCTTCAAAAATGGAGGCCTTGCGTGAACTGGAGCAGCTTCAGGTAGGCCACAGAAAGAAACTGGCTGAAGGTTAGCAAAGTATAACAGATCCAGAGGAGCACTAGAGTCCTGGGGGCAACCATGCCATTCCCCGAGGCTCAAATACTTTGGGGGATGGTGCAAGGTGTCCTTTTTGAGTGGCATCAGAGATAGTAGGGTTGAAATTGAGGCCCAGGCCTCTAGTCAGGCCCAGCCTTGGGGTGGCATACATCAGGGATTATCAACCTTTTGGCCCTCAGGGACCACTAAATTCATACTTTTAAATCCTGCGGACCACTAATATGATCTGCCTAATGACTGGCTGGGTGAATGTGGTTAGGTGGTTATGTGACGACCCTTAACTCTCCCAATTGCCTCCTTTAAACTCCATCCCCAGGTGTGCCTTGTGAAGGGAATCTGGGCCCTTTCCTTCCTCGTAAGCCACACAACCCTTGTTGCTCTCTTCTGCCTACTTCCCTGCGCTCCCTAGGATAAGGAGGGGGTGGGCCTTGGTCTTCAGCTGAACCCCTCTCCCCCCTTGTTCTGTCTCTCCCCTGCTCTGCCCAGCCTGACTTTGCCCTTCCCCAGTTTCCTCCACAGCCAATGGAGCCACTCTTCTGCTGTCTCAGCTGTTCGTCTTCCATCTCAGTCAGACTCCAATGGGGCATGACACTTGGTTGGGTTGTTTACTGATGGCAGCTTCTTGATTGGGGCATTGCTTCCTTGATTGTTGGTCTGAAGTTAACCTTGGAGTTAATCTATGCTGATCTGAGTGCTGATTGGTGATGGAGAGATGCTTGGGTCTTTTTGTTCTTTTTTGGGCTGGGTGATAAGTCTCTTTTGCATATTCTACATACGTTGCTAATGTCTATTGGGGGTTGATTTGCCAGAATACTGGGCTTCTAGAAATTCCCTAGCATTTTTGGACTTGGCCTGGTCTAGGATTGTCACATTTTCCCAATTGAAACTATGGTTAAAGCTGTCTATATGTTGTGAAATTAAAAGAACTTTCATCATGCATATTAATGTTGATTTGAACATGGCAACGTTCAGTTAATTCAGGTCAACTTCTGCAATTGGGTAGGAACTCGGAGACTTAAAAGTCTTCATATATCTGAACCACACAAATTGGAAAAAACTAAGCATACCCACAGGGGACGTGGTGGCTCAGTGGCTAAGACACTGAGCTTGTCAATCGGAAAGGTTGGCACTTCAGCCGTCCGAATCCCTAGTCCTGCGTAATGGAGTGAGCTCGTTATTTGTCCCCGCTTCTGCCAACCTAGCAGTTTGAAAGCACGTAAAAAATGCAAGTAGAAGGTGGTGGGAAGGTAACGGCGTTCTGTGTGCCTTCGGTGTCTAGTCATGCTGGCCACATGACCACGAAGACGGACAACGCTGGCTCTTTGGCTTTGAAATGGAGATGAGCACCACCTCCTAGAGATGGAAATGACTAGCACGTGTTGTGTGTTTACTTTTACCTTTAAACATACCCACACAGTTCATGTTGCAATAATAGTTCAAGATTAATTTTTATTTTCACATTATTTATTTTCCTTTTTAAACTGTACAAACCTCCTCAAACTAGTGGACAGCTGGACGGCCTACAGTTGTAGAATGGCTATAATGTCCCATTCCCCCTCTAACCCTCAAGTGGATTTAATCAACTCCAAAGAAAAGCTTCAATCCTCTCTTCTGTAGTTTCCTGGGGTTTTAAAACTATAGTCCAGGTTTTGGAGGGCAAAAAGTAACCCACTCTCAAACTGCCTCGAAAGAATAGATTGACCTCCACGTAGCTCACTCAGCCTACTGACATTTGACAAAATGCTTCAGATCTTCAAGGAACCGAATGTACTCTTTGTGCTCCAGGGCTGTGCTGAGGTTTACAAGCTCATCTGCAAATGTATTGTCCACCCCTCGGTCAGCCAGGAAATCCATCAGGTGGTCATACAGGGCCTAGGAAGATGATTGGATATGTGAGAAGACACAAGAAATGCACACACTGAAGAAGGACAGCCATGTCAGTCAGGCTGTCTACGGTGGGGAAAAACAGGTTCTCTCATAGCATTTTCCCCAACAAACGTATTTCATTATCATATTTTTTGGCTTATAAGATGCTCCAAAGTATAAGACACACCTAGCTTTTGGGGAAGAAAACAAGGGGAAAAATCTGCCTCCCAACAATTTGCCTCCTTGCAACAAACAGTAAACAGTACAGACAATATACACTGTTTGTAGTGATACATTTTAGACTATACTTGTACATATGCTGTTAAAATTGATGTGGCTTTCTGGAAGTATAGTTATTCTCTGCTATTTAAAAGAAGATACAATAGCACTGGGCCTCTTCAGATCAAGCATTTATTTGAAAAAGCTTCTTCATTTTGTTAAGCTGTCTAGAACAATAATAAAGCAGTGTTTAAAAAATAAGTCTAATAATTTGAACATTCTATAGGCATTTATAGTTATTGACTTACCTCCTTGAAGCAAACAGCCTGATTAGCACAAGAAAAAAAAATCTGCCTCTGCCTCCCAGCAATTTGCCTCATGCAGCAAACAGCAAGTTTCACTTTCAGTTTCAGCACAGGGCTCCCGATGATCAGCTGTTTCAGTCTGCAGGGATTGCCATAGCCCATTGCCGACTGCACAAGCCCCATTTTCCCCATTTGCTGCAAGGAAGTAAATTGCTGGGAGGCAGAGGCCAAAGAGTTGGGGCTGGTGAGTGGGTCTACATTCAGTGTATAAGATGCATCCAAATTTTCACCCTCTTTGATTGGGGGTGGGGTGGGGGTGCGTCTTGTACTCTGAAAAATATGGTACTTTACTTTATTAATTATCAAATGCTCAAGAAAACCTTTTAGTTACCAAAAAAAATGTTATCAGGCTATGCTACCAGACTATTTAAGAAATTGAGACATACTTCTGAATATTCTGCATTATGATGAGCCATGGTGGCGCAATGGTTAGAATGCAGTACTGCAGGCTAACTCACTGCTCACTCCAGTTCGATTCTGATGGGCTCAAGGTTGACTCAGCCTTCCATCCTTCTGAGGTCGGTAAAACAAGGATCCAGATTGGTGGGGGCAATGTGGTGACTCTGTAAACCGCTTAGATGTGGCTAAAAAATGGTATGCAAGTCTAAGTGCTAATAGTATTCTTTTAATAGATAAGGTGAAATTAGGTTTATGGTGAAATGAAGAATTGTCACCAGTTCAGTGTGGCTCCCTTTCGCCAACCTTCTTGGGTAAGGTTAGCAGCACTAAAGGATCCTTACAACCCTAGTACTATTCACATAATACCAACCAAGCCTTTAATTATACAATAATATTGGGTTTCCCCCCAAGTTTATAAAACATTTCACAGGAAGAGAAATGCCTATTTTCTCCATCTGTCCTAATTTGTGGGAACTCAAGATGGGAGGGTCATTTGTCTCAAGTAGGAATGTTCAATGATTGGATTCACACCAACTAAACTTTAAACCTGGGTTAAAAAAAAAAAACCTCTCCTTTGAGTTGAGCTTAACTCCTGACAACATCAAGATTGGTCCCTGCAGTTTTCTTAGCAGCAACTCAGTAATGTGAACCCAACTGCAATGTTCAATCCAGATGTTATACCCCAATTATATATTGGCTTTAGGCAACAACTTGGTTAGCACAACATTGGTTGGTTCCTCACAAGAAACTGACTCATAAACCATCCAATCTGTTTTAGTCTAGTCTCTCACATGATGCGATTCCAGCACCTCCTTCACTCACAATACCTGCAGTACACACTCTTACACTTTTGTCAACCTGGCAACCTCCAGATTTGTTGGAACGGCACCTTCTAGAAATCTCAAGGTAGCCCCATCGGGCTGGGTGGGAAAACTGCAATCTCAGCCTATCTGGAGGCTACAAAGTTGAAGAAAGTTATTTCCTATGAACAATCATTCCCATAAAAACGTACACAAGGTGTTACAAATTCTCTTACCCAGTCTAGAGAGTCAGTGTTGAGAGTATAGTTGTTGTCCTGCCAGTCTGAATCTCCACTAGGCTGGAAACTGACTTCTTGGATGGAAAACATATCACTTTCCCCTTCTCCGGTGTGGCTAATCTGTTGGGCAGAACAATTCAAATGGTATGGGTGAAAAACCAAGTCATTACCAAGCAACTCAGGCCAGGAAGGATATTATTTACTCTCTATAAATTTGCATAGGGACACGGTGACTCAATGGCTAAGATGCTGAGTTTGTCGATCAGAAAGGTCGGCAGTTTGGCGGTTCAAATCCCTAGCGCCACGTAACGGGGTGAGCTCCCATTACTTGTCCCAGCTTCTGCCAACTTAGCAGTTTGAAAGCACATAAAAATACAAGTAGAAAAATAGGAATCACCTTTGGTGGGAAAGTAACAGTGCTGGTGGCTCTTCAGCTTTGAAACGGAGGTGAGCACCACCCCCTAGAGTCGGGAACGACTAGCACATGTGTGAAGGGAACTTTTACCTTATAAATCTGCATAGAACACTTATAGTCTATACCAGGGGGGTCAAACTCAATTTCATTGAGGGCTGCTTCAGGGCTGTGGTTGACCTGGGAGGGGGGGAGCAGGGCGTGCATGGTCAACTGGGTGGACGTGGCCAGCATGACACCACTCCCCAAACTGCTGGCATGTTTTCTCTTCACATTGGGTAGACCGAGCTTGGGTATGGCCCCGCAGATCCAACCTCATGGGCCTCGACTTGACACCCCTGAGCTATACAATATGAAGACTTTTTTTAACTTATGTACATACTTAATTACTGTAACTGTAGCAGAGTGAATCTGCAAGGATCTACACAAGTCAATCTATGTTTCATTAGAAACATGTAACTTGGCATTATATGATCCAACTATTTCCTCCCATCCCATAACAGGCCTATTTTGCAGAGTCAAAAAAATACCTCTAGCTCAAGGTTGAACTGTGGAATTCTTGGGTGCTCTCTGGGCTTGATTGTTGGCTTACAGATGTTTCACTGCCCAACTAGGTAACATCATCAGTGCAACTCCCACACTCAGTAGCACTGATGATGTTACCTTGTCGGGTAATGAAACGTCTGCAAACCAACAGCCAAGCTCAGAAAACACTAACAACGCTCAACGGTCATTGGAGAAGAAGAAAAGAAGGGGTCCCACTTGTGGGTTTTCTAAAGGTACATCTGGATGGATGCTGTTGGAATCGACATCTGGATTAGATGGGTTTTTAGAGTGAATCCAGGCTGCCCATTAAATAACACATTGTATTTTATGAGCCCTGCAACAAAGTGGTTAGATCAGCATTGTAGTTCTCGGCGGGCCAGTATGGATGCCTCCTGCAGTAGGCCAGCTAAAATGGGGCGCAGGGGACGACGTGAGGCCCCCTGTGCTTCATTTTTGGCCTGGATGGCCTCCTGAAGCACTCTGCCAGCCAAAACAAACACGGCGGCCCTCGCACTGCCCCCACACGCCCCATTTTTGGCCTGGACGGCCTCCTGCAGCATCCTGTTGGCCAAAATAGTGCGGAGGGACTCGCCCCCTCCCCTCCCTGCATCCTATTCTGGCTGCCAGAGGCACCGCGGGCTGGTCCTTTGCTATTTTCAGACCGGCCCTCTAGGCCAGATTTAAGAACCCCGCTGGGTGCATCCTGCCTTGAGTTTGACACCCTGGGTTAGATGCAGAATTGCAGGCAAACTCTGCCCACAGCCTGGAGTTCGATCCTGACGGGGCTCAAGTTGACTCAGCTTTCCATCCTTCCAAGATCGGTAAAATGAGGACCCAGATTGTTGGGGGCAATATGCTGGTAAACTGCTCAGAGTGTGCTGTAAAGCTCTATGGAGAGGTAGATATAAGCAAGGGCTATTACTACTGCTATAATGCAAAGTTAGTTGGTGCACAGGAAGTTTCCTCAATCCAGCTTTACTCGCCATGCAGTGGAAGTGATGGGAGTTTTTAAAAAATCTGAAAGGGCGATCCCGTTTGCATAAGTAGAAAGACAAACGTATGCGTTCAGTACACCACTTCCGACCTTGCAAAACTGATATTCCATTCCCCAAAGCCTCCTCCTGTTGGAATAATGCCAGCAATAATGGAGAAAGCTTAGCTAAAGCATCTCCGTCATCACAGTCTACTGTTTCATGTTGATTTCCAACCCCGGACAAGAGGACTTCATTGAGAGTAAGGCAGAGGGATAAAATGAGCACGCTCACCTCATCCTCAGGGTAATGGCAATCCAGCACAAGAGTTTGCTTGGTATCATCTTTGCTTACTTCTACGACAAAGTTTGGGGTGGATGTCAGCTCAGGCTGTGGAAGGAAGACAACAACATAAACCGCAGAACCAACCACGCCAAGCAAATCGTATTTGATTGCAGCAACCCAGATGAAATTGATTAAACTGTCTCCCGTCTTTTTCTCCACAAGCTACCCAGACTTGATTCTCTCAAAGGCTTTGAAATCCTGCTGGAATTAAGATGCGCCGTGCAGAATTAGGATTTGTAATCAATCATTGCAGTGAAAGCAGACATTTTGTCTACCATTTCCAGATGCCTATTACAGCAAACCCCCCCCCCCCGGTCCATGGACCAGCACCAGTCCGCGGTATGTCAGAAACCAGGTCATGCAAACAAGCAAAGCTCCACCCGCGGGATACAGGCAGCACATGAAACCACGCCCCCTGCGCTCCGCAGAAGAACCTCTCTTCATGGAAACGGTCCATGGTGCCCAATAGGTTGGGGGCCACTCTATATCCAAAATACAGTGATCCCTCGTTTTTCGCGGCTTCATGTTTCACGGCTTCAGTGCTTCGCGGTTTTTTCAAAAATACAGAGAGAAAAAAATGCATCGGTAGGAGGCAAGCGCCCCCTAGTGCTTGCTTTAAACGATGTCCACCAACTCAAGTTTCCGGTGCGAATCCTACTTCGCGGTTTTTCAGTTTTCGCGGAAGGTTCCGGTCCCCATTAACCACGAAAAACGAGGGATCACTGTATGTCATCTGCATCAATGCCATTTGTGCAGTAAGAAATAATACAACATTACTGACTTCTCGAATCACTTATTGGGTTTTCTATCAGAATATTTCAGACTGGCAATATAGGGATCCTACCTTGGGCCTAGATATTCCACAACAGCTACATAATGATATACGTAAGCTAATGCAGAAGTATTAGGCTTAATTTTAGAGGTGGAACCTAAAAGGAAGAAGCAAGATCTTAAAGCATTCATTTATTATAGCCATGAATTCTTCATATCTAATGTTTAAATTATATTGAAAAATATGTTAGAAATTAACTTTTAAAGTTAATTAAGCTATGTTAGACATGTAGTCAAAGTTATATGCATGCAAACATGCACATTTCCTAGTCCAGGGGGTCTGCAAAGTTGGCTCTTTTAAGACTGGTGGACTTCAACTCCCAGAATCCCCCAGCCAGCCATGCTGGTTGGGGGATTCTGGGAGTTGAAGTCCACCAGTCTTAAAAGAGCCAAATTTGCAGACCCCTGTCCTAGTCTAAATAACATGAAGTTTCAGGTTACTTTAGATTGTCCCGAACAGTTAATTTGGAAAAAGTAGTTTAAACTGTATGAAAGCTGATGATTCTACTGAGCAGGTAGCTGGTATTTATTAACATTCTATGAGCATTTCATGTTCATTTTCAAATTCAGATCAATCGGAGTTGATTCCACTTTTAAAACAGGGTTTTTTATCTTTTAGTTTTTGGGCCTTATGAAAAGTTTTTGAAGAGCAATGGTCTTTCATAAATATGGTTAGTTTATTTCAGGCTACTTTATCCCTTGTAAGTTTTTATTATTGTTCATAGTTTTTTGCTATTAAATAAACATTCTTCCACTGGAAAAAAAAATAATACAAAAAGTGCATTGTGACTATGCATATAATACTGAAATAAACAGATGCAACATACAATTAAGTAATTATTGTCACAACGATAATGGACCACCTGTGTTGTACTGGGCATGTCCAGACATGAGGTTGGTCTATTTTCATGCTTTATACTGTAGAAACGAAATGAAGCTATGTTTCTTTATGGTCTATATATTGAAAAAAATATTAAAATTCTGAACTACAGATAGTCCTCAGCTTATGACCACAATTGAGCTCAATTTTTTGCTCTTAAGTGAGGCATTTGCTAAATGAGTTTTGCCCTGTTTTACGACTTTTCTTGCCACAGTTGTTAAGTGAATTACTGCAATGGATAAGTTAATAATCTGGTTGTTAAGTGAAACTGGCTTCCCCATGGACTTTGCTTGTGAGAAGTTGCTGCAAAAGGTTTTCGTGTGATCTTGGGACGCTGTAACAGTCATAAATGTGAGTCAGTTGGCCAAGCATCTGAATGTAAATCACATGGCCTGACCATGGGGATGTTGCAACAGTCGTAACTGTGAAAAACGGCCATAAGTCACATTTTTACAATACAATACAATACAATAGCAGAGTTGGAAGGGACCTTGGAGGTCATCTAGTCCAACTCCCTGCCTAGGCAGGAAGCCCTATACCATTTCAGATAAATGGTATAGGGTTTTCAGTGCCACTGTAACTTTGAATGGTCACTAAACAAACTGTTGTAAATCAAGGACTATCAGTAAGTCTATATTAAGATTACAGCTTTTTCAAGTTCTACATACAATTTTTTCCTATATGGATTGTATCATTACTACTGTGTGCCTTTTATTTACTGTATTTTTCAGAGTATAAGACGCACCAAGATTTTCAAGAGGCAAATTAAAAAAAATAGTTTTTGCAGATCTCCCAAAAATGGCCTGTTTTTTGTGAAAACGGCTGTGTTTGTTTGTCAAAATAAGGGCATGTGTAGCCTTTAGGAGGCTTATAGAGTGCTCCTGGGGGTTGGGGAGGGCAAAATCAAGCAAAAAAAGGCCTGTTTTTTGCTCTTTTTTGCCCTCCCCAGCAGCACTCTGGAAGCCTCCTAAAGGCTATTCACGGCCATTTTTCCAAAGGGGGCGGGGTTTCGAGAGGCCAAAAATGCTTTATTAAGTGTATGACGCACCCAGATTTTCACCCTCTTTCGGAGTCTTATACTCCCAAAAATACGGTAGTTCGTTGAATTCCATTTAAAATATGAAAACCAAATCATTTTTAAAAAAATCTGCAAAAATGGCAGCCCACAGAATCAAGATGTTATTCATCATGCTCATTGTTTTCTTTTAATAACATCTTATCTTGCAGCAGTTTCAAACGTATACTTTATAAGGAATATATGCAGAGAACTACTCTCCCTTCCGAGCAGCACAATGTAGTTCCTGCTAGCATTGCAATGAAGAGGACTTGGGATGAAGTTCAACAACTTCATTGAGCTATCAAGGTCACCTGCTTTTAGCTAGGATTCTTTCACAAGGAGACAGATGCTTCATTCATTGTCTACACCAGGGGTCTCCAACCTTTGCAACTTTAAGTCTGAAGGACTTCAGCTCCCAGACTTCTCCAGCCAGCTGGGAGCTGAAGTCCTTCAGACTTAAAGTTGCAAAGGTTGGAGACCCCTGGTCTACACTGCTGAGTCCTACCCTGCTCCCAAACAAAGGAATTTTTAAGGATTTTTTTTTACCTCAGCCTCGTCATCCTTCTGTCCTTCTGGAGATTCATCCATGTTTGGTGGAATGCTGTTATTAACATTGAAGGAGACAGTGATCCTAGGGAGCAACACAGCCACAATTAGCAAACCAGGATCAATGCAGGAGAGCAGCCTTGACTGTAACATGTGGCCTCCAATGCTTCTAGTTTCTCAAAAACTGTAATACACATCAGGGGTGAAATTCGACAGGTTCCAACAGGTTCTGGAGAACCGGTAGCGGAAGTTTTGCGTAGTTTGGAAAACCAGCAAATACTACTTCTGGTAGCAAATGCTAGTTCTGGCCCCCGAGTGGGTGGAAATGGAGATTTTGCAGTATCCTTCCCCGGCCACCCACACCAAGCCATGCCCACAGATCCGGTAGTAAAGAAATTTGAATTTCACCATTGATGCAAACACTGACCCAGCGAGATCAAACGAATTGCAAAAGCACAAACTGCATCAGTCTGCAGCCCTATGAACCACTCCTTAAAGTTTTAGTCACCATATTGCCAATGTTGTTAGGTAGTGATCAGATTTACTGATCTGCAGCAGTCTGATTCTAATTTATCAATTTTGCTATGTGTCTACAATATGCATGTCCCTACCTATTAATCTATAAGCCAATGTGATGTAGCTATCATTATTTACTAATCAAATAAATTATTCTTATAATCTATAATATGGATTATAGACTACTCTATAATCCATGTTCAGGTGCACATCATCAATGAATGACTTTGGGCCAATCACGGACTCTCAGCCTAATATAATTTCTGCCAAGGTTTGGCTGCCTCCAAACTTGCTGATTTTCCTATATTAAATGCGGTTTCTGTAGACCAGTGATGGCTAACCATTTCCGGACTGAGTGGCCAAAGTGTGCGTGCCCAAACCCCCCAAATGCAATTGCGCGCAGTCTCCTTGCGAACATCCCGCCCCAAGCGTATGCGCAGGGGCCCCTTGCATGCGCCCTGCCTCTTGCATGAGCGCGCGGCAAAGACCCAAACACCAGCTGGCCAGCGGGAGGCACGCACGCATGTGCGGCAGAGCTGAACTCGTGTGACGGCTTGCGTGCCATCAGAGAGGGCGCTGGTGCCACCTCTGGCACGTGGGCCATAGGTTTGCCATCACGGCTCTAGGCTATATAAGCAATGGATTTTCTCTTCCCCCCTCCACAACTTATGAAATCCAGAAAGCAGGTTTGGTAACCACCCAAGCTCAGTGGTGTATTAACCATTAAGCAGACTAAGCACATGCTTAGGGCAGCAGGCCCAAGAGGGCAGCACAAAGTTGAGAAAGAAAAAAAATAATAATAATGAAGATTTGTACTTCATGTGTACAATGAAGATGTAGCTTCTTGCCCCACTTACATTTCCCCAGCCACTTTCCGCGTGAGCTTGGCCTCAGTGCCATGAATGTCCAGCTCCCACCCTCCAGACATCTTCGGCAAGGATTTGTGTTTCTGGATCTTCTTCTCCTCTTTGATTTCATCATTTAGAAACTCGGTGAAAGCCTTGTCACCTGCAGATTGGAAAAAACAGCAGCTAGTTCACTGTATGCATCCAAAATGCACTTAACATAGCTGGCGTCCCAAAGGTGTTTTTTTTCCCCCAAGAGGCAATTGGACTTCCTGGTTTTCCTTTCTTCTCCATAGACAAAGTATCTAGTGCTACTTCCAACTCACGAATCCCACAATGACATTTCTATTATTAATTACTAAAACATTGTAAAGGTTTGATCACAGCAGATTCCCCACGCCAGAGAACCTTGGTGAATCCAGAAAAAGTTAAGTGGTTTTGAATCTGATCCTAATTTCTACTGTAGATAAAACTGACAGCAAAAAATGCTGAAAGGTGTCTAAGAAATGAAGCTTTTATTTTTACTATGGGTTTGGGCTCATCCATAATAGACAGAATAGAAAATAATAGTTTTCTATTCTCAGAAGGTGCCACAAAGAAGAGGGAGTCAAACTATTCTCCAAGGCACCTGGGGGCAGGACAAGAAGCAATGGGTGGAAACTAATCAAGGAGAGAAGCAACTTAGAATTAAGGAGAAATTTCCTGACAGTTAGAACAATTAACCTCTGGAACAGCTTGCCTCCAGAAGTTGTAAATGCCCCATGGAAGTCTTTAAGATGTTAGATAGCCATTTGTCTGAAATGGTATAAGGTTCCTGCCCACGCAGGTGGTTGGACTAGAAGATCTACAAGGTCCCTTCCAACTCTGCTATTGTACTGTATTGTATTGTATTGTATAGTTCAGCAAACCTAGGCACAAAAATCTTACCTAATCTATTCTAGGCTCAAGTACTCAAAAACATTGGGTTCACAAAATTTTACTATATAATTTGTTCTTTGGGACAAGATTCCTATGAATGCTATGAAAATAGGAATCTCAAATCTTTATCTATCCAACTTATAATATTTTCATTTTTTGAGCAATTGTCCACTATTCTACCACAATTATTTAGGCTGAGAGGCATCCAATTGTAGAGGATATTTTATTTTGGAAACTATAGAGATTTGCAAAAGGAGATTATAGAACTCCAAATGTTATTTTCAATCCTATTCTAAATATTGGTAATTTCTACTCTGGAATTCATCGTCTTCATGGCTAACCAATATTAGATTAAGCCACTGTGTTTTTACGATCTCCAAGATCCCTTCCAACTCTGTTACGATTACTTTTTCACAAGAGTTTTAAAATGATTAACCTTCCCCAACCAGTGTGCTCCAGAAATGTGCAGACTACATGTCCTAGAATTCCTGGAGGAGGGAAGAAATAGTGGGTCTAACAAATCTGAAGAGGACCAGACTGGGTGCCTAGAAGAAAATAAGATTTTGCTTGAATGGATGATCTTCAGTTTATGCTCCCCTCTCTCCAATTTGCAGCCCATTTCCCCTTAAAATTAAGGGGAAATTAACCTTATGATTCTTGACCAATGCATCTTGTCTTTTTATGTACACTGAGAGCTCATGCACCAAAGACAAATTCCTTGTGTGTGCAATCACACTTGGCCAATAAAGAATTGAATTATTCTATTCTATTCTCTATTCTGTTCTATAACAACCCACGCGAGCCGTTTAATTAGCCGGCTGGACAAGCTGACTCAAGATACGATTTTGCTGCAAGCACATGGCGTCCGTTAATGCCCGCACACACCTTGATGCGAAAAGGTGGCTAAGACACTGGGCTCGTGGATCAGAAAGGTTGGCAGTTCGAGTCCCTAGTACAGATCTCCTGCGTGAGCAGAGGGTTGGACTAGATGACCTCCAAAAGGCCCCCTTCCAACTCACATGTCCCTGTGAACATGCCTTGCGGGGTTGCGGATTTGCGCCTAGCGATCACCGGGCTATTTTATACAGCTTCCACGCGTCTTCTTCAACCGGTGGCCTTGATAGGCAAAGACCCATGGAAAGCCCCGACCTCCCCATGGACCTTTTCGAGCCTAAAACGCAGGAGTCCTAATTCGCATCGAGGTAGGAACGAGCCACGTGAAAGTCAACGAGGTTTAACCTTGGCGCACAAAGCATCCTAGAAACCTCCCCGGGTCCTTCTACACCCGTGATCCCGATTCTTTTCATCCTCGCCTCGATTCTCCACAGCTCCACCTTGCTGAGACTTTCGGAGAGCACCCCGGGGCGGCGGGATCCCCTCGCCACACCTCCGATCCTGGCGGGAAGCAATCCGTACCACCCCCACCCACCCCGACGGAATCCAAGGACTCCCCTCCAGACCCGCCGCGCCCACCCCAGGAGCCCGGTTGCTTCCTGAACGGGGAGGCCGGCCCGTCTCCCCTTTGGCTCACCTTCGGTATGGAGGCCGCCGCAATTGCAGGAGACGGAGGGGGAGCCCCGCAGAAGGCCGGGAAGGCCTTTCCCGGAGCCGCGGAGCACCCAGAGGGAGCGGGTGAAAGGCCGAGCGGCCACCGCAAGAGCGGCGGCCCCCGGTCGATGCGCGCCGCTGGTCCGCAAAGGCAAGAGCGGCAGGGAAGAGCGCGCGGCGGCGGCGGCGGCAGCGGAGCGCAAAGCCCGGGCGACAAGCATGGTTGAAGGCCGGAGAAAGACGGAGCGAGGCGAACTCACGTGGGGGAAGCCCGGAAGGAAGGAAGGGGGCGAGGGGGGGAAAGAAAGGAAACCGAGGTCGCTAAGCCAGACTCCGCCTGCTCCAGCGTCCCTCCTCCTCCTCCTCCTCCTTTTAAAGAAAACGCCCAAAGCGCTGCGTTTATTCTTTCTTTCTTGGCACTCGGGCTGCTCTTTGCAAGCGGCGCGCCCTGCACAGCTGGTTGGGGGTTTGGTTTTTTTTGAGAAGGCTTTGGGCTGGAAATGCTGGGCTGGAGGCCTGGATGTCGGTGGCGCGGATGCCTCGGGAAGCCCAGTTTGGAAAGGCGGGAGAGTAACAGACGTTCCCCTTGGTCTTTGGCCCAGTGGCTCCAGAAGTAGACCAGCCCTCTTTCCTGAGGGACTCTGCTTTGATCATGACCTTGGTGCATCGACGTGAATAGGGAAGAGATTAGGAATAGAATAGGAATAGAATGGAATGGAATAGGAATAAAAATAAAATAGAATAGGAAAGGGATGGGAGGGAGGGATTAGATAAGAATAGGAATGGAATAGAATAGAAATACAATGGGATAGAAATAGAATGGAATGGAATGGAATAGGAATAAAAATAAATTAGAATAGAATAGGAAATAGTATAGGAAAGGGATGGGATAAGAATAGGAATGGAATAGGAATAGAATAGAAAAGAATAGAATGGAATAAGAAAGGGATGGGATGGGATGGATTAGAACAGGGGTCTCAAACTCAATTTACCTGGGGGCCGCTGGAGGCAGAGGCTGGGTGAGGCTGGGCCGCATAAGGGATTCCACAGAGGTCCACTCCCCCTGCGGGCTGCACTAATATTATACTTTCATATCACGGTAGGGGCCACAAGATACCGTCCTGCGGGCCGCGATAATGAGACCTCTGTATTAGAATAGGAATGGAATAGAATAGGAATGGAATGGAATGGAATAGGAAAGGGATGGGATTAGAATAGGAATGGAATAGAATTGGAAAGGGGTGGGGTGGGATAAGAATAGGAATAGAAATAGAATAAGAATGGAATTGAATGGAAACAGAATAGAATAAAATAGCATAGAAAAGGGATGGGATAAGAATAGAAATAGAATAGGAATAGGATAGGATAGGAAAGATGGGATAGGACAGAAGTAGGAATGGAATGGAATAGAATACAATAAATAGGATAGGGATAGGAAAGAGAGAGGAGAAGAATTGGCTAAGTGTAATTGGATACGCAAGGAATTTGTCTCTGGTGCATAAGCTGTCAGTGTACATACAAACAATAAGCAATGGGTGATCTAGGTCAAGAGATACCAGGAGAAAGCAGGAGGAAAAATGAGATGAGAAAAGGTGAAAAATGAGAAGATGAGGAAGATGAGAAGGATAATAGCAATGCAGCCTACTACCATATATGGGTAAATATCTTTAGGCCTTATATACTACTGTGGGAATTTTAGGTGTTCAGCAGTGCTGAGGGGGGGGGGGAGGATATTTCATGTCTAGCTGTTTGGGCATTCAATGTCCCATAGTGACATCCGGACATCCGGAGGGAAGAAGTTGAAACAGGGATACTAAGCAGGGAAAAGAATGGGTGAAGCACCCGTGTCCTTGTGAGAGCTACGCTAGAGTATTGTGTTCCACCAGAAGGGTCAACCACGTCAGACAAGTCTTAACAGAAAAACCAGACTAAATATAACTACCAACCTATTTAGTATGGTGAGAAAATAGAAAAAGGTTATACTGGACTGGTTATTGCCCAGGTCACCAAGGACCATGTCAGACATCAGGGTTCCTGGACATCTCTTGACAAGGTGGAAGAACATAACTGGAAGAACAACCACAGATGAGAGGAAAATCTACTGTGTTTGAAAATCACACCATTACGGATTGCTTTTATAAATTGGAACCAATAAAGCGGAGCTACTTAAAGCAAACGTTTGAACATTGGCAAATAATTTATCTAGATTCAAGTATTAGAATAATAATTTGGGGTTCCATGAGCTGGGGTGATACAAGAACAAATCTATATAAATAAAACTGTAAAATAGTTTGTACGAATCCACTAATCTCAAAAACTACTGGACCGATTTACCTCAAATTTTAACACAATGTTCACAAGGACTTCCGATAATAGAATACGTACTCATTTTGTGCCTAGCACACGTGTGTCATGTGCAAGATACAAAAATGTAAAATGTACCTACTGATAATGTTTTCACCTCCCTGTAACTCCTCCCACTTGGCATTTCCAACAGTCATTTCCTCAAGAACACTGTACGGAGGCCTAAAAGGGCCAAGACAAGGCACAGAGGATAGCATACTCCCAGGTGGCCCATAGAGAGAGAGAGAGAGAGAGGAAGAAATACAGTTTAATAAAAGAGGGACTAGGGGAGACATGATAGCAGCCTTCCAATATCTCAGGGGTTGCCACAAAGAAGAGGAAGTCAAGCTATTCTCCCAAGGCACTAGAGGGCAGAACAAGAAGCAATAGGTGGAAACTAATCAAGGAGAGAAGCAACTTAGAACTGAGGAGGAATTTCCTGACAGAACAATCAGTGGAACAGAAGTTGCCTCCAGAAGTTGTGAATGCCCCAACACTGCAAGTCTTTAAGAGGATGGATAGCCATTTGTCTGAAATGGTTTAGGGCTTCCTGCCTGGGCAGGGGGTTAGACTAGATGACCTCCAAGGTCCCTTCCAACTCTGCTATTGTATTCTATTGTATTTATTATGGAGTTTATCCTCAGCTGAACAAGAGGTATTAGCAGATAAAACATGGGAGAGAAGAGGCACAAGCAGATAAAAGCAGATAAAAGCAGCTTCCTGCCTAGGCAGGGGGTTGGACTAGATGACCTCCAAGGTCCCTTCCAACTCTGCTATTGTATTATTATATTACAGTAGGTAGGTAGATAGGGGAATAGATAGAGAGGGGGAAATACAGTAGATAGATAGGTAGGTAGAGGGAGAAAGTAAGAAATACAGTAGGTAGGTAAGTAGAGAGATAGACAGAGAGGGAGAAATACCGTAGGTAGGTAGGTGTATAGATAGATTGGGAGAAATACAGTAGGTAGGTAGGTAGAGGAATAGAGAGGGAGAAATACAGTAGGTAGGTAGGTAGAGGAAGAGAGAGAGAGAGGAAGAAATACAGTAGGTAGGTAGGTAGGTAGGTAGGTAGGTAGGTAGGTAGAGGGATAGAGAGGGAGAAATACGGTAGGTAGGTAGGTAGAGGGATAGAGAGGGAGAAATACAGTAGGTAGGTAGGTAGAGGGATAGAGAGGGAGAAATACGGTAGATAGGTAAATAGAGGGAGAAAGGAAGAAATACAGTAGGTAGGTAGAGGGATAGATAGAGAGGGAGAAATACGGTAGGTAGGTAGGTTGGGGGTTATATGGTGGTGTGTATGTGTGCAGGTATAGATCTACACACAGATTGGTTGGTCATTTAACCAGACTAGGCCACAGCAACGCGTGGCCGGGTATAGCTAGTGTAAAATAAAATTCAGATATATGGTGAGAAAGGAGATTCATTTTATTCCCCCAAAGATATTTATTTTCGGGGGTCGCTACAGAGAAAATGGGGTCCAGAGAGAGTGGGTTTTATAGGGGGGCCAGTCCTTGATGTGAGCTCGGGGATGTGGTTTGTGTACGTGCAGGCTTTAATGTGCCCTTCCTGTGCAGATGAAAATGCTCCTGCCCTAGACTGATCCTGAGTGGCATGTGAAATCCAGAACAGCAAATCACTCTCAGATATGTAGATTCCATCTCTGGCATTGGAAAAAATGCAAATTGAGGTGTTTGTTCTTGAAACTGTCAGAGAATGTGCTTGTGTAGCCTCTTCTGAAAAACCACACAAAAAGTATGCGTACCTACTCTTGCATGATTTTTGGGAGGACCTACAAGTTGTGCAAGAACACAGCCCTGTGGCACAAATTCTGGAGAGTCTAGAGCAGGGGTCACCAACCCCCAGGCCATGGCCCACTACCGGGCTTTGGCCTGTTTGGAACCAGACATGCTTCTCTGGGGCTGCATCAACCGAGCGGCTTGTGGCAACGGAGACAGATTGAAAAGCCCAGGCGATGAGCAGGTTGACAACCAGAGAAAGATCCAGCAAAGAAAGGCAGGAAGGAATGAAGGAGATTTGGGGAGGAATGAGCAGAATTAAGGCCACACACCCCATCCCAGCCTCCTAGATCTCTCTTCTAAAAGTGTGCCAAAAGTCATGTCTATTTCAAGGGGCGCACCCTGGTCAGTTGGGTGTTTGCTGATTTTTTTTAAATTGATGTGAGATGGGTAGATAAGCAAATTAAATAAATACATAAACATTTCCCTGAGTACAAAACAGGATTTAGCAGTGTCCTGGGCTGACAGTACTTGTTTCCCCCCCCCCCCTCCAGTCTACCTCTGTTGAGTGAAGAGAGATACAGAAGTCTTATTCCTCCTTCCTATTTCATGTACTGTATTTTTCGGAGTATAAGACGCACCGGAGTATAAGACGCACCAAGGTTTTGAAGAGGCAAATTAACAAAAAGTTTTTGCACTCTGCAAACCTCCCAAAAATGGCCCTGTTTTTCCCCCCCCAAAAGGGCATGAATAGCCTTTAGGAGGCTTATAGAGTGCTCCTGGGGGTGGGAGTGAGGGCAAAACCAAGCAAAAAAACAGCCCGGTTTTTTTGTCAAAAAGAAGGACATGGATAGCCTTTAGGAGGCTTATAGAAGTGCTCCTGGGGGCTGGGTGTGTGTGTCAAAATTGAGCAAAAAAATGTGCGTCTAATACTCCGAAAAATACAATTAATTTCATTGGCCTTTGACGTACCTTACACCAGTGGTTTCCAAACTTTTTTTTTGGTGATGGAACCCTTCAGTCTAAAACTTAAGCTGCATAGGATATGTTCACACATCATGCCAAGTCAAAATAGTTTTGAAGTCATGGCTGGGTTCACATAAGTCATTTATACCTGACAATTCCACTGTGGCTGTGGGTCCACCTAACACTATTTTCTTGGTCCTCCCTGATTAACATCTAACTTTCAAGGGCTTCTTTGGTCCTTTTCCCTGGAGATCTCAGGGTCTTTGAACTGGGACCCACAGCCTGCAAAACTGCTGGTCTAATACAGAGTTGTGTCACTCTTGCTGTGAAGACGCACAGGTTTTTCATTTGGGGAGGTCCAAATCCAACATAATTTTTAGCACTAAGGAATCTACGTGGTAGAAACATCTGGTGAAACTACACTCCTGAGTAACCACAGATACTTCCAGTCTTATTTCACCCCCCTTTTTTTAAACATTAGGCACAGATAGATATCAATGTTGGAGCATGAATTGAACAAAAGAGAAATAAAAAAAAACATTTCCATCCTAAAAATAAATATTATTTAAAATTATTTTTTTCCTCACGTTACATAGTAATGGTAAGATGCAGTGCTGAGAAAGTCTGTGACAAGGCAGTTTTCAAAATGTATAGATTTACCAAGTTTTGTCCTAGAAACTTCTCAGTTTCTCTTTTCTTTATATGGCATGCTTTCTAAAGGAGTGAAGACCAAGGCGGACGACTTATATGGAAACCTCATAATACATTTGGAAGGGAAACAGAGGAGGGCTAATCACGAAGCATTTCAGAGATGCAAAATCTGCCTGTGGCCTCTACTATCTCTTCTAGGTAGGTATAGCATGTGGAACATACCCACTTAAGGTCCTATTCCAGAAGAGACTGTGAAAGAAATATTATGACGTCCAGCTCGCTTCTGCTGGTGGGAAGTCAGTCGGTATAGCAACATTCCTGTATATTCAGTTACCAAAGTCGCAATCCCAAGGTCCTATACGAAGCTAGTATTTTTTCTTATCCCCAATCTTAAGGTCCATTCTTGGCTGCTCTGAGCTTCCGTCGGAAGTATTCGGGGGCAGCATCATATAGCCAGTCAGCATCCACCACACACAGGTCCCTCATGTAGCATTTGCTGGTGTGCAGCAGTTCATTGTACGCAACGCAGGCTGGCTTGCAATGGAAAAGGACCGAAGAAGGGTGAATGGCCACTGGCTGATGGGTATCGGTCGTGGCATAGGTGCCATCTGGCTGTAGCTCTGCTGTATACATGAAGAGGCTATAGGCCAGGCAGCGGCGGATAGTCCCAGTGTCAGAGCGGGAAGACTCCAAGGGTATCGAAAGCTGGATTTCAAGGACAAAAACATAGCAATGAGAACAAATCCAGAATTCAAGGAGGATATGTAAATAAAAATGAAGTAAATCTGCAATTAAGTAATGAATATTGAATAATGAGAATAAGTAAACATTATGATTAATAGGCTTGGATGATCATGGTTACAAATGTAATGGTTCTATGATATTTACAATGCTTGATATTATTAAAAATATAAAACTGAATAGAGCGTTTCATTAAATAATGGAAAATGTTAATAAGGATATGTGAAGAATATGCTGAATAGATTTTGAGAATAATAGTGATTGTATGCATAAGGGTTATTATTTGTATTTAAAAGAAATTATACCCAGTCAGTACACTGCCATTGTGGATATGGAAATTTTATATATAACAAAGAAAATGGTCATAATAAACAAATTTTTTTTTTAAAAGAACAAATCCAGAATTGAAGCTTTGGGATGCACCATGAGGTCGGATAATGTTCTGACTTAGTGAATACATGAGGAATTTTCAAGGCATGCTAAGATTTCTCGCAAATATCCGCCTTAGTAGAAGTGGCAGTCAGCAAAAATGGACAAACTGACCAAAGTTCTCCAGGAAACCTACCCATCACTCTTGCCTTGGTTTTGTTTCTAAGCAATCACAACACTCATTCTCATTCTTTTCCAATTGTTTGTGGGGTCTATAGATCTCACAAGCTCCTGTTTTCCAATCCTGCTTCCCCTCCCCAAAAGTGGCTTGGATGAAAGAAGGGGTGACCCTCAAAAACAAGACGTTATTAGATTAGGAGGGCCATGAATTGAGATTGGATGGCATGCCTACTTATGTTATGATGGAAGTTAAAATGAATGCAGAGTTTAAGAATTATTTTGTTAGGAGTGCCATTCTTAAAATTTGGAATGAAGTAAAGCTCTCCTCTAAGATACTTGTGTGTGTGTGTATTTGTGTGTGTGTGTGTTAGGTTTTTGAGCTGATAAATAAATAAATAAATAAATAAATAAATAAATAAATAAATAAATAAATAAATAAATAAATAAATAAATAAATAAATAAATAAGGGAGACTAGATCTATTTTGAGCTTTTTAGCTCTCATTAGCTAGCCATACCCTTACTGGGATTTGAACCGGGGCTGTATTACATGTTAGGCAGATGTTTTAGCCACTAAGCCACCAGGTTCTCCTCCTGATCAGCTGAGACAGGGGAAATAAGTATATGCTTGTGTCACAACACCCTGGTAAGCCCCAATTAGGGAGGAAGCATACTGCTTTCCTTTTCTGCCTTTCGGCTCATCACCAGAGACCATCTAGACAGAAAGCTATTAGTTTCGTTGTGTCTTTTTTTACATGTGTGCTAGGTTTTTGAGCTGATAAATAAATAAATAAATAAGGGAGACTAGGATAGATCTTTATTTTATTTTTATAGATTATTTATTGTAAATTGTTCCACAACACCCTGTTAGGGCCCCAATTAAGGGAGGAAACATACTGCTTTCCTCTTCTGCCTTTCGGCTCATCACCAGAGAACATCTAGACAGAAACTAACACACACACACACACACACACACACACACACACACATGTTAGTTTTATGAGCTGATCAATAAATAAATCAGGGAGACTAGTATAAATTTGGAATAAAGTAAAGCTCTCCTCTAAGATACTTGTGTGTGTGTGTGTGTGTTTGTGTGTGTGTGTGTGTGTTAGGTTTTTGAGCTGATAAATAAATAAGGGAGACTAGATCTATTTTGAGCTTTTTAGCTCTCATCAGCTAGCCATACCCTTACTGGGATTCGAACCGGGGCTGTATTGCATATCAGGCAAGAGCCTTTAGCCATTTTTTTCATAAGAACCTAAGAATAGCCTTGCTGGAACAGGGCACAGCCCATCTGGTCCAGCATTCTGTCTCACACAGTGGCTCACCAGATAAGAAAATTTGTGGTTTTGAAGCTGTTACATTTTTTTGAAATTGTGTGCTAATGATGAACATCTTATATGTTAAAGTTTATAAAATGCCATTGAAATTGAATTTAGAAAAGGAATATATTAAACACTGTAAGATTCAGTGGGAAAAATTGTTCATAATATAATACTTAAGCAGTGTGAAAAAATGTGGATCAAAGCAGTGAAATTTTCACCTACCCACATTAGATAAATACTGCAGCACTAATAGGACCTTGATCCAATTAAAAACAATACATTTTGATGGACATCTGATTCAGCAGGAATCACTTTGAAACCTTCCGACATTTACCTTTATGCAAATATCCCTTAGTTGAGCTCTAACATCTGAGACCAGCATCATGTTTCGACTGTTCACAAAATTTTCCTTGCACCATTCCTAAAATAAGCAGAAAAGAAAGGATGACAAAGGAGAGATTATCAGGAACATCAAGAATCAAGTAGCAACTGCCTTCTCAAATCCCAATCCTCTATACATGAGACACTGAAAGTCTGAGTCTATTCATTCCCTATACTGGGTCCCCTGATTCAGATCCATCATTCCCTTTCAAGGCACAAATCAGCACTGGTCAAATAATCTTCCCCCCCTATCAACAAGCCAGGAATCCTACATTACCAACTAGTAATAAACTCCACAATCAACAGCAGTCAAGTATCAAGGACAAAACAAGACCCACATCAAAACTGACAGGAATAGAATTGTTAGGGGTAAAAAACACCCCTGTTGGAAAATAAATGCGGAATAGCGCAATATACCAGACAGCAAAGAGATACGTTGCTTTTAGCACACAATAACTATCAAACACTGATAGTAGAAAAAATAAATAGTCTTTACTTTTGCAGTAACTAAGATACTTCTTCCAAACAGTGATACTAACTCCTCCAACTATAAACAATCCTTCACCAAAACCACAGTTATCTTACAGTAATGCAAACAATGATACTCTTCTTCCGTATTCAGTTTCTCCTCAGTGGCAAACAGGAAAGCAAAAGGGAATGAACTGTGTTCCCAGCTGCCCTTTTATGATTGAGCTGGGAAGTACACCCAATCAGATTCAACATAGTCCTTAAAGTTACATATACTATTTAAGAATCCTGGCTTATATATATTGTCAACCCAACATCAGGATCATTGTCCTAACAAGAATAGAATAGAATATTCTTAAGAATAAGAAACAGGGACAGGGACAGGGACAGGGACAGAACCGAATGGAATAGGAATAGAACAAAACAAAACAGAACAGAATAGAATTATTTAATGGCCAAGTGTGATTGGACACACAAGGAATTTGTCTTTGGTGCATATGCTCTCAGTGTACATAAAAGAAACAATGCATTTGTCATGGATCATAAGGTACAACACATAATGATAGTCATAGGGTACAAATAAGCAATCAAATCATACTAGGAAATAATCAATATAAATCGTAAGGATACAAGCAACAAAGTTACAGTCATACAGTCATAAGTAGGAAGAGATGGGTGATAGGAATGATGAGAAGATTAATAGTATTAGTAATACAGACTTAGTAAATAGTTAGCCACTGTATATCAACAGACAGTAGACCCACTCCCTCCTAGCACTGAAGATTTTGCACACATAAGATATCTTGGACATCAGCTTCTGGTTATAAGGTAAGAAAACATTGGACATGCTAAAGATATGGCTTTACTTGTTTATTTCCAATATTTATATCCTACTCCAATTCTGAGAGATGCTGGGTAGTTAATCAGAGAATAAAACATAAATTATAAAACTATAATTAAGGTAAAGTAAAACTAAACTAAAATAATAAAATACCTTATAAGGCAACAAGAAACCACAAATGGCTGAACGCATGCTTGAACCATACAAGCAAGCTGAGGCCATCTGTACCAGGTGAGGAGAGAATATTTCAAATACTGGGGCTACCACTAAAAAGGCCTGCCACCTGGTTCACGCAATGAGGGGAGGAATATTTTACCATCTGGCACTGGCTCAAAAAGAACCATTTCAAATCTTACCCTATTGCCACTGATATTTTTGAAGGCCCGGTAAATATTGAGCAAAGTGATGTGATCCCCTTCGCTGGAGATGAATTTCTTTCGGACGGCCTGGACTTCATCCCGACGGGAAGGAGGATTGTAGAGGACACTATCCACAGAGAGCAGCGAGACAATGGTCAGGATCTCCTCCGTACAGTGGAACCTGGGAGACATCAGGATTGTCTGCCAAAAGACAACAAACACCACACTTGAGCATACCTCTGCTCAGTTTTGAAACTCTGAAGCTCAGCTAGGTGCTTCCACCTACAACATTTTGCTGTTCTTTTTAATTGTTGTGAGCTGTCCATATGTGTTGATTCCTTGAAGGTCAAAAGCACCACCCCATCATTAAAAATGCTTTATTATTACCTAAACCAGAGGTCTGCAAAGTCGGCTCTTTTAAGACTGGTGGAATTCAACTCCCAGAATTCTGGGAGTTGAAGTCCACCAGTCTTAAAAGAGCCGACTTTGCAGACCCCTGACCTAAACCAATCCAGGCAATTGGCTGGTTTTGAATAAACCAAAATAGGTAGGGATCCAGAGATCATTTGACAGGATGCTCAGTTACAAGTGTCCACGATTCAAAAAGTGGAATGTGTACGCAAGATACTTCAATGTATCAAAATCAATGTTCAAAAACACTTTAGCCACTACAGGATAGGATCCTCAACAGGTAGATTAAGCTGAAATGCATCTCTAAACCTCAGGGTTAATTGGGGATTTATGCCTATAATGCTAATATTATAATGTTTCATCATGCTGGTTTCTAATGACATTCACTGAATCAATTGCCAAAAGCATATATCAAAATAAGGATCAGAAGGGTAAAAAATATTCATTGTTTTTCTGAATTCTTCTCTCTGTTGAAGGGTGGGGAGGTCAATCCAATAAAGAAGCCAATAGACTTTCTATTACAGGAAATAACACATAATTTAGCCTCCCTCCAAACTTCTTGACTGAAGTTTATGTTTCAATCTGATACATAAATCTTGAAATGAGAGAAAGTCTCATTGGTTCCTCTACTGCAGTGTTGCCAAAACTTTTTGGCACTGAGTCCTGAAACGGGAGCGTGTGTGCTTGCGCATGCCAGAAACTGGAAGACCAGTCGCCCAATGCGCATGCACATGTGGGAAAGATGATATTCTGGCTTCTGGTGCATGCATGCGCACTGGCCAGGTGGTCTTTGCATGCACAGGAGTGCCAAAAACTGGAAGAGCAGATGGCCAGTACGTATGCTTGCACCAGAAACTGGAAGGTCATCTTTCTAGCGTGCGCATGCACACCTGGCGGCTGCTCTTCTGGTTTCCGGTGCTCCCATGGGCATGAAGAACCAGCTGGCCGGCGTGGTGAAACCTGGAAGAGCAACTGGCAATGGCTCACGTGCCCATACAGATAGCTCTGCGTGCCACTTTCAGCATGGGTGCCATAGGTTCACCATCACGGTTCTATTGGATTCTATTCAAGGTTACTCCCATAGGAATCTTGCACCTGGCTTAACTTGTCTCCTTCCAGTTTATTATGTTATTCGGGAACCATTATTTTTCTGTCTTTCTCCTCTCTCTTTCTATTCAGTATTATTCTTGGATTGGCAGAACAACATATTTCTATTCAATTTCAGAAGCAGAAAAGGATAGGCACAATTTTATATAAGCATAAAATAGGCAAGATGGCCCCAACTCTTTTAACCAACATAACCAAAAACATCACATATCTCTGCGCCTCAGCCCATTCAGAAATGGAGCCAAACAACACATAGTGAAAAGGAAAAGAGCTAAGTGTGAATTCAACTGTGTTTTGATGCATTTTCTGTGTTGTGCATTGGAAAAAACACCTTTAGGAGACCTATTCATTATACAAGCTAATGGATGAGCTCAAACACCATTCCTATCCCATCCCACCAACATGTTATAAAATGCAATAAAATAAACATATAGAAACATGTGATGTTCTCAAGAAATTCAAACTCAGAGAAATAGCAATAGCACTTAGACTTATATACCACAGTGCTTTTACAGCCTTCTCTAAGCGGTTTACAGAGTCAGCATTTTGCTCTGAACAATCTGGCTTCTCATTTTACCCACCTCGGAAGGATGGAAGGCTGAGTCAACCTAGAGCCTGGTGAGATTGAACTGCCAAATTGGAGGCAGTCGACAGTCAGCAGAAGTAGCCTGCAGTACTGAACTCTAACGACTGTGCCACTGCAGCTCATGGCTGAATCTATAAATATAAAAATGGCTGTGTGTGCGTGTGCGTGTGTGCGCGTGCGCGTGTGTGTGTTCCAACATAACTCTGGAATGCCTTGAGCAATTTCAACCAAACGTGGTACACAGATGACTTACTCTGTGGGGAAAAAATACTGTGGGGGTAAGACACACCTAACACCCTTTGGGGTATGTGTTCTGTTAAGATACAGCCTGTTGTGCCATAAAATGGATTCTACTGTACAGCGCAGTGGAGTTGCCATGGTAAAGGCTACATAGTACTCCACAAGGGGGCTCCCTCTGGTAAGTAGATTATCCAACATTAGAAATCACATTTGATCTGGATACTTCCCCCCTATAAATAACAACACCAGGTATTTAACTAGTTTTAAAATAAAACTCAAGAAAAGGGGCTGACGCGCTTTTTCAGAGAAACAGAAATAAAAGTTGACATGTTACTTTGGAAAATTTGGGCTCGAGAGGAAATGCAGCCATCTTTTTCCCCAATGGCGTGAGGATCAGCTGGTCTTCTTTCTTTTCCACCGCACCCAGGAGAGCCAGTTGCTCGATGGCAGCCTGCAGTGCCTCTGTCAAGGCAAACAAAGATGACATTCACACAACTTTCCTAAGCAACAAACCTCCAGAGCCCCAGCAAGAACTAAGACAGTGTCAACAACTGTTGTGAAGGATCAACACAATTCCTTAGCGCTTCTTTGTACAGGAAAACCATGGGATTTATCTGTTGTGCCTTGTGAACGTCTGTGACATTCCTTTAAGATAAGAGCTGATGTGTGAAAAAATGTTGGATTGAAATTGCTGAGAAACTCCACTCAGCCATAAAAATTGCTCAGTGTCTTTTGGGCCACTCTTTCTCTACCTAATCTGTCTCAAAGGTTATTACGAGAATAGCATGATGGGCAACCTCACGTATATTATCTTATGGAAAAGTGGAATATGAATGCAACAATGAAATAAATAACCTGGTACCTTGCATATGCGCTGGCCAGGTCAGCTAGGGATTGGGATTCAGGAGTGCAGTAGAAGCCACAATGATGTCATGGGTCATGGTGTCATTACAACAAAGTATGCAGTTTATCAGTAACTCAACAATATCATGACGCATTTGATATCACTTGCCACTCTTCAGTGGTGGGCTTGGGCTGGTACGGCCCGGTACAGCCAAAGCAGTAGTAGTTGGGAGGCACAGCCACCATACTTGTACGGTGGCTTGTTTGCCCCTCCCCGCTCATGTTCCTTACCTGTTTATAAGGCAACTGGGCCAATTGCACATGCACACACAGCGTGCATGCACACGTGTGCAACCTCCAATGCCTCTGACTAGCAGCTGGGTGTCGCAGGAGCAGTGGAGTGCACATGATTGCTCATCGCATGTCTGGCATGCACACAGTGCATGTCCGGCACATACATGAGTGGACCACGAGCAGCGTACAGGTAGCAAAGTTAAGAGCAACCCACCACTGCCACTCTTCCCTCAATAGTGGACACCTATGTATCTGGAGTCACAGAATCCATGTCACCCAAAGACTTTACATTTTTTCTGTTAACTTTAGCCACCTTGTATAAGGAAAATTTATACAAGATGTTCTATAGGTAGCACATTTCACCCACAAGATTAGCTAAAATTGACAAAAACTTATCGCCACGATGTTGGAGATGTAATGCTGTACTAGGGACCTTCTACCATTGTGGTGGAAATGCATGAAAGCTAGGGCTTTTTGGTGCCAGATAAGAAAGTATTTGGAAGATATGCTAAATCAAAGGATGGAGTTGAGGCCAGAATTATTTCTACTAGGGATCATAAAAGAAAAACATGGCAAGCATGGACTATGTTCAATGCTGCATATTTTAATGGCAGCAAGACTGGTTTTTCAACAAAAATGGAAAAATAAAGAGACTCCCTCGAAACAAGAAATAATAAATAAGATACTGATGTGTGCAGAGATGGACAAACTGACTCTAGAGCTCAAAGACAAGGGAGAGATGGAATATCACGAAATTTGAGACAAATGGTACCAATGGTTAGAAATGAGGGGAAAAGGGCAGGACAGAAAAACACAGACAAGTTAAGAATTGGAAAATATGGTATTAGGAATGTGTGATAGGTAGGAATTGGATATGTATTTGTATGATTAGTAATTATATAAAAGAAAGGATCGATGGACAGGTAATCTGGCTGACTACACATACCTATGTAATGGACATAAAATGTAATTGTTGTAAGATCTAATCACTATATGGAAACGTTTATGCCAGAAATGTCACACTATGTCCAATGTTTTTAATGTTTATGTAATAAAAAACTTTTTATAAAAATAACAAGGACTTTACACTTTTCCCAATATCTCCAGTTAAAAATGAGCAGTCTTAGAGAAATGGAATCCTTTCTCCAAATATTCAACATCCCCCCCCCCAAGTGTGTGTGTGTGTGTGTGTGTGTGTGTGTGTGTGTGTGTGTGTGAGAGAGAGAGAGAGAGAGAGAGAGAGAGAGAGAGAGAGAGAGAGAGAGAGAGAGAGAGAGAGAGAGGGAGAGAAACAGAGAGAGAGAGAAACAGACAGATACTGACTGACTGACTGACTGAAGTTCTTTGTAGGAATATATGGCCGTATCCACCTGTTATCTCACTCATTTATATCCTTAATCCCAAAGTGTGAAGGGAAGATTCCAGCCCCAAACGTTGCCTACCCTTAACTTAAAGGAGCCTATGCATATGGAAAGTCATAAACCTGAGATCCCAAAAGACTTCTAAAAATCATTCTGAGCTACATGGACAAATAAATTAGCTTATTATAGGCAGCTTCCATAGTTCTTCTGAATGATGAAAGAGTCTCCTATTTTCATTCAAGAAGTAGGGATGCTTAAAAATTTTCAACACATCTGCTCCTTAATTTGGATATCATATTTCTGATTGTTCAAAACAGTTTTCAAAAATATATTCTCCTGCTTTTTCAGATGCTCATATAATATAGAAATAATAAATCTAAAGCAGTGAGAGTTCCATGCTTTAGTCCACAGCCAACCTCTTTTATTTTGGCTCCACTTTTTAACAGCAGTGAGAGCCTTTGTCCAGCTGCAACATAGTTAAGGCTTACTTACCTGGGGATGGCTTTGAAACAAAGTCAAAGGTAAGGACATTTGGGATTCTCAGAGCCAACAGATGGAGCACCACACTGGCCAAGTTACACCTGCAGAAACAAAGAGAGTTTCAAACTTTTTGAACTCTACCAAATCAAGGCAAGACACAACTATATCAATAGAGAAAGAATTCAACTAGCTTGCAAAAAATGGCCACTACATCTTTCTTCAGCTTGAGTGCCCTCCAGATGTGTGGTTTTCAACATTCAGAATATCTTAGCCAGCATGGATGTTTTGGGGAATTCTGGGATTTGAGATTTGGTGGGCTCTCCAGGTTTAAAAGAATGCACTATGGTTTGCCTTCTACTTTCTCATCTCTCCAGAGAGAATATAACTCAAAATCAGAAAAAAGAATTGAGTGCTATAAAAGACACCACAGATTGGGGTTGTATGGGTTGTACCGTATTTTTCAGAATAGAAAACGCTCCGGAGTATAAGACGCATCTTAGTTTTTTGGGAGGAAAATAAGAAGAAGAAAAATTCTGTCTCTGCCTACCAGCATCCATGGTCTCTCACCAAATCCCATCACTTGAAATTGCATTATCATAAATTGCCAGTTCACATTATCAAAGGCCTTTTGTATGTCCAGAAATACTAGAATACTACGAAGCCCACTCAGAGAAGCAAATGGCATTGTTATTTCTGGACCAGCATCCATGGTATTCAGCTGACACATGGTAACAAGGTCAGTCAATAAATAAGCATAGCAACTAACTCAGCCAATGAGGGCTATTTAGACGCTGAAATTCGTTGTGTGAGGAAGGAGCCTGGCTTAGCTGAGAAGTGAAAGTGAAACTGCTTGTGTTTTGCTTGCATTTACTGCTACCTTGGAAAACCTGCTTTTGGTAATGTATTGTATATTATTATTATTATTATTATGAATCCTGCTGAATCAGTTACTGTGCTTTCTGAATGTGATTGCTGCTGCAAACTCTGACCAGCCAGGTCAGCTTCAGCACTTATTGCTGCCTGATTGAGCACAGCTGATTGGCGGGTGGATCGGACTGCCGGAATACCTCCGATCAGCTGTTCCAGGCTGCAGGGATGGCCACAGACCATTGCTGCCTCCATGCCTCATGTTTTTGGCCTCTGGTGATGGTGGGGGCTACATTTGGTGTTTAAGACGCATCCAAATTTTCACCCTCTTTTGGGGGGGGATGGACATGGGTGTGTCTTGTACTCTGAAAAATACAATAAATGGTCTTCTAGGATACCTAGGTTCTGAGTCATGCAGAAGAGCAAAGTTTAAAACCAGCAGAGGAATGACTGAATAACAAATAGCATCAAGGATAAAGACAAATCTTTTGAAGCTTCATTCTCATCAAAAAATCTAACTTGTTTCATTATCTGCAGCCCATGTCTATCCCAGATGAGCTTTTTCAAAAGGCAGTTGGATTTTGTTTTTCCTGGAAGATGTTTTGCTTCTCATCCAAGAAGCATCTTCAGTTCTGACTGAATGGTGGAGGATGCAAGGAATATAAATTCTCTATGGAGATTCTTAGTCACCACGACCTGGATGACTGAGACTCCCCATAGGCAGCCCATCCCTATGTATTGATATGGTGCCTATGGAGGGCTGCCATTCTGGAAGCTTGCAATGAGACTGTGAGGGCTGGAAGCTATCTTTTGCATTGGGCCTTCAGGCCTGCCACATTCAATGCTGTGGGAAAATGGGAGGAGGGATTGTATGGAGTATGGGAGATATATAATAATAATAATAATAATAATAATAATAATAATAATAATAATAATAATAATAATAATAATAATAATAATAATAATAATAATAATAATAATAATAATAATAATAATAATTTTTATTTGTATACCGCATCCTCTCCCCAGGGGGACTCGGAGCGGTGCACAGGGAAATTAAAATAACTATAAAAATACATAAATAGAATGAATAAAAACAGATTAAACTAGATTATCCCTGCGCTAAAATCCCCAAATATAAATTACCTAAAATCCCTTTCACCCTATTAGATGGTCAAAACAACATTCCTTTCTCAGAGAGTCAAGGACATCTTGCCCTGCACCTTGAGTGGTGTGACTGGGAGGCATCTCCAGTTAGGTCAGTGCCTGATTGGGCCATGTGATGGACATGTGGGTTCTGGGCAGGGACTTGGACTTTCATTTGGGTGGGGAAAACCTGGAAGCTTTCAGATTCAGGTTTTCCCAGATGTGCCAATCTGAACATCTCTAAGAAATGGAACTTTGAGGAACTTCAAGCCTCGGAGTCTTCTTTCGTTGGGGGTGTTACTTGGAACCCTGACAGAGACTTTCCCACATGATACTTCACCTTTGGATCTCTGGTACAGTCATCTTATCAAATTTCTCAAACTCATCTTCTGTGTAGAGGCGGTAACAACATCCACTATCTTCTCGACCAGCTCGACCAGCCCTTTGCCAGGCCTGGGCCTTTGAGATCCGCTGCACTGCCAGGACCTCCAGGCCACTTTCTAGGAAAGGCAAGAAAATCTTAAGTTTTTCTTTTTAGAAATGGAATTTCCCATTGGAGATTTGGAAATGATCCCACAGGACCTAACTATATCCAGAATAAGGAACATCATGCTCTTAAAGTGTTTTAGATTCTAAACCATGTAAGACTGAATAAATGCAGTCAACATTTATGGGCATCAAGAAGGCTCTAGGATGGATTAAGTCAGGGGTGTCCAAACTTGGAAACTTTAAGACTTGTGGACTTCAACTCCCAGAATTCCCCAGCCAGCCATGCCTCTGGGAGTTGAAGTACACAAGTCTTAAAGTTCCCAAGTTTGGACACCCCTGGACTAAGCCTACCTCAAAAACATTGATTTGTCCAGCTCAATACAGTCAATGGCAAAGAGAGGCTGCTTGTTATAGTCCAGATGTTGCTGAACTCATTTTTTTTTAAATAAAATTGTTTATAGGGCCACCCATTTTAAACCAACCTCTAGGCAGCTCACAACTCAAGGGTAAAATAAATACATACCAACAATCTATATATTTAAAAAAAGGGATGTGTGTGTGTGTGTGTGTGTGTGTGTGTGTGTGTGTGTGTGTGTATTCCAGCATAACTCTATAATGCCTCAAACAATTTCAATCAAACTTGGTACACAGATGACTTACTCTCTGGAGACAAATACTGTGGGGGTAAGACACCCCTAACACCGCTCAGGATGTGTGTTCTGTTAAGATACAGCCTGTTGTGCCTTAAATGGCTTCTATCGTACTGCCTTAAAATGAATTCTACTGTACAGCGCTGTGGAGTTGCCGTGGTAAGGGCTTCACAGTACTCCACAAGTGGGCTCCCTCTGATAAGGGGGAAAATCCAGATTGTTGCTGGCACTATGCAAATAAGGCTTCTACACTGTAAAGCCCAATGGGGTGGTAAAGAAGTCTAAATGCTATTGCTATTTCCTATAACTGTGTTGGCGAATAGATGGTGGGTACGCGAGCCGTCGCCCCAGCTCAACTTCATCATGCAGGCACATGCACCTCCGACTAGTCAACTGGTTTTCAGGTCTCTGCCACACATGCGCAGATGGCAGGATGCATGTGCAGGGGGGGGGCGCATGCAGAAAACACACGTGCATGTGCGGGTCACACATGGTGGGGTCATGGACACATGTGCAGGTGGGTGGGGTGAGTGGGGGGGTCACGTGTGTATGGGGGGCGAGGGACGCAAAGGGGTTTGCGCAGGTGGCGGGTTCCTACCAGTTCGGCTGAACTGGTAGTGGTTTGGTGGCCTGGGTCACTGGAACAGGCAGTGACCCAGGCCTGCCATGCACCCAAATTTTTTTGGCTAACCATTTTTATTGTACTGTGCATGCACATGCAGCGCGCATCAAGCACATGCACGCAAAACGCTGCACACCCACAAGCAAACCGGCAGTTGGCTGCCAGAACCCATCCCTGAGTCGAGTGTACATGTGCGGGGCTGAAGCACAATTGTGGGGGGGATTGTGCACGCATGCGCGGGGCGCACAGGTGTGTGTGTCACACATGCATTGAATTATGGTTGCATGCACACATTTTTCAGCACAAAGTGATAAAATGGGTAGCTATGACTGGCCTATAACCATGCCTGGGACCGCCACCCGAGCCACACACTCCTCAGAAATCTCTGTGCAAGGTCGAGCACTACATATACATACGGGGCGTATATTTCTTTGCTTTCACCATCCCTGTGTCCACAACATATTTTATGCCTGCAATGGTGATGGAGGTCTCTGCAATGTTGGTGGAAAGAATCACTTTGCGATAACCCTGGTAGAAAGAGAACATTTCTCAGTTGTTGTTTTTTAGCTTTTCTACAATGTTCATTAAATATTGGAAAGAATCAATAAGTCTCCCAGTTTTGCGTATAAGGTTGTAGCCACTCCAAAAGGCCATTTTCAGTTTTGAAGGCTCAAATATATAATACCCTTACTATAGGAAACTAATGACTTGATTTTAAATAATACTTTCTCCCGTAAGTACCTTACTCCACCCCACCCCAGATGTTACACAAGTGGCTACCAAAAAAGGGGCCTTAGATATGAGCATCACTTGTGGACATTTTTCCAGGGGTCTCTTTTCTAATGTCAAAACATATTTACTTTGCCTGGACATTTTCTAGTTAGAATATTTCTAAGTAAGGCATTCATAGTTTTCTGTGCTGCTTAAGGTATTTCATTGCTTTGTTTTATTGTTTTTAATGCTTTAAATCATATGGGTGATACAGGTCATCCTTGACAAACGATCACAATTGGGATCAGAATTTCTGTTGCGAATAAAACCAGATGTTAATTAAATCATGTCTGATTTTATGTGTTTTGACACACTTGTTAAGAAGCAAATCTATCTGCTTATTGGGGAGATTACAAATAGAATAAACAACTGCACTATAAAGAAATTTACTGATGTTAAGCCTTGTCAGAATGGTTTTGAAGGATCTTCAAAAAGGAGGAGAATTGGCCATGCACGTGTGGCCTTAGGATCATACATAGTGATCACCGTCACTAAATTATAATGTTATTGTTACAAAAAATGAAACGTCAAATATTGGGAAAGTAAACAATCTGTTTAGAATCAAGCTTGACACCCTCTGTCTAAATGAGCAGATATGGAAAAAGTTTGCTACTCTTTTTTCCTAGTACTGTATATTTTTTTCAAATTACATTTTTCAGCCCAAATTATACCTACCGCCCTTGGATTTTCTGAGATCTCTTTTCCAAGTACTAACTAGAGATGATCCTATTTAATTGTCTGGCAAATGCTAGGAGCTAAGTCAATGGAGCTAAGCATATGGATTATATATATATATAAATTGCCATGTGTGTGTGTGCCTGTGTTCCAGCATAACTCTGGAATGCCTCGAGCAATTTCAACCAAATACTGTGGGGGTAAGACACCCTTAACACCCCTGGGGTGTATGTTCTGTTAAGATACAGCCTGTTGTGCCTTAAAATGGCTTCTACTGTACAGTACAGTGGAGCTGCCATGGTAAAGGATTTACAGTATTCCACAAGAGGGCTCCCTCTGGTAAGGGGGGAAATCCAACATTAGAAAGTACGTTTGTCCAGACATTTCCCCCCTATAATTCCTGTGGACTTGCCCCGCGACTCGACTGAGGACCTAGTGGCCGCATGGTTAAGTGCGGCCATGGGGGCCTTGGACCGAGTCGCGCCCTTGCGGCCTCTCTTGCGGCGACGAACCACCTGGGCTCCTTGGTTTACCGAGGGGCTTAGGGGGATGAAGCGCCACAAGAGACGCCTAGAGAGCAGATGGAGATCTTCTCGCTCCGAAGCCGACCGAACACTAGTGAGAGACCATATTAGGACTTACTTAGTGGCGATAAGAGTGGCCAAACGTGAGTATTGTGCCACTCTTATTGCATCCGCAGATAACCGCCCTGCCGCCCTGTTTGGGGTGACCCGCTCCCTCCTTCAACAGAGGCCGCGGGAAGCCCCTTTACAGGGTCGAGCAGAGGAATTTGGGATTTATCTGCAGGAGAAAATCACTCGGATTCGGAACGAGTTACCCTCCATCGACAGTGGCCCAGTCGAGCGGGCCGAGGCTGTTCTTGTGACACCATCTTGGGAGGAGTTTGATTTTGTTACCACCGAGGATATGGACAAGTTGTCAAAGAGACTTAGGGCTACCACATGTTTATTGGACCCGTGTCCCTCCTGGCTTGTACTGGCATCCTGGGAGACGACACGAGGCTGGCTCCAGGGCATTGTCAACGCATCTTTGAGTGAGGGGTCCTTGCCTGCCGTCTTGAAAGAGGCGGTAGTAAGGCCCCTCCTCAAGAAGCCGTCCCTGGATCCAGCATTATTAGAGAACTATCGTCCCGTCTCCAACCTCCACTTTTTAGTGAAGGTTGTTGAGAGTGTGGTGGCTCAACAGTTTCCGCGACACTTGGAGGAAGTTGATTATCTAGACCCGCGCCAGTCCGGCTTCCGACCCGGGCACAGCACCGAGACGGCATTGGTCGCGTTGGTTGATGATCTCTGGAGGGCGCGGGATAGAGGATATTCCTCTATCCTAGTCCTATTAGACCTCTCAGCGGCTTTTGATACCATCGACCATGGTATCCTATTGCGCCGACTGGGGGGGTTGGGGTTGGGAGGCACCGTTCTGCGGTGGTTCTCATCCTACCTCTCTGGTCGGTCGCAATATGTGTTGACAGGGGGGCAGAGGTCGGCCTCGAGACCCCTCATATGTGGGGTTCCTCAGGGGTCGGTCCTCTCGCCCCTCCTATTCAACACATATATGAAGCCGCTGGGTGAGATCATCCGTGGTTTTGGGGTGGGATATCATCTGTACGCTGATGATACTCAGTTGTACTTATCCACCCCAGACCACCCCAACGATGCCGTCGAGGTTATGTCCCGGTGCTTGGAAGCCGTACGGATCTGGATGGGTGGTAACAAACTCAGGCTCAACCCGTCCAAGACTGAGTGGCTGTGGCTTCCGGCGCCTCGGTTCAGCCAGATTATTCCAACTCTGGCCATTGGGGGCGAAACACCGGCCCCCGTGGAGAGGGCGCGCAATTTGGGTGTCCTCCTGGATTCCCGGCTGTCTATGGAAGATCATGTGGCAGCCGTGGCCAGGGGGGCGTTTCATCAGGTTCGCCTGATGCGCCAATTGCGCCCCTTACTGGACCGGGGGGCCTTACGCACAGTCACTCAAGCACTCGTCACCTCTCGACTCGACTACTGTAATGCTCTCTACATGGGGCTTCCCTTGAGGTGCACCCGAAAGCTGCAGCTAGTCCAGAACGCAGCCGCGCGGGTGATTACGGGAGCGCCTAGACACTCCCACATAACACCTATCCTGCGCGAGCTGCACTGGCTTCCTGTGGTCTTTCGGGTGCGCTTCAAGGTTTTAACGACCATCTTTAAAGCGCTCCATGGCTCGGGGCCTAGTTATATGCGAGACCGCCTCCTGCCCCATACATCTCTTAGACCGATACGCTCCCACAGAGAGGGCCTCCTCAGGGTGCCGTCGGCTGGACAATGCCGACTAGCGACACCCAGGGGGAGAGCCTTCTCTGTGGCGGGCCCAGTCCTCTGGAACGACTTACCCCCTGAACTCCGCACCATCTCCGACCTCCGCCTCTTCCGCAAGTGTCTGAAGACACACCTATTTCACCTAGCCGGCCTAGCGTAACCTCCACACTGACCATTAGATAGTTTTTAAACTTGGGATTTTAATTTGGTTTTAGCGCAGGGTTTATTTATTAAAATAAGTATTTTAAATTTCATATATTTTATATTTTGTATGTATTTTAACATCCCTGTGCGCCGCCCTGGGTCCTAACAAGGAGAAGGGCGGGATATAAATTTAATAAAATTAAAAAATAAATAAATAAATAAATGCCTGCAACGCCCGGTTATCACATAGTATTTAAATAATTTGAAAGAATTTAATTTGAATCAAAATTAAATTAAAATCTAGTTGCTATTTTGGCTTGGCTTTTTGGCATGCAACCCTGGCATGACATACAAAGACTAAAGTTATGCATCCATTATCTATCTGTGAGCTCTCTATGCCAATAGTTCAAATGAACACTTCAGCAAATTTCATTTTTAAAGTCAGTGCTGCCCACAAAGAGACTAGAAGTCAAGCTCATGTTGAAGGCGAGTTTACAATTTCATTTCCCACCGCATGGCTCTGGTTCTTACCTTGGGCGCAACCTGGAAGACCCGGAGCTGCTGTGAATAAGGCAGAGAAGCATAAAGGGGCATGACCACCATCTGAGGGCAACCATCTGGGAGATGCTTTGCAATGTCCCGACAAGTTTTAGTCATTGCTTCAATCTCTTCCTGGCCTGTCAGAAACACCAGGATATCCTGAGAGTAAGGTGCTTCCTTTACAGGAGGAGAAAAAAAGATATCTACATTAATCTTACAGGTGAGGATCATAACTCAATGGCCCCAAAAGCAACCGATTTTTCGCTTCAGTTGAGGTTATGGGAATACCCTCACTTTTCTCATCTCCCTCCAGATCTCTTGATATGCTGGTACTTAAAAATCTTTGCATCTTGAGGCCTAACATTTCAGAGTTTGCATTACCATCTTGTAGGCCTGTTGGGGATTACTAGTCTGTATTCTAAGCATTGTTGTGGTGGCGCAATGGTTAGAATGCAGTACGGCAGGCTATTTCTGCTGACTGACAGCTGCCTGCAATTTGGCAGTTCGAATCTCACCAGGCTCAAGGTTGACACAACCTTCCATCCTTCCAAGGTGGGTAAAATGAGGACCCAGATTGTTGGGGGCAATAGGCCGACTCTGTAAACTATTAAAAAGGGCTGTAAAGCACTGTAAAGCAGTGCTATTGCTGTTGTTCCCCATAACCAAATCAATTACAGGGAGTCCTCAACTTATGACCACAATTGGGTTCTGAATTTCTGTTGCTGTTCTGTTGATAAGCAAGGCGGTTAAGTGAGCTGTGCACAATTTTCTGACAATTTTGCCACTATTGTTAAGCAAACTATTGTAATTATGAAGTGAATCACATGGTCATTAAATGAATCCAGTTTCACCCATTGCCTTTGCGTGTCGAAGACCTGTTGGGAAGGTCTCAAATCTTGATCACATGACCCCAAGATGCTGCAACTGTCTTTAAATACACGTAGGTTCTTTAAATACATGCAACTTGCCCAGCACTCAAATCTGATCATGAGGTTATGGTGACAATGTGATGGTCATACGTTTGAGAGTCATAAGTGTGAGGGTTATAATTCACTTTTGTCAATGACAAAACAGTCACTAAACAAATGGTTGTAAGTCAACTGTACTACAAGGAGCAGAGGCTTTATCACAGCTATTCCAATGCTTCGGAATGCCCAGCCTAGTGAAGTTTGGATCTGGTCTGCTTTCTCTATTTTCTGTTAACATAAGAAACACTAGGCTTATTTTTTAAAGCATCAGGCCAATTATTTTGGAATGCTACAATTAACCTTTATTAAAAGCCCAATTAATTAATTCCTTGGAAACTCAGGCTTCTACAACATTTACTAATAAACATAATTTGCTAGTAGTCTATACTTGTTTTACAAAGGAGAATTAGCACCTTCTTCTCCACGGCCAATATGAAAACACAAGCAGTAAAGCTCTTAGCAAATTATAGTAGTAATTTGATGTATTGCATGTTATTTTAAAGCAGGGGTGTCAACCTCACATCGTCAGCTTGTCATCATGTGATGTAACATGACTTTTTTTCTTTTTTGCTAAAACTGGGGTGGCCGTGGCCAGCCCGTGATGCATCCGGCCCAGACCGCGAGTTTGACACCCCTGTTTTAAAGGCTTTCTTCAAGGGACTGGCAAAAGAAAATTGTTATTTAGTAAAGTCACCTTGAAATTTGGAATAGTCAGTTAAAGTTTTCAGATTTAAAACCTTTGGGATTTGGAGAAGTGATAAAATAGCAACATTCTTAGTGCAGTAACACCTTGAATGACTGAGAGAAGCCCTAAGTGTTTATAGGAAGTAGTTAGACTAGGCTTCTGCAACTGGTTCTCTCTAAATATCTTGTACTACAACTCCCATTGCTCTTTAATCTCCTATTTAGGTGTGACAGGAATTACATTTAAATTCAAATTGTTTATAGTATCAGACATCTGCTTTCAATTTTATACAGTTTACTGGGTGATGCTAGGCCACTCTCTGTTTCCCAGTTTAATCTACCAAACGATTATTACAATGGCAATAAGTAGTAGAGAAAAAGAGGCAGCAATAAACTTTTGCACTATTCTGAGATCACAAAAAGAGCAGAATTAAAAGATATATATCATATAAATAAATAAATAAAACAGCAGTCGAGATAGAACCTTCCCAGAGTTGTACCTGATGGATCTGGAAGACTGTCACTAGAGCTGCTTGGAGGTAATCACTCTGAGATTGCTTTGCGTAGAAAATCTGGATGGGGTGCTGCCTGCCTTCCAAGTAGAGAACTGGTGCTCCATTGAAGTACTGGGAAAACAAGTCTACATCCATAGTAGCTGACATGACAATCACCTGAGAATTTCAGATATGGGAAAGTTAGAATAGAATAACAGAGTTGGAAGCGACTTTGGAGGTCTAGTCAAATCCCCCACTCAGGCAAGAAACCCTATATAATTTCAGACAAATGGTTGTCCGATCTCTTCTTAAAAACTTCCAGTGTTGGAGCATTCACAACTTCTGGAGGCAACTTCTGATCCACTGATTCATTGTACTAACTGTCAGGACATTTCTCCTCAGTTCTAAGTTGCTTCTCTCCTTGATTAGTTTCCACCCATTGCTTCTTGTTCTGCCCTCAGGTGCTTTGGAGAATAGCTTGACTCCCTCTTCTTTGTGGCAACCCCTGAGATATTGAAACACTGCTATCATGTCTCCCCTAGGCCTTCTTTTCATTAAAGGTTTTGACGACCATCTTTAAAGCGCTCCATGGCTCGGGGCCTAGTTATATGCGAGACCGCCTCCTGCCCCATACATCCCTTAGACCGATACGCTCCCACAGAGAGGGCCTTCTCAGGGTGCCGTCGGCCGGACAATGCCGACTGGCGACACCCAAGGGAAGAGCCTTCTCTGTGGCGGGCCCAGCCCTCTGGAATGACCTACCCCCTGAATTATGTACCATCACCGACCTCCGCCTCTTTCGCCAATGTCTAAAGACATATTTGTTCCAACAAGCCGGCCTAGCCTAACCTCCGGTGGGGACTTTTAGGAAGTTTTTTAAATTGGGTATTTTAAATTTGGTTTTAGTACAGGATAGGACTGTTTAATATTTATTTTAAATTATATATTTATCTTTGTATTGGTATGTTTTTAAATTTCCTGTACGCCGCCCTGGGTCCTCTGTGGAGAAGGGCGGGATATAAATTTAAATAAAATAAATAAATAAAATAAATAAAATTAGATAGTTCTCAGCCTCTAAGATGTCTGAATATCAGGGACAAGTCAAATACAGATAATCCATGACTTACCTGCAAAATGTTGGGTCATAACCAAGAACTGCTCTGGGCTAGTAGTAAGATTATAGTAAGCGGGTTTTGCATTTAGATGTGCTCAAATATACGCTGCAAATACAGGTACTCCTTGATGTATGATTACAATTGAGCCCAACATTTATGTTGCTAAATGAGACATTTGTTAAATAAATTTTCCCCCGTTTTACCTTTCTTGCTATAGCTATTAAGTGAATCACCGCATTTGTTACGTTATTGACACAGTTGTTAAGTGAATCTGGTTGGCTGGTTGGTTTCCCCATTGGTTTTGCTTGCCAAAAGATCGCAAACGTCCCTAGGATACTGCAACTACTGTCATAAATATGAACTAGTTGCCACAAACATCTGAATTTTGATCATGTGACCATGGAGAGGCTACAATTTTAAGTGTGAAAAACAGCCATAAGCCACTTTTTTCAGCATGGCTGGCTGGGGAATTCTGGGAGTTGAAGTCCACCAGTCTTAAAACAGCCAACTTTGCAGACCCCTGGGTTAGAACATCAGGCTTCAAGTCTCATTAGCCCTAGCAACCACTTAGTTCCCCTTCTGTGTTCAACACTCACTTTCAAGGGTAATTTCCCAAGCTCCTTCCGTTTCTTCTGGGCTGCTTTCACTACCCCAAAGAGCACATCAGTGTGGATTGTCCTCTCATGTGCTTCATCCAAAATGACCACACTGTACTTATGCATAAGAGGGTCGCCAATGGCTTCTCGAAGCAGCATCCCATCTGTCAGGAACTTGATTTTTGTCTCATCAGAAGTGAGATCTTCAAAGCGGACTGTGTAGCCAACCTAAGAAGAAAAGCCATTGGGATAAAAAAGAAGATTAGCCATGTGGCAATCATTTGGAGGCATCTTTAAACATTTAAAACAAGCATAACAGAGTAGTAAATAGCTACATATATATTGGCCCTTTGAGGTTGTTCATACAAGAAGCACTAGCCATGAAAATGAACACTACCTACCTTCATTGTAAGGTTATGGTAACAGAATCTTGCAAGTCTGAAAGTATCTCTCCCCTCCCTTACTTTTACTCTTTTAAAAACTAAGGAGGGTTCCCTCTGAGACCCTTTCCTCAACTCCACCCCTCCTTTGGGTCCAGATTGCACTTATCAGACCCTTGCAACCCTTTCTCCCATCTTCCAAGGTCATTCTCATTGTAATATACTATTGCAATATATTACAAATGTAAAATAAAGGGAGAAAAATGAGACAAGAGAGAGTGGTACGGTGGCCTAGAGCTGCTCTTGCCTCACAATCAGGAGGCTGTGAGTTCTAGCCTAGGTAGAGGCAGGTATTTTTCTTTGTGGGCACATTGAGATTATCTGCTGAATATAACTCCTCATTGGCAATAGGAAGGGCATCGGGCCAGTAAATACTGAGCTCCATTCGGTTGCCCACATTCTGCCCTGCAAGGGATTCTGGGGTCATTAAAAGACAATGAAGAGTGGGACAAGAGACAGCCTACCACCAAAAAAACCCAAATAAAGTAAGAATGTAGAAGAGCTGATTTCAAATCTTATTAAATAATCTTAAATAAATAATCAGAATGTTCTAGATATAAATAAAAACTTCTTATACTGTATTTGGTCCCAAGCAGTACTCTTATATCCCACTCCCCATCTCTGGTCCAAGAATGCAGCATTTTTAAACTGTCATACATTTGGGCAAATTTCATGTAACTTTCTTCAAATTAGCCTACCTGATGGAGCTAATCACAGAATTTATTCTTACAAAGTGTAATTTCTTTTCAATATTTTCTATTTAATTTATGAATAATGTAATGCAATTGAACGTTCAGTATTTCATTGCTTCTTAATGAGCAGCACATTCCATAAAGAAAGTATAATAATTCCCACTTCTCTCCTTTTTCAATCTTACTTTAATACTAATTGTTATGTATGTTAATTACAGTTAGCACTTACAATAGGTCTTAGACTTAGATACCGCTTCATTGTGCTTTACAGCACTTTCTAAGCGGTTTACAGAGTCAGCATATTGCCTCCAACCATCTGGCTCCTCATTTTACAGACCACAGAAGGATGGAAGGCAAAGTCAACCTTGAGAGGGTCAGGATCGAAGTCCTGGCATTGGGCAGACTTAGCCTGCAATACTTCATTCTAATCACTGCACCACAACCGCATCTACTTAATATCAACTAAGTAGCATTATTATTATGATTTGAAAATCTTAGTTTTAATCTTTATGTCTGGGAAAATTACTGCTAAAATGTATCATGATTGGCACACTAAACCAGGAGTTGGCTATTTGTAGCCTTCAGTCTATTTCAAAACTTCTCTGCAAAGCATCAAATCAAGATTCTAATAATATCACACCTTAGGATAGAGTCAAAGGTGTCAAACAATAGAAACAGAGAAAAGGAAGATCCAAAGAGAAAAAACAATCTACATACCAATTTTCCTAATTCATTTTTCTTCTCATCTGAAACGCGGGTAGCCAAGGATATAGCAGCTACACGACGAGGCTGGGTCACAGCAACTATTCCTTGGCGCCCAATTCCCCCCTCATAGAGATACTGTGGAATCTGGGTTGTCTTTCCAGAACCTGTTTCCCCTACAATTATTAAGCAAATAAATGTCATTTTGTTAAATACATCAGATATGGCATCTCCACTATTTATCCTAACAGGAAATAAAACAGAATTGTTTTCCGAATTCGTTTAATCAAACAGTGGTCTCAGTCAGATTGCTCCAAACTGGGCACCACTGTACACTAAAATTCTCAGCGATAATCATTTTGAATAGGGAATTATGGATTTTAAGTCCATCGATATGGAGGTTATTCATGTTGTGGATACTAGTAAATACGTTTACCGGAACATACTTCTAAGCAAATACTGTGGGACCGCAGTCTTATTTTACTTGCTGCTTTTCAAGCACATTCTAACACTGAGAGCCAGCCTGGTGTAGTGATGAAAGTGTTGAGCTAGAAACTAGGAGTCTGTGAATTTTAGACCTCCATTAGCATGAAAGCCAGTGGGTAACTTTGGGCCACTCTTGCTCCCTCTCTCCCAGCCAAACCCACTTCACAAGGTTGTGGGGAAAGTAGGTATCAGGAGTATTAGGTATGGTTGCCCCTTGAGTTACTTATATAAAGTAACAAAAGTGAAGGAAAATCTGATAAAAAATAAAATATATTTAAAAGCTGGGCTAAAGATATACTACCAGTTATTATTATTATTCTAATTTCCTTCCCCCATTAACAAAAACAGGTTCTGACAATTATCATAAGAGTAATACAAAATATCTGGAACATTCCAAATTGGAGAAAGTAGTTTTAGTTTATTTATAGGAGCTGTTCTTTCAGCACCAAAAAGAAATAAGCTAGATAAAATTTCCCAGTCTATGCGAACGTCTTGGTACTGTTTATTATAAAGGACATGGCCATTTATTATCTCCAGCAGTAAAATATGCATGCCAACTATTTATTTGCCACCATATTTTTAAAATCAACATATTTTAAATCTATGACTGATTACCCTTCTAAAAATTATTGGTCAGTGTGATATACAATACAATACAATAGCAGAGTTGGAAGGGACCTTGTAGGTCTTCTAGTCCAACCCCCTGCGTGGGCAGGAACCTTATACCATTTCAGACAAGTGGCTATCTAACATCTTTTTAAAGACTTCCAGGGTTGGGGCATTCACAACTTCTGGAGGCAAGCTGTTCCGGAGGTTAATTGTTCTGTCAGGAAATTTCTCCTTAGTTCTAAGTTGCTTCTCTCCTTGATTAGTTTCCACCCATTGCTTCTTGTCCTGCCCCCGGGTGCCTTGGAGAATAGTTTGACTCCCTCTTCTTTGTGGCACCCTCTGAGATATCGGAACACTGCTATCATGTCTCCCCTGGTCCTTCTCTTCATCAAACTAGACATACCCAGCTCCTGCAACCGTTCTTCATATGTTTTAGTCTCCAGTCCCCTAATCATCTTGGTTGCTCTTCTCTGCACTCTTTCCAGAGTCTCCACGTCTTTTCTACATCGTGGCGACCAAAACTGTATGCAGTATTCCAAGTGTGGCCTTACCAAGGCACTATACAGTGGCATTAACACTTCACGTGATCTAGATTCTATCCCTCTGTTTATGCAGCCTAGAACTGTGTTGGCTTTTTTGGCAGCTGCTGCACACTGCTGGCTCATATTTAAATGGTTGTCCACTAGGATTCCAAGATCCCTCTCACAGTTGCTACTATTGAGCAAGGTACCACCTATACTGTACCTGTGCATTTTGTTTTTCTTGCTTTGTTTTTCTTGTTTTTCTTCTATATATTACTGTTTGCTTTGATTTCTCTTTATTTTAGGACGACTTGGAAAATCCCCCTATTGATTGAGTTCCTACAACATACTAAACCCTAACCCTGGCTAAGAAAACACAGTTGCAGGGGTCCAGTAATATGCTACCTCCAAGATACCAAACCCCATTTTAGCATCATCTAAAGCTTGCATGAACTTTAGACTGTGTTTACTGTTACACTGTAATTCATGACTTATTTTCACCTACTCAAACATTCTTTTCAAAGCTTAGTTCAGGGCAATATATGCTAAACCACTGAGTAACCTCAGATTAGTTTCTTTCTGTCAGATAAATAATCTCATTTAACAACATCAATTTGCTAGATTTTGGATGAAATCTTCTTCAATAAATGAGGAAAATAAAATGTAAGATTTGCCTCCCCCCAACTTTAAAAACTGACTTGCATTTCAGATACTTGAGAATAATTGAAAAAAGGCTAATTAAACCCTATCCATCCAAAAAATAGGGGCTGTGATCAGCACCTGTAGGTAGCTTTTTGAGGAAATGTAGCAAAATCTAGATTTATGACCAAAGTTTCTGTTACTAAAGGAAACAGTTGTTAAATCAATTCCACCATATTTTACAACCTTTCTTGCCACAGTTGTTAAATGAATCACTGCAGTTTAGTTAGTAACATGGCTGTTAAGTGAAACCCATTGAGTCTACGAGTTAAAAGGTCACAAAAGATGATCCCAGAACACCGCAACTATCATAAATACAATTCAGTTGCCAAGCATCTGAATTTTGATCACACGACCCTGGGGATATTGCAAGGGTTGTAAGTGTGAAAAACTGGCACAGGTCACTTTTTTCCCAGTACCATTGTAAAACTTCAAAAGGTCACTAAACTGTCATAAGTCGAAGACTACCTGTATTCGGAACCCATAAGCTAACTTCTACCAAAAAAGCATGTCAACAGCTGTAGTGGGCTGGGTAAAGTAAAGGTTCCCCTCACACATATGTGCTACTCATTCCTAGGGGGTGATGCCACTCTAGGGGGTAGTGCTCATCTCCGTTTCAAAGCCAAAGAGCCAGCGCTGTCCGAAGACATCTCTGTGGTCATGTGGCCGGCATGACTAAACGCCGAAGGCGCATGGAACACTGTTAGCTTCCCACCAAAGGTGGTTCCCATTTTTTCTACTTGCATTTTTACATGCTTTTGAACTGCTAGGTTGGCAGAAGCTGAGACAAGTAATGGGAGCTTATGTGGCGCTAGGGATTCGAACCGCTGAACTTCCGATGACAAATTCAGCCTCTCAGCTACAGCTTCACAATTCCTATCCCTAGTTTGGGACAAGAGAGAGCGGCAGTTCAAAGCGCAGCTTTAAAACCACACTGGGAGCCGTCTCAAACTCCGACCCTCCAGCACTGCAGAGAAAGGGGCGGGTAACAACAGGAGGATCCCCAGCAAAAGTCTCAGTGCAAAAAAAAGTATTCAAGAATAAAAAGCAGGGAGCGTCCGCGGGTCTTTTTCAGTGGCCAAAAGGGAGCCTTGCATCTACTCGGGCGGAAGGTACAGAGAAGCAGCATTCTCACGTTCTGCTTTTCTTCCCTTCAGGGGGAAAAATTCCCCTAGAAAAGGAAATTGACAGCAAAGAGAGGCTATGGGAAAGCCCCGCCCTCCGCCCAGCAGCTGCGCAGAACGAACATAACGTCAGACTCCGCCCCTTTCCTGCAGTAAGCAGGGAGGCGCATCCCCGCTCACTTCCCCCTCCCCTTCGGGAAAGGGGAGACGCTTCTGCTGACTCCTCCCCCCCAAAGCAAGGCTGTTTGGAGAGGGTGGGGGAAGGGCATGATTCCCTCACCGATCAGGACCGCGCAGTCCAAAGTGCGGAGCTGCCCGAGCAGCGTCCCCCGCGCTTGGAAAATCGGCAGGCTCCGTCGCTGGCTGTCGAGCCCTATGGAAGAGGAGGACGACGACAAAGAGGAAGAGGACGAAGGATGGCGTTTCGTCCCCGGCGTCGTTAGTAACATCGCTCGGCGCGATCCAGAGGCGAGAGGCAGCGTGGTGGACGCCAGCTTCGGTTTCTTGAACGGGGGCAGCTCCCCGGTCCTCTGAGGCATCCTTGGCTCCAAGTGGTAGCGGCGGCGTCCTCGCCGGCGTCAGGTAACATGCTTCGCCGGGCCCCGCCCCTCAAGAGTTTGCCTCAGGAAAAAAAAAACCGCGGACTACGTTTCCCAGCGATCCTCGCGCCTGCCTCTTGCCAACGCCCGCTCGCTGAGGTCGCAGGAGGCTCTTGGAGATTGTAGTTCGCTCGCGCTTTCTCCGATCCAGGCATGCGCGCTGTCGCTCACCCAAGGTCTGAGCCTTCTGGGTCTGCAAGTTTCGCGGTTTTGTGAAATCGGGTGATGGGTTACACTTTGGAATGGGTCCTGCCCTCGTGTTTTCCTTGTTTCCTTCAGGTTCTTATCTCCGGGAATTCCAATTTCCACGAGGCAGGGATCGAGCTCTTTTCATAACCTTTTATTCTTCTTAAACCATGGTAGCTATTATACCGAGTCAAGAGATACACGATATTCAATTTTATGTAGGATTGCCGTGCAAGTAAATTGCAGTATGTGGACTTACGAGAAGGCTTACTTTTTCTTTCATTGCTGCCGGACTTTCTGGATTCATGGGAAAAGGCGCCATTATTTATAGCCGCCTAAACAGCATTTACTTCTAATTTGTCAGTTAACACTTAACTAGATTCTCAGTCATCTAGGTCAGGGGTCTCCAATCTTGGCAACTTTTGACTTGTGGACTTCAGCTCCCAGAATTCCTCAGCCAGCATGCACTGGCCGAAGAATTCTGGGAGTTGGAGTTCACAAGTCATAAAGTTGCCAAGGTTGGAGACACACAACCCACTAAGGTCATGGTTGTCCCAAAGATGCTTTTTCAAGAGGTAATTGGGCTTTGTTTTTTTCTTTTGTGGGCTGTCAGAGCTGAAGAAGCTTCTTGGATGAGAAGCAAAACGTCTTCAAAAGAAAAACCAAAGTCCAGTTGCCTCCTGAAAAAACACCTTTGGGTCTTAACTGGATTGCTTTTATGAGACACCAGAGCTCTCTTAGTTGCACTGCCAGGCAAGCCTGCATTTTTAATACTTTACCACAAAACATAGAAACTGAGCACTTTAGACTTAATTGGATCCATTTTTCCTACTGGAATCTCAATAATTAGTTGCAAAAGGTTGTTTGAGGAAAATATACACTATATTGCCAAAAAGTATTCACTCACCTGCCTTTACTCACATATGAACTTACAGTAAGTGACATCCTATTCCTAATCCATAGGGTTCAATATGATGTTGGTCCACTGCGCACTGTTCTTGAGCTAATCTGAAGGCCACATGAAGTTTGGAGGTCTGTAGCGATTGACTGCAGAATATTGACGACCTCTTTGCACTATGTGCCTCAGCATCCGCTGACCCCGCTCCGTCAGTTTACATGGCCTACCACTTCGTGGCTGAGTTGCTATTGTTCCCAAACACTTCCATTCTTATAATACAGCTGATAGTTGACTGGAATATTTAGGAGCAAGGAAATTTCACGATTGGGTTTGTTGCACAGGTGGTATCCTATCACAGTTCCACGCTGAGCTCCTGAAAGCGACCCATTCTTTCACAAATGTTTGTAACAACAGTCTGCATGCCTAGGTACTTGATTTTATACACCTGTGGCCATGGAAGTGATTGGAACACTTGATTATTTGGATGGGTGAGCAAATATTTTTGGCAATACAGTGTACATATAAAACTGCAAAACAAGATGGCTTGAACTTGCATGCCGCCAGGACCGTTTTTAAAATCATCACAGTATTCACATTTTTTAAAAATAGAGTACTTTTTAAATCACTACATAGCAGTAAGAAAAGTTTATCCATGGGATTTAGAAAGCTACAAAATCTCCACCTTTTACCCAACCAGTTTAGATTTTACTTTGCAGAACATAATACTATATTAAAGGTAATGTTTCACTCCCTCTGAGAGATGTGGGGGAAATAAGAGTTTGGGAAATGAGAATTTGCTGGTTGTATGAATTTTTGTGATTCTCGATTGTTTGAAGTATTTAGAGTAATTTGGACTGCTGAGGCCAATAAACATAATAAAATGTAGCATCCTTATCAATACTGGGTTTCACTGCCCCCAACATCAGAGTTTATCTTCCTTATATAACTCCATTAAGAGTTATCTAAAGTTTAATACAAGCATTTATCCTCTTGGACCATTTAAATGTAAAAGCCCAAACATTTTGACTCTACCCCATGTACCCATTAAACAGTTACTAACAATTTGTGCTGATCCAGACATTTCACACTCCTAATCTAAGTCTATGAGGAAGAAGAATGACTTTGAAACTGCCTTCAATCTACATCAAGTTCAGTTTTACTGTTCCAGTTTTTTTTAAATCAACATATGCACATGCATGCAAGAGTATGCTTGTTTGGTGTTGTGTTTTAAATGAGAACTTTTAAGTTTGGAAATGGGGAAAAGCCAGTGACAGCAATGCAGGTATCTGGACAGTACCAGCAACTGGGTGGCTTAAGTTATGAGGAAGGCTAACTGCTCATCAGAGAACATATAGAATGGTTAAAAGACTGCCTGTAGGCCAAGTGGCTTATCAGTCAGGCTTTTTTTTTAACATACCATACACATCAAAATTTGTTCTACCTTAAGTATGTCAAAGTTTAATAACTTCACACTCTTCAAACTCCTATACCGCAGCTCAACTCTGAACTCTCACTTTTTTTAACTGGCCAAAGCCTGGGGTACAAGAATCTTAAGATCTCACAAAATTTTATATTCTCGGAATTTCAGCTATCTTTTACTTGGTGGGATGCTAAGGCCACTGTGCAGCAATTTAAGTGTGAAACTCAAGGTAATTCACCCACACAACAGGCCACATAAAGCACTTTTTAGTCCTGAAGAGAACTGGTTTTTCATAAAACAGATATTTTGCACAAATTATAGCTTAGAACTTTCATTCTTCCAGTGCAATCTGTCATGAGATTTGTATGAAACAGTATGTTTCTTAGTTTCTTAGATGTTTCCTTTTCAAGTAGCAATAGAGGAAGACAAATCATGTTCCATAAAATACAAAAATAGTAAGATGCCAGTGGACTTGAAGATATAAAAGTCAAAACGTCTATAGTATCTACTATAATAGTGTCTACTTTGACTCTAATCCCAAACCTCACATGAGAAATCTGCTTTTAAGAGAATATATAACACTGTACGTAAGGAAGATGGATTGTACCTTATAGCTAACCAATTTTACAATTTACATATGAAACCTCACCAACCAGCTCGGTCCCTAGCCACCATTGGGGGTTACACTGCAAACATAACAGTAAACCAGTTTTGGTAAACACAAAGACTTCCACATAATTCAGCATATAAAATCTGCCCAAATCTTCTGAGGAAAAAAAAAGAGGCTCTTCAGTTGTAGTCTGCTTCAGAGGCACCGTTGCTATGGGCCAGCAGGTTAAGTAAGCTTGCCTGTTTAATTATCTAATGAAAAAGTAAAAGTAAAATAAACAGTTTTATTCATCTTCTGTAGTTGCCCAGTCCTGTATGAAATAAAATTGAAAAGGGCCTTACAAATATTTCTTTTTACACATGAACTGAAGAACACAAGAATGTGCATTTCCAGTTTTCCTTGGCTTGGGTCATTCATTTCTAAACAAATCAATGTAAAAGTCTCCAAGAGTGTTTGAAGTCAGTTCCTTGAAAAATGTCTTTTGATCAGATTTTTTTTTTCGTTTTTGAAAAACTGTTTTGCATATTCAGAGTTGTCAAAACTTCCTTTATGCACAAGAGAACGGAAACATTCTCCAGAGTGGTCTGCTTGCCTAGTCTCTCATCAAAGGTGTTTGCTGGATCTCAGCCTCCTAGGCGCTGACCTTCTCCCCATGCAAAACCTCCTGGCCTTTCTTCAGGTAATGGATTGTAATTGGGATCTTCTTCTGGAGTATCAAATATTAGTTTCCTGTTAAGTAAAATATATACATACACATTTAATGCTCAAATCAACAGAAGTAGAAAAGTGTACATATATTACTAACAAAAGCATCATGATTTCTGCCAACCTGTTCTTTTCTCTTTTGCCTCAAGGGTAATTGGAAAGAACAGGTGGCCAGAATTAGGAATGTGTGTATATATGGCTCCGGAAGAACCATTAATTACCACTGTTCTAAACTGCATGTATTTCTCAATTTGGTGTTTTTCAGTTTGTTAAAAAGATTTTTAAATGCTGTTTCTAAATTACTTTCTTGTGACTGTATTGCAGCTTTCCCCAATCTGATATTTTACAAACATACCAAATACAGCTTTTATCAAGCCCAAGCAGCAAATCAGGATAGGGTGGGTTTTGTTTTAGCTCTTGCTATTATTGAAATTTATCAAGTTAATTGGTTATCACAATGTTCTGGTTTTACAATTTCCTTTGTGTAGGATATAAACTGAATTCTAAACTGATTTAAAACCTATTAAGACTTTTCTAAGATAACATGGTTCAGTCTACCATGGTAAATGTCATCTGAGGCCAAAAAGTATCCACTTATTTCAACTACCTGCTCTGTAGGTAACCAGTGAGATGCTTTTATAAATCCCACAAACAGTACTTATAGACAAATATTCTCCACAATTATCTGACACTGTATATTGAGTGAGGCAAGCATTTAGTTCAGTATTATGCTAACTGACAGTGCTCTAATTTTAGATATTATTCCCAGCTCTCTCTATTCAAGATAGGGTTGAATTCAGGATATTCATCATGTGAAGCATGTGTTCTAATATTAATGTAGCCTTCCTCTGGGAATTCCATTTAATTATACACCTCTTAGGTATGATCAACTAAGCTCTGCTTGGAAAACAGTGAACAAATTTGTGAGATTAAGGTGGTAATTCAGGAATTCAATGTGGATTAAACTCTATCTCTGTCGATTTTCAATCTTTCTAGGTTTGGAATTCGCTTACTGAATGCAACTGTTTTGCATTAGTTTGGGTAGTTGATTCTGCCTCTTCCCTTCCATTCCCATCACAAAGGAAAACGTTTTTGATTGGGTGCGCCCAGATTTGGCTGTAAAATGGGCAACTCTGTAAATGATTTAAATAAATCATAATAATAGAAAGCACTTACAATATGTATGGTGTTTTTAGAAGCCTTCCTCCACCAGGCTGATTTGGAAAGACATCTTCCAAGAAGAAATATATGTGACCTACAGCAATGCCTAGAGATATTGGGGGGGGGGGGGGGGGGGGTGGTATTGAAACACAACATTATTACAAAAGTCTAAAAGCATCCAACTACCCAACATTAATCACTGCAGTTTTGAGAAAGTATTTTAAAAGCCTGTTTCATAAAAGACTACTTGAGGCTTGAAAAGATTGTTTCTTAGGAATTCTAAAGAAATTAGTTTTCTTTTCCAATTGTTTGAATATTTAAGTGGACAGCAAAACCTCCTCCTGTTGCTTTAGCATTTAAAACATTTAATCATTTTCACATCATCAGTTCATCTATTTTTTAGAAGAAGCACCTCAAGTTATATTTTGCAAGCTGTTTCTAACTTAAGATTTTCATATGTAGCATTGCTTTTCTTGGCCTCTTTTCTTCATATGTAAACTGTAAGACAACAAGCAGCACAGTAGTGCTTTTATGAATTCTGCATTTTACATTTGGCAAAGTATACACAATTCTCATTATTAAGCTAGGGAATAAATATGTATCCCCTCATAATGATTAAAAAAGGCTGCAATGAGGAATTATTTTCTTTTTATTATGTACCATTAAGGATGACTTTTAGCAATTACAGAATGACCTGGTCCTTCACATCTTCTAACAGTGTAATCATTGCTGCCTGGATTCCTCAATAACTATCAATGTATTGCACAATTGTAACCTTAAATGTTAGTGTGCACAAGCAGAAAAGCAAATAACAATTTTTAAGGGATGAGGCAGGTCAACAAGGTAAGGATTTTATTATAGCTCAGTTAATGACAATTTTTGATCATCTTACCTAGAAGATCTACTATAATGGAATTTCCCAATAAAAGTGAAAATCCCATGAGAACCCATGGAAGAAATGGCGCCTGAAAGATGAGAAGCCCAAAGAAATTCATGCGAACAAAAGGATTTCTGCGGCTCCAGACATATACTAGCATTATCGTAAATGCCTGCCCTAAAAAAACCAAATTGACAAACAAGCCAAAAAGCTGGTGGGAATAATGGTTAAAGAAAAAGTCATTGAAGTCTTATCAAAGAAATTAAAAATAAATAGTAAAAAATTGTAATCCTGCATACATATTCATTTTGGTAATTCAGTGTCTACATTAGGAATGAGGAAGAATAAAAAAGTAAATTAGATTTAAAGCCTAAAATGATATTCCAAATCTTAAAAAAAGGAAAAAAAGAACCTTCACAATGGAAAGGTTTACTGTTTAATTTACACACTGTAAAAAAAAAAATCCTTAGGACACGTTTCCTGAAGCAGATCTACTTCAACCTGTGGTACAGATTTGAAGCCAGATTGCAAACCCTATTTGCCTAATCATAATGAAACTTTTTAAACTGAGACTGGTGCAATGTCTCAACTGAGTGAAATTTTTGCAAAGTTGCAGCCACCTGAACTTGCTAATTCTCTAGGACAAAAAGATACATTCTAAGAGAGAAATACTATTAAGATACCTTTTCCACACTTACATTGCATAATCAAACACATGAGTACTGTAAGGAACAGCTTTAGTTTTTAGTCCTTGATTTATGATCACAACTGAGCTCAAAATTTGTTAAGTGACACAGTTAATTGAACTGTCCCATTTAACAAACTTTCTTGTCATGGTTGTTAAGTGAATCAATGTAGTTATTAAGTTAGTAACACAGTTATTAAGTGAATCTAATTTCCCCATTGACTTTGCTTGTTAGAAGGTTGGAAGAGATGATCCTGGGACACTGCAACTGTTATGAGTCAGTTACAAAGTATCTGAATTTTGATCATGTGGCCATACAGATGTTACAGCAGTTGTTTGAAAAATGGTCATTAGTCACTTTTTCCAGTGCCTTTGTAACTTCAAATGATTACTAAATAAACTGTTCTAAGTCAAGGACTACCGTATTTTTCGGCGTATAAGACACACAAGTATAAGACACACCAAGGTTTTGAAGAGGCAAAAAAAAAAAAAAAAAAGGTTTTGCACTCTGCAACCCCCACTCCAAAATGGCCCATTTTTCACGAAAACAGGCCTGTCCCCCCCCCCCCCAAAAGGGCATGAATAGCCATTAGGAGGCTTGTACAGTGTTCCCGGAAAGGGGGGGGAGAGAACGAGCATAAAACAGCCTGTTTTTCACGAACCTGGGCCTGGTTTTTTTGTCAAAAACGGGCATTAGGAAACATAGTGCTCCTGGGGACTAGGGGAGCAAAAGTGAGCAAAAAACGGCCCATTTTATGTTCATTTCTGCCCTCCCCAGCCCCAGGAGCACTCTGAAAGCCTCTTACAGGCTATGCACGGCCGTTTTGGTGAAGGGGCAGGATTTCAGGAGGCAAAGAAATGCTGTATTCAGTGTATAAGAGGCACCCAGATTTTCAGCCTCTTTTTTGAGGGGGAAAAAAAGGTGCATCTTTTACTCCAAAAAATACAGCAGCTGTATCTGAGAGTAAACTGGCAAAGTGCCTTCACCTGGAGACTGGTTGCCACTGAATGTACATAAACATACAGCCCTAGTTTGACTCAGCATAAGCCTAGGTTTCACTTCCTACTTCACAAAGAAATTATGCAAAGTGATCTGAGGCTGATCTTGTATTCTTAGCCTAATTATCGTCACTAGATGATTGTGAAGATAAAAATAGATACACCTGCAGGCTGAGCTGAGGAAAAGAAATAAAAGTTATTGCAGTAGGGCAGAATAGGACTTTGTTCTGAATGTCTGAAGTTTTTCACTACCAGTGTTTTTATCATGCAAGTAAATATGTATTCTGGAATTAAATAGTCTTTAGATTTCCTCTGCTCTCAGAAAGAAATTGTCTTGTTTAAAAGTATCAATATTCCAGTTTTGAAACTCTTTTATGAAGCAGTACGCTTGCGACTCTTTTCAAAAGTTAAAGCCCAAATCAAACCTAGGAAATGTTTTCTTTGAAAAAATGGGTATTTTTATAAATAATTTCCCCTGATCAGGCCTAGTAATGACATAATGGCACTGCATGAATCAAGGAGCTTCCCATCAACAAAAGAACTCAGAATTCTCTCACGAAGTGTTCATTTTTGGGAAAAATGCATGCCATTTGTTTAGCTGACTTCCTAGAAGATGTATTAATATTAAAGACATATCCCAAAAATAGATGGAGAGCAATTATAATCATTTTATCTTATCCCAGATCTTATATATAAAATCCAACCATGAAAGGATACAGTCATTAAGAGTCCACCAAAAAGGAACATAAATACAAAGTCTGCTGTCCGGCCACGAAATGATCCTTCCTCAAGCATTCGACAATAGCGATATCTGATCACCAGTTCAGGAAAATACTAGAAAATACTAGATGTAGACACATATCTTATTTCTACAAGAAAATGAAACTGTGTTCTGTGTTTTAACTTTAGATTCAGAGGTGGAAGAAGAAAAGGAAATGGATACACCTTTAGTTTAGCATTTAGAACTAAAATAATTCTAGGCTATTGTTAATTACACAAACATTTTATCAAATCTTTTGGGAAATAAAGTCAATACTGACATTAAAACTTCTATGCTGGTATAGACTTTCTGCTCATACAATCCAAAAATCTAATGTAGGCTTTTGTAACCAAGTTACAACCAGGGTAATCTGCCTCCTATCATTACAGATCTAATTTTGTATTGCTTGATTTGCTTCAAAAAAAAATCATATTTTTATAGTTGAGACTTTTACACTTGGAGATTACCAGTACAGATTTCACAGATTCAATACGAACAAATCACAATGATCATATTCTCAGTCGGATTATCGTTATTATAATTTTTTTATACTTGTGATTTGAGGAGTTATTTCTTCCATGGATTATTTTTAGCCACCTAGGTTTATTTAAAATGGGCAGCTATATACATTTTGTAAACAAATACATTATTTGACTCAGATATGTAAATCTATTCCTCCTACAAAGAAAATGGATCTGGAGAAATCAGCATCAATTAACATGTATTCGCCGCCCTGGGTCCGCTTGGAGAAGGGCGGAGTATAAATATAATAATAAATAAATGTATTCAAAATAAGTCCTTGTGTTCATCTTAAGTTTTGGTAATATATTCAGCAATGACATGTCTAGCATGCAGCAATCAAGCAACTAAAGGAATATTCTGGATTCAACATCTAATGCTTCAATGCTATTTTTATTTATTTGTATATCACTTTTATTTTTTACAAATAACTCAAGGCACTGAACACACCTAGTACTCCTCCCTATTCTCCCCACAACAACCACCCTGTGAGGTGGGTTGGGCTGAGTGTGTGTGACTGGCTGAAGGTCACCCTTCATGCCTAAAGAAGGATTTGAACTCAAATTCTCCAAGTGATTTTAATTTTAAAAGATTGTAAATTTGGTGAATAACACCACCAATTTCAGTACGTATTAACTGCTTCAGGAGAGTTACAATGAGGAAACACTTAACTATTTTTATATATTTGTTTTTATTTTGGCTGTACACCGCCCTAAGTCCTTCGAGAGTAGGGCGGTATAAAAAACCAATAAACTCTAAACTCTAAACTAAACTTTCTATCTGTAATAATGTATCTGGAACGGTGTTTGGAAGGGAGCATCTTGAAAGTGGCTAAGACCACAAAGTAGGTCTTTCCCCTCATATCCTCACTTCCAAACATAATCTAAGACTTATGAGGCCAAATTAATATTACCACAGAGGTTCCTTTGGACATCTTGACTCTAAACAAAACTTGATTTGTCCATAAACAAATTAGGAGCTAGCACTGCTGACATATGAAAGCAAATGGCAATTATTCTTGAAATACAGCAAAACATGTGGCTTATATTTTTTCAAAGAAGGAATCAGTTATAGCTAGAGTCATCCTCCTTAAATTACTTATTTGCTTCTAAAGTTGTTCCTAAACCACTTGGAATCCATGTAAATTATGGCAGTACATTAAATAACATTAATTGTAAAAGAAGATTTAGCCAACTTTCGGCTTGGGGTAACTGAATTGCTCTATTAGGGTTTTTAGGGGTCTAATTTTAGTTGGTCTGGGTTTTTAGCGCAGGGTTAAGTTTAATTCATTTTAAATTGTATTTATGCTTGTGTTTTTATATATGTATTTTTAAATCCCCTGTGCACCGCCTCGAGTCCCTTCGGGGAGAGAGAGCGGTCCATAAATTAAAATAATAATAATTATTATTATTATTATTATTATTGGGGTATGTCTAAAACGTCTTAACATATGCAAGCATAAATAAGCTTGCGTACAGAAGATAAGCAAAAGATACAAGAATATCATATTAAATAAAAAATTGAATCCAACTGGCCCAAAGAAAAGGTAGTTTGTAATCAGCCTCCATACCTGCAAGAGAGATGAGGAATGAGAAATTAATAAATCACATTTAAACAAACGCTTGTTTGAGGGAGTTGTGGTGATGCAGTGGTTAGATTGCAGTATTGCAGGCTAATCCTGCCCACTGCCATGAGTGCAATCCTGACTGGCTCACGGTTGACTCAGCCTTCCATCTTTCCCAGGTTGGTAAAATGAGGATCCAGATTGTTGGGGGCAATATGCTGATGTTGTAAACAGCTCAGAGAGTGCTGTTCCCAACCTGTCCAACTTGGCGGCTCAGCCTGATGTGTGTATGAGAGAGGTAGGCACACAAGTAGATAGATACATACATACATATTTACAGAACAATCATATTTGGCAGTAGAATCAACATATAACATTATCTATATAAATAAAAATGTAAAATAGTTTGTGCAAAGCCACTAATCTCAGAAAGTACTGCACCGATCGACACCAAATTTTCACACAATGTTCCCAAGGACTTCCAATGCAATCATACGTACATTTTGTGTGGCTGGCACAAGTGTGTCATGTGCAAGCAGCACAATCGTAAAAGGTATGCACTTCTCAGGTTTTCACCTCCCTGTAGCTCCTCCCATCCGGCTGCTTCTTATGATGCGTCATACACACAGCCCTCACATTTCCAACAGTCGTTTCCTCAGCAACCGAATAGGCTTCCAACGTTCCCACACTGCATGGAGGCCAAGGCCCAGAGGGTAGCACACTCCCAGGTGGCCCATTTTTGGTCCCAGGAGGCTATATGGAGGCTTACTAGGCCCAAAACTAGGTATGGGAGGTAGCAACCTCGCAGGTGGCCCATTTTTGGTCCCAGGAGGCTGTATGGACGCCTACTAGGCCCAAAATTAGGCATGGGGGGTAGCACACTCCCATGTGGCCCATTTTTGGTCCCAAGAGGCTGTATGGACGCCTACTAGGCCAAAACTAGGCATGGGGTGTAGCACACTCCCAGGTGGCCCATTTTAATCCCAGGAGGCTGCATGGTAGGTAGGTAGAGGGATAAAGATAGAGAGAGGGAAAAATACAGTAGGTAGGTAGGTAGAGTGATAAAGAGAGAGGGGGGGGAAATACAGTGGGTAGGTAAGTAGGTAGAGGGATAGAGAGAGAGACGGAGAAATACGGTAGGTAGGTAGGTAGGTAGGTAGAGGGGTAGGTAGAGAGGAAGACATACAGTCAGTAGGTAGGTTGGGGGTTATACGGTGGTTGTGTGTACGTGTTTGTGTGTGCAGGTATACATCTACACACAGATTGGTTGGCCATTTAACCAGACTGGGCCACAGCAACGCGTGGCCGGGTACAGCTAGTTTGGAATAATTCTTGTAGGTATTAGAGCAGGGGTGTCAAACTTGATTTCCTTGAGGGCCATATCAGGGTTGTGTTTGACCTTGGGGGTGGGGGTGACCAGCTCAATGTCACTCATATTGGGGGCGCCTGTGGTGTGGCCTGAGCGCTCTGCCAGTAAAAATGGGTTCCCAAGCTCTGTTTTTGCCTGTGACGGCCTCCTGCAACCCTCTGCCAGTGAAAATAGAGCTCAGGAGGGTTACCCATGGTTCTCACGAGCTCAGTTTTCAGCTGCGACAGCCTCCTGCAACCCTTTGCCAGCAAAAACGGAGCTCAGGAGAGCTGTTCGCAGCCTTGCAAACTCCGTTTTTGCTGGCAGAAGAATCGTGGGCCGGTTCTTTACTGTTTCTAGGGTGGCCCCACGAGCCAGATCTAAGCACCTTGTGAGCCAGATCTGGCCCCTGGGCTTTGAGTTTGACACCCCTGTGTTAGTGGGTTCCACCATAAATCTCAAGAATTGGTTCCACTTGTTAAAAATACCAGCAATTCTGATGTATGAAAACTGCATTATACTACTTGTCTTTATGAAAAACACAAAAAAGCACTTACTTGAAAGTTTTTAAATATCAATTCTGGGTTGAAGTACAGTTGAAAAGGTGTGATTAATTCTAATTGCTAAAAAAAAAATACAAAGGAAGTCACAGTTGTACAACATTGTGATTTATGAATCCACCATTAGGCAAGTTATATTATTGAATTTATGAAGTATCCTTAATGATCTAATGCAAACTGGTTCATAACCAATCTATCTTCATGAATAAATTGCTCATCTGATTCAATCCAATACCAATCAGGTAGAATCTGCTGAGGTTATTTTCCCACAAACATAAATCAAAATACCATTTTTCCCCTCCATAAAGATAAACCCTCTTAATCGGACCATTTGTTCTATTTCAGAATTCTAAACAAAACAACAATAGGAATACAATAGGAATAGCAAAGACCACTTTTTAAGATAATTTTTGAAAAAGCAAGATAAAACGCAATAAATATCTGTAGATAGAAACTTGATGTTACACTTGAGGCAAAAAGGAAGGCTACTGCTTATATGTTCTGCTTTTCATATATTTGTTTGGCCATTGAAGAAAACATGCTAGGAGTGTTTTTCTTATGTGCACACTATCCCAAAAGCTCATACACACATACTCACACGCACACACATTTTAGAACAATTCACAATATATACACACATATACACATACATACATATTTCATTTGTTTTGTTTTGTTTTGCATCATATTTTACACTGAGTTTATGTGTATAGCAGAAAAATGTCTGTAGTAATATTAGCAAATGATAGGATAGCTAGGTGATACTTTAGTTATGCAGCAGGCAAGTAGATTGGAAGGTGGTTTCTCAGGCTAGACTTACTATTCAGTGGAAAAATAAATATTTTGGTTATATATGGACTGGGTTCCAGATTCTATTTTACAGTTTTCTCTTAATCCTCTTCTCAGCCTGATTTAATTTTCACAGCCATATGGTAAAATCAGTCTGAGGGATCCTAACTCTTCATGGCCTGTTCTAATGTCGGGTCTCAGCAGATGGGTCCCCAGGAGTGGAAAGGTGGTTTACATTCAATGCCACAGATATACAATAACCCTTCTTGCAAACTTAAGCTGCACAAAGTTTCTATGCCGCCCAGAGCCACTTCGGATAGTGAGACGGGCGGCATATAAATCTAATTAATTATCGGAATCAAACGGGGGGAAAGTTCATCACGACCCAATCTAGAAATACAACAGATCTGCCCAATAGCCAAGGCAGAGATATGTCAATGGAGGAGGCTCTACGGATTCCCCTCGAACGGCTGCTTATTCTACCACCGAACGACCACGGGAGCCCAACCCTTCCCCCCACTCACCACAGCCGCGGTGGTGAGAACGCAGGCGGTAGTGTAGGCCCGTGTGACAGGAGGCACCTGCAGGTATTCCTGCCGGAAAGTCTGATACGCCATCTTGGCGCTGCCGCCTTAAAGCTCTGTCTCTGCTTACAGTAGCTCCTCGATGTCGGCCAATCATATCCCCAAAGCCATTGGCCGAATAGCCAATCTGCGCCATTTCCATGCTTCCTTTTTTTTCCCCCTTCAGCCAATCTGTGCCGTCCACCTCCCTCCCTCCGTCTACTTGTTGAACCCAATCAGAGCTGATTTGGTGTCGCCGGAGAATCCTGACGACGACCGGAAGTCTAGCCTGCGTGGCTCTAGTCTTCCCCAACTCTATGGTTAGTTGTGGAAAGGGGCGGGTGAAGAGGGGAAGCTGTTCGGAACTACGAGAGAGAACCAAAAAGAGGCGGGAAAAGCGAATTTCAATTCGGCGAAAAAATTTTCAGCGCGACTTGAATCCTTACCCGGGGACGGAGAGGTTCTGAGGTAAGTTGGGGCTCCAGATCTTAAAAAAACGTAGCCTTTTAAATTAAAGCATAAGACTTAATGCAAAAACCGGTAATAATAATGGAGCACAATGGACCAAAACGGGACTGGGCATTAAATTCGATACAAAAAACAAGAAAAAAACCGGCGAAGAACTTGGCCAGTTACCGTAAAACCTTAGATAACTTTTGGGTATTAAACGGATATCGGGAAAAGGAAGGTAAACTCTCATTCACAGGTGACAATATTCCCGAAGGAGGATTTCCCACCCCCCTTTAAAATGGGAAATGGCACTGGGAGGGCAGTTTTCAGTAGTTACATTTATTTGTGTGTTTGTGTGTATATATACACATACATACACACACACAAATAAATGTAATAATACTGTAATAATATGTATGTGCATACACACTCAACATTTTTTTTTGCTGATAAATAAATGAAGGGAAACTAGTATAGATCTTGTTGGAAGTTATCATCCAGTCCTCTCCTAGAAAAATGAAATATCCTAGCAAATATTGAAAAGGCAGAATATTATACTACTCTGAATGTGATAAGGGAAAAACATGTTTTAATTCTGCAGCTTCCTGCCTACTCCACCTTTTGTCAATGGGCCATTAAGATGCCAAGCCAGTCTATTCACATAACAAAAGACTCCTCCCCATCAGCTCCAGGGTAATGTGGCCTTACTGACCATATGGCATCTGAGAACTCAGCCTAGAGAGTTGCCCATGCATTGCCCCATGTGAGTCTGGCAACCAACCAGGAGTACCTGTCTTACACAGGAACAGGAAACAGATAGGTGGGGGCTGAACAGATTATAAAAAGCCCTGCAAGCCCCTCACTCAGCCCTTTTTTCTTCTGCCCCTTCTTCTTCAACCAACACCTGGGAGCATGTAATCACCTTTTTCCCCAGGACCTCAAGCCATGTGGTCCTGTCTACCATTAAACCATCTTTCTAAGCAGTCTCCATGTCTCCAGTGTCTTTTTCCCCACTTGGAGCAGAACCCAGAAGAAGATTTCTTCCAACAATCTATTTCAAGCTATTTAGCTCTCATCAACTAGCCATATCCTTGCTGGGATTTGAACTTGGGCTGTTTTCACATGTTAGGCAGTTATATTAACCTCTAAGCCACAAGCTCTTCTCCCTTATTTATTTATTATATATATCCAGGAGGTGGGTGTCTATGGCGTAAGTGTACACGCACCTTAGAAATAATAGATAAACGTAGGACTCCCTTACATTCTGTGAGGCAGGTTGGTCTGAAGGAAGAGAGACTGTCCTAAATTCAAATTCAGGCCTCCAGTTCAGGCCCAACATTGCCATTCTCTCTGTTTTTTGAGGCTTTAAATAAGATCAGGCTGCATACTGTCGTGGTTGACAGGAAAGCAGCAGCCCCATTGTTTGCTCGCCAACAGATGGCAGTGCTGGAACTTCTGACCTGTTTTTTTTAAGCATCTCTTTTTTCCGCTTCAGTTGGCGGGAAGTTGATGAGAGAGAGAGAGAGAAAAGGTGGGTGGCTATTGCTGGTGAAATGGAAGCCTGCACGGAGTACTCGGCCATACGCTTTAAGCAACGTGCCGTGATTGAGTTTTTGACTGCCAAAGGAGTCCCTCCAATTGAAATCCATCGCCGAATGCAGGCTATTTATGGGGATGACTGTATTGACGTGAGCACTGTACATCGATGGGTCCAAAAATGTAAAGATGGGGAATTGGGAAGAACCGACTTGTCTGATCAAGAATGAGATGACAACATCCAACAAGTAAGAGAGGATGATAAACAGAAGAACAATCGGCCATCACTTAACGGGACATGCGGTCTATCCTGGCATTTTATAGGATTGAGCGGGTCACATTATTGTCCTTCAGCACTGGAAGGTTTGTACAAGATAAATTTCTGGCTTGTTTATGGCAAACATGAATCTAAAATTGAGCAAAGTTCTGCTCATTCACCTTTGGTTTCCAAATGAAATAATCTGTTCATATTTTGGGCTGGAGGTTTGACATAGTTAAACAATTAGTCTATGGACATACTTATCAGTGTATTTGAAAATATTTGGAAACCTAACAGAAGTTCCTATTCAATTTTCTGTTAATTGTATAACATTCCTGTTTTTAAAACCCAGCCAAGCATATATATATATTTGGAAAGAAGTCATATTACATTTAACAGTAATTGCTCTGAGGTAAATATATAGCATTATTTATATTTTATAGCTGTTTATTTGGAAAGGAGAAACTGCTTCTGACAGTTCTGCTTTTGGAACTTATTGAACTTCAGTCATATTTGTCAAAAATTATTTTCCATATAATAATAATAATAATAATAATAATAATAATAATAATAATAATAATAATTTAATTTCTTGACCGCTCCTCTCCCCGTAGGGACTCGGAGCGGTGCACAGGGAAACTAAAACCATAAATATACAATCAAAGACATCTTAAAAACAAATTAAATAGTACCTGTGCTAAAATACCCAATCTAAGCTAAAATTCCCACTATACAGCTAAAACCCCATAGAAAGAGAGACTACCCCAGGCCGGCCAAGCAGAAAAAATATGTTTTTAATTTCAGACGGAAGGAGCGGAGGTCCGTGGTCGTTCTAATGTCGGGGGGAAGGTCGTTCCAGAGGGCTGGGCCCGCCACAGAGAGAGCCCTTCCCCTGGGCGTCGCCCGCTGACAAAGTCTAGTGGACGGCACCCGGAGAAGTCCCTCTCTGTGGGAGCGAATCGGCCGTGAGGAAGTATGGGGCAGGATCCGATCCCGCAAGTAGCTAGGTCCCGAGCCATGGACCTAGCTACTTGCGCTTTAAAGATGATAATTAGTACCTTGAAGCGCACCCGGAAGACGACAGGCAGCCAGTGCAGCTCGCGCAGGAGAGGTGTTACATGGGTAAACCTAGAGGTACCCAGAATTGCCCGCGCGGCTACGTTCTGGACCATCTGCAGTCTCCGGGTGCACCTCAAGGGAAGCCCCATGTAGAGAGAGTTACAATAGTCCAGTCGGGATGTCACGAGAGCATGAGTGACTGTGCGAAGGGCGTCCCGATCCAATAGGGGGCGCAACTGGCGAACCAGGCGAATAGATATATTTCTATTAGGAAATGTTACATTTATTTTTCACTACTTTCCAATTGTGTTGGAAGTATATTTTAGTTATGACTAATAAGCACAGTATGCTGATGTTAGTTTATTATAGCTTTCAACAGTTCTTAACAAAGATTTTATTATAGATCACTAAGATCTAATTGATTATTGTCCAAATGCTAACTTCTCTCATAAAAAATTCTTTGGCAAAAATATATCAGAGGTAATTTTTTACTATTGAAAACTACTGTATTGTTCAGAAAAAATATATCCAAATTCAATAAATAGAGCCCTTTAATTAGAATTCTGAGGCTCAGCAAGTTTGGCATTGGAATTTATTTAATTCAAAAAAGCAAGGTGTGCGAGTTCCTGCCTATATAAAATTCCATCATCCAACGTAACAGCCCAAAGCAATGTAGTTTCCTCAAAAAAGCGGGTTGCCTGAGTTCATTACATTTTGAATATTTGAATTATTTCAAAATAGCTAGTTTAAATGTCTGAAGCATTATCTAGTAATATAATACTGCTCAGTTACAAGCATGTTCTCCTGGAATAAATCAGTCAATTTAATAACCATTTCAATAATATGGAATTAGTATTCAGAATTTTATTTAGCTATCATGTTGCATAGGTTTTTTTATTTTATTTCAGAATCAAGTAATTCTGAATATAAAAAATGTTTATGCAGTGAGGCTGGGTGTCTACAGAATGATTGATTTTATTTGTATGGCCACTCATTGTATGGCCGCTTGCCCCTTTTCCTGTCCATAAGACAATGGTTTTTTTTCTCCCAAAATTCCCTCCTACATTTTTTTGCAAGTATCATTTCTTTATTTTCTTTTAAAGAAGTTACGTTTATGACCATGTGCCCAAATGCTTGGAATAGTTTGTCAGTTCTAATGGTGATCACGCACTGTGCTAAAGCATTTTATTTCAGCAAGTGGTATGAATCCAACTTTTCTGATATACTCCACATTTTACTATGGCTCGGTTAATGGGTAATGATATGTTTAGCCTATCACAGAGAAGAATTAGAGGGGACATGACAATGTCAAGTGGTTTTGTCAACTGATTTCAGAAAAGAGCCCCGCTCAACCACCGCAGATTTTGATGAAATTTTGTGTGAACATGCACACATATCCCCAATGAACATTGGTAAAGTGTTACGTTTGCCGATGCAACACTTGCAGAAATATAGTCATTTGTCTGGTTTCCACCTTCTGGAAACTCTGTTAAATCATTCTCATTAGAAAGAACATGTTTCAACCCCCCTAAAAATTAGGGTTGGTTTTTCATCACTGCTGTATAAAGCCCTAAAAATAGGGACAAAGTTGAGGATGTTGCTGTGGAGATATAGTTATTTGAAATCTGTGATGGTTGAGCAGGGACCCCCAGACCATTTGACATACTTAAAGGGACTGTCACAGAGAAGAGGGGATTGTCTTTTTGTCCACAGCATAAGATGTGACAAGAAGTAATGGGTTAGAGTTCCAACCTAGAAGTAAGGAAAACTTTTCTGACAGCGAGAGCAATTTATCAATAGAATAGCATGCCCCTTGGAATTGTGGGTGATCCATCGCTGGAGGTTTTCAAAAATAGACTGGGCAATCATTTGACCAGGATGGTCTTTGGCAGGGGACTGGATTAAAACAGGGTTCCCCAACCCCTGGTACATAGATCGGTACTGAGCTGCAGCATGCCAGAAGCTGGGCTGCGCAAACAAATGAAGCCCCCTCTAGTCCATGGAAAAGGCTCTCCATGTTCTTGGTGCCCAAAAGGTTGGGGGCTGCTGGACTGGAACACCTCAGGTCTTTTCCAGCCCTAAGATTCTTTGTATTTCTATGTACAGGTCTACTTATCTGTGAGAATGTCCTAGAAAAACAGGAGGAGGAGGAACAGCAGCAGACTAAGCAACAATGAGATAAGAGGCATCTTAGCCCACAGAAGTAATCATGTAGCAAAAGTCTCAGAAGGGACACTCCTTAGTTTCTTGGACCATAAAGGCAAGGGGGTGGGGGGAGATGTACTTTCAGATTTGCAAAATTCTGTTATGGTAATCTTACAATACTCATGTTGGTGCTTCTTGTCTTGACTACCTCAAAGGACTGACAACTTAGCACAATGTATGAACCCAGTTCAATTAACTTACTAAAGTCTGATTTTATTTTAATGTTTTTTCCAGGTATTTCTCAACATGTCAATAAATCCAATGACATATGAAGCCCAGTTTTTTAGTTTTACCCCTCAAACATTCATGTTGCGGATATATTTCGCTTTTCAAGAAAATCTTTCTCATATAATGTTGGTAGTGGAGAAAGTTATATTGAATAAACTAAAAGACATCTGTCCTAGTCTTACACCTACTTTAATCCGGAGGAGCTCAGAAAAATTCTTTGCTTTCATGAAGGAACGCTTCGACAATCTGTTCACTAAGGTGGAAGAACCTCTTTTAAGCACAGTTTTAAGCATCCCCAAGAACATTTGTCTTCCAGAAGATAAAGTCCAAGAGGAATTCCGCTACACTGCAAAACAGTTTCAAGAGCTGGAGAATGAAATCAGCCAGCTGGAAAGAGAACTTAAAGCTGAAATGTGTGCTGAACAAGCCTTACAAACAGAACTGGAAGAGCAAAAGATCGTCCAGGGGCATCTTGAAGGAATTCTACAATGGTTTGATGGTCTTGACAATATAGGCAGAAATGAAGGGACTGGAAACCTTAAAGAAAGCTTTGCTGCCTTGACAAAAACTGCTACTAAACTGCATAATATTGCGCAGGAGGTGGAGATTAAAATGAACAGATTGAGAAAGTGACTGTGTAGTAATAAACATTTCAATCCATTCTTTTTTTTCCTCTTTGGAAATATTTCCAAGAGGTTTGTGTAACAGTCACAATTTATTTGCATAATTTGCAAACAATAAGAAAAAGTCCTTGTGAGGAAGCATCTTTCCCCTGGAATGAAGTTTAAAGCTCATTTGATTAATCTCTTTTGCTTTCAGGAGTATGGCCATAGTTGTGGAAAGACTATCTGGCAAGTGGAAGTAAAGTCAAGCTAGGATCCCATTTTAAGCCCTTAATCATTGAAATTGCTAAAATGATTCTGCAGGTTCTGCTCAAAGCTTCATAAAGGGACCCATTTAATTCTGTGGCCTGACAGTACAATGGATTATAGCCTAAGAACATGAATCTTATAGTAGTTTAGTGTTTGAAAAGAAACAATAGGTAATTTTGCATCTGGATTTCAAGTAACAAAACATTACAATCAAAACTAACAGCTTTAGAGGTAGTTTATTTCTTAAATTATATCCTGCTTTTCCAATTAACAAAACTCAAGTTGATCAACAACGCAGAAAGTAAAAAACATCAGAATATTAATGAACAGTACCCACCTAGGTACTTATTGTCTCATAATCTTGTTATACACAAGATTAAACTTTTTCATCTGTTGGTAGAAGGATAAGAGAAAGGAACCACATTGGCTTTTGGTGCTTCCAAACTGATACTGGTAGTAATGGAACTGAACCAATATGTGCTTAAAACTAACTCTAGTGAAGAGCATGACTATGAATATTGAGCCAACCTTTTTTTTTACAAAGCCCAACAAAAAGAAATTACAATGATTTTAAGTGTAGCATATAACACTGATCAGAAGTGATATTAGCAGGAATTAATAGATTTGGTGTATTAGTGCAAATATGCAAATATGTTATACAAGGATACATTACACTAGTATGCAATGTGAATTAGACTTGAATTTGATCTTTTAAAGCTAGCAAGGGGGGAAAGTGCAAACGGAGGTACCCAATTTATATTACATATTTTGGTAGGAATACAGCATCAATGTCAGGCTATATTCAAGATAGAAGGAGCTACAAAAAGATCTTTTATCTGGATCAGATACTGCTTGGCTACCATAAGGTAATTTTAATTACTTGATTTCAAAGACCATTTCCTCCAAAATGTGGGAAATAGTAATGATGGTATATTCTTGTCCTCTATTCCAGCTTGTGTTTAAATAATAGTATTTTATATGCGTTTTTCTTATACTATCCAATCTCTTTGCTAAGGTGGCTCTCAAAATAAAAGCAACCTGCCTCAGTAAAGTACCAACTTACACATCAGGGACTTCCCTGAACCCAAATTCTGGGATTTTCTAAAATGGAAACTACTAACAGCTTTCCCATAGAGCTCCAGAAAACAAGCTTGTAACAGAAATCTGTATTTCCATTTTGAGTGGATCTTCATGCTATAGCTTACCAAGAAGCAGAATTCTTTGGGACAAAAGGAGGCCAGGCTAAAAACCCTTTTGTGGAATAAAGGATAGTGTCTCATCTAAAAAGACACTTTAGGGCAATCAGTTTTTCTAGTTATTGAGAGGGATCGTTCCCCCGCCCCTTTTAATCACAGCTCTGAATTTCACCAGCATATTTGGGCAGAAAGAGCAATTGCACACCCATACAATTTTATTGCCAGATGTTATTAAAAAGATGCTATGGTTTCTGCCAGATAACTCTCCTGTTATCTGGCCTCCTTTAAGCACAACTTTCACCAGTTGGAATCCAGCAGATATTCTTTGCAAAATAGGTGCTTCACACATTGCAATTCCTTTAATCCCCTGATGAAAGTACATGCGATTTGGATTGAAATTTCCAAGAATTTGTACACGAAAGTGCTGCATCCAGAAATGTCTGCTCCAAACCTATAATCCCCAGTTCTTATCATAAAAGGAGTTTATTCATCAGGACACATTAGGGGAAAAAAATAGCACAGATCCAGTTCAATTTAAAAAAAATAAAGGACTCTTGGTATTTATATACATTGTGAGTATTATATACATACACACCCTTCTAAAGGCGGGGGAGGCAGCATTGTCTTTCTGCAATACTGTAGGGCTATACAGATGGAATTAAAAAATTACTGTCCAGGAATCACAAGCCTAGAAGCAAAAGGAAATAAATGCAAGTTATTGTTTCTTAAATAAAGTCCTGATTCATTCACAAAGTGCTTGTGTGTATTTAAATATAGCTATGCCTCTTTCCCACTGAGCAACATTACATAACTTTTTAAACATATCTTCTAAGTTTGAAAAGCTACGGAACTTCCCCCTAGAACAGGAATGTCAAACTCAAGGCCTGGGGGCCAAATCTGGCCCACCAGGTGCTTAGACCTGGCCTGCGGGGCCACCCTGGAAACAGTACAGGACCGGCTCGCAGTGCCTCTGCCAGTGAAAATGGGGCTTGGGAGGGCTGCACATAGTCCCCACAAGCTCCATTTTTGCTGGCAGAGGGTTGCAGTAGGTCGTTGCAGCAGAAAACGGAACTTGGGACCCTGTTTTGCTGGCAGAGCACTTGGCCCACCACAGGCACCCATGACATGAGTGACATCAAGCTGACCATGCCCACCCCAGCCCCCCAAGGTCGTTACAACCCTCAATGAAATTGAGTTGGACACCCCTGCTCTAGAGGGTTTTTCTCCCTCTAATGGTTATGAGTAAGGAAAGCATTCTTTGTAGCCAAAAAGGTTTTTTTTAAAGTCTTTAAACAATAAAAAGATGACCAAAAGTGTAACCATGGCTGATTTCAGGTATTTTCTTGGGTGAACCAAGAAAGCTGCATGGATGCAGCCACAAATATATGAGCTTCGCTCAAGGACATCTTTGCTTTTCAAGAGGATGACATTAGCATTGGGTTCACAATATTGTGTATAAGAAACACATACTTCTGATTTTTGTGGTAAAAAATTCTTGGGGGGAAAATTATTGGAATGAATTGTCAGTGCAATATTCTCACGAAATTTAGATACTAGCAGTTCGTAAGGTTACCTGACAACTCATAAGAAGATTAGCTTCTCCTTCCATCATATTAGTTACAGTGAATTCAGGACAGTGCTGACAATTTTGGCCGTGTTCCATCAGGCATTCTTCCAAGAGCAACTGCAGCTTTTCCTCAGTCATCCCCTTAAAAGAGAAAAGTCAAATTTCTATGGATGAGTCCAGCTGTTGCTTGTCCAGTTGCCAATTAGCCCCAAACTCTCCTTTTCTTGTTATATACACATGTGGAGAGCATTGGTTTTAATTTGACGCCATCTTGCATTCATAACTTTCTAAGAACAGCTCTCGATCATGTTGAAGGTCGCGCTCTAATCATTTTGCTTTCTACTATGGCGAGCCAGATGCTTGGAAAGCACACAAGCAGGGCATGAAGACAGTGTCTTTCATTTTTTTTATTTTACAGGTAGCCCTCCAACCCCAACTGGGACTGGAATTCCCATTGCTAAGCAATGTATTTGTAAACTGCAACCACATTGCTTAGCAACAGCACTCGTTAAGTGAATTCCATTAGTCATTAGCCAAGGACCAATCCAGAGGTGGTATTCAGCAGGTTCTGACCAGTTTTGGAGAACTGTTAGTGGAAATTTTGAGTAGTTTGGAGAACCGGCAAATACCACCTCTGGCTGGCCCCACCCCCATCTATTCTCTGCCTCCTGAATCTGACCTGATCGGGAGGGAATGAATATTTTACAGCAGGGATGTCCAAACTTGGGAACTTTAAGACTTGTGGACTTCAACTCCCAGAATTCCCCAGCCAGCATAGCTGGCTGGGGAATTCTGGGAGTTGAAGTCCACAAGTCTTAAAGTTCCCAAGTTTGGACATCCCTGTTTTACAGTATCCTTCCCCTGCCACGCCCACCAAGCCACACCTACAGAACCAGTAGTAAAAAAATTTGAATCCAACCACTGGACCAATCCCAATCCAAGCTTGGTCACTTCTAGCCCTGAGCCTTGGTTTTCCCAGGCAAAGGACTGCCACCCCTCCAAACTTTCCCCCAAATGCCTCTCCCCTTCCATGTCTGGTTTTTTTTGGCTGCCCTGCAGCATTTTGCAACTCTGGGATGCTTGCAATGATGCGATGCAGGGCTTCCTGGTGTGCCATGACTAGAGGGCTTGCAAGGAGCCTTTGGCCTTGTGTGGCCAGCGGCTCTTATGAAGGACCAGGCTGGGCATTCTTGGTAAGCTGTGGGATAAAAAGATAGCAAAGATCTGCTAGGGCAGTATGGACTATGGAGTGCAGGGAGCCAAAAAAAGGGGGGAGGGGTTGAAGCAACCCTGTGGTCATAAGTGAAACTAGGCACCAAGTACCTGTATTTTAATCACATGATCACAGAAGCACGGCTGAACAAAGTTGAAAATCATCTGTATTTCATTTTTTGGTCATTCCACTTAATACTAATTGCTAGATCTGACCAAAGGCCACCAAATACAGCAGGGGTAGTCAACCTTTTTATACCTACCACCCACTTTTGTATCTCTGTTAGTAGTAAAAAATTTCTAAGCGCCCACCGGTTCCACAGTAATGGTGATTTATAAAGTAGGGAAGTCAATTCAATTAAAAAAAGGAAAGTGCTTCAGTATCGGACAAAACCCCTATCGCCCACCATGAAAGCTGGAACGCCCACTAGTGGGTGGTAGGGACCAGGTTGACTACCACTGTAATACAGCATCATTAGCACATCCTGTTCATGTCCCTCAACAACTACTATAGGCCAACATCACAGTAGTGCCTCAAAAACTGGAGGAAAAAGATACCCAATAGGAAAAGGACTTAAGAAATCAATCCTCTTCCTACACACACACACACACACACACACATACAGAGGTCAGTGAAGACTAACCATGCTTGACATAGAAGGGTCACAGATCACAGTAAGATGATTTGCTGTAAAGTGGAAAGTAGTTGGCTGGGAGCATAATATGTACTTAGCTGGCTAGCTAAGCCTCCAGGGCATCAGACTATGAAAGGTCTCTTTTTCATCGACTTTATATCTAAATATGTTTAAGTGAGGAAGAAGCGATCAAACCAACAAACTTAAGCATGCAAAGGAGAAGCTTAAATACGGACATTCCTTGACATTTGCTTACCAGGCTATTGATGCAGAGTCCACATTGGCATGCAACCATGTTACTCATCACACTGAGATTGTTCCTAGATGAAGAGAGAATTGCAATGATGAAAGTGAAAAGTAATTTGTCTAGATTGCTCTTGAAGGCATTGAACATGGGGATCAAATGAGAAGGAAAGTGAAAAGCCATCAACTGATTAACTGAATCAGAAAAGCATTCTGTTACTATACTACCTTGAAAAATTATTTAAAACTAGACTTCTCAAAAACAATTGTAGGATCCAATTTATATATTCTGCAGAAACTGGGTAGCTAAAACATGCCATGAATCGTTACTATGTAAGTCTACAAGTAGGATGGTCAAGTGACTGAAGAAAGCATTTATTATATGTATATTCTTATATGTACCCATAAAAAGAAAGCAGGCATGTTTGAAAACTTCTGAATTGCTTTTAGTCTAACTGCTTTTTTCCAGGTGGGTTCTGATGTCTAGCTAAACCATAGTTAGTGCATAACGAATAGTAGTCTATTCACAAGTCACAACAGTCGAGAAATTGGGATTTGCAGATGCTGAAATCAGCTATGGGATATAAAACAAAGGACAAAATATTTTCCTGGTCAAGCAACATGTGCAAAACAGGTCAGCAAGAAGAGTGTCAAGCCTGAAGCTGACCTGACTGAAGCCATCTTCCAGCTTCAGTGTTGCCACACTGGAGCTGAGGGATAGGGAGGGGGGATTTGAGATAGCTGGGATTTTATAGCCAAAATAAAATACCAAGAACATTCTCACACCTGGTCATCGAAAGGAAGAGTGATGTCACCAGGCAATCAGACACTGCTGTGATTGGACCATGTGACTGATTGTTTTGGAAACATGACAAACTTACTTCTAATTAGGTCAAAATATTGTGGGAAGAGTCGGTTTTCACCAGATCTGTGTCAATATGATATACCCAATAAAGCTATTCTTTGAGGAATCTACCTGCCTCCGAGTTTTGCTTGCTATGGATTTATCACTCGGAACCCTGACAAAGAGAGCATGCTAACATGATCTGCATAAGTTAGTTAGTTAGTTAAGCTATGAGCCACTAATTGAACAGCATGACAAGGAAAATCAGAAAGGAGGAAGAGTGGAAGGCACTTTCTTTCCTGAATATGGAGCCCTCCACCCTGCCATATTACACTACATATTCCACTAGTTAAGAAAATCATCCTCACTTCAGGATGCAAGAGAGGAAAGCCGGGTTTTTTTGTCTCTGCTTATCTCTGAAGATGGAAGAAAGAAAATATCTGCATAAAAAGAATTTGCACAAAATGAAGCTGAACCTGCATCTGACACAGCAGTCCAGGGATGGAGCAGCGGTCAAGGTGTTGGTTTAGGAAACTAGGAGATTTAGAATGGCCCGAAACTTTGCTGGGTTAATTTGAGCCACTTACTCTCAGCCCAACACACTTCTCAGGGTGTTGTGGGGAAAATAGAAAGGAGTATTACGTATGTTCTCAATGTTGACCCAAAGGTGCTTTTTCAAAAGGCAACTGGGCTTTGTTCGTCCTTGAAGATGTTTCACTTCTCCTCCAAGAAGCTTTTTCAGTTCTTCAAGGAAAAACCAAGTCCATTTACCTATTGATAAAACATCTTTGGGACAACCCTTCGGGGAGATAGGTTGCGGTTTATAAATCAAATCAAACCACGACATGAATGACTGACAATCTCCATACACATTCTCTATCTTGAGTTATTTCTAAAAACAATAAAGGCAGAATTTAAATACAAAATAAATAAATAAACATGTGGCCTGGTACCAAGCCGAAACAGATTTTTACAAGGTGCTTTCTCAAGCCAATCAATTCACCTTCTACACACAGGACAGATGATATGGTGTTCTGCATCTAAGCCATCAAGCATTGCATTAAGGCATTCCTCCTCAAACTTCAGGCTCTGCTCATACTCCTCTATGGCCAGCTGTTCTGCAAAGGAGAGAACTGCTGTTAATTGGTGAAATCTCTTTTAAACTGAGTTCAATTCCTAGTACTTATGAGATCACCTTCTGCTACCGAGAGCCTCCCACCAGCCAGTATGCTCCCACCAGCCAGTACGCTCCCATAGAGAGGGTCTCCTCATGGTGCTGTCGGCTAAACAATGTCGACTGGCGACACCCAGGGGGAGAGCCTTCTCTGTGGGAGCACCTGCCCTCTGGAACTAATTGCCCCCGGAATTAAGAACAATCGCTGACTTACGCACCTTCCGCCGTGCTCTCAAAACCTTTTTTTTTCAACAAGCCAGGCTGGCATAAAAATGAATTTTTATTAATTTTAATCGGGGTTTATTTGGTTTTTTAATTTTAAGAGAGGCCAAATTGTTTAATATGGTTTTAAAATTGTTTTTAACTTTTATATATCTGTTTTACTTTGGCTGTACACCGCCCTGAGTCCTTTGGGAATAGGGCGGTATAAAAAACTAATAAGCCTAAACCTAAACCTAATAACCCCATAGAGCTGAAAATTCCTCACTTTAGAAATCTGGATTTTGATCCACAAAAAACACCTTGTTTTTCCCCTCTTTCCTCCTGACATACTAGAAGTAATTTAACTGACAGTGCCTTCTCTAGATCAATATATTTCATGCTTATGGAAATTGAAACTTTTCTTCCTTGCTTTTGAATCAAGTAAATTATAAGATGCGGGTGTTACTAATTTTGAGCTGATTACACATTTCCATCATCCCATTCTAAGTCACACTTTTTATCAGTTTACAAACATGCACTGCTGAAGGGCGTACAGCCCTGAGATTCCCTAGAAAACTCCTGGCTGACCCTGCTTGCCTTTTTTTTTAAATATATGCACTGTCCTTTAGTAAAAACATCAATTAAAGCAGCAGCTATCAAAAATAAGCCTGGATACCTTGCAAGATGAGTTCCTGCTGGATTTCATCCAATACAGCCAATTCTTCAAGCATCTAAAGAGAAAAACACCCAATTAAATGTTCTAGTCCTAATATTTAAGGAAAGGAAATGGTATATGTGAGAGAGACACACTTAGGACTGCTTCCATTTCATACACTGTTGCTGTTGTTAGTTGCGAAGTCGTGTCCGACCCAACACGACCCCATGGACAATGTTCCTCCAGGCCTTCCTGTCCTCTACCATCCTCTGGAGTCCATTTAAGCTCATACCTACTGCTTTGGCGACTCCATCCAGCCACCTCATTCTGTCATCCCTTTCTTCTTTTGCCCTCAATCTTTCCCAGCATTAGGCTCTTCTCCAGTGAGGATTAGATGGCCAAAGTATTTGAGTTTCTTCTTCAGGATCTGGCCTTCTAAAGAGCAGTCAGGTTTGATCTCCTCTAGGACTTGGACTAGAGGAGGTTTGATTGTCTTGCAGTCCAAGGGACTCGCATGAGTCTTCTCCAGCACCATAGTTCAAAGGCCTCAATTCTTTGGTGCTCAGCCTATCTTATGGTCCAACCTTCACAGCCATGCATTGCAACTGGGAAAACCAGAGCCTTGACTATACACCCTTTTAGATTTGCCATAGCTTTCCTCCCCAGGAGCAAGAGTCTTTTAATTTCTTGGCTGCATACTGTCTCCAAAATCAAGACTGGAAACAGATGTTTGTCCAGGACCCCTCTATGGTAGTGAACTATATACAATAGGCTCCATCTACCAAAGACTTCTCAGAACACAAGGGTGAGTTCTAAGTAAAAACCTTTCCACTGCTTTATAACATGAGGTCCATCATTCAAGAAGATTGGAATTTCCAAGTTTGCCCAGGGCGGAGGGGAGCCATAGTTTTGTGTGAGGTGTAGGTGTGCATGGTCGCACAAGTGGGGCTGCAAGTGCTGGTGACAACATTCGTGCATGTGGGGCTGCAAGCACCGGTGCCAACAAGTGGGGCTGTGAGCCTTCCGCTCATGCGAATGGAGCTGTGAGTGCCGGCACCCTCAGCAGTTGTGAGTCAGGCTGTGCCCACACATGTTCCGGCCCCCCTCTCACAGTCTAATGAATAGCCCGCGGCCCACAGGTTGGGGACCCCTGCTGTAAGGTATATTTTTAGGTCAAGCTCAGAATTATTGTGATGATGCATTCTGGCAATGGTAGAATGATACGTTGCTTTTTTAAAAAATAAAGTATGTTTCTAACACAGCTTTTCTATAAATAATACAAAGTTATGTGCTTTCTCCACAGCACCAATTGAGCATTAAATTTATCCACCCATCTAAGTTATGACTGCTTCAAAATGTAGTATTTTTTTGGATTTTCAAAATAATAATGTATTAAATGCATATGCTTTCTGATTCTCAATGTTTCTGAACAGCTCACAACAAAGAAATTATAATAAAATATAAACTATTATAAACTATTAAAAGTAAATTGTGTTTCTACTCATGACCCACAAATTTTTTCAAATGAACTTTAAATTGTTTTCAAAGCCTCATATGCAATGTTAATTTCTACAAGTAACCACAGACCTGTTTCCTTTTTGCTTAGTAAGAAAAACATATATGTAAAACATATTCAGATAAATTCCAGTTCTAAACCACCATTACAAACCAATGTGAAATAAAAATAAACTTTTGAATTGGTCATCTCTGAAAAGACATGGCTCAGAAATGCATGTGAAATAACATCTTATGACATTTTGTGCCTGGTTGTTGGCCATACAACCATTGCATGATGACGTCGGAAAAGACTATTGATCCCTTTAAAGCAGTGTTTCTTGACAGCTTGAAGATCTGTGAACTTCAACTCCCAGAATTTCTTAACCAGCATGGCTGAGGAGTTCTGGGAGTTGAAGTCCATACTTGAAGTTACTAAAGTTGAGAAATTGCTTTAAGAACATGGACACCAGACCTATGTCCTGACACCCCCCCCCCTCCCCAACTTCTTCATATGGCACTAACCTGGGAAGAATCTTGTTTTCTGAGAGAGGGTAGCTGAGAATCCACAGAATGCAGAGCTTTCCACTCAACTTCCATCACCTCCTGTACCAGCAAAGCTTTATTTGGTCTACTCGCTCCATGTTCTCCCACTTGACGATATCTTTCAAGCAACTTGGCCCGACTACTTTTCAGTCTATCCACACAGCGCTAAAGAAAGAAAAATAACTTCATGTCAGCAGTTAACCCTGAGCTAGAATAGAATAACAGAGTTGGAAGGGATCTTGGAGGTCTTCCAGTCCAGTGGGCACCAGGGACTAGCACCAGGGACTGGTTCCATGGAGATTTTTCCACAGACCGAAGGGGTTTTGCATGCTGCCTGTATAACCATAGATGGGGCTTTGCGTGTTTGCATGGCTCAGTTACTGGCATGCTGTGGTCCAGTGCCAATCCACAAACTGGTGTTTGGGTACCCCTGTTCCAGCCAAACAGCTGCTTAGGCAAAAAACCTGAGAGCATTTCAGGCAAATGTCCAATCTCTTCTTAAAAATTTCCAGTGTTGGAGCATTCACAACTTCTGGAGACAAGTTGTTCCACTGATTGTTCTAACTCTCAGGAAATTTCTCCTTAGTTCTAGGTTGGAGATTAGGAAACTAATCTCCTTGCTTAGGTTTCCATCCATTGCTTCTTGTCCTGCTCTCAGGTGCTTTGGAGAATAGTTTCACTCCCTCTTCTTTGTGGTCGCTGAGATATCGGAATACTGCTGTCATGTCACCCCTAGTCCTTTTTTTCATTAAACTAGACATACCCAGTTCCTGCAACTGTTCTTCATATGTTTTAGCCTCCAGTCCCCTAATCATCTTTGTAGTTCTTCTCTGCACTCTTTCTAGAGTCTCCACATATTTTTTACATCGTGGTGACCAAAACTGAATGCAGTCTTCCAAGTGTGGCCTTACCAAGGCATTATAAAGTGATATTAACACTTCACGTGATCTTGATTCTATCCCTCTATTAATGCAGCCTAGAACTGTGTTGGCTTTTTTGGTAGCTGCTGCACACGGCTGGCTCATATTTTAAGTGATTGTCCACCAGGACTCCAAGATCCCTCTCACAGTTACTACTATTGATCAAGATACCACCATTACCAGAGGTGGTATTCAGCAGGTTCTGACCAGTTCTGGAGAACCCGTAGCAGAAATATTGAGTAGTTTGGAGAACAGAGAAATATCACCTCTGACTGGGCCACCTCCATCTAATCTCCATCTCCCGAGTCCTATCTGATGGGAGGAAATGGGGATTTTGCAGTATCCTTCCCCAGCCCCACCCACCAAACCACGCCCACAGAACCGGTAGTAAAAAAATTGAATCCCACCATTGACCTATATTATACCTGCGCATTTGGTTTTTCTTGACTAAATGCGGAGCCTTACTATTTTCACCATTGAATTTGAAATGTGTTTCAACCTTTTTCGCCCCTGAATTTGAAATGCAGTTATTACGAATTAAGGTTTAAGAGGGGCGTGGGCGCAATTTGCGAAAAGGAATATAATGAGCCTGATATTAATCCGAATCAACTGCAGGCATTTTTTGCTCAAGAGGTCACTCTCCCTACTTTCCAGGGGTCTCCTCCCAGGAAAGCCAGGATCCCAGGTACTCTTCCGGATTGGACGCGGGTCTTTGCCGGGCGCCTACTACCAATTTGGTGGCGGAATTGCCGGTTCGCGTTCCAACCTTGGATCGTTGGCGCCTCCAGCGTTCCAAGGACGGGAAGGGAGGAGAGGGCAGAATTTCGGTCCGCTTACCTGCCGGAAAGTCTCTTTCCACGGCGGGGTCCGGAATCCCTTGTAAAGAGCCTGGTGCCGCGGCATCAAGCCCGCCATGGCTCCTCCAGTTCCGCGGCAAAACAAACATGGGCGGGACTTAGCCGTTGGATTTACATGCCGAGCTCCGCCACTGCCACCCGCCCCAAACTAAAGCATGCCGGGAAATGGAGTCAGGCAAAGAACCTCGGCGCCCGTTGCATGATGGGAAACCCTTGGCTTCCCGCCCTTGCTATGGCAGTCACAATGTTTTTGGTGCATGATGGGAATTAGAGTTCGCGTAGACGTTAATATTAGTTTGCAAGGAGAAACGACTGCAAAATAACTGGTGTTTCCCCCCCCCCAAGCCCATGTTGGAGGGATACGACACAAGCCACGAAGGGTGTTCTTTTTGCTGCCCTTCTAATTATTCTCCAATTTTAAGTCTCTGTTCCTTTTCTGGGCTTGGGAGAAAAACAGATGCTGTCGGGTCATTATGGTATAGTTAGATGCAATGGGGAAAGTTATAGATTTTGCTCCCAGGGTCTGGTAATGTTCTTTAATTAGATGCCATCAAAGCAGTGTCAACACTTAGGCTAGTAATGCCATCTATAACATGCCAACTCATGGCATTGTGGGGGAAATTGGAGGCAGGAATATGATGTGTATACTGCCTTAAATTGTATAATAGTAGGTGAGCATATACTTGCTGATCTAACAGTGTGTCAAACAGCATTACTTGTCAGTACTGCTCCATTGCTCTTTCCCACTGAAGTGGGGGTGATGTTCCAGAAAGCGGGTGCCATGGCAAAAAAGAGTCCTGGATCCCATCAGATGAAACTCCTTATATGCTCTTAAAAACTTCAATGCCGTTTTTACTTATTGTTAACTGTCATAAATTTGAGATGGGCAGCCATGTAACTTGAAATCTTTTTTCTATATAAATAAAAACGTAACGAGTTTGTTCAAAACCACTAATCTCCGAAAGTACTGTACTGATCGCTTCCAAATTTTCACACAACGTTCCTTTCAAGAACAGCACCAATTATATATATAGATTGTGTAGATGTCACACCTGTGCCAGGTACACAAAACGGAAATGTAAAAAATTGTAAAAAAGGTAGGTAGATGGATACAGAGAGCAGTGGGCCACAGGTATTATGTCATCCTTTATGACATAAAATACTCTGTCCATAAGATTCAAGGAGAAATACTGTAGGTAGGTAGGCAGTTTTAGGGATAGAGAGAGGGAGGGAGAAATGCGGTAGGTAGGTAGGTAGGTAGGTAGGTAGGTAGGTAGGTAGGTAGGTAGGTAGGTAGAGGGAGAGAGAGAAATACAGTAGGTACATAGGTTGGGGGTTATACAGTGGTTGTACATGTTTGTGTGTGCAGGTCTACACACAGATTGGTTGGCCATTTAACCAGACTGGGCCACAGCAACACTTGGCCGGGAATGGCTTGTAATTAATAAAGTCAATTACTTACTTGAAATCTCAACCATTTGATGGTCTCATGAAATTTATCATGAAAACAACAATATACTGTTGTAGGCTTTTATGGTGGTTATCAATTAAGTAGTGATGAGCTTTCAGGCTGAATGGTGGTCGCTTACTGTCCATGGTCTTTTGTTCTGAGTCTGACTTTTGCCTGTAGGCACACTGTGAGCTGCCTTGTGGTATACTTCTCTGCCATTTACAGCAACTTTTAGTCCCAATTTCACCCCCAAATCCTTTTCTAATTCCGTAATTCCACTGTCTGGCCCTCCTGTGAGGCAAATTTTTTGTGAATGCCATGAGAGGCAACAAATTGTGTTACCTCTAAACAACTATTTTACTTCCAAGGACGGGGAAAGACAGTTGTTGGATTTTCTATTTCAGGGGTTAAAAATCACCTGGCAATGCACATTCTGACTGAGAAGGAATAGCTTGGTCTCAGCTAGGAAAATATATATTGGGATTAAAGTATTACGTTCTACCTACTTCTCACTTGAAGCAGTCTTGATTGTAGCGGAGGAGACCCGGGGGTCGTTTTGCCTCCGGAGGGACGTTGCCAGCCCTCATTGCCCATCGTGGAGGGCTGGCCATGCAAGCTGACCCACTGGCCGTCACGCCGAGCCGCCCGGATTCAGAGGGCGAGCCTGGGCTGTGACGGGAGAGAGTGGAGACGCTGGGAGCGAGGGACGCGGCCAGAATTGGCACTGCGGCCTAGAACGCCCCGGCCTAGAGCGTCCCGGCGTATTCTGGCGTTGGGGGGCGAAGCCGGGACGCGGAAGAACTAGAGGGTCCGGCCGGAACATCTGAAGGGCCGGACCGAGCCGTGCCGTGCCGGGAGGATTTTATTCAATCCGACCCGAGTGTGATCTTACCGACCGGCCCAGGAGAGGAGGGGAGAATGCTGCGGGAGCTGCGGAAGCTGTGGATGGAAGGTTGGATGGCTGGAGGCGACGGACGGGAGGTGGAGCTGGTATGGAGAAATGGAAGAAGCTTGCGAGAGGAGAGATTGGAAGAGAGTGATATGAAGAGAGGAGAGAGGAGGAGAGAAAGAGGGGAAGGAGAGAATGAGGAGGAGATGGACTGGAGATGGATTGGAGATGGAGGAGAGATGGATTGGAGAGGAAATGGTGATGGAAGGGAGATGGATTGACGATGGAGATGGAAGGAGTGGAGATGGAGGAGAAAAGAAAGAAGAAGAAGGAGATTGAGAATGTGTAGAAGAAGGAGAATGGACTGAGAGAAGCCAAGCAGCCAGGTCGGAAACGGTGGAACAATGGCGCAGAAGGGCTCAGGAAGATCCAAAGTGAGTGCCTTGGACAGGAGGAAGTGAGCCGGGCTGGCACATGGCAGCATCTCTCATCAGGCCACATGACAGACCAACTAGTCGTGTGGCACTAGGTGCGGACTTGGGCCTGTGTGGCCGAGAAGAACAGTCGGCTGGGGTTTGTACAGGGACTAACCTTCGATCTGCCCATATGCAGGACCCCTAGACTGATAGACTAAGACCAACTGACTTTTTCCCTCCTGCCCCCCCCTTAAGGTTATCTATTGCACTTTATTCACCTGTCACTTTATTGCTGCTCCTCTGGACTCTTAGCGGACTTGCTATTATCCCCCCGGACCTAGACGACTATCGGGGGTTCCAAATGTATTCTAGGTGTGATCTCCTTTGCCTGCGGGAGTCTCCCCTCTCGCAGGCCTGGCCCCCTTATCTAACACGGGCCCACCTCGAGGATGGACTGATTGCTCCTGAGAGGTGGGCGAAGCGCAGACTAAGGGGTTTTTTATTTAAACATTTTATTCGACTTTTAGGGGGTTTCAGGAAGGGGGGGAGGGAGAGTCAGGTGGGGGTATGCCAAAAAGGGCCGGCAGGAAGCGGAAGTAGAGTAACGGAGGAGGGGGGGTCGTTTCCACTGGGGTATTTTCCATCAATACGGTCTTGGGGAGGGGCAGGGGCGGTGGGAAGGGGGATGGACATCATCAGTTGGAGGACCGGGGCCGCTGGTTACGGGTGGTCACGCGCTCCAACTCCCCCTGTCCCCATCGCAGACTAGGTGGGCAAGAACCACAGACCCGGGGCCCTAGGCTGATGCTATGCAACGCCAGGTCCGTGGTACAAAAAGCCCCCCTCATCCATGACCTTGTGTCAGAGGGGGACCCGGACCTGGTAGGCATTACAGAAACCTGGTTGGGCCACGAGGGAGGACATCCCCTCGTAGAAATGTGCCCACCAGGATACCGAGCCTTCCATCAGCCTAGGGCCCTAGGGAGGGGTGGGGGGTGGCGATTATGGTTAGGGAAGGTCTTGAGCCAAAGGAGACCACGATCCCTCAGACGACCGGGTGCGAGTCCCTCCTTGTGAAGTGGGGTCTTGGGAGGCAGTTGGGCGTGTTAGTTGTATACCTGGCTCCTCGCTATGCAACAACAGCCCTGCCCGAGCTCCTAGAGGTGATAGCCGAGGCGGCGGTTGAGACCCCCAGACTTTTAGTCATGGGGGACTTTAACCTGCCGTCGGCAGGCGAAACCTCTGGTGCAGCTCGGGAGTTCATGGCTTCCATGACAGCCATGGACCTGACCCAGGTAGTTCTAGGCCCTACTCACGAGGGCGGACACACCCTGGATCTCATCTTCGTCTCGGGACAGTGGAGTAGTGATCTGGGAATAGGGGATTTAGTCATCACACCCCTGTCATGGACAGATCACGCTCTCCTTCGGCTCGACTTTCCGATCGCTGCACCTCACTGCGGGGAGGCGGAACCGGACATTCCTATATGGTTCCGCCCCAGGCTCCTGATGGACCCAATAAGGTTCCAGAGGGAGCTTGGGCCAATTCCTGTGGACTTGCCCCGCGACTCGACTGAGGACCTAGTGGCTGCATGGTTAAGTGCGGCCACGGGGGCCTTGGACCGAGTTGCGCCCTTGCGGCCTCTCTTGCGGCGACAAACCACCTGGGCTCCTTGGTTTACCGAGGGGCTTAGGGAGATGAAGCGCCACAAGAGACGCCTAGAGAGCAGATGGAGATCTTCTCACTCCGAAGCCGACCGAACACTAGTGAGAGACCATATTAGGACTTACTTAGTGGCGATAAAAGTGGCCAAACGTGAGTATTGCGCCACTCTTATTGCATCCGCAGATAACCGCCCTGCCGCCCTGTTTGGGGTGACCCGCTCCCTCCTTCAACAGAGGCCGCGGGAAGCCCCTTTACAGGGTCGAGCAGAGGAATTTGGGATTTATCTGCAGGAGAAAATCACTCGGATTCGGAACGAGCTACCCTCCATCGACAGTGGTCCAGTTGAGCAGGCCGAGGCTGTTCTTGTGACACCATCCTGGGAGGAGTTTGATTTTGTTACCACCGAGGATATGGACAAGTTGTCAAAGAGACTTAGGGCTACCACATGTTTATTGGACCCGTGTCCCTCCTGGCTTGTACTGGCATCCTGGGAGACGACACGAGGCTGGCTCCAGGGCATTGTCAACGCATCTTTGAGTGAGGGGTCCTTGCCTGCCGTCTTGAAAGAGGCGGTAGTAAGGCCCCTCCTCAAGAAGCCGTCCCTGGATCCAGCATTATTAGAGAACTATCGTCCCGTCTCCAACCTCCACTTTTTAGTGAAGGTTGTTGAGAGTGTGGTGGCCCAACAGTTTCCGCGACACTTGGAGGAAGTTGATTATCTAGACCCGCGCCAGTCCGGCTTCCGACCCGGGCACAGCACCGAGACGGCATTGGTCGCGTTGGTTGATGATCTCTGGAGGGCGCGGGATAGAGGATATTCCTCTATCCTAGTCCTATTAGATCTCTCAGCGGCTTTTGATACCATCGACCATGGTATCCTATTGCACCGACTGGGGAGGTTGGGGTTGGGAGGCACCGTTCTGCGGTGGTTCTCATCCTACCTCTCTGGTCGGTCACAATATGTGTTGGCAGGGGGGCAGAGGTCGGCCTCGAGGTCCCTCATATGTGGGGTCCCTCAGGGGTCGGTCCTCTCGCCCTTACTGTTCAACATATATATGAAGCCGCTGGGTGAGATCATCCGTGGTTTTGGGGTGGGATATCATCTGTACGCTGATGATACTCAGTTGTACATATCCACCCCAGACCACCCCAACGATGCCGTCGAGGTTATGTCCCGGTGTTTGGAGGCCGTACGGATCTGGATGGGTGGTAACAAACTCAGGCTCAACCCGTCCAAGACTGAGTGGCTGTGGCTTCCGGCGCCCCGGTTCAGCCAGATTATTCCAACTCTGGCCATTGGGGGCGAAACACCGGCCCCCGTGGAGAGGGCGCGCAATTTGGGTGTCCTCCTGGATTCCCGGCTGTCTATGGAAGATCATGTGGCAGCCGTGGCCAGGGGGGCATTCCATCAGGTACGCCTGATGCGCCAATTGCGCCCCTTACTGGACCGGGGTGCCTTACGCACAGTCACTCAAGCACTCGTCACCTCTCGACTTGACTACTGTAATGCTCTCTACATGGGGCTCCCCTTGAGGTGCACCCGAAAGCTGCAGCTAGTCCAGAACGCAGCCGCGCGGGTGATTACGGGAGCGCCTAGACACTCCCACATAACACCTATCCTGCGCGAGCTGCACTGGCTCCCTGTGGTCTTTCGGGTGCGCTTCAAGGTTTTAACGACCATCTTTAAAGCGCTCCATGGCTCGGGGCCTAGTTATATGCGAGACCGCCTCCTGCCCCATACATCCCTTAGACCGATACGCTGCCACAGAGAGGGCCTCCTCAGGGTGCCGTCGGCTGGACAATGCCGACTGGCGACACCCAGGGGAAGAGCCTTCTCTGTGGCGGGCCCTGCCCTTTGGAACGACCTACCCCCTGAACTCCGCACCATCTCTGACCTCCGCCTCTTCCGCAAGTGTCTGAAGACACACCTATTCCATCTAGCCGGCCTAGCATAACCCCCATTACTGACTCTTAGATAGTTTTAAATTTGGGTTTTTTAAATTCGGTTTTTAGCGCAGGGTCTATTAGAATAAGTTTTTTAAAATTTTATATGTTTTATATGTGTTTTAACATCCCTGTGCGCCGCCCTGGGTCCGTTTGGAGAAGGGCGGGGTATAAATTTAATAAAATAAATAAATAAAATAAAGTAGCACATCTCATCCTTTTGAATTGCTCACTCAAAACCTTCCCTTGCCCAGTCATTCTTTAACTGGGTACTTTTCAATGAATTTGACAAATTCCATCACCTGTAATTATTGGGTAAAATTGGTTTAGAGTCTAAATACACCTGGAATTCCCAAGTTGAGAATGAGATAGCTAGGAGACAGAGAGATGGCTCAGATACCAAAAGACAGGACACTTCCCTTTTATTACTATAGTCTGTTCACAACAATGTGATCAGGGCCTGGTCTATTAATCTATTAGCAAAAGGAGTTTTTGCAAGTGAGACTTGAATTAATTTCAAGCAAAGCACCTTCATCTTGATTACTCTATTTGTGCTTTCACTGAAATTAGCAGCCAATCAGCATGTACTTTGGTATCTGCTAGCAAAGAGCTAAGGGAGCTGACTTCATATGTAACCAGTGTCAATATAGTTGGCAAGATGTGGCTTTGTAGCTGTGCTGAATAATTTTGTAAGTGAGCTCATTACTAGAACAAGCCAAGATAATGTGCAGCATTCTTAGTACCCCCAGAGGGTGAAGAGGTTAGGTAATTAAGTGCACCCCACAATCTTATTATGGGATTTTAGACTAAACTGCATGGCTTCAATAAATCAGGAACAAGTGAGGACTTTTTGATGTGCATGTATGTTTATGGTATAAAAAGAGCTGCTTGCATTTCAGCAGAAGCACTTAGTTTGGACTACTGTGCCTCTCTTTAATTCTGCACAGAAAAAAGTGTGAAAACCTACTTTCTTTGCTCAGTGTTGTTGGAAGAAAATGTCTTTTTGGGTTCAGCTCCAAGTGGGGAAAGAGACACTGGAAACATAGAGGCTGCTTGGAAATATGGTTTAATGGTGGACAGGACCACATGGCTTGAGCTCCTGAACATAAAAGGATGATCACATGCTTCAAGATGTTGGGTGAAGAAGAAAACAGAGCAAAGAAGGGGCTTGCTGAGTTTTTTATACTCTGTTCAGTCTCACCTTTCTGTTTCCTGTTCCTGTGTAATAAATGTATTCTGATTGGTTGTCAGACTCCCCTGGGGCCATGCAGAGGCAACTCTCTAGGCTTTGTTTTGAGTCCAGGTTTGAGTTTCCAGGTGCCATTTGATGAGTGGGGTAAAGGGCTAATACTATCATGCCTTAATCCCATCACCCTGGAGCTGAAGGTAGAATAGACTGACTTGGGCATTTTAATGGCCCATTAAGAAAAGTGGGGCTATTAAGAGTGAGTCTGTTTCCTGCCTAAAAACATGTTTTTTCCATTTCTGATCCAGGGAAATATAATATTCTGCCTTTTCAATATTTCCTAGGATATTTCATCTTTCTAGGAGAGGGCTGGGTGTACTAACTTCCTACAGTGTAATTGTTGATTCATTATACCAGTAAAATGAACCAGTATTGGGCTGAGCCAACAGTTAAATCACAGCTGCTGTGTGGCTGGTGTTGGCTTTCATACATATCAAGTTCTTCCCAAGGTTCTTATTTAGATTTTTATCCTGCCTTTTATATATTTTGGTCAATTTAAGGCAGTGAATACAGGTAGTCAACTTACAACAGTTCTTTTAGTGATCAAAGTTACAACAGCACTGAAAAATGACCTGTGATCATTTTTCACACTGTGGCAGCATCCCCATGATCAACTGATCAAAATTCAGATGCTTGGCAATTGGTTGATATTTATGATAATTACAGTATCCTGGGATCACGTTTTGCAACTTCTGATGAGCAAAGTCAATGGGAAAGACAGGTTCACTTAATGTGTTACTAACTTAACAACTGCAATGAGTCACTTAACACCTATGGCCAGAAAGGTAAAATGGAGCAAAATTCACTTAACAAATGTCTTGCTTACCAACATAAATTTGGGCTAAATTGTGGTTGTAAGTCGAGGACTACCTGTGTACCTATTACTCCTCCTTCCTATTTTGTCCTCAATGAAGTGGAGTGGACTGAGAAGGAGTGACATATCCAGTTACCTGGACAGCTTTCATGCCAATATTTGAGGGGCTGCCACAAAGAGGCTATTTTCCAAAGACCCAAAGGAATAATGGATGGAAGCTGACCAAGGAGAGATTGAAACTAGAAATAAGGAGGAACTTTCTGACAGTGAGAACAACCAACCAATGGAACAGAAGTTGCTTTTAGAAGTTTTTGGGAGTTTTATCACTGGAGGCTTTCAGGAAGAGACTGGACTGCCATCTGTCGGAAATGGTGTAGGGTCTCCTGCTTGAGGGGGGGGGTTGGACTAGATAACCTATAAGATCCCTTCCAACTCTGTTAATCTATTAACATCTGTTAATTTACTATTAGATACTTGATTACATGCCAATAAGGCATGTCTGATGCTTGGGAATGCTTGGGTTTCTAGCAATTACCAAGGGAGGCCTAGAACTGACAGCTTCCTGCCTTCCAAGCCAGCACCTTAAAACTGTATTTCTTAATAATATATTTCCCCTCTGCAGGAATGGATGGAGAAAAAAGTCCCACAACTTCTTGGATTGACTTCTAACCGGAGGGCGGGGAAAAGAGTGAAAACCCGCCAAGCAACTTTTGACTCTATGGTCTACTCTATGGCCGCCGCCGAAATGCACGCTGGGAGCTGTAGTTCTGCAGTCTGAGGTAGCCAGCCAAGATCCGTTTAGCCGCCTAATTAAACGGCCGACGTTCCAACTCGCTTCGCTGAAGTAACCATGGCGGCGGCGGCGGCTATGTCGCCGGGTTTAGGAGACCATTGGTGGGCCGAATTGCCTCGCCATGCCGTGCTGAATCGCCTGAAGGAGCAGGCCTCTGAAGCCGGTCCGGAGACGGAGCAAGCCAGGCCAGCCCTCCCGAGGGATTTGATGTTTGGCATCGGCGGAGAACTCTTCCTGTGGGACAGAGAACGTGCCGCCTTCTGCGTCCTCAGCCTGAGGCACCTTGGCGACGACCCGGACAGCTTGGGCTCATACCAGGTGGGGCGTTTCTTGAGCGAGTCCCCTGGTTCTTAGAGGGGGAAGGCCAAGTCACGGAGGCTCCCCTTCATAGTGATGCTGTCGATGTCCTACTGCCCCATTCATATGTGCTCTTTTTATGTGCTTATGGCTATGTGTAGCTTATTTTATCCATTTGTTAGTGCCATTTTTTCATGTGTTTTTCATACTTGTTTCTTTGTACTTATTGAAAAATAAAATAAAAATAAAATAAATGAAAAATGATGCTAAGCGTAAAAAAAAAACCCTCTTGGGAGGCTTGTTCCAATGGCATCTCCATCTTCTGTTTTAGAAGGGGGGGAAACCCCTGCATACTTAGAGCAGTAGATCTAGAAGAATTCCAGCTTCACCTTGTGGGAGCCCTTCCTTTGCCTCAGAAGGAATATTTTATTTTATTTATGTATTTATTAGTTTGTCAAACATGTACAAGAAGTATGAACATGGACATGAACAAAGGAAAGGAAATGAGGATGAGATTTGTCTTTTTTGAATTTGAAGAATTCATGTCTTTTCTTAATTCCTAAAACATTTTATACAACCTACTGTTTATCCCTTTGCAAGGCTGTTTATTAACTTTGAGCATTGATTTGTTTTTATCTAGAAAAGAATCCCAATTGCAAGGAAGGTATACATAATTTGCATTTATTTAGTTTGTCAAACATGTAGAAGATAACAGGCATAAGTATAAACATGGACATGAATGAAAGAAATGAGTACAAATAAATGGGGACAGTAGGACAGGGATGGTAGGCACGCTGGTGCGCTTATGCACACCCCTTTAAGGACCTCTTAGGAATGGGGTGAAGTCCACGGTAGACAGTTTAAAGTTGAAGCTGTGGGGGGTTTGAGGATGTAACAACGGAGTCAGGTAGAGCGTTCCAGGCATTGATCACTCTTTTGCTGAAGTCTGTATGTATGAATATGTCTGTACACTTTGTGCATCACCTGTGTGAAGGACCATTCCCTCCCCCTCCCTTAGGCTACATTTACTTCATGCACACAGCCATATGTATAGGCAACCTCATTTTTGTCCCCCAATATTGAATGCGTACATTTGGCTTGAATCAGAAAAGTTCAGTTTTCCATGGGAAAATGAGGGCATTCTGTGAAGAAAGTGTGTAGACATACAAGTGGCATCTGTAAGAGAAAGCCGGACTACACCTGTTCTTGAATTCCTGTTTGGCATCAAAGTTAATGTCCACTAACTTTCACAGATCCCTTAAATTATACTAAATATAATTTTATTTCATATCTGAAGTTGCAATTCACTTTTAATTGATTTTTAGCATTTAAGGTCACCTCCTCATAATGCAAATCCATTGACATGGATTGTTTTTGCAATTCTTTTATTTATATTTGTATAGCTGCCCATCTCACAAGAGGGTGACTCTGGGTAGCGTACAATACTTAAAGAAAATGTTTTAAAATGTTATTAAAAACTATTAACAATTGCCCTTCCTTTGAACTTTATTATGGGGTGACGCATCAATTAGATGAAAAGTAGTATAAATATTTATTTATTTATTTATTTATTTATTTATTTATTTATTTATTTATTTATTTATTTATTTATTTATTTATTTATTTATTTATTTATTTATTTATTTATTTATTTATTTAAATTTATATCTTGCCCTTCTCCACAAAGGACCCAGGGCGGCGCACAGGAAATTTAAAAACATACAAAATACAATAAATATAATTTAAAAAACTATTAAATAAACCTATCCTGCGCTAAAACCAAATTTTAAAAACCCAATTTAAAACTACCTAAAAGTCCCCATGGGAGGTTAGGCTAGGCTGGCTTGTTGGAACAAATATGTCTTAAGACATTGGCGGAAGAGGCGGAGGTCGGTGATGGTACGTAATTCAGGGGGTAGGTCATTCCAAAGGGCTGGGCCCGCCACAGAGAAGGCTCTTCCCCTGGGTGTCGCCAGTCGGCATTGTCCGGCCGACGGCACCCTGAGAAGGCCCTCTCTGTGGGAGCGTATCGGTCTAAGGGATGTATGGGGCAGGAGGCGGTCTCGCATATAACTAGGCCCCGAGCCATGGAGCGCTTTAAAGATAGTTGTCAAAACCTTGAAGCGCACTCGAAAAACCACAGGAAGCCAATGCAGCTCGCGCAGGATCGGTGTTATGTGGGAGCATCTAGTGGCTCCCATAATCACCCGCGCGGCTGCGTTTTGGACTAGCTGTAGCTATATAGGTTAATTGATAAGTAGATTGATTGAAGATGCATGAAAAAGAATGGTTATGTGACTGCTTGATCTTGCCTGTAGTGTAAAGCAATATAAGTCTTGCAATTTCTGTGAGATTTTTTCCTGTAATTTTTTCCTGTTCATATTTTACATAAGTTGGCAAGACAGAGAAGTGCAATTTAATTTTTGCTAAACAGGGAGAATCCAAGGAGGTACATAAATAAAGACAGTATAAAGCTTTATTGAGAAACCAGGAATTGTTTTCCATAGCGTCCAAGGACTATACATCACACATCTGTGTCAGCTGGAATAATAAATTATTCCTTTTGCCTGTGACTGCCAACTTCATAGTCATCTATTGTAGTTATGAATCTATTTGCAGACTGATCCTTAAAAATTGTCAGTTACTGGTAACACTATGACTAAAAAGCTTCATTTTGTGTGAACATAGTTATTATGTTTTGTAGATTGTGGTTCATGACTTTGCACATTGTGGAAAAATACCCAATTTAAGGTTATTCAATAAATCATGATTAAGAAACCAAGGCTTAGCATTCTGTATTAGTCCTTATGCTAACATGAGAAATGTCTCTTAACTAATCAAATCTGTTTTTATTTTCAGATTCTTCTCTGCATAAATTCACCCTTCTTTGAAGTGTATCAAACTGTTTTAAGTCCTATGCAACAGCATGTAGCTCTCATAGGAACAAAAGGATTAATGGTGTTGGAGTTACCTAAACGTTGGGGAAAGAATTCTGAATTTGAAGGTGGAAAATCAACCATTAATTGTAGGTATGTAGAATTTCCATTCATCTTGATTATTAGCTTTAGAATCACCTAAGATTGCTTTATCAGTTCTCTTTTTCTATCATTGAGTGCCTCAAGACCATTGTTATGATGTAGTCAGAATGGGACCTTTCTCCCCCTGCCCTCATTTCGCCAACCTTCCTATTTAGCTCAGAGTAACACACCCACACCCAAGTTTAAAAAGTTTAAAAGGACCCAGGAAGGATCCAGATCCCAATGAAGGGTGAAAGCGCTCTCTCTCTCTCACTCTCTCTCTTTTTTCCTCTCCATGAGTTTATTTCCCCAAAAGATTGATCAATAGCTAATAACTCCAAAATCTTTTCATAGCATAGTCATTATAAACATGTAAGCTGCTGGTTAAAGCATTGGAACAGATGAATGAATGGTAGATCTTTTGTGGCTGAAATGCAGACATGTGTTTTCTAGCACCATACCTATTGCTGAAAGGTTCTTCACCAGTTCATCATCTCTGACCCTGAAGCATGCTGCCTGGTACCCCAGTGAAACTCTGGAGCCTCATGTTGTGCTATTAACATCCGACAACACAATAAGGTAACCTTTTCTGGATCTGAATCAATTTCATTTAAGAGAGTTATAACTCCAAAGAAACAGAAAAACAGATTGCAACAAGGCCATCTCTGGTTTTGTACGGATCAGAGGTGGTATTCAGCAGGTTCTGACCAGTTCTGGAGAACCAGTAGCGGAAATTTTGAGTAGTTCAGAGAACCAGTAAATACCACCTCTGACTGGCCCTGCCCCCATCTATTCTCTGCCTCCCAAGTCCCAGCTGATCAGGAGGGATGGGGATTTTGCAGTATCCTTCCCCTTACATGCCCACCAAGCCACACTCACAGAACAGGTAGTAAAAAATGTTGAATCCCACCACTGGTATGGATACTTTTGCTGCTGCTGCCAACAACAACAAAAACCAATCAATATAGAAAATTATTTACCATAATTGAAATATACACTTACAGTTATTCAGTCTGAAGAAATAATCATGTAGGTTTTTGTTTTGTTTATTAAAACTCTTCTTTGTTTAATAGGATTTATAGTTTAAGTTCACCCCAGACACCTGTGAAAATGATAACTCTTTCAGATGCTGATGAGGAAACATTGAGGCTTAATAAGGGGTAAGACTGAATCTTCCTCCTCTCTAGGCATGCTCACCCCCTATTTGTTTGTCTGGAAACTGGATCTGTGTTTAGAGTCATTGCAGACTAAAGTCTCTGCCTGCCTTTTCTGCTTCAGGAGAACATATACAGCGTTGATAGGAGAGACTGCAGTGGCATTTGACTTTGGACCTTTAGCAGTACTTCCTAAGAATGTAACTGGACAGAGAGAGAAAGAGGATGTGCTGGCATATCCTATGTATATCCTGTATGAAAATGGAGAGACGTTTCTCATCTACATTAATCTCTTGCACAGGTAAAGGCTTGGTTGAGAGAGTTCACTTAGTGGCATTCAGTTTGCCTATCTGCACTAGAGAGTACGCTCTCAAATATAGGAGGTTATAAAGGCACCGAGTGAAAAATAAAATGGTTTTAAAAGGCTGAATGGAAATCAACTGTTTCTAAATAACGAATTTCATCTTCTGTCACTGGTACTGTGCCTCAATATGTTTTGAGTATTTCTGTTTTGGCAAAGTTTGCATTAGCTGTTCAAATATTCTCTCATTGGGCTAACATTTAGGGCACTACAGTGAAACTGATGGAGAGTCAAGAGGGTTTGCAGTGCAAGGCAAATTTGCAAGGCAAACACATGGAGGATTTATTCAAGGCTATGAATAAAGCAACATTATTATGACACCTAGAAAGTCTGATTAATTACATTTGATTTGTTTGAAGAAGGAAGCATCTTAAGTATTTTCCAGTGTGTCCCTAGAACTGCTTAGCGCTAAGTCACTTCTCTGAAGTGTGGCTCAAGTGATTGCTTCCAGGAGTGACATTACATTAGATTTTTATAAAATACACATTTTTTTTGTTCTCAGAATAAATATTAAATATGCAAGACCATGGAACATTCTTAGTTCCTGGTAGTTCAAGTAACTCAATTTTTGCAGCAAACAGTGAAAAGTTTCTTTTTATGAAGAAGTTAGTTTGGTTTATTTGGCAGGACAGAGATGATAAAAGTTAATGCTATTAAACAGCTTCCCATTCACTCCTCTTGAAATTGTTATTCCAGCACCAGTAACCTTGGCAAGCTGCTGGGCCCATTGCCGATGTATCCTGCAGCTGAAGACAATTATGGCTACGATGCTTGTGCAGTTCTCTGCCTTCCCTGTGTTCCTAACATCCTAGTGATTGCTACTGAATCGGGGATGCTTTATCATTGTGTGGTACTAGAGGGAGAAGAAGATGATGAACAGATGGTATGTTACTGCTGCAGTTTGCACTTTTGAGAAAAAGTGTCGATATGTGGGAGGAATCTCTAGTTCTGTGGCAAAATAAAATGTTCTGCATGCAGTAAGCTCTAACGTTATCCAGAAGAAAGCATCAAATTTTAATCAATAGAACAGATGCATGCCTGAGCACCCCAAAAATAGCTTTTTCTTCCAGAAACAATCTGGGCTAAAGGGTGAAATGGCCAGAGTATAAATCCCTTAAAACATTTGTGTAAATTTTTAGGCATCCGACTGCAGAAGAGATCATTTGCTGTATTTCCAGATTTCTTATAGCGGTCTTGCATATTCATTTGAGGTATAATAAACAGTGTAGTGTTACAATATAACCTTCTAATTATTGTGAGTAGCCAGCCCATAGGTTGCATATTGCTCTTTTCACTGCTGTAATTCAGTAATAAAATGGATGAGTTTCAGTTTCATAATTTGACATTTGGATGTCTTTCAGAGAGGCATTAGAATAATTTGGAAGCTCCCCTTCTGTCACCTTCTTTCTTAATGTGTTCACCCCAGGTTTAAATAATATGCTAAAGTCTTTGGGTGTGCCCCTTCTAGGGAAACTAGATAGAAGATTGAGAGACTGAGAAGTCACTTCTGTCTTCTCCAGTGTTTTCCATCGCATTGCTGTGCAGAGTTGACTTCAAACACAAACAGTTTGAAATGTGTGATGTCTACCCAAGAAATATGTTTTATCCTAACCATTCAAGAGACTGCTGGAAAGGGAAGAATGTACCCTTGACAGATATTTAAACTGATTGAAGTTGAAGTGAGTGCCACTCAATGCAGTTCTGCTCCATGTCCATGGAATAATAATTCTAAGTCAGGGTTGATTTCAAACTCGATTTCATTGAGGGCTACATCAGGGTTGAGTTCGACCTCGGAGAGCCAGGGGGGGGAGGGACTTATCCAGTGGGCATATCCAGAGCTTCATTTTCAGCCACAACTGCCTCCTGCAGCCCTCTGTCAGCGAAAGGGGAACTCAGGGTGGGTGGCGCCCTTGCTAGCCATGTCCCCTAGCCCATGGATCTGGCCCGCGGTTGGATCTGGCCCGCGGGGTGCTTAAATCTGGCCCACAGGGATGCCCTGCAAGCAGTGAAGGACCACAGTGCCTCTGCCAGCAAAAAGGGAGCTTGGGAGGGCTAAGCTCTGTTCCTAACCAGCTCAAGATTGACTCAGCCTTCCAACCTTCTGAGATTGGCAAAATGAGAACCCAGATTGTTCGAGGCAATATACAAAGAATGCTTATATTGTAAACTGCCCAGATAGTGCTGTAAAGCACTTTGGGGCAGTATATAGACTATTTGCTATTGCTATTAACCCAACGTGTCTCAAGGGAATCGTGACTTGAAAAATGTTAATATAATCATTCCATTTTCCCTGCAGTCTGTCAAGTCTTGGGATTCCCGAGCTGACCTCATTCCATCACTCTATGTGTTTGAGTGTGTTGAATTGGAGCTTGCTCTGAGACTAGCTTCTAGAGAAGGAGAAGAACCTATAGAGTCAGATTTCTCCTGTCCAATGAAATTGCACAGAGGTAAGAACACGGGTCATTACTTCCCTTATATTTGTTCTCTTTCATCTTGTCCATGTAATATCTAATAAACCTGCCTTTTACAGCATATAAAAATTAAATAATAATAATACACATCTGGAAAGCTCTAGCATTATACCAGGCACAGGAAAGTTTAAAATCCTGGTTAATTGTAATTTTGGCTGGATGCCTTATAGAACAATTGAGACAATTAAATAAAAGTTGAGTTGCAAATGTGACCTTGAAATGATATTCTTATACAACTTAATGTGAGCTTAGTTGAACAGAGTAAATTGTTTAAGTAGAGGTGCACAGCATTGCATTGTGAGTCACTGAAAGAAGTACAGTATATAAAGATATAAGGCAAATATCTATTTATACAGTTTATGTTTTGAGCAGTAATGGCAAATAATCGCAGAGGCGAATAATTTCCTATTCCTATTATATTTTTTAGATATAGTCAAAGCAAAATTGTTTTTGTAAATCCCTCGCCTTATTTTTCAAGTTGTTTTACTATATAATCACGAACAACTGAAGTGTTGGAAGATGATGGAACTGCTTCATATAAGAAACCTGGCAGATTTCCATTTTTAAAAACAAACAAACCCTGATATCACGTACATGCGGTGTGAAATCTGTATTGTGTCAAATTGGTCGTCAATTAACACAAATCATGCTTATGTTTCTCAGATCCCAAATGCTCTTCTCGCTACCACTGCACACATGATGCTGGTGTACATAGTATTGGACTTCCCTGGATCAACAAACTACACAAATTCCTTGGTTCTGGTAAGTAACTTAATCCTCCTGGTTTGTAATTCTGTTTTTCTTAAAAATACCCATTAAGGTTCTTGCCATTGCCTTCAGTTTAACATATATTAAAAAGGTAAGATATGAACGTGTTCATAACTAGCCTTCAAATTTGGTGGCTTTTACTCTTTCGAGTGGTCTTTCACTGATATTTGGGAAGCAAATACTGGTATATTTTCTAGCAGTTTGTCTGTCTTGGATCAGACCTTTCTGTGAGGACTCGTTTTTCCTAAATGTTTTTTTAATCTCCCTTTTATAATGGTTTACATGTACCATATATATTTATAAATGCTTTTATGTTACACATTTATTTCTTTGTGTTTTAATACAGAAATGTGATATAAAAATATATCAAATGAATAGGGTAGTTTGTGGTGATTCCTGAAATCTGCAAATTGGAATTAGTCTTATGTATTAAATTTGTGGACTTGCTTTTAAGACGAAGAAGACAAAGACAGTTTGCAAGAGCTTGGGGCAGATCAGAAGTGCTTTGTGGAGCATATCCTGTGTACCAAGCCTCTACCATGCAGGTAGGAGCCAGTGTGGCTTGTACCTTTTCTCTAATTGGTCTTCTTCAGGCAGCTTATCTTTGCTCAATAACTGCTAGAGATAGTTGTTGTAACATATTAAACAATGAAGAGTATGTTGGCTTTGTTAATAATTTTGTATAACACGTGTTTGGGGTAGAGACCGATGGGTGTGTGTGTGTCAGATGTACTGCATTTACCTTGCTCAAGTAGAGTTGTATGTTATAGGAAAAATACTGTTCAAGAGAAACGTTATAGGTTGGATCTTTCATTTTATATATTTAAATATCTTAGTCCCCAACTTTACACTCTTCAAATATGTTGGATTGTAACCTTCATTTTTCGGGTATGAAGAGTGATTGTGCTGATTAGGGATGATGAAGGTTGTAATCATAGTATATACCTGGATCCTTGTCTCCAGTTGTAATTTTTCTTTTACTTTTAAGCATCCCAGATTATTGTGCTTATAAATTATATAAACAAATGATAAGTGTCCCAGAGCCACGGTGATCTGAGAATTGTATAAACAAACAAATACAGTTGTCAAACATTTGGTTAGGAAGGATTGTGCTAGAAAAAAGGAAGGCAATAAGTCACTTCCAGGACTCGTGAACTGAAGGTGCCTGGAATCCAGAAAGAATCACCTAAATCTTTTTAAGAAGCAGGCAGTACATGTGGCTCATACAGCCCATCCAGTTGGAGTTAAAAAACTTCTCATAGAGAGGAAGAAGCCTTTGCCTTTTAGTCTGAATATAAGATGGCTGTTCTTTTGCCACTAAGACTTCCAGAATGTTTAAAGAGATGTTTTGTTCCTGTAGACAACCTGCTGCAGTTAGAGGGTTCTGGATTGTCTCGGATATTCTGGGCCCTACAATGGTTTGCATCACCAGGTCCTATGAATGCATTACCAGGCCTCTTCTGTAAGTATGAAGCCATTTATAATCTATGCCCAAGTCATATTTTCCACACATGAAAAGCATTGCTGTTTACATGCGCTGTCATAGATTATAAATATATTACTTTTTTTTTTGGCTTTGCTTAAATTTTAGACAGTGTTTCTTAACCTTTGCAACTTTAAGTCAGGAAGGCTTCAATTCCCAGAATTCCCATGTATGCTGGCTGTTTACCCACAGATTCAAATGCAGCATTAAACAGTTAAATCAACCTTAATCATTGCTTCACATTTAGAAGTACTCCTCAGATTACATATAGTGGATTCAGATTTTGGTTGATGAGGATTTTTAGATTTCCTTGTTTCAATTACATCATTACCTTGTTCTTGAAAGCATATCTGTTTTTCCTTATATATCTGTTGTTTGGCTTTGTGATATGCTTGTTGGCACCAACTCTCATTGAATATGAATTCCTTTAAGTACTTCTGGAGACCTTTATATGCTCTGCTTTTGTTTAAAATATCTATGAAGTACAGTATTTTAGTGAAGATCTGCAAAATCCCTGGCCTATAACCAATAGCTCAATAACTTTGTAGCCTGTTCAAAACAGAAATAATGGGGCATCTCTGCTGCTTCCTGCAGTAATACAAATGAAAAATATGTGTCTTTTTCCTGATTTCCAGATTGATTCTATCTCATAATAACAGAACATTGTGTCTCCCAAACTAGGCTTAAGCATTTATCTTGCTGTGATTTCTTGGAAAAATCCAATCTGGAAGAAAAATAGATATAAGAATGTTTTATTAGAGAGTGCATTGAATGAAAAAGAAAGGGATGAAATTTTCTTTTATTGCAATTTTGTAGGCCCTGCAGTGCTTTTTGCCAGTATCCTAGCTACAGGCAGAAAAAAAAAACATTTTGATTTCTTTCATCTGTTCTCATAGAAAAGAAGGAAACTCTCCTTAGTGGGTTCTTCCTAGAAATATTAGCAGCAAAGTATAACATTGAATAAACATTTTCTGGATGAGAGTTATGGATAGGAAGGGCCAATTGTAATGCAAGCCATTTTTTTGACAATGGTAGGAGGGTTATAAATATCCAAGAAAGTTTCTGAAAAGGAGAACAAAGAAGGCAGAGAAGAATCGGTGATATTAATAGATGCCTGGCCTTTGTTTTGACAGATCTGCAGTCCACCCAACATGCCCTCCGCTTCTGTGCACCAAGGAAGAGCCACAGGCGTCTACCACACCTCTCCGCATCTTAGCTGAATCACAGGACTCCTTTGAGAGACATATCCGGAACATCTTGTGTCGCACCTCTGCAAATCCATTGTTGCTGAAGTACATCATCTTTCTCTTTGTGGAAAACCAATTTGACATAAAGTGGATTTGTTGTTGCTACCTTGCTGCTTTTTCTCACCGATGTGCTAAGATAGACCCTTTCCATGCCTTGTGTGTTGTGTGTTGAGCTTGTGTGTTGTTGCTTGTTCTTCGTTTTGGCCGTTGGTTCTCATTGCTGCAATTGGCAAACTGCATCTTGTTTGGGATGGATCACCAGAGCTTGATCTTTTCAGTGGCCTCATGATCATTTTCCGGCTGAAAATCTCCCATTCTGTATTTGGCTGTTTTTGCATCTTTTCTGCTATTGCCCTAAATCTGTTTTTTTCTTTCTTGCAAGGCTGGTAAGAGATTCAGAGAATACAAGCCACCTTGCTGGTTCCTACTGAATTATTATGCTTGTAGAATAATGTCTTCTGGTTGACTAAGGGGTGGGGGAATTGATTTATCAAACATTGATTTCAATATTCTTTATTCTCTTTGAGTACCCTGTTTCCCTGAAAATAAGACCTCCCCAGATAATAAGCCCAATTGGGCTTTTGAGCGTATGCGTTAAAATAAGCCCTCCCCGAAAATATTGCAACACAGCAAGAGCCATGAGGTGACCACGCTCGCTGCCTCCTGCACCTCAAAAATAATAAGACCTCCCTGAAAATAAGGCCAAGCGATTATTTCGGGGGTCAAAAGAAAATAAGACCCTTTGCTTTGTTTTTGTTTTTTAAAGAGCTGCAGATAAAGAGTCTTCCCCTCCCCCAGAAGAATGCCTTCAGCTTGTAAGCAGAGCCACACAAGTTTTCCGGGAAGAATATATTCTAAAACAGGACTTGGCTCGAGAAGAAATCCAGCGAAGGTAACCGTGGCTCTTTGTTTCTAAATGTCTGAATTCTAAACGTAGCAAGTCATTTCAGCATTTTCTAACAGAGACTAATATGAGGGTTTTGGGGTCTTAAGATTCTGCTGCCTTAAACAAAATAGAGATAATTCAAAGTGCCACTAAATTTTTTTTATTGGCTCCAATGTTTCAGAAAAGGGCACTTAAATAATTTGCAACATGTGTGGAACAATATTTCTAAAAATGAACAATTCTGCCTATATGTTACCAAAAAACTTCAATAAAAGTCTAAAATTGAATGTTGAATCATCTTTTATTTACTGCCTGCCATAGTCTTGATTTTCTGCTGACTTAAGGGTAATACAACTGATAAACATATACGTTTCTTTAAAAAATGATGTGTATTATTCTGAGAAAAGCATTTATTCTGCTTTCCCAGGGATTTTTTTATGTAACACACAGTACAAACAAAACATTAACTAAACCTAATGTTTCTACATTTTTCTGTCCTTGGAATAGAAGAGTTAATAGTCATTTTTGAATATTTTAATTTCCTTTAAATATTAAAGCCTTAAGTGTTTATCTTGTCCAATAATAGTTAGAGGAAAACAAAATATGCACAGATTGTGGCATCTAACCTTTAAATCTTTTCTCCGCCACAGAGTGAAATTGCTGTGTGAACAGAAAAAAAAACAGCTGGAGGATCTAAAGTGCTGTGAGGTAGAAAGGTAAAGGCTAACCCATTTGTGAGCAGTCCCTCCCATCCCCTCTATTGATTTAAACATACATTTTACTTCTTAGTCAAAAAGAATCTTAGACTTGTTATTTGAAAGGACATTATGTACTATTTTTAGGGCTTACAGCCTAAATGACAGACGGAATTGGGGATGTATGTTAGGAGAAACAAGTTCAGCATTGAGTTCTCACTGCTACCGGTAGATCTTTGTCCAGCTGCAACACAAGCTGTTCATTTAACTGTATGGAATAGCTGCCACCAATGATAGTTATGAGAGATCCAAAATTAATTAATTTCTGGAGAAGAAACTTGTCTCATAGTTAGATGGAATGATTTAGACTTTAGAGCAAAATTACACAAAGAATGATGATGGTTTTTCTGGTTCCACGTACTGGATTGTCCCACAGAAGTAGCAAAAGTCTATGATGCAGAATATTCCCATATAGAAAATATTTCAGATTCACACACACATTCAATAGCTCAAATGGCTTGGGTTATAGATGATTATGGAGATCTTCAAATCATGCAGGTCATGGTTGTCTCAAAGGTGCTTTTCCAAAAGGCAACGAATCATTCTTGGTGGGGGTGGGTGGGTTGTTTCCTTGAAAATGTTTCACTTTTCATCAAGAAGTGGAATAGAAGAAGCTCCCTGGATTAGAAGTGAAACTTTTTCAAAGAAACAAACCAAGGAAGTCCAGTTGCCTTTGGAAAAGTACCTTTGGGATTTGGGTTGTAGAGTTGCAAAAATCCATTTGTGCATGATTTTGGAGAGCTACTGCCATATATTAATAGGTACTACTGAACAAGTCAAATTCACATATCTTAGATTGGGGAGGGCCAGGCATTATAGGGAGCAATTGGTATGACTACTGACCCAGGTTGCTGAATCTCAACATGGTTACTTAAGTAAACCATTTTCTGAGGTTGTAAAACTGAACTACACTAACCGGATTGTTCATACAACTTGCTAAACTATGAAATAATCTAACCAAGGTTAACATGAGCATGCATCTGGTGGGTGCAATATTCTAACCATTGCAAAGAATCTGAGGTTCATAGGAGGAAGCTTCTGTCTTATGTTTCACAGTAAACAAAGGGATGCATAGGGTAGAAAACCTATTTCTTCTCCCACCCCAAGAGTTGTAATTCCGATGAGGGAAGTTGTATACTAGCATTTAAGGAAGCCTTATGTTGCTCAATCCAGGCATAGGAGAAAGCTTAGTTTGTTGAGTTTATTGTGTTTGGACGGATGCTTTTGGACCTTTTTCTTTTTTCCTCTTTAAGATTACCAGGCCTAACATTTAGCTCCTTTTAGGTGAAACTTAAGTCAAGTTGTACATTCTGTATTTTAGTGCTCTTCTGATTCCTCATAGATCCATTAGAAACTGAATGAAATTGCTCAAGGAACAAATACATTTTGTAATGCTGTAATGTGTAAAAAAAACCAAAGGTGTGCTACTGTCCTGAAAATAACGTTTTGTTTCCTCATAAAGGAAAAGCTTGAGGGAAATGGCAGAGCGTTTGGCTGACAAATATGAAGAAGCCAAAGAGAAACAAGACGATATTGTGAACAGGTGAGGATATCTTACTATAGGCTCTTCTGATTAGCTGAAGTAACTGCAATTATCTAACTTCTTGCTAAAGAAACTGTTATAGACTTCCTTAGAAGCCCAGTCATTAAACTGAACTACTTTCTAAATTATAATACATGTGTATTATAGAAGAAAGTCAAGTTTATGGAAAGGCAGTTGCAGGCTACACACCCAGCAAAATGAAAATGGAGAAGCAGTTTTACATGTGGAACTTGCTTCATTTAAATACCAGATAAACATACTGGGTTCACAGATTCTGCCAGGTCAAACCAAAGTCAATTATTATTGTTTAGCTCAATGAAAATTATTTTAGCAGTGTTTAGTTTTTTTAGAAAAAAGGAGCTGCTTGTTTTCTAAAAATTACTTAGTACTACTGTGTTTCCCCCAAAATAAGACAGGATCTTGTTTTCTTTTAATCCCCGAAATAAGCACTTGGACTTAAGTTTTGGGGAGGTCTTACTATTTTTGAGGTGCAGGAGGCGGCGAGCGTGGTTGCCACATGGCTGCTGCTGTGTTGCAATATTTTCGGGGAGGGCTTATTTTAGTGCATGTGCTCAGAAGCCTGATTGGGCTTATTATCCGGGGAGGTCTTATTTTCAGGGAAACGGGGGATACTATTGTACCTCTTTTTCCTTGTCAAACATCAAACAGTTAGAATAACCAATAAGTCTGCTAATATTTAATTAGCAAAATGAAACTAATTTACTTTTGAACAAACGTGTACATCACACCTCACCAAATAAGAAACTAAAATCTACAAGTAAATTTGAAAAGAACGGTTATATATTGTACAAGTTTAGCACTATTCTGAGAAGATCCTTAGTTATGTAGTTTGAAAATGCATAGCAAATCCCCACCTCCACTGCCCCTTGTTAGAAACCTGATGTTCTTTTTGTGGTTACAGGATGAAGAAAGTTCTCCGTAATTTCCACTCACAGCTGCCTGTCCTGTCCGATAGTGAAAAGGATATGAAGAAGGAGCTACAAACAATACAAGAACAACTGCGGCATTTAGGCAATGCTATCAAGCAGGCAAGTGGCATATCTAGAAATATAAAATGAGGGGTCCTTTCTGCTCTTTGAGCTTGCTTCTTATTCTGCAGACGTTTCATTACCCTAACTAGGTAACATCATCAGTGCTAGTAAGGAGTGCTGTTTGCTGTCAGTTTATATTCTGGTGTTTGCCTGCCTGTGTGGGAGGGGGTGGTCTTAGGGATTCTTTGGTCGGGCTGTTACTGATGGCTCTTTGGCCATTTCATGATTGGGGTATTGCTTACTTGATTGTTGGACTGAAGTTAACCTAGGAGTTAATCTACGCTAATCTGAGTGCTGATTACTGGTGGAGAGGTGCTGGACTGTTTCCCTTTTGGGCTGGTTGATTATCTCTTTTTCAGATGTTGTTAATGTCTATGTGTCTATTGAGGGCTAATTTGTCAGAGTGCCAGGCTTCTAGAAATTCCCTGGCATTTTTGGACTTGGCCTGGTCTAGGATTTTCCCAATTGAAACTATGGTTAAATCTGTCTATATGTTGTGAAATTAAAGAATTTCCGTGCCTTCTGACTGCCAGTTGGTGTTTATGGATGCATTCTGCCAGTCTTCTGCCTGTTCGTCTATACCAGGGGTATGAAACGCGCATTTCCATGGTGTCGTCACGTGACATGTTGCAAATTTCCCCCTCTTCGCTAAACCAGGTGTGGGCAGTGCATGACACATCCGGCCTGTGGGCCATGAGTTTGACACCCCTGGTCTACCATAGTGATTGTTGCATTTCGTACATTGTTCTTAGTGCAACGACAAAACAACTAGGGGATTTCTAGAAGCCTGGTTCTCTGACAAATCAGTCAGCAGTAATCAGCTCTCAAATCAGCATAGATTAACTCCTAGGTTAACTTCAGGCCAATAGTCAAGAAAGGATAACCCCAATCAAGAAACTGCCAAAGAGCCATCAGTAAACAGCCCAACCAAAAGAAAGCTCTAAGACCGCCCCACCCATACAGGCAGGCAAGACATTGGAATATAAACTGACAACAAACAGCATTCCTTACTAACACTGATGATGTTACCTGGTTAGGGTAATGAAATGTCTGCAGGATAACAAGCAAGCTCAGAGAGCCCCAAGGACCCCTCATTTCAACCCTGACCTACAAATATTCTCCTTTATGGGAATAATAAAAGTAACTTTTGAGCTGTTTCTCCATATTCCTTCCCTGTCCTCTAGGTTAAAATGAAAAAGGATTACCAGCAGAGAAAAATGGAGAAGGGAGATAGTCCACAGAAGCCGAGCATCAACCTCAGCGCCTATCAGAGGAAATGCATCCAAGCTGTCCTGAAAGAGGAGTGAGTCAATTGCCTGCTGAACTGAATGATTATTTTCTTGCTTAATTAATATTTGACTAATGCCAAATGCATGCATGGTGCACAGGCTTCCATCTTGGCTGAGTTTCTAGGCTGCTGACAGCTCCTATACTAACATTGTTGTATAGGTCCTAAATATTTGTGCGTTTACCAGATTTGTGCGAGTGACAGACAACCCCCCCCCCCAAAAAAAACATATTTCCAGTAAGAGGAAGGCAATTTGTGAGACGCTAGGTATTAGTTATACAAAAAATAATAATACTGGACTAACCAAAATACATAATTTAAAGATTTAAATTACAAATTGTTTTTCTTACTACCCTTGCTCAGTACTGAGATAAAGAAAACGTTTTTTTTCTTTCAGGGGAGAACACATTCAGGAGATGGTGAAACAAATAAATGACATCAGGAATCATGTCACCTTTTAGTTATCAGACTAAAGACTTACATTTTTGGAATATTAAACATTACCAGCTGTCTTTTTCCTAATTTATAAACTGAATTATTTTTTTTTACAAAAAGAGCCACTATTAAATACTGGTTGGAGGATGCATCTGATTATTAATGCATGTTGCAGCATTCTACAGAAGACATGATGTAAAGACATTTGACTTCCGCCCTTTTGATACTTCATGGGGGGGGGGGGAAATAAGGGAACTTTGTACTTCTCGTGACTTCAACTTGTAACAGTGTGTTATCACAAACATATATTTCATTTCAAAATAAAAATCAATACAACCAGTGTACCAAATCTTTCCATATAGATCATCTTCTGAGCTAACTGTATGAACCCTTCTTAGATCATCAATACAATACATTTAAATAGAAAGAAGGTATGAAAAGAATTGCAAGACTTTTCTCCTTTAATTTGGAACACTTTTGCAGGATACACCTCCAATACAGTTAACAAATGGTTACATTTTTTAATTCAATAGACAGGATAATTTTACATCCACAGTTTCACAGGACACCAGTGGCTTTTGCTGGAATGCAATATAATTCCCAAAGTGTGGAATTTGAAGGCTAGTTGTTTTTTTTAAAGTAAGGGGCTTTATAGATTACTTACCCAACTCCCACCCTTATCCTTGGCCACACTGTGTTGATAGAAGCTATATAGTTATGCCATAGGAGATATAAAAGTGAAAGTAAACCATTTGACATGTTGGAAGAACCTGTTGTTCACATATTAAGACTGTACAAGCCTTCCAGTAATTCTTTGACCTTTTAGTATACGTTTTGCATACAAAAGGACTGTACAAGTATACAGAACAGAGCCAACCTTAACTGTTTTTCCTCTCATTTTGCACACAATCCCTGTTTAAATCAGTACTGCATCATACCTATTTGTAGTAGCTAAGCCTTTGAATGAGAACTGAAAACTAATGGCATAAATTAATCATTACATTAAAAAAGTTAGTCACACAGCATTTTTTTAAAAAGGTAATTATGAAAGCAATTCAATTTTAAGATCAATTTTGAAAAATGAGGATTTCCTGCTATTAAAACAAATTTTCTCTCTTTAAAAAATTTGTGTGAACTAGCAGCATATTATTCTCAGATTTGTAGACTTGTGGATTTGCAGTATTACATTGTCAATATTTAGTTATATGTATAAATTTTAAATGTAGTATTACAGGTCTATCTTCCCTGCATTCTCTTTCATAATAGTTTCTTTCCCCAATGATTCTGACATACCGCTAGGTTTCAGAATGAATAACAGAACAGTACTTGGTCGCTATGCTAAATAGAATATTATGTGTCAGATTCATGGTATAATCCTTTCATTATGTGTACAATCGCTAATATCATTTAGAGATTATAGCATTGCCTCCCAATTAACACGTAGCTTTTAGTCAAGTTAATAAAATGCTTAGATGAGATTGACCATATTTGGCAGGGGTCTTTGAAAATGCTCCTTTCCTAAAAGGAAACCCATCTTTGCTCAAATTTAACGATGTACTAATTGCATGAGCAGGATTAGGGTAGAAGGGTTAAGTTCATTTCTAATACATTATTAAAGATGCAAAGAAACATGATAATGAACTTCATTAGAGGAAGCTCTTCATTTCTAAGAATAAGTCCACTTATAGTTTCCGTGCAATGTTTTTCATATATTTTTTCTAACCAGCAGATTGAAACAGACTGGATTCCAGCAAATGCTTTTTGATTTTGTACCAGTAACATAGTTAGAACATACATGGAATCAAGTTGCCCTCCTCCCTCTTCCTCCTCTCGATTACTATCCAGAAAACCTGAAACAGATAAACTCAGTTGCCCACCCAAAAAGGAAAATAGAGTGATAGCTTTCTTTCAACAATGGGAAAGTACTCAAGCTACTCCCACCGATCTATAAACTAGATACTGGATCAATATTTGCCTGTTCAAGTAAGTAATAATAAACATGATTAAATTATATTGATTCTGGTCTTTAGAAAATGAATGTCAAAACTGATAGTTACTCTCTTGGTAGCAGGTGTGGAAGAATTGGGAATGAAAACTTACTTGCAACTTCATTAGCCCATTTCAACACTGATCTGTTCAACTACTGCTTGACCACAAGAATAAAATCCAACAGAAATATAGATTAAGCACATTTTATCTACACTCATCCTATTTAAAACAGTTCCTAGGAGTTTATAAACTCTTACTGGAAACCAGGTAATCATGCAGCCTCCTGACTGAAATTTTTTTAATTAAATTATTTTAAAAGTTCCATTTTAAATTTGGAGAAGCATCTTCCTTTTCCCTTGAGTTGGATCACAACAAATCGGTTGCATTTGGGTTTTGCTGGAGCCCTTCTATTATGGAGTTTAATGCATCTTGCATGTTCTGATTGCAAGTCTAGAATAAGATTTTCCAGACCTGTATCATGAGCTTTTCAAGAGAAGCATTCAGTCCAAGCATAAACATAACTGCAGCTTCACAAACATTTCCTATCTGAGAGGTGTTGCAGCATTATCTTAAATGATTAATTTTAAACCCAATCTTTAAACAATACAACGCAAAAGGCCTTTTAGAACACGGGTGTCAAACCTGCTGCGTCATGTGACACTTTTCCCATTCGCAGAGCTGGGGTGGGCATGGCCTGCATGTGTCGCATCCAGCCTGCGGGCCGCCAGTTTGACACCCCTTGTTCTAGAATCTGGGTAGAGATTCGCAAAACATCTCTGTACTAGAAGTATGACACGGCTTAGGTTTTTTACGCCATGGTAATCAAATGTGTATTGATAAATGTGATGAACTCAAGTCCACGTATTTCAGTGAGAAAAGTGTAAAGCTGGATCCAGCCATATGCTGATATTGTGCAATGTAGTTTTTTTGGAGGGGTGAGGGAGGGAGGAGTAATGAGAGATACTAAAGCAATTTATTTTCATTTGCTTTTCTTTCTATGAAGATTAACCTTCACTTCCCTGACCTTTGTGTCTTAAGAATTTAGGTGACATATTTCCCCATTCTAATTATCCATTTCCCCCCTCTGCCTTAGGTTCTTTTTGGAAAATTTGCAGCCTTCCCTCGAATCCTCTTCTGCCCATATTCTGTCCAGGTTTTTAGTTGGGGGCTCTTCCAGCACAACATTCAAGGTACAAAAAAATGTACTGAGCTAGAAAAACCCAAAATCCAGTGTCCTGCAAATAAATTCATATTTTAATATAAAATATTAATACAATATACTATTTTCCCCTTCTGCCCAACTTGCTATTGTAACTTCACTCCAAAAGATTTGGGGTGGGATGGGAGGAGACGATTTTAGGCAACTACTTTCATCACAGTATTTTAACAGGGTATGGACAAGAGGGAGGGAGGGAATGCCGTATTCCAGGATCACGTGGGGCGGGGGGTGTAGAGGAGAGCAGGAGGATGAAGGTAGATGAGTTATATGGAGAAGTCCAACTATACTGAAGGCAGACACCCTGGAGGGTCCTGCCAATCTTCTCAGTGTGAAACTTTCTTCCCACCCAGAAAACCTTCCTTTTCCTCCCAGAAACACAACCTGGACCATGGTTCTTGGGTCAGCCTTCTGCTCTTTCAGTTAGAATTAAATAATTATTAAGGGTTTTGCTATAAAGAGGAGGTTTTTTTTAAAAAAAACACCAAAATGTAGCTTTGCAGCTGTGCTACTGAGGCTGTCATGTTTCAGGTAGTTGATTAATGTCAGTCAGTTTTGTATCATTGAGGATTGCACGAATTCTCTCCAAGGAATCTGCCTGCCGGATCCGTTCCAACTGGACCTGAGCAAAAATGAGCAACACATAATATTAACAGAATGACCATCTGTAAGGGGGGGTTGAGTTTCTCTTAGTAATAAACTTTAAAGAGCAACAGATTTATTTATCAATAGATACACAGGTAGAGGTACTGGATACGTTTAGCCTGGAAGCTGTAAGATTACAGGGAGACATAAAAGCAGTCTTCAAAAATCTGGAAACTGGGGAGTAATTAATTCAGACTGGTTTCAGAAGGCAGGACAAGGAACAATTGTTTAAATTCAAGGAGGAAAATCTGGGTTGGCTCTCAGGAAACATTTCTAAACAATAAGGGCTGTTCCAAAAATGTAACGGACTGCCTAGGGAGGGGATGGATTTTCCTCTGCTAGAAATTAAACCAAGCCTGGATGGATAGTAGATTCTTCATCAGGCAAGGAGCTGGCCTGGATAACCTCTAAGATCACTTCCTACGCTTACATTCTAGTATTCTCAAAGGAAAAAAAAAAGGACTTCTCCCCTGAGCATGAAATAACTATGGAAGGACAAAATTTAGCAAGACCTATTTTACTCATCAACATTATTTGTGGGAAGAACCTGGTGGACCTTGTGACCTTGGAAGGTAGGAGCAACCAAGTAGAGCAACAGGACAAATATCTGAGAGAAACATAATTCTAGTGACTAGAAAAATCCAAGAACAGACACTTTTCACCGTCTTTGTTCCCAAGGGATCACCTCACCTGAAGGGTCTGAGAAAGCTTAACGAAATCTCTCTGTACTTGCTCACTGACATCCAATTCTGTCTGAAGCCGTTGAGCTTTATTCTTCTCCTCAAACATCATGTGTTCTAAGTTAGCCTGGGAAAGGAAACAGCAATGATTTCTGCATCTTGGAGGTATTGGGTGGGGGGTGCTTATGAATGTAGCTGCATGATGGCCCTTCCTAGTCAGAGAAGACTGGAAGGGTTTTAGGAAAGGAGGGATCTGTTATCACCTGTACTGCACTGTATTCCATAACTATCACTAAGCGTTGTATCTTATGATTTAGGATGAATGCATTTATATGATGATTACGATCATGGTTTATCACTTATAGCAGTGGTTCTCAACCTGTTCCTCCATCAGTGACTAGGCGTGAGCACTTTCAGCCCTCTTCCCATATACCAACTCGGTACCCTTTAATGACAGTCATGCAAAATTATTTACCTTTGTGGCAACTTCCTTCTTCAGCTGTTCTTCAAGATCATTTTCTCTCTCCCCAAAGCTTTCTAACTGCTGTATCTTTTCTTTCAAGTTGGATTCCAACTATGAAAATGGAAGAACGGATTGAATGAGTATAAAACTCTCCAGTGCTAATCAACCACTTAGGGCTCTTCTATGGGCTATCCATTTTTGCTCTTGTAAAATCTTTTGTGGCATTATTTAAACCTCTCCTTTATTGAAAACAAACACCAATTATTTTAATCTCTGCTGCTCAGAGGTCCCTGACACCATCTGTTCCCTGACTACTTGTTTTGCCACTGTGATGTCAGGATATACATAGAGCCAGCAGTTTTATGCCGGGTATACATAAAAATCTGAGAACAACATTATTTATTATTCCAAAGTAGCTTGTGGCCTTGAATATGATCCTCAATTTTAGGCAGAAACTTTATCATGAAAAGAGGGAAACAAGCATGAAGAACCACTATTTTGATGGTCTCATTTAAATGCTTTCAAAATGTATTTCTTTTTCTGTTGCCCCTGTTAGCAGCTCTTCTTTATGCCCAGGGGGAAAAAAACATAACTAGGAAAGAAGCTGTACAGCATTTCTCCCACACCCAATAATTTGGAATAACCACAGTACTAGATAAAGATTTATTCTATGCTTGAGACAGGCATGAAGACCCTTGAATAGGAGATCAATGTAATCCAAAGTGTACAGAGAAGGGAAAAAGAACATCAAGGGATGGAAGGTTTTTGCCATGGCATGCTGAGAATCTTCCAAAGTCTTTAGATAAATTACCTGCTCTTTATTCACTCTTATTTGCTCCAATTCTGTTTTTAGACTGGATGCAGCAGCTGTTAAAAGACAGGGAAAGTTTTTTATTTCATTTATGGACTCATATTCAGCTAATATTTACTAGGAAGGGACTAGTAAATAAGGAAGGCAAGTGGAATTCCCTGAAAGTCCTAGTCTCACCTATTTCCTCTTTGCAATTTTCTATTTCCAGCTGCAGAGTCTCTTCTATGTTCTCTTTTAAACATTGTTCGGCTTGAATCTGTTCTTTTAAAAATAAAATTTCTGCCTTCAGTTTTTCTTCCAGATGATCGGCTGCAGTTCGTACACTAATAATGTCTTCACGATACTTGAGGACCAATTCACGGAGTCCCTGAAACAAAGGCTCATATAGGTCAAACTGTTTTCCTGCATACATATACCACCATGTAATAAATTATAAGGGACTTTGATTGGAAACTGATTTTGAAAAGGACAAAAGGAGGGAAAGATACAAAAGGGGAAACAGTAGTTTTGAACGCTTTAAAATATAGTAATTCCAAGTCTAGAGAATTCTCTAAATTCTTCAGGTTTGTTTTGTTTTTAACAGGGGAGGAAAGGCAGGAGTTTAACACTAAAAAAATATTCCACAGCAATTTTAAATTAACAACTTCGTTAATTTAATATTTAGCACAGGAACAAGTTCCTGAGCCGATGGGCAATGCTGGGGCTGTTAGTTACCAGAAAGTTTTTAAGGCCAGCAGCTCATGTAATTTGGGGCCTAATATAATTGTCTCAACCTCATTCCCGCCAGATATGTAACCTACATAAGTTAACAGCTGGAGGGGCTCGGGTTAAGGATGACTGGAAAAACAAGGAGAGTTATAATAATTACCAAGCGGTAAAGTCATTATATTGTTTTCTTCTGTTAATCCATTTACTACAGATGCCAAGCAACAATTCCAGACTGTAACAGTTTCAAAGAGTCCTGCTTTAGAATGTTGTTTGAAAATATATTACCACAATTGCATAATACGCTATCTTCCTTGATGTCAAATGCTTTCAAGCAGAAATGGGAGGAACTTAACTTATGTAGTTACAAATCATACACTTCATAACTAAGAAACACCCTTTTTTTAACAAAACAAAAAGATAAGATAATAACAAAATATAGTACAGGCTGCTGTAGAGTGAAAATATCAGTGATTGTTTAAGATATACTGGAAGTTATCTAGATTAAGACAGATAAACACCAAAAAATAATCACAGATAGGGTTGCAGTTTTTACTAATTTAAGATTTCAGTTTAGATAAATATTATAATCAACATGTGGATCTCCTCGTATACATTACTAGAAACAAGTTTCTACTTTTCTCATCTGAAAAAAAGTGATGGCCATTATTCCTAAACTTTAGTTGCAAGAATGTCTTACTCTTACCCAATATTACGCCCAAAATGGATCTATTTAAAATTAACCAAGAGGTATCCTACCTCTCCAGTTTCTGGAAGGATAAAGTCCTCAGCTTGTTGTAAAGACACATGCAGACAGTGCTTTCCTTGAAGGCTTTCATTGTCTTTCTGGAGCCTCACCAATTCCTCTGAAACAAGCTCTCGTGACTGCATCAGGACGGCCTCCAGCAAACAAAGAAATAATTAAACCCTAAAAAAATCAGCTCTTCAGATTAACTCACATTTCATTCTTCATATGGTGGAACTAGGTAGAGGACAAAACAGAAAAAAACCCACCAATATGAAGAATATCCTTGCTCACCATGACTTTCTCCCTGTTCCCATAACTTATTAAATAGGTGAGCTGTGAAATTTTCAATTAAAATACTAAAAAAAAAGGGATCGGTTAAACAATACAGCTAATAAAAATCAAAACATCAAATGCAAGCTGGGTGGATACAACCTCATAGATCAGGGGTCTCCAACCTTTGCAACTTTAAGTCTGAAGGACTTCAGCTCCCAGAATTCTCCAGCAAGCAAAGCTGGCTGGAGAAGTCTGGGAGCTGAAGTCCTTCAGACTTAAAGTTGCAAAGGTTGGAGACCCCTGTCATAGATGACCCTCACTCTGTCAAGGACCTAAGAGTTCTCATCTCTAATAATCTAGGCCCCAGAGCCCACGGTAACAGCACTGCCAAAAAGGCATTAAGAGTTGTTAACGTAATTTCGCGAAGCTTTTTCTCCCGTAACATTGTATTGCTAACTAGGGCAAACAAAACCTTTGCCAGATTACCGCTCATCTGCCTGGAATCCACACTGTATATCAGACATTAATACAATTGAGCGGGTCCAGAAGTATTTCACGAGAAGAGTACTCCACTCCTCTGCTCACAATAGAATCGCTTATGCCACCAGGCTTGAAATTTTGGGCTTGGACAACCTTGAACTATGCCACCTACGCTCTGCCCTAAACATAGTACACAAAATTGTCTGCTACAACATCCTACCTGTCAATGACTACTTCAGCTTCAACCTCAATAATACACGGGCAAACAGTAGATACAAACTCAAGGTAAACTGCTCCAAACTCGATTGCAGAAAATACAACTTCAGTAACAGAGTGGTCAACGCCTGGAACGCTCTACCTGACTCTGTTGTTACATCCTCAAACCCCCACAGCTTCAACCTTAAACTGTGGAACTCACACCATTCCTAAGAGGTCTATAAGGGGGCGTGCATAAGTGCACCAGTGTGCCTACCGTCCCTGTCCTACTGTCCCCATTTATTTGTACTCGTTTCATGTGCTCATGTCCATGTTTATACTTGTTATCTTGTACATGTTTGACAAACTAAATAAATAAATAGTATGTAACACTGCTCAACCCAGAACTTGAGCATTCTGTAAAAACACATAAACCCAGTTAAAGAAATCAGTTTGCCTACCATGTCCTTGAAGAGAAAGAGCTGGAGAGGAGACCCAACTAAAAGGCTAAATCTTTGATTTTCAGAAATCACTTCCAAAATACTGACTGGATACTGACTAGCTCACATCTATTGCTGCCTACCTTGCCAATGGGAAAGTCTTGCCAGTGCTTTCCTGGCACAATGACTTATGGGATAGTAAGGATTTCCTGGAGAAACTAAGTAGAGATTCTGCATTTACAAATGATTTGGCCCAGTTATTCCAACTGTGATTTGTTGGAATCACTAATAGCTGGGTGAGTTCAGTTGTTTAGCAAGGCCTTAGCAATTTGAACATTCTAAGGACTAAATTAGCCATAGCAGATACAATTCTGCAATAATTCATAATTACCTAACTTTAAAGGAAAACAAAGAACACAGGAATCAACATTAAGTGAAAGAAGTTTGGAGAGTACAGTTCTATGAAAAAGAATAACTGTGTAACTGGCTGCATAAATAAAAATATAGACCCCCTCCAAGGGCACATGATTTCCTCCAAAATGCTGAAGAGCAATAGATCAACTGATTAGGAAGCTGGCCAAACTACCTAGAGCTTATTCTTACCACTTTTAAGCTGTTATTTCACAGGCAGCACAAATAATAAGACTTATGAGGAGCTTATAGGAAATCCACTCAACTGAAATTCAGACCTAACCTTTGTCCCAATCTACCTTCCTGACTATTTCTGGGCTTGCCTCCATAATGACATGTCCCTAAGGTCTCTTATCAAGTATCATTCCAATTCTGTTCAGCATTTTCCTAAATCTCATTCTGGTCCCTTGAGACAAAGTGATCTCTCACCATTTAGACAAGCTGGAAAAGAAACACACATCCGTTCTGTGTTATCTAGACCAGGGGTCTGCAAAGTTGGCTCTTTGAAGACTGGTGGACTTCAACTCCCAGAATTCCCCAGCCAGCCATTCCACTGGAGGGGGGGGGGTATTGTTCAATATTGTAAGAAGGATCATCTGAATGACCATAAAACCTAAACCATGGCCTTCATCATAAATACTGGTACACAAATAGGAACAAAAAAAAAGGAGTTCTGGTGCTTTAAATTTATTCATTTAGTACACTGGTATAGCACTCATTTTGTATAATTCAAGATGGCACATACTGTATAACGTTTAGGCCTCCTATTTTCCCCACAATGACCTTGTGAGTAGGTTAGACCTAACAGCAGCCACAATGTATATATAGTATGAAAACAGGTAGCATGGTGGCCACAGCATTGTGAACGTGTACATTGTTACTGCCATTTCTATACACTTCCGCCTCGAGTCCCTCTGGGGAGAGAGAGCGGGTTAGAAATAAAAATTTATTATTATTATTATTACTTGCCACAATTTTACACAATACTGTTATCTTGCCTGTGTTGACATCCCTGTAGATGCCACTGGGACCTGAGTTCTCCATCATTGCAGGACGGACATCACCATCCTGGACAAACTTAATATCATTTGGGTGCCCCTCCCCTATTTACTGTCAAGCAGACAAGTATATGTTTTAAACTGTATATAATTGATGCACAGTGTGAAATTGGGTTAGGGCCGGTCCCAAATTTCTCCTTCATAAACAGCGTAAGTTAATTCCAACTGCAGATCTTAATCATGGAAGAGCCTAGCCTGTTGCAGGTATATTGAAGAGAAGATACAAAAAGATCCCCTTCCCAGAAGGTCTGTTAATTCATTGGCTATTCTTATGTACCAATTTGTGCATTTCGTAGAGGATATGAAAGTTGGTTTTGCTCTTCAAATAAGGACAAGAATTAAAGAAACAGTTACATTCTGTGCAGGCTTTTGAGAGCAAAACCAACTAGAACAGTGATGGCGAACCTATGGCACGGATGCCACAGGTGGCACGCGGAGCCATTTCTTAGGATACACGAGGCGTTGCCCTGTCAGCTCCAGTGCACATGTGTGTGCTGGCCAGCTGACTTAGGCCTTCTTTTGAGGCCGTTTTTCGCCCTCTGGAGGCTCCAGGAAAGCTCCTGAAGCATCTGGAGGGGGTGGGGAGGCTGTTTTCACCCTCCCCAGGCTCCTAGAAAGCCTCTGGAGCCTGGGGAGGGTGGAAAAAGCATGCCAAAAGCAGGGGGTCGGCACATAGCATTATGGGTGTGGCATGCCTACGTATGCCCCCTCTGCTCCCCCCGCTTTTGGCACACGAGCCAAAAAAGGTTAGCCATCACTGAACTAGAATATCCTAAACTGTCCTCCATACTCAGCTAGAAATGGATAGTACACAAGAGGGATACTTGTCTGTAGAAAAAGCTTATTTCATTCTACAGTGCAGATAAATGGAATAATAATATAAAACTATAACAATATAGATATAGAATAAACAACAAATATATTCAAATATGGGTATTAAAATAATTCTTCACTGTTTACCATTTGATCTTGGACATTTCTTTTAGCTTGAGAAAATGCTTGCTGTAATTCATTAAGTAAGGCATCAGATTCCTGAGCTCTAGCAGTAAGTGATGAGATCTGTCAAAAAGAAGGAAAAGGGGGGGGGGGATATGAATAAATTATACACACACACCATGAATACAAAACGGCATAATGTAACAGGTATACAATTTTTTTCCTAACTTTTTAGCAGACTTATTTTCATTTTTTTTACCTACAGAATTCCATGCTGAAATCTCAGTAACAATGGGACGAGTGCTCCAAAATACTTAAAAGGTCGTCTCCAAATTGAGCTCTGCCTTTGGTGATTTCACAAACACATCCATGTACAGGTAGCCTTCAATTTATGACCACAAGTAGAACCAAAATCTTGGTCGTTGAGCAAAGCCCACAATTTTGGCACTCCTGATTGCATCAATTTCAACTTTCCTCTCTATCCCAGTGTTTCCCAACCTTGGCAACTTGAAGATGTCTGGACTTCAACTCCCAGAATTCCCCAGCCAGCGAATGTTAACTTTACAAGATAAACATACTCTTAAATCACCTTTAGTACATTCTGCAGTACACAATTGGTGTAAAAAGACTCAACCAGTTTAAATATAGGCTCTATGCAATGGTCATTCTCACTTAAAAATTTTTAGTCTTCTGTAAGAGTTTCTTTACCTGATTGGCTGAGTCTTCACTACTTTGTTTCATACATTCCTCTAGCTCCTGCTTCTCTCGTATTGTTTTTTCTAGTTGATCGTTGGCCTGCCTCAACATCATCTGAAGTTTCTTCACCTACAGGGTTAGAAACAATACACCATAAGCATTCTTTTTCTAAATAAGGTTAATTTTTCTCCAAGACAAAATCTATGCTTATTATTTAGAAACAAGGTGGAATAGATAAAGAAACCATATGAGAGTTTCACTATCATCCATGCCCTCTTTGCTTAATGATATAACATCACCTAACTTAACATCACAGCCATCTGATTCTTTGACCCCAGAACAAAATGTTATTACAGAATTCTGAATTCTTTATCTTAAAAGGATAGAAAGTTTATCTGTTGTGTTTGATTATGTTCATAAAAATGCACAATTTCCTCTTTTAGCATTAATGGAAGTACAGTACAATTTGCTTTCATTCTCTGAAATGTAAATGTTTGTAACAGAATATAGAATCAAGTACCTCATCCAAATGTTTATGAAGAGACTAAATTTAAAAGCTCTATTAAATATAGTTTATATTTTAACAAGACCAGTAGAGATTTAAAAAATTGAAACTATTTTGTCTCTCCGCTGGAGCGTTTATGCACAGGATCAGGTACTATTCCTCCAACCTCCAACTTGTACATATATTTGAGTTGAAAGCAAACAAAGGAATCCTTCCCCAAAATTAGGTGCCCTCATTTCTCATGAAAATAAGAACCAATTTGCTATCAGGCTTTATACAGAGGTGGGTAGAAATCTCTGCATGTGTAAGTGACCCATGAACTCTGCATGCAAATAAGCATAATGATATAATTAGGAAATCATCATGTGGAATACAATACAATACAATGCAATAGCAGAGTTGGAAGATACCATGCAATGAATCAGTCTAACTCAATCAACTTCAAAAACCAAATCTGATCTTAAAAACAAGCCCAAAGTTTTAAACAAATAAACTCCAAATCCAACTCATTCAATATTAATTGACCGTTTGATTAAGTACTGTTTAAACAATCTGAACTGTGGTACTGGCCACCCGGGAGGTTACACGAGGCTGGCTCCAGGGAATTGTCAACGCTACTTTGCGTGAGGGGTTTCTACCGGCCGCCTTGAAAGAGGCAGTGGTGAGACCCCTCCTCAAGAAGCCCTCCCTGGACCCGGCTGTTTTGGCCAACTACCGTCCTGTCTCCAACCTTCGCTTTCTTGCGAAGGTTGTTGAGAGTGTGGTGGCGCGACAGCTCCCTCGGCACCTGGATGAAGCTGTCTATCTAGACTCGCGCCAGTCCGGCTTCCAGCCTGGGCACAGCATGGAAACGGCATTGGTCACGTTGGTCGATGATCTCTGGAGGGCTCGGGATAGAGGTTATTCCTCTATCCTGGTCCTGTTAGATCTCTCAGCGGCTTTCGATACCATCGATCATGGTATCCTGTTGCACCGGTTGGAGGGGTTGGGGCTGGGAGGCACCGTCTTACGGTGGTTCTCCTCCTACCTTTCCGACCGGTCGCAATTCGTGTTGGCAGGAGGGCAGAGGTCGACCTCAAGACGCCTCACTTGTGGGGTGCCACAGGGGTCGGTCCTCTCGCCTCTCCTCTTCAACATCTATATGAAGCCGCTGGGTGAGATCATCCGTGGTTTCGCGGTGGAATTCCATCAGTACGCGGATGACACCCAGCTGTACATTTCCACCCCGGACCACCCCAACGATGCCGCAGAAGTGATGTCCCGGTGCCTGGAGGCCGTGTGAATCTGGATGGGGAGGAACAGACTTCGACTCAACCTGTCCAAAACCGAGTGGCTGTGGTTTCCGGCATCACGGCATAGCCAGTTGGTTCCACCCCTGGCTATCGGGGGCGTATCATTAGCCCCCGCGGAGAGGGCCCGCAACTTGGGCGTCCTCCTGGATACTTGACTGTCTTTAGACGATCATGTGACAGCTGTGGCCAGGGGGGCTTTTTATCAGGTCCGTCTGATACGCCAGTTGCGCCCCTTTCTGGACCGTGACGCTTTACACACGGTCACTCAAGCCCTCATCTCCCGCCTGGACTATTGTAACGCTCTCTACATGGGGCTTCCCTTGAGGTGCACCCGGAGGCTCCAGCTAGTTCAGAATGCGGCCGCGCGGGGGATCCTGGGAGTGTCTCAATACTCCCATGTAACACCTCTCCTGCGCGAGCTGCACTGGCTGCCTGTGGCCTTCCGGGTGCGCTTCAAGGTGCTAGTAACCATCTTTAAAGCGCTCCATGGCACGGGACCTGGCTACTTGCGGGACTGCCTCCTACCACATACCTGCCTTAGACCTGTCCGCTCCCACAGAGTGGGCCTCCTCAGGGTGCCATCCGCCGGACAATGCCGACGGGTGGCCCCCAGGGGGAGAGCCTTCTCTGTGGCGGGGCCTGCCCTCTGGAACGACCTACCCCCCGACCTTCGTACCATCACAGACCTACGCCTCTTCCGCCGGGCATTAAAGACACATCTATTTCAAGAGGCCAGCCTAGCTTAGTTTTAATGGGTAAAGTTTTAATTGATTTTAACCTTTTTAATCCAAATTTTTAGCATAGACCCTAATTTAATTCATTTTAAACTGTTTTGTATTGTATTGTATTTGTTTTTTATATTTCTGTGCACTGCCCTGAGTCCCTTCGGGGAGATAGGGCGGTATATAAATTTGTTAAAATAAATACATAAATAAAAATAATGTAGCAAAAGAGGCTAAGAGCTAGCAACGTTGTTCCTACCCACTGCTTAACTTTGTCTTAAGGCCCAGCAGCCTTTTCCTTGACATGAATAGCAATAGGCACTTCAGAGAGGTCTCTACCTCAGTTGAACACACTGACTTGGCTATTCTTGGATTAGGCAGGAATATTATCATGAATAGGGACGTAGTGATCAGAAAGGTCGGCAGTTCAGTGGTTCGAATCCCTAGTGCCGTGTAATGGATTACTTGTCCCAGCTTCTGCCAACCTAGCAGTTCGAAAGCATGTAAAAATGCAAGTAGAAAAAATAGGAACCACCTTTGGTGGGAAGGTAACAGCGCTCCATGCACCTTCGGCATTTAGTCATGCTGGCCACATGACCATGGAGACGTCTTCAGACAGCACTGGCTCTTTGGCTTTGAAACAGAGATGAGCATCACCCCCTAGAATCGGGAACGACTAGCACATATGTACAAGGGGAACCTTTACCTTTATTAGCATGAATATTACTGAGAATGAGTTCAAAGGCTAGCTCCCATAGGGCAAAGGTGTTGGAACTGGAGAATCTGCTGAGAGTTTTCTCTCTCCAATTGTTTATTCTTATGATTCTCATTTGTATTAGATGGTTTTCCTATAAATGTCTCATTTATTAGAGAGGTAACTTTTTCCATACACTCTATTGTCCAAATTAGTGAGTTTTAAATATGTTGGATCCTAAGAAGTCAAGACACAATACATAAAACTGGAATAGTAACTGAAAAGGAACGTGTGGGATTCACCTTCTCCTTCTTATTTTACACTAAAAGTCTCTTTCTCCTGCTACACAAAAACCTCTAATAGGATGAAAGATTAATGGGGTGATCAATGAACATGGGTTGCCTTTGTGGTTTTTACTGCATTTGATTTTATTAATATGACATAAATTGCCCTGAGTTGTGAAAAAATAAGGTAGTATTGGTGCTGTAATTAGTAGCTAAATAGCCCTAAGTGAAAGATGACTTGTATGATTTCTCATTACCTGTTGGAATCATTTCACTTTCTGCATGATGAGAGGCCAAGCTGCACTCACCTGATCCCTTGTTTCAGCCTCCTGAATCTGGATGCCTTGCAACTGCTTTTCATAATTCGAACACATGTCACAGCGCCTTCCCAGCTTGTTCCCAGCATTTTGCACCTGGAGAACATAAAACCATTATTTCTCTGGGAAGCTTCACAGAAGAATATGTATAAATCCCACTGAGAGGATGGCTACCACTGTAGCTATTTTGGATAAAAATCAAGAAGTTTTCCGGAGAGAGGTATAACGCGCACAAATCATTCTCTGTAAAATAATTCTCAGATGGGAGTTTACAGTATGTACAAATGCCTACCTCTTTCTGAAGGAGATTCCATTCTGTTTCACTAACTAAACGGTAACCACTAGGAGAGACATAAGCATTTTCTACACTCTGTGTGATGCTGGAGAGAAGGGATGCCGTTTCCTCCTGCTCGGGTGTCATTGCCGTGATTGCTTTTTCCTGGTCTTTGGTTAACATAAACCCACCAGGCATTTGCAGGGAGCCCAGGGAGGCAGTGTCAAAGTTCTCTGAGATAGAGTCTGCCCCAACCAGTGGCCCAAAGTCAGATTCATCAAGGTTCCCAGCTGATTTGGCTTTATTGTTGTAGCCCAAACTTTTGGCTTGCAAAGATCCTGACGTTCCCAAACTGTCTGTTGACTGAGCTCTACGCAGTCCCTCTTTAAACATGTCATTGTCCGACTTGAGAGACTCTCCTGAAGACAGCAATGCATCTGTGTCAAGCGAGTGGGCTGAGCCATGAGTGCTGTTGAGGTGCACCTATAATTGAAACAGAAAAACTGTCCAACAATAAAAACTCCCTTATATCCAGCCAAATCATTGCTCCACCAACCCACTCCTGGGTGATATACCAAAATATAGGATGAGTTATGGACTCCCCCCCTCCCCCATTTATCTGCAAAATGAAATCTTCCTCCAATTCCCCCTTCAGTGGAGCTTTCATGATTCATAAAATTTCTCTTTTGATGCATGCTATCTCTTCATAGCTTATTTTCATCCAGATTAGGAGTTGTTTCTTATTCAGAAATCAACAGACAGTTTGTCAGCCCCTCCACTTGCTCTGGAATGGGCTGTGCTCTTAAAGAAACAGCTTCTAGATTCAGGCTCTGAATGGACCAGTAGGTGGAGAATATGGCCAGAGATGCATTTGCTTAGCTACAGTCATTTGGGGAGGAGGAAGGAATTCATATTCTCTTCACATCAAACAGGTTATTGAACTATGCTCTATTTACAGCTGTCCTTGAAGACCACACAAATGCTGCAACTGGTACAGAACGTGGCAGACTTCGTTCTAATGAGGAAGATCTGAATCAACTGTATGGCCTCTGCATTGGAAATAATACATTAATGTTTCTAAATACAATTTAGATGCTTATAGTGACCTATAAAGATCTATACTGTGTTTTCCCAAAAGTAAGACAGGGTCTCATTTTCTTTTGGCCCCCAAAATAAGCACTTGACCTTATTTTCGGGGAGGTCTTATTAGTTTTGAGGTGCAGGAAGCGGCGAGCGTGGTCACCTCATGGCTGCTGCTGTGTTGCGCGTCACTAGATCTGCCACTCTTTTTGCAGTAGCCATCAGCATGGCAGAAGGGGTGCGATGGCTAGGGTTGCAGGAGCACTCGTTAGGTAAGAGCATGTGGGGTGCTTGGGGCATATTCCCCCTCTCTTTCCCCCTGCCACACCTCCTCACCTCATGTTGTTTGCGTGGGAAGCAACCAGAGGAAATGGCAGGGACTGGCTGCACATGCATTTAAATATTTTCGGGGACGGCTTATTTTCGGGGCACTTATTTTAGCGCATGTGCTCAAAAGCCGGATTGGGCTAATTATCCGGGGAGGTCTTATTTTGGGGGAAACAGGGTACGGCTTAGGCTCCAGGTACCCTCCTCCAAATAGAACTTGGCCATCCTGTTTGTAGCTCATGAAAATAGTTTCTTTGCTTGGAAAATAAAGCTTACGATAAATATTTTGAGGAAGGAAGGAAGGACACAATAAAATTCTCATTGGGAATTTATTGTGAAAGAACTGGAACATCTGTCTTCTATTTCAGGCTTATTTGGAATAGTTTCTCAAATACATAGTTATCAAGCATCACTGATTATTTGTAAGAGAACAGAATCCCTTGCCAAAATCTTAAGCAAAGTCATATAACTTCTTCCCTTCTTTTTTAAACCATACTTAAAACATCTTGAATTATTTCATACTTACTGTTCCTTGATTAAAAGCTAGCCTTTGACCCATGTTTTATCATGAATTGACAATAATCTAAATTTCAAGTCAGGCTACACATTTGTAGGAGATGGTGAGAAAACTCTCACAATGGATCAATTGCTCCACAATAAGTAATTTTAAACATTGGTGCAAAAAAAAAAAAAAAAAGAGAGGAAATTTTGCTTTCTGCTGCCAATTCCAGGGCTCGTATAAACCCAGCTCTTTTTGGTACAGAAATCAAAAGTGAAATACGATCTCCCTCGACTCTTTCTCTCAAACCGTTCCATAAAGAATTCATTGAAGAGTAACTTTTGGACCTAGTCACACAATGTGCTTAACCTGGTTATTAAACTAACTATTGTCACTTTGTTACAATATACTGTACAATAAACTGGGTTCGTTCACATAATACATGAAGAAAAAAAGAAAGAAGAAGAAGGAGCATCCTCAGTGAAGACAGTGCTGTTATAATAACTAAGTTTACCTCTTCACTGGGGAATGGTGGAAGGGCTTCTTCATGAACTGTAGAACATGTTACGTTTGATTCATCATCAGTGCCTTTCTTCTTCTCTTCTTTCCTTTTATGGAGTCTTCTTTGCTCTTCATCCTCCTAGAACAAAAGTTGAAAATCGAAGTGGTTTTTTTTTTATCTGCAAGATGTTGGCTATCCAACATCTTCTTGAAGACTTGCAGTGTTGGGGCATTCACAACTTCTGGAGACAAGCTGCTCCACTGATTAATTGTCCTAACTGTCAGGAAATTTCTCCTTAGAACTGAGGATAAATTTCCTGACAGCTAGAACAATTAATCACTGGAACAGCTTGCCTCCAAAAGTTGTGAATACCCCAACACTGCAAGTCTTCAAGAAGATGTTGGATAACCATTTGTTGGACTAGATGACCTCCAAGGTCCCTTCCAACCCTGCTATTGTATTGTATTATTCTCCTGTCCCGTCCCCCCAACATACCAACAACTGCAGATTAAGACAAATCATTATTAAAAATCCAGATTGCAATATCGTTATCTTATAGTATAATTAACATTTCAATATATCTAATTTATGTTGGGTTCTTTATGCAAAATATTGGATATTAATAATGCAAACATTAAAAGCCCATATGTAAGTATGGTAGCAGTGCAAGAAGACCTTGACTTACAACCATTTTTTAAGTCAATGGGTTAAATCAGATTCACTTAACAATCACAAGGTTCACTTAACAACTGCAGTGATTTGCTTAACAACCATGGCAAAAAAGATCAGAAATCAGGTGCAACTCACTTGCCATGTTTCTCTGAAAATAAGACCCAGTCTTGTTTTCTTTTGGGTTTGAATGGGAGCACTCGGGTTTATTTTCAGGGAGGTCTTATTTTTTTAAACTGCAGGAAATGCCCTCTCCGTCCCACTGTCTCCTTGCCTGGGGCTGCAATGGGCCAAGCTCTCGGCATGCCCCAGCCTCCACCTGCCCTGACTGCTGGTCCAGCTTCTGTTGGAATACTTCTCGGCCACGGCACCTTGTGAGGACTCTTTGCCCTCTGGGCAGGGCCGGTGGAGGTTGGGGCGGGCTGAGAGCTTAGCCCAGATTGAGGCGGTGGTCAAGCAGATAGTGGAACGGAGAGGGCGGGGCCAGCAGTAGCTGCCCACTTTTTGCCCAGGAGATGAAACTTTGCTTGCTTGCCAAAGGGGACAGTTTGAAAGCAGAGCTAATCACTCAGTTTCAAGCTGTCCCCTTTGCAAGCACATGAAGGGCATTCTGCCGCAAGCGGTTCCAATGGCACAACAAGCCTCTCGGCATTCTGTTCCACCGGCAAGATGCCGAGTCTCATGGAGTTCTGCTGGGAACTGCTCCAACAGCACAAGCCTCACAGCATTCTGCCGTGAGTGTCTTTACCGGCATGATGAGGTAAACGAGGATGGGACATGTGGGGCACCTCCAACCCCTCCATCCCTGCGCTAGCTTGATTTTTACACCCACGTCTCGCCCCACCTCATACGGGGCTTATTTTGGGGTAGGGGCATATGTGTAAAAATCAAGCTAGGGCTTTTTGGGGGGGAATAGGTCTTATTTTGGGGAAAACACAGTAGCAGCTGCCTTGCTTAGCAAAAGAAATTCTGGTCTCCATTGTGGCCGTAAATTGAGGATTATCTATATAATTCACAGTGCATATTCTTCTTCTGTTCATTCTGCGTATGCACACCCAACCTCCCAACCTTTATCACAATGCATGTTAACCCCATCTAGAGATCTGATGTCATGAAGAATATGCCCCACAAACATTACAGCACTAGAAATAAATGCTCCCCTACATCTACTTACATTTCTCTTCTTCAACCACAAGAAAACTTGGCTACAAATCTCAGTGCTGTATTAGCTAACCTGGTCTTTTTTCTTTAGTTCTTCAACTTGCCGCAGCTGTTCTGAGGTCAGCACCATCTCCATCCATTGCATGTCCCTCATCAATAAACGCTGTGACTCCAAGAACTGGTCATTGGCCTTCTGCCACGTGTGCTTGAGCTGATTATGCTGTTGCCTTTCCTGCTCTAGTAGATGGCATACTATATGAAAACAGACAATGAATTTCAATGAATTTGAATAGCAATAGTTAATAAGTTTGTTCACAGAGTTTATTGTGATAATATTTTGTACACATCTAGAAGCATAACTGAACAGCTAACACACATAATTAGGAGCAGAGTAAGCATATTGTTCAAGTATTCATTTAATGTCACAGTTTATAGTTGTTGTATGGACAGCAATTACAAGATACATAAAATAAAAAAAGAATATTAAAAACCAAAGAAGTAAAGCAGAAACTATATAACTAAAAACAGCTGCGTGAAAATTGATAATAAAGCTCTATATATTTGTAAACATAAGGAACAATACAAAAATTTCAATATATTCACACACTCAATATTTCCATCGTTTCTAAAACAGATAAAATGCAGCAAAAGGAATCTTTTAAATTTTCTTCAAGACTTAGAATAACAGAGTTGGAAGGGATCTTCTAGTCCAATCCCCTGCTCAAGCCAGAGACCCTGCCATTTCAGACAAATGTCCAATCTCTTTTTTAAATCCTCCAGTGTTGGAGCGTCCACAACGTCTGAAGGCAAGCTGTTCCATTGATTAATTGTTCTGTCAGAAAATTTCTCTTTATTTCTAGGTTCGTTCTTTCTTTGATTAGTTTCCATTCATTGCTTCTTCTCCTTCCTTCAGGTGCTTTGGAGAATACCCCCCCTCTTTTGTGACAACCCCTCCAATATTGGAACACTGACATCATGTCACTCCTAGTCCTTCTTTTCATTAAACTAACATACCCTGTTGTTCGTTATGTTTCAGCCTCCAGGCCCCTAATCATCTTTGTTGCTGTTTTTGGCACTCTCTCTAGAGAACATCATTTTTATGTTATGGTGATCATAACTGGATGCAATATTCCAACTGTGGTCTTTGTTGTTGTTGTTGTTATCTGCGTAGTCCTGCCCGACCCATCACAACCCCATGGACAACGTTCCTCCAGGCCTTCCTGTCCTCTACCATCCTCTGGAGTCCATTTAAGCTCATGCCTACTGCTTCAGTGACTCCATCCAGCTATCTCATTTTCTGTCGTCCCTTTCTTAATAATAATAATAATAATAATAATTTAATTTTATATCCCACTCTCTCTCCCCAAGGGGACTCGAGGCGGGGCACAGGCAATTAAAAATACAAATAAGACCACAGACAAAATACAAAATACAAAATTAAAAATGGATTAAATTGATCCTGCGCTAAAACCCATAAACTAAACTAAAAATTACCCCTAAAACCCCTAACCTAAAAAGAGACTACCCAAGGCCGGCCAGGCGAAAAAAGTGTGTCTTTAATTTTAAGCGGAAGGAGCGGAGGTCCGTGGTTGTCCTGATATCGGGGGGAAGGTCGTTCCAGAGGGCTGGGCCCGCCACAGAGAAGGCCCTTCCCCTGGGCGTCGCCCGCTGACAAAGTCTAGTGGACGGCACCCGGAGAAGTCCCTCTCTGTGGGAGCGAATCGGCCGTGAGGATGTATGGGGCAGGATCCGATCCCGCAGGTAGCTAGGTCCCGAGCCATGGAGCGCTTTGAAGATGGTAATTAACACCTTGAAGCGCACCCGGAAGACGACAGGCAGCCAGTGCAGCTCGCGCAAGAGCGGTGTTACGTGGGCAAACCTAGAGGTGCCCATAATTGCTCGCGCGGCTGCGTTCTGGACCAACTGAAGCCTCCGGGTACACCTCAAGGGGAGCCCCATGTAGAGAGAGTTGCAATAATCCAGTCGGGATGTCACGAGAGCATGAGTGACTGTGCGAAGGGCGTCCCGATCCAATAGGGGGCGCAACTGGCGTACCAGGCGAACCTGGTAAAACGCCCTCCTGGCCACGGCTGTCACTTGATCTTCCATGGACAGCCGGGTATCCAGGAGGACACCGAAGTTGCGCGCCCATCCACAGGGGCAAGATGTTCGCCCCCTATGGCCAGCGATGGAGTCAGCTGGTTGAATCGGGCAGCCGGAAACCACAGCCACTCGGTCTTGGTCGGGTTGAGCCTGAGTCCGTTACTTCCCATCCAGATCCGCACGGCTTCCAGGCACTGGCACATCACCGCTACGGCATCGTTGGGGTGGTTTGGGGTAGATATATACAGCTGAGTATCATTAGCGTAGAGATGATACTCTACCCCAAAACCACGGATGATCTCGCCCAGCGGCTTCATGTATGTGTTGAACAGGAGAGGCGAGAGGACCGACCCCTGAGGCACCCCACATGTGAGGGGTCTCGGGGTCGACCTCTGCTCTCCTGTCAACACAAATTGCGATCGGCCAGAGTGGTAGGAGGAGAACCACCGCAAAACGGTGGCTCCCACCCCCAACCCCCCCAGCCGATGCAATAGGATACCATGGTCGATGGTATCGAAAGCCGCCGAGAGGTCTAACAGAACCAGGATGGAGGAGCAACCCCCATCTCTGGCCCTCCAGAGATCATCCACCAACGCGACCAATGCCGTCTCGGTGCTATGCCCGGGTCGAAAGCCGGACTGGCGCGGGTCTAGATAATCAATTTCCTCCAGATGACGGGGAAACTGTTGTGCAACCACACTCTCAACAACCTTCGCCAGGAAGGGAAGGTTGGAGACTGGACGATAGTTGGTTAATAAAGCTGGATCCAAAGAGGGCTTCTTGAGGAGGGGCCTCACCATGGCCTCTTTTAGGGAGGCAGGCAAGGAACCCTCACTCAAGGATGCGTTGATAACCTCTTGGAGCCAGCCTCGTGTCACCTCCCAGGATGCCAGTACAAGCCAGGAGGGACACGGGTCCAATAAACATGTGGTGGCTCGCAGTCGCCCACGTAACCTGTCCATATCCTCGGAAGTAACGGAGTCAAACTCCTCCCAAACAAGATCCCCCTCGTGGCAATCCACTGGACCAGCAATGGGGGCTAACTCATTCTGTATCTGAGCGATTTTCTCCTGCAGATAAGACACAAATTCCTCTGCTCTACCCTGTAAGGGGGCTTCCCGCACCCTCTGTTGAAGGAGGGTACGGGTCACCCTAAACAGGGCGGCAGGGCGGTTATCTGCGGATGCTATGAGAGTGGCGCAATGATGGCGTTTGGCCACTCTCAGCGCCACAATGTAAGTCCGTAAATGGGCTCTTACCTGTGTCCGGTCAGATTCAGAGCGGGTATACCTCCATCTTCTCTCTAGGCATCTCTTGTGGCGTTTCATCACCCTCAGCTCCTCGGTAAACCAAGGAGCCAGGGTGGCTCGCCGCCGCAAGAGAGGCCGCAAGGGCGCGACCCGATCCAAGGCTCCCGTGGTCGCAGTATTCCATGCGGCCACGAGGTCCTCCATCGGGGCGCGGGTCAGGGGTACAGGAAGTGGCCCAAGCGCCGCTTGGAACCCATCTGGGTCCATCAGGCGCCTGGGGCGGAACCAGATTGGTAACTCAGGTTTCACCTCCCCGCGGAGGGGAGTAGCGGTCAGAAAGTCAAGCCGGAGAAGTGAGTGGTCTGTCCATGACAAGGGTGTGATGACTATATCCCCTATACCCAGATCACTCTTCCATTGGCCTGAGACAAAGATGAGATCCGGTGTGTGTCCACCCTCGTGCGTGGGGCCTTGAATTACTTGGGTCAGGTCCATGGCCGTCATGGAAGCCATGAACTCCCGAGCTACCCCGGATGATTCGCCCACCGATGGCAGGTTAAAGTCCCCCATGACTAGAAGTCTGGGGGTCTCAACTGCCACCGTAGCGATCACCTCTAGGAGCTCGGGCAGGGCTGCTGCTACATAGCGGGGAGTCAGGTATACAACCAGCAAGCCCAACTGCCTCCCTAGGCCCCACTTCACGCAGAGGGACTCACAACCAGTGGTCTGTGGCACAACGGTCTCTCTCGGCTCAAGACATTCCTTAACAATGACCGCTACCCCACCACCCCTGCCTAGGGCCCGGGGCTGATGAAAAGCGCGGTAGCCTGGTGGGCACATTTCAACGAGGGGGAGTCCTCCCTCGTGGCCCAACCAGGTCTCCGCAATTCCAGCCAGGTCCGGCTCCCCCTCTGACACCAGGTCATTAATGAGGGGGGCTTTGTTGACAACGGACCTGGCGTTGCAAAACATCAGCCGCAGGCCCTGGCTCTGTACTCCCTGACCACCTAGCCTGCGGGGGTTGTGGCAACTGACCGTTTGTAACCAACGGCTACGTGCCTCCAACCGGGAGGATGGAACTTGTCTCCCCTCGGACCTGCCCCTCCCCACGACCCTCTGGATGGGGAAGCCCTCCACCGGAATGACTTGTGTTTCCCCCCTCTTAGCGGAACCATCCGCCTCCCTCCGTCGTCTGCTGGCTCGGCCCGTTCCCTTCTGGCTAGTCTCAACCTGTCTAAACCCTCCCCCCTCCCTGGTACCCCCTAAAATAAACAGCAATTTTTTAACTAAAAAACCCCTACACCTGCGCTTTCGCCACTTCTCCTGACTTATTAGTCCCTCATCAAAGTGTGCCCTTGATAACACAGCGGGCCATACCTGCGAGAGGGGGGACTCCCGCAGTAGGATTAGGTCTGCCCTTGAATATATTACGGGTCACATCAACAGCAGGGAATCAATTGGGTACAGAGATGCTTGGATGGTCAGAATAAATATTAAATAAGATGTTAAAATATATATTCAATAAATATTAAATAGATGTTAAAATTAATTAATTCCAGTAAGTCAATAATACGGTATAGGGAAGTTAAAATCCTGGGTATGATTTCTTTTGCCCTCAATCTTTCCCAGCATTAGGCTCTTCTCCAGTGAGTCCTTTTTTCTGTGGTCTAACCAAGGCATTATAATACACTTATAAGATCACACTTCACATGATCTTGATACTACCCCTCTATTAATGCAGTCTAGGATTGCAGTGGCTTTTTTGTTGGCTGCAACACACTGCATATTTAAGTGATTGTCTAAGTCTACTGTATCCCTCTTGCAGTTACTACTATATAGTATGAAGTCAGGTACCACCTATTGTCATATTCTATATCTGTGCATTTGGGGTGGGGGGGTTGTTTTTGTTTTTGCCTCAGAGTGAAACTGTACTTTTCTCACCATTGAATTTCATTTTGTTAGATACGACCCAGTGTTCAAGTCTATAGGAATCCTTTTGTACCTTTAGCCTATATTCTGTTGGTTATTTCTGTCAACTTGGTGTCATTTGCAAATCTGATGTGTTCCCCTTCTATCTCATATAAATCATTTATGAAGATACAGAAGAGTATTGGGTGTAAGAGTCTTGAGGTAACCCACTGCATACTTTTCTCCATGTAAATGCAGTTCCATTAAGGATACACATTGGTAAGAACTACTCTTTGTTGTTATGTTTTCAGCCAATACAATTTTCCATAGTTTTGAATGCCAAAGAAAATATAGTTTATTTTCTTAAGTTGTAGCACCACTACAGCAATTGAATTCATATGTTTTGTTGCACCATTTATTTTATGGTGTGTAGTTCATTTTTGATGATTTACTCAAATTGATGTAATAAGAATGTTACATTTTGAACTGCTCAAAGCTTGATTCATCTCAAACTCAAATCAAATGTTCTCTTGATGTAAGACTTTCAAGAGAATGCATATTGAGTTCTTATGGAAGGAATGGATAAGAAGGAACAGCATTAAAGATTTATTTGATGCATAATGCTTTACATCTCCTAAACTATATGTGCATACAATGGGAACTACTATGAATATAAAAGGCATACTTCATCCAGATAATCTACAGTACAGATTATTTGGAGTTACTCAGATAAATAATAAATAAGCATTTTAATAACAATTTTATGATCCTGCCTTAACACAGGCAAATCAGATGTGAGCCTCAGAAGGATACTGATAGTTAAGAAACAGTATTCCAATTTTATTGTCTGTTCTCAGTACTCAAGAACACATGAAGAACTGAATTTAGTACTTGAATTTACTACTTGATACTTGAAGAGAAGTTACCTCCTGATTGGTGACTCAATCATAAGGGATGTAAACTTATGTAAGGATATGGAGGTTTTGAAAGAGGTCAGATGTTTGCCGGGAGCTACAGCCAGCAGAGACAAGAGGCGTATTCTTAAGATAGTCAAGAATGCGAGTAAGGACTGTGAAGTTGATGCTATTATATATCTTGGCACAAATGATCTGTCCCAAAAAGTTGTAGTTTCTGTGCAGAATGATTTCCAGAGTTTGGGGTACGAACTTAGTAGTACAGGTTGTAGGCTTATCTTCTCAGAGGTTATACCAGTATACAAGGAACAAAAAGGAAAGGGCCAGCGCATAGCAGAGTTTAATGTGTGGCTAAAGGAGTGGTGTAAAAAGGAAGGCTTTGGTTTTATTAGTCATGATGCCTGCAGCTGGTCCAATGATAAACTGTACAAAAGAGATGGTTTGCACCCATCCAAGAAAGGGACTGAGTTACTTGGCATTAAATTCACAGATTTCCTGGCTAAACATTTAAACTGAATAGTGGGGACAGAGAATCAATAAAGAACATTTCTGTCCCCAGCAAACTAAAATTCATAGGGTTATCAGTGCATGTAACATAGATATTTGTGCGGGTAATATTATCAACACTGCTGTCAAGCAAAACCAAACAATTAACAGTGAGTGCCATACCATGTGCATGAACCATACAAGTGGCAAAGAAATAGGGGCAAAGAGAACCATAGTCAGGCATAACACAGGTTTCGTAGACAGTAAACACAGGGTCAATCAAAATGGACTCAAATGTCTATACGCCAATACACAGAGTATGAGGAATAAACAGGGTGAATTAGAAATTCAAGTAAATGAGGGCAGATATGATATTGTTGCCATTACAGAAACTTGGTGGGATGAAACCCACAAATGGAACATACAGCTGAAGGATTTAAATTATTTAAAAGAAATAGACCAAATAAAAGAGGAGGTGGAGTTGCACTATATATAAGAAATAATTACATCTCTACAGAAATAGAGCACAACAATGATGAGAACTATCTTGAATGTATTTGGGTCAATATTAAAGGTTGGGGGGGGAATGATATTGTCATAGGTCTATACTACAGGCCACCCAACCAAGCAGAGGAAGTGGATGAACTTTTTGCTAACCAGCTAACTAAGGTATGTAGGAAGCACACTACAATAGTAATGGGAGATTTTAACTACCCTGACATCAATTGGGAAACAAACTCTGCACCGTGGAAGATCCAACAGGTTCCTAACAAATCTAGCAGACAACTTTGTTTCCCAAAAGAGAAGGGAACAAGGGGATCAGCAATATTGGACTTAATTCTCACTAACAGAGAGGAAATGATAGAAGGTGTAGAAGCTACAGGAACTTTGGGGGCAAGCGATCATGAAATACTGGAATTCAACATTATGCAAACAAAAGTAGTAGAACAAAGTCAAACTAGAGTCTTAGACTTTAAGAGAGCTAATTTCAATAAACTTAGAGAGAGCTTGGGAAGGATTCCATGGATGAGAATCCTCAAGGGGAAAACAACTCAAGAAGCTTGGGAAATTTTGAAAAATGAGATTATAAAAGCCCAGTCCAGCGCAATACCAATGAAGAAGAAAAATAACAGTTCCCAAAAGAAACCAGCATGGCTGCATAAAGAACTCTCTGACAAATTGAAAGACAAAAAGGATAAATATAAAAAGTGGAAAAAGGGGGACATAACTAAGGCAAAATATCAGCAAATAGTCCGAGCCTGTAAAGATGAAGTGAGGAAAGCTAAGGCTCGCAATGAAGAAAGGCTTGCCAAAAAAGTAAAAAATAACAAAAAAAGCTTCTTCCAACATGTTAAAAACAAGAAAAAAGTTAAGGAAACAATTGGTCCACTGCTGGGAGAAAATGGCAAGAAGATGATAAGCAACAGGGAGAAAGCAGAACTATTTAACTCTTTTTTTGCATCTGTCTTTACACAAAGGGATAAAACAGTCCAACCAATCAAAAACAGCACCACAAAAATCAGATTAGGAACACAAGTTGAAATAGGGAAGAAAATGGTAAGTGAGCATCTGTCTGCCCTGGACGAGTTCAAATCACCAGGACCAGATGGATTACATCCCAGGGTTCTGAAGGAACTGGCAGACGAGATCTCAGAACCACTGAACTATATCCTTCAGAGATCCTGGAGCACCGGGGAACTGCCAGAAGACTGGAAAAGAGCTGATGTGGTTCCCATCTTCAAAAAAGAAAAAAAAACAGAACCAGGAAACTATAGACCCATCAGCCTGACCTCAATACCAGGAAAGATTCTGGAAAAGATAATTAAGCAACAAATAAGTGAACACCTAGAAGCAAACAAAGTAATAGCCAAAAGCCAACATGGGTTTGTCAAAAACAGATCATGCCAGACTAATCTAATTGCATTCTTTGACAAAGTGACAAAATTAGTGGACCAGAGGAATGCTGTCGATATAATTTACTTGGACTTCAGTAAGGCATTTGATAAAGTAGACCATAACCTACTATTAGATAAAGTAGAAAATTGTGGGTTAGACAGCACCACCACCAAATGGATTCGCAACTGGCTGACCAACCGCAGTCAACGTGTAGCCCTCAATGGAACTGCATCTACATGGAAGGAAGTATGCAGTGGAGTCCCCCAAGGCTCTGTTTTAGGTCCAGTACTCTTTAACATCTTCATCAATGATTTGGATGAGGGGATAAATGGGGAACTCATCAAATTTGCAGACGACACTTAGCTGGCAGGAATAGCCAACACTCCAGAAGATAGGCTTAAGATACAGAAGGATCTAGACAAACTTCAACATTGGGCACTATCTAATAAAATGAAATTCAATTGTGAAAAAAGTAAGGTTCTACATTTAGGCAAGAAAAACAAAATGCACAAGTACAGTATAGGTGGTACCTTGCTCAATAGTACCAACTGTGAGAGGGATCTAGGAATCCTAGTGGACAACCATTTAAATATGAGCCAGCAGTGTGCAGCAGCTGCCAAAAAAGCCAACACAGTTCTAGGCTGCATAAACAGAGGGATAGAATCTAGATCACGTGAAGTGTTAATGCCACTGTATAGTGCCTTGGTAAGGCCACACTTGGAATACTGCATACAGTTTTGGTCGCCACGATGTAGAAAAGACGTGGAGACTCTGGAAAGAGTGCAGAGAAGAGCAACCAAGATGATTAGGGAACTGGAGACTAAAACATATGAAGAACGGTTGCAGGAGCTGGGTATGTCTAGTTTGATGAAGAGAAGGACCAGGGGAGACATGATAGCAGTGTTCCGATATCTCAGAGGGTGCCACAAAGAAGAGGGAGTCAAACTATTCTCCAAGGCACCTGGGGGCAGGACAAGAAGCAATGGGTGGAAACTAATCAAGGAGAGAAGCAACTTAGAACTAAGGAGAAATTTCCTGACAGTTAGAACAATTAACCTCTGGAACAGCTTGCCTCCAGAAGTTGTGAATGCCCCAACCCTGGAAGTCTTTAAAAAGATGTTAGATAGCCATTTGTCTGAAATGGTATAAGGTTCCTGCCTACGCAGGGGGTTGGACTAGATGACCTCCAAGGTCCCTTCCAACTCTGCTATTGTATTGTATTGTATTGATACTTACCATATTTCTACAACATTGTTTCGTTATAGCTCTTTATTAACATTGAGTTAATATTCTTTATAATTACAGGTAGTTCTTGACTTATGATCACAATGGAGCAGAAAGTGAGATAACTGTTAAGTAAATTTCCCCCTTTTTACGACCTTTCTTCCCACAGTTGTTAAGTAAATCCCTGAAGTTTTTATTTAGTAACACAGTTGTTAAGAGAATCCAACTTCCCCATTGACTTTGCTTGTCAGGTCGCAAAAGGTGATCACATGATCCCAGGATTCAGCAACTATCATAAATATGAATCAGTCGTCAAACATCCGAATTATGATCATGTGATCATAGGGATACAGCAACAATTGTAGGTGTGAAAAATGGTCATGTCACTTTTTTCAGTGCTATTGCAACTTTGAACAGTCACTAAATGTTATAAGTTGAGGACTACCTGTACTATTCTCCAGAAAACTATTAGTTCAGTTGTCAAATAAAGGGCAAGGAAAGTCAAAAAAGAAAAAATACTCCACCAATTACAAAATAGTCCCCTTAATATGCATTACATATTTTTTTAAAAATAAAATGTAACTTTATATACATACTAATTGTATATCAAAGGCTGGATTCTGGTTTTTATGAAGCTTCCTGCCTTCTTTGAATTGTGGATTCTAATAGTTATTTTTCCAATATGAGAAGACATTATATTTAGTAGAATATTATGGGCATACAACTTAGCTTTCATGTTTTAAATCATAGGTGTCAAACAGGCGGCTCATGGGCCACTCCGCAAAGGCAAAAAACATGTTACGTCATGTGACACCACGAAACCCAATCAGTTTTGACACCCGTGTTCTAAATCTACATTAAACTATTATTTTCATATTTTTAGCCCAGAGAAAAATCCATACCTTCATGAAGTTCCTTCCGTAATTTTTCTGCATCTTCTTGCAGAACTGACTTTTGAGTGTTCAAAACAGCTACATACATTTCTAGATCTGTCCTACAGGATTTCTCAGCTTCCAAGTAGTGATTCAGTTCTTTACCCTGAAAAAGATACAGAGAAACAAAAGTTAATGTTAGCATAGATATTTATTAAGTATATTTCTAAGCATGTTAGAAAAAGTTATTAGTCAGGAACTGTTATACTGATATATGTAACAATATATCTACGTCCTGTATATTACCCACATTGTAGCTTTACACTGTAGCTTCAATGTTTGTGAACATTGAAATTTCAGTATTTCTGTATAAATATGTGTTCTAAAACATGGCCTGTTCTTCACATGTCCTAAATCAAGAATACTCAATGAAATAATTGTCAAAAACATTATATTTGTTCAATGATTTATTGAGGAAAATCATTCTAAAGTATGACATCTGTAGTTCTCCTGATTGATTACTAGACTGGAAAAAGAAAAGCATAGTTTCAAAACTGGAGGAAGAAACATTTTCACTACATGGTGACACTTCTCTGATAGCTGAAAAATCTAATTACTAATGAATATCTACTGCTCTACTAATGAATAGCAAGAATAGTGAAAAAATGGAACTGAGATTAAATATAAAACTGAAAATAATGATAACAGGTGGAGCAACCAATTGACAAGGAATTGACACGTAAGATATTGGAATGATGGTTAGTATCTTGTCTTCTGGGATCAACCATTAACAGTGAAGAAATCAGCAACCAAGAAATGTGAATAGATTACATTATCAGATACTAATGTAATATGAAGGCCTCAGAACAAAATATTCCTTGATGTGTTGTTGATAGTTACAAAGTTCAGAATTATGTCCCAAATTGTACTCCCTGTGACACTCTATGGAAGTGAATGTTGGATTTTGAAAAATACAGAAAGAGTATACACAATTTCAAAGTCCATGTTAGAGAAGACTCTTGGGAATACTGTGGGTAGCGGGTAAGACAAACAAATGGATTATAGATCAATCCAAGTTGTCACTGGAGACACAATTAAGCAGGCTGAAATTATACCTGACACACACAATGTAAAGAGAAGCTCTTTTGAGAAATATATGGTGCTAGCAAAGAAAAGAAGAAAACCAGCAGTAAGATAGATGAACTTGAAAGCAATCGTGACAGGTGCAATATTGGACAGCCTAAAGGGCCACTTGGGGCAGATCACCCTAATGATCATTATGATTTGATGGCACGTGATAAATCAATGGAAGTTGGTGTCTTATTTTACTACCTATTAATTTTCTATTTTAAAAAAAATAAAAACGCTGCTTACTTTTAGCCCATACTTTAGACTCTAAAATGATTATCACAAATTATATAAAGGCCTTATATAGAAGTATAATAATGTATAATTAAGACAGAGCGTATTTTAAGATGACAGCTGTTTGCTTCATTGGTATCTTCTGCTTCAGTTTCATAAGTTAATAAAATGCAAAGAACTGTGTGAGTAGAATCATGAAACATCTCCACCACAGTATTTGTGGAAAGGTCAACTCTACCGTTAGAAAGATAATGAATGCTGCTTTCTTATCTGATAATATTCACTTGCTAAACAAGTTCTTCTATAATCCTATGCTGAAAGCAAATATTAAAAGTTATTAAGAAAAAAGGGATATCTTGAATATTAAGCAGCAGAACTGCTATTAGTTTATTAGGAAGAAGATGCTATAAGAAATAAAACCTGTTACAAAACACCACTTAAAGGCAATCATTTTCCCTATTCATATCATATGCAAAATTCCAAGGGAATATTGCAATATGTTGATAAAAAGCAGGGGATGAAAGAAAGATTTAAATTTTTTCTTAAACCATGGTGTATTCTTTAAATGTCATATATACTTAGCTTATCAGGATTTAATGTGAGGCCCAGATATTAAAGTCTTCATTGAGTTTTAACATTCTCTAGTAAACTTATGTTTTCTTAATAAATTCAAAATGTATTCAACAAGATAGAGATGAAACAAAGCTATAGTTCTCTGTTTTGAAGAAAGCAGTGATGCCATGGCAAGGACAGGGTTGAGGGAGAAGAAAGGATACAAAGATAATTGTATTTTTAAATATATTTATAATGCTTAGTGACAATACTTTGCTCACAGAAATCTCCTATGGTGTCACCATGTTTCCTGTCCAAAAATGGCATGCTGCAAAGTAAAGAAACAGTATGTAGTATTGTTAGATTGGTAATTATTATACTCTTCCTCAGCACATATTATTATTATTTTGTTTTGCTCACCTTTGAAGCTTCCAACTCTTTTATTCTTTCTTCAGCTTCAGTCAGTTTATCCTTTAAAGTTGCAATCTCCTTCTCCATGGGCATCACAACTGAACGAAGTTTTTCTGCATCTTCTTGAGCCTGAAATCAACATTAAATGATACAATAAATCCATCTGTGACCTGATTTCAGTCATCAGTCTATTGACCTGATCCTAACAGAATCTCAGTACTGTATCAGTTTTAGGCACCAGATATCTTGTGTGCTGAATGTATAAAAGACACAGATACACATTGACAATTTCAAAGCTACTTAGGTTCAATTAGAACAGATAGTTCCATTTACTTTCAATTGGTGTTTCAATAAAATACTATCTGTACATTCCCAAAAACTCAAAAGGAAATTTCCACACTTTTAAGGATTCCAATAGTATATAAACCTTTAAAATATTTAGGTATCACTTATGGTTATGATTTATGGTTTATGGTTTATGAAATTTATATACCGCACCCTTTCCCAAAGGGACTCGGGGCGGTGCACAGGCAATTTAAAAACATATATAAACATAGCAATATACAAAATATAAAACCAGATTAAATTAATATCCCTGTGCTAAAAAATTTAAATATGTTAAAACAATATCCCTAAAACCAATTTAAAACAATTTAACTGCAGACTGTGGGCTAGGTGATGTAAGTTAGGCCAGGCCGGCCTGTTGGAAAAAATAAGTTTTAAGGTTCTGGCGGAAGGAGCGGAGGTCCGTGATCGTTCTCAGTTCGGGGGGGTAAGTTGTTCCAGAGAGTTGGGCCCTCCACAGAGAAGGGCTTTGAAGATGATAGTCAACACCTTGAAGCGCACCCGAAAGACCACAGGCAGCCAGTGCAGGTCGCGCAAGAGCGGTGTTACATGGGAGCGTCTAGGAGCTCCCATAATTGCCCGCACGGCTGCATTCTGGACTAACTGCAGTCTTCGGGTGCACCTCAAGGGAAGCCCCACGTAGAGAGCGTTGCAGTAGTCTATACGGGATGTCACGAGCGCATGAGTGACTGTGCGAAGGGCGTCCCGGTCCAATAAGGGCCGCAACTGATGAACCAGGAGAACCCGGTAGAACGCCCTCCTGGCCACGGCCGTCAAGTGGTCTTCTAACGACAGCCTGGTATCCAGGAGGATGCCCAGGTTGCGTGCCCTATCTACGGGGCCTAGATGTTCGCCCCCAATGGCCAGTGATGGTGTCAACTGGTTGTACCGGGACGCCGGTAACCACAGCCGTCTTGGAAGGGTTGAGTCTGAGTCTGTTCCTTCGCATCCAGATCCGCACGGCTTCCAGGCACTGGCACATCACTTCGACGGCATCGTTGGGGTGGTTTGGGGTAGATATATATAGCTGTGCATCATCAGCGTAGAGGTGGTACTCTACCCCAAAACCATGGCATGACTTTTTGTTTCAATGCCTCCCAGTGGTATTTTAAGATCAGCCTATATTCGGGTCTTTTCCCATGTAAGATTGAGATTATCTTGGTGACGTTTGACCAGGTCCCACTCGCCATCTTCCGGCTGGAAGGGAGGGACCTCATCGAAACGTCGCTAAAATACTCTCAATCTTACACGGGAAAAGACCCGAATACACCAAGACCTGCACATATATATATTTATTTTCAGGCACAAAAAGTGAGATTAAATAAAAGGGTTTTATATAGAGCTCAAATCTTAGAAACAGTGAGGCTAAGATCAGCCCAATTTGTTAAGCTACTATCAAGTGGCATATGGTTCCATTTTTTATGGAACGCTAGCTTGAGATTTCTGGGAGTTGAACCCCACCCAAGTTGCCAACGTTGAGAGACTCTGCTCTGTCCTGACTAACCTTCTTCATTTCATTCTCCAAGTTTTCCTCTTCTTGACCTTCTGAAAGTCGCCTTCTCAGCTCTGCTATTTCCCGTTCAACATTCTCTCGATATTGATTCCACTGAGATCGCTCTTGTTCCAACCTGTGATGAAACTGGCCTTCATATTCACGCACAGTTTCTGAATAATAATAACAACAACAAATCATCTTTAGTGACAATCTTGTTACAAGACCACAGAAGTCCCAGAGTGAGATTCTTAAGCATATTATTTGATATACACCTAAAATGCACCAATCCAACAAGTTCGGGGTCTGTCTGATAGCTTATTGGAATAAAATCTTCTAGAACAGTAAATGGCACCTTCACTGAATTTGTACAGCTTATGGTTAAATATCAAGTTTGGAGTATATTTTCCAAATAAACATAGAAAATGTAGATGCTGTATTTACACTTGAAAGATTCAAACCACAGTTTTGTTCTAGTAGCTGTGATAGAAGTGACTCTGTAAACTTTTCTACATTGGATAATCTTTCAAATATTAACAATAAGTGCAAGATGGATACAGAAGTACCATAATTCATCATACAATTATCAACAAGTCTTTGTTTTTCAAAAATATATTTACAATTCCACATCTGACAATGAAATAGAAAATCTGTGCAGAGTACAAATCAAGAGTCACAACTAACTGCCACTATACATACATACTTTTGTACATTGTCAGTAAGAACTGTTCTAGCCTGCCCTTATTTATTTATTTATTTATTTATTTATTTATTGAGTATAAATCCTACTTTTAAAATAGAAAGAATGTACTATCAGGAGAAGAATCATAATTTTTATGACAAGTTCATGTATTTATTTTTGGAAGTCTGTCTGAACCAACTTTTAACACAAGCCGTATGGGTATTTCTAAATAACAAGAAAAAATGTAAAGCCACAAAATTAAAGAAACCACAGAAGATGCCAAACGATGACCTCATATATCAAATCATTCTTCTGAATCAATTTAGTGCACTTTCCTTTCCACAAGAGCTATTTGTAGTAGGCAGTTTTTCTATATAGTGGTTTGGAATAGCAAGCTATGTATCGGGGATAGTATGATTGTTACTGGCCTAACAATCCATCCATTTTTATTAGTCCTACCTTTCATTATAGCCTGCAGAGAGGCAACATCTTCCTGCCACTGCTTCTTTATGTCATCAATAGCTTCCTGTTTAGTATTTTCAGACACTGTAGCAATGGCTTTGATGTTCTCCATTTCAGCCTGTGCTTCCATGAGCTGCTTTTGAAGTTTCTCCAGATCATCATGTGCTGTCTGCAATTCTGCATTCTGCCTCTTCAGATCCTCTTTAAAAACAATAGGGGATGGTTATATAAACATCTATTTATTTTGGAGATTCCTGGAGCCGAGGGGAGAAACCTCCCACTTATTGCTAATATTGGATTAGCTCTAAGCAAATCAGTATAAATTCTACACCCAGTTTATTTACGTCTCATTCTCAGTTCCCCTTCCAAATCTATGATAAGCTTGAAATATTGAAATCCATACTGTTGTTTTAAAACTGCTTTTTTATTATGGAATCATATTTCCTAGTATCAGAAAGCAGACTTTATACTTACCATGAATTTGCCATCTTAGGATGGAGGGCATTTTTTAAAAATTTTGAGACCACGCCTCTTTTTGAACAGTCAAGTATGCTTTCTGCAGGGAGAAGCTGCCCTATCTTTTCAGATTGGATTGTCCTAGAAATAGCCTACCTTAACCACATGCCAAGTTATAGACTTCTACACACTCAGTTGAACAACATGTTCACAATAAAAAAAATCCTTGCAGCCTCCTTAATAATAGAAAAAAATGCTATCTTTTTGTGTTGTGTGACATCAAAATTTAAAGGTCTTTTATCTTGTTTTGTATATTCTGTTCTTGAAAGTTCATCCAGATGATATTATTCATAACCTCTGACAGGTAACCCAATTTGATCAACTATTTGTCTTCTAGTTTCCAGACTGCTTCCCGGAACAGCTCCAAATAAGGATAAAGAACAGACTTTGCAGAAGCTTTGGATAGCTACACAGCTCATATGCCAATGGATTAATAAGAACCAAAACAACCTGCCTACTTTAACCAATAGGTGAGGTCTTCTGCTGAGACCTTCCTCATATTCTGGATGACTTTAGAAATCAGAGAAACCCTCATTGTAACCAAATATCATGTTATGGAAGTTTTAGAAATATGCCACCACTCATGCCACATTTCCCTTTCTTCTATTAAGCCCCGTGACCTCCATTATTCTTTGCTAGGAAAAACAAGGAGATCACGATACAGAAATTAGAGAAAAATATAGAGGAATATTTCTTCTGAAGATAAGGGGACTAAAAAACAAAAGATCTGAATATCTATAGAGATTCTCAGCCATTCAGTCCATGGTTGTCCCAAAGATGCTTTTTTCAAAAGGCAACTGGACTTTTTTTTCCCCTTGAAGACATTTCACTTCTCAACCAAGAAGCTTCTTCAGTTCTGACTGAATGGCGGGGAAGAAAAATTTCTGATCTTTCAATAGAACCAACCTTGAGAGTGCTAACAACCAAATGGCTGCAAAGTATAGAAATATTTCTATTCCTCGCCATTCAGTCAGAACTGAAGAAGTTTCTTGGATGAGAAGCGAAACATTTTCAAGGAAAAAAAAATAAGGAAGTCCAGTTGCCTTTTGAAAAAGCACCTGTGGGGAAAAGATCTGAAAGACACCAGCGTGAGAGGACAGGCAATGCAGCTCCTTCAAAAAAGTAACAAAGGGGAAAAAATGCCATTTCAAAATTGAAAAGTGGCTTCTGTGAATCTTTAGAAATGTTCTCTATTTCCCTCATTACCCAAAAGTTTCTTCTATCCTGAAAGTTAATGGTATAAACATTTACTTTATTTCCTACATTTTAAGGGGTAATCTTGTAATTTAATTTGGAGAATCCTGAACATACTAAACATTGGAATGGTTATCATGACTGCTCAATTTATGAACTCATATTATCAATCCAAGTTATTAATCTCTCTCCCAGGCCTTATACAGACTATTTAATGGTATGGCCCACAGCTTGCCAATTCTTTCTCCGCTAATTTCATGAGTTGGTTTAATGCCATTATCTGTAAAATCTAAGCTTGAATCTAGCCTAATACCTTTTAATTTTTTTCTCACGACATGCAAGGACATCCTTTGTCTCTTCTCAAGGGCTCTGATAATCCAGTTAACACAAAATCAATAGACATTCCTTATTAGTCAAGGTGCTTCTACTCAAACAAAATGGGATGGGACCACACACTCGCTGAAAATTCTTCAAGATGATACCCACTATTTCAAATCAGTCTTGTGTTCATTGAAGTTATACAGAAAGAAGCTGCAACTGGTCAAAAATGCAGGGTGCTAAGTGCCCAGAGTGCAATCACACAACCATAGAAAGTTCTGGAACAGCCAGAACTTTGAAGTCTGGTCATAGCCACCATTTGTTCAGTGATGTTGTAACTTCGGTCACTGAAAGACTGGTCATAAGTCAAGGACTATGTGCATTCCATTCTAAATTATGTACTATACTTTTTCAGACCATTTTGAAGCCTAAGATTTGTGAAGGGTTTTTATATCTTGTGAGGCAGAGAATAATGCTTTTCCATGTGGGAAAGATCCTAACATATATTTTCTCAAACATTACACTCCCTCAAAACATAAGAATTTTCTACCTAGCCATCATAGTTAAGAGTTAGCATTTTTATGTCTACTTAGAATAATTAAACATTACCTTCTTTAGCCAGATACAGTTCTTTAAACTTGGCTCTCTTTTGATTAAATTCTTGCTCGAGATTCTGTTTTGTATGTAGAAATTCAGCATTGACTTTCTCTAGTTCAGCTACTCGTTGAAGAAGAGCTAAAAGTAAATCAAAGAATGAGCAATGATCATAACAATCAAAAATACTGCATATTTCTTTGAAGAAAATTATTACAAACAATATTATTGCAAAGCTATTTAACATTCAGATAATACAAGAGATACCATGTAATCTGTAACATTCAGTTGCTTGTACCATAAAATTGTATCATCCCACTTTAATCCCAATCTTCCATTAAGGCAAAGAAGGGATCAGTAGAGATTCTTATCTATTCACAGTATCTTAGTATTATGTAGAAGTGCTGTAGTCATTCATACCTATGTGTTATGATAATTTATATTACAATTTATATTATATCATAATAAATTATATTATTCATGTTGCCTTGTATTCTTGAATGTACTGCACCAATAGAAGTTAAACCAATTTCGTTGTAAACATAATGTACAATGACAATAAAGGCTTTGAATTTGAATTTGATAACCTGGAGTCCTTTCACTTTGAAATACACAGAAGATCACATGTGCAACTTTTATTCTATTATTAATATTGATATTTTTATGTCACTTCAATTAGGCAGATCTCGGCATCTTCGAAGGATTTCAATTTTAGTAACATAATATAATGTAACATAACATAACCATATGACATTTTAAAAAGATTTTAATTAATTCATGAAGATATAAAAAATAATAGTATCGTGAACTTTTAAGGATCTAATCATAATATCTCCAATTCACAAATGCCTGCTTAAATGATTGACAAATGCTTTCTAAATGTTAAGAACGCAGGGTCTTTCTAATAATAGCTAATGAAATTCACAATGCATGGCAACATGCACAATACTTTGCTCCATCATATTCATTTCTACAGCTTAGAAGGAGACATGGCTTGGCACCAACACCTGGTTAGTATGCAGGAGTTTCATTATCAGCATCTCTGTTTATAAGGATAAGGTAGCAAATGATAGGTAACCTCTTTGTTTTAGATACTGGAGGCTGCTGTTAGAATAGACAATAATAAATTGTCAGAACAAATGGTCTGAGCCAGCAAAAGACAATTCTATGCATTCATAAGTTTACACAAAATTAAACATGTATGGTTGTAATGGAACCAGACACCCATAACAAATTTTGGTATATTTCCTCCAGGTAAGATCCCAGAGCATTTCACTGTCCTTATGAGAAACTTACATAAGAGATCAGAAGCCTCAGTACAGACAGAAGATGGCAAAACAGACTGGTTCCAAGTTGGCAAAGGACTGTGACAAAGTGTACAGGTAATCCTTGAGTTACAACTACGACCAGAATTTGTGTTGCTAAGCAAGTGAATAACTGCAGTTGATAGGCAAGAATAGACTGAAGTTCAATTCTGAGAAGACTGGCTGTAGATATCTGGGACCTCTAGTCCTGAGGATTCTCTATCTTAGATGGGATGGTGTTTTCCCAATTGATACTGGTGCAAAATGTGAACTTTGTTTTGGATTCACAGCTTCTGCTCAAGTAGCAGGTGGCAGGTATGGTCAAGGGTGGTTGCATTCGTACAATGAGACGCCCTTCAGAAACTCATGCCCTAGTTACCTTGCAAATGGACTGTTGCAAATGTGATCTGGGTGGGACTGCCCTTCAAAACCATTAGTACAGATGATCCAGAATGTGGAAGTGCAAGGGTATGGCTCAATATGTCTATGTCTGACCACTGCTCTGTGAGCTGCATTAGTCACCAGCCAGTTTTTAATTCAAGGTGTTGGTTACCACTTATAAAGCACTGGTGGTTTGAGGGAGCATCTATTTCCAGTAGTTTATTTCTATTGAGCAAAATCTGGCAGAGTGGGTGTGCTTCAGGTAAATAATGCCATGTATCAGAACCTTAAAAGCATGTATTGTCTATAGCAATATCAACCCCCAAGAGATTCATATGACTCCCACCCTGATGGCATTCTGAAAACCTGGCTATCCTCCAAGGCTTTAGATAGGGTGGTTGTTTGTTGTGCATGGTTTGTGTGCTGGACACATAAGATCTCTACTCTTGCTTTTACTGTTTCTTGCTTTTTTTATTTAAGCCACCCAAAGTCATTAAGGAGTCAGGCAGCCTCTAAATTGTATGTTAATTAATTAATTAAACCCTTTAAAATTATACTGCTCTACAGCAAGTAACTATATTGACCACAAAAATAGCCCATCAATATCCTATTTCTATTCTCAGTACAATAATTGTCCTGATGTCTACAGTTATGCTCTCCAATTTAGTAAACCTTTCAGAATAATTTAACAGCCATTCTAATGAGTTACACTATCAAGCGCCGCCCTGGGTCCTAACAAGGAGAAGGGTAGGGTATAAATTCGAAATAAATAAATAAAAAATTTATTAAGTCTTTTAACAGAACCCCCCTACTTATTAAATCCTTACAGTTTTCTGTAGCTGCTTTCTATGGTTTTGTATATTTTAAAAAATGATGCCTAATAATTAGAAATCAAAAGCAAATTTGCATCCCTATACTGTACCATTAAAATAATATTGCTTGAGAGAACCAATATAAACTCTTCAAATTACAATGCATCTACAACTCTGAAGCTATCACTCCTGAATGACCTTTATTGAAACATTAATTCTTAGGCACTGTCAAAAACCACAACCTAACTAAAGTGGAATTGTTCACAGCATGACACTTGGCAGTTAAAAAGCAGTAACATTTAAACTCCTTCACAATATCCTCTCTATAAATAATGAATAATTTAACAATTTGAAGGGTGCAATAAGGCATTATTTAGCAACAGGGAGGGTCAGTGATTTCATTGCTTCTGAAAAATATTACTGGTCATATTTCCTATTCTTTTCATTGCCTAGCTTTTTCTTCACAATCCTTTAGGAATGCTCAATTGCAACACCAAAAAAGGAAGGAAGAAAAACCAATAGTACCTCTTATTGCATGGTTGAATACACAGGAATATACAAAATTTCTATTTCCTTAGTTTCACTTGGTGTATTGTTGGACCTGGCCTGATACTGACTACTTTGATAAACCATTACACGTAGTCCTTGACTTACAACAGTTCATTTAGTGATGAAAGTTACAATGACACTGAAAAAAATGAGTTATGACCATTTTTCACACTTATGACTTTTGTAGCAGCCCTATAGTCATGTGATCAAAATTCAGATGCTTGGCAACTGGTTCATACTTATGACCATTACTTTGTCCCAAGGTCATGTGATCACCGTTTGAGATCTTTTGATCAAAGCAAAGTCATGGGGAAGACATTTAACATCCATGTTACTAACTTATCAGTGATTCATTTATCATCAAGAAACATGGTGAAATTGGGCAAAACTCACTTAATACAATATAATACAATAGCAGAGTTGGAAGGGACCTTGGAGGTCTTAACAAATGTTTCACTTAACAACATAAATATTGGGATCAATTGTGGTTGTTAGTCAAGGACTACCTGACAGGATGCCCTCTGTAGGGAGATCTAAGGAGAAGATATTAGCTTACATTATTAACTTTTGAATATTTTATTTATTTATTTAGGAAATTTATTTGCACCCACCTCGTATTCAATGACTGGGTGACTTTCAGAATAAAAATACTGAAGCATTAAAAAAATTATAATCAACATAGAACACAGCAGATAAAATCATTAACAAATACAATTCACTAACAGCAGATGGGAAAGGGGGCAGCTGGACACACAGGAGTGGGGAGGAGGGATTAAATTTTAATAATAGTCAACCACTTCCAGTATGAACCTCCCCCATTGGGTCTCTAAGCCACCTGACAGAGCTAGGTCTTGAGGCTTATGAAACTTCAGAAGGGTGAAGACAGTCTCACCTCAGGGTGTTCCAGATGGCCAGAGCTATGCCAGAGAAGGTGCTTCTCCTGGAGCTTGCCAGCCCAAATTCCTTGGCTGATGGAATCCACAGTGTGTCCCCTCTGCCAGCGCAGATGGGGTGGGCCAGTCCCTTCAGGGTGAGATGGTTCATCTCTCTTTAAACCACAACAGTACAATACAAAAGGAATAATTTCTAAAATCTTTACAATTAATTTGCTGCAATGGCACATGCTCCATAGCAGGAAATTTGGGAATAGGTAAGTATGCTCCTGGCAGATAATTTTTGAATACAGTATGCCCTTAAATTTCTAGATGTGCCCTTGCCCCCCAAAGGTTTGCTAATTTGCAACATCTTATGGACTAACTGCACACAAATATAGCAAGTATTAACATTCTTCATCAATGCACTCCTTGCTATCAAGCCTTCACTTGCAACACTTTCTATTCAATTATTCAAGACTCTCCAAGGTCCCAGCTTTTCTTATCTATTTCATAATCTGTTTAATCAACATTTTTAGCCAGCTGTAGAGTTAGAAGTATGTAAATGTTTTCACTGTTCTGCACTAGTATTACTATAGAAGAACAAAGTATCAAACAAGCGTGTACAGTTTTAAAAAACTCTGTAGAGGCACACAAGTCACAATACCCTTTCAAAGAACCTTCATTACTATAAATACAAATATGGGAAAAATCAAGATGTACAAAAATTGAGTTTATATCAACCACAATTGTAGAACTGACCTATAAACCATTCTGTTGGTATAAAAAGCCAAAAAGAAAACAAAAACCCTGGGACATTATTTTACCAAGAGTATAATTTTACTGATAAACAGAAAAAACAAAGTCAGTTCCAAAGTTTTTGCCCTCGAAGCAGCATAGGTAAAATCCCCTTTTCTCCCCTGGCCCACCCACTTTTCACTGTCCACCAATAAATTACAGACAATTTGTTTTGAGAAATGGTTTGAGTACTTTGGAACTTCCCATCATTTGACCTTGGGCACCAGGATGTTGCTAGGCGACAGTTGGCTCTCTTGCATTCCAATTTCCTCCTAAGCCTCCCTTACATTCCAAACCTGCCCATCCCCCTCCTTGTTTCTGTTGTCTGGTTGTTGAGTGCGTAGTGAGTCAGTCATGACCTAGGGTGGTTGTTATGGGGAAAATAGGAGGAGGAAGATAAGCTGGATATATTTGCTATGTTGAGTTATTTGTAAAAATAATAAAAGTTGGGTGTAAATAAATAAATATAAATAAATACATAAATAAATAATAAAAATATATTGCCCTTGTACACATGCACATTGCCACATTTGCAAATTTGGAATCAACAGTACATTTCCAGTTCCATTTTCTGGATCATGTAAATACATATGAAAGGGTACCTCAAAAATATGACAAGGTATAGCAATTTATTACTAATATTAGAAACATGATCAAATATTCCTTAAATATTCAAATTTGCTGCACTAGTGTAGAGCAGGTTTGTAGAGAATAGAAGTTTGGGTATTTCTTTTGATTAAAGATGTAGAACAGTCTATTTCTTTTGCAGTCCCTCTTTATGCCCTCCTCACATTTAAATTGTAAAGAAAGACTACATAATAGTGGTTAAGAGCTGGGTTATAAATCAAGCAATGAGTTCTAGTCCTCCCTTAATTGACAGGGTGATTTTGAGCCAGTCATTCTCTTCTCTTAAACCAGTGCTTCTCAAATAGTGGGGCGGGCCCCCCAGGGGGGGCGCGAGGCTCCGTAAAGGGGGGCGCCTTTGACCTCGGCAAAGGATTTAATTTTTTTTAAATTTCTAATGCATTTTAAATCTTTTCTGCTACAGTTAATAAAGCTATTCTTTGTTGTAAATTGATCCACATTTCTTTCTTTTTTTATTCTCTTATACGTTAATAAGGATACAGTGTTATGCAGAGGTGTACTTATAACAATTTTATAGACAAATGATACTATTTACAGTCGTGCGGGGGGCGCGAAATGTTTTCTTCTTCCTAGGGGGGGCATGACAGAAAATAATTGAGAAGCACTGTCTTAAACCAATCCATCTTGCAGGATTGCTGTTGTAGGGAAAAAACAGGAGCCGGGCGAATGAGGTATGTATGCTACCTTGATTTAATCAAAAATAAAAGAATGATAACAAATTAGTAAATAAATGATTTCCTACAAGATAAAAGGTATCAGGCTTTCTCTTTACAATTTTTTCTCTCCCCCCCCTCTGAAACTTGCTTTTCATTTTAGTACTTCAATTACTAAATTTAGAGACCTCTGATGTTCAGTAATAACATGGTAACTTCTGCTTCATACTTGTTCATACTGTATTTCTTTACTTTTCTTGCCATCAAAGTATAATTTCTATCTTTACAGAACAAACATATATTTCAAGAAGGCAAATTCTGAGACAGAAACTTACGAGTAGGGGGTTAAGATGTATCATTAGTCAACAGAGCACAGTGAATTGGTTGCTAAGTAAAAATTCTTCTTTAAACATGATTGCAAACTATAAAAGAGGAAATGTTCTAATGTTTGCATTTAATTACAGATTGGAAGCCAGTTCAAGATTAACAGTTGGATTTCAAAAAAGAGGAAATAATCACACTTTGCATGTTTATTCATCCCAATGTTTAATGAATGTTCTGCTGCATCTGATACTAGCCTAATTTACATGTCTGGAGCCAGCTCCAATATTCCTCCCAAGTGTGAAAAATATGGCTTGTATATCAGCTCTCTTTTTCATTCTCTGTTGCCTGCTTTGGTGAAGGCTACTTTGAGAATTCAAAAGATTGTCAGAAAAGACTTTTGGATGATCGCTTTTGTATGTGGTAAGTGCACAGATTATTGTGTGCACAAAGATGGAAAGACTTTGAAATACTCACAATCGACAAATGGTTAATAAAGATGACAGAATTTGCAGAGCTGGTAAAACTGATTTGTCTGATTCAGAAAAAGATATTTATCAGTGACTTTAAACTCTTTATGGACTTTTTGCTGAAAATACAAAAAAATGAATGTGATTTATGGGTTTGATTAATACAAATGGTAGAATATGGAAAGAAAAGACCCAAGATGTAACCAGATAGAAAGAGGACAAAATGTAAATGCATTTATAGCTGCTGAAAAGATCAGAAACCACTTTTCTTTTCTTTTTTCCTATTTAATTTTCACTGTTTTACTTTACTTTTTTCATTTGTATTGTTTTTACTTTGCAAAGAACTTTAATAAAATTAATTTAAAAGATAATTCAAAAGACTGTGTTCTGTAACTTCAGACTCACCTAATAAATTATTTCTTATCATATGCAAATTTTAAATCAAAACATCCTAGGAAGAAACTCTCAGCATCTATTTTCTTTTAAAAAAAAAAACCTGGCACAGAAATATAACATCTATTAGTGAACAAATTTACCAAGATTGTACTGTATAGTTAGTGCTCGGTATACTGGAAATTAGCCATGAAAAGTATCCGCCCTGGGTCCTTTGCGGAGAAGGGCGGGATATAAATGTAAATAAAAATAAATCTATTTTCTGAATGCAAAATGTAATATGTAAACAAGAGAGTGACCTTCAATTGACCTCAAACTTTAAATATAGTAATCATACCACTGTTATAAATAAACATGTTTATGTTTGAGTAATTCTACTCCAATCAACTGTAATGATAGCCTCTGTGTACAGTATAAATCTATAGTGACCACCTATATACTAAAACAAAGTTGATTAAGTTAGCAGCACTAAAAAGTATACCAGCTGAGTGGGAGATGGGATGTATATAAACTTAACAAAATAAATAAAAGGATTGGAATAATATCCAGAATACTATAGAAGCATGGCATGAAGTTGTTATCAGACACCAAAACCCAAGATGCAGAGATCATATGATCCATGATTCAGCATATTATAACAAATCGGGGGTGGGGGCAGGGGACGAAGAGATCAGTCATTTCCTGAAGCCTTGTCATCAATTCCATAAGAAAAGAACGGAAGAAAAGTGGGGATAAAAGGAAGCTCATTCCAGCGTGGTGCCCAGACTGAATGCAATATTTTAAGTGAAATTTGGCCAACACAGAATTGAGAGGAATGTGGATTTATTTTAATCTTGACACTATTTCTATATAAATAGTCCTTGTCTTATAAGCATTCATTGAGTGACTGTTCCAAGTGACAATAGCATTTTAAAAAGTGACATGACTGATTTTCACACTTATGACAATTGCAGCATCCCCATGATCAAAATTTGGTTGCTTGGCAAGTGACATGTATTTACAAGACGCAGCATCTCAAAGTCATGTGATCACCATTTGCGATCTTCCCAGCTGGCTTCCAACAAGCAGTCAACATGGGAAGTTGGAGTCACTTAACAACTGCATGATTCACTTCACTGCAATGATTCACTTAACAAGCGTGGCAAAAAAGACCAAAAAATAGGGCGCAACTCACTTAACAAGTGCTTTGCTTAGAAATGGAAATTATGGTTCCAACTCTGGTTGTAAATCAAGGACTACCTGTGAATTCTCAGTAGACTAATGCTAATTTGATTGTTCCTTGACTTTTGTTTGCAAAACACTGTTCTTTTCCATAAACTTCCTTGGTCTGTCCTTTCAAACATCTGTTTTAATCAAATATTTAATGTTGAAATGTCATCCCATTACAAGTATGATTCCAGAGGAAAAAATATAACACAGTATTTTGCTGGCCAGTTATATTTTATTTATTTTTGTCACACAGTGAAAAAACCTTGCTACAATTAGTAAACTTGGGATGCTAAATAATGTAAATTCTACCTCATACACTTAAAATTATTACAACTTTGCCTGTGATCATGACCTGCGGACAATATGATTCCTTAACAAATAAGTGAGTCATTATTACTGCCAATTTTGTCTACCGTAATAATTTCCAAAGATTGTTCAAGAAGCAAAACAAAAAAGAATCTAAATAGAAATGATGAGTGATAATGAATTTCTAATGGATACATACAAAGAAGTAAAATTAGCCATTTGCCCTAAGAAGATGCTTATTATTTGCAATAGGCAATTTCAGCTTAATTTACTATACAGTTCTCAAAGCAACACTAAGAATTATTGAGAAAGTTGATTCTATATGGCATAATTGTATGATAAGCAAATAACACCCTTCCATGAAGTGGGGTTTCTATCATTCAATTGTTCTGACTTGTTCACAGAATTCCAAAGAATCCCAAATTATTATTTCTTCTTTTTTCAACCAATCTACATTTTCTTCATTTCTTCCACCTTTTCACCATTAAGATGATAAAGATGGAATAGTGAACAAAATATTTTAATAGTAGTGGTAGGATAAAATATTATTCTTTTGCAGAGAGATCTTATTTGGAATGTTCATTGATGCCTTCAGCTTAAGAACAAATGGATCAAAAAGAAAGATATAAACCAAAAGAGCCATACAAAAACTTGCTCACTGTTAATGTTTAAACAAAGGCTTGATGTTATAAATACTAGTTTGAGGTAACATATTTAGTGGAACTGATACTCTTTTAACTATCTTTTATCCACCATATTTATTTTGGAAGGGGTTTTTATCTCACCTTGTAATATATCTAGTCTTCTGTTTCCTATCTTAGTCTATCTATTTGCATTATGTTATGTATTTCTAAGTCAAGATTGTTGGTGTCCTTGGTAAATAACCAAATATGAATGTTACTTACAACATGCACACACATACACACACAAACAACACACTCACTAATGCAGAAAAATGATGAATAGAAACACAATTCTTTCCTGTCCATCTCTCGGAAATAACTCTCAGACCAATTCACTGTTACCAACCTATTGTATGTTGAGGTCATCATGTTGTATAAAGCAGACCTCCATAAGACTTATTCTAGTTTGGGACACAACAGTATATGTTTCTACTCACACAGCCTTCCTCTTAATATTGCAGCCCACTATTTCCAAAACTCTCAGAACTTGCTCTAAACCAGATTGATCTGCAGAAATCTTGCTAATTCTACTTCATGCTCTATATTATGTCAGCAACAAAAGTGGCCGACTCACCAGATCAGGAACTTCAAACAACTGATTCATTATTGTGAACACCTGGGCTGACAGCGTTATGGTGCTTTGTAATCCTAGTCAATTGGAAGATTAGAATTATTGTAATTCTCAAACTGACGAAACTTATTTTTAAAGCAAGATCATTGTTCCAACATATTTAAGTCCACATAATGAATTTACAATTAAGTTCTGAATTATATGAGACAAGGACCATACATTTACCCAAGTGTCAATGACTCATAGCTGCACTATCAAATATGAATGAATATATTCAGAATACATGCCTCCAGGCAGGAAATTCAGAGGAAACTGTTCAGACAGAAACGCTATTATGACTGACAAAATGTTGTAAGCAACATTTGTTGTTTTGATTATGTGCCATCAAATCAGTGTCAACTTTTAGAGATTAAACAGATAAATTTTCTCCATGATGATCTATAAGCAACATCTGTATGTATCAATACAACAATTCAACTCAGAATAGGCCAAATATTTTATAGCAATGCCATTCAAAACCAAACAACTCTATGCATTCAGAATAAACATTCCTGACATCATGGAACTGACTTCCAAAAAGTGCATCAAGGTTGCTACTTAATTGATCAATTCAGTTGAGTATATTTGCATACAAAAAGGTAACTATACCTTTGACCTGAACCATTTGTAGTACATCTATGGGTTTATCCATACATCTTGGTAAGTTATAAATTAGTTAGAAAGGCATTAATCATCTCTTTAAGGAAGTATTAATCATTTCCTTAAACAAAGGATCAGCATTCATCTGGTACTTAATCTCCCAAGAGGGGCAACAAACTGGCAGAATGACTCATCACTACCTTACTTTTTCCATAACCCTGAGATCTACAAGATGGAAACAATCCATTTGAACATAACAAGCAATTGTAGAGGTCACCTCCCTATAACCTCCTACCACATTTTTGAAGTTGAAATTGATATGAATGTAATCAATTTTGTCTTCAAAATACTGAAATTCTCAGTTTGTTTTGGCTCTCCTTTGGCAACCTGTAAATGGATGAGATGTCAAATAATATAGAAAGCATCATTGTTAATTCTGTGTAGATACAATGTAGGCAGAGAAGTATGCCTTTTTCACATTATCTTCTGGGAGGGAATAGGATTTCAGGGTTGGATTCCATTTCAATCCACTTCTTCCTGAGAGTTCCTTCACTTGCATTCCAGCCATCAATTAACTATTCTATTGTTTTGAACTCTATGATAAACCAAGTGCTGCTTAAGCTCTTCTAGAAGAAAGAGGATGTCTAGGAATGATCATGTCAACTACCCAGGTGATCTAAGTATTTCAGAGATTGACCATAGTTTCATAGTATTATCAAAAGATGAGGAATGTCTTACTGATTGTGAGTTTGCAGACATTAAAAGAGATTCATCTTGATAGTAGTCAAGGCAATAGCAAACCAGTCAAGGCAATAGCAAACCAGACAAGCTAATAGCAAATTAACAGGGAGGAAAAACAAATCATGATGACTGTTGTCTGCAAGATTTACTCAGTCTCATTTCTGATTTTTCAACAAATCATAGTTTGTGGATGTTACCGCGTTCAAAAGCTTACTATAGATTTAAAAAAAAAATACTATTTCAATTATTCAATCAGTTTCATCTGTCCCCATTCCGTGGAACCCATGTAACAAACAGCAGAAAGGTAAATGTAAATGTAAATAAGTGGCAAACAGATTTATTAGATCAGGGGTATCAAACTCGATTTCATTGAGGGCTGCATCAGGGGGGCTGGGGGGGCGGTCATAGCCAGGGTGGCCATGGCCAGCTCGACATCACTCATGTCAGGGACACCTGTGGTGGCCTGAGTACTCTGCCAGTGAAAACAGAGCTTGGGAGAGCCGTGTGTTTTCATTGGCAGAGGGCTGTAGGAGGCTGTCACAGCCAAAAACGGAGCTTGGGCAGGCCACACGTGACCCTCCCGAGTGCTGTTTTCACTGGCAGAGGCACTGCAGGCCAGTCCTTTGCTATTTCCAGGGTAGCACTGCAGGCCAGATCTAAGCACTCTGTGGGCTGGATCCGGCCCATGGGCCTTGAGTTTGACACCCCTGTATTAGATGGTCAGAAAAAAAAGTATAAATATACTTTTTTTAAAATATAAGAATACTTTGATTTAAATAGATCTATACAAACTTTAATTGAATAATTAAGAAAACTATCAATATGCAAGCATATTGGTGAGTTCCATCAAACATTTGGGACAATAACATTCTTTTAAAATCAATCTCCAAAGCAACTATTATAAGAACTATCTTAAATCTTTATTACAAGGACCATAGGACAGATATTTTACTTTAAAATGCTACAGAAAGAAAAAAGAAATACTAGTCTAGGTGAAAAAGGAACAATCTAAATACAGGTAGCCCTTGATTTAAATCAGTTCATTTTTGATCGTTCAAAGTTACAACGGCACTGGAAAATGTGACTTATGACCATTTCTCACATTTGCAATTTTGGAGCATTTCCAACAGGGGTGGGTTCCGTCTTCTTTTACTGCCGGTTCGCTCAGGGACACACTTCGGGTGCAAGTGCGCTTGATGCGCGCTATACATGCATGCACAGTAGTAAAAATAATGTGTCTTAAATAGTTATAGACACCCTAGGCCTAGGCAAATGCAAAATTATTTTGACAGAGAATTTTTACTTTAAAAAAACAGATTTGGGCTCATAGGTGACTGCAGTTTTTAGCGATTTGCATAGACAATGCTCGAATTAATTTTCTATGTGATTTAATATCCTCTCCCAACAGTTCTAGCATTGTTTACCTATTCTCAAACTTCCCAGAGTTTGTAAAACAAAAAAAACCCAGTAATTGCAATCACAATATTTGAAAGGAAGGCTGTATTATTTAGGTAGAACAATTTATGCATATAGAAGTTTGTCATCCACATAAGAAATTGTATTTCCTTGGCACAGAATTGTTGTATCTTATGCAGCTTCCTGGCTTAGAGCTAGCTTATTAGACGAACTTGTGTAAAAGCTGTGTAGAATTTGCTGCACTAAAAAGCTGTTTATCCTATTTTAGCTAAAATAGTAAAGGGTATGGCCAGCTGATGAGAGCGAATAAGCTCGAAATAGATCTATCCTGGTCTCTCTCTAATTTTATTTATTAATCAGCTCATAAAACTAACACACATATCTAAAAAATTACACAACGTAATTCTTGGCTTGCTGTCTAGATGGTCTCTGGTGATGAGCTGAAAGGCAGGAAAGGAAACAGTATGTCTCCTCCCTTAATTGGGGCCTAATAACAGGTTGTTGTGAAACAATTACCTATACTAATATACCCTGTCTCAGCTGATGCAATAAGGGGAACCGGCTTGGCTTAAGTGCTAGGCTCCTTGCCTGGCATGCAACACAGCCCCAGTTCGAATCCCAGTAAAGGGTATGGCCAGCTGATGAGAGCTAATAAGCTCGAAATAGATCTATCCTGGTCTCTCTCTAATTTAATTTATTGATCAGCTCATAAAACTAACACACACACACACACACACACATATATATGTGTGTGTGTGTGTGTTATATATATATATATATAACAAGCATATATATATATCGGCAAGATCTCACTTGCCATCTTCAGGTTTGGTCTGTGGCTGCATAGATGCCGGGAAAACACCTGAATACAAGACCAGCATACCTACACCCGTGAAAATCTACGAAAACAAATACACACACACACAAACACACACACACAAACACAGACCGCCGCCCTGGGTCCTTTTGGAGAAGGGCGGGATATAAATCAAATAAAACTATAAAAACTATAAACATACATATATAATCTATTGTGTCACAGCACCCTGGTATGCCCCATATGGGAGGGGGCAGAACTGGTTCCCTTTTCTGCCTTTC